>CM038677.1:191137886-192550089 GCA_021605205.1 Aegilops longissima | reverse complement strand
GGTCTTTTATTGGTCATTGATTTATAGACGGGAGGATAAGTACCCTGGCTCGACCCCAGATATCGATTTAGCATCCCATTATCGGATCTCCGAAACGTTCCTCAACTCTTTCATTTCCTCATAACTGTGTTGTGCACTTGTTCATATCTGTGTTTGAAGACTTTGACTGAAGACTTTCTCAATTTCCCTAGTTCAATTTCTTCAGTCTGTTTGTCTTCATCTTGTGGTATCCTGTGTTTACGCTTTCTGTACTCTGTGCTTGTCTTCATTTCATCATGATGACCATGCTTGTGCTCTGTTATGTTTACTTTTGAGTACTTATTTCGCTGCAAGTAGTTCTTCACTAAGGAATTTCCTCACCCGCAAATTCCTCAGTGAAGAATTCATAAAAATCGCCTATTCACCCCCCCCTCTAGTAGATATAACGCACTTTCAGCCCGGAAGGAGCTCTGACAAGTAAAACAAATTATAGATGGTAAGCAATACTTACTGCAGAGTGTCTTCGGCGGCCACAGATTCGCGTTGCTCACACGAGTCTAGAGTTCCGCAGGCGCATTTGCGGAGCTCCCGAGGAGTGCGGCGGATGCGGCGAAGCACTATGTGGCTTGGGAGGGTGACGCCGAGCTAAGGCTGTTTTGGGCATAGTTCCAGATGCCTGAACACCCTCCCCTCCTCAGTAATTAGATGAAGCAGCTGATGGAGCTGCACTAGATGGCGAAGCCGGCCATGAAGGACCTCTATGTCTAGTTGTGGCCCTCCGAGCCCATACCGAGCAGCTATTTCGGCCTGGTGCAGAAGCTGTGTGACGCTTCCCTCCGTGTGGATGCTGTGAAGCACTCTGCATGCATTGAGGGGGCTCGAATGGCATTCTCGAAGACCATGGTGCACTGGCCGAAGATCAAGCCAGTCGACATGGCCACCTGACCTCCACCAGCGGGAAAAGAGCACAGGCGCCCGGAGCAGTATTTCTCCGTTGTAATGGACGGTGCTTGGGCAGTAGAGGCCCATTGCTCGAAGGATGTACTCCTCGAGTGATCGGTCTATCTTTGTATTTAAACGATGGTTGAATGCTTGTGCTTTACAATGTGGTTGATCTGTATGGTTTATCATGCGTGCATGTTTCTTAGTTTAATTTTGACTCCTGTGCGGCCGTTTTTATCCTGAAAGTTGCCAGTCGTCGGCTTCAGACCCACATGGATATGACGAGGGGTGTTTCATCCTTCGCATTGTGACCCTTAGCCGATGTCTCGGTGCCCGAAGGCGGTAATGCAGGAGAGAAACAAGGCAATCATACTATGCGGCTTTATTACCTTCACTTAGCCATAGGAGCTTGACTGTGGGGGCTGGTGACTAGCCCCTAGTGTGATATTCGGGAGATCCGAGGTATGCCCCTGTATCACTTGGCTTGGATGAAGACACAAACCCTTGGTATTACACAGTGTAATCGCCAATGATTTTTTTTAGTTTAACACATGTCATCAGATCGCCGACCAGTTCCCGCGTATTATGGCAGTCAGTTTCCGGCTTTCTCCACTGAGGTACTTAGCTAGGCTAGCCGGAAGTACAATCGCAGTGGTTCTCGCTTTACCGTCTTAGCCGAACGTGTGGAACGTAAGAGGGTAAACACAGGAGCAGGGCAACCCAACTATTGACCCAAGACATAATTCGGAACTGATGCATATAATGCAATATCCGAGACACCGAACACGTAAACAAAGATTAGTGTCGGACTTGAGGCATAGGGTGAGTATTATGGTCGAGCCCCCGGTCTATTACCCGATTGTTCCCTTAAGAAAAATTGTGGCGAACTAGTTTAGGGTGGCGTCGAAGAGCAGAAGAAAGGTGCAATATAAACGACAACAAGAGGACCATAAAAATTGGTCTTTATTTCCAAAAGGCTCATAACGGCTATCCGTACAATTCGAACTGCCAAAGCATCTGTTACATGCACTTTATAAGAAAAAAGAAAAGTTTTACAGATGAAAGTGTCAGCGTTCTGGGAACGGGGGTCCCCAGACTTGCCTGCCTGCGGCCTGCGGCGTGGCTCGAAGGAGGCCCAGCACGGCCCATCTTCATCAACAAAAGCTCAAGACCCTCGCGAGGCCAAGCCTCATGAGGCGGACGACAAGAGCTTCCTCGAGCACGGCCTCGTCGGGCTGGCTCATGAGGAGGCGGAGAATTCAAGGTAGGGCACCTCGCGAGGTGCCCATGGCCAAGCCATGGCGACCAAGGGCGCCGATCAGGCGCCCGGCCATGTGATGTCCTCCTTTCCTCTTTGGTGCGAAGGGAGCAAGCGCAGCGAGAGCATCAAGCAAAGGCATCCATTTCGGTGCAACAAGACCAAGACCATCCCAACATTTGGAAGGAGTCATCGTGGAGCCCAAGCAAAGCGTCATCACGAGCCTTTGGCGGCGAGGACCAACGTTAGTCGGGATAAGTGTACCCGCTGTTTCCCTTCAAAATGGCCAATTGTTGGCGCCCTTCCCGCTCGATATTTGGGAAGAAGCCCAGGGCCTTTGCCTATAAATAGGAGTAGCCACCCCCAGGGCAGGAGAAGGCGATCCAGATCCGAATCCTCATCAAGAAACCAGTAGCTAGAGCGACTGAACACCACCTAGCAGTTCATCGCTTTTGCCAAGAACAGACCCTCGCGAGGCTGTTCTTCCTTGTTTAATTCCTCATCAGCCCAGAGGCAATCTACCACACCACCCTTTGGGTAGGGTATTACACCACAATGGTGGCCCGAACCGATGATAAATCTCGTGTCTCTTGTGCTGTTCCGTTTAGTAGTTTAGGTCCCAGCGATTCGGTGAGGTGCGAGTCGGTGGAGGTTGGATCTCCGCGCCCCAGTGTTCGAACCTCAAGGGTCTGCGGAACCGAAATCAACATTTAGCGCGCCCGGTAGAGTGCGCTTGAAATCTGCTTCGTCGCCTCGTTCTTCCCCGACCACATAACCATGTCGGCGCCCGTCGGGCTCGCACCAGCGCCGAGCCGCCCTCGCCTCCCATATCGCCCAGACAGCTCCGTCGCGAGCGCCCTCGTCATTCCGTCACCTGCCGTCAACGCCGCCACCGCCCGGCGAGAACAAGCAACAAGCATCGCCCCAGCACCCGTCCATGGCGGGGCGGCCGCACCGCCACGCCCCGCTCACCCGCTGGTTCTTCGCCACGCGGGCCCAGCTGACCATGGAGGCCCGAGCTGCACTCATCGTGGCAAGCGAGCTCTGCGCTACCGCCCGTCGGCAGCGTCTCGAAGAATGGCTCGACCGAGTCACCGAGCTCGTCCGCGCTGCGAGGCGCCCGCACCGTCCGTCTCGCTGCACGCACCCGCCCCGTCGCGGCGATAAACTCAGGCGCCTCGGCCGCCTCCTCCTCAAGAAAGCGCCTGGCCCCAAGCGCGCGCCCTCGGGCAGAACCCGCTCCGCCCGGCGCCGGTAGCAGCAAGAGCAGAGCTGTCAAAGTTCCTCGCCCACGAAGCTGCCCGGCGCTCCTGCTCCAGACGTCGGGACCTGTGCTGCCCCCAGCCCATGGCGCTTGAGGAGGCCCGCAGACCAAGCTCTCTGTCGTCCGAGGCCCCCCGCCGCGGCAGCGGGCTGCGCGCCTCGCCTCCGAGCTGCGCAGCGTCCGTGGCCCGCCAAGTTCAAGCCGGACCTGCCTCCTCGCTCTGACAGCACGGCCCGACCTGCGGAGTTCCTCCAGCTCTGAGCTGGGCATCGAGGCTGCCAACGGGATGAAAAGGTCATGGCGAACTGGTTTCCCATGGCGCTCAGGGCGGAGCCCTTTGGCTCTGAATCGCCCCAGGCATGATCTCTTCTGGGCGAGATCGCACCCGCTTCATCGCCAACTTCGAGGTACTCGCGACCGGCCACCCGCCGTGGCGACATCGCCGAATCAAGCAGCAGCACAGGAAACCCTGCAAAAGTACATCCAGCGCTTCAACAATGCACGCCTCAAGATCCCGGGGAGTAGCGGAGGAGGCCATCATCTCTGCCTTCTCCGGGCGGCGTGTGACGTCAAGATGAAGGAGGGCTGGCGATGCATGAAGATCTGTGCACCTCCTTGGAGCTGTTCAACTTGGCGACCAAGTGCGCCCGAGGCTGGGAGGCGCCTCTCCCTCCTCGAGCTGCCGCGGATCCCGAAGAGAAGAAGTCAAGGCCAAGGGCGTGAAGCGCCAAGGGGCTGCCGTACTCATGGCGAACCGGACACCAAGCGAGGCGAGATCAGCCCGAGTCCTCAAGGGCGGTCGGTACTGCTTGTACCACGACCTCCACCCCACAACACCAATGAATGCCAAGAGCTCCGGGCGTCTGCTGAAGGAAGGGTCGGCAGGCATGGCTTGCAGCGACCAGGGCTCTGACGAGGAGGAGGAAGGAATGCAGGACGCTGGGAAGACCGTGGCCCGCGCCAAGGGTGGCGCGACCAACCTCGCGAGGACCGTTGGCAAGACCCGCCTGAGAGGAGGCTGGAGGGATCAGCCTCGCGAGGATCGCCCTTGAGGGCATGAGCCTCCCTCCACTGCCGCGCAGCCAAGGAGGTGAGGACCGTCATCGAGGCGAGGGGCTGGGGGCTTCCAGAACCGCGTCGCGATCGCTTTGCATCTGGGCGGAGCTCAAGCCCGACCTCTCGGCGCATCTTCAAGCAGTTCGCCCGCGAAGTGAATGCAGTCCTCCCAAGCTCGAGGCCACGTGCCCTCTCGGGTGGTCGGCGTGCGCCATCACGTTCAGCTCAGCGGATCAGCTCAAGTCTTGACGGCCACGGCGGAGTTCTCCGATGCTTTGTTCCCCAATCATCGACAGCGTGCTGGTCACCAAGACCCTCATCGGCGGGGCAGGACTCAGCGTCCTGTCCGTGGAAACATTCAACAATCTTCAAGTGCCTTACAGTCGGCTTCAGCCAACCAAGCCTTTCTCCGAGTCACCGGCGGCTCCATGGTCCCGATCGGGCAGGTCCGCCTTCCTGTCACCTTCGGGCTCGCGACAACTATCGCACCGAGCTCGCCGACCGGCGTCGCCCACATTCGCCTGCCATAGCGCCATCCTCGGGTACCGGCTGGCCAAATTCATGGCCGTAACCCACCACGGCTACGCGTCCTCAAGATGCGAGAAGCGGCGGGGTCATCACGGTGCCCTGTGAAGAGAGAGCGCGGTGTGCTCCTGGGCGAGCCTTTCAGCCGCATCGCTAGAAGACCAGGACCACAGCAGCAGGGGAGGCCTCCGAGGCCGCACCAAGAAGAAGAAGCGGCCCGGCTCCTCAAGAGGCAGGCCCCTCAGGGCCCGCGCCCGGCCAGGGGGAGCCTCCTTCCATCACATAGGAAAGCGTGCCCGGCGCCCTCCTCAGGCCGGGCTCGAGGGCTCTCCCCTGGAGGGCCGCCGACCTCGCCAAGGTCACGAGGGAGGTGCTTGGGCACCACATGGAGGCGTGCTTCGAAGCACGTTTCCCGCAAGCAAGAGCAAGGCAAGGAGGGCCGAGCCCTCAGGAGTTCGTCAGCAAGGCCATTCAGGAGCTACAGGAGTCAAGGGTCATGAGGGGCAGCCGCCGCCCAGCTGTGGCCCCCCATCCGAGGCGAGGATCGTGGGCTGCGTCTGCATCGACATACCAGGCTCAACCGAGCAGCGTCTCGAGGCGCCTCGGCCCTCATGAGTGGGGCGTTGCCGAGGCCGCCCACAGCTACGTGCGCATGCCTCACGGCCTGCCAAAGCGGTTGCTGCGCACCAGCATCTCATGAGGCCATCTGGAGGCTCGAGAGGTCAGGCGCACGCAGCCTGGCGGAGATGGAGATGGCCCCGAGGAGCCGCCAGCGCCTCCGGATCCTCCAGGCCCCCGGGCTGGGGCTCGTGAGATCGGCTCCCGCAGCCCACGAGTCTGCTACACCAACACCCCTTTGCCGGAGTAATGGACCACGGGTAGGCAAACCCGAGCCTGAACCTTTCAAAACATCGAGGCGGACTCGCCCTCAAGACCCCAAGACAAAGAGCCGCCTTGGAGAGTCGGCAGCAGAGTCACCGACTACCCCTGCAGGGGCCGAGTCCCAGGCGGCCTCAAGACAAGCCGACTTTAAGGCAGCGACCTCAAGACAAGCCGACTTTAAGGCGGCGACCTCGGGACAAGCCGACTCCAAGCCGGCGACCTCCGGTGAGGCCGGCTACAGGGGGAGGCGGCCCGCGACCCCAACCACCTCCTATTTGGCGACTACAGGCGGGATGGGGTAAGGCCGCCTCATGCCCATCCCTACCTTGCTCATAAAGGGCAGGTATGGCTCTGAGCGCCGTGCATCGCGGAGATCTCCGTCCGGCGCAAGCCTTGTTGCCACGCCTGACTCGACATCGCCGTGGGTAGATTCCTGTACCACGATGGCCTGTCTATCGACCGAAGGCGGCGGGACCCTTTGTCGGTGAGAATACAAAACGGTGAGCGCCCCAAAGCGGACCCGATGGAGTCGGCCTCGAAGTCGGCGGCCCCTCCCGCGGGATCCACGCGCCATTAACCGAACAAGACAAGGAATGGCAGCGATGATCGCCCGCCCGGCGGCGGCTTGTTGCCATGACCATGACCAAGCTCGCGTCATTAGGAGCGCGGCTACGATGTCTGCAGCGGCAAGACCATCCATGGTGGACAAGGGCTATCGGCCCCATGCGGACCATTGACGGGGCCCACTAGTCGGCGGGCCCAAGTCGGCGGAGAAGGCGGCGACTTAGAGATCTGACGGCTTGGGCCCGCACCCAGCCGGATTACCGTTGTACCCCCGGGGGGTAGGCCTATATAAACCCCCCGGGGCACCCATGCAAAGGGTTGGAAGCTAGTAGTTTTAGACACACACATAGAGGGAGAGAAGAGCGAGCCGTGCCTTCTCCTTCCTCGCCCCGAACAGCTCAAGGAGCATCTTGTACTCACTTTGCCTTAGTGATCATGCGGAGACCCCTTGAGCAGCGATGGGGTGTTATCTCCTCGGAGAGCCACGAGCTGGGTAAGATTCGCCGGCGTGCATGTCTTCGCCTCATCCTGTTTCCAGGCACCGGCGACGTTCTACTCGCCCCCTCCATGATAAGCCATCCTTTGGCATATGTCGCACCCAACCCCCAACATTTGGCGCCCACCGTGGGCCCTGGTGCACCGTCGTCCGGAGACCTGCTCTGGACGGGAACCCTCTTCCTCCCTAGCGAGCGCAGCCAGCCCGGCACGCCAGACGGAGTTTGCGCCGACGCGCTGCATGGCACCGAGGTTGCCTGCGCGGCGAGTTGCCTCGCCGAACTTGTCGGTGAGGTCCGCCTCTCCGACGAGCCTGCATCCGAGCCTTGAGCACGGGCGGCCCCAAAGCCTCCTCACGGGCCTCCTCGAGCAGCTCCACGTCGGCGGGCGAAGCCTGCCGCCGACACGAGTCCGTGGCTCCATCGACTCGATGTTGGTCGACTCCGACACGCGTCGCTCCGCGTTCCCCACCAGCGTGGTGATCTCGACGAGCCTCTCCCTCGCGGAGGCGGCGGGAGCACCGTCACGAAGTACTCCTCATCAGTCACGGCGAGCCCTCCGACGGGGGGGCTCGTGACCCTCTCGACGCGGTTCTACAAGACCTGACCGCCTCCATTCTGGAAGACGGCGACGCCGAAACGCTGGAGGCACGCCGCCTTCAGCTCCTTGTAGGCACATAGAAGCTGGCAAGCATGAGACGCTTGTCGGAAGCCTATCAGCGCGAGATGGATCGCGATGTGGGCGGCTCGCCGGCTCCGACTGGGCCTAGCCGCCTAGGCGCGGTCCGGCAGCGGCAGCGCGCCATCGCCCGATCTGTTTGGGGCGATCGCCCTCCGTCGCATACGCCTGCGGAGAACATTCGCGCTGCCAGCGGCGGCGAAGCGAGCTGGATAACCGAGGGCGAGGAGCGCCGCTGATGACGGAGCGAGTCCAGCAGCTCCTCGACGCGCCGCGCGCAGAGCGAAGCTTGCTGCGCGCGGAGGCACCACGGCGACAACACGGCGATTTGCCTCTTCGCCGAGATCAAGATCGACATCTCCATCTCCATCGATCCGGCTGTCAGCCATAGCGGACTCACATCTCCATCGGTACGCGAAGACGGCCGCCCAAGAAGCGATGGAAGCGGCGGGGCGACTATCAGCCTCCTCCTCATCACGCCCAATATCGACACTATCCAAAAGGAACTCGACGGTCCCACCAAGATAGACCGCATATTGAAGCGCTTTTGCAAGGTGGATATCATTACATCAACATTACATAATAGATGGGGATACATACATAAGGCACAAATTCCACAAGAATACATCAACATCATATACAAGACCAACATCCGACTACGGATGAAACATAAACAGAAACTCAAACGACATCCACCCTGCTAGCCCAGGCTGCCGACCTGGAACCTATCCCCTGATCGAGGACTAAGCAGAAGAACTCCAACACAAGCAAACATCGCTCTCACATCATGATCATCGCATAACCTGGTACCTGCAACTGGTGGTGTAGTAATCTATGAGCCACGAGGACTCAGCAATCCCATTACCATGGGTATCAAGACTAGCAAAGCTTAATGGAAAGGGAAGGGGTAAAGTGGTGAGGTTGCAGCAGCGGCTAAGCATATATGGTGGCTAACATACATAAATGAGGCGAGAAGAGAAACAAAGGCGGTCGTCAACTAGTAATGATCAAGAAGTGATCCTGAACTCCTACTACGTTAGACATAACCCGAAACCGTGTTCTCCTCTCGATCAACCCGAAAAGAGACACCACAGTTACGCACGGTTGGTGTATTTTAGAAGATTTTCTTCAAGTTTACTACAACGGATATTAACAAATTCCCATCGCCACATAACCACGGGCACGGCTCTCGAAAGTTTATACCTGCGGGGTGTCCCAACAGCCCATGATAAGCTCTCGCGATCAACGAAGGATATTCCTTCTCCCCGGGAAGACCGATCAGTCTCGGAATCCCGGCTACAAGACATTTCGACAGCAATAAAACAAGACCAGCAAAGCCGCCCGATGCGCCGACAATCCCGATAGGAGCTGCACATATCTCGTTCTCAGGGCAACACCGGATGAGACTAGCTACGAGTAAAACCAAACCTCGGGTTGCCTCAAGGTGGCCCCGCAGGCAGCTCGGTTCAGGCCAGCACTTAGAAGCACTGGCCGGGGGGCTAAATAAAGATGACCCTTGGGTTAATTACTCCCAAGGGAAATGTAGGTGGTGGTGAGGCAAATGGTAAAACCAATGTTGGGCCTTCTTTGGAGAGTCTTATTCAAAGCGAACTGTCAAGGGGTCCCATAAATCACCCGACCGCGTTAGGGACGCAAAATCCGGGAACATAATACCGATATGACGAAAACTAGGCGGCAAGAGTGGAACAAAACACCAGGCATAAGGCCGAGCCTTCCACCCTTTACCAAGTATATAGATGCATTAATTAAATAAGAGATATTGTGATATCCCAACAAGTAAACATGTTCCAACAAGGAACAACATCTCCATGTTCAACAAGGAACAAACTTCATCTTCACCTGCAACTAACAACGCTATAAGAGGGGCTGAGCAAAGCGGTAACATAGCCAAACAACGGTTTGCTAGGAAGGGTGCAAAAGGTTAGAGGCTGACATGGCAATTTGGGATGGCTTGATAAGCAGGTAATAGGTAGCGCAGCATAGCGATAGAACGAAGCAACTAGCATAGCAATGATAGTAGTGAGATCCAGGTAGCGGTCATCTTGCCTGAAATCCGCTAGGAAGAAGAACAAGTCCATGAAGAAGATGAGCGGATGAAGCCGAACCAAGCGTGAGCGAGCGAATCCTCACGATCGCAAGCAAGCAGGAACTAACAAGAAGAAGCACACAACAAGGTAAACACACCACACATGAACAAGGCATGATGCACAAACAAGCATGATGCATGAAAAATCTAGATGAGGCTACTCATGGCAAGAGATGATGCAAACAAGAACAACACATCAAGACAAGTTTAAATGAGGCAGGGAACAACATATAACAATTCCGGTAAGTCCTCATATGTAAATTTCGAAATTGGTCCAGATCTGAATAAACCTTATGTTCAAGTTGTTAAACAGCAAGTTAAGATGCACCATGATGATCTACACGAAATTCTAGTCAAGTTACATATAAAGTTCATTAGATTTGGAGCTACGACCTAGAAGATATGAGCAAAACAAGATAAGCATGGCATTGATGCAAAATGCATACAAACATCAAGCAAACACCTCAAAACAAGGATGCAACATGATAATATGAAGCTACATGCAAAATCAAGCAAGTTTCATATAGAGCACACTCAAAAGCGAACAGCGGTTCAACACATACACACTATACAAGTTTAAAGGACAAGCTGTCCAAAACAGCAACTAGGCATATTGCAAGCATCAAAACAACATGCTACAGGACCTCAACAAGAAAACAAAAGGCATGGGCATGATGTACAGGTAAAGCATTACAAAACATGAACACTGAGCTATCTCCATAAATCACTAGAACATGCTCAAAATGACATGGCAAGATTGCAAATAATAACAGTTTCAGACTTTAGCAGAAATAACATCAGGTTGCAATGTTTAGAGCTATCAAACAACATGCTACAGGAACTTATCATGGCAAAAAAAGGCATGGCATGAATCTACTAATTGCATAGAACAAAAGTCCTTTACTGACCATGAGCCAAAAAGGATCAGAAAATATGATGGCACCCATGTAAACATAGCAAGTTATATTACAGATTTGAACATGGCAGGAACAACAATAAGTAGGCATGTTGGTGAGCTTGAACCACTCACCAGAGAGCAAAACATGGCATGGCAAGGCAACCAACAGTAATAAGACATGGCATAGAAGCTACACATGGCAATAACAACAACATAGCATGCAAGGATCAACTACAACAACCTTGGCAAAATTGAATAACATGTAAACAATCTGCCAGGAAACATTTTATAGCAAAAGTAGAGCTCGATTTACTCAAGCTATGGCACTCCATAATTGCAAACAAGGGCATGGATGGATAGAGCAAGACATGTATAACAAAACATCCTTACTGAAGTATCTCAAAATAAGCATGGATCTCTCGGTAGCATCAAGTTAACATGGCATAAAAATATCAGTGAGCAGGGTGAAATCAGCAACATCATGAGGCCTAGTTTGCATGCTTGTGCTAGTCACCACAGAGATCACAAAAATACATGGCATACACCCCTGTAAAGATGGCATGGCATATTACAAAACACATGTAGGACTCAAGTCCATAGGATGCACACATCAATCATGGCAAAAATGACAAAAGTGCATGTTCTGATAAGAATCTGAAACTAACATCACATAGCCCTCTTCCAACAGCATTTCGGGCACCAAGATGAGCTCAAATGAAAATGATGCAATGAGATGAAATGATGTACTCGTCGAGTCGAACAATTTTACATATTACACGCGCAAAACGGAGCTACGGATGCAGAGTTATGATGCGATGAAAATGCAATAAAATAACAAAAATCTGGGACTTAGTCATCTCGGGGAATGGGAAAAAGTCAACCTCAATGGATCGGACACAGGCCGAGGTACGGAGGTTCGTCGCGGAGGAGGCCGGGAAGGCTCGCGGAGGGTCGAGGCGGCGGATCCAGGCGGCGCCCGGCGGATCCGGCCATGGCGTGGCTGGGCCAGGGGCCGGGAGGCGAGGGCGAAGCGGCGAGCTCCTTGGCCAGTGAGGGCAGGCGAGGCCGCCCGGCCGGCGGCGGCAGTGAGCCCGGCCGGGCGGCGGCGGCCAGCAGGCAGGAAAGGCGAAGCGGCGAGAGCCGGCCGGGGCAGCGGCGGCAGGCTCGCGCAGCTCGCGGCCGGCCGGGCGCCCGGCCAGGGCAGCCAAGCCGCGAGCGGCGGCAGGCGGCCGGAGGGCGCTTCAGGCGGCGGCGGCGGGCTGTGCTCTGCAGCCAGCCAGGCCAGCCAGCATGTGTGGCGAGAGAGAGGCGCGGGCAGGCTGAGGTGGTGGCATGTGGCCGGGCGGCGCGGCGGGCGGCGTGTCGCCTCGCCATTGGCAGGCGACGTGGCAGCAGGATGGGCGCGTCCGCGGGGCGGACATGTCATGTGGTGTGAGGAGGAGTTTGCTAGGGTTTGGGCTGAGAAATTTGGGGAGGGTGCTATAAATAGATTTAGAGGAGCTAGGAGAGTCCAAATGAGGTGCGGTTTTCGCCCCGCGATCGTGATCGAGCGACCGAGAGCATGGAGGGAGTTTGGTGGGTTTTAGGCCACTTTGAAAGGGTGTTGGGCTGCACACAAAAGAGGCTTTACGGTTACCGGTTAACCGTTGGAGTATCAACGACCTCAAATGATCCGAAACTTGACAGGCGGTCTACGGTGCTATACCAAGGCCTCTTGGCAAACCTCGGTCCATTCGAGAAAGTTTAACACCACACACGAAAAGAGGCAAAAGGGGGCGCGGGAGACATAGGAGTGCGGATTGCAAAAGCGGACAACGGGAAAATGCTCGGATGCATGAGGCGAACACGTATGCAAAATGAAATGCACATGATGACATGATATGAAATGCATATGATGACATGGCAAAGAGAGACACATAAGCACATGACATGGCAAAGAGGCGAATAAGCTGGAAGACACTGGCGCATCGAATCCGAGGCGTTACAACACTCCTCCACTAACAAGAGATCTCGTCCGAGATCTTAGGACCGAGACGGAAGGGAAAAGGATGAGGTGAAACAAGAACTCAAGAGAAGAATCAAAGAATCGAGAGCACTTTCGAGAAGAAGAGAGGCAGCGAGAATGGCGAGAATCGAAAGCTCACGGAATCAGATAGACTATGAAACAACTCGTTCTAACGAGTGGTTAGAATGAGAAAAAAACGAATAAGACTGAAGCGATTTAGGTAGCACTCCGGCTGAAAATGGAAGGAATAGAACACGAGCTTGAGAGGATGGAATGATACTTGATGAAGACATGACACAAAACCTCCGGAAAGAATTGAAATAATGGAATGAAAATAATTTAAAAGGAATGATTGAGCGAAGTTGTTGAGAAAATCAACAACGAAAGAATAAACTTGTTGTGGACTTATGGATAACATCTCAAGATCATAAGGTGATAACCGGCCACAAATTGAAATGATTGGATAGCTTAGAAGAACGAAGAAATGCAAAACTCCACTTCAAAAGAATACGGAGAGTTAATTGCACTTCGAGACGCAAGAAGAAGGATAATTGAACTCCACCAACAAAATCTTGATGAACTCTTGAAGAAAGAATTAAATCGTGAAGAACCACCATGAAGAACTCCGGTGACAAAAAGATGATGAGATAAAATTGGAGGGTGAAAGAATAAGATTAAAGCTTGCGATGATTCCGATGGAGGTTCCGACGAAATGGCCGAGGAAAATTTGAACTCCGGAAAAGAAAAGATGAAAACGACTTGAAACTAGAATTTATCCATCAAGAACAAACTCGAAGGAAAGGATTACTCACTAGGATGAAATAAGAATAAGATTTATTGTATACTTATCCTTCATCAAATTAAATTGATGACAAACAATGGATTTGGCATAATACTTATTCTTCTTGAAAAGGATTAAGGAAAACATCGCACAAAACTTGAGAAAGTCTTCATGAACCACGGTAGGATTTGAAGAAACGAATGGATTAATATGATAATCAAAGAAAAGAATCTTGAGCGAACCACCGTAAGAATTTTGAAATGGTGATGAAAAAGAAATAATCACGGGAAGAATTAGAAAGCACGGAGATACTTGAGGAATTAAAATGCAAGAGAACAAAGAGATCATGAACTGATAGAAGAATACTTGAGCGAAGCACGGAAGAATATTGAGGCGAGCGAAGTAGCACGGATATAGAATAATTGGAGAAGCGAATCTGAAAACTTAGAATGAAGAAATCTTCGAAAAGATGGCCTCCGGATGATCGAACAGAAAAGCAACTCTGAAATACTCGGATGGATGAAAAGAATAGCGACAACTGGAATAATTCAAGAGGATAGCATGAAGCTAGAACCACGAATCTTCGGAGAAGCGGACAAGATTTAAGAGAAACTCTACCGGTCTTCAAATGACGACGATAAACATCACCAAAATTAATGAGATACTCCGGGAGAATGAAAACCGAAAAGGTTGAGGCAACAATGAAAAGAATTTGAAATCGATCTTGGAAAAGGCATGTGACTGATGGAATCCATTCTTACGTCACACTTGAAAAGAATTGGGAATAACTCCGGGGAGTCAGGTAAGATCCTGGGAAAAGACCTGTGGGTTAGGGCCCACTGAACAGAAAAACACCGTTGAAAAAGGATGTTGACGAAGTAGATGATGCACCGGAACGCTTGAAATATTTGAATGAGGTGACAAACTCAAATTAATTGGAATACAGAAGAATCTCCTAATATGTCTTCCGAACACCGGAATGATAAATTGGCGAGAGGCGAACGAGCAGGGAAAACACTTCGAGGGAAAAGAATATGATTAACCCGAAAAACTTGATTTGAGTGCACCGGAAAAAGAAAGGGATGAAGAATGACGAACGAGATGAGAATTCACGGTTAAAATAATTGAGGAAGGCTGAAGAGGTTCATACGAATGAAATTGATGGTGAAATAGACTCAAACTCCGGGAAGAAAAAGGGTGGGAGGCGGGAAAACAAAGACAACTTGGAAGGGAAACCGGCGAATATCTTGAAGAGAAAACACGGTTGAAATCATTGAGGAAAGAAAGCAAAGACTTCACACGAGTAGGATGGATACTCGATTCGGACTCCGGTTCGAGAAGAAGAAGGGTGGGTAGGCGGGAAAAACAAGGACAACTCGGACAAGGAAAAACAACGGCGTCGGAGGAAGAAGCGAGATTGATCTCGCGAAAGACAAAGAGGTTCGAGTCGACTTGGCGAGAAATGCACGGACAAAAGAGGATGGAAAACTCACGAAACTAACCACGTGATCCTAAAGAAAAATTTGAACGGGAAGAGGAGTAATTCAAAACACCTCGTCAAGATTCCTCACGAGAGCGGCGAAGGGGCTGAGGAGTAAAAAGAAATCCTACTCTCCGATATAACTAGACTCAAAACCAGTTTTCTTCTAGACTCAACATCGGCCAAACTACACGATCAATCAAGGGGCTCCTAGGGTCGGTCGAGGCTCGATACCAACTTATCACGCCCAATATCGACCCTATCCAAAAGGAACTCGACGGTCCCACCAAGGATAGACCCGCATATTGAAGCGCTTTTGCAAGGTGGATATCATTACATCAACATTACATAATAGATGGGGATACATACATAAGGCACAAATGCCACAAGAATACATCAACATCATATACAAGATCAACATCCGACTACGGATGAAACATAAACAAAACTCAAGCGACATCCACCTGCTAGCCCAGGCTGCCGACACTGGAACCTATCCCACGATCGAAGAAGAAGAAGAAGAACTCCAACACAAGCAAACATCGCTCTCACGTCATGATCATCGCATAACCTGTACACTGCAACTGGTGGTGTAGTAATCTGTGAGCCACGAGGACTCAACAATCCCATTACCATGGGTATCAAGACTAGCAAAGCTTAATGGGAAGGAAGGGGTAAAGTGGTGAGGTTGCAGCAGCGACTAAGCATATATGGTGGCTAACATACGCAAATGAGGCGAGAAGAGAAACAAAGGAACGTCGTCAACTAGTAATGATCAAGAAGTGATCACGAACTCCTACTTCGTCGGACATAACCCGAAACCGTGTTCTCCTCTCGATCAACCCGAAAAGAGACACTCACGATTCGCACACGGTTGGTGTATTTTAGAAGAGTTTGCTTCAAGTTTACTACAACGGATATTAACAAATTCCCATCGCCACATAACCACGGGCACGGCTCTCGAAAGTTTATACCTGCGGGGTGTCCCAACAAGCCCATGATAAGCTCTCGCGATCAGCGAAGGATATTCCTTCTCCCGGGAAGACCGATCAGTCTCGGAATCCGGCTACAAGACATTTCGATGACAATAAAACAAGACCAGCAAAGCCGCCCGATCTTGCCGACAATCCCGATAGGAGCTGCATATCTCGTTCTCGAGGCAACACGGATGAGACTAGCTCTGAGTAAAACCAAACCTCGGGTTGCCTCAAGGTGGCCCATGATCAGCTCGGTTCGGGCCAACACTTAGAGAAGCATTGGCCAGGGGGGCTAAATAAAGATGACCCTTGGGTTAATTACTCCCAAGGGAAATGTAGGTGGTGGTGAGGCAAATGGTAAAACCAATGTTGGGCCTTCTTTGGAGAGTCTTATTCAAAGCGAACTGTCAAGGGGTCCCATAAATCACCCGACCGCGTTAGGGGCGCAAAATCCGGGAACATAATACCGATATGGCGGAAACTAGGGCGGCAAGAGTGGAACAAAACACCAGGCATAAGGCGAGCCTTCCACCCTTTACCAAGTATATAGATGCATTAATTAAATAAGATATATTGTGATATCCCAACAAGTAAACATGTTCCAACAAGGAACAACATCTCCATGTTCAACAAGGAACAAACTTCATCTTCACCTGCAACTAACAACGCTATAAGAGGGCTGAGCAAAGCGGTAACATAGCCAAACAACGGTTTGCTAGGAAGGGTGCAAAAGGTTAGAGGCTGACATGGCAATTTGGGATGGCTTGATAAAGCAGGTAATAGGTAGCGCAGCATAGCGATAGAAACGAAGCAACTAGCATAGCAATGATAGTAGTGAGATCCAGGGTAGCGGTCATCTTGCCTGAAATCCCGCTAGGAAGAAGAACGAGTCCATGAAGAAGATGAGCGGATGAAGCCGAACCAAGCGTGAGCGAGCGAATCCTCACGATCGCATAGAAAGCAGGAACTAACAAGAAGAAGCACACAACAAGTAAACACACCACACATGAACAAGACATGATGCACAACAAGCATGATGCATGACAAATCTAGATGAGGCTACTCATGGCAAGAGATGATGCAAACAAGAACAACACATCAAGACAAGTTTAAATGAGGCGGGAACAACATATAACAATTCGGTAAGTCCTCATATGCAAATTTCGAAATTGGTCCAGATCTGAATAAACCTTATGTTCAAGTTGTTAAACAGCAAGTTAAGATGCACCATGATGATCTACGAAATTCTAGTCAAGTTACATATAAAGTTCATTAGATTTGGACTACGACCTAGAAGATATGAGCAAAACAAGATAAGCATGGCATTGATGCAAAATGCATACAAACATCAAGCAAACACCTCAAAACAAGGATGCAACATGATAATATGAAACTACATGCAAAATCAAGCAAGTTTCATATAGAGCACACTCAAAAGCGAACAGCGGTTCAACACATACACACTATACAAGTTTAAAGGACAATCTGTCCAAAACAGCAACTAGGCATATTGCAAGCATCAAAACAACATGCTACAGGACCTCAACAAGAAAACAAAAGGCATGGGCATGATGTACAGGTAAAGCATTACAAAACATGAACACTGAGCTATCTCAGAAATCACTAGAACATGCTCAAAATGACATGGCAAGATTGCAAATAATAACAGTTTCAGACTTTAGCAGAAATAACATCGAGTTGCAATGTTTAGAGCTATCAAACAACATGCTACAGGAACTTATCATGGCAAACAAAGGCATGGCATGAATCTACTAATTGCATAGAACAAAAGTCCTTTACTGACCATGAGCCAAAAGGATCAGAAAATATGATGGCACCCATGTAAACATAGCAAGTTATATTACAGATTCAACATGGCAGGAACAACAATAAGTAGGCATGTTGGTGAGCTTGAACCACTCACCAGAGAGCAATACATGGCATGGCAAGGCAACCAACAGTAAGAAGACATGGCATAGAAGCTATACATGGCAAGAACAACATCATAGCATGCAAGGATCAACTACAACAACCTTGGAAAAATTGAATAACATGTAAACAATCTGCCGGAAACATTTTATAGCAAAAGTAGAGCTCGATTGACTCAAGCTATGACACTCCATAATTGCAAACAAGGGCATGGATGGATAGAGAAAGACATGTTTAACAAAACATCCTTACTGAAGTATCTCAAAATAAGCACGGATCTCTCGGTAGCATCAAGTTAACATGGCATAAAAATATCAGTGAGCAGGGCTGAAATCAGCAACATCATGAGGCCTAGTTTGCATGCTTGTGCTAGTCACCACAGAGATCACAAAAATACATGGCATACACCCCTGTAAAGATGGAATGGCATATTACAAAACACATGTAGGACTCAAGTCCATAGGATGCACACATCAATCATGGCAAAAATGACAAAAGTGCATGTTTTGATAAGAATCTGAAACTAACATCACATAGCCCTCTTCCAACAGCATTTCGGGCACCAAGATGAGCTCAAATGAAAATGATGCAATGATATGAAATGATGTACTCGTCGATTCGAACAATTTGACATATTACACGCATAAAAGCAGACTACGGATGCAGAGTTATGATCGATGAAAATGCAATAAAATAACAAAATCTGGGACTTGGTCATCTCGGGGAATGGGAAAAAGTCAACCTCAAGTGGATCACCAAGGGATTACCGTTGTACCCCGAGAGGCCTATATAAACCCGGGCACCCATGCAAAGGTTGGAAGCTAGTAGTTTTAGACACACACATAGAGGAGAGAAAGAAGGCGTGCCTTCTCCTTCCTCGCCCAGACAACTCAAGGGCATCTTGTACTCACTTTGCCTTAGTGATCATGCGGAGACCCCTTGAGAGCATGATGGGGTGTTATCTCTCGGAGAGCTACTGGGTAGGTCGCCCGGCGTGCATGTCTTCGCCTCATCTGTTCCGAGCACGGCGGCGTTCTCGCCCCTCCATGATAAGCCATCCTTTGGCATATGTCGCACCAACCCCAACATTTGGCGCCCACCGTGGGCCTGGTGCACCGTCGTCCGGAGACACACTGCAGGCCGAGAACCCTCTTCCTCCCTAGCGGCCTGCAGGCCCGCCGCAGACGGAGTTTGCGCCGGCCTGCATGGCACGAGGTTACTGCCGAGTTGCCTCGCCGAACTTGTCGGTGAGTCCGCCTCTCCGACGAGCACATCCAAGCCTTGAGCGCAGACAACCTCCTCACAGCCTCCTCCCGAGCAGCTCACGTCGGCCAGCCGAGCCTGCCGCCGACCTGAGTCCGTAGGCTCCACGGCTTCGATGTTGGTCGACTCCGACACCGCGTCGCTCCACGCGTTCCCCAACGTGGTGATCTCGGCGAGGCCTCTCCCGCGCGGAGGCGGCGGGAACGCAATCCTGAAGTACTCCTCATCGATCCTGGCGAGCCCTCCGGCGGAGGGCTCGTGACCCTCTCAGCCAGTTCTACAAGACCGACCGCCTCCATTACGGAAGGCGCGCCCAGCGCTGGAAACACGCGCCTTGGCTCGCGAAGCACATAGAAGCTGGCATGAGGCGCTTAGCCGGAAGCCTATGTTGAATGGATCGCGATGTGGGGCGCTCGCCCGGCTCGGCCCAGGCTAACCGCTAAGCAGCGGTCAGCGGCAAGCGCGGCCATCGCCCGATCTGTTTGGGGCGATCACGCCCAATATGCGACCCTATCCAAAAGGAACTCGAAGGTCCCACCAGAGATAGACCGCATATTGAAGCGCTTTTGCAAGGTGGATATCATTACATCAACATTACATAATAGATGGGGATACATACATAAGGCACAAATGCCACAAGAATACATCAACATCATATACAAGATCAACATCCGACTACGGATGAAACATAAACAGAAACTCAAGCGACATCCACCACTGCTAGCCAGCTGCCGACACAGGAACCTATCCCTGATCGAAGAAGAAGAAGAAGAACTCCAAAACAAGCAAACATCGCTCTCGCGTCATGATCATCGCAAACCTGTACACTGCTGGCTGGTGGTGTAGTAATCATGAGCCACGAGGACTCAGCAATCCCATTACCATGGGTATCAAGACTAGCAAAGCTTAATGGGAAAGGAAGGGGTAAAGTGGTGAGGTTGCAGCAGCGACTAAGCATATATGGTGGCTAACATACATAAATGAGGCGAGAAGAGAAACAAAGGCAGTCGTCAACTAGTAATGATCAAGAAGTGATCTGAACTCCTACTTCGTCAGACATAACCCGAAACCGTGTTCTCCTCTCGATCAACCCGAAAAGAGACACTCCAGTTCGCACGGTTGGTGTATTTTAGAAGAGTTTGCTTCAAGTTTACTACAACGGATATTAACAAATTCCATCGCCACATAACATGAGCACGGCTCTCGAAAGTTTATACCCTGCGAGGGTGTCCCAACAAGCCCATGATAAGCTCTCGCGATCAACGAAGGATATTCCTTCTCCCGGGAAGACCGATCAGTCTCGGAATCCGGCTACAAGACATTCGACAGCAATAAAACAAGACCAGCAAAGCCGCCCGATGTGCCGACAATCCCGATAGGAGCTGCATATCTCGTTCTCGAGGCACACGGATGAGACATCCTCTGAGTAAAACCAAACCTCGAGTTGCCCGGGTGGCCCATGATCTCTCGGTTTGGACCAACACTTAGAAAGCAACGGCCGGGGGGCTAAAATAAAGATGACCCTTGGGCTCCGACTCCCAAGGGAAAAAGGTGGTGGTGAGGCAAATGGTAAAACCAATGTTGGGCCTTCTTTGGAGAGTCTTATTCAAAGCGAACTGTCAAGGGGTCCCATAAATCACCCGACCGCGTTAGGGGCGCAAAATCCGGGAACATAATACCGATATAGCGGAAACTAGAGGTGGCAAGAGTGGAACAAAACACCAGGCATAAGGCGAGCCTTCCACCCTTTACCAAGTATATAGATGCATTAATTAAATAAGATATATTGTGATATCCCAACAAGTAAACATGTTCAACAAGGAACAACATCTCCATGTTCAACAAGGAACAAACTTCATCTTCACCTGCAACTAACAACGCTATAAGAGGGCTGAGCAAAGCGGTAACATAGCCAAACAACGGTTTGCTAGGAAGGTGCAAAAAGGTTAGAGGCTGACATGGCAATTTGGGATGGCTTGATAAGCAAGTGATAGGTAGCGCAGCATAGCGATAGAAACGAAGCAACTAGCATAGCAATGATAGTAGTGAGATCCAAGGTGGCGGTCATCTTGCCTGAAATCCCGCAAGGAAGAAGAACGAGTCCATGAAGAAGATGAGCGGATGAAGCCGAACCAAGCGTGAGCGAGCGAATCCTCACGATCGCATAGCAAGCAGGAACTAACAAGAAGAAGCACACAACATAGTAAACACACCACACATGAACAAGACATGATGCACAACAAGCATGATGCATGACAAATCTACATGAAGCTACTCATGGCAAGAGATGATGCAAACAAGAACAACACATCAAAGCAAGTTTAAATGAGGCGGAAACAACATATAACAATTCGGTAAGTCCTCATATGCAAATTTCGAAATTGGTCCAGATCTGAATAAACCTTATGTTCAAGTTGTTAAACAGCAAGTTAAGATGCACCACGATGATCTACACGAAATTCTAGTCAAGTTACATATAAAGTTCATTAGATTGAGACTACGGCCTAGAAGATATGAGCAAAACAAGATAAACATGGCATTGATGCAAAATGCATACAAACATCAAGCAAACACCTCAAAACAAGGATGCAACATGATAATATGAAACTACATGCAAAATCAAGCAAGTTTCATATAGAGCACACTCAAAAGCAGAACAGCGGTTCAACACATACACCTATACAAGTTTATGCAACAATCTGTCCAAAACAGCAACTAGGCATATTGCAAGCATCAAAACAACATGCTACGGCACCTCAACATGAAAACAAAAGGCATGGGCATGATGTACAGGTAAAGCATTACAAAACATGAACACTGAGCTATCTCCAGAAATCACTAGAACATGCTCAAAATGACATGGCAAGATTGCAAATAATAACAGTTTCAGACTTTAGCAGAAATAACATCAGGTTGCAATGTTTAGAGCTATCAAACAACATGTTACAGGAACTTATCATGGCAAACAAAGGCATGGCATGAATCTACTAATTGCATAGAACAAAAGTCCTTTACTGACCATGAGCCAAAAAGGATCAGAAAATATGATGGCACCCATGTAAACATGGCAAGTTATATTACAGATTCATACATGGCAGGAACAACAATAAGTAGGCATGTTGGTGAGCTTGAACCACTCACCACAGAGCAATACATGGCATGGCAAGGCAACAACAGTAAGAAGACATGGCATAGAAGCTATACATGGCAAGAACAACATCATAGCATAGCATACGGATCAACTACAACAACCTTGGCAAAATTGAATAACATGTAAACAATCTGCCAGGAAACATTTTATAGCAAAAGTAGAGCTCGATTGACTCAAGCTATGGCACTCCATAATTGCAAACAAGGGCATGGATGGATAGAGAATAAGACATATATTCAAAACATCCTTACTGAAGTATCTCAAAATAAGCATGGATCTCTCGGTAGCATCAAGTTAACATGGCATAAAAATATCAATGAGAGCAGGGCTGAAATCGGCAACATCATGAAGCCTAGTTTGCATGCTTGTGCTAGTCACCACAGAGATCACAAAATACATAGCATACACCCCTGTAAAGATGGCATGGCATATTACAAAACACATGTAGGACTCAAGTTCATAGGATGCACACATCAATCATGGCAAAAATGACAAAAGTGCATGTTACGATAAGAATCTGAAACTAACATCACATAGCACTCTTCTAACAGCATTTGGGCATCAAGATGAGCTCAAATGAAAATGATGCAATGAGATGAAATGATCTACTCTTGGACGAACAATTTGACATATTACGCAGCATGAAAGCAGACTAC
The DNA here is from genome assembly GCA_021605205.1 of Aegilops longissima. Taxonomy (NCBI): domain Eukaryota; kingdom Viridiplantae; phylum Streptophyta; class Magnoliopsida; order Poales; family Poaceae; genus Aegilops; species Aegilops longissima. Next base: position 192,527,199 of record CM038677.1, on the reverse strand, counting down.
GGATGCGAGTTATGATGCGATGAAAATGCAATAAAATTTAACAAAATCAGTGGGACTTAGTAATCGCCTGAGGAAGGGAAAAGTTCAAGGGCAAAGTGGATCAGACACGGGCTTGATCGCCGGGAGGAATCGAGGAGAGCTCGTGCGGAAGGCCTCAGGCGGCCGGAGGCGAGGCGGATCGTGAGAAGAGGCAGCCAGCTAGGCAGCAGCCGCGAGTGGCCGTTGGCAGCGAGGAGCTCCAGCTGCGTGTGGGCCGGCAGGCTGTGAACCCAGAAGCGGCGGCCGGTGGCGGCAGAGCAGGAAGAGCAGCTGGCAGGGGCAGCGACCTGAGGCAGCCCGAAGCTGGAGGCGGCAGGCGCAGCTCGAATGGCAGCTGGCCGTAGCAGACGCGAATGGCGAGTGACAGCAGCAGCCTTCGCAGCAGAGGGCAGGCGAGCGGAGAAGCTCGGCGGCCAGGCTGCCCAGAGCTGTGAGCCAGAACCCAGCAAGCGATCCAAGGCCTGTGGGCCAGTTGGCAGCGGGCAGGGGCTGAACGTGTGAGCATATAAGTGCGCCTTGCGAGGCGTGAATGAAGCGGCGAGTGGCTCGCCGGTGGCAAGGTGCGACGTGGCCAGGATGAAGGGCGTCCAGGCTTGACGTGCGGACATGTCAGTGGCGGCCTGAGGAAGGTTGCTAGGGTTTAGAGGAATTTGCTTGAAATTTGGGGGAGGACACATATTTATAGGTAGAGGGCTAGGAGAGTCAAATGAGGTGCGGTTTTTGACCCACGATCGTGATCGAGCGACCGGAAGCATGGAGGGAGTTTGGTGGGTTTTGGGCCACTTTGAAAGGGTGTTGGGCTGCAACAAAAAGAGGCTTTTCGGTTACCGGTTAACCGTTGGGTATCAACGACCTCCAAATGATCCGAAACTTGACGATCTACCGGTGCTATACCAAGGCAGCTTGACAAACCTCGGTCCATTCGAGAAAGTTTAACACCCTTTACATGAAAAGAGGCAAAAGAGGCGCGCGGGAGACATAGGAGTGCGGATTGCCAAAGCGGACAACGGGAAAATGCTCGGATGCATGAGGCGAACACGTATGCAAAATGAAATGCACATGATGACATGATATGAAATGCAGATGATGACATGGCAAAGTGCAACACATAAACACATGACATGGCAACGAGGCGAATAAGCTGGAAGACACAGGCGCATCCGAATCCAGGCGTTACAACACTCCTCCACTAACAAGAGATCTCGTCCGAGATCTTAGGACGAGCGGAAGGGAAAGGATGAGGTGAAACAAGAACTCAAGAGAAGAAGCAAAGAATCGAAGCACTCGAGAAGAAGAGAGAGCAGCGAGAATGGCGAGAATCAGCTCACGGAATCAGATAGACTATGAAACAACTCGTTCTAACGAGTGGTTAGAATGAGAAAAAAAAGCGAATAAGGTGAAAGCGATTTAGGTAGCACTCGGCTGAAAATGGAGAGAATAGAACCACGAACTTGAGAGGATGGAATGATACTTGATGAAGACATGACACAAAACCTCCGGAAAGAATTGAAATAATGGAATGAAAATAACTTAGAAGGAATGATTGAGCGAAGTTGTTGAGAAAATCAACAACGAAAGAATAAACTTTTGTGGACTTATGGATAACATCTCAAAATTATGAGGTGATAACCGGCCACAAGCAGAAATGATTGGATAGCTGAGAAGAGCGAAGAAATGCAAAACTCCACTTCAAAAGAATACAGGAGAGTTAATTGCACTTGAGATGCAAGAGAAAAGATACTTGAACTCCACCAACAAAATCTTGATGAACTCTTGAAGAAATTAAATCATGAAGAACCACCATGAAGAACTCCGGTAACAAAAGATGATGAGATAAAATTGAAGGATGAAAGAATAAGATGAGCCTTGCGATGATTTAGATGGAGGTTCCGCCGAAATGGCGAGAGAAAATTTGAACTCCGAAAAGAAAAGATGAAACACTTGGAACTAGAATTTATTCATCAAGAACAAACTCCGAAGGAAAGGATTAATCACTTGGATGAAATAAGAATAAGATTTATTGTATGCTTATCCTTCATCAAATTAAATTGATGACAAACAATGGATTTGCATACTACTTATTCTTCTTGAAAAGGATTAAGGAAATATCGCACAAAACTTGAGAAAGTCTTCATGAACCACGGTAGGATTTGAAAAACGAATGGATTAATATGATAATCAAGGAAAAGAATCTTGAACGAACCACCGTAAGAATTTTGAAATAGTGACGAAAAGAGAATGAATCACGGGAAGAATTAGAAAGCACAAAGATACTTGAGGAATTAAAATGCAAGAGAACAAAGAGATCATGAACTGATTAAGAGAATGCTTGAGCGAACACACGGAAGAATATTGAGGACGAGCGAAGTAGCACGGATATAGAATAATTGGAAACGAATCTGAAAACTTAGAGCGAAGAAATCTTCGAAAAGATGGCCTCCGGATGATCGAGATAAAGCAACTCTGAAATACTCGGATGGATGAAAAAGAATTTCGACATGTTGAAACAATTAGATAGGATAACATCGAGCTAGCACCATGAATCTCGGAGAAGCGGACAAGATTTAGAGAAACTCTTCTTGGTCTTCAAGGCGGCGAGGAAACACCACCAAAATTAATGAGATACTCCGGGAGAATGAAAACGAAGAGGTTGAGCCAACAATGAAATGATTTGAAATCGATCTTGGAAAAGGCATCACGGTGATGGAATCCATTCTTCGTCACACTTGAAAAAATTGAGAATAACTCGAAAATTAGAGGTCGGTAAGATCAGGAAAAGACACAGTAGGTTAGGGCCACTAAAGAAAAACACCGTTGGAAAGGATGTTGAAGAGTAGATGATGCAGGAAGCATTGAAATATTTGAATGAGGTGACAACCTCGAATTAATTGGAACATGGAAGAATCTCTGAGATGTCTTCAACACTCGGGAATGATAAATTGGCGAGAAGGCGAGCGAAGCAGGAAAACACTTGATCCGGAAAAGAATATGATTAAACGAAAAACTTGAATTGACGGAACCGAAGAAAGGGATGAAGAATGGCGAAGCAGAGGCGAGAATTCACGGTTGAAATAATTGAGGAAGACTGAAGAGTTCCTACGAATGAAATTGATGGTGAAAGGAGACTCAAACTCCTCGGGAAAGGGTGGGAGGCGGAAAACAAAGACAACTTGGAAGGAAACCGCGAATATCTTGAAGAAAACACGGTTGAAATCATTGAGAAAGAAAAAGCAAAGACTTTACAGTAGGATGGATACTCGATTACGGACTCCAGTTCGAGAAGAAGAAGGTGGGTGGGAAAAACAAGGACAACTCGGACAAGGAAAAACTTGCGTGGAAGAAGAAGCGAGATTGAACTTGAAAGACGAAGGTTAAATCGACTTGGCATGAAAAGAAGGATGGAAAACTCACGAAAACCAACACGTGATCCTAAAGAAAAAATTTGAAGGAAGAGGAGTAATTCAAAACACCTCGTCAAGATTCCTCACCGGAAGCTGACAGAAGGGGCTGAGGAGTAAAAAAAATCCTACTCTCGATATAACTAGACTCGAAAACAGTTTTCTTCTAGACTCAACAATGGCCAAACTACACGATCAATCAAGGGGCTCCTAGGGTGGATCGAGGCTCGATACCAACATCACGCCCAATATCGACCCTATCCAAAAAGAACTCGGAGGTCCCACCAAGGATAGACCGCATATTGAAGCGCTTTGCAAAGGTGGATATCATTACATCAACATTACATAATAGATGGGGATACATACATAAGGCACAAATGCCACAAGAATACATCAACATCATATACAAGATCAACATCCGACTACGGATGAAACATAAACAAAACTCAAGCGACATCCACCACTGCTAGCCGGGCTGCCGACACGGAACCTATCCACGATCGAGAAGAAAGCGGAAGAAGAACCAACACAAGCAAACATCGCTCTCACGTCATGATCATCGCATAACCTGTACACCCTGTTGGTGTGTAGTAATCTGTGAGCCCACGAGGACTCAATCCCATTACCATGGGTATCAAGACTAGCAAAGCTTAATGGGAAAGGAAGGGGTAAAGTGGTGAGGTTGCAGCGACTAAGCATATATGGTGGCTAACATGCATAAATGAGGCGAGAAGAGAAACAAAAGGCAGGTGCGTCAACTAGTAATGATCAAGAAGTGATCCTGAACTCTACTTACGTCAGACATAACCCGAAACCGTGTTCTCCTCTCGATCAACCCGAAAAGAGACACTCACGATTACACACGGTTGGTGTATTTTAGAAGAGTTTGCTTCAAGTTTACTACAACGGATATTAACAAATTCCCATCGCCACATAACCACGGGCACGGCTCTCGAAAGTTTATACCTGCGGGTGTCCCAACAAGCCCATGATAAGCTCTCGCGATCAGCGAAGGATATTCCTTCTCCCAGGAAGACCGATCGATCTCGGAATCCGGCTACAAGACATTCGATGCAATAAAACAAGACCAGCAAAGCCGCCCGATGTGCCGACAATCCCGATAGGAGCTGCACATATCTCGTTCTCGGGGCAACACGGGATGAGACTAGCTACGAGTAAAACCACCTCGAGTTGCCTCAAGGTGGCCCATGATCTGCTCGGTTCGACCAACACTTAGAGAAGCAACGGCCGGGGGGCTAAATAAAGATGACCCTCAGAAGCGACTACCCAAGGGAAAAGTAGGTGGTGGTGAGGCAAATGGTAAAACCAATGTTGGGCCTTCTTTGGAAGAGTCTTATTCAAAGCGAACTGTCAAGGGGTCCCATAAATCACCCGACCGCGTTAGGGGCGCAAAATCAGGAACATAATACCGATATAGCCGGAAACTAGAGGTGGCAAAGTGGAACAAAACACCGAGGCATAAGGCCGAGCCTTCCACCCTTTACCAAGTATATAGATGCATTAATTAAATAAGATATATTGTGATATCCCAACAAGTAAACATGTTCCAACAAGGAACAACATCTCCATGTTCAACAAGGAACAAACTTCATCTTCACCGCAACTAACAACGCTATAAGAGGGCTGAGCAAAGCGGTAACATAGCCAAACAACGGTTTGCTAGGAAGGGTGCAAAGGTTAGAGGCTGACATGGCAATTTGGGATGGCTTGATAAGCAAGTAATAGGTAGCGCAGCATAGCGATAGAGCGAAGCAACTAGCATAGCAATGATAGTAGTGAGATCCGGTGGCGGTCATCTTGCGAAATCCATAGGAAGAAGAACGAGTCCATGAAGAAGATGAAGCGGATGAAGCGAACCAAGCGTGAAGCGAGCGAATCCTCACGATGCATGCAAGCAGGAACTAACAAGAAGAAGCACACAACATAGTAAACACACCACACATGAACAAGACATGATGCACAACAAGCATGATGCATGACAAAGCTACATGAAGCTACTCATGGCAAGAGATGATGCAAACAAGAACAACACATCAAAGCAAGTTTAAATGAGGCGAGGAACAACATATAACAATTCGGTAAGTCCTCATATGCAAATTTCGAAATTGGTCCAGATCTGAATAAACCTTATGTTCAAGTTGTTAAACAGCAAGTTAAGATGCACCACGATGATCTACGAAATTCTAGTCAAGTTACATATAAAGTTCATTAGATTGAACTACGGACCTAGAAGATATGAGCAAAACAAGATAAACATGGCATTGATGCAAAATGCATACAAACATCAAGCAAACACCTCAAAACAAGGATGCAACATGATAATATGAAACTACATGCAAAATCAAGCAAGTTTCATATAGAGCACACTCAAAAGCAGACAGCAGTTCAACACATACACACTATACAAGTTATAGCAACAATCATCCAAAACAGCAACTAGGCATATTGCAAGCATCAAAACAACATGCTACAGGACCTCAACATAAAAACAAAAGGCATGGGCATGATGTACAGGTAAAGCATTACAAAACATGAACACTGAGCTATCTCGAAATCACTAGAACATGCTCAAATGACATGGCAAGATTGCAAATAATAACAGTTTAGGACTTTAGCGAGAAATAACATCGAGGTTGCAATGTTTAGAGCTATCAAACAACATGTTACAGGAACTTATCATGGCAAACAAAGGCATGGCATGAATCTACTAATTGCATAGAACAAAAGTCCCTTACTGACCATGAGCCAAAAAGGATCGAGAAAATATGATGGCACCCATGTAAACATGGCAAGTTATATTACAGATTCATACATGGCGGGAACAACAATAAGTAGGCATGTTGGTGAGCTTGAACCACTCACCACAGAGCAATACATGGCATGGCAAGGCAACCAACAGTAAGAAGACATGGCATAGAAGCTATACATGGCAAGAACAACATCATAGCATACGGATCAACTACAACAACCTTGGCAAAATTGAATAACATGTAAACAATCTGCCGGGAAACATTTTATAGCAAAAGTAGAGCTCGATTGACTCAAGCTATGGCACTCCATAATTGCAAACAAGGGCATGGATGGATAGAGCATAACCATATGTTCAAAACATCCTTACTGAAGTATCTCAAAATAAGCATGGATCTCGGTAGCATCAAGTTAACATGGCATAAAATATCACGGTAAGCAGCAAATTGAAATCAGCAACATCATGAAGCCTAGTTTGCATGCTTGTGCTAGTCACCACAGAGATCACAAAAATACATAGCATACACCCCTGTAAAGATGGCATGGCATATTACAAAACACATGTAGGACTCAAGTTCATAGGATGCACACATCAATCATGGCAAAAATGACAAAAGTGCATGTTACGATAAGAATCTGAAACTAACATCACATAGCCCTCTTCTAACAGCATTTGGGCATCAAGATGAGCTCAAATGAAAATGATGCAATGAGATGAAATGATCTACTCGTCGAGGCGAACAATTTGACATATTACACGCATAAAAGGAGCTACGGATGACGAGTTATGATCATGATGAAAATGCAATAAAATAACAAAAATCACAGGACTTAGTGATTTCGGGGAATGGGAAAAAGTCAACCTCATGAGATGCAGGCAAAAGGCTTAGTCTGCCGAGGTTCGTCAGCCGGGAGGCCAAGGAAGGCTCGCGGAGGCGGAGGCCAGTGGCGGATCCAAGGCGCCAGCCCGGATCCAGCCATGGCCTTGGAGACCCAGGCAGAATGGCCGAGGCGTGACGGAGCTCCAGCGGCCTTGTGCCGGGCGGCCGAGCCGGCTGTGTGGAGGAGGTGCCTGGCAGGCCTTGGGCAGGCAGTGTTGAGGCAGTGTGGCCGGCTGAGGCCAGCAGCCCGGCCGTGGCAGGCCCAGCTGGCTCGCCGGCGGGCCAGCCTGGCGAGTGAGGCGAGCCGCGCTTGAGGAAAGCAGCGGCGGCTGAAGCTTCAGGCAGCCCGGCTGAGCACCATGTGAACCCTTTGAGGCCCAGTGGCCTTGTGTGAAGAGAAGAAGCGGGCAGGGGCTGAGGTGTGGCCATGTGGCAGGAGGCTGTGGCAGAGGCTGACGTGTCTCCTACTTCATTGGCAAAGGCCCAGTGTAGCCAGGATGGACAGCGTCCAGCCGTGAGCAGACATGTCGTGGCCTTGAGGAGATTTACTAGGGTTTGGTGCCCTTGAAATTCGGGGAGGTGCTATATATAGATTTAAGGAGCTAGGAGAGTCAAATGAGGTGCGGTTTTTAGCCCGCGTGATCGTGATCGAGCGACCCGAGCATGGAGGGAGTTTGGTGGGTTTTGGGCCACTTTGAAAGGGTGTTGGGCTGCAACAAAAAGAGGCTTTCACGGTTACGGTTAACCGTTGGAGTATCAACGACCTCCAAATGATCCGAAACTTGAAAAGCGGTCTACGGTGCTATACCAAGGCCGCTTGCAAACCTCGGTCCATTCGAGAAAGTTTAACACCGCGCACGAAAAAGAGGCAAAAGGAGCGGGGAGACATAAGTGCGGATTGCAAAAGCGGACAAGCAGGAAAAAATGCTCGGATGCATGAGACGAACACGTATGCAAAATGAAATGCACATGATGACATGATATGAAATGCAGATGATGACATGGCAAAGAGTGACAACATAAACACATGACATGGCAAAGAGGCGAATAAGCTGGAAGACACTGGCGCATCGAATCCGGGGCGTTACATCCTCCTTTGAGAGAAAGCGAATCTCCCTTCACCGTCGAGCATCCGACTCTCGGCGACCGCTGTGACGTAGAGAGGGAATCGGAAGAAACGGCCCGCCACCAGTTCGGCGACTCACCGATCCTGGCAGCTGAAGAAGAAGAGCGAGTTAGGCCCGCCTGTTTGGACCTCGCATCGAGGCAGAGCCCTTCCCGAAGATTCACTCTCCCCGAGACACACCAAATACACAGCTCCGTGAAGCGGGAGGACTGGCTAATTGGACTACTCCGGCCGTCGGCATAGCGAAGCAGCAACAAGCGTGTTGCCGTAAAGTATGATATTCCCTCATGCTCCGAGGCACGGCGAGACATGGTTAAACGAACGCCAAACCCATGACATCAACAGGCTGAGTCGACTTCACGAAATGCCTTTATCGCAACTTCCACGAGCACATACTGGCGACCTCCCAAAGCCTCATTGGTTGTCCTTGTGCGAACAAGGCCCCACTTGATCTACGCGCGACTACCTCCGCATGGCCAGGCGAGCTCCGGAACTCCTGCGAAGAGTAGTGCATGAATGCGAGCAATCGAGTACTTCTTTGCCGGAGTGCGAGGAGAAGCACCCTCCTCAAGCACAAACTCCTTTCACGGCAAGCCGGAGACCCTCGGCAAGCTGCCAGTCTGGCAGACAAGTATGCATTTGCCGACTCCTCCATGAAGTCGGAGATCGAAATCAGTCACGGTGACAAAGTAGCTCCTCAATGCTCCCGGAACTCCGTTTGCATGCGATGCCCGGTCAGCTGACGACTAGCAGAATGATCATAAGCGCAAAGGCCCGCATGAAATTTCCAATAACCATGAGTGGTGGCGGTCGAAGACCGGCAGCGGAGGGCAGCCTACGTGCCAAGCGGAAAAGCGGCAAGTCAACTGGTTGCAGCCTTCTCTTACGACGAAGACTGGGCGGACCACCCAAGTTCCACGGTAGTGCTGAAATTCGTCAAATCCACACCACCGGAAGTAACAGGCTCACCAGGATCGCCAAGGGAGGCGGCCTTGCCCCTCCTCCGCCCTCTTTGGGCGCCGCCTCCACCACCGCCAATGACCGGTTGTAAAGCCAGGTCATGCCTTGATACAAAACCGATTACCGAGAAGAAGCACGGCGCCTATGTCGTGTGTTTACCGGCAATAATTTGTTGATCGCCGCAGCGGCGACAGCGGCCGACAAAAAGTGAATACCGTGGCGTCGGACACCCAGAATTAACCTTTGGTCGAAAACCATAATTTGAGCCGTGCTGATCACCAGAAGTGATGCCGAATCTGGGCTCCTCGCATACTGGTCTTGAGGAGCCACCCTTGCCCGCGGATAGGCAGGCCGCTCGCTTCTGAGGAAATGCGATGAAGCGGAAGGCAGCAGCATCAACATCATGTATGAGGATCCGATGGAGAAGCTGAGGATCAAGCAAAAGGCGGCTTGAGCCGTCGGGACTATGTTCCGCGAATTATGCAGCCTTTCCTCACCGATTGGCAAGATTAAATGGGCGTCCTCTTTGGGGACAAGGATCACTTCGCCGAGAGCAGTCTGGTTGGAAGTGGTGGACCTCGAGCCCCTACCATGCCTTGCTTGACGACTGCTTTGGCCAAGTTCATGGCGATCCCCCCCTCGCCTACCTCAAAATGAAGATGCCAAGCTCAAGGGATTCGACCGCGGCGGCGACTACAGGAAATCGTCCTTTACTTCGGTACACAGCGATGGGCTGGCGAGTCCTAGTGATCGCGGCTGAAGCGGCTCTGGATTGGATTGTGGCGATGGCGGCAAGCAACGAGAGATGTCGTCTGACCTCAAGGAGTCGAGGCGAGGGCTCGTTTAGGCGAGCCGAGACCAATAAGATACCCTTGGACCCGGAGCACCAAGAAATCTGCTATCGCAAGTGTAAACCTCGGTGACAAATAGGAAAAGCAATGCGTCGATTTCCTCCGTGAGAATCAGGACATCTTCGCATGGTCCCCAAAGACATGCCAGTGTCTGCACCCAGTTTAGCGAGCACAAGTTACATGTCGATCTGATGTAAAGCCCGTCGAGGCAGCCCTTGCGCCGCTTTGTCGAGAAGAAAAAAAGAAGAGTTGTTGGAGAAGAGATGGCCCGGCTCCTGCATGGCGGTTTCATCATGGAAGTTTCTTTCGGGAATGGTTGGCGAACCCGGTCTTGGTACTAAGAAAGAACAAGCGTTAGGCGGATGTGTATTGACTACACAAGCCTCCACAAAGCCTGCCCCAAGTTGATTAAACTCACGCAGAATTGATCGGGTGATAGACTCCCACGCAACCGGATGCGAGCTGTTGAAGCTTCTTAGATGCATATTCAGGATATCCTTCGAGATCAAAATGAACCAGCGAGGGCAATTGAGGCCGCCTTCATCCGCCATTTGGAATATACGCTGCTACGACCATGACATTCGGCTTGAGGCAGCAGGGTGCCACCTTCTTCGTTGCATGCGATGCCTCCTCAAGCAGCTTAGCAGAAAGCATGCGTTCGTGTAGACGGCGTGGTGGTGAAAGGCGAGAAGCAAGTTGGAGCAGCTGTTGGAAGACCTCAAAGAGACCTTTGAAAACTGCGCGATTCGGATCAAGCTCAACCCAGGAGAAATCGTCTTGAATTGCGGCCAATGAGCTCCTTGGCTTCCACAGTATCTGAGCCCAGCATAAAGTGCAACCCGTGAAGATCAAGGCAATTGAGAGGATGGAAGTACCCGCCCATTGCTAGATGTGCAGAAGTTCACGGCTGTAGGCGTCTATCGGCCCGATTCATCGGTCGGCTGGGTGAAAGCTCTTCCTCATGTACCGGCATTATGAAAGACCACCTTCTTCAAATGGAACTCCAAATGGAACGAAGCTTTTCTCGGTTGAAGTGAATCTGACTTCTCCCCGGTGTTGGCGGCTCGACTCCAAAAAGGCCCATGCTCCCAGTATATTACGCATCACCAGCAGTGGTAGTCGGCCACCGATTATTGTAGTTGAGCATGAAGGAGGAAGGCAAGCGCTACTTGTCCGAAGACCAGTGTATTACACGAAGCGAGTACTGTCGACCTCCATGCAGAACTACCCCCACTACCCGAAGATGTGTTCACAGTGCACTTTGCGCTTAAAGTTGAAACCTTACTTTCAAGAACATCCAATCACCGTGGTTTACACGGCCCCACATAGCGAAGATCGCCGGAAGCCGAGAGATGCTTCAGGGCGAGTGGCCATATGGGCCATAGAGTTGGCCCCTACACCATCTTTTACCAGCCCATACGCCATCAAGTGACAAGCAGCAGGCGACTTCCTCGTCGATTGGTAGAGACCGATGTCGATGGCGGCGCATGAAGAACTCCACCATTGGCGGATGCACTTTGATGGCTCAAGATGCGCCTTGGCTTGGGAGCGGCGTGGTCCTCACTTCCTAAAAGGCGACAAAGCTCAGAATGCAACGCTGCAAATCCATTTAACCGCCTCCAACAACATGTCGCCCGAATATAGGCGCTCATCACGAGACTCGACTTGCCGAAGAGCTACGCATTCGCCGGATCCTGTGCTATGGCGACTCCGACTTAGTCAGTCCAACGATCATCTGGCCCAGGGCGCCAAAGATGCAAATATGGCGAGCTAAACTTTACGGTACTGTGACTGAGTGGATATTTTGAGGATGCGAATTCCTCCATGTATTAGAGCGACAACGACCAAGCGGATGCCAGCAGCAAAATCGGTTCCACCCGACGAGCGATACCATCCAGCGTAACATCGCGCTAGCGCCTTCTCAAGCCATCTGTCAAACCCGTCACATGCTCATAAAGGGCAGGTATAGCTCTGAGCGCGTCTGCGTGAGATCTCGTCCGTATGGCCGCAATACCACGACATCAGCGCGTGATGAATTCTGTACCCACGATGGCACATCTATCGACCGAGCAGGCGGACCCTTTGTCGGCGAGGATGCAAAACGGTGAGCGCCCCAAAGCGGACCCGATGGAGTCGGCCTCTGGTCGGGGCCCCTCCGGGATCCGCGCCATTAACGAACAAGACAAGGAATAGCAGCGGTGATACGCCCGCCGTGGCGCTTATTGCCATGACTATGACAAGCTTCGCGTCATGGGAAGCTGACTGATGTCTGCAGCGGCAAGACCATATGATGGACAAGACTGTATTTATCTTGGGACCATTAGCGGGGCCCACTAGTCGGCCGGGCCCCGAAGTCGGCGGAGAAAGGCGAGCAAAGGCGGCAATGGGCCGCACCAAGGGATTACCGTTGTACCCCGAGAGGCCTATATAAACCCGGGCACCCATGCAAAGGTTGGAAGCTAGTAGTTTTAGACACACACATAGAGGAGAGAAAGAAGGCGTGCCTTCTCCTTCCTCGCCCAGACAACTCAAGGGCATCTTGTACTCACTTTGCCTTAGTGATCATGCGGAGACCCCTTGAGAGCATGATGGGGTGTTATCTCTCGGAGAGCTACTGGGTAGGTCGCCCGGCGTGCATGTCTTCGCCTCATCTGTTCCGAGCACGGCGGCGTTCTCGCCCCTCCATGATAAGCCATCCTTTGGCATATGTCGCACCAACCCCAACATTTGGCGCCCACCGTGGGCCTGGTGCACCGTCGTCCGGAGACACACTGCAGGCCGAGAACCCTCTTCCTCCCTAGCGGCCTGCAGGCCCGCCGCAGACGGAGTTTGCGCCGGCCTGCATGGCACGAGGTTACTGCCGAGTTGCCTCGCCGAACTTGTCGGTGAGTCCGCCTCTCCGACGAGCACATCCAAGCCTTGAGCGCAGACAACCTCCTCACAGCCTCCTCCCGAGCAGCTCACGTCGGCCAGCCGAGCCTGCCGCCGACCTGAGTCCGTAGGCTCCACGGCTTCGATGTTGGTCGACTCCGACACCGCGTCGCTCCACGCGTTCCCCAACGTGGTGATCTCGGCGAGGCCTCTCCCGCGCGGAGGCGGCGGGAACGCAATCCTGAAGTACTCCTCATCGATCCTGGCGAGCCCTCCGGCGGAGGGCTCGTGACCCTCTCAGCCAGTTCTACAAGACCGACCGCCTCCATTACGGAAGGCGCGCCCAGCGCTGGAAACACGCGCCTTGGCTCGCGAAGCACATAGAAGCTGGCATGAGGCGCTTAGCCGGAAGCCTATGTTGAATGGATCGCGATGTGGGGCGCTCGCCCGGCTCGGCCCAGGCTAACCGCTAAGCAGCGGTCAGCGGCAAGCGCGGCCATCGCCCGATCTGTTTGGGGCGATGTCGCCCTCCGTCATACGCCTGCGAGAACATTCGCTGCCAGGCGGCAGCTGGATAACCGGCGAGGCGCCGCTGATAACGGGCAGTCAGCGGCACCTCACCAGCGGCCGCCCGCTGAGCAACTGCTGCCGCCGCGAAAACACCACAGCGACAACCTCAGCGACTTGCCTGCCGCGAGATCAAGATACGACATCTCCATCTCATCGATCCGGTATCGACCATAGCAGACTCATCTCATCAGCCTTGTGGCCCGCCCAAAAATGATGGGCGGCGGGCTTCTCGACCTCCTCCTACATCACGCCCAATATCGACCCTATCAAAAAGGAACTCGAAGTCCCACAGAGATAGACCGCATATTGAAGCAACTTTTGCAAGGTGGATATCATTACATCAACATTACATAATAGATGGGGATACATACATAAGGCACAAATGCCACAAGAATACATCAACATCATATACAAGATCAACATCCAGACTACGGATGAAACATAAACAGAAACTCAACGACATCCACCACCTTTAGCCGGGCTGACACTGAACCTATCCCTGATCGAGAAGAAGCGGAAGAACTCCAACACAAGCAAACATCGCTCTCACGTCATGATCATCGCATAACACTGTTGCAAGCTGGTGGTGTAGTAATCTGTGAGCCACGAGGACTCAGCAATCCCATTACCATGGGTATCAAGACTAACAAAGCTTAATGGAAAGGAAGGGGTAAAGTGGTGAGGTTGCACAGCGACTAAGCATATATGGTGGCTAACATGCATAAATGAGGCGAGAAGAGAAACAAAGGCAGTCGTCAACTAGTAATGATCAAGAAGTGATCTGAACTCCTACTTCGTCAGACATACCCGAAACCGTGTTCTCCTCTCGATCAACGAAAAGAGACACTCCAGTTCGCACAGTTGGTGTATTTTAGAAGAGTTTCTTCAAGTTTACTACAACGGATATTAACAAATTCCATCGCCACATAACCATGGGCACGGCTCTCGAAAGTTTATACCTGCGGGGTGTCCCAACAAGCCATGATAAGCTCTCGCGATCAGAAGGATATTCCTTCTCCGGAAGACCGATCGATCTCGGAATCCGGCTACAAGACATTCGTGATAAAACAAGACCAGCAAAGCCGCCCGATGCGCCGACAATCCCGATAGGAGCTGCATATCTCGTTCTCAGAACAACACGGATGAGACTTCTGAGAGTAAAACAAACCTCAGGTTGCCTCAGGGTGGCCCATGAACAGCTCGGTTTGAGCCAACACAGAAGCAACGGCCGGGGGGCTAAATAAAGATGACCCTTGGGTTAATTACTCCCAAGGAAAAGTGGAATGGTGGTGAGGCAAATGGTAAAACCAATGTTGGGCCTTCTTTGGAGAGTCTTATTCAAAGCGAACTGTCAAGGGGTCCCATAAATCACCCGACCGCGTTAGGGGCGCAAAATCCGAGAACATAATACCGATATAGCCGAAACTAAGTGGCAAGAGTGGAACAAAACACCAGGCATAAGGCGAGCCTTCCACCCTTTACCAAGTATATAGATGCATTAATTAAATAAGAGATATTGTGATATCCCAACAAGTAAACATGTTCAACAAGAACAACATCTCCATGTTCAACAAGGAACAAACTTCATCTTCTGCAACTAACAACGCTATAAGAGGGGCTGAGCAAAGCGGTAACATAGCCAAACAACGGTTTGCTAGGAAGGTGCAAAAGGTTAGAGGCTGACATGGCAATTTGGGATGGCTTGATAAGCAGGTAATAGGTAGCCAGCATAGCGATAAACGAAGCAGCATAGCAATGATAGTAGTGAGATCCGGTGTGATCATCTTGCACGAAATCCGCTAGGAAGAAGAGAGTCCATGAAGAAGATGAGCGGATGAAGCCGAACCAGCGTGAGCGAGCGAATCCTCACGATGCATAGCAAGCGAGGAACTAACAGAAGAAGCACACAACAAGTAAACACACCACACATGAACAAGACATGATGCACAACAAGCATGATGCATGACAAATCTACATGAAGCTACTCATGGCAAGAGATGATGCAAACAAGAACAACACATCAAAGAAGTTTAAATGAAATGAGGGAACAACATATAACAATTCCAGTAAGTCCTCATATAAATTTCGAAATTGGTCCAGATCTGAATAAACCTTATGTTCAAGTTGTTAAACAGCAAGTTAAGATGCACCATGATGATCTACGAAATTCTAGTCAAGTTACATATAAAGTTCATTAGATTGAGACTCACGACCTAGAAGATATGAGCAAAACAAGATAAACATGGCATTGATGCAAAATGCATACAAACATCAAGCAAACACCTCAAAACAAGGATGCAACATGATAATATGAACTACATGCAAAATCAAGCAAGTTTCATATAGAGCACACTCAAAGCGACAGCAGTTCAACACATACACTATACAAGTTTAAAGGACAATCTGTCCAAAACAGCAACTAGGCATATTGCAAGCATCAAAACAACATGCTACAGGACCTCAACATGAAAACAAAAGGCATGGGCATGATGTACAGGTAAAGCATTACAAAACATGAACACTGAGCTATCTCCAGAAATCACTAGAACATGCTCAAAATGACATGGCAAGATTGCAAATAATAACAGTTTCAGACTTTGCAGAAATAACATCAGGTTGCAATGTTTAGAGCTATCAAACAACATGCTACAGGAACTTATCATGGCAAACAAAGGCATGGCATGAATCTACTAATTGCATAGAACAAAGTCCTTTACTGACCATGAGCCAAAAGGATCAGAAAATATGATGGCACCCATGTAAACATAAGTTATATTACAGATTCAACATGGCAGGAACAACAATAAGTAGGCATGTTGGTGAGCTTGAACCACTCACCACAGAGCAATACATGGCATGGCAAGGCAACAACATAATAAGACATGGCATAGAAGCTATACATGGCAAGAACAACAACACATAGCATACGGATCAACTACAACAACCTTGGCAAAATTGAATAACATGTAAACAATCTGGGAAACATTTTATAGCAAAAGTAAGCTCGATTGACTCAAGCTATGGCACTCCATAATTGCAAACAAGGGCATGGATGGATGAGACAAGACATGTATAACAAAACATCTTTGAAGTATCTCAAAATAAGCATGGATCTCTCGGTAGCATCAAGTTAACATGGCATAAAAATATCGTGAGAGCAGTGAAATCAACATCATGAGCCTAGTTTGCATGCTTGTGCTAGTCACCACAGAGATCACAAAAATACATACACCTGTAAAGATGGCATGGCATATTACAAAACACATGTAGGACTCAAGTTCATAGGATGCACACATCAATCATGGCAAAAATGACAAAGTGCATGTTGATAAGAATCTGAAACTAACATCACATAGCCTCCAACAGCATTGGGCATCAAGATGAGCTCAAATGAAAATGATGCAATGAGATGAAATGATGTACTCGTCGAACGAACAATTTTACATATTACCGCAGCAAAAGCAGACTACGGATGCGAGTTATGATCACGATGAAAATGCAATAAAATAACAAAATCTGGGACTTAGTCATCTCGGGAAGGAAAAATCAACCTCAAGTGGATCAGACACAGGCTTAGTCATGAGGTTAAATGGAGGCAGAGCTCGCCCGGAGGTCAGGCGGCCGGATCCGAGGCCTTGACGGATCAGCCATCTTAGGCAGACAGGCAGGAGGCGGCCTTGGCAGCCGGAGCTCCAGCTGTGTGTGAGCCGTCCGGCTTCAGCCAGTGGCGGCCCGTGGCAAGCAGCCCAGGCAGGGCAGTCGCAGGGGCAGGCCGAGGCAGCCCGGGGCTGTGAGGCGGCAGGCGGAGCTCGGCGAGCCTCTGCCCGGCAGACAGCCTTGGCGTGAGGCGAGCCAGCAGCGGAGGCATGGCCGAGGAGAAAGCTCGGCGGCCAGTCTGCCGAGCTCCTTGTGAGCCTCGAACCCAGCAACGCTGAGGGAGAGAGGCAGCGGGCCGGGGCTGAAGTGGCCGGCGCGCCTGGCGAGGCGGCCAGAGGCGGCGTGTCGCTCGCCGATGGCAGCTGACGTGGCAGCAGGATGGGCGGCGTGCTTGGCGGACATGTCTGGCCAGCCTGAGAGGAGTTGCTAGGGTTTGAATTTGCTTGAAATTTGGGGGAGGGTGCTATAAATAGATTTAGGAGTGTCGTGCGTCGCCCCTCACTCCCCGCCTACTTATAAGCGCCTGGGCTGCCAGCAGAAGCAGTAGCGTATGGTCGCTGCGCCCGTCCCCGCCCCTGATTTAACCTGGCGTTCTGCGCCTGATAACGGCGTCGAAGCTCTTCCTTTGCGACCGGCCGGATCCACCTCTGTGTCCGAGCCGCAGTAGTGGCGGGCCCGCTGTGAGCCTGTCTTGTCCTGCAATGGCTGGCAGACCCAGCCCTCTGCGTGGCGCGTCGCATGGCGGACCCATGACATTGGCGGCTGTAAAAGCTTATTAAACACGCCCGCGGATCAGCTACGACCTTAGAAACCTTTGAAGAGCAAGGCGGCCCCTGCAAAGCCGACTCGGTACAGAGGCAATGGGCGAATCGAGATTCTTCCATCGAAGGATGGCTGTCGAGGCTCTCGACAGGCTGGCCTCTGGCCTTCCCAACCGGGGACTCTTGTCAGATAATGGACCACGGGTAAGCAAGCCGAGCCTGAACCTTTCAAAACATCAGGCGGACTCGCCCTCAAGACCCCAAGACAAAGAAGCCTTGGAATCCGACATGAGTCGCCGACTACCCCTGCAAGGCAGAGTCCCGAGGCAGCCTCAAGACAAGCCGACTTTAAGGCGGCGACCTCAAAATAAGCCGACTTTAAGGCAGGCGACCTCGGAACAAGCCGACTCAAGCCCGGCGACCTCAGTGAGGCCGGCTACAGGGGAGGCGGACCGCGACCAAACCACCTCCTATTTGGCGACTCTGAGCGGGGATGGGGTAAAGGCCGCCTCGCGGCCCTCCCCTGCTCATAAAGAAGCAGTAGCTACAGGCGCGTCTGGCGGAGATCTCCGTCCGGCGCTGGCCTTACGCCGGCCCTGACATCGATGCCGTGGGCAGATTCATACTTACGATGGCCTCTATCTGACCCGAGCGGCGGGACCCTCATTGGCGGAATCACGAAAGCAGTGAGCGCCCCAAAAGCCGGACCCGATGGAGTCGGCCTCAAAGAAGCGTCCGGCCCCTCGCGGGATCACGCGCCATTAACGAGACAAGACAAAGAATGGCAGCGTTG
This sequence comes from Aegilops longissima, assembly GCA_021605205.1. Classification (NCBI taxonomy): domain Eukaryota; kingdom Viridiplantae; phylum Streptophyta; class Magnoliopsida; order Poales; family Poaceae; genus Aegilops; species Aegilops longissima. Next base: position 192,508,523 of record CM038677.1, on the reverse strand, counting down.
ATCGCCCGCCGTGGCCAGCTGCTTGCCATGACTTATGACCAAGCTCGCGTCATTAGAACCTGCTACGATGTCTGCGGCCGGCAAGACCCGCCGCGGTGGACAAGAGCTGTCGGCATTTATGCGGACCGTCGGAGGGCCCACTAGTCAGCGGGCCGGAAGTGGCGACTTAGAGGCAGCGGCAGGCCGCGCACCAGCGGATTATTGTACCCCGGAAACAGGCCTATAAACCCAGGGGCACCCATGCAAAAGGGTTGGAAGCTAGTAGTTTAGACACACACATAGAGGAGAGAAAGGCGAGCAGTGCCTTCTCCTTCCTGCTTGAACAACTCAAGGGCATCTTGTACTCACTTTGCCTTAGTGATCATGCGGAGACCCCTTGAGTAGCGATAGAGGTGTTATCTCCTCGGAGAGCCACGAAGCTGGGTAGATTCGCCGGCGATGTCTTACGCCTCATCTGTTTTGAGGCCGTGGCGTTCTACTCGCCCCTCCATGATAAGCCATCCTTTGGCATATATGCACCAACCCCAGACACCCCTAAGTCCCCAACATCACCGGTGACATCTTTAAGTTTTATTTCGGTGGGGCGCCTTGAGGGCTGCATTATTCCCGGCAGCGTGGAGTCAAATCCTGGCATGTATCCCTTTTATTTCATGTCATTAGCCTATCTGTTGGGGCGCCCCTCATTTGCATCATCCCCAAGTCACTCGGGCCTATCGGCATGTATCCTTCTTCGTTTTCCTTAGGATTATGCTCTCGTTCCACCATGCTTGTTATTTGGTGCCTTTTCACAGGTGGCGGAATCTTGCCGTTAAAGGGGTGCACAGGCATCACGACTTAGGGCTCCTACGGCTCTCCGGCCCTCACCCTCTGGTCTTGTCCATGGCGTCGCGACTGGCTTACCCGGCTGACAGGCTGAGACCAACTTAGAAACCAGACCGAGGCAGTGGGTTTCGTCATCTAACGACTTACTTGGCGTTAAAGGGGTGCACGAGCTCGCGACTCAGGGCTCCCTACCGGCTCTCCGGCCCTCACCCTCTGGTCTTGTCCATGGCATCAGACGGCTTGCCCGGCCAGGCTGAGACCAGCCGAGGCGGGACCGGGGCGTAGAAGTTTCCGTCATCTAACTTGAGCAGCGTTAAAGGGGTGCACGAGCATCGCCGACTCAGGGGCTCCTACGCTCTGCCCTCACCCTCTGGTCTTGTCCATAGCATCCCGACACGGCTTGCAGTGACAGTGAGACAAGCCGAGGCGAGGACCAGGGCCCGTGGGATTTAGATCATCTAACCCAGCTTGTGCGTTAAAGGGGTGCTGAGCATGCGACTCGAGGCTCCTACCGGCTCTCCGGCCCTCACCCTCTGGTCTTGTCCATGGCATGCCAGCGACACGGCTTGCCCGTGACAATTTGAGACCAGCACCGAGTCGGGACCGAAGGCGTGAAACACCAAGCATCAGCCAAATTGCAGGAACACACCCAAAGATAAGGCCGAGCCAGGCACAGCCCCCCATGAGGTAGGGCCCGTGAGTCCAGCGGCGCTCACGGGTGCCCAGACTCCCCGTCCAGACCCTACCGTGCCAGCCACGTGTCGGGGTGGGGCTGTATCATGAGGCTCCTCCGGGCCCCCCGTGCAGTGGAAGCACCATGCTCATGCTGACTGGCAGCTGACAACTGCCGAGGCCAACTATGCCGTCATCTTGTCTTGAGCGCTATGCTCCGCCTTGGTGATAAACAAGCGAGGTGGCCTCCGGGTCGCATCAACCTCAAAGAGCCCAGGCTCGATGTCAAGCCTCATCATAGCGCCTCCCTCGGGCGGCGGCAGCGAGGGCTGGACACGAGGGGCTCTTGCTTGGAGTCACGCCAGACGCCGCACCACCAGGCCCCGGGACTGGTTAAATGCAATCACTCCCAGCCGGAGCCAAGGTGCGAATGCCGTTGGCGTCGAGGGGATTCTGAGCATCGTGACTCGAGGCCTAACTAATCCGTAACCCCTCACCCCTTAGTTCGAAAGGCTAACGGTGGTTGAGGTATCTGTGGGACAGGAGCTCTGCGAGGGCGTGAAACGGTGGATCCGCCCGCGTCTCACCTCCTACTTGCACTGTTAAATGCGCCAAGGGGACTCTGAGCATCGCGACTCGAGAACCTAACTTGTCACATAGCCCCTCCTCCTTGGTCCGTCTGGTTTCCCGTCGGGGCTAACGGGCTGAGGTATCTTGCAGAGGCAGACTCTGCCGGCGTAGAACATAAGCAAGTAGGAGCGCAAATTTCAAAGGAATTCAAAAGCAAATATTACAGTCCACGCTGTTATCGCAATACCAAATGCAAGTTTAGCGCCTCCCGAGGCATGATACATGTGCTTGAGGAATTAACGCGGGGACAGGAGCCTGGCGGAGTCACTTGCCGGCAGGGGAGCAGGCGTGGAGTGGGTTCGCCTCGTGGAGCAGCGGGGCCGATAGTGCCTCGCTTGACTAGGTCTTGAAGGCGGAACTTCCCCATGAGCCTCATGCGACCCTTCACAGCCTCGGCTTGGCGCGGCTACATGCTAGCATCTTCTTTGGCTCCGATGGTACTATCGGTCGGCCTTTGGGATCAGCGAGTAGATGTGGTGAGGACCAGCGTCGATGCCGCGAGAAGACAAGACAGCGCCTCGGCCTCGGCCATGGGGCCAAGGCCAAGGGAGACATCTTCAAAAGCCGCGAACCGGAAGGAGCAACTTGGTACCACGCCCAATATCGACCCTATCCAAAAAGAACTTCAGCGGTCCCACCAAGATAGACCAGCGTATTAAAGCGCTTTTGCAAGGTGGATATCATTACATCAACATTACATAATAGATGGGGATACATACATAAGGCACAAATGCCACAAGAATACAACATCATCATACACAAGATCAACATCCGACTACGGATGAAACATAAGCAGAAACTCAAGCGACATCCACCACCTAGCGGGCTGCCGACACGGAACCTATCCCCGATGAAGAAGAAGCGAAGGAGAACTCCAATACAAGCAAACATTGCTCTCGCGTCATGATCATCATGAAACCTGTACACCTTACTTTGGTGTTGTAGTAATCTGTGAGCCACGAGGACTCGACAATCCCATTACCATGGGTATCAAGACTAGCAAAGCTTAATGGGAAAGGAAGGGATAAAGTGGTGAGGTTGCAGCAGCGACTAAGCATATATGGTGGCTAACATCGCAAATGAGGCGAGAAGAGAAACAAAGGAGCGGTCATCAACTAGTAATGATCAAGAAGTGATCACGAACTCCTACTTACGTCGGACATAACCTAGAAACCGTGTTCTCCTCTCGATCAACCCGAAAAGAGACACTCCAGTTACGCTGCGTTTGGTGTATTTTAGAAGAGTTTGCTTCAAGTTTACTACAACGGATATCAAAAATTCCCATCGCCACATAACCGCGGGCACGGCTCTCGAAAGTTTATACCAGCGGAGGTGTCCCAACAGCCATGATAAGCTCTCGCGATCAACGAAGGATATTCTTTCTCCCGGGAAGACCCGATCGGTCTCGGAATCCGGCTACATGACATTTAAACGACAATAAAACAAGACCAGCAAGACCTCCGGCGTCTGGAAACATCCACGATAGTAGCAGCTGGCGTATCTCGTCTCGAACCCACGGCCGGATGAAGCGATCCATACAACTAAAACCAGCCCTCAAGTTTCCCAGGTGGCGGCGCAAAGAGCTCTAGTTTGGACCAACACTTAGACAAGCATTGGCAGGGGGCTAAAATAAAGATGACCCTTGGGATCGCGACTCCCAAGGAAAAAAGGTAATAAATCGAGGCAAATGGTAAAACCAATGTTGGGCCTTCTTTGGAAAAGTCTTATTCAAAGCGAACTGTCAAGGGGTCTCATAAATCACCCGACCGCGTTAGGGGCGCAAAATCCGGGAACATAATACCGATATAGCGAAAACTAGGCGGCAAAGAGTGGAACAAAACACTAGGCATAAGGCCGGGCCTTCCACCATTTACCAAGTATATAGATGCATTAATTAAATAAGATATATTGTGATATCCCACCAAGTAAACATGTTCCAACAAGGAACAACATCTCCATGTTCAACAAGGAACAAACTTCATCTTCTGCAACTAACAAGCGCTATAAGAGGGCTGAGCAAAGCGGTAACATAGCCAAACAACGGTTTGCTAGGAAGGGTGACAAAGGTTAGAGGTTCATGGCAATTTGGGAGGCTTGGTAGCAAGTGATAGGTAGCGCAGCATAGCAAAAAAACGAAGCAACTAGCATAGCAATGATAGTAATGAGATCCAAGGTGACGGTCATCTTGCCTGAAATCCGCTAGGAAGAAGAACAGTCCATGAAGAAGGCGAAAGCGGATGAAGCCAAGACCAAGCGTGAGCAAGCGAATCCTCACGATCATAGCAAGCAGGGAACTATCGAGAAGAAGCACACAACAAGGTAAACACACCACACATAGATAAGACATGATGCACAACCAAGCATGATGCATGACAACGCTAGATGAGGCTACTCATGGCAAGAGATGATGCAAACAAGAGCAACACATCAAGGCAAGTTTAAATGAGGCCGGGAACAACATGGAACAATTCCGGTAAGTCCTCATATGCAAATTTCGAAATTGGTCCAGATCTGAATAAACCTTATGTTCAAGTTGTTAAACAGCAAGTTAAGATGCACCACGATGATCTACACGAAATTCTAGTCAAGTTACATATAAAGTTCATTTAATTCAGAGCTACGGCCTAGAAGATATGAGTAAAACAAGTTAAACATGGCATTGATGCAAAATGCATACAAACATCAATCGAACACCTCAAAACCTGGAGTCAACATGATAATATGAAGCTACATGCAAAATCAAGCAAGTTTCATATAGAGCACACTCAAAACGGAGCAACGGTTCAACACATACACTCTATACAAGTCATGACAACAATCTGTCCAAAACAGCAACTAGGCATATTGCAAGCATCAAAACAACATGCTACAGGACCTCAACATAATAAAAAAAGGCATGGGCATCATGTACAGGTAAAGCATTACAAAACATGAACACTGAGCTATCTCCAGAAATCACTAAAACATGCTCAAAATGACATGGCAAGATTGCAAATAATAACAGTTTCACAGACTTAGCAGAATTCACAGGACATGGCAGAAATAACATCAGATTAACATGTTTAGAGCTATCAAACAACATGCTACAGGAACTTATCATGGCAAACAAAGGCATGGCATGATACTACTAAATGCATAGAACAAAAGTCCCTTACTTACCATGAGCCAAAAGGGATCAGAAAATACAATTGCAAGCATGTGAACATAGCAAAATTATAAACAGATTCAGACTTGGTGAAAAACTGGAGCATGGCATAAAAAGATAACAAGTAGGCATGTTGGTGAGCTTGAACCACTCACCACAGAGCAATATATGGCATGGCAAGGCAACCAACAGTAAGAAGACATGGCATAGAAGCTATACATAGCCAGAACAACATCATAGCATACACGGATAAACTACAACAACCTTGGCAAAATTGAATAACATGTAACCAATCTGCCAGGAAACATTTTATAGCAAAAGTAGAGCTCAATTGACTCAAGCTATGGCACTCCATAATTGCAAACAAGGGCATGGATAGATAGAGAATAACCATATGTTCAAAACATCCTTACTGAAGTATCTCAAAATAAGCATGGATCTCTCGGTAGCATCAAGTTTACATGGCATAAAAATATCAATGAGCAATGGTGAAATCAGCAACATCATGAAGCCCAGTTTGCATGCTTGTGCTACTCACCACAGAGATCAATAAAATACATGGCATACATCCCTGTAAATATGGCATGGCATATTACAAAACACATGTAGGACTCAAGTTCATAGGGTGCACACATCAATCATGGAAAAAATGACAAAAGTGCATGTTCTGATAAGAATCTGAAACTAACATCACATAGCCCTCTTCAACAGCATTTCAGGCATCAAGATGAGCTCAAATGTAAATGATGCAATGAGATGAAATGATGTACTCATCAAGAGCGAACAATTTGACATATTACACGCACAAAAGCAGACTACGGATGCGAGTTGTGATCGATGAAAATGCATGAAAATATGAGCGAGAGATGAGGACTTAGTGGATTTTTACCTTGGCCGGGCGAGGAGGTGCGGGATGGAGTGGATCGGGAGACGGATCCGGGCGTTTAGTTCCGGGACGGTGGATCTAATCCACCTCTCTCGAGATCGGAGGCGGAAGCTCCGGCGAAAGTGCGCAACAGCGGCGCCAAAAGAAGAAAGCGGCAGGGCAGCGGCTCGGTGGCGCCCGATGTGAACCTCGCCCAGCCCGAAAGCGGCGGCAACTCAACAAGCTTTCGAGAAAAAAGCAGCGCTAAGGCGAAAGCGGCGAGCAGAGGTAATGACGCGCGGCCAGCTGAATCACCGTAGGCCAGCGGCAGGTGGAAGCCCTTGTGGCCTTGTGTGGCCAGCAGCCTTCTGTGGCGCCTGATGAAGCGGCGCCTGGCATGTGCTGGCAACGCAGCGCTTGGAACAGCAATTATGGACGGAGCCATGAGGCAGGTAATCTGCGAGCAGCAAGCGCAGCGGCGATGGTCGGCGGCGACAACGATGGCGGGCGGCGAGCAGTTGACACGTCGGTAGCAGCGATGGGCGTGTCGGCAGTGAGGAAGGAGATTTTAGGGTTTGGGACCCGATTTGGACGGGGAGGCATATTTCTAGGTAGAGGGCTAGGAGAGTCCAAATGAGGAGCGGTTTTTGACCCCTTGATCGTGATCGAGAACGCCCGAGCATGGAGGGAGTTAGGTGGGTTTTGGGCCACTTTGAAAGGGGTGTTGGGCTGCAAAGAGAAGGGGCTTTGCGGTTACCGGTTAACCGTTGGAGTACAAGCGACCTCAAATAGTACGAAACTTGACAGGCGGTCTACGGTGCTATACCAAGGCAGCTTGACAAACCTCGGTCCATTCGAACGTTTAATGCCGCACATGAAAAGAGAGTAAAGGCGGCCGGGAGACATAAGTGCGGATTCCAAAAGCGGACAAGGGAAAATGCCGGATGCATGAGATGAACACGTATGCAAAATGAAATGCACATGACATAGCAAAAGGCGGCGAATAAGCTGGCGGACACTGGCAGCATCGAATCCGGGCGTTACACTTGGCGGGACCATCCTCGGCGCCGCCCGGCCGGACTCTCGAGCGGCTGTCGTGAAGCGTCTTGACAAAAGCGAGCCTCCACCTCCATATCCATGAAGGCCACGCGATCTTGCAAGAACCCGCGCCTTGTCGTCCGGCTCGACCTTCCTCGCCTCAGGCTCCTGCTCCAGTAGCGCCTGGCGGTCGCGGCCTTCTTGAGCCTGGCCTCCCGGTCGCCAGCGGCCGCCTCGCGAGCCTTCATGCTTTCCTCTGCTCCTAGCGGGCGAGCCCTCGGCAAACTGGATTGCAGGACCCCTTGGCTCGCTCTCCGGCGTCTCACAGCGACCTTGGATGCTAGCTGCCTCCCCGAGGCAGCATCACGGGCAATCTTCGCCTCACGGACAGCTGCTTCTCCTCGTCATAAGCCGTCGAGGCCTGAACCAACGCCGCCCGAATCGAGGCGTGAACAAATCCAGCCAAGGCTAGCTCCAGCGCCAAACCCTGCGAGGTCAGCGCGCCGGAAGATCTTACGCAGCCGGTCCAATTCAGCAGCAGCACGATCCGGGGCGATGGGAGGTCGGAGGCAGGAGTTGGTGGAGTAGGAGAGGGAGGGCGGCGTAACCCCCGATGTCGTGGCGGGACACTGCTGCGGCCCAACAACTATGGCGGCGGCATCGAGGCAAGGACACCTCGAGGAGTCGCTTGGGCCATGGGGCTGAGCTGCGCCCAGCCAGCTCCGCCCAGCCTCGCGAGGATGACCGGGCAGGAGAGGCCCATGTCTTGCCATCGCCTTCCTTCACAGGCGGGCGCTGCCCAGATGAAGCCTCAGGAGCTCCTTGACTTCTTCGCGCGAGCACCAGCCTAGCCAAGAGATACTGGATATCAAGCCTCGTGACAAAGCAAGGAATAAAACAATAATCAAGCACTTACTGGTCATCGCTCATGAGCTCGAGCAACCTCCGGCCATACTTGAAGCCGAGAGCCGGCTGTGAGGATCAGCTTCAAGGGCCGGGAGCAGGAGGCGCGTGCGGATCGCCCGGGGCAGGCGGACCGCGGGACCAGCCCAGTCCAGTCCTTCTTGGGATCGGGGCAGGCTTGCCTCCCTGCCCATCCTCATCCTCGTCGTCGTCACTGCTGGGAGGCGGAGAGTGCAGGACCTGCGCCCGAAGGAGGAGCCCTTGACTCCTTGAATCATCCCCTCTCCCGTCTCTCTTTCCTCCACCTCTTCGCCGGAGTCGGCGGAGGACACGTCCACAGGTCTCCGAAGCCTCCACAGCACGGGCTCGTCCCCATTGAAGGCAGGCATGGGCCCCACTACCTGCTCCCAATCCTCGCGAAGGAACAAGGAGGCAGGGCGCCCTCCAGTCTCGCCCGTCGCCCCCAACCAAGGGCTGGAGGACCGCCGCGAGATCCTCGCCCGGCCAGGACCACGGGGCTCGAGTGAGGCCTCCACATCGAAGCAATCTTGACGAAGCGGGCAGTTGATGCTCCATGAACTCCCTCGGCAGCGGCCTTGCCCGGCTGCCGCCCGCCCAGCGTGGCCCGGCTTCAGATTCTGCGTCCATCTTCTCGGCCACCAACCAGCCTTGGGATCGAAGCTCCACTCGGGACCGGATCGTCGGAGCTCGCGGGGTGCTCCGTGGGTGGATCAGCCGAGGGTGGATCGCCCAGGCGTCCACCAAGACCCACTTGCTCTGAAGCCCTCAATCCGCTTCCGAGGGTTTGAAATGGCGATGGCTCGCCCGCCGTATCTGTGGCTTAAGCTCACCTTGAGGCGGAACCCTGAGAGGATTCGGAGGGAGAAATAATGGCGCAGCAAAGGCCACGAGGGCTTCACCCCAACATGGGCCTCACAATAGTAAGCGAAGATTGCGGAAGAAGGGCGGAGTTGGGATGGAGGTGCATAGCTTGAATGTTGTAGTGACGGAGGACGGAGAAGAAGAACTCAAAAGGGAGGCACCAGGACCAGCAATGATGGCGCTCACGAAGAAGCGGGTAGAAGGTACTCCCAGACCCTCAAGGGCGGAAGAGCGGCCTTGCGCCTCCGTTCCTGTTGGCGCCCTGCGCCCCGCCATCAGTCGGCGCACCAGGCGAGCTCGCGCCGACACATTTAAGCGGGTCCAAGGCAGGGAGTACCAAGCTCGGCCAGGTGGCTTGGCGGCGCCATGGTGGCTAGGAGCACGCAGGCGGAGTGGATCGGGAAGATCTTGGAAGCGAGAGGAGAGGCGCAAGAAAGGGGATCTGGCGACAAGCTGGAGAAAGTAAAGGAGGCAAGGAAGATGCCGCTCTATTATCAACTCACGCTGTTGCGAGCGCTGCGCGTCCAATCAACCGCCACGCGTTGCCCAAGGTCGCAGGTTGTTAGGGCCAGCGACGCTTTGCACTTGCCCTTCGCCTCTCGCTCGGCCAAGTTCGGGCGCGTGTGGCCCGGGGCTCTGTCGGCGTTCACGGGAACGGGGTCCCCAGACTTGCCTGCTTGCGGCCTGCGGCGTGGCTCGAAGGAGGCCCAAAGACGCCCATCTTCATCAACACAAGCTCAAGACCTGGCGAGGCCAAGCCTCATGAGGCGGATGACAAGGAGCTTCTCGAGCACGGCCTCGTCGGCTGGCTCATGAGGCGGAGAATTCAATGCGTGGTACCTCGCGAGGTGCCCATGGCATAAGCCATGACGACCAAGGCGCCACTCGGGCGCCCAGTCGAGGCGCCAGCCCGCCACCAGTGTCCTCCTTTCCTCTTTGGTGCGAAGGGAGCAAGCACAGGCGAGAGCATCAAGCAAAGGCATCCATTTCGGTGCAACAAGACCAAGACCATCCCAACGCGGTGGAAGGGAGTCATCGTGGAGCCCAAGAAGGCGTCATCACGAGCCTTTGGCGGCGAGACCAACTTTAGTCGAGGATAAGTGTACCATTGTTCCCCTTCAAAATGGCCAATTGTTGGCGCCCTTCCCGCTCAATATTTGGGAAGAGGCCCAGGGCCTTCGCCTATAAATAGGAGTAGCCACCCCCAGGGCAGGAGAAGGCGATCCAGATCTGAATCCTCATCAAGAAACCAGTAGCTAGAGCGACTGAACACCACCTAGCAGTTCATCGCACCTGCCAAGAACAGACCCTCGCGAGGCTGTTCTTCCTTGTATTGTTCCTCATCAGCCCAAGAGGCAATCTACCACACCACACACTGGAGTAGGGTATTACACCACAATGGTGGCCCGAACCAGTATAAATCTCGTGTCTCTTGTGCTGTTCCGTTTAGTAGTTTAGGTCCCAGCGATTCGACGAGGTGCGAGTCGGTGGAGGGTTGGATCTCCGCGCGCACCCCAGTGTTCGAACCTCAAGGGTCTGCTGGAACCCGAAATCCGACAGAAAGATTTACACAAGGCCTTGAAGCATGGGTTGATATCCCAACTGTGCCCTGCTACACGTTCGTGCCTTCGCTTTTATTGGGGGAAAACTCCGTAGAGGGATTGAGAATCGGCCAACGGGCCCTTGACTAGGAGCCTTGAGAGGTCGCCGAGCTGTTCTAGCTTAATGCCAGATTGGTCCATGATGGTACCTCTATGACGTCTGAAGACGTGTATGACCATAGTTCGGTTGAGCCGAAAAATTGGTTTTTAGTTTAATTTTGTCCCCACAGCTGCCCATGGTATTTTGAGTGTGAAGTTGTGCTGACAAGGCACATAATATGCGAATGGGGTGGGTGTGTTGTGGGGAGCGTATCCCTATTTGCGTGAAGCGTAGAGAGGCTCCCCGAACGGAGACAGAGCTCGGGCCCTTTTCCTTGTATCCCATGCCTTGACGACGGATTGGTACTTGGGCCCCTCGATACTAGTTTTGTTTTCGGCAGCCAAGGCCACTGTATATTATTCAGTCCGGAGTGAGTGTTCTGTATTACCATTGACTGTAATGACGCCCTTAGGTCCGGGCATCTTTAGCTTTAAGTATGCATAATGGGGGACAATGCTGAAACGGGCGAACGTTGTCCGGCCCAGGAGTGCGTGATAACCACTGTGAAAGGGGACAATGTCGAAGATCAAGTCTTCGCTGCGGAAGTTGTCCGGTGAGCCGAACACTACTTCTGAAGTCAAGGTGCCCGAGCAACGGGCCTCCACGCCTGGGATTACCTTCTTAAAGGTGGTGTTACTAGGCTTGATCCTTGACGGGTCAATGCCCATTTCCTCACTGTATCTGCATAGATTAGATTGAGGTTGCTACCTCCGTCCATTAGGACTCTGGTGAGGTGGTACCACTTGATAATGGGGTCGAGGACCAGGGTCGCTGATCCTCCGTGATGGATACTGGTCGGATGGTCCCTACGGTCGAAGGTGATCGGGCATGCCGACCATGGGTTGAATTTCAGGGCTACACACTACAAAAAAAATACACTTCCGTGATGATACGTGTTTGTCACAAGATGGGTCGTGTTTTTGTCATGCATGTACATCCATGAAAATTTATATAGCAGAATCAAGATAGTCATACGTGTCGTCGAGAAGTGTTCCATGACATTACCAAAATTATCATCACGAAGTGTCCACTTCCATGACGATAAATCGCGTCACGAAGTGCTTTCGTCAAGGGTGACCGACATGGCATCCACCGTAACGGAACGCCGTTAAGCTATCGGGTCGGGTTTTGGATCCGATAACCGTTAACAGCCCCGACCAATGGGGATTTTCCACGGTAAAATCATCATTGGTGGAGGAAACACGTGTCGACTCATCGCTGGGACGGATGTCATCCACTCATTGGACGAAGGCCCTATGATACGCCGACACGTGGCACGCCCAACAGAGGCCCATTCGTGTGAAAAGGCCGCCCGCTTGACTTGGTCAAAAGGTGGCGGGCCGCCCATGGAAAGCCTCGTTAACGGCCTGTTCGCATATAGCCCATTTACGCCCGCTAACCCAAGGCCCGTTACGCCCTATCCGAATTAGGCCGATGGCGTCATGGGCCATCCAATATGATTCCAGCTTGTTTTCACTTCGCCCATGTATGGCCCATGACGCCTTCGCCCATATGAGGCCCTATGTAACTCTTGGCCTATTAACGACCCATGGTGAAACGGCCCGCAATGAACAGTGTATCACTTTACACCCATTAACGGCCCGTGGTGAAACTGGCCCGTAATGAACAGTATATCACTTTATACCCATTAAGGGCATGTTATTCAGTTGGGCCATTTCAGCAAATGTTATCTTTCGGCCTTCTCGTGAGCCCATTTATTCTTGGGCTCATTTCAAAGATTCGCTTACTTACGGCCCGTTCGCTGTTTTTTCGCTTGGGCCAAATTCAGCCCGTGGTTACATCGCCCGCTTGTGGTCCGTTAATACGCTGGGCCGTTTTCATAGCGCCATCAACACGGCCTATTAACGATGGCCCATAATGGTCATACAGCCCGTATAAGGCCCATTGATCATACGGCTCGTAGAAGGCCCATTGTTTCTACGGCCCGTAGAAGGCCCATTGTTTCTACGCCCATAGAAGGCCCATTGTTTCTCGGCCCGTAGAAGGTCTCTTGTTTCACGGCCCGTAGAAGGCCCACTGCTTTCTCGGCCCGTAGGAGGCCCAAAGGTCACTACAATAAATATTAGCCCATGGTTATTGTGGCCTAGTTTTAAAAAGAACTGCACCGACTACAAGCAAACAAATAAACAAGACAACAAGGAAATAAATAAGCAAGCAACTTATGCTAGGCTATCACGGCTATTACACATATTACATCCATCGGGCATCAAAGTTCGCCACCAGTGCAAATATAGGAACAAAGCAGCATATCATATACATTGGTTGTCAAAGTTGGCGACCAGCGCAAATAAACGCCGCAAACAAAACAAATCCAGAAGCTGAAACCACTTCAAGATCTCAAGAAACAATATCACGGTACCCATAATGCTGGCAAGATGCTTAGCAAGCTTATTAACTTTCTCTTGTTTGGCGCTTAAATCCTCCAAATATTGTCGTTGCACCGAAAATATGCATCTGAATTTGCAGGACTTCCTCGTCCTTGACTTCCGTCGCACATCTCGATCGATGTCTTTCAACTTGAAGTTGAGACTCAAGAAGATGAACTGATTCAGCAGCAAGTTCAAGAGCTTGTGCCAGCGAGAGTGGCCAAGAACTCGAACACTACATCAAGACAGACTTTGGGTTCCCTCACCGTCGTCAAGATAGTTTTTATCAGCTTTCTTGGAGACCAACAGGATGTCTCACTATCTTGAACCTTATCGCATTACTTCCTTTACCATTGGATAACGTGTATCTTTGTTCTCCAATATTTTGTCCGCATTCTAAAAGAGAAACAAGTAGACACATCACATGTTTACTATGTTGTATATGAAACTCATTTTGGTAAATGAGTTCAGTAGTAAAGTGGACAGGATAACAACATGAAACAAACATATATCTATGTACCATGGTCACTTTATGGTCTATATCATTCTAGTTTTGTTTCCAAATCAAGATAGAGACACAGTTCAAATAATATTTGTTCAAGACAAAGCAGAATAGACAGAATATAAGTGTGGGTAACTATAGAGCAATAACAACACTTGTAATGTGCATGACATGAGAACATAACTGTTTATTCAATTGAAACTGAAATCAACATAGAGCAGGTTACAACAGCAAACCAGTTAAAGAAACAGGTTTAAAACATACATGTTGCGCCATTGGAGTTTCAATTCCATCCTTCAAATTTGAAAATAGTTGGTATGAGTAAATCTGAGAATGCAAGAGCAAAGGAGTATGAACCATAGCTACTGTAACCTGACACGAGAACAAATCTTCTTCTCCTTTAAGCGTTGAGTTGGGATTCGAGTGGTGGTCCTCGTGCTTTGGGCACTGCAGTTCCCTTACTAACCGCTCGTGTTTGGGTGCTCTGTGGTGGAGACGGTGCTGTGTCAAGCTGGGAACAGGTTACTATCTGCCGGGGTTGGGGTTAGAAGGGGTGTAGCTGGTTCTCCGTCCAACTGGGTAGGGGTACAATCTGCGAGAGTCCGGGTTATGTGTGGTGGATCTGGTCCTTGGGCAAGTACAACCGTGGTTCTATCTGCATCAATGGTAGCACTATCTTTTTCAAGACCGTGTTGTTACTCCCTTAGATATCTGCCATCACGCTCTCCAATTCAAATGGCTGATAAACAAGAAAAGTAATTGAAAGTATAGACATTGTATGATAGATAGGTGCAATGGATAGTGGGGAATAAAAGAGGGCATGAAATAATTCATATTTATGTTGTCTAACCAAACAGGATAGCATGACACAATTTCACATATATGATGGCTAACTAAACAGGATAGCATGACACAATTTCACATTATGATGGCTAACTAAAAAAGATGGAAAGACATAGTTCAAAATATGAGACTATGTAAACAGGATGACATGACATAACTATATAATGTGTTTATTAAATAGGTTGGCATGCCATAATTCACATACATTCATGGATAGAATGCCATAATTCTAAATATGATGACTGTAAACACTAAACAGGATGAGATGATATAACTATATGATGTCTTTATTAAATGGGTTGCCATGCCATAATTCAGATAGATGATGTGTATGTACTATGTAAACATGATGGCATGATATAATTCAAATATATGATTTATATAGTAAGCAAGTAAGCAGATGGCAATCTATATATGATGTAAAAACTAAGCAATGCAAGACAACATGCATGACATGGGTAATATAACCCTGCCAAGTTTGAGCATAGACCTTAGGGGGGAAATAGGACTGGTCATCAGTCTCTGAATCCTCCTCTGAGGAGCTCTCTCAGAGCAAGAAGATACCTCAAAGCAGTAGCATTGTCTGCTCAATACCTTGTTTTCACTCCAGATACTTCCATCACCGCTTCAAATGGCTGATGCACAGGAAGAGTAGTTGAATATACAAACGTTGTCAACAAATGGAACACGTAATACAAAAAATGATAGCATGATATAATTCACATACATGATGATTGGCTAAACAGCATGGCATTGCATAATTCACATATATAATGCCTTTGCAACAAGATAGCATTGTATAATTCACATATATAATGTCTTGCAACAAGATGGCAATGCATAATTCACATATATGGTAATTAGACACCGAACAGGTGGCATTCACACAAAGCATGTCTAAACTAATCAAATGGCATAGCAATGCGAGACACCATACGCACGATATGAGCAACATAACCCTGCCAAGTTAGAGCATACACCTGGGGAATAGGACTGGTCATCTGTCTCAATCCTCCTCCGAGGAGCTATCCGTAACCAGCGAGATATGCGCTTCGTCGAGATAGCATAGTCTCGCTCAAGACCTTGTTTTCACTCCAGAATTTGCCATCACCGTGTCAAATGGCTGATGCACGAAGAGCAGTTGAATGTACTAACATTGTTGACAAATGTAATATGTAACGAAAAAAGGATGGCCTGATATAATTTACATATAAGATGATGGCTAAGCAGGATGGCATTGCAAAATTCACATATATGATGCCTGGCTAAACAAGGTGGCGTTGCATAATTCACATAAACGATGAATAAACTAAACAGATGGCATTCGCACAAAGGATGTCTAAACTAAGCAGATGACATATTTGATGTATAAAGTAAGCAATGCAAGACACCATATGCATGATATAACCAACATCGGCATGCCAAGTTAGAGCGAAGACCTCGGGGGTAAATAGGAGTTATCTTCTCCTTCCAATCCCCTCGAACAGATATCTTCCTCTCGATTACAATCCGAAATGCGTGGAGGGGGGGGCTGCCTTTGCGCCTACCATGGAGCGACGTCTGCATGAAATTATATTGCCACGCAAGGCTCATCTCTTTTGCTCTACATGTTCAGTTCCATTGTTTACAATAACTGTCATGCATAGGAATAAAACATAGTGAGATTATGTAAGGAGTGCATGCAGAAATCCGAGTGATGGTAGCAACTTGTGGATAGACCCAAAACCAATAATAGCAGCAGATAATGGCTTCAGCTTAATAAATACAGATAATGGCTTTTACTGCTTGTTTCCCACCCAACATGAAACTCATAGTAGACACCGGAGATTAACCAGATAGTAGATAGATACTATTGATAGCGGCCCGATATGTACCCCACAACCATTTAAAACTCAAGTTTGACCATTAGTTTGGAGCTGACTCGAGTCTAATCGGTGAACAGGACGATAAAGTAGCATGTAATATTAAGCGATGCATAACGTAGCGGAACACGAAAGAGTGCGACCTCTCTTGCGGACCCGTAGTCCTCGAGGTCATCTGCTCGGTTGATGATGGTAATGCAGTTTTCATGGCTGCCAACGGCGGGAAGAAGATCTGAGGCGGCAAAGACACCGAGGCCGGATCCTGCTGTGTTGGACCCTTCGTCGCTGGAGCAGCTGAGCTGGGGTGGACGACGCAAAGAGAGCGGACAAACCACGCAAGGTTTTCTTTGACAACTATCTGTAAGAGAAGTAATTCTGTAAGGGCTCGTTTGAATTGGAGGATTCCAACAATGCAGGATAGGAAATAGACAGAATAGGATAGGAATGCGTGCAAAACAGAGAATTTAAAACACAGGATTTCGCCAACTGGGTGTTTGATTCACAACAATTGAAGATCACAGGATGCAAAGAAGCATGGTGAGATTAAGTCAAACCACAAGAAAATGTACGGTTATAATGCTATTATGCTACTATCTCTTAGTCTTGTGCTTCATGAATAGGAATTTGAAAAGGAGGACAAGTGAAAATTAAAATTCCTACGTTTTTTCTTTCAAGGAGACACTAAAGGAACAAATCCGTGTGCTCAAGTGGACAATATATATAACATGTAGAGTAAAAAGAGATGCAACAAGTGTACAACCTCTTTGGCGAAGCCATGTCGATCTCAGCGTGATTGGGTTGGCGGTGAGGATGCTCCGCTGACTTTGCTGTCGGAGGAGGGAAGAAGATCTTAGGCGCCTGGAGATGGAGCCCGAGGTACTTCTCCATTTGTGATGGAGGGTTTCTCGCTGGAGCAGCTCCGTGAGTTGTACGGCCGAGCTGAAGCAGACAAGAGAGACAACGAACAACGTTAACCTGAGTGGAATTCTAATAGCATCTCCAATACATGACGTAAAATACATAACCACAAAGTGCTAGATGTAAAATACATCACCGCTCATCTCTCGAACTTAAGCGTCAAACTGAACTTAACCGTCAAACTGAACTTAATCTCGAACGAACCTAACGTCAAACTGAATTTCTTGTGAAACTGAATTTTGTTGTCGAAACTGAACGCACTAGCAAGGTGAGGCTACACGTCGGTCGATCGACTTTTTCATCTCTGGTCACCGATTTTGCAGCCGTTGGATACAAAATCAAGGG
This sequence comes from Aegilops longissima, assembly GCA_021605205.1. NCBI lineage: Eukaryota > Viridiplantae > Streptophyta > Magnoliopsida > Poales > Poaceae > Aegilops > Aegilops longissima. The sequence goes on along the minus strand of CM038677.1, from coordinate 192,491,008 downwards.
CTGCGGTTCATCTTCAACCTCCACCTCGAGCCGCCACCACCACCGCCAAACAAAGAGCCCCCTCGGGCCGGGCGGGCGCTGCCCGCCTCGCCTACCGAAAACACTCCCCACCGCCGGTCCGCCGCCTGCCATCCCTCTAGGCCCCACGTGCGAAGCTTTTTCTCCGGCGATCCCCACGCCACCGCTTCGCTAACGCCCCGCCACCGCCCGGCGACCACCGCCCCATCCCGAACCCTAAGATAGATAGTGGGTACCTCTCGGTGAGCCCCCCTCCCGCGCTGGTTCTTCCTTCACCCCGGCCCACCCTTGAAAATCGATCGACCTAAAAGTCGATTCGGTCGATCAAGTGTAGCCAAATCGAGCAGCATCGCAAGCAAGAGCAAGAGCGAGAGCAGCAGAGCGAGCAAGAGCAATAGCAAGAGCAGACCAGGCAGGGGACCGAGAGCAAGAGCAGAGCAGCAGAGCGAGCGAGAGCTAAAGCAGCAGCAGCTCCTACTGATGTGGACGTCGCCGCCGAGGGAGCGACGCCGTGGAGGAAGTGGCCGGCGACGCCGCCGTGGATGGAGCCGCGCCGTGTCGGCTCGGGACCGAGCGCCGGCAGCACCGTGAGATCGAATCAAGAAGAAAATGCGGCGATTAGTGTACAACCTCTTTGGTGGCGCCGATTAGGCCGCAGCTTCATCCGAGGAAACGGTGATGATGATGCTCTTCCGTGGTGCAGGTGAAGACGGCGGTGTGGGAATGGAGGTGGCGCGAAAGACGAGGGGAACGTCGGGCAGCTCCTTGGAGGTGGAGGACGGGTGGCTGAACCGCGGACGATGAGATCGACGACGGATCCTCATCCGCACGGTGGATGAGGGACGCCGAGGTGTTGCTGTGGACGACGTCGTCGGGGAAGAGGCTCCGCTGGGTGGCGGACGGAGCAGGGTGTGGGTTTCGCGCTGGTTTTCGCGGCCTCGGTGTATGAATGGGGGTGGATGGGATGGCAGTGGGGAACCATGGCTTAGAGACGCGCTTGTCCGAAATGTGGGTAAGTTACGAAAGTACCCCCACCGATTTGAGGCGGTTCTTTCGGTTCAGGGTACCACGGGCATTTCGCGTGTCGGGATTTCACAGAGGTGGGAGTTTTCGCTGTTGTAATTTCGAATAGCAAGGCGCTGGTTGAGATGGAGGAGTTGTTGAGCACAACGAGACAAAGATATATCTTAAATATTTCGGGCTAACAAAGGCTGGTTGAAATTTCGGACAAGCCTAACGGTATTGTACCAAATCAATGCGCACTACAAATGTCATTCAAAACTTTGAATTCATGTTATGTTCAATTAAAATATTTCACACGTATAATGCATGCAACCTACTACTCAAATGAACGTTTTAGTGCATTCCAAACGATATACTACCGCTTCAATATGAACTAAATTTGAATAAGATCTACAGTAATGATTGTTGTGAAGTCAAAGCATTTGAATTCGCTTTCTGTTTTAATAAGATCTACAATCATCATTATTGTCAAGTTAAACCATCGCTTGTGTATTATCTTCACAGCACACCACATGATTAGTCTCGAGTTACATATGAACTATGTGTACTATATGAACTCGAACTAGATTTTTGAATCCACTTTATTTTGATTTCAAATCACATTACATTTCTAGCTCTAGCTAGATCTTCATAATCTAAACCATGTCTCATATGTATAATGTGTTTATCACATTATGTATGGTGCCCCCCCTCACGCCTACAAGTATTTAGATGTGAGTTGCAAACACCACACATTACCACAAATTCAAATAAAATGTGAGAATGTTCGATATATAGTATTGTTTAGATTGCTCGATATTTAGTTGTAAGCTGCAAACGCCGCACATTATCACAAATTCAAATAAAATGTGAGATTGTTTGATGTATAGTATGGTTTAGATTGTTCGGCATTTAGCTGTGAGTTGCAAACGCCATGCATTATCACATTATGGTATAACATGTGCACAACACGTGTATCACCGCTATATTCATGCATGCAATGTTTAAAACACTATGATCTCCTATTCAAATATATGAATCCGCTTTCATATCAAATTATGATCTTTGTTAGTCTCTTACACCCACACAATCCTCTAACCTTTGTAGCTACCACTAACTTTCTCTCTGCATGCACACGCCTCCTCGCCTCCCCTCCCTCGGCATTCTATCCACCAGGCACATTCATTTTTTTCTTTAGGTCGTTCTCCCAGAGTCTCCACAACTCCTTTCCAACACACACTGATCGATAAACCTCTCCAGCGATGCCTGCCTACAACATACACACACACCTTCAATCTCCTCCTTTATGTGTCCTTGCCTCGTGTCTCTCATATGGTCGACACACGTAAACTCTCCCTCTTTTCATCGATCTCACAACCGCACACTCCTCCCTATCTAGCTAGTAGTTGGGCCTCTCGCACCACCTCCTAGCTCCATTCTCTCTGCTCTATCCGCCTCACTGGGCCTTATTTGCCTCTAACAAATGGACGTACACCGACCGATCTCTCGCTATACATATAGCCAGCTAGGTCCTTATAACTCGTTTTACCCACACATCGATCGATCTACCTCATTAGTTGTGTCTCTCCTTCCTCCGACAAACAACAATTGATCTACCGATCTAGTTAGGTTTGCTTACCAAACACATGGTTCCCTTCATCATCCATGGATGCGTCCCGACAGATCTATCACGCACAGTGCACACACGTAAACACATCCCCACTCTTATTGATAACATTGCAGTTCCACCCTCAGCTTGTCTAGTAGGCCTCCCAACATCTCCGAGAAGCAACTCCATCACCCATCCAGCACTCTACCCCTCTACCCCTCTCTCTCCCTCTCTCTCTCTCTCTCTCTCTCTCTCTGTCCATCATATTTCCCGTCCTTCGCTTATGTATGGATGTCGATCGATCTCCCTCAAGACATAGCTGGGTCTCTCCTTCTCAACACATATACGAAGTCGTTCTACCTCTATAGTTAGGCCTCTCGCCACCCCTCCCCTCCCCCCCACACACGATACATCAAGCGCCTAGTCATGTCTCCCCGCCACACACAAACTTGACATGTGCCCTCTAACGCTCCGTAGGCCACCACCCTATATCTTTGACTTGCACACACACACACACACATTTCGATGGCTCTTCATCGATCTCGCACCCACCCACTTGATCCTCTCTCGACTCTATCGATAGCTATGACCCTCCTCTCTTCTCGTGGATTGCCCGACCTCTATGTATGATATGGATAGGCCTCCATTTCACACACATTGCATGCAAAATTTTGTTTGAGATGTCATCGACACATATTCCCACAAATAATTCATAAATCAACCCCCACCCCACCCCACCCCCACCACAAAACAAAAACACTCATGAACGCGGTTTGTATCTTCACACACACCCACGTAGGTGGGGGACGTGCACGAAGAGAAGAGGTGCATGCACGGCGCACGCATTCTGCCTCTTTCCCAACCACACCCGCTGGTACACGGTGGAGCTCATTTTGTATGAAAAAGGCAGCCCACGTGGTAATTTGGCACGTGTCTTGGTTGTCCACTTGGTGGAGGGAGGATCATCTACCACGGTGAACAAACAAATTATGACTTGACGTTATGTTAAATTAAAAAAGAGGCAAACCATGTGGGGCCTACCTTAGAGGCAAGGCTCTATACACCGGAGTACTTTTGATGTGTCCGTCAACTCGCAGAACAAGGAGAAGCTTGCTTAGTACGCCGTCTCCCCGCCCAGCGCGCGGTGGCTCGCAGGATGAGGTGAAGCTTGCTCCTCCCTACGCCCATGCTGCTGGGTGGCTCGCAGGACGAGGAGAAAAATTTACTACTCCCTCCATTTACTCCTCATCCCTACTACCTTGGTTATAGAGATTATATCATATTGTTTGGAATATATATGTCCTTTAGTAGATTTCAATATGAACTACTAGTACATACTCCAAACACTGATGTATATAGACGTATTTTAGAGTGTACATTCACCATTTTGTCCGTATGTAGTAGCACTCTCCCGCCTCGACCTCGCCCACGTGGTGGACGGCAACAATTCATTCGGTCTCATATAGCCGTAACGATATATACTGCACTACCATTATTGCTCGACTTCCAAGAGGCTAAGAGCCAATCGCAAGGTTAATATTTTGAGATGCCAAGTGCAAGGTTATAGGAGAACGAGTAGTAGGTGCCGCATCATTTATAAATTTTTTTTCTTCAAATGGCACGCACGCAATATGATAGGTTCATATGGAGAGAAAAGGAAACCGCTCCACTATATACATAGTCGACGGCCAGCCTACACGTTGTTGCTTGCTTGGGTTGTTTCTTCACACTCTCTCACAAAACGATGTGGCCACATCTCTAACATCCCGCGGATCACGCCCGCTTGGGGAAGGGGTGGATGCTTAGTGTAGATGCGGTGGCCGTCGCCGACGGTGAAAACCCACTGTCGGCACGTCCCGATCAGGGGTCCCCGCCGTTCTCTCTCACAAAGCCGGTGAGGTTGCCTTCGTCCCTTGCTCACTGCCGCGACGTAAGCAGTTGCCGCCTCCAGCCGCCTCCTCAAGGTTGAGCTACGTCCCTCAGGTACAACTCCCTTTACAGCCGGCTTGCACCATCGCTCCAGCTGCCCACATCACTCCCTCGTGGATATTTCTACTTCTTTGCCCCGCACATACCGATACCTCATCGCTTCTACCTATCAGTATTTGTGATGAGTTTATGTCTCATCAACTAGTCCTAGTAATCTTATTCTAATCACGCTTCTTCAATTTCTTTGCCACGTGGATGCTCATCTCGATTTTGGTGAAACTGCACAAAATGATCCGATGGTCAAAAGGTTGCAAACTTCATTTATTAGGAAGCTCGAACGTTGCCAAAGAAATTGAAGCCTGGTCAGGTTCACGGTTCAAGGGCTAGGGACTGCATGGATCGTTTTTTTTTTAGTTGCCTCTGCTCCAAAATAAGTGTCAACTTTAGTAGTAGTACAACTTTGTACTAAAGTTTGCACAAAGTTGAGACACTTATTTTGGAACGGAGGAGTACATATTTGCTATGATCTGTCAATCATTGAGATGCAATAGCATGCATGTTAGTCTCCTTTGTATTTGATGAAATGTTGCAACGGGCAACCTTGGACGCAAGATACATGTAACAGAGCTGAAGTTTCATAGCATTGTACAAATTTATCTCGCTGATAAATTACAAGACGCATTTAGTACTATACTAGTACTTCCTCCGCTCCTAAATATAAGTCTTTGTAGAGATTTCACCATTAACCACATGCGATGTATATAGATGCATTTTAAGTGTAGATTCATTCATTTTGTTCCGTATGTAGTTCACCTAGTGGAATCTCTACAAAGACTTATCTACTAGTAATAGCTAGCCCCCACTACTAGGAATTCTCTATCCTCTCCTTGAGCCACATCATCAAAATTGACGTAGCTGTTAGATGAAGTAAATCAGTCATAATAGCCATTCTGATCTAGACGTTGAGAGGTTCAAGACTAAGCCACATGCAAGCATGCAGAAATACCGTGGCACATGCATGTGAGTGGGTTTTAAATCACATCAACATGTTCGCATGCAAGCATGCACCGTAGCATGCATGTAAGTGAGCTTTTAAGTCCCATTAACATGTCAAAAGAAAAATATAATCCCATTATGCAAGAGGAGTTGGCTGATCTTTTTCCTTACGGGATGATCTAAATGATGATGGAGTTTATTTAGTTTGGCTACCACATTTGTCATGCGGTTATAGATTTTTTTAGTTCTATGAAATCGATAATTTTATGCAGAGAGATATACCGCTGTTCCACGGCAACGCTGGGACTCATCTAGTAATATTTAGGAACGGAGGGAGTACTATGTAAAGAGTTAGGTGTCGACGGTGATAGTGTGAGGTGGGCCATGTAATCACCGATCCTGCATGTTTTCACCGCTCTTGCACTCCTCCGCTGTAAGAATGGAGAAAATTGTAATCTACTACCTCCTTTCACAAAAGTGGGACATCTAGCAGTCCTACCACCTCAAGAATAAAGACCAATGAGCCACAAATCACATAGACCCAAGAAGAAGTTGGACTGACGGCAACCATCACTCTTGCGCAAAGTGAGAGGTCGCGTCCGCTCTGCCCGGCATGAATGTGGCACCGATTCTTTGGAGCGGCGCTGACCTTTTTAGGCGGGAAGCATGCGCTGGCGATGGAGGGCTTTGGGTGGGCCAGGCTGGTCAGAGCCAGGCGTGGAAGTCCGCATGTCCCTACCGACACGCCTCGAAACGAGAGGATGCACCGACTCTCGCGGCTAAAATCGTACACTACACACCATATCTCTATAGGAGTAGGTCGATCTGTCGCATTCTCTAACACACACATGCTGTTAAACACACACACGCACACGCAGGCACCTTGGTCCCGTTGCACCTTCTAACGTGACTTATTACACCTAGACGGAGGGAGTAGTAAGTATGCGAGATACGGTGGCACACTGACTTAAGTCGAATACAAGTGCCCAAAATTTGTGTGCATGTTATAATAAGGATTCACTTAAAATAGTACGTGAGTGTCGGGGAGGCTGATCGTGTCCCACGAACACCTATGGGACCTGGTCCCTTGTGGTTCGGAGGGGGGCGGAGAATGCACAAAGAGCGGATCGAGGCGATGCACACGAGCAGATTTACCCAGCTTCGGAGCTCTCCGGAGAGATAATACTCCTACTGCTGCTTGGTGGATTGTATTGTGTTCTTGCTAGGGAGCAATGAGAGCTACAAAACCTAGCCTGAGTGTGGTCTCGCATGAATCGAATGAACTGAGCCGGAGCTGAACCGAACCCTTTCTACATTGCACTTGGGCCTCCTTTTATAGGCACAAGGGGTCACCACAGGTGGCAAGTAGACAAGGGTAGAATAGTAAAAACAGGGGTTGGTACACCGCTTGCACAAAGGTACATGATGATCTATACCTAACTCGACGGCAAGGGACAAGAGTCATAAATGCCCGCCTCGGCCGCTCGAATAAAGGTAACAGGACCGTCTGGCGCGCCTCCGCTTGCCACGATGGTAGCTTGTCGCCGCTTATCGCTGCTCCCCGCTGGCTGCACAACCCATTGACACGCTGCGTTCGGGAAAGCCCCATGGTGACACGCTGGCGGATGAGCTGGAGTGGAGATGAAGAGAGGGCTGTCGCGGCAAGCATCTTCCCGCGGTTGAATCCTTGTCGCGCCGGAGCTTGTCGCCACAAGCCTTCCCGCAAGCTCCTCTTACCGGGCCTTGTTTCCTTCGTGCCCTCGAGTGGCCTTCCCGACAAGCTCCTCTTGCCGAGGCCTTGAGTACTTTGTTTTTGAACGGCTCCAAAGGAGCCGCCGAGGACCTTGGCGGTCACCAGGCCAGCCTCTGTCGCTGGGTGCTGCGATCGTCTGCAGCACGAAGTTCGGGGTACTAGGGTACCCTACTCTAGTACATCGACAGGAGCCCCGGGCTCGGGCCACACACGCGCCAAGCTCATGGGCTGTGCCCAAAAAAAGTGCACGGGCACGCGCGCCCGGATCACGCAGTTATTCGCCGACCCACCACGCCCCCACTTAACGGCACGCTCCGGACGGGCGCCGTGGGAGAGATCGTGGGGCTTTTAATGGGAAAATCGAACGCCTCCCTCTCCCTCCTTATAAGGGGGAACAGGCGTAACGCCCACTTGCCATTGCCGCCACATCGAACCACCACCGCCCCCCCTTTCCTCAAGTCCACAGAGAGCGACGCCCCGCCCTCCATTGCCACCGGCGCCACTAACGCCGCCGACCACCTCCACCACCTCCCCATGGCTCCAAAGCCTACAAGGGGAAAGGCGGAATCGGTCAAGCGCAGCTGCTCATGGCGCTCGCGAAGGAGCGGCCCTCTTCGATCCCCGCTTGACAGAAGGAGCTATGGAGCTGTATTACCTTTTCTCGTTGATTTGAGACGCGGCGCACTCCGCCAGACGAGGGTGATCTCCGCCGCCACATCCGAGAAAGTTTCCATCGGGTACCCTTTCTTCGCGCTTTTCTTCCATCGGGCTCTGCCGCCTTTTTCAATTCTTTATGATGTCATGAACACATATGGCCTCCGCCTCCTTGATTTCACCCCAACGCCGCCCTCACCATGGCGTGCTGCACACCTCTGCGAGAACTTTGTCGTGGTCCACCCAAATGTCGACTTTTCCGCCATTACTTCACGCCTGCTGTAGAGAGAGGAGAGCCGCTTGTCGGAGGAATTGCATGGACCTCCGGGATCGGCAAGAAATAAGCATATCTTGACGGAGAGCTGTGCAGCAAGTGGGAGGAGTGGAGAGCTGACTGGTGTTGATCTTAGAGGAGGACCATGCAGTTTTCACCGCCTGCGCTAAACTCCCCATAGTGCACGGCAACGATTGGAGCAACTTGGGCGGAGGATGCCAAGTTGAAGATTGCCGTGACTAGGATCTTGTGCCTCGTGCATGCCGGGCTTATCAGAGGAGCGGTTAAGCGCGGACTTCCTTCGCCACAGATTGCGCCTTGCAGGAGAGAGGAGGCCTGCTTGGGAGTTCCAAAATGCGGCGGACATCATGAGGCTGCGCCCGGTCTGAATCGAACTTTACTTGCCTTGGAGTTGGATGGCATGCTGCGGGAGCTGTTCAAGCTCGATGCAGATCACCCCGAGTGGTTCATGTTGCCGAGCGGAGTCATGCCCTTGTGCAACAACTCGTCGCTTGACCGCATCCGCGCGATGATGTTGCCAGCGATTCCCATGGAATCGCTCCAACTTGGCAGAGCCCGCCGACGACGTCGTCGGCAGCAGATTCTTCGACGACTTGGAAGAAGTGCCGATCCGTACGACGAAAGCGTAAGCGGCTCACCCGTGACACCACCGAGCAAGAGATGGCGCGCATCGCCACAAGGTTGGAGGAGGCGGCAGAAGCTGCCGTCGCCGGCGTGTTTGGGTTCACCGTCGAGGAGGCGGAAACAGCCGAGGCGGCAAGCCTTGCCGATCGAGAGGAGTTCGCTGTTGAGGAAGAGCAGGCCGAGCCCGACGCTGACCCGAACGAGCCTGCCGGGCGCCCTCCCGGCGTCAAGTAGCTTGCCGGGAGGAGCCCGCGGCTCCGCCAAGAAGACGCCTTCGCAAGACCGAAGAGGTGACGGGGCGGCCGACGGGCCAACATCCGCCTCGCCGCCCGACGCGCTCCACCGCGGCAAGCACTGTTGCCGCAGGAGCGCCTCCTGCCGCCACAGCAACGGGAGCGGGGCTTTCTGGAGCCACGGCTCCCGCACCCGCCAAGCGTCCGAGGGAGCCTACCCCTTCAGCTCGTCGCACTGGAGCGGAATTTGACTTCTCCGCTCTTAGCTCCGAGGAAGAAGAGGAAGAGTAAGTTCTTGTCGCTGCTACTCGTAATTCTTCAATTTACTGCTTTTGTCTTGTATTTGACTTGCTTCATTCTGAGCTCTTTCCTTCTTCAGACGCTGGCTCGTGAGGGCGTCGAAGAGGGCCAAGACTCGGTGGTCGTCGTCGAAGACGATTCCCCTGTGGGTGACAGGGGCACGTCTGAGACTCCTTGCCGGATCCGCAACCTTCAACAGAGCAGCCCCCAAAGACAGCCCCCAGCAGTAAGTGTTTGATTCATTTCTTACGGTTAGGTGTGCTTGGGTGCTCCTTCTTACTGATTTTGGCTTGTTGATTTGTGTAGGAGCAGAGCAGCCTCATCGGGGAGGTCCCGGAAGTCGCTCCTGAGGTCCTGTCTGCTTCAACTACGCCGCCAAGGGAGAAATCTCCGCCAAGGGAGCGCTCTCCGCAAGGGAGGCCTCTCCACAAGGGAGCTTCTCCGACAAGGGGCAGCACTGACGAACCTCCGGTGGTGGAGACCATGCAACAGATCCCACTGCAGTAATCTTCTTGTTTGAAAATCTCCCTTGGGTTTTTTTTCTTCTGTTCTTCTTTCAACATTTGCGCTTGATTTTTTTTTTCTTTTTCGATCATCGATCCATCTCTTTGGAGAGCCGATGGAGACCGAGGTTGCCGGGCGAGGAGGACGCCGCGGCAACAACGACGACGCCGCCAACATGGAAGAGGAGGCTGGCGCCGATGGGTCCGCCGGTGAAGAGGCTACCAAGGCTGCCGGCGCAGAGGCTGGGGAGGGGCCCGGTGATCGTACTGACGGCCCCGAGGCCGCAGGAGCGCCATGCGCTGCACCGACCGCCGATCCCCCGCCACCGATGCCGCACTGCACTCAAGAGCCCCAGCCCGCGCCCATCTCAAGGCGGGCGAAGGTGTCTTCATCAAGCTTCCATGGATGTCAAGTTTGTGGCACCGCCGAAGGGGAGACCTTCGACGCTGAACTGCTCGCCTCCGCCGGCTGTCGCTGGTTGACGCTCAAGCAGAGTAGCGGCGAGCCCGAGGAGGAGCAGCTATCAAGAGGTTGTTGTCGCCTACCGCGCCCGGCAAGGCTAAGTTAGAGTCGCGGGAAGCACTCGTCGCGAGGGCGGAGCTGACATGGAGAAGCGCGCAGAGGAGCTCCCGCGCCAACAAGGAAACTCTCCGGATATAGCGTAAGCGGGAGCAACTTGTCGAGAGCGCACGCCTTCATCTTGAGAAGGCCGAGGTCGAGGAGCAGCAAAGGCTTGCCGGGAGAAGCTCTCAAGAAGAAGAAAGGAGGCTGGCGCAGCGAAGATCAACCTCGACAGCTATGAGGAAGATCTTAGCGCGCTGAAGCAATCAATTGGCGGGCACTCCAGAGGCAAAGGACGCCGCCGCTGCCGCCGAGACCGCCAAGAAGGAATTGGAAACGAGGTGGCGCAGCTGGAGGCCACCTCCGTAAGAGCGCGAGGAGGTCACGGGCTGAAGCGCGAGCGCGAGAAGGACGCCTACACTCTCGGCGAGTTGCAGGGTCGTTTTGCTGAGAAGATCAAAGAGCTCGACGCCGCCAAGGACTCCAAGGCAGATTTGGAACTGAAGCTGACCACCTTGACGGAGACGCTGGACGGTGCCAAGGAGCGAGAAGCGGGCCTGTTGGAAAAGATCAAAGCCAACGAGGAGCTGCTGTCGAATGCTGTGACCGCCCAGAATAATCTCAGAGATAGCATAATGCACTGGACAGAAGGTCTTGTGGACACTACCGCCGCCATCCATAATGAGCTGATGGAGCTGGGGATGGTGGATCTTGGGTACTCCACCGACGAGAACCTCCAACCCAGCGCCAAGCTCAGCCTATTCTTCAAGGGCGTGTTGACGGGTCTCCAGCGGCTCCGGGAGGAGGTCCCAAAGTAGCTGGCCGATGAGTCGCGCCAAATATGCGCCGGGGCCCTCCAGAAGGTGCTAATGAAGGTGGCCTTCCGCAACCCAGGCGTCAACTTCACCAACGTCCTCAAGTCCCTGCCTCCATCTGCCGACGTTGAAGCGCTCAAAGCCCTTGTCGCACCCATCGTGGACAGGGTGAGCGGAGTCAAGAGGCTCGATGGCGATCGCGTGGACTAGGCCGCCAAGTTTATCTTTTCCTTGTCGCTGCAGATCATGTTTAGTAGAACAATTTATTAGATCTGCGACAAGTTATTCTGTAATATACTCTATCTTAGGCATCAATTGCAATGTTATTCCCTTTACTTGATTTCCTCCCTTGTATGTTTGCGCCCTACGCTTTCAGGGAACTTGTCAGTGCGAGCACCTTTGCCGCGAGCGCTGAGTGCGGAACGTCAGCAGCCTGCTGGCGATGCCGCCTCCAACAAGCAACCTTGTCGCAACTAGTTGCAGCACGCTTAAGTTGTTGAGCGGACTCGAAACAAAGTAAGGGCGCAAGCTAGCCGCGAGTTGGTTCCTCCGCGCACAGGTTTTCCATACAGAGTATTATCGTTCGAGGAAGATAACTTGAAAATTTAAAAACTGATTGCTTAAACTTAGCAACTTAGCTTTTCTGTCGTTTGCTTCCCGGCAAGGTGATACTTCCTCGAGCGACACTTGGTGGCCCACACCATTATCTTCTCCTTCCCCCCTGGTTAACTTGTGGGTGGATGAACCTTGCTCTCTTTTGAGAAGAAAGAAGAGAAAATAAAGTTATGGAGTCTAGTGGCTCATTATCGCTTACCGGGTGTGGATGCTGCACAAAATGTCAGATAATACATGCATAATAATGATGAAAGCATGAAATTGACAAATTGTGCGCAACACATGAGCTTTACTGATGCACGGGGTCTGCGCCCGGCTTTGTACAAAGGATTACATGCAACAGCGGCAAGACTTGTACAAAAGGGTGGTTGCCGGAACGGGTTCCGGCAACCGCGCCCTATGGGTAAAACTTACGAAGATGCTCTATATTCCAGGAGTTGCTCACCGGAACGCCATCTTCGGTCTCAAGGCGGACAGCGCCAGCCTAGTGACTCGTTTCACCCGATAAGGGCCTTCCCACTTCAAGGCCAACTTGTTGGAATTCTTGGCGGATTGAACGCTACCAAGAACAAGGTTGCCTTCCTCGAAGCTTTCGGCATTAACTTTGCGGCTATGGTAGCGGCGCAAAGCTTGCCGGTAGCGAGCAGCTCGTCAAAGAGCTCAAGACGATCCTCCTCGAGGAGCAGCGTCATCTTGTCGCAGCTGCTCTTGCTCAAGCTCATCATAAGCGTAGTATTCGAGGTGATCCGTATACGAAGTTCCGTGGGGAGAACTGCCTCGCTCCATAGACTAGAGCAAAGGTGTCCGCCGTTGGCTCGATTTGGCGTCGCCCTGATCGACCAAAGAACCACCGCAGCTCCTCAATCCAGCTTTCTTCCGCACTTGTGCAGCCTCGTCAAAAGTTCTAGTCTTGAGTCCTCGCAGCACTTCAGCATTTGCTCTCTCGCTTGACCGCTGCTTCTCGGGTGAGCAATGAAGCAAAGCAGACCTTGGCGCCAAGATCTTGGACGATTGCATGAAGGTGCGACTCGTGAATTGGGTGCCGTTGTCGGTGGCGATCCGTTAGGTATCCCAAAACGGCAAACAATTGACCAAGAACTTGATCGCCGACCGTGCTGTCACCTTCCTCATCGCTTCCACTTCCGCCACTTTGTGAACTTGTCGATTACGACGCATAAGTACTCAAAGCCCCCAACAGCTCGGGGAAGGGGCCGAGGATGTCGAGCCCCTGCATCGAAAATGGCCAGGATAAAGGGATCGTCTGGAGAGCTTGAGCTAGCTGGTGTATCTGTTTTGAATGGAACCGCACGCTTCACACTTGGTTACTTGTGCAGTTGCATCTGGAGGGCTTCCGCCGAAGAAACCTTGCCGGAAAGCTTTCTCGGCAAGTGTTTTGGCGCCAATGTGGTAACCACATATGCCTTCGTATCTCTCGCCAACAGCTTTCATCCATCTTCCCGCAAATACACTTCAATTTCACACCGTTGAGTCTTCTTACGCATGTGATGTTGTCAACAAACTGGTACATAGCTGACTGCCGGGCTACTCTTTCCGCTTCTTCTTGCTCTTCGGGAAGTTCTCCTGTCTGAAGGAAATGGACGATCTGTTGTGCCCATGTTGGAGCATGTCGCTCGACAACAAGGACTAAAGGCACATCTGCCGTTGTGGGAACATCAGCTTCCACGGCAAGAACCTGCGGTTCTGCCGGAGCTTGATGATCCCCGGCAAGCTTGCCGGAGCAAAACTTGTCGGGAGCGTCTGCTTCAACGAAATAAACCCTAGGGCTTGTCGGAGCAGACTGCTCCTCAGCGATATTTGCGTTGATTTTAGGGACCTTCTTGGCGGCGGCTTCAGGGAGTTCTGCCGGAAAGTAGTCACCAGAAACCAACTTCCTCTTCTTGCTATGTCCTGTTGATGGTGTTACAGTTGGTTGAGTCAGCTTGAGCACAAAAATTCCTGGTTCCACAGGTAACTTGAGTGTAGCACACTTTGACAGGCCATCAGCAATATCATTTTGAGCTCTTGGAACATGTTCCATTTGCAGGCCTTCAAAGTGCTCTTCTAGCTTTCTCACTTCATCAACGTAGGCTTCCATCAATGGACTCTGATAATCTTTGTTTACTTGGCGGACGACAAGCTGCGAGTCACCCCGACGATAAGTTTCTTGATCCCAAGGTCCGCGCAATTTAAGGCCGGCAAGCAAACCTTCATACTCTGCAGATTATTTGTTGCTTGTTCCTTGGGAAAGTGCATCCGACTATGTACTTGAGGTGCTCTCCGGTGGGTGCGATAAGCAGCACGCCGCACCGGGCGCCTTTGCAGCGAGAAGGCACCATCAAAGTACATCAGCCACTCTTTACTTGCTTCCTTGACGGGATGCTCGTCTCGAATTTCTTCATCTTATGCTACGCCCATTCTGCTATAAACTCTGCCAATGCTCTGCTTTGGATAGTTGAAGTGCTTTCAAATTTGAGGCCAAAGCTTGATAGTTCCAGTGCCCACTCAACAATCCTGCCTGTTGCTTCTGGATTTTGCAATATCCTCTTCAATGGAAAGCGAGTGACAACTGTTATATCATGTGCTTGGAAGTAATGGCGCAACTTTCTCGAGGCCATGAGGAGGCCGAAAAGCAACTTCTGCACACCGGAATACCTTGACCTAGCCCCCTGCAAAAGGGAACTGACAAAGTAGACCGGGCGCTGCACCATCCTTTTCTGTATCTTGTCGCAATCCTGCGCAGATCCGTCCTTGTCGGGACCAGAGCTTGACGGCGAAGCCCCCGCTTATCGCTGGATGCATCCGCCTCGTTGCCGGCTCATCATCCGCCTCCTCTCCGCTACTAACGCAGCACTAACCACTTGATTGGTTGCCGCTATATACAGCAACAACTTCTCTTGTGGCCTAGGTGCGACAAGTATTGGAGTGGAGGACAGTACCTCTTTAAGTCTGCAGCGCAGCCTCCGCTTCGAGTCCACTTCATTGACCTGCCTTTTTCAAAATCTTGAAAAATGGCAGGGCGCGCTCAGCTGACTTAGAGATAAACCTGCTGAGAGCAGCCATGCAACCGGCAAGCCTTCTTACATCCTTAACGCGCTTTGGTGCTTCAATCTGCTCAATGGCCTTAATCTTGTCGGGATTTGCTTCAATTCCCCTCTAAGACACGAAGAACCCAAGAAGCTTGCCGGAAGGGACTCCAAACACGCAATTCTCGGGGTTGAGCTTGAGGTTGATCTTGCGCAGATTTGCAAAGGTCTCATCTAAGTCTTGAACCAGAGTTGCTTTGTCCTTGCTCTTGACCACTATGTCATCCATGTAAGCTTCTACATTTCTGTGTATTTGTGGCTCAAAGGCATCATGGACTACTCTTGCAAACGTTGAACCAGCATTCTTCAAACCGAAAGGCATCCGTATGAAACAAAGATGTGCCACATGGTGTAATGAATGCGGTTTTCTTCATCTTCTTCGCCATGAAGATCGATGATATCGAATATGCGTCAAGAAATGAAAGCAAATCACATCCACTGTGGAGTCAACAAGCTGGTCTATACGCTGCAAGGGAAATGGGTCTTTGGAACAAGCTTTATTAACATCCGTGAAGTCAATACAAAGTCTCCATTTCCCATTCGCCTATGCATAACTACCGGATTGGCCAACCACGGGATGGAGCACTCCTCGACAAGGCCTGCTGCTTCCAGCTTCTTGATCTCTTCACTATGAACTCTTGGCGCCCAACCGCTGCTTCCTAACTTTTTGCTTGACGGGCGCAGCGTGAGGACAGACAGCTAGGTGGTGCTCAATTACTTTCACAGGAACACCGGGATGTCGATGGTTGCCATGCAAACACATCGACATTCGCCTGCAGAAAGCAACGAGCTCGCCTTCCTATTTAGGGTCAAGCATGGCATCGATGGTGAAGGTACCACCAGTGTCGCCTTCCTTGGCGGCACCTTCTTGGTCTTCGGCGGAGCTGCCATCATCTTCTTGCACTTGCCGGGGAGCTCGATGGTGCGTCCTCGACGGTAGCGCAGCACCAAGAGGTGCGCTTGCCGGAGGGCATCGAGCTCTTGCGGACTTGGTCTTCTTCTTCCCCGGAGCTTCAGCGCAAGTGGTTTGCTATCCGTCGCAGCTGCTGCATCCTGGTATATCTTGTCGGCGCAGATAAGCGCATCCTTCTTGTCGCCATGAACAGAAATGACGCTTATCGGGCCGGGCATCTTGAGTAGGTTGTAGGCGTAATGAGAGGCTGCCATGAACTTGGCGAGTGATGGACGGCCAAGTATCCCATTGTAGGGCAATGGGAAATCAGCAACGTCGAATGTGACCCTCTCAGTCCTGAAATTTAACTCACTGCCAAATGTTACCGCAATGTGATCTTCCCTTCGCTTGCTCCTTCCCGGGTTGATTCCTTGAAAGTGTCGGTTTCTTCGAGCTCATTGTCGAGGATCGAAGCTTCGGAGCACCGCAGAGGAGATCAGATTCGACCGCCCGCCACAACCAACATTTTAGTGACCTTGAGGTTGCGGATAGTTGGTGAGACCAACATCGGCAAGCACCGACCGCAGTTATGCGATCGTGGTGGTCCTCAATATCAAAAATGATGGGCGGCTGGACCACTTCAGAGGTCTACGTGACTCCACGGATGGTTCTGCTGCATTGACCTCCCGCATCCATTGCTTGAGTTGGCGGTGCGAGGTATGCAGAGAAGCACCTCCGTCAACGCAGAGAACCTTTGTTGGCTTCTGAAACTCCTGCTCATCAGCTTCATCGTCTTCCATGTCTTCATCTTCTTCTTCTTCTTCTTCGTCCTTGTCGCGGCCGCGGGGAGGTCTGTCTCCTTGCCGCTGCTTGGCCTTGCTGCATGGCCCTCCCAGCCGGGTCTCTTCTTACTAGCTGCACCAGCACCTTCCTAGGCCTTCTCCTTGTCTCGCCGCTCGTATTCAACCCTCTGTAGCTCAACAAGCTGCTCGACTTTCTTGCAGCTCTGGAGGTCGTGGCCCTTGGTGCGGTGAATCTTGCAGTACTGCTTGTTGGAGCTGTCCTGCTTGTCGGCGTCCACCACAGCTTGGCGGTCGGTGTCAGCGTCAACCTCCTTGCCGGAGCCACCAACCTTGGCTTTGTTGGCGGCACCATCCTTGCCGGACTGCTCGACAACTAGTACTTCTTGGCTCTTCTTCTTCCTGTTGTTCCGCCGCTGGCTCCTCTTTGCCGGGGCGGTCTCCTCACTGTCAGATTCTACTCCAACATTCTCTCCTGGGAGTCTTCTTCCCTCCTTAGCACGTGCACACTTGTCGGCCAAGGCATACAGCTCACTGACGTCCTTGACCTTGCACATCGCCATCTCCTCCCTCATCCTGCGGTTACGCACATTCTGATGAAATGCGCTGATCACCGCGGCAGGGTGGACATCCGGATGTTGTAATGCACACGGTGAATCTTCTGGATAAACTTGCAGGGACTCTCCTCCTTACGGGCAAGCAGGTGAAGGTCACTCTCCGGCCATGAGGCTTGTGGTCACCGTGAAGGCGCCGACAAACCGATGGCACAAATCTGCCCAAGAAGATATGGCATTGTCCGCAAGTGCATGAGCCAAGATCTCGACGCTTGGCTTGAGCACCGAGGGAAGTAGTTGGCAAGGATCTTGTCGTCTCGTCCCCGCAGCTTGCACGCAATGGTGTAGATGCCGAGGAACTCCGATGGGTGTGTCCCGCCATCATACTTCTCCGCACATCCGGCTTGAAGTTTTTCTTGTTGGGCCATCGACTTGCCGCAGCTCACGGGTGAACTCAGGGCAACCTACGCATCACAGACGGCAAGTCGCTCGTTCTCTCGGGCGCATGCATATCAACAGCGGGCCCGCGTTGGTCGATTGAAGCCGCTTCTCTTGGCGGGCGCCGGCGGGTCCGAAGCGCCTTCTTGTTGCCGTTCCTTAAGAACTTGGCGCTGATCACGGTGAGCTCGTGGATCCGACGACGCGGTGGAGTCGCCGCCGAGGTGGATCCGAGGGGCTGGTGATCTTGGCCTCGGAAGGGGAGTGCATGGTGGTGTCACCCCGCAGGTCTCGCCGCCACCGGCTCGTGTTTTGTCGCCGCCCGCAAGGACGCAATTGGTTGTCATGGAACGTCGCTGCTAAGCGAAACCGATGAGACTTTGGATCGTGGCTCCTCCATTCGCCGACCTTGTCGGCCGCTGGAAGGTAGTCTAGAAGTAGCTGAGCTCTCGCCAAGGCTTCCGCTGGAGTGGTGGGTGGCAAAGGCGTACGGAGCGAGGAACGGGATGTGCTCGGACTCCTAACCAAGTTAGGAGGAGCAGCATCCCGCCCAAGCGACGCATTCCCACTGCATTTCAAAGATGTCGGCGTGCATGCGGGTCTCGAGGGTCTCGGGAGCCTCCAGCTTGGCCTTGATCTATTGAACGTATGGTGCTGCGAGCACCATGACGTTGTCGATCCCGCGCCTCTTGAGATGGACGCGGTGCGGATTCGGACGCCGAAGCTTGCGCTGCCTTGTCCTTGGACCTGGCGGCGTCGTGGGCTCTCTCGACGACGCCCGTTCCTCCGCCAGCGTCTTCCCCACCACTCGTCAGCTCCAGTGGTGGTGGGTTTGACGCGGACGGCTCGGCTGCCGCCGAAGCCTTCTTCTTCGGTGGCATGTTGACGAAGATGATGAAGAAACTGCTCGTGCGAACGCCGGATCGGGTTCACACAGCCTCGACGCCCCCTACCTGGCGCGCCAAAGATGTCGGGGAGGCTGATCGTGTCCCACGAACACCTATGGGACCTGGTCCCTTGTGGTTCGGAGGGGGGCGGAGAATGCACAAAGAGCGGATCGAGGCGATGCACACGAGCAGATTTACCCAGCTTCGGAGCTCTCCGGAGAGATAATACTCCTACTGCTGCTTGGTGGATTGTATTGTGTTCTTGCTAGGGAGCAATGAGAGCTACAAAACCTAGCCTCGAGTGTGGTCTCGAATGAATCGAATGAACTGAGCCGAGTTGAACCGAACCCTTTCACGCTGCACTTGGGCCTCCTTTTATAGGCACAAGGGGTCACCACAGTGGCAAGTAGACAAGGGTAGAATAGTAAAACAGGGTTGGTACACCGCTTGCACAAAGGTACTGATGATCTATACCTAACTCGACGGCAAGGGACAAGAGTCATAAATGCCCGCCTCGCCGCTCAACAAAGGTAACAAGGACCGCAAGTGCGCCTCCGTTTGCCACAATGGTAGCTTGTCAGCGCCGCTTATCGCTGCTCCCCGCTGGCTGCACAACCCATTGACATGCGTGCCTGGGAAAGCCCCATGGCGACACGTTGGCAGATGAGCTGGAGTGGAGATGAAGAGAGGTTGCCTGTCGCGGCAAGCATCTTCCCGTGGTTGAATCCTTGTCGCGCTCGGGAGCTTGTCGCTCACCAAGCCTTCCCGGCAAGCTCCTCTTGCCGGGGCCTTGTTTCCTTCGTGCCCTGAGTGGCCTTCCCGACAAGCTCCTCTTGCCGGGGCCTTGAGTACTTTGTTCTTGAACGGCTCCAAATGAGCCTTTGAGGACCTTGGCGGTCACTGTGCCAGCCTCGCTGCTGGTGTGTTGCGATCGTCTGGCAGACGAAGTTCGGGTACTAGGGTACCCTACTCTAGTACACCAACAAAGGAGCTAACAGAGGGATCAATTGGACAGTGTTCCTAGAAGTAGCGAGATGTGTGAGGTAGTAAGATACACCACTGGCGCTTTTAATTTTTCTTATTAATTTGTTTGTTTCACCCTCTGACTGGTAGGACCCAACGTACTACGTGGAGAGAGGTAAGGTGACTAAGGCTGCATTATTTCTGCACCACTGTGGATAGTGTTACCACCAAAGCCACATGACACGATTATGATTGAAATCCTAAGTACTCCCACACATAGAAAAAAAAACACGGCATGCCTGTCACACGAATGCAGGAATGTATAAAAGGTTATTTTCCTGTCGTTGAACATAACGGGAGGGTTGTGTAGCTGGTTAGCCTGTTCGCTCATCAAACTTGAGGTCTCGGGTTCGATAACTACACTTGAGCATAATTTTTTCCAGGAGGATTATTTGATTGGTCAAAATGTTTTCTAGGGTTTGCACGCTTCACACTCTCTCTCCAGTATATATATACACGCTGGAGCCTCAACGCTTGTGGTTGCTCTCTTCACACTCTCTCGCCCTCTCCCGCTGGAGCCTCAGCGCTTGTAGTTGCTCTCTTCACACTCTCGCCTCTCCAGATCTAAACAAGACTTCGTTGGCCTCTCTCTCCCTCACTGCTGCTCAAAGAGCCGGCAGGATCCGGCCCACCGGAAGGGAAGGAGGCTTAACGATGTCGCCATCTCATGAGGGAGGGAATCCACTATCGGGCGCGTTGTTCACTTTCCACCCAAGTGGCGGCGCTGGAGGGCCTCCGACCCTTCTTCTTTGCAATCGTCCGTCGCCCACCGAACCACGCCCCAAGAACCTTAAGGTATATTTTACTTACTCCACATGCATTGCTCTAGCTACATGTATACCATGAATCTAGGACGTGGTTCAAAGTGGAAAGGAGTGGGGGAAAGTAGTGGGAAAAGTTGTATATAGCATGAATCTAGGACGTGGTTCAAAGAGGAAATGAAGGGGGAAAGTTGTATAGCATGAATCTAGGACGTGGTTCGAAGAGGAAAGGAATGGGGAAAAGTAGTGGGGAAAGTTGTATCGCATAAATCTAGGACGTCGTTCAAAGAGGAAAGGAAGGGGCGAAAGTACTAGTTCAAAAAGGAAAGGAAGGGACAAGGCTGTAGAGTTTGAGCAGACTAGATTTGCTGCGCCACATAGGGAAAGGTGTCTAAAGATAAAAAACTGGGACCAACACAAATATGCTCCTTGGTTGTTTGTTCTTTGTTGCAACAGATCATGCATGACCACAAGACATCGGTAGATGCACATGGTGCTGGTGCGCCCACCGTCCTGCAACTCATTAGCTGTTGTTAATCTAAGGCCCTGTTTGGTTAAAAACTCCCTAGTCCCTACATGCTTGGTTCCAGGGACTAAACATGGACTAGTGGTTATTAAATGGCATGATAAAAGACCATGCTACCCCTAGTAATGAACTAATAGAAACAAGGTGCGATGCGTGGCAGGGGCAACTGTTGGAAAAAGTCCCAAAAAGACTCCCTCGGGGTCTTATTTCTTTAGTCCCAAATGCCCACTTTTAGTCCCGAAAAGTCCCTCCTGTTTGGTTTAGATGTGACCGACACGGAGTTTTTTAGTCCCTACACCAAAATGTCCTCGTAAACAAACACCTCTAATAATGCCACTGGAAAATTGATGCAATGCCACGCTTAAAAGCAAATTACATGTTTAACGAATTTTATTGTTAATATAATCTCTATGTTAATATGAATCAATGCCACCGCTTGAGAAATGCTACTGTCTTGCTTTCTTTCCCATTTAGATAAGGTAGATGCTTCTTTTGTTGGCTTCATGTCATCCACCGTTATTGACCAATAATTGTTTCCTTTGCACCTCTGTGTAAACAGGTTATCTATTTTCACCTCGTTGCCATTGTGACCTTTTGTTGCACCGCACAAAACACTTTTGTTTTAAGAGTGTTTTGTGCAGTTCAACCAAAATGTCACACCGACAACGTTGCTTGATTGCTTGATCTTAGTGGAACTGCACAAGAGGAGATCTTACTTCCTATCCGCTAAGGCTTAATTTGGTTCAGATCTTCTTCTTGTGAGTTGTTTGAATTCGCATCATGAGAGGTCAAGATTAGCCTTCTTTCACATGATTCTGTAGTGTGCTTTCATATGTTGTGCTACTTGTACAATAATGTTGCTTGATTTTAGTGAACTGCACAAATGGAGACAAGACTTCCAATTTGTATGTGCACCGTAATATCCCATTGAGGTAAGATAAGGATATTTCACAACTGCTGGCCTGTATTTTGCCACTTCCATCAAAAAATTAAGTTTAGTACTATACTTGTGCTCCCTAATTGACATGCCAAATCTTATATTGAAGGTGAAGCTTGTCTGTTATTGAACCAAGTGATGAAGGGGAAGAACAAGCGGAAGAAAAAAAAATCAACTCCCGATGCTGTAATGAAGCACTGGAACTGTGATGACACAAGTAATGATATAGTTTTGCATCTTAATTTATAGCTATGGCTGGAACGAGCAATTGTTTTGCAACTGATTTGATGCCATACGTAATTATCTCTACTTGTGCAAACAGGGATCTTCTTTGAAGATACCATATATTTTAGTGGAACTGCACAAGAAGATGTTGGAAACATTAAACTAATCGAGGAGTATATAGTAAGCATGGCCACCCCGAGATAGCAGCAGATGGTTCGGAGAAGTGCTTCATCTGTATGCTCTACACAATCAGCCTCCTGACAAATGTTGGTTCTCACCCACTGATTTCATCCATATGATTGAGCTTTGTCATCTCTATTGGTGTTGTGCTACTGTTTAGATAATGTCATGAAAAAGTGGTATTGTCCTTGAGAAGTGCTTCATCTGTACTGTTTTAAATATTTCCATTCCTTTTTTTGAGAAAACAGGGATCATCTTCCTCTGAATAAGAATATGGAGTACGTGAAGTGACTAGTTCCGATTATGCCAGGATGAAGAAGCCCTGTCTATCTTCTCATCAGAAGGAGCAGTTGAAGGATGGTTACATTACTCCCCACAAGACCAAACTAACTTCAGCTTAGAAGGACTGACAAATCTCCATTTTTTTGCTGTGATGCGCGAGTACAATGTTGTTCTAGGATTCTTTCTGGTGAGTTCCATTTTTCTAAAAGTGTGCTCTACATGGACCATGTATGTGCTTGTTGAAACTGTCAATTCATAGTACAGTTTGCTTTATACTAATCACTTTTTTGTATTTGTGCAAACAGGGGTGCTCCGCTTGATTTCAACGGGAACTGCACAAAATGTTCATGAATACATTGAATCATTCATTTCCACCACAAGAAAGGAGGTGCCCATAAGTTCAAGGCGTTGCAACATATAAGGGCGAAATCATACAAGCTACGCGCGAATTTGGTTGATTTTGGTGGAACTGCACAAAAAGAATAGTTGGTTTATTTAGCACGAGGTGCCATGTTAATGTCCGAACTGATGGCAAACCCTGCCCATTCCACAATCATAGGCATTTGATATTTTGGAATGGGACAACCTTGTCAAATTTTGCTCATTGATTTTAGCAAGATATGCGTTTGATATTTTCGAATGGGACGCCTTTGTTGTCAAGTGGCGATCAATTTTTCTTTATTCTTTAGTTGTGAAGTAAATATTGCCTCGACATGTGAGTCGCTGAGATGCATAATCATCGATTGTTTTGAATGTTCTCTATGAATTGCCGTGCCTGTGTGTTTGATTGCAATGTATGTAAACGCTAAAAAGCTGCTCAAACTCTTTGTACTCCTTCATTTCCTTTTACTTCGACATTGTGAAAGTGCATACTTTTTTAGATAAGATTGGTCAAAGTAGAGATACTTTGACTGTAGACAAAACTTGTATGCAGACTAGAAAGGACTGGAGGGAGTAAATGTGAAACTGCTGCAAACGTGGTGATCACCTAGGAATAATGATAGTACGTATTGTTTTGCATGTTCATCCAATGCCAGTGATACAGGAATTCGAACTAATCGAAATAAATTCATTCATACACGGTCGGATTTCATATAAACATGCCAGATTTCATTGCATTTCATACATTCTTCAACTAAAAGGGTGTTTGTGGCTGCATGCATCTCCCGATGCGAGGCCGGGGTCATCCTCCTTACTAAAAAACTAAAAAGGGTGCGCTGGAGGTATAATTAATTAACCGGTTACCCACATGTGTCCCGCTGAGCGAGCAGAAGCTTCAGTGACTTAGCTGCAGTGCAGTTATGAATCGACATGTGGCCTGTTGGGCCCACGTGTTAGTCAGCCAATCGCACCAGCAGATTAAGTAGAAGCAGCGTTCTTCTCCAGCGCAGCTCTCCGACTCCACGTCGCCGCCAAGAAGCTAACCGGTTGTCAATGGTCAACTCGCCTAGCTTGGCTTCAACCGGAGGGTAGCAGCGGTGGCCTTACTTGGACCCGAGCGGCGGCGACCTACCGTGTTCTACTCTTCCTCGTTTTCTGTGTGGCGCGGCCTCGTTGGCAGTGGGGCAGGGCCTCGGCGGAGCCGGCGATGTCCTCTGTCTCGTTGCCGACGGACGACGCCTTAGCGGAGCGGTGGAAATCCTCCCCTATGTTGCCGGCAGGGTGGGGCCTCGGCTGAGCCGGCGATGTCCTCTGCCTCGTTGTTGGCGGGGCGGGGCCTCGGCGGAGCCGGCGGTGTCCTCTACCTCGTTGTTGGCGCCAAGAAACGGCGGAGCCGGCGGTGTCCTCTGCCTCGTTGTTGGCGCCGCGGGGCCTCGGCGGAGCAGGGCGTCATCGACGCCAGCAGAGCCAGCACTCGTCGGAGCCGGCATTGTCCTCTGCCTCGTCCTCGGTCTCGCCAAACAGCGCCTCGCTCGCTTCATCGCCCTCTTTGCTAGCCTCTTTGTAGGCGGCCGCAGCCTCCGCCACCCGCATGCGGTACCGCCCGGCCGAGGCGGCCCTTGCGGGCGGAGCGGCACGAGTCGAGCAGCGCCTCTGCTCCGCCGCTCGCGGCGATCTGCTCCTCCGCCGCAGTGCTCCTCAGGAGATGGTGGTTGTAGGCGGCGCTACCGCGCCTCCGGAACTGCTCCTCACGCATCGGCCTCACCCTGTCCATATATTGGGCACGAGCCTCACCGATGGTCATGGTGCAATGCACCGGCGAGGATGGCGCGGAGGAGGGGGTTGGCGCCGGATCATCGACTACCATGTTCTCCATTAGGACGTCGTCGTCCTCCGGCTGCCTGCCGACCAGCCGGTCGGCAGCAATGGCTGCCATCTCCTTGTGGTCTGTCGTCCGCTGGTCCCGAAGAGCACTGGAGCGCGAGGAAGCCATGGTAGGCAGTAGTGGTGTGGACAGGAGAAAGGGAACGGATGCGGATGACTGCGGCTATGGCCAGCGCAGCAGTTTATATAGCAATGGTGGGCGGGCGGAGGGACGGATGTGTGGCGCCGGAGTAGCCGCCTCGACAACCACGTATCATTAATGTGTGCGGCAGATGGACGGACGGACGACACTTGTGTCGTTTGAAGGCAGAGCAATCGCTTGCACTGGGAAGCGGGGCGGCCGACGCTGACTGTTTCGGGCGGAAAGCGCGCGCGGGTGAGGAGATGACTTTACTTGGATAGGATGACAATGGGGACCCCCTGACTTTACCAGCTACACCTTCGCACGCAAGGAAGTGCGTCCGGGCAAAAAAAAACGATTCGCCCCCCTGACTGCTGGGACCCAGCAGCTACACCTTCGTGTTGGAAATATGCCCTAGAGGCAATAATAAATTAGTTATTAGTATATTTCCTTGTTCATGATAATCGTCTATTATCCATGCTATAATTGTATTGAAAGGAAACTCAGATACATGTGTGGGTACATAGACAACACCATGTCCCTAGTAAGCCTCTAGTTGACTAGCTCGTTAATCAATAGATGGTTACGGTTTCCTAACCATGGACATTGGATGTCATTGATAACAGGATCACATCATTAGGAGAATGATGTGATGGACAAGACCCAATCCTAAGCCTAGCACAAAGATCGTAGTTCGTATGCTAAAGCTTTTCTAATGTCAAGTATCATTTCCTTAGACCATGAGATTGTGCAACTCCGGATACCGTAGGAATGCTTTGGGTGTACCAAATGTCACAACGTAACTGGGTGGCTATAAAGGTTCATTACAGGTATCTCCGAAAGTATCTGTTGGGTTGGCACGAATCGAGATCTGGATTTGTCACTCCGTTGACGGAGAGGTATCTCTGGGCCCACTCGGTAGGACATCATCATATGTGCACAATGTGACCAAGGGGTTGATCACGGGATGATGTGTTACGGAACGAGTAAAGAGACTTGCCGTAACGAGATTGAAAAAGGTATCGGGATACCGACGATCGAATCTCGGGCAAGTACAATACCGCTAGACAAAGGGAATTGAATACGGGATTGATTGAATCTCGACATCGTGGTTCATCCGATGAGATCATCGTGGAACATGTGGGAGCCAACATGGGTATCCAGATCCCGCTGTTGGTTATTGACCGGAGAACGCCTCGGTCATGTTCGATGGTTCCCGAACCCGTAGGGTCTACACACTTAAGGTTCGTGACGCTAGAGTTGTTATGGGAAATAGTATGTGGTTACCGAAGGTTGTTCGAGTCCGGATGTGATCTCGGACGTCACGAGGAGTTCCGGAATGGTCCGCGGTGAAGATCGATATATTGGACGAAGGGTATTGGAGTCGAAGTGTTCCGGGGTACTGTGCTATGGCCAAGATGACCGAAAGGTGTTTCGGGAGCCCCAACAAGTGTTGGAGGGCCTCATGGGCCAAAGGGGAAGGGGCAAACCAGCCCACTAAGGGGTGGTGCGCCCCTCCCAGCCCCTCTCACGTAACCAGGAGAGGTGGGGGCGCCTCCCCTAGGGCAGCCCCTCCCGGCTTGGGGGCAAGTTTCTAGGGGTGGGGCGCCCAAACTCATCTAGGGTTTCCCTGTGGCCGCCGCCCCCCTAGGGAACCCTAGGCGCCCTCCACCCCTTACCCCTATATATAGTGAGGAGAGAGAGGGCAGCCGCACCCTTCCCTGGCGCAGCCCTCCCTCCTCCAACACTTCCTCCTCCTCCGTAGTGCTTAGCGAAGCTCGCCGAGAACCACGAGCTCCATCACCACCACGCCATCGCGGTTGTCGGAGTTTTCCTCAACTTCTCCTCTCCCTTGCTGGATCAAGAAGGAGGAGACGCCCCGGCTGTACGTGTGTTGAACGCGGAGGTGCCGTCTGCTCGGCGCTAGGATCATCGGTGATTTGGATCACGACGAGTACGACTCCATCAACCCCGTTCTCTTGAACCCTTCCGCTTAGCGATCTACAAGGGTATGTAGATGCACTCTCCTTCCCTCGTTGCTGGTTTCTCCATAGATAGATCTTGGTGACACGAGGAAAATTTTGAATTTCTGCACGCTCCCCAACAAAGGGCATCATGAGCTAGGTCTATTGCGTAGATTCTTTGCACGAGTAGAACACAAAGTAGTTGTGGGCGTTGATTTTGTTCAATATGCTTGCCGTTACTAGTCCAATCTTGTTTCGACGGTATTGTGGGATGAAGCGGCCCGGACCGACCTTACACGCACTTTACGTGAGACAGTTCCACCGATCGACATGCACTTGGTGCATAAGGTGGCTAGCGGGTGCCGCCTCCCACTTTAGTCGGATCGGATGCGATGAAAAGGGTCCTTATGAAGGGTAAATAGCAATTGACATATCACGTTGTGGTTTTATGAGGTAAGAAACGTTTTGCTAGAAACCCATAGCAGCCACGTAAAACATGCAAACAACAATTAGAGGACGCCTAACTTGTTTTTGCAGGTATGCTATGTGATGTGATATGGCCAAGAAGAATGTGATGAATGATATGTGATGTATGAGATTGATCATGTTCTTGTAATAGGAATCACGACTTGCATGTCGATGAGTATGACAACCGCAGGAGCCATAGGAGTTGTCTTTATTTATTGTATGACCTGCGTGTCATTATACAACGCCATGTAATTACTTTACTTTATTGCTAACCGTAGCCATAGTAGTAGAAGTAATAGTTGGCGAGACAACTTCATGAAGACACGATGATGGAGATCATGATGATGGAGATCATGGTGTCATGCCGGTGACGATGATGATCATGGAGCCTCAAGATGGAGATCAAAGGAGCAAAATGATATTGGCCATATCATGTCACTATTTGATTGCATGTGATGTTTATCATGTTTATGCATCTTATTTTCTTAGAACGACGGTAGTAAATAAGATGATCCTCATTAAAATTTCAAGAAGGTGTTCCCCTAACTGTGCACCGTTGTAAAGTTCGTCGCTTCAAGCACCACGTGATGATCGGGTGTGATAGATTCTTACGCTCACATACAACGGGTGTAAGCCAGATTTATACACGCAGTAACACTTAGGTTAGCTTGACGAGCCTAGCATGTACAGACATGGCCTCGAACACAAGAGACCGAAAGGTCGAGCATGAGTCATATAGTAGATACGATCAACATGAAGATGTTCACCGATGATGACTAGTCCGTCTCACGTGATGATCGGACACGGCCTAGTTGACTCGGATCATGTAATCACTTAGATGACTAGAGGGATGTCTATCTCGAGTGGGAGTTCATGAGATGAACTTAATTATCCTGAACATAGTCAAAAGATCTTTGCAAATTATGTCGAAGCTCGCGCTTTAGTTCCACTGCTTAGATATGTTCCTAGAGAAAATATAGTTGAAAGTTGATGAGAGCAATTATGCGGACAGAGAAGGCTTATGTCCTTAATGCACCGCTCGGTGTGCTGAACCCCAAACGCCGTTTGTGCATGTTACGAACATCGGACATACACGTTTTGATAACTACGTGATAGTTCAGTTAAACGGTTTAGAGTTGAGGCACCAAAGACGTTTTCGAAACGTCACGGAACATATGAGATGTTTCGAGGGCTGAAATTGGGATTTCAGGCTCGTGCCCACGTCAAGAGGTATAAGACCTCCGACGATTTTCTTAGCCTGCAAACTAAGGGAGAAAAGCTCAATCGTTGAGCTTGTGCTCAGATTGTCTGAGTGCAACAATCACTTGAATCGAGTGGGAGTTGATCTTCCAGATGAGATAGTGATGTTTCTCCAAAGTCATTGCCACCAAGCTGCTAGAGCTTCGTGATGAACTATAACATATCAGGGATAGATATGATGATCCTTGAGGTATTCACGATGTTTGACACCGCGAAAGTAGAAATCAAGAAGGAGCATCAATTGTTGATGGTTGGTGAAACCACTAGTTTCAAGAAGGGCAAGGGCAATAAGGGATACTTCATGAAACGGCAAAGCAGCTGCTGCTCTAGTGAAGAAACCCAAGGTTGAACCCAAACCCGAGACTAAGTGCTTCTGTAATAAGGGGAACATCCACTGGAGCAGAATTACCCTAGATACTTGGTAGATGAGAAGGCTGGCAAGGTCGATAGAAGTATATTGGATATACATTATGTTAATGTGTACTTTACTAGTACTCCTAGTAGCACCAGGGTATTAAGATACCGGTTCGGTTGCTAAGTGTTAGTAACTCGAAATAAAAGAGCTACGGAATAAACGGAGACTAGCTAAAGGTGAGCTGACGATATGTGTTGGAAGTTTTCCAAGTTTGATTTGATCAAACATCGCACGCTCCCTCTACCATCAAGATTAGTATTAAACCTGAATAATTGTCATTTGGTGATTGCGTTGAGCATACACATGATTGGATTATGTCTACCGCAATACGGTTATTCATTTAAGGAGAATAATGGTTACTCTATTTATTTGAATAATACCTTAAATGGTCTAGCACCTAAAAGGAATGGTTTATTGAATCTCGATCATAGTGATACACATTTTCATGCCAAAAGATATAAGATAGTAATGATAGTACCACGTACTTGTGGCACTGCCATGTAAGTCATATTGGTATAAAACGCATGAAGAAGCTCCATGTTGATGGATCTTTGGACTCACTCGTTTTTGAAAAGTTTGAGGCATGCAAACCATGTCTATTGGTGTATACGCATGAAGAAACTCCATGCAGATGGATCGTTTGGACTCACTTGATTTTGAATCACTTGAGATATGCAAATCATACCACATGGGCAAGATGACCTGAAAAGCCTCGGTTTCAAAGAAGATGGAACAAGGTAGCAACTTGTTGGAAGTAACACATTTTGATGTGTGCAGTCCAATGAGTGCTTTGAGGCATGCAGTGAATATCGTTATGTTCGACTTCACGATGATTCGAGTAGATGTTGAGTATATTTACTTGATGAAACACAAAGTCTGAATTATTGAATGGTTCAAGTAATTTTAGAGTGAAGTTAAAGATCATTGTGACAAGAGGATAAAATGTCTATGATATGATCATAGAGATGAGTATCTGAGTTACGAGCTTTGGCACGCAATTAAGACACCGTGGAAATTGTTTCACAATTAATACCGCTTTGGATCACCATAGTGTGATGGTGTGTCCGAACATCATAGTTGCACCCTATTGGATATGGTGCGTACTATGATGTCTCTTATCGAATTACCACTATCGCTCATGGGTTAGGCATTAGAGACAACCGCACTCACTTTAATAGGGCACCACGTAATTCCGCTGAAACGACACCGCTTGAACTATGGTTTGGAGAAACCTAAGTTGTCGTTTCTTAAAGGTTTGGGGCTGCGACGCTTATGTGAAAAGTTTCAGTTGATAAGCTCGAACCCAAAGCGGATAAAATGCATCTTCATAGGACACCCAAAACGGTTGGGTATACCTCCTAATTCAGATCCGAAAGCAATAGGGATTGTTTCTAGAACGGGTCCTTTCTCGAGGAAAAGTTTCTCTCGAAAGAATTGAGTGGGAGGATGGTGGAGACTTGATGAGGTTATTGAACCATCACTTCAACTAGTGTGTAGCAGGGCACGGGAAGTTCTGTGGCACCTACATCAATTGAAGTAGAAGCTATGATAGTGATCATGAAGCTTTGGATCAAGTCACTACCGAACCTCGTGGGACGACAAGGACGCGATCGCTTGGAGTGGTACGGTGATCCTGTCTTGAATGTCATGTTGCTAGACAACAATGAACCTGCGAGCTATGGAGAAGCAATGGTGGGCCCATATTCCAACAAATGGTTAGAAGCCATGAAATCCGAGATAGGATCCATGTATCGTAACAAAGCATGGACTTTGGTGGACTTGCCGCTGATCGGCAAGCCATTGAGATAAATGGATCTTTAAGAAGAAGACGGACGTGGACGGTAATGTCACCGCCTATGAAGCTCGACTTGTGGCGAAGAGTTTTCACAAGTTCAAGGAGTTGACTACGATGAGATTTTCTCATCCGTAGCGATGCTTAAGTCCGTCGGAATCATGTTAGCATTAGCTGCATTTATGAAATCTGGCGATGGATGTCAAAACGAGTTTCCTTACCGGTCTTCGTAAGGAAAGGTTGTATGTGATACAATCGAAAGTTTTGTCGATCCTAAGGATGCTAAAGGTATGCTGGCTCCAATGATCCTTCTAAGGACCGGAGTAAGCATCTCGGAGTTGGAATATACGCTTTGATAAAATGATCAAAGATTTTGGGTTTATACAAAGTTTGTGAGAAACTTGTATTTCCAAAGAAGTTAGTGGGAGCACTATAGAATTTCGATGAGTATATGTCGTTGAGATATTGATGATCGAAATGATGAAGAATTTTTCAAAGCATATAGGGTTATTTGAAAAGTGTTTTTCAAATGGAAAACTTGGATTAAGCTGCTTAAACATTGAGCATCAAGATCTATGAGAACAGATCAAAAACGCTAAATGATACTTTCAAATGAGCACATACCTTGACATGATCTTGAAGGTGTTCAAGATGGATCATCAAAGAAGGAGTTCTTGCACGAGATCTAAGGTATGAAGTTAAGACTTAAAGCTCGACCACGGCAGAGAAAGAGAGAAAGGACGAAGGTCGCCCCTATGCTTTAGACGAGGCTCTATAGTATGCTATGTTGTGTACCGCGACCGAAGTGTGCCTTGCCATGAGTCACTAAGGGGTACAAGAATGATCCAGAATGGATCATTGGACAGCGGTCAAAATTGTCCTTGGAGTAAATAAGGACATGTTTCTCGATTATGGAGGTGATAAAGAGTTGGCGTAAAGGGTTACGCCGATGCAAGCTTTAACACCTATCCGAATGACTCAATAGCAAACCGGATACGATAGTGGATCAACCATTTGGAATAGTTTCAAATGGAGCGTGGAAGCAGCATTTATAATATGACCTAGAAATTTGCAAAGCACACATGGATCTGAAAGGTTCGCACCGCTGACTAAAACCTCTCTCACAAGCAAAACATGATCAAACCTCGAACTCATTGAGTCTTAATCACATGATGATGTGAACTAGTTTACGACACTAGTAAACTCTTTGGATGTTGGTCACATGGCGATGTGACCTATCAGCGTTAATCACATGACGATGTGAACTAGATTATTGACTCTAGTGCAAGTGGGAGACTGTTGGAAATATGCCCTAGAGGCAATAATAAATTAGTTATTAGTATATTTCCTTGTTCATGATAATCGCTTATTATCCATGCTATAATTGTATTGAAAGGAAACTCAGATACATGTGTGGGTACATAGACAACACCATGTCCCTAGTAAGCCTCTAGTTGACTAGCTCGTTAATCAATAGATGGTTACGGTTTCCGACCATGGACATTGGATGTCATTGATAACAGGATCACATCATTAGGAGAATGATGTGATGGACAAGACCCAATCCTAAGCCTAGCACAAAGATCGTAGTTCAGATGCTAAAGCTTTTCTAATGTCAATTGTCATTTCCTTAGACCATGAGATTGTGCAACTCCGGATACCGTAGGAATGCTTTGGTGTACCAAACGCCACAACGTAATCGGGTGGCTATAAAGGTTCATTACAGGTATCTCCGAAAGTATCTGTTGGGTTGGCACGAATCAAGACTGGGATTTGTCACTCCGGTTGACGGAGAGGTTTCTCTGGGCTCACTCGGTAGGACATCATCATAATGTGCACAATTTGACCAAGGGGTTGATCACGGGATGATGTGTTACGGAACGAGTAAAGAGACTTGCCGGTAACGAGATTGAACAAGGTATCGGGATACCGACGATCGAATCTCGGGCAAGTACAATATCGCTAGACAAAGGGAATTGAATACGGGATTGATTGAATCCTCGACATCGTGGTTCATCCGATGAGATCATCGTGGAACATGTGGGAGCCAACATGGGTATCCAGATCCCGCTGTTGGTTATTGACCGGAGAACGTCTCGGTCATGTCTGCATGGTTCCCGAACCCGTAGGGTCTACACACTTAAGGTTCGGTGACGCTAGAGTTGTTATGGGAAATAGTATGTGGTTACCGAAGGTTGTTCGGAGTCCCGGATGTGATCCCGGACGTCACGAGGAGTTCCGGAATGGTCCGGCGGTGAAGATCGATATATTGGACGAAGGGTATTGGAGTCCGGAAGTGTTCCGGGGGTACCAGGCTATGGCCAACCACGAGCTCCATCACCACCACGCCGTCGTGCTGTCGGAGTTTTCCCTCAACTTCTCCTCTCCCCTTACTGGATCAAG
This sequence comes from Aegilops longissima, assembly GCA_021605205.1. Lineage (NCBI taxonomy): Eukaryota > Viridiplantae > Streptophyta > Magnoliopsida > Poales > Poaceae > Aegilops > Aegilops longissima. The sequence continues at coordinate 192,457,824 of CM038677.1, read as the reverse complement.
AAGGAGGAGACGTCCCCGGGCTGTACGTGTGTTGAACGCGGAGGTGCCGTCCGTTCGGTGCTAGGATCATCGGTGATTTGGATCACGACGAGTACGACTCCATCAACCCCGTTCTCTTGAACCCTTCCGCTTAGCGATCTACAAGGGTATGTAGATGCACTCTCCTTCCCCTCGTTGCTGGTTTCTCCATAGATAGATCTTGGTGACACGTAGGAAAATTTTGAATTTCTGCTATGTTCCCCAACACTTCGCACGCAAGGAAGTGCGTCCCGGCAAAAAAAAACGATTCGCCCCCCTGACTGCTGGGACCCAGCAGCTACACCTTCGCACGCAAGGAAGTGCGTCCGGGCAAAAAAGACAAAATGATTCACCCCCTGACTGCTGGGACCCACCAGCTACATCTTCGCAGGCAAGGAAGTGCCTGGCAGTCGGGACCCACCTGGTCGAAGCGTACGTAGCGTTGTCATCCTGGTCGCGAACGTGTACCTACATACTGGTCGATGTAGAGGCGCGCACGTGTCGTAGTAGAGGCGCGCACGTGTCGTAATAGAGGCGCGCACGTAGCATGTACACGTACGTACAGCGGCCAGGGTGCAAGAAAGAAAATACGGCCACGTATGTGTACATACGGGCGGGATCTCGAACGCCTAGTCGCGCATACGTATGGTGAGTGCTCGTGTTCATGGGGAGGCAACAGAATGCGTCGTGTTCATGGGGAGGCAACGGAATGCGTCGTGTTCATGGGGAGGCAAGGGAAAGCGTCGTGTTCATGGGGAGGCAACGGAATGCGTCGTGTTCATGGGGAGGCAACGGAATGCATCGTGTTCATCGGGAGGCAACGGAATGCGTCGTGTTCATCGGGAGGAAACGGAACGCGTGGGAGCCAACCGGCTTGGATGGAGCGGGCGATGGAAAAGAGGCCTGGCGTACCGCAGAACGGAGGAAACGGCCTTGTATTCGACCGGCCACGTTCGGAATGGGGTCTTGTTGATCGGGAGGGGTGTGGCGTACCGCAAAACGGAGGAAACGGACCTCCTACGATCGAAACGGGGGTCCTGTTGATCGGGAGGGGTGTGGCGTACCACAAAACGGAGGAAACGGACCTCCTACGATCGAAACGGGGGTCCTGTTGATTGGGAGGGGTGTGGCATACCGCAAAACGGAGGAAACTGACCTCCTACGGTCGAAACGGGGGTCCTATACATCGGGAGGGGTGTGGCGTACCGCAAAACAGGACTCCACGGGATACTGTTCATCTCCACCGTCGACCTCCTCCAGCCTCCACGGGCTCCTGTTCATCCAGCCTCCACCGCGCGCTACTCCACCGGCTATTGTTCAACCACCCTTCCACCATCTACTGTTCATCCAGCCCTCCACCATCTACTGTTCATCCAGCCCTCCACACCATGGGGTCCTGTTCAACCACCCCTCCACGGCCACCCCTCCACCATCTACTGTTCATCCAGCCCTCCACACCACGGGTCTTGTTCATCCAGAGGCAACGCCACCGCCATCGCTCATCCAACCCCCACCTTCATAACGCCATCGCTCATCCAATCGATCGGCTTGATTAGCAGTAGTAGCGGCGAATCGCCCATCGGGTTCGATTAACAGCCATTGATCGATCGCCGGGTTCAAGAACGCGTAACTCGCGGTAATCGCCGGGTTCGATTAGAGCCCAACGCCTCGCCGGGTTCGATTAGAGCTAACGCCGCACACACGCAGCGTGTACGTGTACGAGAGAAACACGATCGCCGACCCCGACCTCCCACCGTAACCAGCAACTCCCGAAATTTTCCTACCCTTGCTTCTACCACGGTTTTTTCGTCATGGACGGCCCAAAGAATGTCATGCGATTCGCCTCCGCCCGCCCAGACGAAAAGCCCATTTTCTGTCATGATTTTTGTCATAGAAGTAGGAGCCCACCACATCTATGATGATACCGGGTTCTGTCACAATTATCGTCATAGAAGTTTCATATGTATGACAGAAAAAAAATTCGTTTGGCCCAAAATGTCACAGATGTGTCTTTTTTTTGTAGTGATAGTCTTTACGGCTAGACATCTCGAAGTGCAGGTTTCTGCTCCTTCTTAGGTATATGGGTGGCATAGATCATATTCACCGTTTTTACCTCGGGAGGGAACTTTTCTGGCCACCGTTGTTCGTCCTGCGGGGTTCTTCGTCGTCCTCGCTTCGGGGGCTTTTTCCTGCGTCCTCGGCTGTGAGCTTGCCGGCCTGTTTGATTACCCAGCAGTTATGATTGATGTGGTTGGCGGGCTTGTCAGATGTGCCGTCGATCTGGAAAGGTCTGTCCAGGATTGTGTCCAACTTGGTGGGTCCATCCTGGTTCCCTTTAGAGGGCTTCTTCCAAGGTACCGATTTGGGATTGCGGAATCCGGCGTTTACTGCCACTTCTTCGGCTTCATTGCCGTTGTGGCGGCGCTTGTTTCTGTTGCGCCGTGGCTTCCCGTTTCCATCCCGGACTTCCGAGGTTCCGGGGTCTTCGGGGTTGGTGCTTCTACAAGCCAGCCAACTTTGTTCTCCCGCACAAAAGTGAGTCATGAGAGAGGTAAGTGCTACCATTATCCTCGGTTTGTCTTGGCCGAGCTAGCATGCGAGCCATTTGTCCCGGATACTATGCTTGAATGCGGCTATGGCTTTGGCATTCGGACAATCCACGATCTGGTTCTTTTGGTCAAAACCGATTCCAAAATTGCGGGCTGACTCACCGGGCTGTTGGACCACATGGCCCAGGTCATCGGCATCCGGAGGCCGGACATAGGTGCCTTGAAAGTTAGCTCAGAAAGCATCCTCGAGATCCTCTCAGCTCCCTATGGAGTCTTCAGGGAGGCTATTCAACCAGTGTCGAGCTAGTCCTTTGAGCTTTAGTGGCAGATATTTAATGGCGTGGAGGTCAAATCCTCGAGCCATATGAATGTGGAGAAGAAAGTCTTCGATCCACGCGGCCTGGTATGTAGTCCCATTGTATGGCTCGATGTTTACGGGTTTAAACCCTTCTGGGATCTGATGTTGCATTACCTCGTCTGTAAAGCACATCGGATGGGCGGCGCCCCTGACCCGGGCTACATCGCGTCGGAGATCGGCCGTCATATCGGCCCGGTGTTGTTCCTTAACTCTATCGTTTCAGTCGCACCAAGTTTGGCATCTGTCCCTTCCAGTCGAGGCGTAATCTCAAGATCCATAGACGGATCTTGTCTGTCCTGCTCTAATGGCGAGGTCGTGACAGAGGTCGTATTGGTATTCTGGTTGTGCTGCCTCCTTGCCTTTATGGCGAGGGGGAGCGGGTGGGAGTTTGGCATCTCCAGCCGGTCTATCCCTTCCTCAAGGGGGGAGGTCGGGCTGGTTGCCTTGAGTTCGTCTGGGCGGTATGGGCTCAGGGGCCTCATCATTGAATTGCGTCAACAATTTGCGCTTGGGTGGCTCTTGGTTTACCGCTCATAGTCGTACCCCTCTTTGGCTGCTAGGACTTTTGTCCATCTGTCGTTGAGGGTGCCTTGCTCGACTTTTATCTGTTGTTGCTTCTTTTTAAGACTTCGTGTGGTGGCTATGAGCTGCTGCTTGATCCGCTCTTGGTCCAATGGATCTTATGCAACGATAAAATCTTCAGCTCCGAGGCTGACCTCCTCTTTGGAGAGAGGCATGTAGTTGCTATCCTCAGAATCATTGGGGTCCTCGGGGTTATACTGATCCCCATGCCCCTCGGATTCATTAGGTTGTTGCTCGGGGATGGGGTCGTCGAGGTCGTCCGCGTTGTCTGAAGTAGCGTCCTCTCTAGTGCCCGTGTTGCTTTCCCTGCCTTGACGCCCCTTGGATCATTGGCGTTGCCTCCGGCATTTGGGGTGCTCCTCGCCAGGCTTGTTGTTATCTCTTCTGGGGGTGCCATCCCCATTATTAGCGCCATCGTCGTTGTCCTTGGGGCTGTCCACCATGTAAACATCATTGGTGGAGGTGGTCGTCCATTGGCTGGTGACAGGAGGGGAATGTCAGTGTGGTCCATGGCTTCGCTGTCGTCGTCCATGTCATCGGCCTCCTCGAAGGCCTAGTCCAGCATGTCGGCTAAGTCTTCGACAGTGGCTATTAAGTGGGTGGTGGGTGGGACGTAAATTTCCCCGTAGCCCGCCTCGAGGTCCCGCTGAGCGTGAGTCGAGGATGGGCCATCCAAGATAGTCATCATCTGGATCCGGTCGAGTGCCTTGTTTAACAGGGTGAGGCTAGCCGGATTGGAGTTTGAGGTTTCTTAAGAGTCATCCTCCGGAGTGATGGTGAGGCGAGGAGTGAATCCGGCCAGCGCCGACTCCTGGTGTTCGAATGTCGAACTGTCACCAAGGCTCGAGGCCAGATTTGCGGTAAGGAGGGGGAGTCCGGCCGAGGATGATTCCCGGTCTTTGGACATAGTGCTGGCATCCGAGCTCAAAGTCGGTCGTGAGATAAGGGTTGATCCAGAGATCGGATCAGGGAGAGGCCCCGAAGTTGATGCTTCGGGGTCCGCAGGCATCCCAGGTGAAGCTGAGAAGCCAGTAAAGATCAGACCGCCCTGAGCGTTGGTGACGTACTCTAAGTTACCAAACCTGATCTGGTGCTCAGGGGCGAAACTGTCGACCTGGTCGAGATGACCGGTCGAGTCGGCTTGCAGCATGATGCTGCCGAACGCAAAAAGTTTCCCAGGGACAAAGATGTCCTCGGTGCTGATGCCGTCTTTGATGATTAGGTGTGCCATCGATCCTTCAGCGATCCAACATCAAAACTCCCAATGAAAGCACCAATGTCGGTGTCGAAACCAGCTGATCTCGGGTAGGGGGTCCCGAGTTGTGGATCTTCCATCAATGGGGAACAGGGGACTAGGGACACGATGTTTACCCAGGTTCGGGCCCTCTCGAAGAGGTCCCTACGTCCTGCGTGATTATATTGCTTGTGTATATGAGGATTACAAAGTCGATCTACCATGAGATCAGTTGAACTAAACCCTAAACTAGTAGGATGATGGTTGTTGTTCTAGCCCCTACGAACTAAACCTCTGGTTTATAAGACATCACGGGTACTAGAGTTACACATGGTTGGTTACAAGGGAAGGATAAACATCCTAATTTTTCTATCTTGACTTGGAGGACACACCAAGGCACAAAAAAGCCTCCTGTCTGGATACGGTCCGGCCTCCTAGCATTGGCAACATGGCCAAACAGTCTGGCACACAAGGGATAGGCCGGCAGGCCGAAGACCCCCTAATCCAGGACTCCCTCACCTCCCGCTTGAAGTGCCATGGTTGTTCCTTGAGCACAAAGCCTCGGTCTCCATGCACGGAGAAATTGAGGATGAACGTCTTATCCTTGCTTGCCACCCACTCGATGGTGATCACACCTTCCAGTTGCCATGCCGAAGCACGTAGCTCATTCATGATAGTCCTTGGGTTCACCTCGAAGGGCGAGAGGAGCCGCCGAATTACTAGTGACTATTAATGGATTTTCGAGCAGCGTCCATGTCGATGACGAGTTGGCGCACATCGCCCCATTTTTCGCGAGACATGACTTTCTCCTTGGGAAGTAGCGGCGACGGAGCCAACAGAGCGCTTTCCCCATCCTTGGTCGTTGGCCGTTGGCTTACGCGGACCCTCCGCCACCACCATCTCACCCCTGACCTCCTTCCCCTTCCCGTGAATAGCGCCCACCTCCATCTCCTGAACCTGCCTAGCAGACGAACTAGCTATGGTCAACTTGCGAGATGATTTGCACAAAGCCAAGTCGTAGGATGCCTGAGTAGTGGAAGAACAGATAAACATGGGACGAGGATTGAAATAACTAGACCTTTCCTCAAATTTCTCACAATGAAATCACAATCAAAGTCTAATCAATACTAGTAACCGGCGGATCAATCCGCTTCTTCTCCCTCCCAGCGCCAATCATGCTTGATCCATTTCCTTTGTCCAACCCTCACCCCCTGTAATTTCTCTTTTGACCATGGGCCAGGGTAGAAACATAGCGTGGTTTGGCGTTTCGGTGTTCACCAGCAACGCCACGGTCCGTGGTGTTTCCAAAAAGGGTCAGATTGTAAAATAAATTCGCGGAGAGTTCGTTTTGTGCTAAAGTGTTCTGACAAGGTCAGAACAATGATTTTGGCCCTTTGCTTGCACACAAATTTAACACTTAGACCCTATAACTTATCTTGGCTAAGTGTGTCATGAAACCAAAAATAATCTGAGAAAGTCAAGACTGCCAAACATTTGATTCATTCCCGTTGCTAACATAATTAACAACTTAAGTGAAAAAAATTGTAATAAGGATAGCAGAACAAGCCTCCATACATAAACTATCCATACTTGCACACTACGATTTATATTGGATTCAAAGGCCAACTTAAAGCCATCTTGATACAACAGAGATCTGCTAACGAGATTTTTATTGATGGAGGGGACATGTTGCACGTTCTTCAGCGGCATGATCTTTTCCAAGTAAACTTCAAATCGACTATATCAACAACATTAACATAATCGCGTGACACATTCCCCATCAGCACAAACGAAGCCTAACATCCCAATAAGTGGAAGATTTCAACACTCACATGAACATTAGCTTTCACGTCAATCCACCATTCAGCAAAATGACATACTGAAAACATTATGAAAATTACTGTACAATGTTGTCTTCATCTCAGTATCGTCAATAATAACATCTGTGGTCTTCCCGATGTTGCCAATCATGTTGTCGGTGCCTAGGATCACACATGGCATACTCATTTTCTCTTATCAGTCTCCTTAAAGTTGCTAGACCGTGAGCCCTTATTCTTGCCTTCAAACTTGCCAGTGCCCTCATATTTGTTCTATTGAACTTGTGGGACCACAAACTATTCTTTTGTACTTTGAAAAACCTATTCCTTTGTACCACATTGGCACTAGAATTTTCTTCATTGACTAGAGCACGCGTGTCTTTTACCCTTCCCTATTCTTGAGCATTAAGAGTCCCAATGAGATTCACAACGAAATACTCATGTCTGTGTTTCGGGAAAGTGGCAAAATTTCTCTACGAGGGAGGAAGCTTGGCAATAATGTCGTCAACAATAAACTTGTCTGGCAAAACACACACACACAAGAAGTGCTCATGTTCCTTGGCCAGTGACTTGGATCTCATTTGCCTGCTCAATAACTGAGCAGTTATCAATCGATTTGTAGTCATGATACGGCTCCATGAGATACAATTCACAACCTACATCCGAGACCCCAAACTTGGCGTGGTCCCACCTATCTCTTCTATTAAATATAATCATGTAAGGATTGACTATATTTGTCACCAAGAACACTGGGAACAGTACCTTTTAAGAGGTTATCGGCAACCTCAGACACTTCCTCCTGTTGAGAAGTAAGCGTGCCTTCAGGTTTTCCCTTGGAGGCATGAAAACAGTTCCTGGCTGTTGGCCAAAGCATAGTCCTTGTGCACCCGCTTCTTGTAATTCACACCCTCATGTACACAAGGTTTGAGGGCTGTAAAGCCGATTGATGAAAACCTGCCCATAATTTTTTCAGGATTCTTGAAAAAATGTTTTTTATTATTAGAATTAATCCCAAAATAAAGTAGACAATGCAACAGGAACCTTTTTGACGAAAAGGCAGGGCCACTGCTTTTCATTGCGAGTAGGAGAAATAAACAGTTACAAAAGAAAGATTAGAGAAGGGGGAATGAGTTTAGAGATACAATGTAAATACATCACCGGCTCTAGGGTCGCTCTACAAGAGCCATTGCACGCTTCATCCAAAGATCTACTCAGTCCTTCGCTTCTAGTTGAATCTTCCGAACACTTGTGTGGGGCGGCAAGAACTATTTCAAGGTTCTATCATTTCTTTCTTTCCAGAGGTTCCACCATACCAGTGCCAAAATTGATCTCCAAGATTTCGCTTTTTCCTTTCCCATGGAAGAATTTGTACGATGCCACCAGCTTACAAGGGAATCTCATCGGTTGCTGCCCAATTAGAGCTCATATTCAGCTTGCAGAGTGTCATGTGCCATACTTCCTTCAAGATAAGGACAAGAAGCAAGTAGGTGGGCAGCAGTTTCGGTTCTTGTAGGCAAAGCACACATCATGGGTTATGGGGCCATCCTCGCTTAGCAAGGTTGTCCGCCGTTAGACATCGATCTTGCGCAGCTAGCCAAACGAAAAACTGGCATTTGGGCGGGGCATCCGAGCTCCAGGCGAGCTTCGCAAATGGTGGTTTAATGTTGGCAGTGAGAGTGGCAGCATAGGCCGAGCTGGAGGAGAACTGACCATTGCTAGTCCAGCGCCAGGTAAGTGAATCGTCATGAGCTTGAGTGAGCTGGATCGACTGCAGGTCATTCCAAAGGGTCGTGAATTGGGTGATGGCCTGTTGAGTTAGGTTTCCCTTGAAATGTCTCATCCACTTTCCATCAGCAAGGGCACATCTGATGGAGATTGTTTTGATCGTGTAGAAACTTTCCCTTTGATGCCAAGGGTCAATCCAGAATTTTGTGTTGGCACCGTTTCCAATATTAAACTGCACTGTTGCCTCAAAAAGAGCTACAAAATAATCCAACCACTGCTAGTGCTCAACAATCTAGACTTGCAATTTGGTAGATAAGAAAATTGTAGCATGCCAACATTAACACCAAAAGCAGTCCCTAACAGAGGGATAAGAACACATACGTGGCAGATGAAGAAGAAGCAGCCTTGGTAGCAACATTTGCAGCAATCATAACTGCCCCAATGGATCGTTGGAGCCATTTGAAGCCATGAAGACGAAGTAGACAATGTCGAGGAAGTGGATGAATTAACGAGTAGTCAGGTGAACACTCCCCAAAACCTTATCAGCTCTCTTCCGTAAGTGATCTGATCGCAAGAGATACGGTTCGAGTGGTCTTCTCTCCCCCTTCATGGTTCATGACTCTCTCTCTCTCTCTCTCTCTCTCTCAGCTCTCCCCTTATATACTTGAGCGGTCAAAACTGAACCATTATAGAAGACGAAAGGAGAGGAGCAGGCCATGAAACTGCTCGGATTAATCTTCCACTATCACACAAAATGTTTCGACTTCGGTCACACACGTAAAAAAGACAGCACACACACTTGGAATGGGCTCGAGCCATCTTATTTTGTTCACAAAACATGGTGTGGGAGGCGAGGCGGAATAAAATGCACCTATATGTAGCTTCTTCTCAAACTCTTAGCGGTAGAAGGAAATTTGTCGAAAAATATACCGGTCTAACTCCATTTCGAGTAGCAATATGGGCTAAAGTTCCACCTACAAATTATTGAATTTGCTTAATAGTCCTGACCTACATAGTTCCAACAATCACTTGTGTGCAAGGAGAATTCTCCGAATTTCAGAAGGAAAGCAAAGCATTCACGAGCCAGACTTATTTTGATATGATAGCATGTTTCCTGCAGTATGTACAAAGCACGGCACGGCACGCAAGACAAGCGTGTCACATGAGCGGCTCGTCGACCAAGCAGCAGCAACATAGCGCGGCGAAACTGCAACATCACATAGGAAACAGGCATCAGGAAATTAGATAGATGACCCTTCACAGCAAGGCTGAAACTAATTTATCATGGTGGTGCGTTGATTGATTAGCATCTTACAATCCTAATATGAAGCATGTTGTGGACACCGGAGGCTTACGAGGAGGCTCCTCCTCCTCCTCGCCCTTGGATGGAGGCATCATCGGCCCAGGATTTCCTGAAAATAACAATTGGATGTTGATTCAGATTTTCCTAAAAACTGCGAATTATGCGAGTCAGAAAAAAAGGGCTTTAAATTGGGACTCCACAACAAATCTGATGTCACATTTTTTTACTATGGTAAATCAAACGTTTTGCAAGACAAAATATGTTATCCGAGGATGACAAGTTTAATTGGCGAGCTTGAAAAATCGACCTCAGTTCTTTTTGTCAGAAATTTGTCGTGCTTGCAAACTAAATTTTGCCTTCATCGCGCCAATACAATGCCATGAAAAATGACATATTTGCCATGCCTAAAATCTGATGTCATTTTTTCAGTGCTTCCGTTAAATTGTGCCTGCAAAAATTTCAGTTGCATTGCATTCATGGATAATTCTATTTTTCTTTAGGGGAAAGGGCCCCGTACTGGCTGGATCCATGGCCATAGTGAAACCACGGGAACACATAGATAATATGCAAAGTTTGGGGTAGAGATCCGGAATGGTTACCTTGTTCCCTGTCGCGACGGTAACTGTCCTGATCATGATGCATTTTGCGGACAATGTGGTAATGGATGGATTATCTCTCGACAAAAGGGAATGGCCGAGGGATGATGGATTATCCTATCTTTCTACAAATGGAATGGGAGGAGAGGATGAATTGCTGTCTCTCTACAAATGAAATGCAAGATCCCTCACAAAAGAAAGAAAAATGCAAGAGGCTGGATCATCTGTCAACAAATGAAATGGGAGAGAGGTTGAATTATCCCTTGATAACAAATGAATCGAGAAACGGAATCAATCATCTCCCAACAAACGGATCAATAAATGAATCTCTCTTCTTCTTTTGCGAGGGGAGGATGAGTATCTGTCGATCAACAAATGTGAGAGAGAGAGAGAGGCGAGGAGGAGGAGGAATGGCAGATCCAGAAAAATGGTACATCCAGAAATATCTTGTGGACGAAGCAATCGATTTGTTCAAAGCAGTAAAAACCCAAAAATAGGAGTAACGGCGCATTGAACACCCGGAAAGCTCCAGCTGTCAGTTACGACGTTTGTTTTTTCAGAGGTTATATCAGTTCTTCGAGCTGCCGGCTACGACGTTTTTTCAGAGGTTGCATCGGTTCCTCGAGCTGTCGGCCACTCCAAATCACGCACTGCGGCTCAGATATTTCGTTTCTTTTCTTTCTCTCATTTCGGGACAGAAGTGAAAGAAACGGGAGCACTCTGTCTCTCCCCACGCTACAACGATACAGGTCCGGCGACAATGCATGATGCAGACTGCAGATGCACACACCCAACCTGCGCTTTCACGGCGAAAGTTAAGTTGCGTGCGGTCATGCTCATGCGTGCTTGCCACGCGGTTCACCGGTTGCTTAGCCATCGCTTCTCCGCACGTTTCTACGATCGGGGTGTGAAAAGGCAGCCTTCCTTTCATTCTTGTCGTTGTTTGTTTCGTCCTCTCTCTCTCCGTGTGTGCGTCGCGCATGTGATTAGATAAACTTTCTTCTTCTTGGTGCCGTTTTTTTAATGAACCGACACAAATCTTAGCGGTCGATGAGTCCCTGGTGATGGTGTTATGTGGGGGCACCCCACGATTCGCCAAAAAGGAGGAAGAATGAGATACGATACGACCGGCCGGGCCGCTCTCATGAACGGATTACGGGTGGATGTATGCACAGGGCAATTGGGCAAATTCCATGGAAATACACACGTAGTAGCTGAATTAATTCACAATTGACAGTGGAAAAGCGATTAACATGTACAGACTAGAGAGCAAGCATGCAGGCTAAGCTAGCTACCTAAGCCGTGCATCCCCGGGCCGGCAAGATGCTTATTGTCTCCTTCAAATTGAATCCTACTAGTACAAGCTGGTAGATAGATCGTTCATTCGTTCGGGATCATGGCCTCCATGATCGAGATGCGTGCCGCGTGTTTGAGATATTCAGTACAGTCGCACGTTTTCAGCGCTGGATCCATCCCTCCCTTCAGGCGAGTCATGGCGTCAGTCATGGGTGTGGTAGATCAGTTGCAGTTGCGGCATGGTCTCTTCTCACTCGAACAACCTCCTGCCGTCGCTGTCGAGGCGCGTGTAGCCGAGCACGCAGTTGGCGTAGGCGACGTTCTTGAGCGCCTTGCCGTGCCACCTGCCGACGGCGGCGACCCCGGTGCGGACCGTCTTGAGCAGGCAGTCGGCCGTCCTCACCACCCTCCGCACGCCCGTGGGCAGCGACAGGTAGGGCGCGTTGAAGAGGTGGAACTCGAGCGCCGCGGCGGGGTTCTGCTGCGGCTGCGGCTGCGGCTGCTGCTGCTGGCGCGACGCCATGAGCATCCTGCCGACCTGGCGCGCGAAGCCGGCGCCGAGGGAGTGGCCGCAGAGGCACACGTTCTCGGAGCCGAACCTGTCGATGGTGGCCCTGAGCGCCTGCAGCGCGCCGTGGAGCCTGGCGGAGCCGCGGAGGCTGTTGCACGCCAGCAGGCGCAGCTCGTCCTCCACGTCCCGCCGGATGGTGGGCGCGCGCAGCAGCGTGCCCCGGAACGCAATCACCGCGCTGGGCGCGCCGGTGGGCCTCTCCTCCGCGCGGCGGTCGAGCAGGTGGCGGTCCTCCCACTCGAAGATGGCGCCGAAGACGGAGCCGTCGCGCTCGTCCACCAGCTCGTGCGCCAGGCGGTAGCTGAAGGGCTTCCACCACTGCTGCGCCACCTCCGCCGCGTCCCTCCGCTCCTGCCTCTCCAGCTCCAGCAGGTACACCGCCTCGATCAGGCTCGCCATCACCATCCTCCTGTAATCGTCATCCCTCCTGCAAACCAACAAGAAAACCACAACATGAGACACGCATTCCTCGACGCAAGCTAGAAGATCGAGCACAATAGGGAGGAAGATCGAGCGCATGCTTACCAGCTGGTGTGTGTGAGCTCTCTCCAGGAAGTCGAGCAGGGCAGGTTGTCACGCACCCCCATGTCCGCCATGCGCTAGAAGCTGAAGCTCGAAGCTAACCAGCACAAGGCACTCAGGCAGTAAGTAAGCAGTCTCCCTCCCTCTGCGTCTCTGCTTGTGCTCGGTAGAGTGTCGAGGATGTCGTAAGGAAAGTGTGTAGGGGGAGGCGGCAAATATATACCGGGGACGGGAGCCTCGGGCTCGCAGGCAGCCTGGCAGGATCTTTCTCGGGACGGACGGAAGGTGGTGGTGTACGGGCAGGAAGGATTGGGCCGAATTTGCTGGCTAGTGGAGCGAAGGCATAGTTTAATGGGGGAATAAAGGGAGCTTAGCAAAGAGAACAAAGAGAACAAAGATCGCTAGTATAGGGGATGGCCAGCTCGCGCTTTCCAGTTCCCCGCAACTTGACTGAATCGGAATTGGGGGCGATCGATCCATCGATCTCAGACGGATGGCCGCCAGTTGCTTGCTTGCTGCCTGCGAATAGTTGCGCTCCAGGCTGTGAAAGGCCAAGCGCGCGGATCGGGCGGACTCCGTCGATCGCAAGCTTTAGGGGAGCATATATTCCGTCGCCCACGGCCTGCCTAAATCAGCCTGGACCATGCATGGATGCACATCACCGTCGTCGTCCCTGCGGGCGGGCGGACGGAGGTGTCCCTCGCTAAGCATCGAATCTCGTGGCGGGCTCCGCGCGCTGTACTTGTGCGGGGTATTCATTGTGTGCGTCGTGTGTATGACAGGTTGGGTTAGGCGGCCCGACGCGTCGATGGCCGCGGGGACAGGGTGCGTGGGGGTGGCTGTCGTCAGGGGGAAGGGTGGTTTGATTATTTAGGCGCCATGGTTAGCCACCGGTGATTTGGTCACGTTTTGTTACGCTAACCAGGGGAATTTGTTCCCTCGAGGGTGTGGCCAGTGCGGTCGTGCTCCGCGTGTCCGGTTCGTTCACACCGAGGTGATGCCGCGTTCGTTTTCCTGACTGTTACTGGACTGGACGGTATGGATCGACGATCTGGGTGCGTAGGTTAAGGTCAGCTATTGCAGACGTCGGGTCACCTCGCACTCGTTTCCAAAGAAATGTTTCTTTTGCGCCTCAAAATTCGTATGGCTGTTCTATGTTATATATATAATCCAACATGTTGGTACCAAATTATGGTGGTGTCAAATCACGTTTTGATCCTGAGTTTACTTTACTTACCGAGCCGCTTGCTCGCGTGAAACAAATCCTAAGAGTGAGTTTGGGCTGAGGGCTATCCCTCTCTTGGATGGCTGGGGATACCAGTTTTATGTGGCTGCCAAGTGTTTGGTTTACGGTCCTGAATGGATGAGGATAGCCTAATTCAAAGAACATTCTTTTAAAAACGGACTGAGCGGAGCCGCCAGAAAGTGGCGGACATGGGTATTCTCTTCGCGTCCATGCGCTCCACTTACCACCCGAATCGTTTTTCTCTCATTATCACCCCTTCCTCAAGTGATTTTGCGGCCGCAACATGCGGCGGCTGAATGTGGACAGACTCCCGTCTCCCTCTCTTCCCCAGCATACCCTCACCCTCCTCCATTCGTTGGTCTTGGTGGCTAGGGAAGTAGGCTAGGCAATTGGGGATGCCCCTAACCATTCTATCTATCCCCGAACCAAACACACCCTAGTTATCATTTTTCGTGGGCCGAAGTTGATAACAAAATCGTTGGGAAAGGAGAGGAGAGACCCTACATAATGCATGATCAACGAACTTGGCGCCGATGCTTGTCAGACCTAATGTCAATATATACACCGTTATAGCTCGGGGTGGAACAAGGAAGGGAGATGAGGATGACGAAGATCTAGGTTTAAAATGTGTCGATTTCAGATGCATTCCACCCAACCTCCCCCAGATTAGCATATAGTGACCACTAGACCATGAATGTGCGCGTTGCCGCACCCGTTCATCCTAAAGAAAAGTAGAAATAATAAAGAAAATTCGTACAGTAAAAACATTTGATGGAATTTCAAAGATTCAAATTACAATATTTTGATATGGCTGGTGGGGCATAATCATCAACTGTTAATTAGAATTGATCCACTGATCACTTAATTTCCTTTTGTGTTCACGACTTTGCTATTCAAATTACAAAGCTCAAAATAGCTGATCGAGAAATAGACATAGCAAAACATGTACAAACTCTAACCTAAGAAGAAATGTACGAACTCCAAACTAAGAAAAAAACTGTAGAAACTATCTTCTGAAGCTAACATCTGCTCTTGCACATAATTCAACTCCCAAGATGAGTTCTTCGGTGGGAAATCTCCAAAGAATTGGCTATCTTCTCAAGTAATAATGGCATGCTGCAGTAGGGTACAAGCGTTATTCAAAATTTGGATCCTTAGACATGTTCCAGCCATCCCGGACAATTTCTTTTACTTGTCCAACACCTATTTTACTTAAAAAGATAGAACTTCCAAGAGGTAACCATTGTTCCTTTTTATCTCGATCAAGTAAATAGGTATCAAGTCCCTCTTCACCGTCGTCGTACTCAACTTGTCGATAAATTTACTACGTCAACTGCTACAGTCCCTCGGATGACGTTCCTTGATAGCTAGCTGTGTGTTGTGTGTGGTTTTTGCCAGTTTTCCTTAATTAACCGTGTTTGTTTGGTTTTCGGGTCCGGTTTCCCTCATTAACTGGTTCAACTCTCTTCTTCTATAATGCAATGCGGGAGCTCCCCGCCCTCTGACGAGGTTTCGTCAAAAAAACTGCTACAGTCTTAGAGATCTTCCATGACCAATTATTGATGGCATGATTATGTTCATATGGAAGCAAAGTGATCCAGCAAATAATGACGGAAAGAAGAAATCCTAGATCAAGCAGAGCCATACATAATGACAGAACATATATACCTGTTTTACAAAGATACACAAATCTTAGTTACAGTTTAGTTTAATTGTGTAACTTCTCATCCAGTTCTAGTTTAGATACAGCTAGTGCAAAACTACAGAATATCTACATAGCTTGCCATGAAATCCTTTTTTACACAGTTAGTTTTCATGATTCCTATAAATTCCATCCCTTGAATGGCTTTTTTTTCACTGCAAAAACGATATGCAAATGTTAAGTAGAGTTTAACTTAATTGTATAACTTCTCATCTCGTTCTACTTTAAGTACAGCTAGTATAGAACTACGGAATACATACATAGTTACCATGATTTTTTTCCAATACGGTGAGTTTGACATATGGTTCCTATAATTCCGTTCCTTGAATGGATTTTTTTTCATCACTTCAACTCATTAACAAAAAGGAGGACAACATTTTGATTCCTTTTTATAGTTTCATGACACATTCCTTTAAGTCAAAATCTGTGAGGAAAATGACAATCCAAACAAAATACAATCTTTGCAGAGAAAATTATGTTAGTCTCTGAAGCAGTCAAAGTATATGATGTGATGGCGTGTAATTTTGCATCATTTAACAGGAAAACATTTCATTGATAATTCTGTCATTGTCGTTTCTTCTCTTTCTACCTATAAGAATGTTGTCGGAAACTGAGAGGTACCTACAGTACAAGTTTCATCATAGTATTTTTCCAAAAAAATAATTTCATCACTATATTACCATGATTGGTTCTCTTTTCAAACAAAATTTGGTGTTACCGGTGGTGTTATCTACATGACCAAACATGAATTTATATGTGTACAAATAGAGAAACCCCACTTCCTTCATGCTGCAGTCAAAACATTGTTTTCAACATAAATAAATAACTCATGGAAACAAAAGAGTCTCGAGGGAAAAACAAATTCATGTTGCACCAGATTTCTAAAGGCAAGTGAAATTGGTACAATAGTTGAGCGATGGCTCCAGTTTGATCATTGGTTTTAAAATGTGATCACTTACCCTTTGATTTAGCTCTCTATATTTTGAGCACAGGTTGCAACTTGCAACCTTTACTATCAGAAACTTGACATAAGGTTGGACATTTCCAATATCAGGTGCTTTTGCTCCCCAGTCTACACTTATTTGATCATTCTGTTGTATATTACGCCAAATATTCAGAAACCTGCTGAAAGGCAAATCAGAAAAGGCATATTAGAAGATAAAACAGGGAACTAAGAAAACTCTGAAAGCGCTGAACGGTGGGCCAACATTAAAACCCAAAAAAAGAAGAGGAAAGTCCAGTGGACATGTTTCTCACCGCTTGGCGGCTCTTTATACCTCGAAGGCACTCCTTGCTCCTAGATGATAGAGTATACATGGAAGAATTCGCCTCCTCGTCTATGGGAAATAGGGAAAGGCATGGAGGCCCATGCACTCCGAGGAGAGCTGGAGAACGACGCTGACACCATGTGTCGCTGCCGCACAATTGAAACTAAGCAGCTCGCGGACAGATCCAGAGGAGAAGATGGACGTATGGATGAAAAGAACAAAGGACCTACGCAGATGCACAAGTGGAGGATCTGAGGAGCTGAGGAGATGAGCTGAAGAACGGCCACATCTCGCGCGGCGGCGGCGGCGTTGAGGAACGCATGAGGAACGCTGGCTTGCGGAGAGATGAAGAGGCAGGGGTTGTACCGTATGGGCCTCAACAATCCATTATTTGGGCCTACGTACGTTTGTCCCGTTCAGTAGGCCTGATTAATGAGAGGATCCCTAGGTCGCTATGCGGAGCAGCGGCCCAGCTACGGTAAGCCGAACAGGCCTCGCGCGAAACGCCGTGATAAAAGACCAGAGGCAAACTGTGGAACGCTAGGCCGATCTGGACATCCACTAGTGTGATCTGACGGCCGGGAACGTCAAACTGCTGTGGAGGGGTGTGGGTAGCTCCATTTTACTGTTTAGTAATACGACTAGTGCTATTTATATGCAAAACGATTACATGATTACTTGACGGAAGGAAACTATGCAGAAGCTTTGCAAAACTTTTAGGAAGCTACGTGACTAGAAATCTATCCCTATGATCGAAGTTATATACACTCCCCATAGCATAGGCCTTACACAAACAAGCAATGAAGGGCATACAAAGGCTTTGTAATATTATTTTTAGACACTAAAGTGAAACCCCTTCTTACCACAATCTTTTAATAATATGGATGTGATATGTCGATACATGCGATTATCTCCACTATAGAAAGAGATAGACATTCTCGGCCTGCAACCGTGGAGGCAAATGATGGCCTGCAAGTGCACAGAGTTTAGTTGTACCCTTTGTATTGATCCCATGGGGAGCACAAAAATAGACTTTGTCTCTTGTAGTGGTTTATGACGTTGTGCGTGCAAATTAGTTGCGATCCAATGCAAAGCGAAAACGGAAGTTTGAAATATTGCAAGGTTACCGTAAACACACTAATAAAATGCACTAGTAAAATAAAAGAACACAAGACGTCAAGTAATGGTTGTTTGAATCGATATGGCTAAAGCCTTTTCAGGGAGTCTGTATTCCCCACTCGTATGTATGTAAAGCGACCTATGCCTAAGCATGACTTGAAGTTCGGATCCCTAAGCCACTTTATATATTTCTGTAAGTGGGCGGAACCAAGTACAAATACGTGCATATATGCCATAGCTGTTGGGGAACGTAGTATTTTAAAAAAAATTACCTACGATCACGCAAGATCTATTTAGGAGAAGCATAGCAATGAGCGGGGAGAGTGTGTCCACGTACCCTCGTAGACCAAAAGCGGAAGCGTTAAGTAACGCGGTTGATATAGTCGAACGTCTTCGCAATCGAACCGATCAAGTACCGAACGCACGGCACCTCCGCGATCTGCACACGTTCAGCTCGGTAACGTCCCACGAACTCTAGATCTAGCTGAGGTCGAGGGAGAGTTCCGTCAGCACGATGGCGTGGTGACGGTGATGACGAAGTTACTGACGCAGGGCTTCGCCTAAGCACTACAACGATATGACCGAGGTGTAAAACTGTGAAGGGGGGCGCCGCACACGGCTAGGAACAATTGATGTGTGTTCTAGGGATGCCCTTCCCATGTATATAAAGGAGAGAGATGGAGGGAGGCAGCCTAGGGCACGCCCAAGTAGGAGGAATCCTACTTGGGCCCCTAGTCCGATTCGCCCCCACCATATTTGGACAAGGGGGAAAGGAAGGAGGGGGGAGGAGAAGGAAGTAGGAATCCTACTTCATACTTTCCTTTTCCTCCTCTCCTTTCCCTTTCTCCCCATGTGGTTGGCCCTATAGGGGGCGCACTAGCCCCTTGTGGGCTGGTATGTTCCCTTACCTGGCCCATTGAGCCCATATCTTTGATGGGGGTTGCCCGGAACCCCTTTCGGTGACCCGGTATGACCTGAAACACTTCCGGTGCCCAAATACCATCGCCCTATATATGAATATTTACCTGTCAACCATTTCGAGACTCCTCTTCATGTCTGTGATCTCATCCGGGACTCCGAAAAAACTTCGGTCATCAAATCACATAACTCATAATACAAATCGTCATCGAACGTTAAGCGTGCGGACCCTACGGGTTCGAGAACTATGTAGACATGACCGAGACACATCTCTGGTCAATAACCAATAGCGGAACCTGGATGCTCATATTGGCTCCTACATACTCTACGAAGATCTTTATCGGTCAAACCGCATAACAACATATGTTGTTCCCTTTGTCATCGGTATGTTACTTGCCCAAGATTCGATCGTCGGTACATCATACTTAGTTCAATCTCGTTACCGGCAAGTCTCTTTACTCGTTCCGTAATGCATCATCCCATGACTAACTCATTAGTCACATTGCTTGCAAGGCTTATAGTGATGTGCATTACCGAGAGGGCCCAGAGATACCTCTCCGATACACGTAGTGACAAATCCTAATCTCGACCTATGCCAACCCAACAAACACCTTCGAAGACAACTGTAGAGCATCTTTATAATCACCCAGTTACGTTGTAACGTTTGATAGCACACAAGGTGTTCCTTCGGTAATCCAACATATAGGTGATGTTTTTCCGAACATTTTGGTATCTTATTTGCATTTTTCTAATTTAGTATGAATTAGTTATTATTTTTTCAAATTGACGGTCAAACGGTCAAAGGGCAAAAGCATAAGAGGAGCAAAGTGACTTGGACAGAACCGGTGACTTTTGGGAATTAGGGGTAAAACAGACGAGTGGGACACAACTAGGGGCATAAATCTAATTATCCCTAAAACTAAACGATCATTATGCTAAGCTAACGGATGGGTCTTGTCCATCACATCGTTCTCTAATGATGTGATCCCATTCATCAAATGACAACACATGTCTATGGTCAGGAAACATAACCGTCTTTGATTAACGAGCTAGTCAAGTAGAGTCATACTAGGGACACTCTGTTTTGTCTATGTATTCACACATGTACTAAGTTTCTGGTTAATACAATTCTAGCATGAATAATAAACATTTATCATGATATAAGGAAATAAAATAATAAATTTATTATTGCCTCTAGGGCATATTTCCTTCAATAGCCTCATATCACATACCCACTGCCGTTCATCCCCACTCCGGCTACCGAACGGTGATTAAGGGTTTCCCATGGATGTAGCTAAGGCGGTTTCCGTTTATCCCCTATTGCCACAATCAGGGAAGGCGGGAGATAGGTATAGTCACTACAAAGCTTCGCAAACCCACGATCACACAATTAGCAATGACCTTTCGTCCAAAGTGTGCTACTCGTGAGCTGCGTTGGGATTTCCTCGAAAAGGCTAGGATGATGCAGTACAGTAGAGATAAGTATTTCCCTCAGTTAAGAACCAAGGTTATCAATCCAGTAGGAGAACACACAAAGCCTAGTGAACAACACCTGCACACACAAAAGCAAATACTTGCACCCAACGCAAACAAGAGGGTTGTCAATCCTCTTGGCGGTTACTTGCAAGGATTAAATCTCGTACTGGTAGATAGATAAATTATAAAATAAATAAATAAAATAAAATAAAAAATTACAACAAGGTATATTTGTGTTTTTATATATGATAAAAGTAGACTCAAGGGCCATAGTTTTCACTAGAGACTTCTCTCTCGAGCACATAACATACGGTGGGTGAACAAATTACTGTTAGGCAATTGATAGAAAAGTGCATAGTTATGATGATATTCAAGGCAATGATCATGTATATATGCATCACGTCCTAGAAGAGTAGACCGACTCCTACCTGCATCTACTACTATTACTCCACCCATCGACCGCTATCCAGCATGCATCTAAGGTACTAAGTATAAAACAGAGTAACGCCTTAAGCAAGATGACATGATGTAGACAAAGTAAACCCAATCAATATTTGAATAAACCCCATCATTTTACCTTTAATGACAACAATACAAATACATGTCTTGTATCTTTTTATCACTGGGATATAGAGCACCGCAAGATTGAACCCATTACAAAGAACCTCTCCCACTAAAGATAAATCAGTTTAGTTGACCAAATCAAACGGATAGATCGGAGAGAAATACAAACCTATAACAATCATGCATAAAAGAGTTCATATAAGACTCAATTAATATTGATAAATATTCAGATTATAAACCCACAATTCATCGAATGCCCTCTCGATGGGATGATGCTGCAGCGGAGAACTTTTATCAATTTCCCCTCTAGATTCCTTTCGGAGGCTAGGGTTGTTTGTTCTGGAGCAGTTTCTGGTGGTTGTGGTTGTCCTTTCCCCGATACGATTGCACATGGGTAAAATACAGGGGCATGTAGTGGCAGCGGCGAGTGGTACGAGCGTGCGTGGTCGTATCATGCACCGTCAATCGCCCTGGTCTTCTATGTTGCACATCTTTCTTCTTCCCTTTATTTATTAATTTATGGTAAGCCTTTATTATCCCAATTAACATGATTTTTGCACTATATCATTGGGATTCTTTCCTTGTGCCTCCAAATACTTCGACGGAAAAAATCCCATCCAAAATAGATAAAAGGGTGCGCGATCACGGCAATCCAAAGAATCCTAACATCATAGAACAAAATAAAAGGTGTAAATCAACTCACAAATTAGACTCATCAACTCCCCCAAGCTTAAATTTTTGCTAGCATCCAAGCAAATGTTGCAGCTTGTAAGAACGAGGTCATCATGTTCACGAGGTGCGGACAAAAGTAAATGAATGAGTCTATCGCATGAATTGAAACCCACATAACATACATGATCACACTGAGTATTAACACATTCTTACTATTAAGATGATCATGAAGGCTTCCACACCTCTGCTACTTTATCGATTAGCAAATGTACTACTTTTTTCAAAACACCAAGTTACTATCCCCCCCTTTTTCTTTGAAAGGAAATCTTATGTGCCCATGTCACATTTTTTATTTTAACATGTGACATGCAAGCTAAGCATGCATCCTTGTTATAAAATCGGTTTTTTAAGGCTTAATTTATTTAGAGAGCTTCACCTTGTTGCTACTTGCTCTATTTAATTTAATTCAATGGTTGGACTAATGTCACACACTGATCTTTCAATTTCTTTTCAAAACTTTAAAGAGAACAACTGAAATTAAAGTAACCTATTCCATGTAATTGTTCACCTTTACTACCCGATCGACACCGGAGATATAAAGACTTATAATCATAAACTAGTGAAAATACACTAACACACATTTGATCACGCACCTAATATAATTTTCAAGGTGATGCAACAAAACATTTGATCACAATCGGAAATTGTGAACTCAAAGTGCAACCATCATTCCAAGGTGCACCAGTCAATCCAAAGGCCATCATTGTGAACTAGTGAAAATTCATTGCTCCTTGAAAGCCACCAGGTGCACCAGTCAATCCAAAGGCCATCATTGTGAACTCAAAGTGACCATTGTGGGTCTAAAGTGCAGTTTTGAACTCTTCTCCTGTAGTTAGTCTTAATTGGTGATAACCCGCCTTTAGGTATAGCTTGGAAACCAACAAGCATGTGGCAAATCATCCAACAGTTCATCTGTAACTGGAAGAGGACACTTTCATTCAACAGTTAATGCATTTAAGTTCCTCCAGTCGACAACCATGCACCAATTGTTGTCCTTCTTCTTAATAAGTAACCCTAGAGGGGAGAAACATTGTTGCTCTACCTAATCATGTTTGACTTAAGTAATTTAGTGGCATGTTACTCCATATCGTCTTTGAGGTGTGGTGCAACTCTCTAAGGTTGAGTGGAGACATGATGATCACTGGGAATGAGAGGACAAACATGATCATAGGCCCTACAAGGAGGCAATCCTTCAAGTGTACTAAAAAGACTTGGAAATCGATGAAGCAACTCCAGAATAACTGGTAAATAGGAGGTTGACTTAATTAATAAATAAATTAACATGAGAGTGCGGGCAACTTTATTAGTAATCAACTCTTGTGAGGCAATTAATTGTCCTTTCTTGTAGAGTGACATCTATTTGTGTTCCCATTGAATTTGTATTGGGCTATGGACATATTACTAATCAAGCCTAGAATGCCATCTAAGATCCTAGTGGTAGCAGTCTAATTGTTTAATAAAAGTTATGATCATTGCAAGTCCATTTGCATGAAGGAATGTAGTGATTACACTACATCAAAGTGACCCCAGCAAACTTAAATCAAAATGGTGTTTTTGGCAAAACACATGTGACCTCAGACACAAAATAATGATCTAAATGGGTATGAGTGCTTCCACAATCAACAAAGAATCTGTATGGTTCATTGTCAATGTATATAACTATTTGCATAATAGGTGCATCGGTGTCATGCACCATTGCAACAGCTGACAATGCCAGTGTCCGAGCATCAGCTTCCTGAACTCTATTTGAAAGAGATTCAGAATAAGATGCAAAGTGTAATTGATCTATCATTTCTAGCACAAAATGAAGTTGCACTGAAGGTTTAAACTTAGGGCATGTACAATGATGCTATCTTAGGTGTGCCACATAGGACAAATGTTGAGGTGGAGGAGAGAGAATCCATATGAAAAGGCTTGTCTTCTCTTATTTAAGAGATGATCTCTTAGCACAAATTCAAGATGGGCATGGGCCGGGTAAGCCCGCTAGGTCACTGACCCGATCCAAAAAGTTGAGGCCAATGGGCCAAGTGGGCAAGCCAAGCACACGTGAGACTAGATCGTCCTATTCTAGTTCTTGGTCAGTGCGTATATGTGTAGATTCTATAGCAGGAGTTTTAGTTTAGCAGATTGTGTAAACTACTACAGAATTCAGTGTAGCTCTAGTAGGATTTTCAGTGTGTATAAGGATTCTAAAGTTTCAGTGTGTACAAAGATTCTGCGCAGGTGAGACTACTATAGCTTCAGTGTAGATTCTATTGTAGTTTCAGTGTTGGTTCTGTAGTAGACTGCGTATATGTGTAGGAGTTTTTGTCAATCTCGTAGACTGCATACATGGAATTTTTTTGGCTGCTGGTAAAGACCACTCCTTTCTTGAAGCTTGGTGGTGTACCGCATTTTTTCAGGAGAATAAGAATGAATTTGCTGAATTTTGGGTCGGCCTCATGTACCCAATGGGTCAGTGAGGCCACAAATTTCTAATGAAATGGGCTGACCCATGGCCTCACATATTGACCTTGGGGCCACAGGGGCAGGTTCGGGTCAGCCCATTCCGATCTTGAAGCACAATATATCTCACCATGTTTGTAGGAATAGCTAGTTATCTTAGATAAGGCTAAGAAATAACCCATCGTAGACATGCTTTTATTGTCATCTCTAAGTTACATGCAAGGTTTAAGATAAGACTATCTTACCAACCACTGTACACAACCTTATGTTCTTTGGACCAACACTCTTTGTAGACAAAGCAAATGCCCTTGGCCTTATGAATATTTGATAGAGTAGGTCATTTTTCATCGAGTGATAAAGTGTGTTCAGTGAGTTTTCTCTCTTTAGTTGGTCACCAAGGAGGAGGTGGAGGCAGTAGCAATGCTTGGGCTTAAAGACTGTTGCCAGGATCAGGTGGAGGGATAACTCATGCATCCAAATTTTCATGTAATAATGTTAGCTTATTAGTAGTAGTATCCAAATCTCGGTTTCTATATAGCTACATGAAAACAAACAACAGAATACAGGCCATCGAGGAAAGGAGTAGTGCAATCTAGATCTCGTAAGAAGATAGTTGATCATATAGTAGTGAAACACACTACATAATCTTAAACTAAATTAGTTTGAGCACTGTGAAACATATGACAAATATAAGGTCTCATGTTGGTTGCGACCAAGTCTACTCTAAACCAGTTGGTTGATAGAAATCATGGAGTACGACATTGTATAGGTTCCAACCAATGAGCCACCCCCTCAAACTGAGAAGATGTATAAGCATTCTACTATGTATGTAGAGTGATCCAGAACTAAAAATAATCCTCACACCTATTCTATTAGATGAGGGGATTTATACCATCGAAGGGGAGTATTTGACACGAGGAACAAATGGTTGGTGGACAGTGATATCACGATGAGGAATTTCAACAGGAGGGGTAAAATTATTTAGGAAAATTGCTCACACGCACCTCTGACCGGAGGAGGTACATATATATACCTTCCCTCGATGTTCCTTGTCGGGGCTATGGTTGTCTGCTACACCATCAGAGGCGTTGATGACCGACGATTTGGGGGAGATTTGGCCTCATCCCTTGGAATTCGGATCTACACGCGCTTCATGTCTCCCTTGATCCAGATCTTGTTGATGTCAATGTTCAAGTCCTCTTGAGTTCTGTCGAGCTTCCCGGGATTTTCACCGGAAGTCTTGCATACCACCTTGAGGTATCTGTTCGCTGATCTAGCTACTTATTGTGTCGATGAGCTTCGCGAAGTCGCACTTGAGTAGCTCATAGATTTGTCTTCCTTTGATTGAGAGCTCCTCTATAAACACCACACGTTGACGGACCTTGTGTTAAGTGAAGTGGCTATGCCCAGGAAGCACAAGGACCATTGGCCCAGGTGTTGGAAATATGCCCTAGAGGCAATAATAAATTGGTTATTATTATATTTCCTTGTTCATGATAGTCGTTTATTATCCATGCTATAATTGTATTGATAGGAAACTCAGATACATGTGCGGATACATAGACAAGACCATGTCCCTAGTAAGCCTCTAGTTGACTAGCTCGTTGATCAACAGATGGTTACGGTTTCCTGACCATGGACATTGGATGTCGTTGATAACGGGATCACATCATTTGGAGAATGATGTGATGGACAAGACCCAATCCTAAGCCTAGCATAAAGATCGTGTAGTTCGTATGCTAAAGCTTTTCTAATGTCAACTATCTTTTCCTTAGACCATGAGATTGTGCAACTCCGGATACCGTAGGAATGCTTTGGGTGTACCAAAGCGTCACAACGAATCGGGTGGCTATAAAGGTGCACTACAGGTATCTCCGAAAGTGTCATTGGGTTGGCACGAATCGATCATGGTATTTGTCACTCTGTAAACGGAGAGGTATCTCTGGGCCCACTCGGTAGGACATCATCATAATGTGCACAATGTGACCAAGGGGTTGATCACGGGATGATGTATTACGGAACGAGTAAAGAGACTTGCCGTAACGAGATTGAACAAGGTATCGATACCGACGATCGAATCTCGGGCAAGTACAATACCGTTAGACAAAGGGAATTGTATACGGATCGATTGAGTCCTTGACATCGTGGTTCATCCGATGAGATCATCGTGGAACATGTGGGAGCCAACATGGGTATCCAGATCCCATGTTGGTTATTGACCGGAGAACGTCTCGGTCATGTTCGCATGGTTCCCGAACCCGTAGGGTCTACACATAAGGTTCGATGGCGCTAGGGTTATAGGGAATAGATATACGTGGTTACCGAATGTTGTTCGGATTCCGGATGAGATCCCGGACGTCACGAGGAGTTCGGAATGGTCCGGAGGTAAAGATTTATATATGGAAGTCCTATTTTGGCCACCGAAAATGTTCGGATTTTTCGGTATTGTACCGGGAAGGTTCTAGAAGGTTTGGAGTGGGGCCCACCTGCATGGGGGACCCACATGAACGTGGGTAGTGGGGCAAGGCCCCACACCCCTGGTCAAGCGCACCAAGATCCCCTTAGAAGGAATAAGATCATATCCGAAGGATAAGATCAAGATCCCTAAAAAGGGGGGATAACAGTCGGTGGGGAAAGGAAAGGACGAGATTTCTTTCCTCCCACCTTTGCCAACGCCTCAATGGACTTGGAGGGCAAGAAATAATCCCCCTCCACCCCTATATATAGTGGGGAGGCGCATGGGAGCTGCACCCTTGCCCCTGGCGCAGCCCTCCCCTCTCCCAAGTCCTCCTCCTCTCCCGCGGTGCTTGGTGAAGCCCTGCAGGATTGCCACGCTTCTCCATCACCACCACACCGTCGTGCTGCTGCTGGATGGAGTCTTTCCAACCTCTCCCTCTCTCCTTGCTGGATCAAGGCATGGGAGACGTCACCGGGCTGTACGTGTGTTGAACGCGGAGGTGCCGTCCGTTCGGCACTAGGATCTCCGGTGATTTGGATCACGATGAGTACGACTCCTTCAACCCCGTTCTCTTGAACGCTTCCGCTTAGCGATCTACAAGGGTATGTAGATGCACTCTCCTTCCCCTCGCTGCTAGTTTCTCCATAGATAGATCTTGATGACACATAGGAAAATTTTGAATTTCTGCTACGTTCCCCAACAGTGGTATTAGAGCTAGGTCTATTGCGTAGATTCTTTGCACGAGTAGAACACAAAGTAGTTATGGGCGTTGATTTTGTTCAATATGCTTACCGTTACTAGTCCAATCTTGTTTCGACGGTATTGTGGGATGAAGCGGCCCGGACCGACCTTACACGTACACTTACGTGAGACAGGTTCCACCGACTGACATGCACTTGGTGCATAAGGTGGCTAGCGGGTGCCAGTCTCTCCCACTTTAGTCGGAACGGATTCGATGAAAAGGGTCCTTATGAAGGGTAAATAGCAATTGGCATATCACGTTGTGGTTTTGCGTGAGGTAAGAAACGTTCTTGCTAGAAACCCATAGCAGCCACGTAAAACATGCAAACAACAATTAGAGGACGTCTAACTTGTTTTTGCGGGGTATGCTATGTGATGTGATATGGCCAAGAAGAATGTGATGAATGATATGTGATGTATGAGATTGATCATGTTCTTGTAATAGGAATCACGACTTGCATGTCGATGAGTATGACAACCGGCAAGAGCCATAGGAGTTGTGTTAATTTATTGTATGACCTGCGTGTCATTGAACAACGCCATGTAATTACTTTACTTTATTGCTAACCGGTAGCCATAGTAGTAGAAGTAATAAGTTGGCGAGACAACTTCATGGAGACACGATGATGGAGATCATGATGATGGAGATCATGGTGTCATGCCGGTGACGATGATGATCATGGAGCCCCGAAGATGGAGATCAAAAGGAGCAAAATGATATTGGCCATATCATGTCACTATTTGATTGCATGTGATGTTTATCATGTTTATACATCTTATTTTCTTAGAGCGACGGTAGTAAATAAGATGATCCCTCAATAAAATTCCAAGAAAGTGGTCCCCCTAACTGTGCACCGTTGCGAAAGTTCGTCATTTCGAAGCACCAGTGAGGATCGGGTGTGATAGATTCTTACGTTCACATACAACGGGTGTAAGACAGATTTACACACGCGAAACACTTAGGTTAACTTGACGAGCCTAGCATGTACAGACATGGCCTCGGAACACAAGAGACCGAAAGGTCGAGCATGAGTCGTATGGAGGATACGATCAACATGAAGATGTTCACCGATGATGACTAGTCCGTCTCACGTGATGATCGGACACGGCCTAGTTGACTCGGATCATGTAATCACTTAGATGACTAGAGGATGTCTATCGAGTGGGAGTTCATGAGATGAACTTAATTATCCTGAACATAGTCAAAAGATCTTTGCAAATTATGTAAAAGCTCGCGCTTTAGTTTCCTTGTTTAGATATGTTCCTAGAGAAAATATAGTTGAAAGTTGACAGTAGCGATTATACGGACAGAAAAAAGCTTATGTCCTTAATGCACCGCTCAGTGTGCTGAACCCCAAACGTTGTCTGTGGATGTTGCGAACATCGGACATACACGTTATGATAACTACGTGATAGTTAAGTTAAACGGTTTAGAGTTGAGGCACCAAAGACGTTTTTCGAAACATCGCGGAACATATGAGATGTTTCGAGGGCTGAAATTGGGATTTCAGGCTCGTGCCCACGTCAAAAGGTATAAGACCTCCGACGATTTTCTTAGCCTGCAAACTAAGGGAGAAAAGCTCAATCATTGAGCTTGTGCTCAGATTGTCTGAGTGCAACAATCACTTGAATCGAGTGGGAGTTGATCTTCCAGAGATAGTGATGTTTCTCCAAAGTCATTGCCACCAAGCTGCTAGAGCTTCGTGATGAACTATAACAAATCAGGGATAAATATGATGATCCTTGAGATATTCGCGATGTTTGACACCGCGAAAGTAGGAATCAAGAAGGAGCATCAATTGTTGATGGTTGGTGAAACCACTAGTTTCAAGAAGGGCAAGGGCAAGAGGGATACTTCATGAAACAACAAATCAGTTGTTGCTCTAATGAAGAAACCCAAGGTTGAACCCAAACCCGAGACTAAGTGCTTACGTAATAAGGGGAACAGCATTTGGAGCAGAATTACCCTAGATACTTGGTAGATGAGAAGGTGGCAAGGTCGATAGAAGTATATTGGATATACATTAAGTTATTGTGTACTTTACAAGTACTCCTAGTAGCACCAGTGGTATTAGATACCGGTTCGGTTGCTAAGTGTTAGTAACTCGAAATAAAAGGCTACGGAATAAGCGGAGACTAGCTAAAGGTGAGTGACGATATGTGTTGAAGTGTTTCCAAGTTTGATGTGATCAAACATCGCACGCTCCCTCTACCATCAAGATTAGTATTAAACCAGAATAATTTTCATTTGGTGTTTGCGTTGAGCATAGACATGATTGGATTATGTCTATCATAATACGGTTATTCATTTAAGGAGAATAATGGTTACTCTATTTATTTGAATAATACCTTCAATGGTCTTGCACCTAAAGGAATGGTTTATTGAATCTCGATCATAGTAATACACATTTTCATGCCAAAAGATATAAGATAGTAATGATGGTACCACTTACTTGTGGCATCGCCATGTAAGTCATATTGGTATAAAAGCATGAAGAAGCTCCATGTTGATGGATCTTTGGACTCACTCATTTTTGAAAAGTTTGAGACATGCGAACCATGTCTATTGGTGTATACGCATGAAGAAACTCCATACAGATGGATCGTTTGGACTCACTTGATTTTGAATCACTTGAGATATGCAAATCATACCACATGGGCAAAATGGTGAAAAGCCTCGGTTTTAGTAAGATGGAACAAGATAGCAACTTGTTGGAAGTAACACATTTTGATGTGTGCAGTCCAATGAGTCTTTGAGGCATCTGATGAATATCGTTATGTTCTTACTTCACGGATGATTTGAGTAGATACTGAGTGTATTTACTTGATGAAACACAAGTCTGAATTATTGAATGGTTCAAGTAATTTCAGAGTGAAGTTGAAGATCATCGTGACAAGAGGATAAAATGTCTATGATATGATCATAGAGATGAGTATCTGAGTTACGAGCTTTGGCACGCAATCAAGACATTGTGGAAATTGTTTCACAATAAATACTGCCTGGAACACCATAGTGTGATGGTGTGTCCAAACATCATAGTTGCACCCTATTGGATATGATGCGTACCATGATGTCTCTTATCGAATTACCACTATCGTTCACGGGTTAGGCATTAGAGACAACGACACTCACTTTAATAGGGCACCACGTAATTCCGTTGAGACGACACCGTTTGAACTATGGTTTGGAGAAACCTAAATTGTCGTTTCTTAAAAGTTTGGGGCTGCGACGCTTATGTGAAAAAGTTTCAGGTTGATAAGCTCGAACCCAAAGAGGATAAAATGCTTCTTCATAGGACACCCAAAACAGTTGAGTATACCTCCGGTCTCGATTCGGAAGCAAAAGGATTGTTTCTAGAATTAGGTCCTTTCACGAGAAAAGTTTCTCTCGAAAGAATTGAGTGGGAGGATGGTGGAGACTTGATGAGGTTATTGAACCGTCACTTCAACAAGTGTGTAGCAGGGCACAGGAAGTTGTTCCTGTGGCGCCTACACCAATTGAAGTAGAAGCTTATGATAGTGATCATGAAGTTTTGGATCAAGTCACTACCGTACCTCGTAGGGTGACAAGGATGTGTACTACTTCTGAGTGGTACAGTAATCCTGTCTTGAAGGTCATGTTGCTAGACAACAATGAACCTACGAGCTATGAAGAAGCAATGGTGGGCCCGGATTCCGACGAATGGCTCAAGGCCATAACATCCGAGGAAAGGTTTCCTCGGCGTTATACTTGAGGAAAGGTTGTATGTGATACAACCAGAAGGTTTTGTCAATCCTGAAAGATGCTAACAAGTATGCAAAGCTCCAGCAATCCTTCTAAGGACTGGAGTAAGCATCTCGGAGTTGGAATGTACGCTTTGATGAGATGATTAAAGATTTTGGGTTTATACAAAGTTTGTGAGAAACTTGTATTTCCAAAGAAGTGAGTGGGAGCACTATAGAATTTCTGATAAGTATATGTGAATGACATATTGTTGATCGGAAATGATGTAGAATTTCTGGAAAGCATATAGGGTTATTTGAAAAGTGTTTTTCAATAGAAAATCTGAATTAAGCTGCTTGAACATTGAGCATCAAGATCTATGAGGATAGATAAAAAAACGCTAAATGGTACTTTCAAATGAGCACATACCTTGACATGATCTTGAAGGTGTTCAAGATGGATCAGTCAAAGCAGGAGTTCTTGCATGAGTTGTAAGGTATGAAGTTAAGAGTTAAAGCTCGACCACGGCAGAAGAGAGAGAAAGGACGAAGGTCGTCCCCTATGCTTCAAACATAGGCTCTGTAGTATGCTATGCTGTGTACCGCACTGGAAGTGTGCCTTGCCATGAGTCTGGCAAGGGGGTACAAGAGTGATCCAGGAATGGATCATTGGACAACGGTCAAAATTGTCCTTGGACTAAATAAGGACATGTTTGTCGATTAT
Organism: Aegilops longissima; assembly: GCA_021605205.1. Taxonomy (NCBI): domain Eukaryota; kingdom Viridiplantae; phylum Streptophyta; class Magnoliopsida; order Poales; family Poaceae; genus Aegilops; species Aegilops longissima. The sequence goes on along the minus strand of CM038677.1, from coordinate 192,426,158 downwards.
GGAGGTGATAAAGAGTTCGGCGTAAAGGGTTATGTCGATGCAAGCTTTAACACATATCCGAGTGACTCTGAGTAGCAAACCAGATACATATAGTGGAGCAACCATTTGGAATAGCTCCAAGTGGAGCGTGGAAGCAGCATTTACAATATGACATAGAGATTTGCGAAGTACATACGGATCTGAATGTTGCAGACCCGTTGACTAAAACCTCTCTCACAAGCAAAACATGATCAAACCCCAGAACTCATTGAGTCTTAATCACATGATGATGTGAACTAGTTTAGTGACACTAGTGAACTCTTGGATGTTGGTCACATGGAGATGTGACCTATGAGTGTTGATCACATAGTGATGTGAACTAGATTATTGACTCTAGTGCAAGTGGGAGACTGTTGGAAATATGCCCTAGAGGCAATAATAAATTGGTTATTATTATATTTCCTTGTTCATGATAATCGTTTATTATCCATGCTATAATTGTATTGATAGGAAACTCAGATACATGTGCGGATACATAGACAAGACCATGTCCCTAGTAAGCCTCTAGTTGACTAGCTCGTTGATCAACAGATGGTTACGGTTTCCTGACCATGGACATTGGATGTCGTTGATAACGGGATCACATCATTTGGAGAATGATGTGATGGACAAGACCCAATCCTAAACCTAGCACAAAGATCGTGTAGTTCGTATGCTAAAGCTTTTCTAATGTCAAGTATCTTTTCCTTAGACCATGAGATTGTGCAACTCCCGGATACCGTAGGAATGCTTTGGGTGTACCAAACGTCACAACGAATCTGGGTGGCTATAAAGGTGCACTACGGTATCTCCGGAAGTGTCATTGGGTTGGCACGAATCGACATGGGATTTGTCACTGTAAAGCGGAGAGGTATCTCTGGGCCCACTCGGTAGGACATCATCATAATGTGCACAATGTGACCAAGGGGTTGATCACGGGATGATGTGTTACGGAACGAGTAAAGAGACTTGCCGGTAATGAGATTGAACAAGGTATCGGTATACCGACGATCGAATCTCGGGCAAGTACAATACCGTTAGACAAAGGGAATTGTATACGGGATCGATTGAGTCCTTGACATCGTGTTTCATCCGATGAGATCATCGTGGAACATGTGGGAGCCAACATGGGTATCCAGATCCCGCTGTTGGTTATTGACCGGAGAACGTCTCGGTCATGTCTGCATGGTTCCCGAACCCGTAGGGTCTACACACTTAAGGTTCGATGACGCTAGGGTTATAGGGAATAGATATACGTGGTTACCGAATGTTGTTGGATTCCGGATGAGATCCCGGACGTCACGAGGAGTTCCGGAATGGTCCGGAGGTAAAGATTTATATATGGAAGTCCTATTTTGGCCACCGGAAAATGTTCGGGATTTTTCGGTATTGTACCGGAAGGTTCTAGAAGGTTCGGAGTGGGGCCCACCTGCATGGGGGACCCACATGAATGTGGGTAGTGGGGGCAAGGCCCCACACCCCTGGTCAAGCGCACCAAGATCCCCCTTAGAAGGAATAAGATCATATCCGAAGGGATAAGATCAACATCCTAAAAGGGGGATAACAATCGATGGGGAAAGGAAAGGACGGGATTTCTTTCCTCCCACCTTTGCTAACGCCCCAATGGACTTGGAGGGCAATAAATAATCCCCTCCACCCCTATATATAGTGGGAGGCGCATGGGAGCTGCACCCTTGCCCTGGCGCAGCCCTCCCCTCTCCCAAGTCCTCCTCCTCTCCGCGGTGCTTGGTGAAGCCTGCAGATTGCCATGCTCCTCCGTCACCACCACACCGTCGCTGCTGCTGGATGGAGTCTTCCCAACCTCTCCTCTCTCCTTGCTGGATCAAGGCATGGGAGGCGCCACCGGGCTGTACGTGTGTTGAACGCGGAGGTGCCGTCCGTTCGGCACTAGGATCTCCGTGATTTGGATCACGATGAGTACGACTCCTTCAACCCCGTTCTCTTGAGCGCTTCCGCTTAGCGATCTACAAGGGTATGTAGATGCACTCTCCTTCCCCTCGTTGCTAGTTTCTCCATAGATAGATCTTGGTGACACGTAGGAAAATTTTGAATTTCTGCTACGTTCCCCAACACCAGGTGCCAGATTTTCAGTGCACTGTTGTAGCTCGAGGTGCAAGAAGCAAGGGTGTTGGGGAAGATAAAGATCTAGGTCTAAAGTGTGTCGATTTCATATGTATTCCATCCAACCACCCTCAAATTTGTATACAGCTGAAATGAGATAAGCAGTGACCATTTCCTTCCTTCCCAAGAATAAATGATGGCTATGGCTAGTGCTCTTTATACGGAAAATGATTACAGGTTAGTGGACCCATTTTGGGCCCACAAGCCGTGGAGGCAGACACCTTTCTTAAAGGGACAATTGCATTTTTACCCCTAGTTGGTTCCTACCCACGGGTTTTTCCCTTACTTTTCGAGCTTGCTCAGTTTTGCCCTTTCTTTTTCCGTCGTGGTCCCTGGAATGCCCTTTGACCGTTCGACAAAAACTTAGAAAATTCATAACTAATTCATATGAACTCAGAAAAATGCAAATAAGATATCAAAATGTTCAGATAAACATTACCTTTATGTGCATATCATTTGCATTCAGGACAAAAGCACCCTTAAAACTACCTGAGATAATTAATGTTATTAACCTTACTAAAAGTAAAAATGTATAAACAGTATTTTTTTCATGAATAAAAATTACATGCAAATGTAGGTGATGTTTTTTGAACATCCTGATATCTTATTTGCATTTTTCTGAGTTCACATCATCTTGTTATGAATGTTGTAATGACTTTGACCATTATTTGGAAACTTCATAACAAGTTGGTACGAACTCAAAAAAATGCAAATGAGATATTAGGATGTTCAGAAAACATCAACAACATTTGCATGTAATTTTTATTCATGAAAATATATATTTTTTTATACCTTTTTATTTTTAATAATGTTAATAACATTAATTACCTCAGGTAGTTTAAACGATGTTTTTGTCCTAAATGCAAATGATATGCACATAAAGTTAATGTTAATCTGAACATTTTGATATCTTATTTGCATTTTTCTGAGTTCATATGAATTAGTTATGAATTTTCAAAGTTTTGGTCAAACGGTCAAAGGGCATTCGAGCGACCTCGATGGAAAAAGTAAGGGCAAAACTGAGCAAGCTCGAAAAGTAAGGGCAAAACCCGTGGGTAGGAACCAACTAGGGGTAAAAATGCAATTGTCCCTTTCTTAAATGGGCAGGTTCACCGGCCTATCGTTTGAACGTGTCACTGGCTTTGGAACATCTAGGGCTTGTTGGATGCATTCACATATATGTATATGCATAAACTAAATCAAAATCCCTACCAATCCGGCAATGATAGATGGCAACAATAAGTTAAAAAAAGTTATTAGGGAGTTTGACGGTTTAGCAATAGGCTTTGTAATATTGACATTCCAATGTGTTTGTGTCGTATGGCTTTTATGTTTGTTTTCTTTGTATGACTTGGTGGGCCTGCACTTTGTAATATGTGCATTGTCATGTGCGTATGACAGGAGAGTTTTTTCTTCCTTTGTAGAAGTACATATATGGTTGGTAACTAATTACATGAAAATTTGCCATGTCCACAATCATTGTTGTGTACACGAATCTATGTTGGTTCCGACTAGTATTAGGACAAATCTATTCGAAGGTGGAACCATTATTCATTCATGGTTGAATAAAAACTCATATGTATTACTACGACTGTGAGGTCGAGGATTAATTGTGTGTTTCTTTTTTATGGAAGTAAAGTAAATCTCACATGCACATAACATGGCATGCGGTAGCTTAGTGTGTCTTTGGATCAGGATGTCAACACGTCATGCTAATCTATGGCGAGTCAGGAGCACGGCGGATGATTCGTCCGCCACACTTTAGCTACAGAAAAAAGTGAAGTGCGATAGTTTATTTTGGTTTGGCATGTTTTTTTCGATAAAGGGCGATTTTATTATCTCAAATGTAGCATCAAGCGGATACAAAGCATTATGAGAAACACCCGGCCTCTGCATAACTAGGATGCACACGGCCCAATATGAAGGTCTGACAAAAATTGATAAAAAAACCGACAAATCGGCAACAGTAGAGCCCTATAGACCGACACTATGCCTATGTCGATGGAGGTGGTGGATCGATCCGAAGGTTATGTTGCCACCCATGTTGGGAAAAAACCTCCATAGCCACATGCTTGAATCGCATACACACCGCCTTGAACAGCGGTTGGTCCTCCGGTCGTTGTAACATAGACCACATACGTAGCAATTGCGTACACCAGAAAATAACCTGTAGAGGAGAAGCATTTCTTCCATTAAAAAAATCATTTCTACATAGTCAAAGCGACCAAATTAAGGCATATGCTCCCACCCTTATTAGCTTTTGAACCTATTTGAAATACCGTCCAATCAATGACCAAAAATATTGGCAACAGTTGTGGGCAGATACAAATTTGACGCTATTTGGATGACTGACCACGTAGAACGTGCAGACTTGCATTGGAAAAGGAGGTGTTTGATTGTCTTGTCATGAGTACAAAAACAACACTTCTTACTCCCTTGCCAGTTGCGTCGTGCGAGATTGTCTTTGGTTAACACAACCCCCCTACGAAGATACCACATGAAAATTTTCACTTTTAGTGGAATCTTGGACTTCCAAATTTTCTTGTATTACTCACTGGTACCTCGAATGTGTGAGCGCACGATACATAGAGTCTACAGTGAAAGACCCGATGTAGTAAGGTTCCAGTGAAACACATCCCGCCTTGTGTCGAGTTAATCGAATCCAATCGAGATAAAAGATTATGCCATGACACAAGTCTGAACCAATCAAATCCCTTTGAGCGAAATATACTGGCGGAATGAACTGAGCACTTGCGCAATAGTATTATTCTTATCGCGAACAATGTTGTATAAGCCTGGATATTGTTCTCGGAGACTGGCATTGCCTAGCCAGATGTCTTCTCAAAAACGAATCTCCAACCCATCCTTTATCGCGAAAGACCCAAAACGAAAGAGATGTTTCTTTGTCGCCATTAGGCCAACCCAAAAGTGCGAATCGCCAGGTTTCCAAAATGCCCGGGACACCGCCTTTTGACCTAGATACTTGTTGCGCAGCATGGTTTGCCAAACACCATCCTCAGTAAGAAGTTTGAACAACCATTTACTGAGTAGGGCATCGTTTTTGACCTGCAAGTCATGAATTCCGAGCCCTCCTTGGTCTTTCGGCCTACAAATCACGCTCCATTTGGCCAGCCTGTATTTTTTCTTTTCACCGTCTCCTTGCCAAAAGAATCTGGATCTAAAATAATCCAGTCTTTTTAGGACCCCTTTTGGGAGTTGGAAGAAAGAAAGTATATAGAGAACCATATTTGTGAGGACAGAGTTAATCAAAACCAACCGTCCTCCAACTGAAAGTAGTTTGCCTTTCCAACTACTCAACTGTTTCTCTAGACGCTCCTCTACATGCTTCCACTCCGCAATGGTGAGGCGTCGATAATGAATCGGTATTCCCAGATATTTAATCGGGAATTGGCCATGTGCGCAACCAAATAGGTCAGCATAATCGGTCGCCGCCTCAACGACTTCTCCAAAGCAGAACAATTCGCTTTTATGGAAGTTTATTTTGAGACCCGACATTTGCTCAAACGCTGAAAGCAAGAGTTTCAGGTTTCGAGCGTTGTCCAGATCATGTTCCATAAAAAGAATTGTGTCATCGACATATTGTAAAATAGAGAGGACACCATCCACAAGGTGTGGCACTACTCCTGCAATTTGGCCGTCCTGCTTGGCGCGCTCAATCAGAATAGCCAACATGTCAGCGACAATGTTAAATAACATTGGGGACATGGAGTCACCCTGCCGTAGTCCTTTTTTTTGTCTGAAAGTAATGGCCTACATCATCATTGACTTTGATGGCCACACTACCTTCAGTTACAAAATTGTGGATCCACTGGCGCCATTTATCGGAGAAACCTTTCATCCTTAGGGCATGTTCAAGGAAAGACCACTTGACCTTGTCATATGCCTTTTCAAAGTCAATTTTGAATATCACTCCACTCATGTTTTTTCGGTGCATCTCGTGGACGGTCTCATGCAGGATTACTACACCATCTAGTATATTTCGTCCTTGCATAAAGGCCGTTTGAGATGGACGGACAACACGGTCAGCTCTCATGTTTAACCTATTCGTAGCCACTTTGGTGAAAATCTTGAAGCTAACATTAAGGAGACATATGGGTCTAAACTGTTGAATCCGTTCAGCCTCCTTAATCTTCGGCAACAAAACAATCTTGCCAAAATTTATTCTGAATAGATCAAGTCGATCGACATGAAGATAATTGAACAACTCCAAAAGGTCAGCCTTGATGATATCCCAGAAATTCTGATAGAATTCTGCGGTGAAACCATCAGGGCCTGGAGCTTTGTTGTGTTCCATTTGGAACACCGCCGCTCTCACCTCCTCTTCTGAGAAAGGTGCTGTGAGGATATCATTCTCTTTTGCCGTGACTTGTGGAATATCATCTGTTCGGGTCTCGTCAAGGGTGACATTCCCTTCATCCGACGCTCTGAACAGATATTTGTAGTAGCTGGTGATATAGTTTTTGAGTTCCCTTTGACCTTCGATCCGCCCCTCATCCTGTTGGAGGCTATGAATACATTTCTTCCTGTGTCGACCATTGGCAAGCAATTAGAAGTATCTTGTATTACTATCTCCCATTAGAATGAAGTCAGCTTTGGACCTCTGGTAATATTTGATCTCCTCTTCTCGCGGACGGGCAACCTTCTCATTAGATTGTTTTTTCAATTCAATCTCATGTTGAGATAAGGTGCGGGTCTCTGAGTGGCAGAAATCAAACGTTTCGGCTCGGCAGCGCAAGGCGCGATCCAAACACGCTCTTAGTTTTCTGCATTGTAGTACAAGGTTTGGTTGTTTTCTTCCAATGCATTTGACTAAATAGATCATTGTTTATTACAAAATACACTACTAAATTGTAGTTTATTGTTTCACAATGACTTCACTTACATTTGCATTATGGTTCTACGATTCCACGTTATGGCAATCTGACCTCCAAAATATGGCCCATTGTTATGCACACATGTGCATAGATAAGAAATCATACCCATACACATTATAAGGCATGTGGGTGTCTATTAGCGAACATCCTCCTATCCATAAGCATGAGGATGCTTCTAGTGCCCCCCTCCTCACTCAGTGTGCCTTCTCTTCTTCAATGCAGGTGGTCATTAGGTCCATGCAGTAGACTGACGGTGATACAACCTCTTCAAGAAATAGGAATACTTATTTGCGGTAGGCAGCGGAGTCATGTGGGAACCACTAGTGATCTAGTTATAATTTGTGAAAATCTCTACTTGCTTTTGTAAATACAAGTTCTTTTTTATTCTTTACAATATTTAGGTGATATTTACTTTGTATCAAAATATAAGACCTTCTTTTGACACTGGTAGGAGCAGTTTTTATTTTGCGGGCAATATCTAGGTGATAGTTAGAAATCTTTAGTGAAAATGGCAGTTTCACAATACAAAGAAGAATATGGTGTTACTGTTTTCTTTGCTTAGTAGATCAATTCGATCTACAGCTATGTGCCCTACTCAAAGTATAATTTGATGCTCTTTTTTTCTTCTCATGTCCAAGTTGTGATCATGTGGTGCTCTAGACATTAAAATATCAGCATGATCATCACGAATCCAATTATTGTGAGCTGAAACGAGCATAGCTCTACTATAATATCTTATCTCCCTATCTATCTAATTGGAGACCCTTGGTCACTAACCGTAAGTGGAATTCAGTCATTGTTGACGGCGATGTTTAGCACTACAACTGAAAAAACGCCCATCCTATCTAGTGCCTCAGATGCTAAAAGCAAGTGGTTAGCAGGAATAAATCTGAAGTAAGCTGGATTTGATGTTTGGGACGATACAATAGATATTCCGCCCCTAACCAGCAGGGGCACTGTTGTGACATGGGCGTCAATGCGGTCTACGAAAATGCGCTCCCGATGAGATGTGTGGTTGGCAAGAAAATTCACCTGGTAGAGCCTAGAAGGATCTGGCAGGTGCGTAAACTTATAAACTAGGAGTGATAAAATCAGGAGAAGAATCATCTAGGTAGGTGGAAAGATAGGAGTCGGATCAAGGTAAAGTGGTAGCAATTGTTCATGTCTATCTTCGGTCGCGCGGAGAACATTTATCTGCGGGGAGGAATATGTGCGGAGACTGACCCGTGACTCGAAAAAACAATGAAAAAAGAAACAAACAATGACCCGTGACTCGACAGAGTCCATGGAAACAAAATCTTTTTCTTTGAGGGACATGGAAACAAAATCTGTGTGAGCGTGCACCGCTGGCATCGTGGTCATGCGGGAACAACTGCCAACCCTTGTAACATCGGCACGCCAGTCCTGGATGACACTGCGGTACTACATACCACCTGGGTAATGTTGCCTCGTTGACTTTCAGCGGAAACGCGCATGGGCACGCGAGTGCAGGGACACTCGTCTAACCAAGTCCTGCCGCTCGCTCGCTTGTGTTGCTCGCGATACGCACAGTAATTCAATCCCGCATGAGCGTACAATGAAAATGGAAAACGCTCAAAACGTTTTAAGTTTCAACTATGAAACTTATGGTTTTTGGAACTAAAACTGCCAAGTTTCAACCAGTCCAGAAATATAATTTCAAGCAATTTTTTTCTGTCGGTTGTAGACACAAAATAATTGATTTTTATCGATCGCTTGTGTTAAGTTTTAACATTGAAACTTAACAAAATTCTTGAAATATTGTCAGAATATATTCAAAATGGATTTTATTTGAAAGCGCTGGTCACGAGAAACACAAATGTGAAAACATAACTTAATTTAGAATTTTTGTTTAAAAGATATACAACTTTGAAAATCAGACGTCAAAATAAAAAGCGGGCACGAGGGACATGCATGCCCTGCATTTACTTGCCACAAATCCTCGTCCGACTTTCAGCGTCAGTGGTGTTATTGCATATATGGTCTGCATAGCGATGTAACTATTGCATGGGTTTTTGAACCAGGAATTTTCAGATCCAGGCTCTTTTATGCATCACTCATTTCTGCAGATATATGCCTATGTTTGTTGTATGTACGAGTAGTTTTTAAGAAAGTTGTACAAATAATTTGAGTATTATTCTTTTTCTGTTTGTGCAACGTACTAGATAGTTATGAATGTGTGTGTATACTATTGTATATCCGTACTACAAATATATATTTATAGATCATATATGTATTACAAATGTTTTTTTATCACAGTTTCCGATGGTGGGGATGATGGTTGTTAGCCCACCAGAACTAGAGTGCTCCTACCGCGCGCCAAAGCAAGCTGAATTCGGGAAGCACACTAACTCGCACGTGTTACGACAATTTCTTTCGTTCAGTAGTTCCCGTTCTTTCGGTCAATAGTTCCTGTTTTTTTCATTTCGCTAAGTTCCTGTTGCGTTAGTTCGTTTCTATTAAAAAATGTCTCATTCCAGAAAAGTTCATCATTTTAAAAAAAAGTTCACAATTTTTTAAAAATTTCATCGATTTTAAAAAATAGTTCATTGATTTTGAAAAAAATATTATTGAATTTGGAAAAAGTTCATCAAAATTTTAAAAAAATCATCAAATTTCAAAAAGTTCATCAATTTTGAAATTTTTTATCGAATTTGAAAAAAATCATCAAATTTGGGGGAAAAAGTCCATGAATTTTCTGAAGAATGTTCACAAATTCAAAAACGTCATCAATTTTGAAACAAAACTTTACGAATCTGAAAAAAGTACACCAGATTTAATAAAAAGTTCATGGATTTGAAAAAAGTTCATCGATTTTGATTCAAAAAACGGTTCACGCATTCTGAAAAAAAAAGGAACAAGAAAAATAAAAAATAGAATAAAATAACAGGAGAAAGAAGAAAAGGATGTAACTAATTACATCTAAGGGGTTGTCTTTGTTTTAGGGGTATCGAAGGGGTTGTGTTTTTTTAGGGGTACCGAAGGGGTTGTCTAGTTGGCTACCGTATAGTTTTTATTTTTTAGAAACGGGCTACCGTATAGCTAACACCGGATGTGGAGGTCGTGGGTTCTAATCATACCTAGCGCATTCTTTTGAGGGTTAAAGCACTGGAAAAAAGAGAGAGGCGGGCTGGCCCGGAGGGAAGCTCCTATTCGCCGCATTCTGTGGCAAATAGACGTCCCTTTCGCACAGGTCATGCCCGGCTGGGCCGGCCCATTCCAGTTGAACTGGAGCGAGCAGCGGGTGAAAATTGCTGAAATCGCTAGTTGAGGAGTATTTGTTGCAAAGATCACTCCAATTTCTCTGATGTGAGAAGTAGCGCACATGTAGCGCGCCACAACCTGAGAGCTGTCTTTTTTTCATAGATCTGTTTATTCAAAATGTTTTCTCTCTCAAACCGTGCGTCCAAATCTCGAACCGCTCTCACCGTTGGATTCCTCGCCTCGAGATCTTCAAAATTAGATCCAATGTTGATAGGTTTTGAAGTACTTTTTTTCATGAAAAGCTGGACGAAAAAACCGAACCGGGAGCACGAGTTTTTTCCCTTTCCGAAAGAGGCACGCCCGTGCGTCTCACGAAATCACAACCTTGCCTCTTGCGGAAGCAAAACCATGACTCTCCTGGAAGGAAAAAAAAGAAAACTCATTTTTTTTCGTTTTCGAGGAGGCACGGACGTGACTCTCGCGAAAGCACAACTGTACCTCTCGCGGAAGCAAAACCGTGACTCTCGTAAAAGGGAAAAAAATAGAAAACGCGTTTTTTTTCGTTTCCGAGAGGCACGGCCGTGACTCTCGCGGAAGCGAAACCGTGACTCACGCAAAAGAAAAAAAAAACAAAAAATGCGTTTTTTCGTTTCCGAGAGGCACGACCGTAACTCTCGCTAAAGCACAACCGCGCCTCTCGCGGAAACAAAATCGTGACTCTCGCGAAAGGACAAAAGACAGAAAACGCGTTTTTTTTCGTTTCCGAGGGGCACGGCCATGACTCTCGCGAAAGCCCACTCGTGCCTCTCGCGGAAGCAAACCGCGACTCTCGCAAAAAAAAACAGAAAACACATTTTTTTCTGTTTCTGAGAGGCATGGCCGTGACTCTCACGAAAGGGAAAAAAAAGAAAACATGTTTATTCACGCAAGAAAAAATTTCAAGAAAAAATTGTGATCGAAAGGCTAAGGAAGACCGGTGGAAAACCAAAACGTTGAAAAACCCTGAAAAAGACCGTTTAAAAAGTCAAAAACGCGTGCGAAAATATAAAAAATAAAAACAAAATCCGGAGGGAGCACACAGAACGCAACACGTGGCGAATGGCTGAGAGCGCGCTAAGTGACGCTGATCGTTGCGAGGCTCCCGAAGAAGCGCTCGTTAACTGATTAATCTCAAAAATTGCACAAAAATATAATTGTGCGCGAGCTGGGATTCGAACTACAAACTGGAATATCCAATTTGACGCATACTGTGTAAAACTGTCGATCTTTCGCATAAGCCGGCAATTGAAGAGCTAAGCTGGGCTGGCCCTTTAGCGTGTTGCAGCGATTCCGGTTTTAGGAACCTTCCATATATTCCCAGCCGGTTTTTGTCGGTTTTGGGAACCTTTTAAAAGGTTCCTGAACCAGGTTTTCTATTTTTTTACTTTTTTACTTTTTTGCTTTTTTTGTTTATATATCTTTTTCCTCTTACTTTTTTCCTTTCCTGTTTTTTCTTGTTATTTTTCCTTTTCACCGTTTCTTCTGTTCGGAAATTTCAGATATTGTTTGAAACATAAAAATGTACTTCTTTTATTTTTTTAACATTTTCAAAAAATGTTCGTGTTTCAGAAAATCTTCAGAAATTCAAAGACAATTATTGTTTTCCAAATCTGTTCACAATTTTAAAAAACTTATTTATAAAATTTATTCAAAATGTCAAGAAATGTTCTCATTTTCAAAAATTTTGACAGTTTTCGAAAAATATTTGTGTTTCAAAAAATGTTCCAGAATTTCAAAATACGTTCATGTTTTCAGAATTTGTTTATGATTTCAGAAAAATGTTCATGTTTCAAAAAGTGTTTCCGGTTTTAAACTTTTGTTCACAATTTCAACAAATATTCCCATGTTTCAAGTGTTGTTTGCATTTCCATAAAAGTGTATAATACAAATTTTGTTCGCATTTGAAAAAAATTCCATGTTTTAACTTTATTGGTGCTTAATTTAAAATATGTTCATGTTTTGCATTTTTGTTTAAAAAAACACAAAACTGTTCATGATCTCAGAAAATATTCGAAAATTTCAAATAATGGTCATGTTTTTTGTATTTTGTTCGTTTTTCAGAAAATGTTGTTTTTGGAAACTGTTTGGGATTTGTAAATTTTATTTGTGTTTCATTTTAAAATTGGAACTACAAAAGATCTTCACTTTTCCAAATAAACTGGAATACAAAGAAATGCGACATTTCAAAACTGCTCACGATTTTCAAGAAATGTTTTTCAAAATGTTTTCCAAATCTCGACGCTGATATGTGTTCTTATAGAGTTTTGCACCTGGATGTTCAGTTTGTGCTGTGTAGGGTAGTGGTTAATGGCCCGCGGTTGGACAGTGAGGTTAGAGCAACTCCAACGCGCCGACCCATTTTGTTCGCTCGTGTCCGTTTGGGTCGCCACGGACAGAAAAGTCAGACCAACGCGCCGATCCAAACGGACGCGCGTCCGCTTTTTGTTTGCCTGCCGATCCATTCCCGGCCCAATTTTGGGCCTGATTTGCGTCGGCGCGGACAGGAGGCGGAATCGCGCGGCGCGCGCCTACTCCTCCCCTGGCCTGCCAATCGATGGCAAATCGACCAACATTTCCCTCCAATTTCTTAAAGCGGACAGACGAAAAGCGGACAAAATCGCCATCCGTTCGGGTCCACGCGTCGGAGTTGCTCTCAGGAGATCGATTCCTGGGACGCGTTGTTGTTTTTCAAAAAAAATTGTGTCGCGCGGTAGGAAACGAAACAACGAGCAAGTTGGTGGGCTGGCCCAGTCGTGCATGGAGCTCCTGTATGATACAAAATGCGTCATATAGGAGGTCCCCTACAAACCTACTGATTATAAGAAATCCCTATTTGATGCCCTTTAGCGGCAAAGAGATGCGCTTTCGCTCAAGCGAGCCATTTGTCGCTCCACATGGGCCGGCCCACGACTTAGATTCTGTTTTTTCACTGAGGAATCCCGGTTTGGGTACCTTCTGGAAGGTTCGTGGCCGATTCTGGGAACCTTCTAACCTTCTAGAAGGTTCCTGAACTAGGTTTTTTCTATTTTTTGTTTAATGTATTTTTGGTTTTCTATTCATTTTTTCTTTTATTTCATTTTCAATTTTTCTTCACTTTTTAGTTTTGTATTCACACTTTCTGCTTTTTTTCCTTTTGCTGGTTTTATTATGGTTCTTTCTTCCTTTTTTGTGATTATGTTTTTGTGTTTTTCTTCTTTTTTTGTGTATTATACAAAAAGTTATTGTGTATTAAAACAATCTTCATCGTATATTTTAGAAAATATTCACTGTATATTAATAAAATGTTCAACATATATTTGAAAAATTGTTCAATATGTATTTGGAATTTGTACAACGTATATCATGAAAATGTTCAACGTTTATTTAAACATATTTGGCATATATATTTGAAGTTTTCACTGTATAATTATAAATTGTTCAGCATATATTAAAAAGTCATTCTATTTACAAAAAATGTTCAAGGCTTATAAAAAATTTCACGTTTTTAAATTTTTGTTCATATCTTCAAATTTTATTCCCTTTAAAATGTTTTGTTCGAATTTTATAATTTGTTCACATTTTCGAACAGTATTCGCATTTTTTTTGAGAAATTTGTTCACAATTTTTCCAAGAATGTTAAAATTGTTTGAAAAAGGCGGATCTGCCAATGCAGCTAGTACTTAAATGTTTAGTGCTGCTATTAATCATGCCACCGTACAAAAGTCCACGTGGCTACCAAGCTTGTTATCTAGCCAGAGTCCACGTGGCTACCAAGCCGTACAAAAGTCTCCGTGCTCCACTTTTTTCGTTTTTTGTGAATTTTACGTTCGACGCTGCCAATGGGCTGGCCTGTTAGCGCGCGCTTCAGCGAAGGCTCTACTATTGGGCGTACGAGAGCGTTCAATAGGAGCTCTCCTGCTTATAGGTGTATCTGGGTAACCAGTCCACCTATGTTGTAGTAATTAGCAGCGCGAACTGTAAAGAACTAAATTCAGCGCGTAAAACTGAACATTACTTCAAAATTACAAAAAATGATTCAAAATTTCAACACTTTACTGAAGTTTGAAATAAATTTTAACAAACGTGAGCAAATTTTAAAAATTTCTTGTCAGCTTTTGGAACTATGAAGAAATTTTCAAATTCTGTTTTTTCAAACAAACAAAACACAAAAACTGGAACATCTTTTGAAAATATGAACAATTTGAGTAAAAATCGAACTTTTTTACCAAATGTTTAGAACATTTTGAAAACGTTAATATTTTCAAAATTCTATAAAATATTTTGAAAACCTGAATTTGTTTTTTAATTTGGTAACAAAATTTGAAAATTGGGACAATTTTAATTCAGAAATAATTTTTCAAATTGAGAAAATTTTGAAAATCATTATATATTTTTAAAGAGGAGAACAGTTTTATATAGGTGAACAAAAAATTGGAGCATAAAATTTTTCTACACCTTGAACATTTTAAAAATTTAAACATTTTTTGAATTGGTGATTTTTTAAAAGTGGGAACAATTTTGGAAATTCAGTACAAAATTATGAAATTTAGAACAATTGAAAGATCCCAATTTTTTTTTTAAATGTGGAGATTTTGTGTACAGGTGAACAAAAAATTGAAAATGGAAACCCTTTTCTAAAACTTTGAATATTTGTGTAAAACGCTAACACTTTTTCAAACTTCGAGTAATCTGTTAAATATTTTAAACATGTTTTTTTTAATATTTTGAACAATCTGTTAAATTTATTGGAGACGCTACGCATCCGCCGACGAATAAAACAAAAACATCATCCGCCTTCAGGGTCATCAGATTGACGCAAAAATAGCCACCGTGTGCATCGTGAATTGCAACAAGCTGGCTATGGCGATGTTCACTCTACAGCTACGGCCTAATTGCGAAACCTCTAAAGCGTTTTTAGCGTGACGCATTATTTTTTATCATTTTTTTTGCAACACAAGTGATGTTGCAGAAATATATTTGCAACAAGGGTTGTGTTACAAAATCTTTTTTTTCATCTTTCAACTTTCAGCAGCAAAGTCAACTTTCTACAATAAATATGATGTTGCGAAAGTAGTTTTGCAACAAGGAAGATGTTGCAGAAAAAATTCAATGAAAAAAATGAACATGCTGGCTACTTGTTGGGGCTTCGTATGTGTTGTCACATAGTTTGTGTTACAAACTTGTGTTTGCAACATGCCCAATGTTGCAAACTTGTTAACACATCCTGCGTAGCGCTACATGTTGTATGATTAAATCAATTCGGATGGCCATGGAGGTGGCGGATATGCCCGAGTCATCTATGGGTTGAAAGGAAATGTGTCCCTAAATTTATACAATTAGAAACAGAAAATGGAAGGAAAAGGAAAAAGAAACAAAAAAAGAGAAAAAGAAGGAGAAACGAAAAAAAACTGGTTCATGAGCCTTCTAGAAGGTACCCAATACAGGAAAAACTGACTGCGAACCATGTGGAAGGTTCCCAGAAACGGACCTCCTAGCTGTGCGTATAGTGGGAGATAGACCGGCCCAATTGATGGTGCTCGTGTGCGTTTGGTCGACTCTTTGACGCAGAGAGCGTCAAATAGGGTTTTCCGGCCGGTAGGTGGGGGAGTTGCGAAATACACGTTAACGAGCGCTTGAGGCGCCATATAGGAAATGCTTCTGAACGAGGCCCACTTCGCCGCTCAGATTTAGTCGCAAAGTAAGTTTTATACGGAAAGGGAGGACAACCCAATCTCCTCATCTCTTCGGGCTTCTATCTCTTGGGCCTTCATCTCTAGGCTTTCTTCTTACTCTTCTCTCCTTTCACAATTTAGGAGAGAGAGAAGATGGGATCGATCACAACTCAGAATGACACATGAAAATGGGAGGGATCGGTCACAAAATAAATAAATTTACGTGAAGTATAAAATAGTGACATGAACGGCCCACGGGCCATTTTTTTTTCAAAAGAGGGATACCCTCGACCTCAGCATTTCAACAAAAAAAATACAAACATGATGTTCCAAGGGAAAATTTACAAAGAAAAGTATAGAAAAATGAGCCTCATGCATCACAAATTCTACTAGTAAGATGTCAACCAAATCAAAAACAAATCCCAAGAGACCAACTTCATGTGTTCCATTCAAAGACCATGGGTGTGTGGCCCTCCTCCTTGCATAGTAATGACCAAGTATGGATCCAGCTGATTGACCTGAGCATAACCTACAAAACATTTGGAACTTTTTTATGTTAAAAATACAATAATTAAGAGTATTCCAAATGACCAAAAGTAAAGGTGAATTCTCACACAAATTTGAGACTTCAACTTTGGATGCACCCGCACTAGCCAATTTCCAAACATATTCTTATTTCTCGTGGGTGGAGGTATCTTAAAAGCTATATGTACAAATCGCAATAAAAGCTTGGCAAGTGCACAATGAAGGAACAAATGCTGAATCGACTCCTCATTACCACAAAAGCAACACTTAGTGCATCCGCCAATTCCTTGTTTTTTCAGATTATCTTTGTTGGGGAACGTTGCATGGGAAACAAAAAATTTCCTATGCTCACCAAGATCAATCTAGGAGATGAACATCTACGAGAGGAGAGACTGAATCTACATACCCTTGTAGATCGCTAAGCGGAAGCGTTAAGAAACGTGGTTGATGTAGTCGAACGTGTTCGTGGTCCAATCATGATCTGTCCCGCGAACGTCTTCGCGATCCAATCACGATCCGTCCTGCGAACTGCCGATCCAAGTGCCGAACGGACGGCACCTCCGTGTTCAACACACGTACGGCTTGATGACGCCTTCACCTCCTCGATCCAGCGAGCGATGGTGAAGTACTAGCTCGATTCCTCCGGCAACACGACGGCATTGTGGCGGTGGTGGTGGCGGAATCTCAGCAGAGCTTCGCTAAGCGCTACGAAGAGGAAGAAGGCTACGAGAGAGAGAAGGGGAAGCGTCGTGCCATATGAGGGTGTGGCTGCCCTATCTCTACCTCTCTATATATAGGGGGAAGGGGGAGAGGGGGCGCCCCTAGGGGATCCCATCTAGGGCCGGCGGCCACAAGAGGGAAACCCTAGATGGGTTTTCCCCCTTAGGAGACTTGGCCCCCAAGCCAAAGGGGTGGGAACCCTAGGGGGCGCCCCCACCTCGTCTGGCAACGTCGGATGGGGTGGCAGGGGGAGGGGCACAACCCCTTAGTGGGCTGGTTTTCCCCCTCCCCTTGGCCCATGAGGCCCCTCAACACTTGCTGGGGCCCCCGAAACCCCTTTCGGTCATGCTGGCGATCACCCGGTACCCCCGGAACACTTCCAGACTCCAATACCCTTCGTCCAATATATTAATCTTCACCTTCGGACCATTCCGAAGTTCCTCGTCACGTCCGGGATCTCATCCGGGACTCCGAACAACCTTCGGTAACCACCATAATGAGTCAACTATACTTATATCGTCACCAAACGTTAAGTGTGTAGACCCTGCGGGTTCGAGAGCTATGCAAACATGACCGAGACACCTCTACGGTCAATAACCAATAGCGGTACCTAGATTCCATATTGGTTCCCACATATTCTACGAAGATCTTATCGGTCGAACCTCGATGTCAAGGATTCCGTTAATCCCGTACGCAGTTCCCTTTGTCTATTGGTATGTTACTTGCCCGAGATTCGACCGTCGATATCTCTATACCTAGTTCAATCTCGTTACCGGCAAGTATCTTTACTCGTTCCGTAATACAAGATCATGTGGCTAACTCATTAGTCACATTCTTGCAAGCTCATTGTGATACTGTATTACTGAGTGGGCCCTGAGATACCTCTCCGTCATATGCAGTGACAAATCCCAATCTTGATCCATGCCAACTCAATAGACACCCTTAGAGATACCTGTAGAGCACCTTTAGAGTCACCCAGTTACTTTGCGACGTTTGGTACACACAAGGTACTCCCCCAGTGTTAGTGAATTGCATGATCTCATGGTCATAGGAACATATACTTGACATGAAGAAACTGATAGCAATAAACTTGACACGATCATATGCTACGTTCATAGTTTGGGTCTTGTCCATCACATCATTCTCCTAATGATGTGATCTCGTTATCAAATGACAACTCATGTCTATGGCTAGGAAACCTGTAGGATCGAAAGTATGTCTAGAGGGGGGGTGATTAGACTACTTGACCAAATAAAAATCTAGCCTTTTCCCAATTTTAGTTCTTGGCAGATTTTAGCAACTTTAGAACAAGTCAAGCAATCTTAACACAATTCGAGCAAGCATGCAAAGAGTATATCAGCAGCGGAAAGTAAAGCATGCAACTCGCAAGAATGTAAGGGAAGGGTTTGGAGGATTCAAACGCAATTGGAGACACGGATGTTTTTGTCGTGGTTCCGATAGGTGGTGCTATCGTACATCCACGTTGATGGAGACTTCAACCCACGAAGGGTAGCAGTTCTTGCGAGTCCACGGAGGGCTCCACCCACGAAGGGTCCACAAAGAAGCAACCTTGTCTATCCCACCATGGCCGTCGCCCACGAAGGACTTGCCTCACTAGCGGTAGATCTTCACGAAGTAGGCGATCTCCTTGCCCTTTAAAACTCCTTGGTTCAAGTCCACAATCTTGTCGGAGGCTCCCAAGTGACACCTAGCCAATCTAGGAGACACCACTCTCCAAGAAGTAACAAATGGTGTGTTGATGATGAACTCCTTGCTCTTGTGCTTCAAATGATAGTCTCCCCAACACTCAACTCTCTCTCACAGGATTTGGATTTGGTGGAAAGAAGATTTGAGTGGAAAGCAACTTGGGGAAGGCTAGAGATCAAGATTCATATGGTAGGAGTGGAATATCTTGGCCTCAACACAAGTGTAGGTGGTTCTCTCTCAGAAAATGTGTATTGGAAGTGTAGGTTAGATTCGATGGCTCTCTCCACGAATGAAGAGGAGGTGGAGGGGTATATATAGCCTCCACACAAAATCTAACCGTTACACACAACTTACCAATCTCGGTGGGACCGAATTGAAAAACTCGGTCGGACCGATTCAGCAAATCTAGTGACCATTAGGATTTTCGGTGGGACCGACATGCAACTCGGTAGGACCGATATGGTTAGGGTTAGGGCATAATGTAATCTCGGTGAGACCGATTACACAAACTCGGTGAGACCGATTTTGGTAATAAGCTAACCAGAGAGTTGGTCAGGTAAACTCGGTGGGACCGATTCGCTCATTTTGGTGAGACCGAAATGTTACAAAAGGGAAACAGAGAGTTTACATTGCAATCTCGGTGGGACCGATCGCTCATCTCGGTAGGACCGAAACGTTACGAAGGGAAACAGAGAGATTACAATCCCATCTCGGTGAGACCGAGATCCCTATCGGTGAGACCGATTTGCCTAGGGTTTGTGGCAGTGGCTATGACATCTAAACTCGGTGGCACCGGATGGAAAGAATCGGTAGGGCCGAGTTTGACTTTTGGTTTAGGTCATATGTGGATGTGAGAAAGTGGTTGAGGGCTTTAGAGCATATCACTAAGCACTTTGAGCAAGCAAGCCATTAAGCAACACATAATCCCTCCTTGATAGTATTGGCTTTTCCTATAGACTCAATTGAAGGAAATATGCCCTAGAGGCAATAATAAAGTTATTATTTATTTCCTTATACCATGATAAATGTTTATTATTCATGCTAGAATTGTATTAACCGGAAACATAATACATGTGTGAATATATAGACAAACAGTATGTCACTAGTATGCCTCTACTAGACTAGCTTGTTAATCAAAGATGGTTATGTTTCCTAACCATAAACAAGGAGTTGTTATTTGATTAACAAGGTCACATCATTAGTTGAATGATCTGATTGACATGACCCATTCCGTTAGCTTAACAGTTGATCGTTTAGTATGTTAATGCTTTCTTCATGACCCATACATGTTCCTATAACTATGAGATTATGCAACTCCGTTTACGGAGGAACACTTTGGGTACTACCAAGCGTCACAACGAATCGGGTGATTATAAAGGAGTACTACAGGTGTCACCAAAGGTACTTGTTGGGTTGGCGTATTTGAGATTAGGTTTTGTCACTCCGATCGTCGGAGAGGTATCTCTAGGCCTTCTCGGTAATACACATCACCTAAGCCTTGCAAGCATTACAACTAATGAGTTAGTTGTGAGATGATGTATTACGGACGAGTAAAGAGACTTACCGTAGCGAGATTGAACTAGGTATTGGATACCGACGATCGAATCTCGGGTAAGTAACATACCGATGACAAAGGAACAACGTATGTCGTTATGCGGTTTGACCGATAAAGATCTTCGTAGAATATGTAGGAACCAATATGGGCATCCAGGTTCCGCTATTGGTTATTGACCGAGAATGGTTCTAGGTCATGTCTACATAGTTCTCGAACCCGTAGGGTCCGCACGCTTAACGTTCGATGACAGTTCATAATGAGTTTATAAGTATTGATGCACGAAGGTTGTTAGGAGTCCGGATGTGATCACGGACATGACGAGGAGTCTCGAAATGGTCGAGACATAAAGATTGATATATTGGAAGCCTATGTTTGGACTCGGAATCACTCCGGGTGAAATTGGGAATTTTAGAGAGTACCGAGGGTTACGGAACCCCGGGGTCAATGGGCTTTGATGGGCCTTAGTGGAAAGGAGAAAAGGGGCCCAAGTGCTGGCGCACCTTCCCCTTCCCTAGTCCTATTAGGACTAGGAGAAGAGGGCCTCTCTCTCCCTTCCCACTTGGGAAACCTAGTTGGACTAGGATTGGGGAAATCCTACTCCTAGTAGGAGTAGGAAACCCAGTGCGCCTCCTCTCTCGGCCGGCCAGCCCCTCCCTTCCCTCCTTTATATACTGAGGCAGGGCACCCCATGACACACAAGTTGATCTACGGATCTTGCCTTAGCCGTGTGCGGTGCCCCCTTCCACCATATTCCACTTCGGTCATATCGTCGTGGAGCTTAGGCGAAGCCCTGCGCGGGAGAAGTCATATCGTCGCAGAGCTTAGGCGAAGCCCTGCGTCGGTGGAGCATCATCACCGTCCTGCGCCGTCGTCTTGTGGAACTCATCCCGACACTTTCTTTGGATCGAGTCCGGGATCGTCATCGAGCTGAGCGTGTGCGAACTCGGAGGTGCCGACGTTCGGTGCTTGGATCGGTCGGATCGTGGAGGCGTCGACTACATCAACAGCGTTGTTATAAGCGCTTCGCTTTCGGTCTCACGAGGGTGCGTGGGCGGACACTCTTCCCTCTCGTTGCTATGCCATCACCATGGTCTTGCGTGATCGTAGGAAAATTTTTGAAATTACTCGTTCCCCAACGGTGGCATCCGAGCCTGGTTTTATGCGTTGATGTCATATGCACGAGTAGAACACAAGTGAGTTGTGGGCGATACAAGTCATCGCCTACCAGCATGTCATACTTTGGTTCAGCGGTATTGTGAGATGAAGCGGCCCGGACCGACATTACAGCAGACGCTTACGCGAGACTGGTTTCACCGCTCCGAGCACTCGTTGCTTAAAGGTGACCGGCGGGTGTCTGTCTCTCTCACTTTAGTTGAACCGAGTGTGGCTCGCCCGGTCCTTGAGAAGGTTAAAGCGGAGTCTATTTGACGAAATATCGTTGTGGTTTTGATGCGTAGGTAAGAACGGTTCTTGCTCAGCCCGTAGCAGCCACGTAAAACTTGCAACAACAAAGTAGAGGACGTCTAACTTGTTTTTGCAGGGCATGTTGTGATGTGATATGGTCAAGGCGTGATGCTATATTTTATTGTATGAGATGATCATGTTTTGTAACCAAGTTATCGGCAATGGCAGGAGCCATATGGTTGTCGCTTTATTGTATGAAATGCAAGCGCCATGTAATTGCTTTACTTTATCACTAAGGAGTAGCGATAGTCGTAGAAGCAATAGTTGGCGAGACGACAACGATGCTACGATGGAGATCAAGGTGTCGCGCCGGTGGCGATGGTGATCATGGCGGTGCTTGGCGATGGAGATCACAAGCACAAGATGATGATGACCATATCATATCACTTATATTGATTGCATGTGATGTTTATCCTTTATGCATCTTATCTTGCTTTGATTGGCGGTAGCATTATAAGATGATCTCTCACTAAAATTATCAAGAAGTGTTCTCCCGAGTATGCACCATTGCCAAAGTTCGTAGTACCCGGACACCACGTGATGATCGGGTGTGATAAGTTCTCGTCCATCTACAACGGTGCAAAACAGTTGCACACGCGAATACTCGAGTTAAACTTGGCGAGCCTAGCATATAACAGATATGGCCTCGGAACACGGAGACCGAAAGGTCGAACGTGAATCATATAATAGATATGATCAACATAGTGATGTTCACCGTTGAAACTATTCCGTCTCACGTGATGATCGGACACGGTTTAGTTAAATGGATCACGTGATCACTTAGATGACTAGAGATGTCTGTCTAAGTGGGAGTTCTTAAGTAATATGATTAATTGAACTTTAATTTATCATGAACTTAGTCTGGTAGTATTTTGCAAATTATGTTGTAGATCAATAGCTCGCGTTGTTGCTTCCCTATGCTTTTATATGTTTGTTCCTAGAGAAAATTATGT
Organism: Aegilops longissima; assembly: GCA_021605205.1. Lineage (NCBI taxonomy): Eukaryota > Viridiplantae > Streptophyta > Magnoliopsida > Poales > Poaceae > Aegilops > Aegilops longissima. The sequence goes on along the minus strand of CM038677.1, from coordinate 192,403,267 downwards.
TGAAAGATGTTAGTAGCAATGATGCGGATTGGATCCGTGATCTGAGGTTTATCCTCATTGCTGCGCAGAAGAATTATGTCCTTAATGCACCGCTAGGTGCGGACCTATTGCAGGAGCAGATGCGGGCGTTATGAGCGTTTGGCTAGCTCAATATGAGTGAATCTGAGGCGTTATGAGCGTTTGGCTAGCTCAATATGATGACTACTTGATAGTTTAGTGCACCATGCTTAACGGCTTAGAATCGGGACTTCAAAGGCGTTTTGAGCGTCATGGACCATATGAGATGTTCCAGGAATTGAAGTTAATATTTCAAGCAAATACCCGAGTTGAGAGATATGAAAGTCTCCAACAAGTTTTATAGCTAAAAGATGGAGGAGAATCGCTCAACTAGTGAGCATGTGCTCAGATTGTCTGAGTACTTCAATCGCTTGAATCAAGTGGGAGTTAATCTTCCAGGTAAGATAGTGATTGACAGAATTCTCTAGTCACCATCACTAAGTTAGTAGAACTTCGTGATGAACTATAGTATGCAAGGGATGATGACAAAGAATCCCGAGCTCTTCGTGATGTTGAAAATCGACGAAGGTAGAAATCAAAAAAAGAGCATCAAGTGTTGATGATTGACAAGACCACTAGTTTCAAGAAAAAGGCAAAGGGAAATAAAGGGAACTTCAAGTAGAAAGACAAGTAAGTTGTCACTCTTGCGAAGAAGCCCAAAGCTGGACCATAGCCTGGCGAGTGTTTACCTTTGCAAAGGAAATGGTCCTTTGGAAGCGAAATGCCCTGAATATTTGGTGGATAAGAAGGATGGCAAAGTGAACAAGAGTATATTTGATATACAGATTATTGATGTGTGCATTACTAGTGTTTATAGTAGCCCCGAGTATTTGATACTTGTTAGGTTACTAAGATTAGTAACTCAAACTGGAGTTCTGAATAAGCAGAGACTAGTTGAAGGGAAGTGACGATGAGTGTTGGAAGTAGTTCCAAAGATTGATATGATCATCATCGCACACTCCCTATACTTTCGGGATTAGTGTTAAAACTAAATAAATGTTATTTGGTGTTTGCGTTGAGCATGAATATGATTTGATCATGTTTATTGCAAAGCGGTTATTCATTTAAAGTCAAAGAATAATTGTTGTTCTGTTTAAATGAATAAAACCTTCGATAGTTATGCACCCAATGAAAATAGTTTGTTGGATCTCGATCGTAGTGATACACATATTCATAATATTGATGCCAAAAGATGCAAAGTTAATAATGATAGTGCAACTTATTTGTGGCACTTGCCGTTTAGGTCATATTGGTGTAAACGCATGAAGAAACTCCATCTTGATGGACTTTCGGAATCACTTGATTATGAATCACTTGATGCTTGCGAACCATGCCTTATGGGCAAGATGACTAAAGACTCATTCTCGGAACAATGGGCGAGCAAATGACTTATTGGAAATAATACATCTTGATGTATGCGGTCCGATGAGTGTTAAAACTCACGGCAAGTATCGTTATTTTCGACCTTCACAAGATGATTTGAGCAGATATGAGTATATCTACTTAATGAAGCACAAATGCGAAACATTTGAAAAGTTCAAATAATTTCAGAGTGAAGTGGAGAATCATCGTAAATAAGAAAATAAAGTTTCTACGATCTGATCGTGGAGGAGAATATTTGAGTTCTGAGTTTGGCCTTCATATAAAACAATGTGGAATAGTTTCACAGCTCACGCCACATGGAACACCATAACGTAATGGTGTGTCCAAGCGTCATAACCGTACTTTATTTTGATATGGTGCGATCAATGATGTCTCTTACCGATTTACCAATATTGTTTTGGGGTTATGCATTAGAGACAGCTGCATTCACGTTTAATAGGGCACCATCTAAATCCGTCGGCGACACCGTATGAACTACGGTTTAAGCAATAAACCTAAGTATCGTTTCTTAAAGTTTGGAGTTGTGATGCTTATGTGAAAAGGTTTCACCGATAAGTTCGAACCCAAATCGAGATGCGTCTTCATAGAATACCCAAAGGCAACTATTGGGTACACCTTCTATCACAGATCCGAAGGCAAGTTTTTCGTTGCTAAGATGGATCCTTTCTAGAGAAGAAGTTTCTCTCGAAAGAAGTGAGTGGGAGGAAAGTAGAACTTGATGAGGTAATTGTACCTTCTCCCTTATTGGAAAGTAGTTCATCACGAAATCAGTTTGGTGATTCCTACACCAATTAGTAAGGAAGTTAATGATGATGATCATGAAACTTGAGATCAAGTTGCTACCAAACCTCGTAGGTCTTCAGAGTAAGATCCGCACTGAGTGGTACGGTAATCCTATTCTAGAAGTCATGTTACTAGACCATGATGAACCTACGAACTATGAGGAAGCGATGATGAGCCCAGATTCATGAAATGGTTTGAGACCATGAAATCTGAGATGGGATCCATATATGAGAACAAAGTGTGGACTTTGATGGAGTTGCCGATGATCGGCAAAGCCATATTATATAAATGGATCTTCAAGAGGAAGACAGATCTGATAGTAGCATTACTATCTACAAAGCTCGACTTATGCAAAAAGGTTTTGACAAGTTCAAGGTGTTGACTACGGTGAGATTTTCTCAAGCTGTAGCGATGCTTAAGTCTGTCCGAATCATGTTAGCAATTGCCACATTTTATGAAATCGGCAAATGGATGTCAAACCTACATTCTTTAAATGGATTTATTAAAGAAGAGTTGTATATGATGCAACCGAAGGTTTTGTCAAATCCTAAAGGAGCTAACAAAATGTGCAAGCTCCAATGATCCATCTATGGACTGGTGCAAGCATCTCGAGTTGGAATATATGCTTGATGATTTGATCAAAGCATATGGTTTTATCTGAGACTTTTGGAGAAGCTTTGTATTTACAAGAAAGTGAGTGGGAGCACTACAGCATTTCGATAAGTATATGTGAATGACATATTGTTGATCGGAAATAATGTAGAATTATTCGCAAAGCATAAAGGAGTATTTGAAAGGAGTTTTTTTAAAGAAAGACCTCGGTGAAGCTGCTCACATATTGAGCATCAAGATCTATAGAGATAGATCAAGGCGCTTGATAAGTTTTCAATGAATACATACCTTGACAAGATTTTGAAGTAGTTCAAAATGGAACAGTCAAAGAAAGAGTTTTTGCACTGTGTTACAAGGTGTGAGATTGAGTAAGACTCAAAAAACCCGACCACGGGCAGAAGATAGAAAGAGAATGAAAGTCATTCCTATGCATCAGCCATAGGTTCTATAAAGTATGTCATGTGTGTACGGATCTATTGCATACCCTACCACTAAGTTTGGCAAGGGAGTGCAATAGTGATCTAGGAGTAGATCAATGGACAGCGGTCAAAATTATCCTTAGTGGAATAAGGATATGTTTCTCGATTATGGAAGTGAAAGAAGGTTCGTCGTAAAGGGTTACGTCGATACAAGTTTTAACACTGATCTAGATGACTCTGAGTCTCTATCTGGATACATATTGAAAGTGGGAGCAATTAGCTAGAGTAGCTCCGTGCAGAGCATTGTAGACATAGAAATTTGCAAAATACTTACGGCTCTGAATGTGACAGACCCGTTGACTAAAATTATCTCACAAGCAAAACATTATCACACCTTAGTACTCTTTGGGTGTTAATCACATAGCGATGTGAACTAGATTACTGACTCTAGTTAACCCTTTGGGTGTTGGTCACATGTCGATGTGAACTATGGGTGATTAACCACATATAGATGTGAACTATTGATGTTAAATCACATGGCGATGTGAACTAGATTATTGACTCTAGTGCAAGTGGGAGACTGAAGGAAATATGCCCTAGAGGCAATAATAAAGTTATTATTTATTTCCTTATACCATGATAAATGTTTATTATTCATGCTAGAATTGTATTAACCGGAAACATAATACATGTGTGAATATATAGACAAACAGTATGTCACTAGTATGCCTCTACTAGACTAGCTTGTTAATCAAAGATGGTTATGTTTCCTAACCATAAACAAGGAGTTGTTATTTGATTAACAAGGTCACATCATTAGTTGAATGATCTGATTGACATGACCCATTCCGTTAGCTTAACAGTTGATCGTTTAGTATGTTAATGCTTTCTTCATGACCCATACATGTTCCTATAACTATGAGATTATGCAACTCCCGTTTACCGGAGGAACACTTTGGTACTACCAAGCGTCTGGCGAATCGGGTGATTATAAAGGAGTACTACAGGTGTCACCAAAGGTACTTGTTGGGTTGGCGTATTTGAGATTAGGTTTTGTCACTCCGATCGTCGGAGAGGTATCTCTAGGCCTTCTCGGTAATACACATCACCTAAGCCTTGCAAGCATTACAACTAATGAGTTAGTTGTGAGATGATGTATTACGGAGCGAGTAAAGAGACTTACCGTAGCGAGATTGAACTAGGTATTGGATACCGACGATCGAATCTCGGGTAAGTAACATACCGATGACAAAGGGAACAACGTATGTCGTTGTGCGGTTTGACCGATAAAGATCTTCGTAGAATATGTAGGAACCAATATGGGCATCCAGGTTCCGCTATTGGTTATTGACCGAGAATGGTTCTAGGTCATGTCTACATAGTTCTCGAACCCGTAGGGTCCCACGCTTAACGTTTGATGACAGTTCATAATGAGTTTATAAGTATTGATGCACGAAGGTTGTTGAGTCCGGATGTGATCACGGACATGACGAGGAGTCTCGAAATGGTCGAGACATAAATATTGATATATTGGAAGCCTATGTTTGGACTCGGAATCACTCCGGGTGAAATTGGGAATTTTTAGAGTGCAGAGGGGTTACTGGAACCCCGGGGTCAATGGGCTATGATGGGCCTTAGTGGAAAGGAGAAAGGGGGCCCAAGTGCTGGCGCACCTTCCCCTTCCCTAGTCCTATTAGGACTAGGAGAAGGGGCGCCTCTCTCTCCCTTCCCACTTGGGGAAACCTAGTTGGACTAGGATTGGGGGAAATCCTACTCCTAGTAGGAGTAGGAAACCCAGTCGCCTCCTCTCTCGGCCGGCCAGCCCTCCCTTCCCTCCTTTATATACTGAGGCGAGGGCACCCCATGACACACAAGTTGATCTACGGATCTTGCCTTAGCCGTGTGCGGTGCCCCTTCCACCATATTCCACTTGGTCATATCGTCGCGGAGCTTAGGCGAAGCCTGCTGGGAGAAGTCATATCGTCGCAGAGCTTAGGCGAAGCCTGCGTCGGTGGAGCATCATCACCGTCACCACGCCGTCGTCTTGTGGAACTCATCCCGACACTTTGCTGATCGGAGTCCGGGATCGTCATCGAGCTGAGCGTGTGCGAGAACTCGGAGGTGCCGTCGTTCGGTGCTTGGATCGGTCGGATCGTGGAGGCGTCGACTACATCAACAGCGTTGTTATAACGCTTCGCTTTCGGTCTCACGAGTGCGTGGGCGGACACTCTTCCCTCTCGTTGCTATGCCATCACCATGGTCTTGCGTGATCGTAGGAAATTTTTTGAAATTACTACGTTCCCCAACATCAATGTGATCTTGGATCACTAAAATAGAAAAGGTAGAGTCTTGAGCTTTGAGCTTGAGCCAATCCTTTTTTCCTTAGCATTTTGAGGGGTCCACTTTTCTCATCCATGCCATGCCAATCATTGAGCTTTCCTGAAATATTAGTCTTGAAATAGTGTTAGCTCAATGAGCTATATGTTGTTAGGAATTACCAAAACCACCTAGGGATAGTTGCACTTTTAAAACCATAGCCATCTTTGATCAACGAGCCACTTGCACTAGATGAACAGGGAAATATGATAATAACTAATTTATTATTGCCTCTAGGGCATATTTCCAATAGTCTCCCACTTGCACTAGAGTCAATAATCTAGTTCACATCGCCATATGATTAACACTCATAGTTCACATCGCCATGTGACTAACACCCAAAGAGTTTACTAGAGTCAATAATCTAGTTCACATCACCATGTGATTAACACTCAATGAGTTCTGGGGTTTGATCATGTTATTCTTGTGAGAGAGGTTTTAGTCAATGGGTCTACAACATTCAGATCCATGTGTACTTCGCAAATCTTTATGTCATATTGTAGATGTTGCTACCATGCTCCACTTGGAGCTATTCCAAATGGCTGCTCCACTATATGTAGCCGGTGTGCTACTCATAGTCATCCAGATTGGTGTTAAAGCTTGCGTCGACGTAACCCATTACACATAACTCCTTATCAGCTCCATAACCGAGAAACATTTCCTTATTCCTCTAAGGATAATTTTGACCGTTGTCCAGTGATTCGCTCCTGTATCACTCTTGTACCCCCTTGCCAGACACGTGGCAAGGCACACATCAGATGTGGTACACAGCATGGCATACCGTATAGAGCCTATGGCTAAGGCATAGGGGACGACCTTCATCCTTTCTCTTCTTCTGCTGTGGTCGAGCTTTGAGTCTCACTCAACTTCACACCTTACAACTCAGGCAAGAACTCCTTCTTTGACTGATCCATTTTGAACTCCTTCAAAATCATGTCAAGGTATGTGCTCTGTGAAAGTCTTATCAGGCGTCTTGATCTATCTCTATAGATCTTGATGCCCAATATGTAAGCAACCTTACCCAGGTTTTCCTTTGAAAAACTCCTTTCAAACAACCCTTTATGCTTTCCAGAAATTCTACATCATTTCCGATCAACAATATGTCATCAACATGTACTTATCAGAAATGTTGTAGTGCTCCCACTCACTTCCTTGTAAATACAAGTTTCTTGCAAACTTTGTATAAACTTAAAAGCTTTGATCACCTTATCAAAGCGTATATTCCAACTCCCAGATGCTTGCTCCAGTCCATAGAAGGATCGCTGGAGCTTGCATACCTTTTAGCATCCTTAGGATCGACAAAACCATCTGGTCAACCTTTCCTCAAGGAAACCGTCAAGGAAACTTTGTTTTGACATCCATCTGCCAGATTTTGTAATTGAAAATGCAACAACTGCTAACAAAATTCCAATAGACTTTAGCATCTACGGGTGAGAAAGTCTCATCATAGTCAACTCCTTAAACTTGTCGGAAACTTCTTTTGCGACAAGTCGAGCTTCATAAATGGTGATATTACCATCAACATCTGTCTTCTTGTTAAAGATCCATTTATTCTCAATGGCTTGCCGATCACCGGGCAAGTCCACTAAAGTCCATATTTTGTTCTCATACATGGATCCTATCTCGGATTTCATGGCTCCTGGCCATTTGTTGGAATCCGGGCCCACCATCGCTTCTCCATAGCTCATAGGTTCATCGTTGTCCAACAACATGACCTCTAAGACGGGGTTATCGTACCACTCAGAAGATGTACATACCCTTGTCGACCCACGAGGTTTCGACGGTAACTTGATCCGAAGCTTCATGATCATCATCATTAGCTTCCTCTTCAACTGACGTAGGTGCCACAAAACATCTTTCTGTGCTGCGCTACTCCCTGGTTGAAGTAAAGGTTCAACAACCTAATCAAGTTATATCTTCTTCCCACTCAATTCTTTCGAGAGAAACCCTTTCTCAAGAAAGGACCCGTTCTTAGCGACAAACACTTTCCCTTGGATCTGATACGTCTCCAACGTATCTATAATTTTTGATTGCTCCATGCTACTTTATCTACTGTTTTGGACTATATTGGGCTTTATTTTCCACTTTTATATTATTTTGGGACTAACCTATTAGCTGGAGGCCCAGCCCGAATTGCTGTTTTGTTTGCCTATTTGGTGTTTGAAGAAAGCGGAATATCAAACGAAGTCCAAACGGAATAAAACCTTGGGAACATGATTTTCTCACGAGCGTGATCCGAGGGACTTGGACCCTACTCCAAGGAACAAAGAGGCGGTCACGAGGGTGGGGCGCCCCCTAGGGCACGCCCCGCCTCGTGGGCCCCTGTTGCTCCAGCGTACTCCTTCCTCCTATATATACCTCGCACCCCAAGCGATCGAGCAGGAGCCAAAAACCTAATTTCACCGTCGCAACTTCCTGTATCCACGAGATCCCATCTTGGGGCCTGTTCCGGAGCTCCGTCGGAGGGGCCATCTACCACGGAGGGCTTCTACATCATCACCATAGCCCCTCCGATGAAGTGTGAGTAGTTTAGTTCAGACCTTCGGGTCCATAGCTAGTATCTAGATGGCTTCTTCTCTCTTTTTGGATCTCAATACAATGTTCTCCCCCTCTCTCGTGGAGGTCTATTCGATGTAATCTTCTTTTTGCGGTGTGTTTGTTGAGACCGATGAATTGTGGGTTTATGATCCAGATTATGTATGAATAATATTTGAATCTTCTCTGAATTCTTTTATGTATGATTGGTTATCTTTGCAAGTCTCTTCGAATTATCTGTTTGGTTTGGCCAACTAGATTGGTAGTTCTTGCAATGGGAGAAGTGCTCAGCTTTGGGTTCGATCTTGCGGTGTCCTTACCCAGTGACAGAAAGGGTTGCAAGGCACGTATTGTATTGTTGCCATCGAGGATAACAAGATGGGTTTTTTATCATATTGCATGAATTTATCCCTCTACATCATGTCATCTTGCTTAAGGCGTTACTCTGCTTTTTAACTTAATACTCTAGATGCATCTTTGGATAGCGGTCGATGAGTGGAGTAATAGTAGTAGATGCAGGCAGAGTCGGTCTACTTGTCTCGGACGTGATGCCTATATACATGATCATACCTAGATATACTCATAATTATGCTCAATTCATCAATTGCTCAACAGTAATTTGTTCACCCACCATAGAATACTTATGCTCTTGAGAGAAGCCACTAGTGAAACCTATGGCCCCCGGGTCTATTCTCATCATATCAATCTCCATCACTTTAATAATTGCTTTGTTTTTACTTTGCCTTTTACTTTTCACTTTGCATCTCTATACCAAAAATACCAAAAATATTATTTATCATCTCTATCAGATCTCACTCTCGTAAGTGACCGTGAAGGGATTGACAACCCCTAATCGCGTTGGTTGCGAGCAGCTATTGTTTTGTGCAGGTACGAGGGACTTGTGCGTGGCCTCCTACTGGATTGATACCTTGGTTCTCAAAAACTGAGGGAAATACTTACGCTACTTTGCTGCATCATCCTCTCCTCTTGGGAAATCCAACGCAGTGCTCAAGAGGTAGCAGGATCTAAGATAGAAGGTATACCCAGTGATCTCCTTTGGGTATCCTATGAATATGTATTTGTCCGCTTTGGGTTCGAGCTTTTCTGGCTGAGGCCTTTTCACATAAGCATCGCAGCCCCAAACCTGAAAAACGACAACTTAGGTTTCTTGCCAAACCACAGTTCATACGGTGTCGTCCCCACAGACCTAGAAATTTCCCCAAGGACACACATGTGATTTTTCAAACAACTTTGGTGCACTGGAGCACGTGCTTGTAGTTCAAATTTTAATTATGCACATTAAATGCCCAGGAACTCAATTAATGTATAAAAAAGGCCAAACAAACACAGAATAATTCCAAAATTTAGCACGATACTTCTATTTGGTCTAATCTGCCTGTGTAAAAAAATAAGGCGGGAGAAGGCAGTGTACATATGTCGTTTCGCACACGGAGGTGACACGTTCCCTCTCGGAACCAGGAGCCTTCTTGAGGGAAGCTCCGATTTGCAAGAAGCTTACACCCAAGCTTGTCCCTATTCGGCAAAAAATATAACTGCAACATGTTGGTGCCATGTCATGACACCATGCCAAGTTTCATGAATTTCAGCCATGTTTTGGATTTACAGGAATTTAAAAACCAAGTTTCTCAATCATTCCGGCCGAGCCACGACACCCAGATGTTTGAATTTTATTCTAATTTCTTTCATGGGACCTATAAATTCACCCAAAGACATACATGTGATTTTTCAGCAAAATTTGGTGCATTGGAGCATGTGCTTGTAGTTCAAATTTGAATTATGCACATTAAATGCGCAGAAAACTCAATTAATGCATAAAAATGCCAAACAAACTCGGAATAATTCCAAATTTAAACACGACACTCATGTACTAGTTGCGTGTTCATTGTACGTAAATGTTCTAGCAATTCGAACACCATCCTTTCCCTCTGTAACACCATTTTGTCTTTCAAAACATAATGAAAAAATCTGGTATACCACAAACGGTTTACTAGAAAGAATCGTGTGGGATGCGATATAAAATATCTTGGCGCGTCTTGTCTGGCTTACGCAGGAAGCTTCGTCGTCTATAGTCCACCGCCCCCGCTTGAACCACACTTGTGCGCCAGTTTCTCATGCACCGGCGAAATTTTTTGCCACCATGAAATATCTATCTCCCCGCCCTCTCTCCTACCAAAAGCCACATTTCCACTGTTCCTCCTTGCTTTCCAAGTTCCAACCTTCACTGCTGCTTACTGGTAGCTCAGCCTCCTCGTCGGTGACCCTTCTTCTTGCAGCGTCGCCTCCTCGCCGGCTACCCTTCTTCTTACAACGCCGCCTCCTCACTGACGACCCTTCTTCTTGCAGCGCCACCTCCTCGCCAGCGACCCTTCTTCTTGCTGCTCGGCCTCCTCGTCGCCGACCCTTCTTCTTGCTGCGCGGCCTCGTCGATATGGTTAGGTAATCCACACCCCACCCACACCATCCTCCTCCTTTCCCGTCCCACATGCCCCGTCTGACGGAGCGACACCTTCCACCGAAATCACTGCCCCCTCCTCCAATTAAGCGCCGCCCACAACCATTTTACACGCAGTATAAAGTGGAGCTGAGTAGCATGCGTCCGCACACGCGAACAAGGTCGCTATGGCTGACATGCGTGTCGACCGCCAGATCTTGGAGGAGCACCTCATCTTCGAGGCCACCGTCGACACCGCCGTGCGGTTGTATACTTTAAAATACAGTTCGTGATGTTTTCTCGAGGCCATCGCCAGTGCCTTCTAGTGATTTGTCCTCTGTAATGTAAATATGCAATCTGATGTTCAGTTAACAGTTTGGTCCTCTGAAATGTAATGTTCAGTTAACACTTTGGTCCAACAATTGCTACATTTCGTAGTACTGTTCTCAAGCATTCTTTGTTTTGTTAACTGTCTTATCTTCTAGTACATGTTTCTATTCTGCAATGTCGTGCTCAGTTAACTATTTTGGTTCATTTGGTCTGCTGTCCATTTAACTGTTTGGTTCAGTTTTGCAATTTGATTTTCATTTGTTATGGGAACAATTTTGTATTGTTATGCATGTGACACCAATCGAATTTTGCTGTACTCAATACATATTCTACTGATAGTATGGCAACTCTCAGTTAACCTGATCAAGATCTTTCTTATGTGTGTTGTAGGGAAACAATGGGAGACACTGCGGTTTACCATCGAGGTTTGTTCAAGTAGGGTCCTTTGGCTAATAGCACATTATTGTGCAGTTGCAGGAATCATTCTAATATTTAGGTTTCTTACAATTTGGTCTTGCACATGTAGGTCCTTCTGTCAGAGGCTTAGACCCATTGTTCGACCCATTTTGCATATGGGGAAATGAGATGTCCATGACTATCAGTCAAGTCAAGAAACACAGAAAGGTTGTTAGGATGAAGAAACTTGCGATGAATAACAACAAGATCTTTGTTTGCACAATGAAGAAGACATCAGTCAACTATAGGATGGTACCAACTCTTTTACCTTGTTTTTACCCCTTGCACCATTTTAAAATTTACAACAGCGATTTATGCATGGCTTTGTTTTCAGTACTTTTCAAAGCAGTTCACCGATGATTACCTCCCAAACCACCTGCATGGTCAAGAGGCGAGGAAGGTATTCATTCAACACCCACGGTACAATATTGAAGTCTTGCTAAAGAGGACGAAGGTTGGGCGGGCAATTATCCATAGCCACTGGCCTAAAGTTGCAAGGACATTCAACATCACTGAAGGCTCAATATTTACCTTCCGCTTCTGCAGTTTCCCAGATGAAATTCATCTGTCTATTTACCGTGTATGATGCTACTTTCCAAAGGTTTTTGATGCTGCATGTGAAACTTGGTGCTGTTGTGCAATGGCGTAACTGAGTGCCGAAGCTATATGATGTAATTCGATTATGAAATCCTGGTTGCTTTTATACGGATATGAAATATCTGGCATGTTTTATAAGAAATATCAATTTCATTAGTACATGGATAATCAATAATAGGCTAATTACCCTGCTTATTGGGGTTTTCTATTGCAAACGGTTACTCAGATGGCACCGTGGGCGATGAACTCAAACAACCCGCACGGTTTCTAGAAAGTAGGCGTGTTCGATCAACTAACAATCACACACGGCTTCCGGCAGCGAACTGTTTGCGTTAGGCCACCTTGCACAAATGTTTCCACACAAAGAACTGTGTGGGATGTACATACCTACGGAAATGATTTTCTGGGATTCACCGTGTGGGATGTACATACCTACGGAAATGATTTCTCGGATTCACCGTGTGGGATGTACATACCTACGGAAATGATTTCTGGGATCCACCGTGTGGGATGTACATACCTACGGAAATGATTTCTGGGATTCACCGTGTGGGATGTACATACCTACAGAAATGATTTATGGGATTCACCGTGTGGGATGTACATACCTACGGAAATGATTGGGTTTCCATGCCTCGCCCGATCGCACACGGCCCCAGCCTGGGTCCCACGAGGGCATATCCCCGACGATTTCTGTGTCATGTGGGAAGGACCCCCCCTATCACCCACACTCACTTGGCGACGGTTCCAAATGACGTCGCGGAAAGGGCTTTTAAACCGTCTGTTTAGGACGTTGATGTACCAGTGTATACTTCTTATTGTTTAGCGGGTCTTGTTGTGAGAACGGATTTGGAGGTATGCAAACGAATGGTTCAGATTTGGAATCTCCCCATTCAGCTATGCAATGTGTCTTGCACTCTATATCCGATGTCTTTCCATAAGATATCCTAATAGCATCGGTTTTCTCAAAAAAAATTAACCTTGGCTTTAAATTTTTTAAACGAAAATAGTTAGAGCATACATGTCTTAATTGAGACCAAATGTAAGCCAAGTAATAAATAAGCAAAGCTATCCAATTAGATATGAACTTTAGATAAAGCAACAGGGAAAGTGATGTGGACATAACTACCTCAGATACGGCCAAAACTATTGCACACATTCAAATTTTACAGGTGAATTCTAGTAGTAATTATGAAATATATTATCTTGTTATTAAAGACAAATTACTACATCTCTGTTTATTTCATGCAGGATTAACGGAGATTTATTCAAACCACGTGTCAAGATACGGTTGCTTGTGCATATACAAATACATGCTTGTGTTTTCACACATCCGTACCATACGGCTGAGCCATGCAATGGTGCAACGTGCATGCAAAGAGGAGGAGGGCCATGCCCATATGTGATGCATGCCACACGAGCATGCATGCAATTCAGGGACGAGGATCCCCTGACGTTGGCTAACCTGCCATTGAGAAACTGACACATGGATCCCACCAAACATGGGGCCCACTTATCAGCGATCCAAAGGCAGGGTTAGCTATGTCAGAGAATCCGTGTCAGCAATTCAGCCCACACATACATGGGCTTGAGTAAGCCACGTGCAACGCCGGCCATGTGAACGCCCCAACATCCATACAACGCACGGCTGGTCCATCGAACAACAAATCAAGGTGGCGGCTCCCCTTCGTACTACTATAAATAATTAGTCTCCGTTTAGGGTTAGACTCGGGTTTTATTGTACTGTCTAGCCATCGCTGCAATTTCGCATCTACGAGACGTGTAGGACTACCGCCTTGTCAGATCCACAGTGGAACTCCACTTTTCATGTAGTTTGTGTGCTCAATTTTTCACCCGTGATTTCAGATTGCGATTCATCTTTGTTCTTGACGGTTCTTCGGTTGCTTGCAGGAACTCGAACCTCGTTGAGGTTGATCATGCCTACGGCAAGGTCAATAACCATCGGAAATTGGTTTAGGGATTGTCGAGGTGTATCGTCGGGTACGGTATAGCCGGATCGTCAAGGTCAAAATCCACCAAATCGATAATTATCCCCACTCTTATCAAAAGATTGGGCCGCCGTCACATCAAATGGTATCAGTTTTTAAGCTTATTGGTGAGAGATTTACAGTTTTACTAGATTATTTTATTTTTCTGTCCCATAACCCGCAAAAAAAGCCAAAAAGAAAATTATAGATTAGTTCATCCATTGCAGCTATCTTTTTAGCCTTTACCAATTTTTGCATCTAGTACTTGCGTAGTTGAGTTTTTGGTTGCATTCATCCTAGAATTAGTGCTGGTTTAGATTAGTTTGAGAAAAAAATTCTACTAGATCGAACTTGTTTTTGTCCGTATAATAAAATCCGCCGCAAGTTCATCCGTGCTCTCGTTGTTGTGCGCCGCTTTTCATGGATACAAAATCTGAGCCAGTTGCACATATCTTTTCTCCATGCAGTACCAAACACAGAAAATATAGCAGAAGATTTCCAGTGGTTAGAGTCCACCCAATCCATCTGCCTGCCGCTTGTCCGCCTCACGCGTCTGCCTCGCGTGAGTCACCAGACATCTCATCATCTGTGTCTGCCTTGCCGCGTGCGCCTCTGCTTTTCCATGCGGCTGCCGAACGGCGCCAACAATAGGAGAGTGCGCCCAAATTTCTCCTTCAGCCAATCTTAAGCAGTATACTAATCACAACGGTGCATCTAGCTAGCTTTTCTAGTCAGTGTTCCAGCTAGCCCCCGTAGCACTAGTATACATCACAAAAGAAAAATCTTGTTGGCCCAGCTTTGGTACGTCTCATCAGCTAGTAACCGGCCTGACTCGGAAACAAAAATAAAGTAAAAAAAAAAAGAACAAAAAAACAGAGAAAAAAGAGAGGAAAAAAAGCAAAAAAAAAAAACTTGTACTACAAAGTTCAGGTCGGCTAGCATCTGCTTTGGGCTGTTTGCCATCAGAAACATCCTTTTTGTTGCTACGCGCTTGACACTGCACCATTTATCCTCTATTTTCGAGTTTTCTTATACAGACGTGTACCTCACTTATATTTAGCTATTTAGAACTATCATATTTTCATCGATTTCCATTCACTTGATTCAGTATCTGGGCTTAGATTGTTTTATCTCTTACTAGTCGACTGCCAGCACTAGTTAGGGGTTTGAACAATTATTCAACTTGCATTATTTTTTGCTTAATTGTGCCACATATTGTGAGTTGAGGAAACCTTCACCAAGCTCCACTTCCTATATTGTATTTTGTTCGGTCACTCGGTCATTGCTATATCCAATTTCTGATAACTTTTGATAGCGCCAAAGGCCAACAACCACTGCAGCATGGTAAGAACGGGTAAGAGCTTGGTAATTGCTAGAGTGTTGAGAGAAATTTTGCCACCACCTCTGAGTAGTACTATAGGAACATTATACTTGTGATTTTGTTTTTGTATGGTACTAACCATGACAGATTATAGTGAACAATAGTTGGGTTGTGTCTATTGTGGAAGATGACTTGCTATATGTTGACACAAATCACTCTTTTCTACCACAGAAGGTATGACGACCGCACAAGATTTATATCATGGTAGAAGCACACATGATCAGGTTATCTCTTTGCCACAGTTCGAGGGTAAATATGAGCCCGAGTCGTATATTGATTGGGAGATGGAGGTAGAAGAAATCTTTGCTAGCCATGGTTTTTCTGAGCATTAGAAAATAAATGATGCCACTAAAAGCTTTTTACGTTTTGCTTTAGTTTGGTGGAGAAATTATTGCAGGGATAATATTTCTAATCTACCTACTACATGGAAATCTTTAAATTTTGTTATGCGAGACCGATTTGTTCCTTCATACCATGATAGTGATTTGCTTAGAAAATTGTAACGTTTAGCACAAGGCAATAAGACTGTTGAAGAATATTGTGATAATTTGTGTACTGCTTTGCTTATTGTGGATTAGAAGAATGTGAAGAAGATTTTCTAAATAGATTTTGGAGAGGTTTAAACCATGATATACAAGACATAATATTGCATAAATAACTATATTCCGTCGATAATTTGTTTCGTCTTGCCTGTAAAGCTGAACAGAAATTAAGAGGATGCGTATACACGACGAACAAGCGTGCGATGGAATCCCCATCAAAGAAGGTTACTTCCTCCGCTGCACCGCCAACTATGATTGCGCCACATGGAGCTTATGAGGCATCATCACTGACCGCTCTTACTTCATGTGAGCGAGGACTACAAGGTAATAATGAAGGTACTGATTTGCTCACACCACCTGTTTTAGATGATTATCTTGCTGATTTGAGTTCACCATGTGATCAAACAACTAAAATATTCATTGTTTTGAGTGCACCTATTGTTGAATATGATTTCACCATTGATTTGGGTGCTCCAACTGAATTAAAGGCTGGCCCGTGTGACATGATTGTTCAGTATGGTTTGGATCACATGCAGTTGGTTAAACATGATGAAGTATTAGCTAGAATTTCCCATGCTAATTCTCTGTATTCTATTATGATGGATTCCCCTATGCCATTGTCACATGCGAGAAATAAAATAGATGAAATCACATGTTAGCATTCTCTGAAAAGTGCTTATGCGCCTAATCTAACTTTTAACTTGATTTGTAAGGATTGCGTAGACAATGAATTTTTGGTGCATAGAATTTGTATCACATCTGATGATCTCAAGATATTAATAGTGAAAAATGGAGAGAAATTAAAGCGATGAATACATATACCACGTATACACATTGTCTCTTTGGTCAGTTTATTTTTAGATTACCCAAAGTTGAGGACGGCTTTGTTTTCAAGAAAGGGAGGATGATCTGGACATAGCTACCTCAGATACGGCCAAAACTATTGCACACATTCAAATTTTACAGGTGAATTCTAGTAGTAATTATGAAATATATTATTTTATTATTAAAGACAAAATTACTACATCTCTATTTATTTCATGCAGGATTAACGGAGACTTATTCAAACCACATGTCAAGATACGGTTGCTTGTGCATATACAAATACATGCTTGTGTTTTCACACATCCGTACCATACGGCAGAGCCATGCAATGGTGCAACGTGCATGCAAAGAGGAGGAGGGCCATGCCCATATGTGATGCATGCCACACAAGCATGCATGCAATTCAGCCCATACACACATGGGCTTGAGTAGGCCACGTGCAACGCCGGCCACGTGAGCGCCCCAACATCCATACAACGCATGGCTGGTCCATCGAACAAAAAATCAAGGCAGCGGCTCCCCTTCGTACTACTATAAATAATTAGCCTCCGTTTAGGGTTAGACACGGGTTTTATTGTATTGTCCAGCCATCGCTGCAATTTCACATCTACGAGACATGTAGGACTACCGACTTGTTGAAACCCCAACTTTTCTTGTAGTTCGTGTGCTCAATTTTTCATCCACAATTTCAGATTGCAATTCATCTTTGTTCTTGCCGGTTCTTCGGTTGCTTGCAGGAACTCGAACCTCGTTGTTCAGGTTGATCGTGCCTACGGCAAGGTCAATAACCATCGGAGATTGGTTTAGCGATTGTCGAAGCGTATCATCGGGTACGGTTTAGCCGGATCGTCAAGGTCAAAATCCACCAAATCGATAATTATCCCCACTCTTATCGAAAGATCGGGCCTCTGTCACATCAGAAAGCCTTGGGTGCAACAATAAGTCACTATCAGTCTTTATAAATGGTGCAATGGGTTGACTGATATGCTCAATAACAATTTTATTGCTAACAAGTAAATTACCCTTCTTCATTGGTCTTTCAAAATTTCTTATGAGGATTTTTCTAATAGATGCATCAAAAATAAAGTCCTGACCAAATTTGAAAATAGGTAAATTACTTGCTAAACATACCTCTTCAAATATATCGGGAGAGCATGATGGTTGTATCACTTCAATAATACTTTTCTCCGTCTTTGGATGGCTCCCCAACGCCTTTTCATCACCTTTTTCTTGATTCCATGCATTGTTGCTTTGAAGATCCTTATCAACCGAACTTTGTTTGGCTACTTGTTCTTGTCCTTGAGGTTTGTCAATTTCTATGGCACGAACTCATAGGGTAGGAAGTAGGTTCCCTTAACTTCAGAAAAATTAAGCATGGTCGTTTTGCTATGCTTGCCATGCCTTTCTCAATAATGCTTGCCTCTTTGGATTGATGGACTCATAATATATAATAATTGATTCGGCTTTTTCAACTGAAGCACTTTCATGTTCTGAATCATCCTTCTTTTCATTGAGTCTACCAATTGGCAATGCTTCTTTTATTTGAGCCAATTCTTTTTCTGTTTGTTTCTGGCGGCGAGCGACAAAAATGGCTTTAAGTTTTTTCTCAATTTCAGCCCACTCCAGATATGATTGCCCCCCAATGCTTTTAGATTCTTTCGGCAATGACACATGAGTGTTGCCGAAATTTTGCAAATTGTGTAGGGGGTGCATAATATGATGTAGTACTATGTGAAGGCATATGCATTGTTGTAAAACCATATTTTTGCTCGCCAATTTTATCAATTGGCAGAGAATCATCTTCTTGCAAAACTTTAGTTTTGATTGCCGCATAATCAGGAAATAACCGCTTTTCATGTTGTTCAAGGAAAAGAGCACTTATCCTCTTATTCTGGGCTAAACTCTTCAATGTAGCCACCACTACCTCATCTTCTACAATATTGGGCACAACCTCTCCTGTAAACTTTATATTTATTCGGCTATGACCAGAAAGGTGTGAAGCCGAATTATGAACATCTATAGTTGTGTATGGTGCTGAAAAAATACTGTCATGAGGTGTATATGACGGTTGAGAGTAACTGGCCGAATAGCTAGTAGTAGCATGGCCAATTCTCCCATCCATCGGCATGGTTGAACTAGTATATTGCAAATTAGTTGCCGATGAATAAAAAGGTGAAACACTTTGTCGCACGCTATTGGAAGTTCTTACACGAGGTGTTTCAACTTGATCGACCAAACTCATCATGTCGTTCATCGGCATTAACGATTTGTGGGGTTGCCGATGCATGAGAGTTGGAGTACATATGGTACATGTTACTAGTATCATAAGAAGTTGAAGCATGTAATTAGATGCATGATTTAAAAAACTAGGAATGACCGATAGAGTATACTCATTGAATGATCTAGTAATACCATATGAATTATGTGCATCTACAATAGGGAATTGGGTATTCATATTACCTTTGTAGATTGCAAACCCTATATGACGATATCTTCGTAGCAAGAACGGGCTGGAGACCGTTCAAAGCTTCATTCCTTAGCGGAGTCGCCAAAAAATGTGTTTGCGCACGAACACGTCACCGTGTACCCTCGACGCCGGGGGTGATGCACCGCAGCTCAGTCGAAGGAGACCCGGCCGGAAGCGTGGTACAGAGGCAATCCGGCGGGTGCTTTTGAGGACCCGAAACCGCACACGCCCGGGAGGGACCCCGTCTGGACGCACGGCAGCTATGGGCTGCCCTAGGTCGACCTGTCGCCCCTGGGGCCTTGAGGTTCACCGACCTACAATGAAGAAGAACGAACGAAGAACGAGAAGCAAGATACAAGGGAGAGGGATAAAAAGTAGATGTAAAAGTGGTAGATGATTTCATCGATTGTGTGTTGTTCAATCGGCCATCACCCCTTAGGTATATAAGAGGTGGATGGACTTCCGGTACAACAAAAGGACTCCAAATCACGTCCAAATCAAGTCCAAATCTTTCCAAAATTAACCGAACTCGGATTTAGGTAAGTCTGGAACATCAGTTCGGTTTTTAGACCCCGCAGGCAACAAACGACCTCGGATGCAGATGAGCCCAAAAGCAAATTTACTCGTTTCGACGAGACGAACAACTTTCATGTTGAACATTTTTCGATTCAAAACCATCTTATGGGCTAAAACGGTCATGCAAAACATCTGTTTGCTCGCGCTACCCATCACACATGCGTCTGGTGGGGCGCACCATATTTCGCCTCCTCGCAGGGATGTAGATCATTTTTCCATATCAGGCCGTCTTGGGGACGTAATCAGCCGAATAGTGTTCTGAATGCAAAATCTCAGTACTTCGAACACAACTTCGGCCTTAGAGATAAGATTGCATGGCTATGGCCCAAATATCAAAGTTTCTCCTTTTGAAGATACATAAATTTCCCACTTTTAGAACTTTTTTATTTGACGTCATCTTAATTGTGTTTTGACCATGCCAAAATCTGATGTCAACAAGATGCTACGATTAAAAAAATAATTTAAAGGAAAACTAGATTTCTACCGTATACTAGTCTAGAAATAATACACTACAGGAGAGAATACCTTCATCAGAAGGCAGAGAAGAGACAACTTCATAGAGAAGACGACTTTCAGAATTTCGGCCGGAGAGAAGAAATAATATTTATTTTTAGGAAGCTAGTCAAACCAAAATATTGATTTAACGCGAAGTGGATGATTTTTTTATGCTCATTAGGTTTATATTTATAGGTGGGAGGGAGGTCCAAAGGTCTATAGCTAGATAATGTGGGACTAAAAGTGTACACGAAATAGATATGTGCGCACGTACAGAAAAAGAAATTGTGTGCGTGCCAACGCATGGGCTAGTGGAGTCGGCCCAATGAAAAAAAAGGAAACTGAGAAGGAAAAAAAGAAGGTAAAAAGAAATGGAGAAGGAAGGTGGCCAGTTGGGCTTGGCCCATGTGATGAAAAAAAAAACAGACCAGGGCGCACAGTAGTTTGGCGGAGTGCTTCTACTATGCTACGCACATAGGCGAAAACAAGAGTTGGTCGCTCATACAGTTTTTCTGTTTAAAAAGAAAACGGAAAAGAAAAAGGAATAAGGGAAATTAAATGAAAAAATTCATTTGTCATATTATATATCGAAATTCTCATAATAAAAGTTTCTAAATCATGAACATATTTTCAAGACCAAATAAAATACTTTAAAAAATCTTTTTTTGCAATAACTCCAAAATGAAAAGGAATTTGGATTTCAAATAAATTGCAAATATTTTATGTCTTAAAATTTGAATCTCAACCAAAACATTGTCTCTGATTTTGGAGTGTCATTTTCCTCCTCTCATTTTATTTTTTTAACAAAGGGTTTTGAAAGGATAGGGATTCAAATGGAAAATTTTGGGAAAGTCCTTTTATTCCCTCTCATTATTGTTTTTTAAAAAAGTTCCAAATTCCACTCAGTTTCACACAATCAATCACACAAAAATCGAATGAACAATCAAACGATTTATTTAATATAGCATTCCAAATTTTAGAATTTTGGGATGTTACACGAGCGATAGTCAAGTAATAGCTCGAGTCCTTCGGCAACACGACGGCGTGGTGACGGTGGTGGTGGCGGAATCTCAGCAGAGCGTCGGTAAGCGCTATGGAGAGGAAGAAGGCTACAAGATAGAGGAGGGGTAGCACCGTGGCGTACGAGGGTGCGGCTGCCCTCTTTGTACCTCTCTATATATAGGGGAAGGGGGAGAGGGGGCGCCCCTAGGGTATCCCATCTAGGGCCGGCGGCCACAAGATGGAAATCGTAGATGGGTGTTCCCCCTTAGGAGACTTGCCCCCCAAGCCAAAGGGGTGGGAACCCTAGGGGGGCCCCACCTCCCCTGGCAACGTGGAATGGGGTGATGGGGGTGCACAACCCCTTAGTGGGCTGGTTTGCCCCCTCCCCTTGGCCCATGAGGCCCCCCAGCACTTGCCGCCCCCCCCCCCCCCCAAAACCCCTTTCGTCATGTTGGCCATCACCCGGTACCCCCGGAACACTTTCGGACTCCAATACCCTTCGTCCAATATATCAATCTTCACCCCCGGACCATTCTGGAGTTCCTCGTCATGTCCGGATCTCATCCGGGACTCCGAACAACCTTCGGTAACCACAATAATGACTCAACTATACTTATTTCGTCACCAAACGTTAAGTGTGTAGACCCTGCGGGTTCAAGAACTATGCAAACATGATCGAGACACCTCTACGGTCAATAACCAATAGCAGGACCTGGATGTCCATATTGGTTCCTTAATATTCTACGAAGATCTTATCGGTCGAACCTCGGTGTCAAGGATTCAGTTAATCCTGTATGCAGTTTCCATTGTCTACTGGTATGTTATTTGCCCGAGATTTGATCGTCGGTATCTCCATACCTAGTTCAATCTCGTTACCGGCAAGTCTCTTTACTCGTTCCGTAATACAAGATCACGTGGCTAACTCATTAGTCACATTGCTTGCAAGCTCATTGTGATACTAGATTACCGAGTGGGTCCTGAGATACCTCTCCATCATACGGAGTGACAAATCCCAGTCTTGATCCATGCCAACTCAACAGACACCCTCGGAGATACCTGTAGAGCACCTTTATAGTCACCCAATTATGTTGCGACGTTTGGTACACACAAGGTACTCCTCCGGTGTCAGTGAGTTGCATGATCTCATGGTCATAGGAACATATACTTGACATGCAGAAAACGATAGCAATAAACTTGACACGATCATATGCTACGTTCATAGTTTGGGTCTTGTCCATCACATCATTCTCCTAATGATGTGATCTTGTTACCAAATGACAACTCATCTCTATGGCTAGGAAACCATAGCCATCTTTGATCAACGAGCTAGTCTAGTAGAGGCTCACTAGGGACACGTTGTTGTCTATGTATCCACACATGTATCTGAGTTTCCGATCAATAAAATTCCAGCATGGATAACAAACGATTATCATGAACAGGGAAATATGATAATAACTAATTTATTATTGCCTCTAGGGCATATTTCCAACAATATTTTGTCGGGATGAGCATGCGATCTAAATGCCAGATGAAGATTTTTGTATTCAGCATGACTTTCATTTTCCAAATATATCTATGTTGGAAAGGTTGTCCATCATTAATGAGGATTGAATACATTGACTTTACTATAAAGGCACCAGAAGTAGTCAACCTGCAACGGAATGTGTTTGATTCGTTTGAAATGTTGACCATCATCAACTTTTCAACAAGGCTTAATCAGTTTGTCCATTTGTTCCTGACTAGTGGTCTTTCAAGACAACATTCAATGGTACACGCCCCATCAAAGAGGCAACAAAGACACATTTTTGATGTACAATATGATAGAGGCACAAGTATTGCATCACTAGTGACATGTTCCCTAGCCATTTCCAACCATAAACGTCCCTCCATGGAAAAAGTCATTTTAGACCCCATGGGGCTTTTCCAGGAAGTCTATGGGTTTTTCCTGAACCTTAGAGAGGGTTTTAGAATGAAGATACTTATTTCTAAGTAACTCTTGCTAATCTCTTTCCTCGGTAAGTATCTTGTATGGCCATTTGCTCAACAAGCACTTATTTTTAATCTCAAGGTCTTCCACTCGTATACCACCTTGGTCTTTAGGGCCACATATCGCATCCCACCTCATCAGGCGGTATTTACGCTTATGTTCATCATACTAATTGAAAACCCGAACTGTAGTAATATGATATTTTCCATAACCTTTTAGGTATTTCAAAGAAAGATAATACGAGCATGGGAAAACTTGCGAGGACATCATTGATTAGGTTGAGCCTTTCCCCATAAGACATAAGCTTATCAATCCAACAACCCAAATTTTTTCTCAAAGCAGTCCTCAAAAACTTCCAATCCTCATTAAGAAGTTTACGAAAATGCATTGGGAAAACCGCTCATAAGAAACTTTGCAAAACTGCTCTCAAAAGTTACAAGAAAGTACATTATGGACCGTCCCCTTAGCGATCGCGGCAGAGGCGAGATGAGCTACCGATCTCGTATTACGCTTGACATAGCTCCATTTGTAATTACAGGAGGAGCCTGAGACCGGAATCACTAATTATGGAGTATTCCTTTCAAAGATCACTCCCACCTTTCCATGTTGTGATAAGTGGCTCGCTGCATGTGCGTCACTTATTGTAACCTGAAAGTTTTTTCTTTTTTGTAGACTTATTTCTTTAAAACGTTTTATCTCTTAAACCATGCGTCCAAACCGCGAACCGTTTTCACTGTTGGATTCCCCGCATTGAGATCTTCAAAACTAGAAACCATGTTGATATGTTTTGACAAAAAATCATGGAAAACCGGATGAAAAAACCAAACCGGAAGCACTGTTTTCCCTTTCCAGAAGCCGTTTCCGAGAGGCACAGCCGTGCCTCTCGCGGAAGCAAAACCATGCCTCTCATGGAAGAAAAAAAAAGAGGAAACATGTTTTTTTATTTTCTGAGGGGAACGACCATGCCTCTCGTGGAAACAAAACCATGTCTCTCACGGAAAAATGTGTTTTTTTCATTGCCGAGAGGCACGGTCGTGCCTCGGGCGAAAGCAAAATCGTGCCTCTCACAGATGCAAAACCGTGCCTCTCATGAAAAAAAAGAAAACACATCTTTTTCCCGTTTCCGAGAGGCATGACCGTGCCTCTCGCAGAAGTAAAACCGGGCCTCTCGCGGAAGCAAAATCATGCCTCTCATGAAATAAAAAAGGGAAGACATGTTTTTTTTTCATTTGTGAGAGGCACACCCATGCCTCTCACAGAAGAAAAAACGCGCTTTTTTCCCGTTTTCGAGAGGCACGACCGTGCCTCTGACAGAAGCAAATCCATGCCTCTCACGAAAGAAAAAAAAGGAGAAAACACATTTTTTCGCGTAATTTTTTTCCCAATTTTTTTGTCGAAAAGCCAAGAAAGACTGGTGGAAAACCGAAAAGTAAAAAACCATCTAAAAAGCCGAAAGCCCATGCGGAAAAATAAAAAATAGCAAAGTCCAGAGGAAGCGCTTAGAGCACGACACATGACGGCGGTTGAGAGCTCGCCAAGTGGCAATGTCTGTTTACCATGCAATGCTTTACCACCTATTACAAAATTTAAAGTGGTAAAAAACCTCACAAAATCATTTTGTAAGGTGGCTGAGGACGAGCTGCATGAGAAGTTATCTAAGAAGCCAAAGAGGAAAGATCAAGAGGAGGTGGCTAGGGTGTCCAAGGCCACTAGAGATAAGGACAAAGGCAAAGTTTCTAAATGAAGAACCAAACCCAGCACACCTGCATTTTGTGGTTGTTAGGATGTCAGCACTTATTGGAAGTTTTATGTATTTTGCTCATGTGGACTTTGTTTGGTGCATGTAATAGACTCTGTGGTAATGTATCACTGAAGCAGACTTTTATGGGCCTAGATATATTAAGATGTGATGTTGGATATTTTTGTATTTGCTCCGATGAATGGCAGAAACAGAGTACTAAATTCCCTTATGGCCCTTTCATGAAAGGGATAGATAAATCAAGTTCTTGGGTTATGTCTCAAGGGGTGGACCTTGAGGGGTTGATTACAATGCTCAATAGTTTCTCATGAATAATAACAGAACTTGGAGTATTCTTAATTGGAACATTAGAGGAATTAATTCACCTGACAAATGCTTGCTCTTAAACAAAAGATTGAAGAAAGTGCAGCTGGTATTATTTGTTTACAAGAGATTAAAAGAGAGGACTTTGACTTATCCTACATACATAACTTCTGCTCACAAAGATTCACAAAGTTCCTTTTTCTTCCATGAGTGGGTGCTTCCGGTGGCCTTCTTATTGCATGTAATGGTTCATTATTTAATGGAGATTTGATGTTTTGGAACAAGTTTTCTTTGGCTGTCAAATTAACATGTGATACGTCTCCAACATATCTATAATTTCTGATTGCTCCATGCTATATTATCTACTGTTTTGGGCAATATTGGGCTTTATTATCCACTTTTATATTATTTTTGGGACTAACCTATTAACCGGAGGCCCAGCCCAGATTTCTTTGTTTTGTGCCTATTTCAGTGTTTGAGGAAAAGGAATATCGAATGAGTCGAAACGGAACGAAATCAAGCTGGAGAAGTTATTTTTGGAAGGAAAGCCACCGGATAGACTTGGACTCTACATCAAAAGATACGGGAGTTGTCCACGAGGGTGGGGGCGCCCCCCCTAGGGCGCGCCCCCTGCCTCGTGGGGCCCCCGTAGCTCCACCGACGTACCCCCTGTACCCATATATACCTACGTATCATAAAACTTCCAGAAGGGAAGATAGATCGGGAGTTCCGCCGCCGCAAGCCTCTGAGCCACCAAAACCTCTCGGAGTCCGTTCAAGCACCTCACGGAGGGGGAACCCATCACCGTGGCCATCTTCATCATCCGGTGCTCTCCATGACGAGGAGGGAGTAGTTCACCCTCGGGGCTGAGGGTATGTACCAAGATAGCTATGTGTTTGATCTCTCTCTCTCATGTTCTTGATTTGGCACGATCTTGATGTATCGCGAGCTTTGCTATTATAGTTGGATCTTATGTTTCTTCTCCCCCTCTACTCTCTTGTAATGAATTGAGTTTTCCCCTGGAAGTAATCTTATCGGATTGAGTCTTTAAAGATTTGAGAACACTTGATGTATGTCTTGCCGTGCGTATCTGTGGTGACAATGGGATATCACATGATTCACTTGATGTATGTTTTGGTTATCAACTTGCGGGTTCCGCCCATGAACCTATGCATAGGGGTTGGCACACGTTTTCGTCGTGATTCTCCGGTAGAAACTTTGGGGCACTCTTTGAGGTTCTATGTGTTGGTTTGAATAGATGAATTGAGATTGTGTGATGCATATCGTATAGTCATGCCCACGGATACTTGAGGTGACATTGGAGTATCTAGTTGACATTAGAGTTTTGGTTGATTTGTATCTTAAGGTGTTATTCTAGTACGAACTCTAGGGCTGTTTGTGACACTTATAGGAATAGCCCAATGGATTGATTGGAAAGAATAACTTTGAGGTGGTTTCGTACCCTACCATAATATCTTCGTTTGTTTTCTGCTACTAGTGACTTTGGAGTGACTCTTTGTTGCATGTTGAGGGATAGTTATATGATCCAACTATGTTGTTATTGTTGAGAGGACTTGCACTAGTGAAAGTATGAACCTTAGGCCTTGTTTCCTAGCATTGCAATACCGTTTACGCTCACTTTTACCATTTGTTACCTTGCTGTTTTTATATTTTCAGATTACAAAAACCTATGTCTACTATCCATATTGCACTTGTATCACCATCTCTTCGCCGAACTAGTGCACCTATACAATTTACCATTGTATTGGGTGTGTTGGGGACACAAGAGACTCTTTGTTATTTGGTTGCAGGGTTGCTTGAGAGAGACCATCTTCATCCTACGCCTCCTACAGACTGATAAACCTTAGGTCATCCACTTGAGGGAAATTTGCTACTGTCCTACAAACCTGTGCACTTGCAGGCCCAACAACGTCTACAAGGAGAAGGTTGCGTAGTAGACATCAAGCTTTTTTTTCTGGCGCCGTTGCCGGGGAGGTGAGTGCTTGAAGGTATATCTTTAGATCTTGCAATTGAATCTTTTAGTTTCTTGTTTTATCACTAGTTTAGTCTATAAAAGAAAATTACAAAAAAAATGGAATTGAGTTTGTCTCATACGCTTCATCTTTTTAATATCTTTTGTGAGTATGATGGAAAGGAAAATTGTGCTAAAGTGCTAGAAGAAGAGTGCATTAAAATACTTGGTACTGAATCTTTGAACGATGAGCATGATTGCAATGTTGTTAGTATAAACTCTTTGAATATCCATAGTACTAATGATGATTGCACTAGTTATGATGAAAATATCTCTTATGAGCATGTCAACTTTTGTGGAGTGCATGTTTGCATGAACACACCAAATAGAGAAGATATTTATTGCAAGAGGCATAAGCATTTAGAAACTAAATGGTTGCAACAAAGGCTAGATGTGAGTGCTGAAAATTTGAATTTCCTTTGCCGTACTTGTGAAGTTTGCAATGAACGTGGTCATTTACATCTCCAATGCAAATTGTTTCATGACCGAGTTGTGTCCAAAAATTGTGATGATTTGATTTCCCTTGCACATTATAATGAACTTAGTTTGCTTTTGGATTATGAAGAGTTGAAACGTTTACTTAAGGACCTTCCAGAATTTGCCCATAAGAAATTCCTTGATATTGATCTAGAGAAGATTTATTTGTTCTATGTGGTGAATTGCATTGAAAATCCTTATATTGCCAATTACCTAAAGAAAAGAAAGCAAATAGAAGATGATGAGAACACTAATGAAAGGGAAGAGACTTCCCAATATCCTCCTATTATTTCTTATGATGAATCAGGTAACGAGGAGGAGCTTTCTATTCAACCAATCTCGTCAATAAGGAGCTCAAAGAGGAAGGTTGAACCCACACATAACGTGAAAAAGAAAAGGAAAAGAAGGGGCAACAAAGGTAAAAAGGTATCCCTTCCAAATGATGTTGCTCCTACTACTCATTTTGATGATGATAATTGTTATACTATTGGTGCGATCAATATTTTTAATGATGAGAGTGATTATGCTTATGATATGAAAGGGCCCAAGCTTGGGGAAGCTATGTTTGATGAGAATGAAATATTTGAGAATATATTTGCTGAAATTAATGTTTGTCCCAAGCTTGGGGATGCTATGTCTAATGAAGATGATATTTTTAGCATCCCAAGTTTTGATATGTAAAGTTGTTATGATAGCATGCCTCCTATGTATGATGATTATATTGATGAAAGTGGGTTTGGAAGAGTGTCAACTTTAGGAAGTAGTGATCCCACTATTTTGGAGGATGTTGAATTTTATTGTGATAATTATGAAAGTGGATTTGGAAGAGTGTCAACTTTATTTAGTGATTCCACTATCTTGGGAGAGGTTTCAATCGATTATGATGAGAACAAAGTTGCTACCTATGATGATTATTGTGATAAAACTTATACTATAAAGAGTAGTGATGATTATATTTATAAAACTTGTCATTATTATGAGTACCCTTTCTCTGAACATTACTCTTTTAATGTGGAAACAATTTATAGTATTCAAGTCTCTTATGATACTCCCACTATTCCGAATAAGAAGAATTTTGCTTATGAGGAGAGTAGTAAAATTTC
The DNA here is from genome assembly GCA_021605205.1 of Aegilops longissima. Taxonomy (NCBI): domain Eukaryota; kingdom Viridiplantae; phylum Streptophyta; class Magnoliopsida; order Poales; family Poaceae; genus Aegilops; species Aegilops longissima. The sequence goes on along the minus strand of CM038677.1, from coordinate 192,374,330 downwards.
TATGCAAGTAGATCATGAAAATAATGCTTTAGGTGCTGGTTATATTTTTGAATTCATTCATGATGCTACTGAAAATTATTATGAGGGAGGAACATATGCTTGTAGGAACTGCAATAATATCAAGTTTCCTCTCTATGTGTTTAAAATCTTGAAATTATGCTTGTTTTACCTTCCTATGCAAGTTGATTCTTGTTCCCATAAGTTGTTTGCTCACAAAATACCTATGCATAGGAAGTGGGTTAGACTTAAATGTGCTAGTCATATTCTTCATGATGCTCTCTTTATGTTTCAACTCTTATCTTTTATGCGAGCATCATTGAAATCATCATGCCTAGCTAGGGGCGTTAAACGATAGCGCTTGTTGGGAGGCAACCCAATTTTATTTTAGTTTCTTACTTTTTGGTTCTGTTTAGTAATAAATAATCCATCTAGCTTCTGTTTAGATGTGGTTTTGTGTTTTAATTAGTGGTTGTGCCTAGTAGAACCTTTGGGAAGACTTGGGTGAAGTCTTTATGATCATGCTGTAAAAACAGAAACTTTAGCACTCACGAGATTAGCTTCAACTTTTTACTGGACAGTTATATTTAGTTGATTCTTTTTGAATATTATTACTAGACAAATTCCTCAGGTCCAACAATTTATTTTAGAATTTTTGGAGTTCCAGAAGTTTGCGTTAGTTACAGATTACTACAGACTGTTCTGTTTTTGACAGATTCTGTTTTTCGTGTGTTGCTTGCTTATTTTGATGAATCTATGGCTAGTAAAATAGTTTATAAACCATAGAGAAGTTGTAATACAGTAGGTTTAACACCTATATAAATAAATAATGAGTTCATTACAGTACCATGAAGTGGTATTTTTTTTTCTTTCGCTAACGGAGCTTACGAGTTTTCTGTTAAGTTTTGTGTTGTGAAGTTTTCAAGTTTTGGGTAAAGATTCGATGGACTATGGAATAAGGAGTGGAAAGAGCCTAAGCTTGGGGATTCCCAAGGCACCCCAAGGTAATATTCAAGGATAACCAAGAGCCTAAGCTTGGGGATGCCCCGGGTGGCATCCCCTCTTTCGTCTTCGTTCATCGGTAACTTTACTTGGAGCTATATTTTTATTCACCACATGATATGTGTTTTGCTTGGAGCGTCATTTTATTTTATTTAGCTTTGCTTGCTGTTTGAATAAAATACCAAGATCTGAAATTATTAAATGGGAGAGTCTTCACATAGTGGCACAATTATTCGACTACTCATTGACCTTCACTTATATCTTTCGGAGTAGTTTGTCATTTGCTCTAGTACATCACTTATATCTTTTAGAGCATGGTGGTAGTTTTATTTTTAAGAAATAGATGAACTCTCATGCTTCACTTATATTATTTTGAGAGTCTTAAATAGTATGGTAATTTTCTTAAATAATCATAATATGCTAAGCATACAAGATTTGTAAGAGTTCTTATGGGTGTGTCGAATACTAAGAAAAGATTGATGCTTGATAATTGTTTTGAGATATGAAGATGGTGATATTAGATTCATGCTAGTTGAGTAGTTGTGAATTTGAGAAATACTTGTGTTAAAGTTTATGATTCCCATAGCGTGCTCGTATGGTGAACTGTTATGTGATGAAGTCGAAGCATGATTTATTTATTGATTGTCTTCCTTATGAGTGGCGGTCGGGGACGAGCGATGGTCTTTTCCTACCAATCTATCCCCCTAGGAGCATGCGCGTAATACTTTGCTTTGATAACTTCTAGATTTTTGCAATAAGTATATGAGTTCTTTATGACTAATGTTGAGTCCATGGATTATACGCACTTTTCCCTTCCTTCCACCATTGCTAGCCTCTCTAATACCGCGCACTTTTCGCCGGTATCATACACCCACCATATATCTTCCTCAAAACAGCCACCATACCTACCTATCATGGCATTTCCATAGCCATTCCGAGATATATTGCCATGCCAACTTTCCACCATTCCGTTTATTATGACACCTCCATCATTGTCATATTGCTAGCATGATCATGTAGTTGACATCGTATTTGTGGCAAAGCCACCATTCATAATTCTTTCATACATGTCACTCTTGATTCATTGCACATCCCGGTACACCGTCGGAGGCATTCATATAGAGTCATATTTTGTTCTAAGTATCGAGTTGTAATTGTTGAGTTGTAAGAAAAATAAAAGTGTGATGATCATCATTATTAGAGCATTGTCCCAAGTGAGGAAAGGATGATGGAGACTATGATTCCCCCATAAGTCCGGATGAGACTCCGGACAAAAATAAAAAAAAGAAAAAAAAGAGGCCATAAAAAAAAGAGAAAAGGCCCAAACAAAAAAAAACAAAAAAAAGAAAAATAAAAAAATGAGAGAAAAAGAGAGAAGGGACAATGCTACTATCCTTTTACCACACTTGTGCTTCAAAGTAGCACCATGATCTTCATGATAGAGAGTCTCCTATGTTGTCACTTTCATATACTAGTGGGCATTTTTCATTATAGAACTTGGCTTGTATATTCCAATGATGGGCTTCCTCAAAATGCCCTAGGTCTTCGTGAGCAAGCGAGTTGGATGCACACCCACTTAGTTTCTTTTGTTGAGCTTTCATATACTTATAGCTCTAGTGCATCCGTTGCATGGCAATCCCTACTCACTCACATTGATATCTATTGATGGGCATCTCCATAGCCCGTTGACACGCCTAGTTGATGTGAGACTATCTTCTCCTTTTGTCTTCTCCACAACCACCATTCTATTCCACCTATAAGTGCTATGTCCATGGCTCACGCTTATGTATTACGTGAAGATTGAAAAAGTTTGAGAACATCAAAAGTATGAAACAATTGCTTGGCTTGTCATCGGGATTGTGCATGATTTAAATATTTTGTGTGGGGAAGATGGAGCATAGCCAGACTAACTTTGAGGTGGTTTCGTACCCTACCATAATCTGTTCGTTTGTGACACTTATAGGAATAGCCCAATGGATTGATTGGAAAGAATAACTTTGAGGTGGTTTCGTACCCTACCATAATCTCTTCGTTTTTTTTCCGCTATTAGTGACTTTGGAGTGACTCTTTGTTGCATGTTGAGGGATAGTTATATGATCCAACTACGTTATTATTGTTGAGAGGACTTGCACTAGTGAAAGTATGAACCCTAGGCCTTGTTTCCTAGCATTGCAATACCGTTTACGCTCACTTTTACCATTTGTTACCTTGCTGTTTTTATATTTTCAGATTACAAAAACCTATATCTACTATCCATATTGCACTTGTATCACCATCTCTTCGCGGAACTAGTGCACCTATACAATTTACCATTGTATTGGGTGTGTTGGGGACACAAGAGACTCTTTGTTATTTAGTTGCAGGGTTGCTTGAGAGAGACCATCTTCATCCTACGCCTCCTACGGATTGATAAACCTTAGGTCATCCACTTGAGGGAAATTTGCTACTGTCCTACAAACCTATGCACTTGCAGGCCCAACAACGTCTACAAGGAGAAGGTTGCATAGTAGACATCAACATGTAATTTGTCCAATCAATCATGGATTCTTACAAACATATATGGTCCCTGCAGACAAGAAGATAAGCTTGAGTTCATACAGTGGTTCAGCAACATTCAAATGCCCAGTGATGTAGATTGGATTGTCATGGATGATTTTAACTTCATCAGATCTCCCAATGACAGAAATAAACCAGGTGGTGATGTAAATCAAATGCTCTTATTCAGAGGCAATTAGTAATTTGGGTTTTATTGAGTTACCTCTTAAAGGGAGACAGTTTAGTTGGAGCAATATGCAAGAAAATCCACTGCTTGATAAACTTGATTGGTTCTTCACCTCAGCTTCCTGGATAATTTCACACCCTGACACACTATGGCTCTCCCTATGGCCAAACCAGTTTCTGATCATCTCCCTTGCATGATTAAAGTGGGCACTTCCATATGCAAATCAAAGGTTTTCACATTTGAAAATTACTGGTTGCAACATACTGAATTTAAAGAAATTGTTCAAAGTGCCTGGAATATCCCAGTGGGGCACACTGATTCTGCTAAAAAGATCAATGCTAAATTCAAGAACTTGAGGAGAGCTCTTAAAATTTGGGCCAAAAGTTTTTCATGCCTCAAGAAAGTTATTCAGGATATCAATGATTGCATCTTTTTTTGGGATCTCATTGAGGAATACAGAAGTCTAAGTCAATATGAATGGAATGGAACTATAGAACAGTGCTCAAAGACTACCTATTGGTTGTCTTGAACAATCAGAAAATTTATTGGAAACAAAGAGGGAAAATTAAGGGAGTCAAATTTGGTGATGAGAACACATTTTTTTTTCATGTTAAAGCTTCCATCAACTACATATGTAACAAGATAGCAATGATGCATAATGAGGATCAAGTGGAAGTGACTGATCACGCAGGTAAAGCTGCAATTTTATGGGAAGCATTCAAAAAAAAAGGCTGGGACATTCAGAAGGGCACAATATGCATTTTGACCTCAACAGCCTATTTGACCAGCCACCACCTACTTCTATTTTTCAAGAACTGGAGGAGTCTTTTACAGCTGAACAAATCAATGAGGTGGTCTAAAATCTTCCCACTGATAAATCTCCTGGTCCTGATGGATTTAATAATGAATTTCTGTAAGCTTGGTGGGAGATTATAGGTGAGGATGTCAGGCAGATAGTTATGGATTTTCATGATGGATCTGTAAACTTGGAAAGCATTAACACTTCCTTTATCACTCTAATCTCCAAGAAGGAAGTGCCAATATCACCAAATGACTTTAGACCTATTTCCCTTCTAAATGAGGTGTTGAAGATCATTACTACGTTACTGGCTAATAGGCTACAGAAGGTAATATTGCAAATGATCCATGTCAACCAGTATGGTTTTCTCAAAGACAGGGTAATCCAAGATTGTTTGGGCTTGGCTTATGTGTATCTTTTTCAGTGTTACAAATCAAGGGATGAAGTGTTGGTTTTAAAGCTTGATTTTGAAAAAGCATTTGATACTATTGAACACCAAGCTATCATTGATATTCTTAGAGCAAAAGGTTTTCGGGGAAAATGGATCAGCTGGATTTAGTCTTTATTTGATTCTGCATCCTCTGCAGTCATGCTTAATAGTGTTCCAGGGAAAAAAATCTACTGTAAAAGAGGTGTCAGACAGGGGGGTCCCCTCTCATCATTGTTGTTTGTTCTAGTAGCAGATTTACTAAAATCTATACTTAACAAAGCCATGAGGATGGGCCTCCTCACTGCTCCTTTGCAAGTCAATTCATGCCCTGATTTCCCAGTGGTCCAATATGGTGATGACACCTTGGTTCTGATGCCAGTCAATGCTAGGCAGCTCATATGTCTCAAAGCACTTCTAAACACTTTTGCCTCTGCTACATTTCCTGGTACCAATCAACATTGAGGAAGACAGAGTTAAATTTTTTATAAATACCATGAATTGTGCCAGAGGACAGTTCCCTTTCACATACTTGGGGTTGCCACTGGGATTGCAGAAGCCTACAGTTGAACAGTGCCTCCCAATTGTCACAAAAGTGGCTAAACGTTTGGCTGGGCTTGCTACTTTCATGACACAAGCAGGTAAATTATTATTGGTCAAAATCAGTTTTGGCATCCCTACCTTTGTTCTTTATGTGATGCTTGGATATCCCAGTCACCATCAAAAACCCAATAATCAAATACTTAAGGCATTGCTTATGGAGAAGTCCAGATTTGGAAGACAGAAGACCAGCCATGGTGGCTTGGAGCACTATATGTAGACCTAAAGATCAAGGTGGCCTTGGGAGTTATGGACATTTTCACACAAAACAAGGCACTACTCATGAAGAACCTGCATAAATTCTTCAATAGGCATGATATTCCATGCGTAAATTTGATTTGGGAGTCATCCTATGAAAATGATCAAATGCCAGGGGATCAACAAGTGGGGTCCTTCTGGTGGAAATCAAACTTGGCACTCCTAGATCAGTATAAAGCTATGGCTGGGTGTAAACTTGGAGATGGAAAAAGTGCTCTATTCTGGGAGGATCTCTGGCATTCAAATATAATGAGAAGGAATTTTCCACACTTATTCTCCTTTGTGATCAATCCCCAAGCCAGTGTAAATCAAGTGGTGAATGCAGAATACATACTCAAGCTCATGAAGATATGTTTCACTTGCCACTGACTACTCAAGCTCATGAAGAATTCCTCAACATGGAAACCATCTGTTTAGAAATCAGACAGTCAGCTTACTTCAACATGACAGACACTTGGTGCTATATTTGGGGAAATGAGTTTTTTTCATCCTCAAAGGCATACTCAGTTTTGATTGGTCACAAACAGGTACCATAACATTTTAAATTGATCGGGAAAAGCTCATGCCAACCAAAGCATAAGGTGTTCTTCTGGATGTTACTCCATGGCAGACTAAACCCAATAAATTTGATAAGAAGAAAGACTTTTGTGCTAGATGAATACAACTGTGATGTGCTAAACTATCAGCAAGAAGAAACTATGTATCACTTATTTTGGGAATGCCCATTTTCACAACACTGCTGGGATTTCATATGCCCAACCAGATCATTTAACCTGCCTGTTCTAGAGGCTTATCAAGACTTCAAGGACAAACTTAATGTGCCTTTCTTCATGGAAATAATAATTTTGGGGTCATGGGCAATCTGGATTACAAGAAACAATAAATTTTTTGAGCAGATACAACCTTCTTTTCCAGGCTGGAAAGCAATTTTCTTTGAAGAGCTTAATTGGCTGAAGCACAGACTCAAGCAGAAGCATGTTTCACAATTCAGTGCTTGGGTAGATAGCAGGTTTTAGTTCTTAGTTCTTCTTTCTTCTTTTTCTCTATTTCTTCTTTTTCTTCTCTTCTCTTTCTCCCTTTTTCTTTCTTCCTCTTTTATTAGCTTCTTAGTCTTTTCTCTTCCTTTTTTGTCCTAGGGTTTATCTCAAGCCCTTTTTTGTATTGCAGACTTCTAGATTGTAGTGTTTTATAATTTAATAAAAGTTGCAATGGGGTTTTTACCCTACTGTTTATAGTCAAAAAAAAGTGGCGCGCTCTCAGCCCACCCCATGTGATCGTTGGGGAGACTCCCGAAGAAGCGCTCCTCAACTAGTTGCTCTCGCCTGAGGCTGCCAGGCAGTATTACAGACCTGTTTGCTGGACGGGCTAAAGACTTGTAACGCTCTTTTCCATAAAAAAATAAAGAAGACTTGTAGTGTTTGGGCCCTCCGAAAATAAGGCGCTCCTATACATCGCTTCTAGCGACACCGAGGGAGGCCTGAGATGGGCCGGCTCAGGTGCGCGGGAGGCCACAGCCTCCTTTTTTTTTCTTTTCACGTTTTTGTTTTTGTGTTGTGCTTCCTTTTTTCACTTTTTTTATACTTCCAAATAATCAAAATAAATATATTACAAAAACACTCTACATAAAAAATTGAATAATATTAATCTTGTATTTGTAAATATTAAATGTGTATAAAAAATATATTTCTCATGTACGAAAAATGTATAAAAAATGTGTATGAAAAAAGTTGATCATGTATATAAAAATGTTAATCAAGCATTTGAATTTTTATTAATCATATAGTAAGAAAAACTAAACTTTTATAAAATATTCGATGTACACCAAAATGTTGAACATGTAATAAAAATTGAACACAAAAACATAAATTTATAAATATGTTGATCGTGTATCAAAAAGAAATGTTAATCATATATTTAAAAATGTTTCTGAAGTATACAAAAATGTACTGTGTGTATGAAAAACTAGTCATCAAGCACAAAGTTAGTAAAAAATACTTAATCATCTATTTTGGAATTCTTAAATGTGTACAAAAATAGTTCCCGGTGTATAAAAAATGTAGGCCATGTATTTAAAAAGTTGAACATAAAAAGATAAAATTTTAAAATGTTGATAATGTATTAAAAATTCATATATGTCAAAAATGTGAAACAAGTATTATAGAAATGTTCCTAATATATACCCAAAATATAATGTTTATGAAAGAAGTTGTAGTTGTACAACTATTTCTAAAAATTCTAATCATGTGTTTTAAAAATGTTAAACATGTATAAAAAATGTACTCGACGTATACGTAAAATGTGCACGAAAATGTAGATAGGTGTTGACGTAAATTTTGAAGAAAAATGGTGAAAACCCAAGAAACGGAAGGAAGAAACAAAAAATACGTCAAAAACGAAAAACTCGACGAAAACTATGAAAACCCATGAGGATACTAAGAAAACCCAAACTAAACGAATGAAGAACAAAGAAAAGGAAAAAAACCAATAAAAGCAGCATAAAATGAACAAAACAAAAAACAAAGGAAAAAAACCAAAAAAGTGAAGAAACAAAAAAACAGAAGAAAAATGAAACAGAAACAAAAAAGCATGAGCAAGCGAGCGAACTCGCGCGCCCGAGCCAGCGAGCCAGTGAGCACGCAGTAATGGGCCGACCCATTAGTGTAAAGAGCACGGGAAACTTTCAACCTAAATTATTAAAAGTGCAACAGCACCTATTTAGTGCTCCCGAGTGAACACCATCGCATACCATCCGATCCAGATCGCGGGTCGTAGGTGCCGCTTGGTCGGAGTTAGGTGCCACTGGGTCGGTTCTCACATTTTTCTGTCCGCGGGAGCCGTCGACCCCACTACCAACACGTCCCCCTACCCTCACCCACTAACCCCACCGAAGGCTCGCATTTCGAGACCTCTAGGCATGGGAGACCTTCTTCTCCGTCAGTTCCTCTCCAAATCCAGCGATTCATGCCTCCATGTCCTCCATTTTCATCAATTTCCGCAGCCGATTGCGTGGGTTCCAGAGCGATTCTCCGTGGTGGAGCATGCGATGACCGGCAATTTGAGGTAGGAGAGATGCGAGGCGCACATCTTTTGCATCCGCACAATCAATGCAGGGAAGCACCAGCCGACCGCGCGGCGACCAGCAGGTGGAGGTAGGCGAGCGCATGGTGGCTAGAGGCCAAGCGACAGGCATTCCTGCTATTCATGTGTTGGATCCCCTGAAGCAACCGCCCATCAGAGGTTGAGCAACCGCCCCGCAAATCTTAGGTAAGCATCTCACAATTGTTCAGTTCGGCATCAATTTTTTCTGGATGCGTTCGTAGCAAACCATTGTAGGGTGGCGAAGGCTCGGTGCGCACAATGATTTTGGCCAAGGGTGGTGTGCGAGATGTGAGCAACAGGCTTGGCCTAGGGTTTGGGATGGTGTTGGTCCGCAATTCTGGGGATGCAATGCATGGGGTGAGAGCTCACGGTGAGGAGGGGGGTCAGGGGTGGCAGGGAACAGACATGGTTCTACATATTTTCACTATTGGGTGCCCTAGGTTGCCCGATTTCGTAGGATGAGTTGCCAAACTCGTCTTATTAGATTTTCCAGACCCTTTCTACTAGCCTTGTTTAGGATTTTCGCACACTATATAGTCACTTTTTTGTATATCTGGATATGGTTTAGGATACGGGTTCTATATATGATTTTAGACAAACTATAGACAATTCTTGATATGTTTCTGGATATTTTTCAGGATTTTTGCCTGTTTATGGTTTGTATTAAGAGTTTGGTTGGCTTAGGTGCCTGCTATGGTCAGTTTTTTGTTTAACATTCATTGCTTAATTGTCTGCTATGGTCAAGTTTTTTGCTTAGCAGTTTGATGCTTAGTTGCCTGTTATGGTAAAAAAATTGCCTGAAAATGTTTATTTGATGCTTAGGTTTGGCTTAAGGCAACATTGCATTTGATGATGGTTGATTTCAGGTTGTCAATTTTAGTTTCTTCAATTTTTGCTCAAGGGTTGTCGATTAATTGCGTGGCATGGTTTCAGGTTTTGCCTAACATTTTTTGTTCGCTCTTAGTTGCCTGATACTATTCCGATTTTTTCCTGAACCATTTATGCAAGCACTACTGAATACATGTGCAGTATTTTAGATTTCCCTTTTTAGTTTTTATTACTTTGAATAAGGGCACTCCATACTTTCTCTAGGGTTACATGACTTTAACTAGTAAGAATCATCATAATTCGTTTCTTTCTTTTTTGCACTAGCAAAAAATGGTTGGGCCAAGAAAAAGGAGCATTCAACAAGACCCGCCCATAGTTAATCATGACGCCGATTCATCACATGCCACCGAAGAGCATCGAAAAGAGGTATGCCTGGAAAGGATTTCTGAAACAAATTCCCAAGCTAGTTTTTCTATTTTTATTTCTACTGTGTTAATGGCTTTTTTTTCATGTGCATGTTTGCAGGTGATAACCCACAAGTATAGGGAATTGCAACAGTTTTTGAGGGTAGAGTATTCAACCCAAATTTATAGATGCGACAAAAGGGGAGGCAAAGAATATTTGTAAGTATTAGCAGTTGAGTTGTCAATTCAACCACACGTGGAGATTAAATATCTGTAGCAAAGTGATCAGTAGCATAGTAATATGATAGTTTTGATAGCAGTGGTAACAACAGTAGTAACGGTAACAGTGATAGCAATGATTTTGTGGCAAGTGTAACAGCAATAGAAATAGTAACTTAGCAGGAACAATATGTGGAAAATTCGTAGGCATTGGATCGGTGGATTCGTTGGATGATATTCATCATATAACAACCATAACCTAGGGTGATACGACAATAGCTCTAGTTCATAAATATAATATAGGCATGTATTCCGTAAATAGTCACACGTGCTTATGGAAAAAACTTGTATGACATCTTTTGTCCTACCCTCCCGTGACAGCGGGGTCCATAAGGAAACTAAGGGATATTAAGGCCTCCTTTTAATAGAGAACTAGAACAAAGCATTAACACATAGTGAATACATGAACTCCTCAAACTATGGTCATCACCGGAAAGTATCCCAATTACTGTCACACTGGGGTTTACGGATCATAACACGTAATAGGTGAATATTACTTACAAGATCGGATCTAGAACATAGATATAATGGTGAAAATATAAACGGTTCAGATCTGAAATCATGGCACCTGGGCCCAAAGTGACAAGCATTAAGCATGGCAAAGTCATAACAACATCAATCTCCGAACATAGTGGATACTAGGGATCAAGCCCTAACAAAACTAACTCGATTACATGATGAATCTCATCCAACTCCTCACCGATTAGCGAGCCTATGAAGGAATTACTCACTCCCGGTGGGGAGCATCATGGAATTGGTGATGAAGGTGTTGGGGAACGTTGCAGAAAATTAAAATTTTTCCTACGGTATCACCAAGATCCATCTATGAGTTCTACTAAGCAACGAGTTACGAGAGAGAGTTTGCATCTACATACCACTTGTAGATCGAGTACGGAAGCGTTCGAGGGAGTGGTGATGATGAAGACGTTCCCAACGTGATTCCGATCACCGATGACCAAAGTGCTGAAAGGACAGCACCTCCGTGTTCAACACACGTATGGGACGATGGCGTCTCCTCCGTCTTGATCCAGCAAGAATGAAGGAGAGGTTGAGGAAGACAACTCCAATGGCAGCACGACGGCGTGGTGCAGTTGGTACGGCAGTTCTCCGGCAGGGCTTCGCCAAGCTCGCGTGGAGAAAGAGAGGTGTTGGGGAGGGGAGGGGCTGCGCCTTTAATGGTGTTGGCAGCCCTCCCCCCCACCCCTCTATTTATAGGAGGAGAGGGCAAGGGGGGCAGGCCATCTAGGGGAAACCCTAGATGGGGGCGGCGGCCCAAGGGAGGAGGGAGGTGGCTTGCCCCCAAGCAGGGCGCCCTTTAGGTTTCCTCCCAAACCCTAGCCGCATGGGCCTAGGTGGGAGGCGCCCAGCCCACCGGGGCTGGCTCCTCCCACTTAGCCCATGTGGCCCCCCGAGGGGTGGCCCCTCCAGTGGACCTCCGGAACCCTCCCGTGGCCCCTGTATTTTTACAGTATACCCCAAACTTTCCCGAGTCCGTTTAACCACTTTCCATATATAAATCTTTACCTCCAGACCATTCCGAACTCCTCGTGACGTCCGGGATCTCATCCGGACTCAACAACATTCGTAATCACATACTTGTCTTCCTATTAACCCTAGCGCCACCGAACCTTAAGTGTGTAGACCCTACGGGTTCGGGAGACATGCGACATGACCGAGACTACCTCAAGTCAATAACCAACAGCGGGATCTGGATACCCATGTTGGCTCCTACATGCTCCTCGATGTTGTCATCGGATGAACCACGATGTCAAGGGTTCAGCAACCCGTATTCTATTCCCTTTGTGCGACGGTATGTTACTTGCCCGAGACTCGATCGTCGGTATCCCAATACCTCGTTTAGTCTCGTTACGGCAAGTCACTTTACTCGCACCGCAATGCATGATCCCACGACCGGACACTTGATCACTTTGAGCTCATTATGATGATGCATTACCGAGTGGGCCCGGTGATACCTCTCCGTAACACGGAGTGACAAATCCATCTCGATCCGTGTCAACCCAATGGTCACTTTCGGAGATACCTGTAGTGCACCTTTATAGTCACCCGATTCGTTGTGACGTTTGATACACCCAAAGCACTCCTACGGTATCCGGAATTGCACGATCTCATGGTCTAAGGAAGAGATACTTGACATTGGAAAAGCTCTAGCAAAACGAACTACACGATCTTTGTGCTATGCTTAGGATTGGGTCTTGTCCATCACGTCATTCTCCTAATGACGTGATCCCGTTGTCAATGACATCGATGTCCATAGTCGAAACCATGACTATCTGTTGACCAACGAGCTAGTCAACTAGAGGCTTACTAGGACGTATTGTAGTCTATGTATTCACACGTGTATTACGATTTCCGGATAATACAGTTATAGCATGAATAAAAGACAATTATCATGAACAAGGAAATATAATAATAATGCTTTTATTATTGCCTCTAGGGCATATTTCCAACAGTCTCCCACTTGCACTAGAGTCAATAATCTAGTTTACATTGTGATGAATCGAACACCCATAGAGTTCTGGTGTTGATCATGTTTTGCCCGCGGAAGAGGTTTAGTCAACGGATCTGCGACATTCAGATCCGTATGCACTTTACAAATTTCTATGTCTCCATCTTGAACATTTTCACGGATGGAGTTGAAGCGACGTTTGATGTGCCTGGTCTTCTTGTGAAACCTGGGCTCCTTGGCAAGTGCAATAGCTCTAGTGTTGTCACAGAAGAGTTTGATCGGCCCCGACGCATTGGGTATGACTCCTAGGTCGGTGATGAACTCCTTCACCCAAATTGCTTCATGCGCTGCCTCCGAGGCTGCCATGTACTCCGCTTCACATGTAGATCCCGCCACGATGCTCTGCTTGCAGCTGCACCAGCTTACTGCTCCACCATTCAACATATACACGTATCCGGTTTGTGACTTAGAGTCATCAGATCGTGTCGAAGCTAGCGCCGACGTAACCTGTTACGACGAGCTCTTCGTCACCTCCATAAACGAGAAACATGTCCTTTGTCCTTTCGTGTACTTCAGGATATTCTTGACCGCTGTCCGGTGTTCCTTGCCGGGATTACTTTGGTACCTTCCTACCAAACTTACGGCAAGGTTTACATCAGGTCCGTACACAACATGGCATACATAATAGATCCTATGGCTGAAGCATAGGGATGACACTCATCTCTTCTTTATCTTTTGCCGTGGTCGGGCATTGAGCCGAGCTCAATTTCACACCTTGCAATACAGCAAGAACCCTTTCTTGGACTGATCCATTTTGAACTTCTTCAAAATCTTATCAAGGTATGTGCTTTGTGAAAGACCTATGAGGCGCCTCGATCTATCTCTATAGATCTTGATGCCTAATATATAAGCAGCTTCTCCAAGGTCCTTCATTGAAAACACTTATTCAAGTAGGCCTTAATGCTGTCCAAGAATTCTATATCATTTCCCATCAAGTATGTCATCTACATATAATATGAGAAATGCTACTGAGCTCCCACTCACTTTCTTGTAAACGCAGGCTTCTCCATAAGTCTCGCATAAACCCAAACGCTTTGATCATCTCATCAAAGCGAATGTTCCAACTCGAGATGCTTGCACCAGCCCATAAATGGATCATTGGAGCTTGCATACTTTGTCAACATTCTTAGGATCGACAAAACCTTCCGGCTGTATCATATACAGCTCTTCCTTAAGATAGCCGTTAATGAACGCTGTTTTGACGTCCATCGCCATATCTCATAATCATAGTATGCGGCAATTGCTAACATGATTCGGACGGACTTAAGCTTCGCTACGGAGAGAAAGTCTCATCGTAGTCAATCCCTTGAACTTGCCGATAACCCTTAGCGACAAGTCGAGCTTTATAGATGGTGACATTACCATCCGCGTCCGTCTTCTTCTTAAAGATCCATTTGTTTTCTATCGCCGATCATCGGGCAAGTCACCAAAGTCCACACTTTGTTTTCATACATGGATTCTATCTCGGACTTCATGGCTTCTAGCCATTTGTTGGAATCTGGCCCGCCATTGCTTCTTCATAGTTCAAGGTTCACCGTTGTCTAACAACATGATTTCCGGGACAGGGTTGCCGTACCACTGCAGTGCGGAACGTGTCCTAGTGGACCCTCTGAAGTTCAAGAGCAACTTGATCCAAGTACCTTGATCATCATCATGAATTTCCTCTTCGTTGGTGTAGGCATCACAGAACATTTTCCGAGCTGCACTACTTTCCTGTTCAAGAGGTAGTACTTCATCGAGTTCTACTTTCCTCCCACTTACTTCTTTCGAGAGAAACTTTTTCCGAAAGGTTCCGTTCTCGGCAACAAAGATCTTGCCTTCGGATCTAAGGTAGAAGGTATACCCAAAGGTTTCCTTAGGGTATCCTATGAAGACGCATTTTTCCGACTTGGGTTCGAGCTTTTCAGGTTGAAGTTTCTTGACATAAGCATCGCATCCCCAAACTTTTACAAACGACAGCTTAGGTTTCTTCCCAAACCATAATTCATACGGTGTCGTCTCAACGGATTTAGACGGTGCCCTATTTAAAATGAATGTAGCTGTCTCTAGAGCGTATCCCCAAAATGATAGCGGTAAATCGGTAAGAGACATCATAGATCGCACCATATCCAATAGAGTGCGATTATGACGTTCGGACACACCGTTACGCTGAGGTGTTCCAGGCGGCGTTAGTTGTGAAACGATTCCACATTTTCTTAAGTGTGTACCAAATTTGTGACTTAAATATTCTCCTCCACGATCTGATCGTAAGAATTTTATCTTTCGGTCACGTTGATTCTCTACTTCATTCTGAAATTCTTTGAACTTTTCAAAGGTCTCAGACTTGTGTTTCATCAAGTAGACATACCCATATCTACTCAAGTCATCTCGTGAGAGTGAGAACATAACGATATCCTCCATGAGCCTCAACGCCATTGGACCGCACACATCGGTATGTATGATTTCCAACAAGTTGGTTGCTCGCTCCATTGTTCCGAGAATGGAGTCTTGGTCATCTTGCCCATGAGGCATGGTTCGCATGTGTCAAATGATTCATAATCAAGAGACTCCAAAAGTCCATCAGCATGGAGCTTCTTCATGCGCTTGACACCAATGTGACCAAGGCGGCAAGTGCCACAAGTATGTGGGACTATCGTTATCAACTTTACATCTTTTGGTATTCACGCTATGAACATGTGTAATACTACGCCGAGATTCATTAAGAATAAACCATTGACCATCGGAGCATGACCATAAAACATATCTCTCATATAAATAGAACAACCATTATTCTCGGATTTAAATGAGTAGCCATCTCGCATTAAACGAGATCCGGATACAATATTCATGCTCAAACTTGGCACCAAATAACAATTATTAAGGTTCATAACTAATCCCGTGGGTAAATGAAGAGGTAGCGTGCCGACGGCGATCACATCGACTCGGAACCATTCCCGACGCCGCATCGTCACCTCGTCCTTCGCCAGCCTCCGCTTATTCCGCAGCTCCTGCTGTGAGTTACAAATATGAGCAACGGCACCGTATCAAATACCGGGAGTTACTACGACATTGGTAAGGTACACATCAATTACATGTATATCAAATATACCTTTGGTGTTGCGGCCTTCTTATCCGCTAAGTACTTGGGGCAGTTCCGCTTCAAAGGACCCTTCCCTTGCAATAAAAGCACTCGAAGTCGGGCTTGGGTCCATTCTTTGACTTCTTCCGGCAACTTGCTTGCGGGCGCGGCAATCTCCTTGCCGTCCTTCTTGAAATTTTTCTTACCCTTGCCCTTCTTGAACTTAGTGGTCTTATTGACCATCAACACTTGATGTTCTTTCTTGATTTCAACCTCGGCTGACTTCAAAGATAGAGAACACTTCAGAATGGTCTTTACCATCCCCCGCATGTTGTAGTTCATCACAAAGCTCTTGTAGCTTGGTGGGAGCGATGGAGGATTCTGTCAATGACCGCCTCATCGGGAGGTTAATATTCATTTGGGTCATACGGTTGTGCAACCCAACATCTTCGTAATGTGCTCACCGATGTAACTGTTTTCCTCCATCTTACAACTATAGAACTTGTCGGAGATGTCATATCTCTCGACCCGGCGTGAGCTTGGAAAACAAGTTTCAGCTCCTCGAACATCTCATATGCTCCGTGGTGCTCAAAACGCTTTTGGAGCCCGGTTCTAAGTGTAAAGCATGCCGCACCGAACGAGGGAGTAATCATCAAGACGAGACTGCCAAGCATTCATAATGTCTTGGTTCTGCAGGGACGGAGCGTCACCTAGCGGTCCTTCTAGGACGATTGTTTCTGGCAGCTATGAGGATGATCTCGTGTTCCGGACCCAGTCCGTATAGTTGCTGCCGCCATCTTTCAGCTTGGTTTTCTAGGAACGCGTTGAAGTTCAAGTTGACATGAGCGTTGGCCATTTGATCTACAAGACATATCATTCAAAAGTTTTAGACTAAGTTCATGATAATTAAGTTCATCTAATCAAATTATTACAATGAACTCCCACTCAGATTAGACATCCCTCTAGTCATCTAAGTGTTACACGATCCGAGTCGACTAGGCCGTGTCCGATCAACACGTGAGACGGACTAGTCTGCGTCGGTGAACATTCTCATGTTGATCGTATCTTCCATACGATTCGTGTTCGACCTTTCGGTCTCCGTGTTCCGAGGCCATGTCTGTACATGCTAGGCTCGTCAAGTTAACCCTAAGTGTTTCTGCGTGTGTAAATCTTGCTTACACCCGTTGTATGTGAACGTAAGAATCCATCACACCCGATTAACACGTGGTGCTTAGAAGCGACGAACTGTAGCAACGGTGCACGATTAGGGAGAACACTTCTTGAAATTGTTCTAAGGATCATCTTATTTACTACCGTCGTTCTAAGTAAACAAGATGTATAATCATAATAAACATCACATGCAATTATAAAGTAGTGACATGATATGGCCAATATCATATAGCTCCTTGATCTTCATCTTCGGGCTCCATGATCATCCTGTCACCGCATGACACCATGATCTCCATCATCATGATCTCCATCATCGTGTCTTCATGAAGTTGTCACGCCAACGACTACTTCTACTTCTATGACTAACGCGTTTAGCAATAAAGTAAAGTAGATTACATGGCGTTCTTCAATGACACGCAGGTCATACAAAAATAAAGACAACTCCTATGGCTCCTGCCGTTGTCATACTCATCGACATGCAAGTCGTGATTCCTATTACAAGAACATGATCTCATACATCACAATATATCATCATTCATCACAACTTGGCCATATCCGTCACATGACAATTGCTGCAAAAACAAGTTAGACGTCCTCTAATTGTTGTTGCATCTTTTACGTGGCTGCAATTGGGTTCTAGCAAGAACGTTTTCTTACCTACGAATAACCACAACGTGATCTTGTCAACTTCTATTTACCCTTCATAAGGACCCTGTTCATCGAATCCGCTCCAACTAAAGTAGGAGAGACAGACACCCGCCAGCCACCTTATGCAACTAGTGCATGTTAGTCGGTGGAACCGGTCTCACGTAAGAGTACGTGTAAGGTTGGTCCGGGCCGCTTCATCCCACAATACCGCGGAAGCAAGAAACGACTAGTAACGGCAAGTAAGTTGACAAGATCCACGCCCACAACAAAATTGTGTTCTACTCGTGCAAAGAGAACTACGCATAGACCTAGCTCATGATGCCACTGTTGGGGAACGTTGCAGAAAATTAAAATTTTTCCTACGGTATCACCAAGATCCATCTATGAGTTCTACTAAGCAACGAGTTACGAGAGAGAGTTTGCATCTACATACCACTTGTAGATCGAGTACGGAAGCGTTCGAGGGAGTGGTGATGATGAAGACGTTCCCAACGTGATTCCGATCACCGATGACCAAAGTGCTGAAAGGACAGCACCTCCGTGTTCAACACACGTACGGGACGATGGCGTCTCCTCCGTCTTGATCCAGCAAGAATGAAGGAGAGGTTGAGGAAGACAACTCCAATGGCAGCACGACGGCGTGGTGCGGTTGGTACGGCAGTTCTCGGCAGGCTTCGCCAAGCTCGCGTGGAGAAAGAGAGGTGTTGGGAGGGAGGGCTGCGCCTTTAATGGTGTTGGCAGCCCTCCCCCACCCTCTATTTATAGGAGGAGAGGGCAGGGGGCCGGCCATCTAGGGAAACCCTAGATGGGGGGCGGCCCAAGGGAGGAGGGAGGTGGCTTGCCCCCAAGCAGGGGCCCCTTTAGGGTTCCCTCCCAAACCCTAGCCGCATGGGCCTAGGTGGGGGGCGCGCCCAGCCCACCGGGGCTGGCTCCTCTCCCACTTAGCCCATGTGGCCCCCGAGGGGTGGCCCCTCCGGTGGACCTCGGAACCTCCCGTGGCCCCGGTATTTTACCAGTATACCCCGAAACTTTCCGAGTCCGTTTAACCACTTTCCATATATAAATATTTACCTCCGGACCATTCCGAACTCCTCGTGACGTCCGGGATCTCATCCGGACTCGAACAACATTCGGTAATCACATACTTGTCTTCCTATTAACCCTAGCGCCACCGAACCTTAAGTGTAGACCCTACGGGTTCGGGAGACATCTGAACATGACCGAGACTACCTCAAGTCAATAACCAACAGCGGATCTGGATACCCATGTTGGCTCCCACATGCTCCTCGATGTTGTCATCGGATGAACCACGATGTCAAGGGTTCAGCAACCCCGTATTCTATTCCCTTTGTCGACGGTATGTTACTTGCCCGAGACTCGATCGTCGGTATCCCAATACCTCGCTTAGTCTCGTTATCGCAAGTCACTTTACTCGTACCGCAATGCATGATCCCGCCGACCGGACACTTGATCACTTTGAGCTCATTATGATGATGCATTACCGAGTGGGCCCAGTGATACCTCTCCGTAACACGGAGTGACAAATCCCGCCTCGATCCGTGTCAACCCAATGGTCACTTTCGGAGATACCGTAGTGCACCTTTATAGTCACCCGATTACGTTGTGACGTTTGATACACCCAAAGCACTCCTACGGTATCCGGAATTGCACGATCTCATGGTCTAAGGAAGAGATACTTGACATTGGAAAAGCTCTAGCAAAACGAACTACACGATCTTTGTGCTATGCTTAGGATTGGGTCTTGTCCATCACGTCATTCTCCTAATGACGTGATCCGTTGTCAATGACATCGATGTCCATAGTCGAAACCATGACTATCTGTTGACCAACGAGCTAGTCAACTAGAGGCTTACTAGGACGTATTGTAGTCTATGTATTCACACGTGTATTACGATTTCCGGATAATACAGTTATAGCATGAATAAAAGACAATTATCATGAACAAGGAAATATAATAATAATGCTTTTATTATTGCCTCTAGGGCATATTTCCAACAGAAGGAGGGTTGGTGATGACGAAGATCTAAGATCCCCCTCTCTGGAGTCCCGAACGGACTCCAGATCTGGCCTCCCGATGAAGAACAGGAGGTGGCAGCGACTCCATATCGTGAAACGCGATGAAACTTCCTCCCTGATTTTTTATCCAAAAATAGGATTTTATAGCTTCGGAATTAGGGTCTGCGGGGCGACCAGGTGGGCACAACCCACAAGGGCGCCAGAGGGGGAGGGCGCCCTGGTGTCTTGTGCCCAGCCAGGGCCCCCTCCGGTGGTTCTTGGATCTAGTACTTTTCTTTTATTGTAAAATAATTCTCCAAAAAATTTCGTTCCATTCCGAGAACTTTTAATTCTGCACAAAAACAACACCATGGTAGTTCTGCTGAAAACAGCGTCAGTCCGGGTTAGTTTCATACAAATCATGCAAATTAGAGTCCAAAACAAGAGCAAAAGAGTTAGGGAAAATAGATACGTCAGAGACATATCAACTCCCCCAAGCTTAAACCTTTGCTTGTCCTCAAGCAATTCAGTTGACAAACTGAAAGTGAAAAAGAAAAACTTTTATGAACTCTTTTGTTCTTGTTTACATAAATAAGCTTAAGTAGAACCCAGGTTTTCAGCAACGAGCATGACAAACCATATCAGCAATAACTCTTAAAAATTATATTAACTCATATCAATGGCATCATCAACTAGTGATTAATAATAAGATATCTCAAATGCCAACACTTTGTCAAAACAATCACGATATAATATGACAACAGTGGTATCTCGCTAGCCCTTTCTGAGACCGCAAAACATAATGCAGAGCACCTCCAAAGTTCAAGCAGCGACTAAACATTGTAATTCATGGTAAAAGAGATCCAGTCATTATGCATCCAACATTAACTATACACAATGCATGAGGATGACAATAGTGCTCTCAGATCTGGCGCTTATTTGAGAAGGTGATGACTCAACATAAAATAAAATAGATAGTCCCTTCGCAGAGGGAAGCAGGGATTTGCAAAGTAGCCAGAGTTCAAAGTTTTAAAAACAGAGATAAATGAAATTTTGGGAAATGCACCCTTCCTGTTTACGTCACGACCAAGAGTTGTCAATATCTTCCATACTAAACACATTAGTGGCGGTTCCCAAGTGATAAAAGTAAATGTTTGCTCCCCCTCCACCAACAAATGCACTCCACGGCTAGCCGAATCCACGGGTACCGTCCATACCAACAAAAATCCTGGGGGAGTTTTGTTTAATTATTTGCAATTTTTGATTTCAGGACTAGGAATCCCTATTACCGCCCTTCTCATGCAAGGACGAGTGAATAAACACTCACCATGAGAATAACCCGCTTAGCATGGAAGATACCGACTACCCCCTGTCGCTTTATGAACAATCCAGGCACACAAAAACAAATGTTTATTTGAAGTTTTTAGATGTGGCACATGCAAATTTACTTAGAACGGCAGGGTAATACCGCATATAGGTAGATATGATGGACTCATCTGGAATAACTTTGGTTTAAGGATTTTGATGCACAAGCAGTATTCCCGCTTAGTACTAGCGAAGGCTAGCAAATAGGTTAAGAAGCGGCCAGCTAGAGAGCGAAAACAGTCATGAACATGCATTATGAATAATGAACATTGGATACGAGCATGGGTAGGATATGGACACCATGAACATAAATATCGTAGAGGTTATGTTGGCTTTGATTCAACTACATGCATGAACATGTGCCAAGTCAAGCCACTTGAGATATTCAGAGGAGGATACCATATCATCATACTACATCACAATCATTTTAATGCAATGTTGACATCCAAGATAAATCATTATCCACTCCTAGCTACTTAAGCATGGCATGAGAAACTATAATGTCTAATTGTCATTGCAAACATATTTGATCATAATATGCTCAATCATGGATACTAGGTTAAACATATTTACAAAAACAGAAGAAGTTGAGTTCATACCCGTTTCTCTCTGCCACAGTCACCTCATCATATCGTCATTATTGCCTTCACTTGCACGACCGAATGATATGAAAATAATAATAGTGCAAGAATGTCTTGGACTAAGCTGGAGTCTGCAAACATTTTATTCAAAATGAGGAGACAAAGCAATTTGGGCTCTTTGTTAGATCAACAATAATGCATATGGGAGCCACTCAACATTTTCATCGTGGTCTTCTCCTTGGTACGACTCAATAAAAAGAAAATAATTTCAAAGAAACACACTGAAATATTTTTGGAGTTTTTAGTTTTTCATGAAGAAATAAAACTAAAGAAGGAAAAAACAAAAACGACAAAAACTATTTACACGGGAAAGCTCCCAACAAGCAAAAGAAGAAATGAGAAATCTTTTTGGGTTTTCTTTTAATACTACAACCAACAAAACTAGAAAGAAAAACCAAAAAGAAGCAAGAAATATTTTTGGATTTTCTCAAAGTTTTTTTTTCAAACACACAAGAAGAAAGTAAGAAAATAAATCTAGCATGGATAATACAATGAAAAATTGTGAACACCGACAACTGGAATAAAATGTGTGAACATGAATATAATGTCGGTGGAAATACGTATTCCCCCAATCTTAGGCTTTTGGCCTAGCTTGGTAATCACCACCAGCGGCCTGGATAATAATCCGAATGATAGCTCACGGAGGCTCTTGGTGCAGCCTCCTCGGCCAGCTGAGCAACCTCGACCTCTGAGTTGTGCGCGCGGGCCTCGCTCTTAAGAACATAATATCTTCCTTTGCTGTGATAATCAAAGAGCAGGCGTAGGCAAAACAACAGGCACAATAGATTCTTTATTGAACATCAAGTTATAAGTATAATCAATGATTGTGCCAGTAAGGAACTTATGACGTATCATGTCATCAAAGTCTAAGTACTGAGTAGGTAAGATGGGGTCATAGGGCAGAGGTATAACACCAACGTCTTTAGCTAAATGAGAAGCATAAATCCCACCATAAAAATAACCACTACCAGCGTTGTGTTGCAATCTGCGTGCAACAATCGCTCCAAGATTTTAACGTCTAATATCGATAAGAGCAGTGTGTATGAGGCTCAAGTCAGGAGCACACAGTGTGCTACAATCTTGCTTGCCTACGATGCATTTTCCATTAAAGAGTGCAAAGTACTAAATTGATGGGAAATGAATACCTTTTATTCTACCTTGTGTCACTCCTCTATCCTCACCGTAGCAAAGGCTAGTAAAAAATGACTCATATTCAGATCTTGGTGGCTCGTCTAGCAAACCCCAATACGGAATTTTGTAGGCATCATAGAATGAACTTAGAGGCATGGTAAAAGAGTTATCATAAAGGCTAAATGAGACTCTAGACTCACGAGGAATCTGTGAGGTTGAGATGCTGGATGCACTTATCTCCAATGTAGGGGCCGAGCTCGGCATTGTGAACATATTGATCAAATTCTTCCTTAATGCCTGTGCTTACCATGAAATCGTTACACGGCCATAGGCATGATTTGATAGCGGCATCCCGCATTGCGCTTGCACTTGGTTCAACATAAGACCGACGTATCGAGCCACTACTAGATGATGCCTCCATAGACCTCCTCCTTGAAGAACTCCTAAAGAATTGCATTTTTATTTGCGTACAATTTCTGGAAAAAAATTAGGACACGGATTTTTTGTCAACAAAACATCACAATATTGCCAGCAAGTACTCATAAGGATGCATAGAGGCTATATTAAGCATTCAAACTACTTAGAACTCTAAGAATTCAACATGCAAGCTCATCTACAACAGCACCAATAGTAGCTAATTATTCAAAATATAAACCACTAAAGCAACAAGTAATTGTAGCAATGGAGGAGTCACATACCAAGTAGCAATCCCCCAAAACATTTTTGGAAATGAAGTTTCGAGCAAAGAGATCGAAATCCGCGGGTTTGAGAGCAAGAACACGAGAGAGAGAGAGAGAGAGAGAGAGAGAGAGAGAGAAATGGTGATTTTTTTCTGGAGGTAGGAGATGACATGGGCTAAAGAGATAAGTGAGGGGACCCACGTGGGGACCACAACCCACCAGGGCGCGCCTGGTGTCGTGGATTTGTCACGACAGATGTCCTAGTGTGAGGACTTAGTCGTGAGGCCAACGCATCTATGTGGTAGCTTGAGAGGGGTTGATCGGTATGAGAGACGTGAGGCGGATTAACACACAAGACAAGGGTTTAGGCAGCTTCGGGCCCCGGGAAACATCATCCGGTAATAGCCCTACATGCTATTTGTGGCTAGGTCTCATTATGCTCATGAGGGAGTTGCTGTATAAGCCGCCCCCCCCCCCCTTTGTTGTATCTAGCCTTCGAGATTCTTTCCCCCTTCTTGGGGTGCCCTTCCCCTCCTTATATAAGTCGAAGGGACGAATGATACGTCTCTGTCGTATCTATAATTTTTGATTGTTCCATGCCAATATTATTCACTTTCATATACTTTTTAGCAACTTTTTATATTATTTTTTGGGACTAACATATTGATCCGATGCCAGTGCAGTTCACATGCATTGCATGTTTTATGTTTCACAGAATATCCATATCAAACGGAGTCCAAATGGAATAAAAACGGACGGAGCTTATTTTTAGAAAATATAGAAAATTTTGGAAGAAAAATCCACGCGAGATGGTGCCCGAGGTGGTCACGAGGTAGGGGGGCGCGTCTGACCCCCCTGGGCACGCCCCCTACCCTCGTGAGCCCACCGTAAGGCAGTTGATGCTCTTCTTTTGCCGCAAGAAAGCTAATATTCGGAAAAAAATCACGGCGAAGGTTTCAGGCCAATCGGAGTTACGGATCTCCATATATACGCGAAAACGCGTAAACAGAGCAGTAAGAGAACGCAGAAACAAAGAGATAGATCCAATCTCGGAGGGCTCTCGCCTCCCAAGCCATGGGAGCCAAGGACCGAGGGGAAACCCTTCTCCCATCTAGGGAGGAGGTCAAGGAAGAAGAAGAAGAAGGGGGCCTCTCTCCCCCTTGCTTCTGGTGGCGCCGGAGCGCTGCCGGGGGCCATCATCATCACCGCAATCTTCACCAACACCACCGTCATCTTCACCAACATCTCCATCACCTTCCCCCCTCTATCTACAGCGGTCCACTCTCCTGCAACCCGCTGTACCCTCTACTTGAACATGGTGCTTTATGCTTCATATTATTTTCCGATGATGTGTTGCCATCCTATGATGTCTGAGTAGATTTTCGTGTCCTATCGGTGATTGATGAATTGCTATGATTGGTTTGAATTGCATGTTTTATTATTGGTGCTTTCCTATTGTGCCCTCCTTGTCGCGCAAGCGTGAGGGATTCCCGCTGTAGGGTTTGCAATATGTTTATGATTTGCTTATGGTGGGTGGCGTGGTGTGAAGTACTGAGACCCAAGTAAGTAGGTTGTTTGCGTATGGGATAAAGGGGACTTGATACTTTAATGCTATGGTTGGGTTTACCTTAATGAATCTTTAGTAGTTGCGGATGCTTGCTAGAGTTCCAATCATAAGTGCATATGATCCAAGTAGACAAAGTATGTTAGCTTATGCCTCTCCCTCAAATAGAATTGCAATAGTGATTACCCGTCTAGTAACATAGTCAGTTGCCTAGGGACAATTTCGCAACTCCTACCACCACTTTTCCACACTCGCTATATTTACTTTATTGCTTCTTTGTCTTAACAGTCCCTAGTCTTTATTTACTCGCTCTTTACTTTCTTGCAAGCCTATCCAAAAACACCTACAAAGTACTTCTAGTTTCATACTTGTTTCCGGTAAAGCAAACGTCAAGTGTGCGTAGAGTTGTATCGGTGGTCGATAGAACTTGAGGGAATATTTGTTCTACCTTTAGCTCCTCGTTGGGTTCGACACTCTTACTTATCGAAAGAAGCTACAATTGATCCCCTATACTTGTGGGTTATCAAGACCTTTTTCTGGCGCCGTTGCCGGGGAGCAATAGGGTGGGGTGAATATTCTCGTGTGTGCTTGTTTGCTTTATCACTAAGTAATTTTTATTTGCTGTTCTTAGTTGTTCTCTATCTTTAGTTATGGATATGGAACACGAAATACCAAAAAAATTAGGTGTACTTGCTGCTCATGGAGATGGGGAACCTCCTAAAACCCTCGATGCTCGTTATGTGACAGATATTATGTACTACTTTAATAATCCTGAGAAAACCCCATTCAATTATGTAATGGGAGTAACGTTGGATCAACGTGAATACTTTAGGGATTATCGCTTGACACAAAAAGGGAAACTATTATGGGATCAAATTCATATATTGAAGTGGTATGCTTGGCAACTATGCGTGAGTTATGATTATACTTGTTGCTCTAGGATGAATGCTCCACACCTTCCCTTTTCATGCAAATTTATTGATAATAAAACCTTAGCTTCTTGTGCTAATGGTATATATTATTACTATGTGATACGTCTCCAACGTATCTATAATTTTTGATTGCTCCATGCTACTTTATCTATTGTTTTGGACTATAATGGGCTTTATTTTCCACTATTATATTACTTTTGGGACTAACCTATTAACCGGAGGTCCAGCCCTGAATTGCTTTTTTTTGCCTTTTCGGTGTTTTGAAGAAGCAGAATATCAAACGAGTCCAAACGGAATGAAACCTTGAAACGTGATTTTCTCACGAACGTGATCCGGAGAGTTGGACCCACGCCAAGGAACAGAGAGGCGGTCACGAGGGTGGGGTGCCCCCTAGGCGCGCCCCGCCTCGTGGGCCCCTCAAGCTCCACCAACGTACTCCTTCCTCCTATATATACCTCACGCACTTCAAACGATCGGAAGAGGAGCCAAAACCTAATTCCACGCCGCAACTCCTGATCCACGAGATCCCATCTTGGGGCCTGTTAGGAGCTCCATGAAGGGGGCATCCACCACGGAGGGCTTCTACATCAACACCATAGCCTCTCCGATCAAGTGTGAGTATTTTACTTCAGACCTTCGGGTCCATAGCTAGTAGCTAGATGGCTTCTTCTCTCTTTTTGGATTTCAATACAATGTTCTCCCCCTCTCTCGTGGAGATCTATTCGATGTAATCTTCTTTTTGCGGTGTGTTTGTTGAGACCGATGAATTGTGGGTTTATGATCCAGCTTATCTATGAATAATATTTGAATCTTCTCTGAATTCTTTTATGTATGATTGAGTTATCTTTGCAAGTCTCTTGAATTATCCGTTTGGTTTGGCCAACTAGATTGGTAGTTCTTGCAATGGGAGAAGTGCATTGCTTTGGGTTCAATCTTGCGGTGTCCTTACCAAAGGATGTAAAGGGTTGCAAGGCACGATTGTATTGTTGCCATCGAGGATAACAAGATGGGGTATTTATCATATTGCATGAATTTATTCCTCTACATCATGTCATCTTGCTTAAGGCGTTACTCTGCTTTTTAACTTAATACTCTAGATGCATCTTTGGATAGCGGTCGATGAGTGGAGTAATAGTAGTAGATGCAGAATCGTTTCGCTCTACTTGTCTCGGACGTGATGCCTATATACATGATCATACCTAGATATACTCATAACTATGCTCAATTCTGTCAATTGCTCAACAGTAATTTGTTCACCCACCGTAGAATACTTATGCTCTTGAGAGAAGCCACTAGTGAAACCTATGGCCCCCGGGTCTATTCTCATCATATCAATCTCCATCACTTTTATACTTGCTTTGTTTTTACTTTGCTTTTACTTTTCACTTTGCATCTTTATACCAAAAATACCAAAAATAATATCTCTATCAGATCTCACTCTCGTAAGTGATCGTCAAGGGATTGACCACCCCTAATCGCGTTGGTTGCGAGTAGCTATCGTTTTGTGCATGTACGAGGGACTTGTGCGTGGCCTCCTACTGGATTGATACCTTGGTTCTCAAAAACTGAGGGAAATACTTACGCTACTGTGCTGCATCATCCTCTCCTCTTCGGGGAAAACCAACGCAAGCTCAAGACGTAGCAAGAAGGATTTCGGCGCCGTTGTCGGGAGTCTCACATAAAAGTCAACATACCAAGTACCCATCACAATCCCTATCTCTCGCATTACATTATTTGCCATTTGCCTCTCGTTTTCCTCTCCCCCACTTCACCCTTGCCGTTTTATTCGCCCTCTCTTTCCCAATCTCCTTCTCTTTTTCCCGTTGCCTTTCCCTCGTCCATTTGTTTGCTCGTGTGTTAGTTTGCTTGCTTGTCGCTATGTCTGAAATTGGGGAAATTATCGCCGATATGGGCGATAATAATATGGAAAATTCTGAAGCTCCTGCTGAAGAATCCCCTACCTATCACACAAAAAGATTTTGAATCGGTAGTGGTAATATTATTGGAAAAGGAGTTATTCAAGATTTCTTTACTTGTGCTGGTGCTTTACCCTCTATGGGTGGTTCTATTCTTCATAGAACTAGTAGTCTTACGGACGCTATTGCCATGCTTATCGTTGAACTTGAAAGGCAATTTATGCATATGCACCCTTCTATACAAAGAATTTTCCTAGAATTTTGTAACATTGAACACTCCTCTGTTAAGCGTGCCGCTACTATCTTTTTGGCTCACGAATTCAGATTTATAATAAAAGAAGCCAAAGAAATCTTTGCGCATTATAGGGTAGACGTTGGCCGTCCTCCCATAGAATCTATCCTTTTTGATCAAGAAGAAATAATGCGTTTTCAATCTATCAACTATGTTGCTTTCAGTGAAAATCTTAGAAAAAAGTGCCTACCAATATTTTAATTGATAGAATCTCCGAGATTAATGATGATTTGGCTATTCTAAATAATGAGCTAGGATGCTCTCTTGAGTATAGGCTCACAAAGTTCTGTCAAAAGAATGCTTATAACGATGAATTGGTTGTGCAATATGAAGGGCTGAAAGAGGAACCTATACCTCCTAAAATTGATCTTGGGGACTTTTGTCCTATTAAATTTAGCCCTTTTGATTACTTTTGATTGCCTCAAAAAAAGCTTGCTGCCGAACATAGAGAATATGAAATGAGTTTCGCCGATCTATCTTATTACTACGGCACTACCTAGATCTATCCTTGCTTTTATGCCTAGCTAGGGGCGTTAAACGATAGCGCTTGTTGGGAGGCAACCCAATTTTATTTTTAGTTTTTGTTTTTGCTTCTGTTTAGGAATAAATAATCCATCTAGCCACTGTTTAGATATGGTTTTATCTTTTAATTAGTGTTTGTGCCAAGTTAAACCTATTGGATCTTCTTGGATGACAGTTATTTGATCTTGCTGTAATTTCCAGAAACTTTGCACTCAGTGCCCGAATTGTTAAAAATCACCAGAACGTGATAAAATACTGATTCGAATTGCTTCTGATCAATAAACAAATTTTCCAGGTCGTCTAATTTTGGTAGAATTTTTTGTGTTCCAGAAGTTTGCGTTAGTTACACATTACTACAGACTGTTCTGTTTTTGACAGATTCTGTTTTGTGTGTGTTGTTTGCTTATTTTGATGAATCTATGGCTAGTAAAATAGTTTATGATACATATAGAAGTTGGAATAAAGTAGGTTTAACACCAATATAAATAAATAATGAGTTCATTACAGTACCTTAAAGTAGTCTTTTGTTTTCTTTCTCTAACGGAGCTCACGAGATTTCTATTGAGTTTTGTGTTGTGAAGTTTTCAAGTTTTGGGTGAATTCTTTTGATGGATTATGGAACAAGGAGTGGTAAGAGCCTAAGCTTGGGGATGCCCATGGCACCCCCAAGATAATCCAAGGATACCAAAAAGTCAAAGCTTGGGGATGCCCCGGAAGGCATCCCTCTTTAAATCCACTTCCATCGGTAATTTACTTGGAGCTATATTTTTATTCACCACATGATATGTGTTTTGCTTGGAGCGTCTTGTATTATTTGCGTATTTGCTTGTTAGTTTACCACAATCATCCTTGCTGTACACACCTTTTGAGAGAGCCATACATGAATTGGAATTTGATAGAATACTCTAAGTGCTTCACTTATATCTTTTGAGCGTGATAATTTTTGCTCTAGTGCTTCACTTAGTTCTTTTAGAGCACGGTGGTGGATTTGTTTTAAAGAAACTTGATCTTTCATGCTTCACTTAGATTATTTTGAGAGTCGTTAATAGCATGGTAATTTGCTTAATGTTAATATACTTGGTATTCAAAGATATGTGAAACTTTCTTTTGAGTGCGTTGAATACTAAGATAAGTTTGATGCTTGATAATTGTTTTGAGATATGAATATGGTGATATTAGAGTCATGCTAGTTGAGTAGTTGTGAATTCAAAGAATACTTGTGTTTAAGTTTGTGATTCCCGTAGCATGCACGTATGGTGAACCGTTATGTGATGAACTCAGAGCATGATTTATTTATTGATTGTCTTCCTTATGAGTGGCGGTCGGGGACGAGCGATGGTCTTTTCCTACCAATCTATCCCCCTAGGAGCATGCACGTAATACTTTGCTTTGATAACTTCTAGATTTTTGCAATAAGTATATGAGTTCTTTATGACTAATGTTGAGTCCATGGATTATACACACTTTTTCCCATCCTTCCACCATTGCTAGCCTCTCTAATACCGCGCACCTTTAGCCGGTATCATACACCCACCATATACCTTCCTCAAAACAGCCACCATACCTACCTATCATGGCATTTCCATAGCCATTCCGAGATATATTGCCATGCAACTTTCCACCGTTCCGTTTATTATGACACGCTCCATCATTGTCATATTGCTAGCATGATCATGTAGTTGACATCTTATTTGTGGCAAAGCCACCGTTCATAATTCTTTCATACATGTCACTCATGTTTCATTGCATATCCCGGTACACCGCTGGAGGCATTCATATAGAGTCATATTTTGTTCTAAGTATCGAGTTGTAATTGTTGAGTTGTAAGAAAAATAAAAGTGTGATGATCATCATTATTAGAGCATTGTCCCAAGTGAGGAAAGGATGATGGAAACTATGATTCCCCCACAAGTCGGGATGAGACTCCGGACGACAAATAAAAAAAAAAGAGGCCATAAAAAAAATAAAAGGCCCAAATAAAAAAAGAATGAGAGAAAAAGAGAGAAGGGACAATGTTACTATCCTTTTACCACACTTGTGCTTCAAAGTAGCACCATGATAGAGAGTCTCTCATTCTGTCACTTTCATATACTAGTGGGAATTTTTCATTGTATAACTTGGCTTGTATATTCCAATGATGGGCTTCCTCAAATGCCCTAGGTCTTCGTGAGCAAGCGAGTTGGATGCACACCCACTTAGTTTCTTTTGTTGAGCTTTCATATACTTATAACTCTAGTGCATCCGTTGCATGACAATCCCTACTCACTCACATTGATATATATTGATGGGCATCTCCATAGCCCTTTGATACGCCTAGTTGATGTGAGACTATCTTCCCTCTTTTTGTCTTCTCCACAACCACCGTTCTATTCCACATATAGTGCTATATCCATGGCTCACGCTCATGTATTGCGTGAAGATTAAAAAAGTTTTGAAAATGTTAAAGTATGAAACAATTGCTTGGCTTGTCATCGGGGTTGTGCATGATTTAAATACTTTGTGTGGGGAAGATGGAGCATAGCCAGACTATATGATTTTGTAGGGATAACTTTCTTTGGCCATGTTATTTTGAGAAGACATAATTGCTTAGTTAGTATGCTTGAAGTATTATTATTTTTTATGTCAATATGAACTTTTGTCTTGAATCTTTCGGATCTTAATATTCATACCATGATTAAGGAGATTTACATTGAAATTATGCCAAAGTATCCTCCGCATCAAAATTCTCTTTTATCATTTACCTACTCGAGGACGAGCAGGAATTAAGCTTGGGGATGCGTCGTCTCCAACGTATCTATAATTTTGATTGCTCCATGCTACTTTATCTATTGTTTTGGACTATAATGGGCTTTATTTTCCACTTTTATATTACTTTTGGGACTAACCTATTAACCGGAGGCCCAACCCTGAATTGCTGTTTTTTGCCTTTTTGGTGTTTCAAGAAAGCAGAATATCAAACGGAGTCCAAACGGAATGAAACCTTCGAAGCGTGATTTTCTCACCGAGCGTGATCCGGAGACTTTGACCCACGCCAAGGAACCCGAGAGGCGGTCACGAGGGTGGGGGTGCCCCCTAGGCGCGCCCCGCCTCGTGGGCCCTCAAGCTCCACCGACGTACTCCTTCCTCCTATATATACCTACGCACCCCAAGCGATCGGAAGAGGAGCCAAAACCTAATTCCACCATCACAACTCCTCAGTATCCACGAGATCCCATCTTGGGGTCATTAGGAGCTCCGCTTGAAGGGGCATCCACCACGGAGGGCTTCTACATCAACACCATAGCCTCTCCGATCAAGTGTGAGTAGTTTACTTCAGACCTTGGGTCCATAGCTAGTAGCTAGATGGCTTCTTCTCTCTTTTTGGATCTCAATACAATGTTCTCCCCCTCTCTCGTGGAGATCTATTCGATGTAATCTTCTTTTTGCGGTGTGTTTGTTGAGACCGATGAATTGTGGGTTTATGATCCAGCTTATCTATGAATAATATTTGAATCTTCTCTGAATTCTTTTATGTATGATTGAGTTATCTTTGCAAGTCTCTTCGAATTAACCGTTCGGTTTGGCCAACTAGATTGGTAGTTCTTGCAATGGGAGAAGTGCATTGCTTTGGGTTCAATCTTGCGGTGTCCTTACCAAAGGATGTAAAGGGTTGCAAGGCACGTGTTGTATTGTTGCCATCGAGGATAACAAGATGGGGTATTTATCATATTGCATGAATTTATTCCTCTACATCATGTCATCTTGCTTAAGGCGTTACTCTGTTTTTAACTTAATACTCTAGATGCATCTTTGGATAGCGGTCGATGAGTGGAGTAATAGTAGTAGATGCAGAATCGTTTCGCTCTACTTGTCTCGGACGTGATGCCTATATACATGATCATACCTAGATATACTCATAACTATGCTCAATTCATCAATTGCTCAACAGTAATTTGTTCACCCACCGTAGAATACTTATGCTCTTGAGAGAAGCCACTAGTGAAACCTATGGCCCCGGGTCTATTCTCATCATATCAATCTCCATCACTTTTATACTTGCTTTGTTTTTACTTTGCTTTTACTTTTCACTTTGCATCTTTATACCGAAATACCAAAATATTATCTCTATCAGATCTCACTCGTAAGTGACCGTGAAGGGATTGACAACCCCTAATCGCGTTGGTTGCGAGTAGCTATCGTTTTGTGCAGGCACGAGGGACTTGTGCGTGGCCTCCTACTGGATTGATACCTTGGTTCTCAAAAACTGAGGGAAATACTTACGCTACTGTGCTGCATCATCCTCTCCTCTTCGAGGAAAACCAACGCAAGCTCAAGACGTAGCACTATGATGTGGAACAAATAGAAGAATTTGGTGCTTTTATGGGTGCTTATGAAATTGAATCTATGTGTAAAGAGTTTGAAGATTTTGATGATGCTGTTTATAGATCTGAAAATTTAGCTATCCTGAAATATTGTTATGATAATTATGAATACAATTACAAAATTAATGCACTTACTGAGAAAGTCTCCGCTGTCCAAGAAGAGACTAATATTTTGCAGGAGCCTATGGAAGAAGAAATTGATGAAACTGTGAGCTCATTGGATGAAAAAGATGATGAGGAGAGCGAAGAACAAAAGGAGGAAGAGCGGATTGATCACCCGTGCCCACCTTCTAATGAGAGTAACTCTTCAACTCATACATTGTTTAATTCCCCTTCGTGCTTACCAAAGGATGATTGCTATGATGATTGTTATGATCCCGTTGATTCTCTTGAAATATCCATTTTTGATGATGCTTGCTATGCTTGTGGCCAAGATGCCAATATGAATTATGCTTATGGAGATGAACTTGCTATAGTTCCTTATGTTAAACATGAAATTGTTACTATTTCACCCACGTATGATAGTCCTATTATCTTTTTGAATTCTCCCGAATATACTATATCGGAGAAGTTTGCACTTATTAAGGATTATATTGATGGGTTGCCTTTTACCGTTGCACATGATGATTTTGATGAGTATAATATGCATGTGCTTGCTGCTCCTACTTGCAATTATTATGAGAGAGGAACTATATCTCCACCTCTCTATGTCTCCAACACGATAAAATTGCAAGAAACTGTTTATACTATGCATTGGCCTTTACTAGGTGTGCATGAATTGTTCTTTTATTACATGTCGATGCATAGGAAGAGGGTTAGACTTCGTCATTATATGATATATGCTACTTTGTGCTCACTACTAAATTACAAATCATTGCTAATTAAAATTGGCTTTGATATACCTTGGGATCCGGGTGGATTCATTACTTGAGCACTATATGCCTAGCTTAATGGCTTTAAAGAAAGCGCTGCCAGGGAGACAAACCAGAAGTTTTAGAGAGTCATTTATTTCTGTTGAGTGCTTTCATATAGTTTAAAAACAACAAAAATAAAGAGGGAAACCAAAACTTTTTCAAAAGAAAAGTGAAAGTGAGAGAGACAATCATTGTGAAAGTGGGGGACGTCCTTGAACTTTGTTCATGCCCATGGGAACTTTGTGTATCTTAATTACAGAAACTTTTCAATAAAAATAATTATCCCCTTATACAATTCCATTGTATTATAAAAATAATGTGCCAAGGTTTGCCTTTAGGATGTTTACAATGCTTGTTGGTTTGTACGGTGCAGGACGGAAACTTTGGATGTAGTGCGCGAATTTTAGTTTTTTACTGGAACGTCAGATGGTTCTGATTCTTTTTGCACTGTCTTTATGTACAAATTTTTTATTTTTCATAATTTTGGTAGAGTTTTTAAAGTATCAGAAGTATGGTGAATGTTCAGATTTCTACAGACTATTCTGCTTTAGACAGATTCTGTTTTTGATGCATAGTTTGCTTGTTTTGATAAAACTA
Source organism: Aegilops longissima (assembly GCA_021605205.1). Taxonomy (NCBI): domain Eukaryota; kingdom Viridiplantae; phylum Streptophyta; class Magnoliopsida; order Poales; family Poaceae; genus Aegilops; species Aegilops longissima. Next base: position 192,339,581 of record CM038677.1, on the reverse strand, counting down.
TCAATTTATATCAGTGGAATGAAAAAGTTATATTACATTAGACACAATGCAAAAACAAAATTTGAATTGGTTTTCAGCAGTACTTAGAGTAGTTATTTGCTTTATTATACTAACGGATCTTACCGAGTTTTCTGTTGAAGTTTTGTGTGGATGAAGTGTTCGATGATCGAGAAGGTCTCGATGTGAGAAGAAGGAAGAGAGGCAAGAGCTCAAGCTTGGGGATGCCCGAGGCACCCCAAGTAAATATTCAAGGAGACTCAAGCGTCTAAGTTTGGGGATGCTGGTAAGGCATCCCCTCTTTCTTCAACAAATATCGGTATGTTTTCGGATTCGTTTCGTTCATGCGATATGTGCAAGTCTTGGAGCGTCTTTTGCAATTAGGTTTTTATTTTTGTTTTGTGCACCATGCTGGTATGAGTTGGTCCTTGGTTGATTTATAGAATGCTCTATGCACTTCACTTATATCTTTTGAGTATGGCTTTATAGAATGCTTCATGTGCTTCACTTATATCATTTGAAATTTGGATTGCCTGTTTCTCTTTACATAGACAACCGCCATTTGTAGAATGCTCTTTTGCTTCACTTATATTTGTTAGAGCGTGGGCATATATTTTGTAGAAAGAATTAAAACTCTCTTGCTTCACTTATATCTATTCAGAGAGATGACAGGAACTGGTCATTCACATGGTTAGTCATAAAATCCTACATAAACTTGTAGATCATTGAATATGACATGTTTGATTCCTTGCAATAGTTTTGCGATATAAAGATGGTGATATTAGAGTCATGCTAGTTGAGTAATTGTGAAATTGAGAAATACTTGTGTTGAGGTTTGCAAGTCCCGTAGCATGCACGTATGGTGAACCGTTATGTAACGAAGTCAGAGCATGAGGTGTTTATTGATTGTCTTCCTTATGAGTGGCGGTCGGGGACGAGCGATGGTCTTTTCCTACAATCTATCCCCCTAGGAGCATGCGCGTAGTACTTTGTTTCGATGACTAATAGATTTTTGCAATAAGTATGTGAGTTCTTCATGACTAATGTTGAGTCCATGGATTATACACACTCCCACCCTTCCATCATTGCTAGCTTCTTCGGTACCGTGCATTGCCCTTCCTCACCTCGAGAGTTGGTGCAAACTTCGCCGGTGCATCCAAACCCCGTGATACGATACGCTCTGTCACACATAAGCCTCATTATATGTTCCTCAAAATAGCCACCATACCTACCTATTATGGCATTTCCATAGCCATTCCGAGATATATTGCCATGCAACTTCCATCATCATCATATACATGACTTGAGCATTCATTGTCATATTGCTTTGCATGATCGTAAGATAGCTAGCATGATATTTTCATGGCTTGTCCGTTTTTTGATGCCATTGCTACGCTAGATCATTACACATCCCGGTACACCACCGGAGGCATTCATATAGAGTCATATCTTTGTTCTAGTATCGAGTTGTAATATCGAGTTGTAAGTAAATAAAAGTGTGATGATCATCATTATTAGAGCATTGCCCCATTCAAAAAAAAGAAAGGCCAAAGAAGCCTAAATAAAAAAATGGGGCCAAAGAAGCCCACAAAAAAAAGAAAAAAAAAAGAAAATAAATAAAAAGGGGCAATGTTACTATCTCTTTTTCCACACTTGTGCTTCAAAGTAGAACCATGTTCTTCATGTAGTGAGTCTCATATCTTGTGCTTCAAAGTAGCACCATGTTCTTCATATAGACTGTCTCCTATGTTGTCACTTTCATATACTAGTGGGAATTTTCATTATAGAACTTGGCTTGTATATTCCAACGATGGGCTTCCTCAAATGACCTAGGTCTTCATGAGCAAGCAAGTTGGATGCACACCCACTTAGTTTCTTTTGTTGAGCTTTCATACACTTATAGCTCTTAGTGCATCCGTTGCATGGCAATCCCTACTCCTCACATTGATATCTATTAATGGGCATCTCCATAGCCCGTTGATATGCCTAGTTGATGTGAGACTTTCTCCTTTTTTGTCTTCTCCACATAACCCCCACCATCATATTCTATTCTTGTTGGGGAACGTAGCAGAAATTCAAAATTTTCTACGCATCACCAAGATCAATCTACGAAGTAATCTAGCAAAGAGGGAAAGGAGAGTGCATCTACATACCCTTGTAGATCGCTAAGCGGAAGCGTTCAAGTGAACGGGGTTGATGGAGTCGTACTCGTCGTGATCCAAATCACCGGAGATCCTAGTGCCGAACGGACGGCACCTCCGCGTTCAACACACGTGCAGCCCGGTGACGTCTCCCACGCCTTGATCCAGCAAGGGGAGACGGAGAGGTTGGGAAAGACTCCGTCCAGTAGCAGCACAATGGCGTGGTGGTGGTGGAGGAGTGTGGCAATCCTGCAGGGCTTCGCCAAGCACCACGGGAGAGGAGGAGGGAGAGAGGTAGGGCTGCGCCAGGGAGGTGAAACTCTTGTGTTTGCAGCCCCAAAGACCTCAACTATATATAGGGGAGAGGGAGGGGGCTGCGCCCCCTCTAGGGTTCCCACCCCAAGGGGTGCGGCATCCCCAAACCCATCTAGGGTGGCGGCCAAGGGGGGGAGGGGGAAACTTGCCCCCCAAGCAAGGTGGGGCGCCCCCTCCCCAAACCCTAGGCGCCTTGGGCCCTTGTGGGGGGGGGGGCGCACCAGCCCACCTGGGGCTGGTCCCCTCCCACAATTGGCCCATGCAGCCCTCCGAGGCCGGTGGCCCCACTTGGTGGACCCCCGGGACCCTCCCGGTGGTCCCGGTACGTTACCGATAACACCCGAAACTTTTCCGGTGACCAAAACAGGACTTTCCATATATAAATCTTTACCTCCGGACCATTCCGGAACTCCTCGTGATGTCCGAGATCTCATCCGGGACTCCGAACAACATTCGGTAACCACGTACAAACTTCCTTTATAACCCTAGCGTCATCGAACCTTAAGTGTGTAGACCCTACGGGTTCGGGAACCATGCAGACATGACCGAGACGTTCTTCGGTCAATAACCAACAGCGGGATCTGGATACCCATGTTGGCTCCCACATGTTCCACGATGATCTCATCGGATGAACCACGATGTCGAGGATTCAATCAATCTCATATACAATTCCCTTTGTCTAGCGGTATAGTACTTGCCCGAGATTCGATCGTCGGTATGCCGATACCTTGTTCAATATCGTTACCGGCAAGTCTCTTTACTCGTTCTGTAACACATCATCCCGTGATCAACCCCTTAGTCACATTGTTCACATTATGATGATGTCCTACCGAGTGGGCCCAGAGATACCTCTCTGTTACACGGAGTGACAAATCCCAGTCTCGATTCGTGCCAACCCAACAGACACTTTCGGAGATACCCGTAGTGCACCTTTATAGCCACCCGATTCGTTGTGGACGTTTGGTACACCAAAGCATTCCTACGGTATCCGGAGTTGCACAATCTCATGGTCTAAGGAAATGATACTTGACATTAGAAAAGCTTTAGCATCTGAACTACGATCTTTGTGCTAGGCTTAGGATTGGGTCTTGTCCATCACATCATTCTCCTAATGATGTGATCCCATTATCAACGACATCCAATGTCCATGGTCGGAAACCGTAACCATCTATTGATCAACGAGCTAGTCAACTAGAGGCTTACTAGGGACATGGTGTTGTCTATGTATCCACACATGTATCTGAGTTTCCTATCAATACAATTATAGCATGGATAATAAACGATTATCATGAACAAGGAAATATAATAATAATAACTAATTTATTATTGCCTCTAGGGCATATTTCCAACAGTCTCCCACTTGCACTAGAGTCAATAATCTAGTTCACATCGCCATGTGATTAACACTGACAGGTCACATCGCCATGTGACCCACATCCAAAGAGTTTACTAGTGTCACTAAACTAGTTCACATCACCATGTGATTAAGACTCAATGAGTTCTGGGGTTTTATCATGTTTTGCTTGTGAGAGAGGTTTTAGTCAACGGGTCTGCAACATGCAGATCCGTATGTATATTGCAATTCTCTATGTCATATTGTAAATGCTGCTTCCACGCTCCACTTGGAGCTATTCCAAATGGTTGCTCCACTATACGTATCCGGTTTGCTACTCAGAGTCATTCGGATAGGTGTTAAAGCTTGCATCGACGTAACCCTTTACGCCGAACTCTTTATCACCTCCATAATCGAGAAACATGTCCTTATTTACTCCAAGGACAATTTTGACCGATGTCCAATGATCCATTCCTGGATCATTCTTGTACCCCTTGACTGAATCATGGCAAGGCACACTTCCGGTGCGGTACACAGCACATCATACTATAGAGCCTACGTCTGAAGCATAGGGGACGAACTTCGTCCTTTCTCTCTCTTCTGCCGTGGTCGAGCTTTAACTCTTAACTTCATACCTTACAACTCAGGAAAGAACTCCTTCTTTGACTGATCCATTTTGAACACCTTCAAGATCATGTCAAGGTATGTGCTCATTTGAAAGTACTATCAAGCGATTTTGATCTATCCTCATAGATCTTGATGCTCAATGTTCAAGCAGCTTAATCCAGGTTTTCCATTGAAAAACACTTTTCAAATAACCCTATATGCTTTCCAAAAATTCTACATCATTTCCGATCAACAATATGTCAACGACATATACTCATCAGAAATGATATAGTGCTCCCACTCACTTCTTTGGAAATACAAGTTTCTCATAAACTTTGTATAAACCCAAATTCTTTGATCATCTCATCAAAGCGTATATTCCAACTCCGAGATGCTTACTCCAGTCCTTAGAGGGATTGCTGGAGTTTTGCACACTTGTTAGCATCTTTCAGGATTGACAAAACCTTCTGGTTGCATCACATACAACCTTTCCTCAAGAATATCATCAAGGAAACAATGTTTTGACATCCTATCTGCAAGATTTCATAAATCATGCAATAATTGCTAATATAATTCCAACGGACTCTTAGCATCGCTACGAGTGAGAAAACATCTTAACGACAAGTCGAGCTTTCTTAATGGTGATACTTACCATCATTGTCTGTCTTCCTTTTAAAATCCATTTGTACCCAACAGCCTTACGACCATCAAGTATTTCTTCCAAAGTCTATACTTTGTTTTCATACATGGATCATCTCTCGGATTTTTATGGCCTCGAGCCATTCGTCGAAATCCGGGCCCACCATCGCTTCTCCATAGCTCGTAGGTTCATTGTTGTCTAGCAACATGACCTTCAAGACATGATTACTGTACCACTCTGAAGTAGTACGCATCCTTGTCACCCTACGAGGTTCGGTAGTGACTTGATCCGAAGTTTCATGATCACCATCATCAACTTCCACTTCAATTGATGTAGGTGCCACAGGAACAACTTCATGTGCCCTGCTACATACTGGTTGAAGTGATGGTTCAATAACCTTATCAAGTCTCCACCATCCTCCCACTCAATTCTTTCGAGAGAAACCTTTCCTCGAGAAAGGACCCATTTCTAGAAACAATCACTTTTGCTTTCGGATCTGAAATAGGAGGTATACCCAACTGTTTTGGGTGTCCTATGAAGATGTATTTATCCGCTTTGGGTTCGAGCTTATCAGGATGAAACTTTTTCACATAAGCGTCGCAGCCCCAAACTTTCAAGAAACGACAGCTTAGGTTTCTCTAAACCATAGTTCATACGGTGTCATCTCAACGGAATCACGTGGTGCCCTATTTAAAGTGATTGCGGTTGTCCCTAATGCCTAACCCATGAACGATAGTGGTAATTCGATAAGAGACATCATGGTACGCACCATATCCAATAGGGTGCAACTATGATGTTCGGACACACCATCACACTATGGTGTTCCAGGCGGTATTAATTGTGAAACAATTTCCACAATGTCTTAATTGCGTGCCAAAACTCGTAACTCAGATATTCATCTCTATGATCATATTATAGACATTTTATCCTCTTGTCACGAAGATCTTCAACTTCACTCTGAAATTACTTGAACCATTCAATAATTCGGACTTGTGTTTCATCAAGTAAATATACTCAGTATCTACTCAAATCAACTGTGAAGTAAGAACATAACGATATCCACTGCGTGCCTCAACACTCATTGGACTGCACACATCAAAATGTATTACTTCCAACAAGTTGCTTTCTTGTTCCATTTCACTGAAAACGAGGCTTTCAGTCATCTTGCCCATATGGTATGATTTGCATGTCTCAAGTGATTCAAAATCAAGTGAGTCCAAACGGTCCATCTGCATGGAGTTTCTTCATGCATATACACCAATAGACATGGTTCGCATGTCTCAAACTTTTCAAAAACGATTGAGTCCAAAGATCCATCAACATGGAGCTTCTTCATACGTTTTATACCAATATGACTTACATGGCAGTGCCACAAGTAGGTGGTACTATCATTACTATCTTATATCTTTTGGCATGAACATGTGTATCACTACGATCGAGATTTAATAAACCATTCATTTTAGGTGCAAGACCATTGAAGGTATTATTCAAATAAACAGAGTGATCATTATTCTCCTTAAATGAATAACCGTATTGCGATAGACATAATCCAATCATGTCTATGCTCAACGCAAACACCAAATAACAATTATTTAGGTTTAACACCAATCTCGAAAGTAGAGGGAGCGTGCGATGCTTGATCATATCAACCTTGGAAACACTTCCAGCACATATCGTCAGCTCACCTTTAACTAGTCTCCGTTTATTCCGTAGCTTTTATTTCGAGTTACTAACACTTAACAACCGAACCGGTATCTAATACCCTGGTGCTACTAGGAGTACTAGTTAAGTACACATTAACATAATGTATATCCAATATACTTCTATCGACCTTGCTTACCTTCTCATCTACCAAGTATCTAGGGTAATTCTGCTCTAGTGACTGTTCCCCTTATTACAGAAGCACTTAGTCTCGGGTTTGGGTTCAACCTTGGGTTTCTTCACTAGAGCAGCAGCTGATTTGCCGTTTCATGAAGTATCCCTTGATGTCCTTGCCCTTCTTGAAGCTAGTGGTTTCACTCACCGTCAACAATTGATGCTCCTTCTTGATTTCTACTTTCGCGGTGTCAAACATCGCGAATATTTCAAGGATCATCATATCTATCCCTGATATGTTATAGTTCATCATGAAGCTCTAGTAGCTTGATGGCAATGACTTTGGAAAAACATCACTATCTCATCTGGAAGATCAAATCCCACTCGATTCAAGTGATTGTGGTACTGAGCACAAGCTCAACGATTGAGCCTTTCTCCCTTAGTTTGCAGGCTAAGAAACTCGTCGGAGGTCTTATACCTCTTGACGTGGGCACGAGCCTGAAATCCCAATTTCAGCCCTCGAAACATCTCATATGTTTACGATGTTTCAAAATCGTCTTTGGTGCCTCAACTCTAAACCGTTTAACATTACTGAACTATCACGTAGTTATCAAAATGTGTGTGTCAGATGTTCGCAACATCCACAGACGACGTTCGAGGTTCAGCACACTGAGCGATGCATTAAGGACATAAGACTTCTACGAAGCAACAAGGACAATCCTCTGTTTACGGACCTAGTCCGCATAATCGCTACTATCAACTTTCAACTGAATTTCTCTAGGAACATATCTAAACAGTAGAACTAAAGCGCGAGCTTACGACATAATTTGCAAAGATATTTTGACTATGTTCAGGATAATTAAGTTCATCTCATGAACTCCCACTCAGATAGACATCCCTCTAGTCATCCAAGGGATTACATGATCCAAGTCAACTAGGCCGTGTCCGATCATCACGTGAGACGGACTAGTCATCATCGGTGAACATCCTCATGTTGATCGTATCTACCATACGACTCATGCTCGACCTTTCGGTCTCTTGTGTTCGAGGCCATGTATGCGTACATGCTAGGCTCGTCAAGTCAACCTAAGTGTTTCGCGTGTGTAAATCTGGCTTACACCCGTTGTATGTGAACGTTAGAATCTATCACACCCGATCATCACGTGGTGCTTCGAAACAACGAACTTTCGCAACGGTGCATAGTTAGGGGGAACACTTTCTTGAAATTTTAATGAGGGATCATCTTATTTACTACCGTTGTTCTAAGCAAATAAGATGCATAAACATGATAAACATCACATGCAATCAAAAGGTGACATGATATGGCCAATATCATTTTGCTCCGTTTGATCTCCATCTTCGGGGCTCCATGATCATCATCGTCACCGGCATTACACCATGATCTCCATCATCATGATCTCCATCATCGTGTCTCCATGAAGTTGTCTCGCCAACTTATTACTTCTACTACTATGGCTACCGGTTAGCAATAAAGTAAAGTAATTACATGGCGTTGTTCAATGACACGCAGGTCATACAATAAATTAACACAACTCCTATGGCTCCTGCCGGTTGTCATACTCATCGACATGCAAGTCGTGATTCCTATTACAAGAACATGATCAATCTCATACATCACATATCATTCATCACATTCTTCTTGGCCATATCACATCACATAGCATACCATGCAAAAACAAGTTAGACGTCCTCTAATTGTTGTTTGCATGTTTTACGTGGCTGCTATGGGTTTCTAGCAAGAATGTTTCTTACCTACATAAAACCACAACGTGATATGCCAATTGCTATTTACCCTTCATAAGGACCCTTTTCATCGAATCCGTTCCGACTAAAGTGGGAGGCGGCACCCGCTAGCCACCTTATGCACCAAGTGCATGTCGTCGGTGGAACCTGTCTCACGTAAGTGTACGTGTAAGGTCGGTCCGGCCGCTTCATCCCACAATACCGTCGAAACAAGATTAGACTAGTAACGGTAAGCATATTGAACAAAATCAACACCCACAACAACTTGTGTTCTACTCGTGCATAGAAACTACATAGACCTAGCTCGATGCCTTTGTTGGGGAGCGTGGCAGAAATTCAAAATTTTCTACGCATCACCAAGATCAATCTACGGAGTAATCTAGCAACGAGGGAAAGGAGAGTGCATCTACATACCCTTGTAGATCGCTAAGCGGAAGCGTTCAAGTGAACGGGGTTGATGGAGTCGTACTCGTCGTGATCCAAATCACCGGAGATCCTAGTGCCGAACGGACGACACCTCCGCGTTCAACACACGTGCAGCCCGGTGATGTCTCCCACGCCTTGATCCAGCAAGGGGAGAGGGAGAGTTTGGGGAAGACTCCGTCCAGCAGCAGCACAACGGCGTGGTGGTGGTGGAGGAGCGTGGCAATCCTGCAGGGCTTCGCCAAGCACCACGGGAGAGGAGGAGGGAGAGAGGTAGGGTTGCACCAGGGAGAGGTGAAACTCTTGTGTTTGTAGCCCAAAGACCTCAACTATATATAGGGGAGAGGGAGGGGGCTGTGCCCCCTCTAGGGTTCCCACCCCAAGGGGTGCGGCAGCCCCAAACCCATCTAGGGTGGCGGCCAGGGGGGAGGGAAACTTGCCCCCAAGCAAGGTGGGCGCCTCCCAAACCCTAGGCGCCTTGGGCCCTTGTGGGGGGGGGGGCACCAGCCCACCCGGGGCTGGTCCCCTCCCACACTTGGCCCATGCAGCCCTCCGGGGCCAGTGGCTCCACTTGGTGGACCCCCGGGACCCTCCCGATGGTCCCGGTACGTTACCGATAACACCCGAAACTTTTCCGGTGACCAAAACAGGACTTCTCATATATAAATCTTTACCTCCGGACCATTCCGGAACTCCCCGTGACGTTCGGGATCTCATCCGGGACTCTGAACAACATTCGGTAACCACGTACAAACTTCCTTTATAACCCTAGCGTCATCGAACCTTAAGTGTGTAGACCCTACGGGTTCGGGAACCATGCAGACATGACCGAGACGTTCTCCGGTCAATAACCAACAGCGGGATCTGGATACCCATGTTGGCTCCCACATGTTCCACGATGATCTCATTGAATGAACCATGATGTCGAGGATTCAATCAATCCCATATACAATTCCCTTTGTCTAGCGGTATAGTACTTGCTCGAGATTCGATCGTCGGTATGCAGATACCTTGTTCAATCTCGTTACCGGCAAGTCTCTTTACTCATTCCGTAACACATCATCCCGTGATCAACCCCTTGGTCACATTGTGCACATTATGATGATGTCCTACCGAGTGGGCCCAGAGATACCTCTCCGTTACACGGAGTGACAAATCCCAGTCTCGATTCGTGCCAACCCAACAAACACTCTCGGAGATACCCGTAGTGCACCTTTATAGCCACCTAGTTACGTTGTGACGTTTGGTACACCCAAAGCATTCCTACAGTATCCGGAAGTTGCACAATCTCATGGTATAAGGAAATGATACTTGACATTAGAAAAGCTTTAGCATACGAACTACACGATCTTTGTGCTAGGCTTAGGATTGGGTCTTGTCCATCACATCATTCTCCTAATGATGTGATCCCGTTATCAACGACATCTAATGTCCATGGTCAGGAAACCGTAACCATCTATTGATCAACGAGCTAGTCAACTAGAGGCTTACTAGGGACATGGTGTTGTCTATGTATCCACACATGTATCTGAGTTTCCTATCAATACAATTATAGCATGGATAATAAACGATTATCATGAACAAGGAAATATAATAATAATAACTAATTTATTATTGCCTCTAGGGCATATTTCCAACAATTCCACCTATAGTGCTATGTCTATGGCTCACGCTCATGTATTGCGTGAAAGTTGAAAAGGTTTGAGAACGTCAAAAGTATGAAACAATTGCTTGGCTTGTCATCAGGGTTGTGCATGATGTAAATATTTTGTGTGGTGAAGATGGAGCATAGCCAGGATATATGATTTTGTAGGGATGAGCTTTCTTTGGCTATGTTATTTCAATAAGACATAATTGCTTGGTTGGTATGCTTGAAGTATTATTGTTTTTATGTCAACTCGTGTCTTAATATTCATGCCATGATTAGACATATGATCAAGATTATGCTAGGTAGCATTCCACATAAAAAATTATTCTTTTTTATCATTTACCTACTCGAGGACGAGCAGGAATTAAGCTTGGGGATGCTGATACGTCTCCGTCGTATCTATAATTTTTGATTGTTCCATGCCAATATTATTCACTTTCATATACTTTTGGGCAACTTTTTATAATATTTTTTGGGACTAACATGTTGATCCGATTGCCGATGCAGTTCACATCATTGCATGTTTTATGTTTAGCAGAATATCCATATCAAGCGGAGTCCAAAGCGGAATAAAAACGGACGGAGCTTATTTTTGGAAAATATGGAAAATTCCGGAAGAAAAATCCACGCGGGACGGTGCCCGAGGTGGTCACGAGGTAGGGGGGCGCGCCTGACCCCCCTGGGCACGCCCCCTACCCTCATGAGCCCATCGTAAGGCGGTTGATGCTCTTCTTTTGCCACAAGAAAGATAATATTCGGAAAAAAATCACGGCGAAGGTTTCAGGCCAATTGGAGTTACGGATCTCCATATATACGCGAAACGGTGAAACAGAGCCAGAAGAGAACGCAGAAACTGAGAGATAGATCCAATCTCGGAGGGGCTCTCGTCCCTCCCAAGCCATGGGAGCCAAGGACCAGAGGGGAAACCCTTCTCCCATCTAGGGAGGAGGTCAAGGAAGAAGAAGAAGAAGGGGGCCTCTCTCCCCTTGCTTACAGTGGCGCCGGAGCGCTGCCGGGGGCCATCATCATCACCGCGATCTTCACCAACACCACCGTCATCTTCACCAACATCTCCATCACCTTCCCCCCTCTATCTACAGCGGTCCACTCTCCCGCAACCCGCTGTACCCTCTACTTGAACATGGTGCTTTTTGCTTCATATTATTTTCCGATGATGTGTTGCCATCCTATGATGTCGAGTAGATTTTCGTTGTCCTATCGGTGATTGATGAATTGCTATTATTGGTTTGAATTGCATGTTTTATTATTGGTGCTGTCCTATTGTGCCCTCCGTGTCGGCGCAAGCATGAGGATTCCGCTGTATGGTTTGCAATATGTTTATGATTTGCTTATGGTGGGTGGCGTGAGTGTGAAAGCTGAGACCGAGTAAGTAGGTTGTTTGCGTATGGGATAAAGGGGACTTGATACTTTAATTCTATGGTTGGGTTTACCTTAATGAATCTTTAGTAGTTGCGGATGCTTGCTAGAGTTCCAATCATAAGTGCATATGATCCAAGTAGAGAAAGTATGTTAGCTTATGCCTCTCCCTCAAATAGAATTGCAATAGTGATTACCGGTCTAGTAAGATAGTCAGTTTCCTAGGGACAATTTCGCAACTCCTACCACCACTTTTCCAAACTCGCTATATTTACTTTATTTCTTCTGTGTCTTAATAGTCCCTAGTATTTATTTACTCGCTCTTTACTTTCTTGCAAGCCTATCCAAAAACACCTACAAAGTACTTCTAGTTTCATACTTGTTTCTGGTAAAGCGAACGTCAAGTGTGCGTAGAGTTGTATCGGTGGTCGATAGAACTTGAGGGAATATTTGTTCTACCTTTAGCTCCTCGTTGGGTTCGACACTCTTACTTATCGAAAGAAGCTACAATTGATCCCCTATACTTGTGGGTTATCAACGGGTTACATGACTAGTCCCAGTAGGATTAGGATTACTCTATTACAAGTGGAGTCCTAGTCTTGCTTCCTTTATAAGAGAATATTCCTTATGCCTTTCTTTGTAAGCCGGTTCACCATAGCATGAGCCGGCCTTCTGAGCCTTGGGCCTTGTCATCCGTCTGACCCGCCTGCCGGGTCACCAGTGAGTCACAAATGTTCAGGCGGGTTGCCGGTAAACCGCCAGGTCCGAGCGGGTCGCCAGTGAGTCGCCAAGCTCTTGCCGGGTCATACAACCGGCGGGTTACACCGTGGGGTATATCCCCGATATTAGCCCCCAGTTTAGCTTGGATTTATGCATGGTAAATTTATGCTGCAAAATAAACACAAGAACAAATTTGACAGGTTGTGCTCCGGGTTAAAAGTTCCTATAATCCGGCACATGCTCATCCTTATGTCCTTGTCATTTGCGATACGTGTCCATGACCTCATAGCAAATCTCCTTTAGCAGATATGTTAAAATTTTGCCAATGCAAAAAATCCAAATACTTCTTCTGAAAAATCCGGGTTAATAGGCCAGCTTCATAACCAATTTGCTGACATTGGTTTCTCACAGAAAAATAATGTGAAGAACAATTCATTTTATTCAGCTCCCAATGCTTAACAAAAAATATTGCCTTGAAATACTCATCTGATTTCAGCCAGCTTGAAGATGTAGAACTTGCCGGTTATAATTTCCAAAATCGCCGGGTTATAAAAACTAATGATTCCAGGTCATGACTGTTATAGATACCGGGTCATGATTGTTGCCAACTCCGGGTAACACAATTGATCTTCCCGATTTGCTCAAAACTGAGAATTTGAAGACGTTCCTCCTTTATATGCATATTACCTGTAGCCCCCAAGTCTTAAGAGGAGAGCATAGTGATAGCTTAAGACTTGCTTTAATATAAATGCTGCAACTTGGAGAAATCCGGGTTGTTCATGTAAGCCGCCAATCATAAACTGCACATTTTGAACTTCCCATGTGTAGCCCCCAAGTGTCGGGTCATTATGCAATAATAAGCAGGGACTTTGTAAATATGATCATGTAGACTTGAGCAGCAACGCGTAGCCCCCAAGGCCCGGCTCAGTAAGATAATACTGAGCTAGGACTTTATATATACTTCATTGAAAATAATATCATATGATGTAACCCCCACCATGGGGCTTGAACCCACGTCCACAAGGTTAAGAACCTTGTGCTCTACCAATTGAGCAGTGGAGCCTTCAATATAATGGATTAAAGCTTGTGTACTTTGAATTTTTGACAGGATCAATTGGTAGCCCCCAAGGGCCGGCTCATTACCATGTGATGACTCGGGTCTTCAATAAGGCAAGTAAAAAATGACCTTGCATTAGCCCCTAAGTTTCATGGTGCATGCTTGCAGCGACATTGGACTTTCATATTTAATATAATCATGATTTGAATAATGTAGCCCCCAAGTGTCGGGTCGTAAGCCTGCAGTGACTCGGGAATATTCCTTGCATTGCAGAATAAATCATATCCATTGATAAAGAAATAATAGCCATTGTGCTGACCCAACTTTGAAAACCTCAATCATAACACTAGTTATTGATAACTATAAAAATCCAGCCATGTTGGCTATTCAAGATTTGAATAATATAATCCAATGATTTATATGCGCATAATTCCAATGGCACAATCCAAAATATACTGCCGTTTCAAACCAAGAAGGGGTTATCAAAACTATGTTCTGTGAATCAGGGAGCCCCCAAGGGATGTATTTTGAACCATCAAGGCCGGGTACCTATGTTTGAGCTATGCTGTGCAACAGACTCTCTTTGGTCCCTTTAATCCGGGCATTAAGCCTCCAAGTAGGTCAGAGCTATGCTCATATGAAGTTATAATATGAAGGAAATATGCCCTAGAGGCAATAATAAAGTTATTATTTATTTCCTCATATCATGATAAATGTTTATTATTCATGCTATAATTGTATTAACCGAAAACATAATACATGTGTGAATACATAGACAAACATAGTGTCACTAGTATGCCTCTACTTGACTAGCTCGTTGATCAAAGATGGTTGAGTTTCCTAGCCATAGACATGAGTTGTCATTTGATTAACGGGATCACATCATTAGGAGAATGATGTGATTGACTTGACCCATTCCGTTATCTTAGCACCTGATCGTTTAGTATATTGCTATTGCTTTTTTCATGACTTATACATGTTCCTATGACAATGAGATTATGCAACTCCCATTTACCGGAGGAACACTTTGTGTGCTACCAAACGTCACAACGTAACTGGGTGATTATAAAGGTGCTCTACAGGTGTCTCCGAAGGTACTTGTTGAGTTGGCGTATTTCGAGATTAGGATTTGTCACTCTGATTGTCGGAGAGGTATTTCTGGGCCCCCTCGGTAATGCACATCACTATAAGCCTTGCAAGCAATGTAACTAATGAGTTAGTTGCGGGATGATGCATTACGTAACGAGTCAAGAGGCTTGCCGGTAATGAGATTGAACTAGGTATTGAGATACCAACGATCGAATCTCGGGCAAGTAACATACCGATGACAAAGGGAACAACATATGTTGTTATGCGGTTTGACCGATAAAGATCTTCGTAGAATATGTGGGAGCCAATATGAGCATCCAGGTTCCACTATTGGTTATTGACCGGAGACGTGTCTCGGTCATGTCTACATAGTTCTCGAACCCGTAGGGTCTGCACGCTTAAAGTTCGGTGACGATCGGTATTATGAGTTTATGTGTTTTGATGTACCGAAGGTAGTTCGGAGTCCCGGATATGATCACGGACATGACGAGGAGTCTCGAAATGGTCGATACATAAAGATCGATATATTGGACGGCTATATTCGGACACTGGAAGTGTTCCGGGTGGTTTCGGAGAAAACCGGAGTACCGGAGGGTTACCGGAACCCCCTGGGAGAAATAGTGGGCCTTATGGGCCCTAGTGGAGAGAGAGAGGGCTGGCCTAGGGCAGGTCACGCGCCGCTCCCCCTCTGGTCCGAATTGACCTAGGAGAGGGGGGCGCCCCCCTTTCCTTCTCCCTCTCCCCCTTCCTTTCCCCCTCCTAGTAGGAGTAGGAAAGAGGGGAGTCCTACTCCTACTAGGAGGAGGACTCCTCCTCCTGGCGTGCCCTACAGGGCCGACCGACCTCCCCCCTTGCTCCTTTATATACGGGGGGGGGGCACCTCTAGACACACAAGTTGATCTGTTGATCTATTCCAGCCGTGTGCGGTGCCCCCCTCCACCATATTTCACCTTGGTCATATCATAGCAGTGCTTAGGCGAAGCCCTGTGTCGGTAGCATCATCATCACCGTCATCACGCCGTCGTGCTGACGGAAATCTCCCTTGAAGCTCTACTGGATCTGAGTTCACGGGACGTCATCGAGCTGAACGTGTGCTGAACTCGGAAGTGCCGTACGTTCGGTACTTGGAACGGTCGGATTGTGAAGACATACTACTACATCAACCACGTTGTGCTAACGCTTCCGCTTTCGGTCTACGAGGGTACGTGGACAACACTCTCCCCTCTCGTTGCTAAGCATCACCATGATCTTGCGTGTGCGTAGGAATTTTTTTGAAATTACTACTTTTCCCAACAGTGGCATCTGAGCCAGGTTTCTGCGTAGATGTTATATGCACGAGTAGAACACAAGTGAGTTGTGGGCGATACAAGTCATACTGCTTACCAGCATGTCATACTTTGGTTCGGCGATATTGTTGGATGAAGCGGCCCGGACCGACATTACGCATACGCTTACGCGAGACTGGTTCTACCGACGTGCTTTGCACACAGGTGGCTGGCGGGTGTCAGTTTCTCCAACTTTAGTTGAACCGAGTGTGGCTACGCCCGGTCCTTCATAAGGTTAAAACATCACTAACTTGACGAACTATCGTTGTGGTTTTGATGCGTAGGTAATAACGGTTCTTGCTCAGCCCGTAGCAGCCATGTAAAACTTGCAACAACAAAGTAGAGGACGTCTAACTTGTTTTTGCAGGGCATGTTGTGATGTGATATGGTCAAGGCATGATGCTATATTTTGTTGTATGAGATAATCATGTTTTGTAACCGAGTTATCGGCAACTGGCAGGAGCCATATGGTTGTCGCTTTATTGTATGCAATGCAATCGCCCTGCAATTGCTTTACTTTACCACTAAGCGGTAGCGATAGTCGTAGAAGCAACAGTTGGCGAGACAACAACGATGCTACGATGGAGATCAAGGTGTCGCGCCGGTGATGATGGTGATCATGACGGTGCTTTGGAGATGGAGATCACAAGCACAAGATGATGATGGCCATATCATATCACTTATATTGGTCGCATGTGATGTTTATCTTTTATGCATCTTATTTTGCTTTGTTTGACGATAGCATTATAAGATGACCTCTCACTAAATTTCAGGATAAAAGTGTTCTCCCTGAGTATGCATCGTTGCCAAAGTTAGTCGTGCCACACACCACATGATGATCGGGTGTGATAAGCTCTACGTTCATCTACAACGGGTGCAAGCCAGTTTTGCACACGCAGAATACTCGGGTTAAACTTGACGAGCCAGTTTTGCATATGCAGATATGGCCTCGGAACACTGAGACCGAAAGGTCGAGCGTGCATCATGTAGTAGATATGATCAACATAGTGATGTTCACCATTAAAAACTACTCCATCTCACGTGATGATCGGACATGGTTTAGTTGTTTTGGATCACGTGATCACTGAGATGATTAGAGGGATGTCTATCTAAGTGGGAGTTCTTAAGTAATATGATTAAATTGAACTTAAATTTATCATGAACTTAGTACCTGATAGTATTTTTCTTGTCTATGTTGTTGTATATAGATGACCCGTGCCGTTGTTCCGTTAAATTTTAATGCGTTCCTTGAGAAAGCAAAGTTGAAAGATGATGGTAGCAATTACACGGACTGGGTCCGTAACTTGAGTATTATCCTCATTGCTGCACAGAAGAACTACGTCCTGGAAACATCGCTGGGTGCCAGGCCTGCTGCTGATGCAACTCATGACGTTAAGAACTGTAACATCCCAATTCTCGAAATGTTTAAGGGAAACTTTTCCAAAAATCAGGGCAAGAAAATTTTGTTTGTTTATTTGATAATAAAGCTTAAATTGGAATTTTATAATTTGGAGAATTTAATTTGATCTAATGTGAACTTAAATTTAAATTTGAGTTTTGTTCTTCTCTTTTAGTTGAGTTTTGTTTTTCTCCCTTCAGCATATTAAATTTTGCGTGTGTGTATATTCTTTGGATTTTCCGAAGTCATTTGTTTCTGTTTTGTTTGAGCCTCTATTCATTTTCCATTTTTTTCATAAAAAGAAACTCATTTCTTTTCTCCCTCATGTCATAAGTCTTTGTATTCTTTGCGTGCAGCCCAAATCATTGGTTGCCTTCCAAACCGAATGGGCCTAACCCAATCTGCCTCCTCACTTCTCTATTTATTTTTCTCCAACCAAATGGAGCAAGCCCATCTTTGTTTTTTTTCCTTTCCTCTTTTCTCTTCCCACTATCCCACATGGGCCTGGCCAGACTGCCCCATCTCTCTAGTGAGGTGGCGCCTTCCTTCCTTTCCTTTCTCTGTACGTTGAGAATCAACAGAAAGAGAAAACTAGAAACGTACAGGCATGAAACCCTTGTGTAATTTTAATAAAGCTAGCCATGATGACCTTTCCTCAAAAAAAGAAAAAGAAACATACAGGCATGAAACCCCTCCTCCTCTTTACTCCCTTTAATTACTAGCGTTTCCCTATAAGATATTAGCCATCTCTCACCTCCAGCGCTAGATCGCTTCTCCTTCCTCCACCCACGCACCTACAGAGAAGAACAAACGTTCTGCCACTTAAAAGTACCTCCACTTGCACCCCTCCTCTAATCCCTTCAATTCTCCACGGTTTACAAATCCGTGAGTATATATATGTGTGCCTCGACCTCCTCTTCCATTCCCGCAAGAACCCCTGCCCTCTCCCTTACCGGTGCTTCTAAGTTTTCTCCTTGAACTCTTGTTGTCCATGAATACGAGGTTTCGATCCCGGTGACTCGGACCATCTCCATCCAAACCCTTGTGCCAAGTTCTTCCTTTCTACACCACGAATCCATTCTCTTTCCACACCACGAATCCATTCAGAGAAGAAGGAACGCGTTCCGTCAACTACATGCAAAGAAAA
The DNA here is from genome assembly GCA_021605205.1 of Aegilops longissima. Classification (NCBI taxonomy): domain Eukaryota; kingdom Viridiplantae; phylum Streptophyta; class Magnoliopsida; order Poales; family Poaceae; genus Aegilops; species Aegilops longissima. The sequence continues at coordinate 192,320,785 of CM038677.1, read as the reverse complement.
TCAGCATGTTCGTCTACACTGTTCATTGAGTTCGTCGTATCGATTCGTCGCGCCCGGTGAGCTTCTGTCCAATTCCTTTTGCACATGCACTAAACCATGTTAAATCTATCTCCTAGACATCCTAGTTCGACCTATTTCTCTTGTTGGCCACATCAACCACGCCATGTCCATGAATCGGAGGCCATCCAACGGCATTCACATATTACTTCAGTTTTTATTCGTCGTATGACTTTGTTCCTAATAGAGGAAATATTCTCTATGGCCATAAAAGCCCGTTGGTGGAATAATCTTCCTTGTTGGGTCAATTGATTTTAGTTTAGGTTTTATCTAGTCGTTCTTGTTAAGTGTAACAATAGTTTTAAATATAGTCCTATATGATTTGGTGTAGATAATTCCGTGCATCATGAAGTAGTGAGATACGCCTTTGTATTAGTTATTATGTATTACTACCATGTGGAGTATTTGATCGGTCAACTTGTTAGTATGTTATTTTATTATGTTCATGATATGCCTACGAGTGTATGTTGTTCGTCTTATAATTTTAGTGTGATGTAGGACTTGTTAGATTTATTTCTTTCACCGATTATAGTTATGATATGCATATGTACAAGTTTTTTGTAAAATATTACCGTGCGTAGGTTTATGTAGAATTAATGTAACCTTTGCGTGATTATGCGATACCTAATGTCTTGATTATTTTCATTTTTATTTGGAATGAGTATATCTTAGATATTGATTACATATTCATTTTCGTCAATGTTCCATGTTTGTTTGTTTGGTTTGAAATCATGCCATGTCTATGATAGGTGTTTATATATTTTAGTACGTGTTATTGCATATTTTTCTTTATGCAAGATGTCGAATGAAATGCCATATTGTTTGGATATGAGTACATTGTAGTTCATAGCATAGAATATTATTGGCTAGTTGTTCCTCTTATTTTATAAATGTGTGTTATACAAGATTGCATGGAGAGATGCTTCATGCAATCATTTAGTTTTGTATTGCTATATGTGATTTATTCTTGTGAAATAGAATTTAGTTTATTTCATCTTGGTAACTATCATGTGTGTCCATTTACATTTGTTTATCACTATGTCATGTTGTTGGGATTGTATAAATTGATTTCATAACATGTGTGTAACGACCCGTGTGTTGTATGATGCTTAGATTGTCCAGTTACACTAGTGCAGAACCGGGCAATAGCACCGGTTCGTAAGGCCCTTTAGTGCCGGTTCCATAACCGGCACTAAAGTGTGGGCACTAAAGGCCCCCCCTTTAGTACCGGTTCAGCACGAACCGGTGCTAAAGGGCAACCACGTGGCACGAGCCAGCTCCGGGGGCCGGGAGCCCAAGGTTTGGGGGGTTTTTGGTTTGATGATTTCTTTTTCATTTAATTTTGTGTTTTCCATTTAATTCTTTTTTGTTTGCTGGTATTTTACGATACTACAAAGGCCCACAGGGCAGAAGACATGCAATAGGCCCACAAAGGCCTGCTTAGAGAGGAGCTCGACATGGTAACCACGGCGGGGCTTATAAACCGGTGCGAACTCCTCTCAACTAGCGAGGTGGGACTAAATATTGTGCATCTTGGTGGTGGCGCACCCCTTTAGTACCGGTTGGTGGCTCCAACCGGTACTAAGGGGGGGGGGTGGTCTTTAGTACCGGTTGGAGCCACCAACCGGTACTAAAGGCCACCACCTCTTTAGTACCGGTTCGTGGCACGAACCGGTACTAAAGGTTCGCCACGAACCGGTACTAATGAGAGCGGCCCGGCTAGCCGTTGGAACCGGCACTAATGTACACATTAGTGTCGGCTCAAACTCAAACCGGCACTAATGTGCTTCACGTTTGACCCTTTTTCTACTAGTGTTATGTATTACCAAGTCTAGGTTGTACTAGTTAGAAATAGATGTCTTCATGTTATTCATGCTAGTATAGCACATTGCTCGATGTGATTGATGCCATGACCTAGATGTTTACCTGCTTAGTATGCTTTTCCTTTTGTTTATAAGTCACAACTAGCATGGTAGTGTTGTGTGCTAATGCCTTTCTTGATAGTCATGTTAGTTGATATCAACTAGGTTATGTCGTAGTTATAAGTTGTATTCTACTGGTAGCATAGTTAGGCATCATGTGTCATGATCATCCATGCTTAGCGTTATATCTAGTCTACCTCACTATTACATTGTTGTATGCCTAGACTTCTTCATATCTACTTTATTCTAGTTGTTGCATTGTTATATGTCTAGTTGTCACTCATGCAAGTGATCTTTCATGTCTTGTTTTGTGTATGTGCTACAATTGAGTACTTAGTCTCTTGTGCGTTCTTATGGATGATCACTTTGGTCGTATGATAGCCTCAGTAGTGTTGGGTCTTGTTGCGATAGTTTAGCACATGCTTAAGATAGTTTACCTTTCATGTTAGTTGAGTTGTATCTTCCTCATATGCTTAGTGTGCATAGTTTGATCTGTTATGTAAGCATGAAGTGGTAATCTTATTGCTAGTGGTTACTTGAGTATTAATTGTTCTTTAGTAGTAAGTCCATATTCTAGGTTAGGATCTTATGATGATCACTCGTATGTGTAATGCTTGTGTTATTTTCTTAGACATCTAATGAATCTATACTCACATGTATTATGTGAGATGTGTTATTATTAGCTTGTTTAATTAGTTTCTACCTTAATTAGTATTGGTTTGTCTTCTTTCATAGAAATGCTTGCTAATAGTTTTTTAGATTTATGTTTAGTCTTTGATTGTTGTTAACCATTATAAGTATTTGGATTCATCCAAATATTTACTTGTGGTTGATTATTAATCTTAATCGTATCATGCCTGATAGTAGTTCACTCTTTTGTTCCATGTCTTGTATAGTTTCTTGTTAATTGTTTGAAAAATGACTTGGTTTGTTATAATAGAGTTGATCCTATTTTATATTAATAATGTTATAGGGTTAGACCTAGGTCAATTCGATTCATGTTGTTGAGTGATGTTTGATTGCTTAACTAGTACGGTTTGTAATGTTTGTACGTTTGTCTTACAGAACTATTGCCTTTCGAATTATTATATAGTTGATGTATATGTTTGACTACTAAACCATGTCGATTCAGTGAATCATCCCACTTACATCCCAATCAACCTCATTTCGAAGTCTCCATCTTGATCAATATCTTGCTATCCATCCAATTTTAAATTGTTTTGGATGTTAATTGGATTTACTTTTGCTTTGGTATTTATTGTTTTTCTTTGGCTATCGTTCCGACAAGTAGGGAGTGACGATATCGATGTTGGACATGGACAGAACAGATTATGGAAGAAGGACTCAACAACGAAGGCATGCCTCCTTCTTTGATCATACTTATCCTATGGTTTACAAAATTGCATTGAGTTTTATTATTACTATGCGCATGCTATTTTAATTCTCGTAGCTAGCATGTCAATTGACACATTAACTTGATCCGCTTGTCGCCTATTTACTTGACACCTCAGTAGAAGTATAAGGTTCCGGTAGAGTAGAAATGCTTAGCCATGCTTATCACTCTATAGGTGCCTTGTTGAATGACCTCTGAGTCATTGACAGTTGAAACTTAACGCTGAGCTAGGCCAGTTGGCCCTTGTTGACCTTCTTTATCCTCTTCTACTCTGGGTGAAACTTACCATCTAAATACTGGCGCGGGCGACAGCTGAATTAAGGATTGAAGGAGCGATTGGCCACCCTTCACGAGTTGAAGGGGGCAATCAGTCGTCCGTGCCGCATGAGGCCTAATAAGTCTTGGATTTGAAGATTCTGATAACAGTACAACCACATGCTATATGGGGGCTTGGTTAATTAGTTAGTTCACTCTTATTGTCGTCATCGCTGTACCGCAGATGGGATAGCTGCCTTGCGAGGAGTATCCTCGGCAGAAAAGGGGGGCCCGGACTGTGAACTGCGGTTACTTCCGTGTTGAAACCTGGTGGGCTTGACACAGTAAGTTTGGTCTAATGGAAGACCTCGTCACAATCTCCCTGCCGGTATACCAAATGGTGTACTACGCTAGCGACGGCTAGTGGCAACAAGTCGAGATTGTGTCGTGTGGGTAAAGTGTACAACCTCTGCAGAGTGTAAAACTATTCGAATAGTCGTGTCCACAGTCATGGACAACACATGAATCTTTCATGACATAGAGGACATGTCTTGCTTGTTCCCTCTTTGCCCCTATTCTTGGAACCTATGAAGATTGTGAGTTGATCGAGGATCCTCACTTTGATGAAAGTTATTCTGGAGATAAAACATGTTTTCATCAAAAACTGCTTTTATCCAACTGCTATATTTTTCAAACAAAATTAGCTTTTATGCAAATGAGCCAAACAACCTTCCTTTGAAGCCACATGTAGCTATTAGGACCTTCTCCGAAGGAGGTATGTTGAGTACGTAGTGTACTCATGGTAATAATTTTGTTGAACAACAGAGTTCCACGAAGACAAAGGTGACGACTACAACTACCATGGCGATCCGTAGGAGTGAGGTCACGTGGACTACATCGACTGCCTGTGGCTGAGATGGAGTCACTACGCATTTTACTTTCCGCTGTTTTCTGATTGTAATAAATGTCATGAAACATTTCACTAGGTATGTCTTGTGACAAATATACTACATTTAATGCTTTTACCTATATTCTGCAATGATACCATTTCACTGTGTTGTCAACAATGATCCTGGTGTTGACAATTAAACACAGGAGGATCTGGAAGATAATTCCGGGTTTCCACAGAAGTGGTATCAGAGCCGATGTCAACCTAGCCATGTGGCCTTAGTTAGAAATGGAAAGCCTTAGGGACTATTGTTATAAGAAAAACTATTTTGAAAAGGATCATTCTCGTTCTCTTCTCCTTCACTATTGCTATTGCCATCTCATCTTTTTCAATTGAAATTTAAACTCTACTTCTCTACCAACTTCTTTATAGTTATGAAACCCTTTCCCCGCCCATGGTGTTCAAAAGTCAAGAGTTTCTCAAGACGGGCCAAGAATTTCAAACTTCAACCCCTGAAGCTTTGAGTCGCAACATTTTTCCAAGAGAAGACACTTCGAGACCCCAAGAAGGCAACACCCGTCGATCATGCTCCAATCGTCAATGTCGAAGATTTGCACCATGTTATGATGTAACCTGCCATATAGGATTAGGTTGGGTTAACACCCTTGTAGTGATAGAATTCGTAGCTTGTAGACGCAAAACCTTTCTTGTGTGAGTATTGTCTGCATATTTTTGGTATTTTCCTATGCAGTCATACTAAAACCCCATTTGCCAAAATGAGTTGCTTTTGAATTTTATTTGGTTAGTTTCATGATTATCTGGGTGTTATCTTTTGTCTATCTTCTGGGGTATCTCCGCCTAGCGTAGGATTCTTTTACTCCTCTTATGCTCTTTCATTCTTTTCTATAAACCCTGGAGGTCACCTTGAGATGAACAAAGTTGCAACAACCCACTTGGAGATCTATTTTGAAAGTGAGCCCTATGGAAAACCTCTTTTAAGGGGGGTAGTTCATGGTGATTTGTGGCAAGATCGAAGCTCTCAAGACCTTCATTTGCAAAGAATACAAAGATTTGAAGACCTTCACTTCACCTACCGTGAAGTTCAACCTGAAGACGGATCAATGAGTCTATCCGCACCAAAGCTTGACCAACAGAACAAGGGCAAAAGCGAAGAATGTTCAACCACTTAGCTAAGCTATCAGATTACCATTGCCAAGATTGAAGGACGAAGGATTGCTTCCAAGCCTTGAGCAATCTGGAGACAGTATCGACAACCGAAGTATCTCCAATCAAGACCTTGAAGTTGCTTACCACCAAGATGAGAATGAGAACTGATTCCACAAGTTTCCGAGAAGAACTATGTCGAAGACGAAACTAATCCAAACCCATTCTCTTTAGTCATACCAAATCTCGGGGACGAGATTTGTTTTAAGGGGGGTAGATCTGTAACATCCCAATTCTCGGAATGCTTAAGGGAAACTTTTCCAAAAATCAGGGCAAGAAAATTTCGTTTGTTTATTTGATAATAAAGCTTAAATTGGAATTTTATAATTTGGAGAATTTAAATTGATCTAATGCGAACTTAAATTTAAATTTGAGTTTTGTTCTTCTCTTTTAGTTGAGTTTTGTTTTTCTCCCTTTAGCATATTAAATTCTGCGTGTGTGTATATTCTTTGGATTTTCCGAAGTCATTTGTTTCTGTTTTGTTTGAGCCTCTATTCATTTTCCATTATTTTCATAAAAAGGAACTCATTTCTTTTCTCCCTCACGTCATAAGTCTTTCCATTCTATGTGTGCAGCCCAAATCATTGGTTGCCTTCTCACTTCTCTATTTATTTTTCTCCAATCTGCCTCCTCAATCTGCATGGGCCTAACCCAATCTGCCTCCTCACTTCTCTATTTATTTTTCTCCAACCAAATGGAGCAAGCCCATCTTTGTTTTTTTTTCCTTTCCTCTTTCCTCTTCCCACTATCCCACATGGGCCTGGCCAAACTGGCCCATCTCTCTAGTGAGGTGGCGCCTTCCTTCCTTCCTTTCTCTGTACGTTGAGAATCTACAGAAAGAGAAAACTAGAAACGTACAGGCATGAAACCCCTCCTCCTCTTTACTCCCTTTAATTACTAGAGTTTCCCTATGTGAAGATATTAGCCATCTCCCACCACCAGCGTTAGATCGCTTCTCCTTCCTCCACCCACGCACCTAAAGAGAAGAACAAACGTTCCACTTGCACCCCTCCTCTAATCCCTTCAATTCTCCACGGTTTACAAATCCGTGAGTATATATATGTGTGCCTCGGCCTCCTCTTCCATTCCCGCAAGAACCCCTGCCCTCTCCCTTACCGGTGCTTCTAAGTTTTCTCCTTGAACTCTTGCTGTCCATGAATACGAGGTTTCGATCCTGGTGACTCGGACCATCTCCATCCAAACCCTTGCGCCAAGTTCTTCCTTTCCACACCACGAATCCATTCAGAGAAGAAGGAACGCGTTCCGTCAACTACATGCAAAGAATTCAGCATGTTCGTCTACACTGTTCATCGAGTTCGTCGGATCGATTCGTCGCGCTCGGTGAGCTTCTATCCAATTCCTTTTGCACATGCACTAAACCATGTTAAATCTATCTCCTAGACATCCTAGTTCGACCTATTTCTCTTGTTGGCCACATCAACCACACTATGTCCATGAATCGGAGGGCATCCAAGGCCATCCACATATTTCTTCAGTTTTTATTCGTCGTATGACTTTGATCCCAATAGAGGAAATATTCTCTATGGCCATAGAAGCCCGTTGGTGGAATAATCTTCCTTGTTGGGTCAATTGATTTTAGTTTAGGTTTTATCTAGTCGTTCTTGTTAAGTGTAACAATAGTTTTAAATATAGTTCTATATGATTTGGTGTAGATAATTCCGTGCATCATGAAGTAGTGAGATACGCCTTTGTATTAGTTATTATGTATTACTACCATGTGGAGTATTTGATCGGTCAACTTGTTAGTATGTTATTTTATTATGTTCATGATATGCCTACGAGTGTATGTTGTTCGTCTTATAATTTTAGTGTGATGTAGGACTTGTTAGATTTATTTCTTTCATCGATTATAGTTATGATATGCATATGTACATGTTTTTTGTAAAATATTACCGTGCGTTGGTATATGTAGAATTAATGTAACCTTTGCGTGATTATGCGATACCTAATGTCTTGATTATTTTCATTTTATTTGGAATGAGTATATCTTAGATATTGATTACATATTCATTTTAAATCGATGTTCCATGTTTGTTTGTTTGGTTTGAAATCATGCCATGTCTATGATAGGTGTTTATATATTTTAGTACGTGTTATTGCATATTTTTCTTTATGCAAGATGTCGAATGAAATGCCATATTGTTTGGATATGAGTACATTGTAGTTCATAGCATAGAATATTATTGGCTAGTTGTTCCTCTTATTTTATAAATGTGTGTTATACAAGATTGCATGGAGAGATGCTTCGTGCAATCATTTAGTTTTGTATTGCTATATATGATTTATTCTTGTGAAATAGAATTTAGTTTATTTCATCTTGGTAACTATCATGTGTGTCCATTTACATTTGTTTATCACTATGCCATGTTGTTGGGATTGTATAAATTGATTTCATAACATGTGTGTAACGACCCGTGTGTTGTATGATTCTTAGATTGTCCAGTTATGTATTACCAAGTCTAGGTTGTACTAGTTAGAAATACATGTCTTCATGTTATTCATGCTAGTATAGTACATTGCTCGATGTGATTGATGCCATGACCTAGATGTTTACCTGCTTAGTATGCTTTTCCTTTTGCTTATAAGTCACAACTAGCATGATAGTGATGTGTGCTAATGCCTTTCTTGATAGTCATGTTAGTTGATATCAACTAGGTTATGTCGTAGTTATAAGTTGTATTCTACTGGTAGCATAGTTAGGCATCATGTGTCATGATCATCCATGCTTAGCGTTATATCTAGTCTACCTCACTATTACATTGTTGTATGCCTAGACTTCTTCATATCTACTTTATTCTAGTTGTTGCATTGTTATATGTCTAGTTGTCACTCATGCAAGTGATCTTTCATGTCTCGTTTTGTGTATGTGCTATAATTGAGTACTTAGTCTCTTGTGCGTTCTTATGGATGATCACTTTGGTCTTATGATAGCCTCAGTAGTGTTGGGTCTTGTTGCGATAGTTTAGCACATGCTTAAGATAGTTTATCTTTCATGTTAGTTGAGTTGTATCTTCCTCGTATGATTAGTGTGCATAGTTTGATCTGTTATGTAAGCATGAAGTGGTAATCTTATTGCTAGTGGTTACTTGAGTATTAATTATTATTTAGTAGTAAGTCCATATTCTAGGTTAGGATCTTATCATGATCACTCGTATGTGTAATGCTTTTGTTATTTTATTAGACATCTAATGAATCTATACTCACATGTATTGTGTGAGGTGTGTGTTATTATTAGCTTGTTTAATTAGTTTCTACCTTAATCAGTATTGGTTTGTCTTCTTTCATAGAAATGCTTGCTAATAGTTTTATGATTTATGTTTAGTCTTTGATTGTTGTTAACCATTATAAGTATTTGGATTCATCCAAATATTTACTTGTGGTTGATTATTAATCTTAATCGTATCATGCACGATAGTAGGTCACTCTTTTGTTCCATGTCTTGTATAGTTTCTTTTTAATTGTTTGACAAATGACTTGGTTTGTTATAATAGAGTTGATCCTATTTTATATTAATAATGTTATAGGGTTAGACCTAGGTCAATTCGATTCATGTTGTTGAGTGATGTTTGATTACTTAACTAGTACGGTTTGTAATGTTTGTACGTTTGTCTTACATAACTATTGCCTTTCGAATTATTATATAGTTGATGTATATGTTTGACTACTATTGACCATTATAAATATTTAGATTCTATCTAAATATCTATTTGTGGTTAACTATTACCTTCATCATGTCATGTTGTAATTGTGTGGTTAAATGCATATGATGGTTCCTTTTCATGTGTGTTGATGCCATTGTGTTTGTTAGATAGTAGTTTACTAATAGTTAGTCATGATGTGTAATCAGCGCTACTTGTGGTCAATAGCATATTTCGTATCAGAACATTAGTCTTGATAGTCGACCCTCCTTAGTTGTATCAACCTAAACCATGTCGCTTCAGTGAATCATCCCGCTTACATCCCAATCAACCTCATTTTGAAGTTTCCATCTTGATCAATATCTTGCTATCCATCCAATTTTAAATTGTTTTGGATGTTATTTGGATTTACTTTTGCTTTGGTATTTATTGTTTTTCTTTGGCTATCGTTCCGACAAGTAGGGAGTGACGATATCGATGTTGGACATGGACAGAACAGATTATGGAAGAAGGAATCAACAACGAAGGCATGCCTCCTTCTTTGATCATACTTATCCTATGGTTTACAAAATTGCATTGAGTTATTGTTACTATGTGCATGCTATTTTAATTCTCGTAGCTAGCATGTCAATTGACACATTAAGTTGATCCGCTTGTCGCCTATTTACTTGACACCTCAGTAGAAGTATAAGGTTCCGGTAGAGTAGAAATGCTTAGCCATGCTTATCACTCTATAGGTGCCTTGTTGAATGACCTTTGAGTCATTGACAGTTGAAACTTAACGCTGAGCTAGGCCGGTTGGCCCTTGTTGACCTTCTCTATCCTCTTCTACTCTGGGTGAAACTTACCATCTGAATACTGGCGCGGGCGACAGCTGAATCAAGGATTGAAGGAGCGATTGGCCGCCCTTCACGAGTTGAAGGGGGCAATCAGTCGTCCGTGCCGCATGAGGCCTAATAAATCTTGGATTTGAAGATTGTGATAACAGTACAACAACATGCTATATGGGTACTGGCTTGGTTAATTAGTTAGTTCACTCTTATTGTCGTCATCGCTGTACCGCAGATGGGATAGCTGCCTTGCGAGGAGTATCCTCGGCAGCAAAGGGGGGCTCGGACTGTGAACTACGGTTACTTCCGTGTTGAAACCTAGTGAGCTTGACACAGTAAGTTTGGTCTAATGAAAGACCTCGTCACAATCTCCCTGCCGGTATACCAAATGGTGTACTACGCTAGCGACGGCTAGTGGCAACAAGTCGGGATTGTGTCATGTGGGTAAAGTGTACAACCTCTGCAGAGTGTAAAACTATTCGAATAGCCGTGCCCATAGTCATGGACAACACATGAATCTTTCATGACATACAAGACCTGTCTTGCTTGTTCCCTCTTTGCCCCTATTCTTGGAACCTATGAAGATTGTGAGTTGATCGAGGATCCTCACTTTGATGAAAGTTATTCTGGAGATAAAACATGTTTTCATCAAAAACTGCTTTTATCCAACTGCTATATTTTTCAAACAAAATTAGCTTTTATGCAAATGAGCCAAACAACCTTCCTTTGAAGCCACATGTAGCTATTAGGACCTTCTCCGAAGGAGGTATGTTGAGTACGTAGTGTACTCATGGCAATAATTTTGTTGAACAACAGAGTTCCACGAAGACAAAGGTGACGACTACAACTACCATGGCGATCCGTAGGAGTGAGGTCACGTGGACTACATCGACTGCTTGTGGCTGAGATAGAGTCACTACGCATTTTACTTTCCGCTGTTTTTTGATTGTAATAAATGTCATGAGACATTTCACTAGGTATGTCTTGTGACAAATATACTACATTTAATGCTTTTACCTATTCTGCAATGATACCATTTCACTGTGTTGTCAACAATGATCCTGGGGTTGACAATTAAACATAGGAGGATCTGGAAGATAATTCCGGGTTTCCACAAGAACGTTTGGTAGAGCAAAGCTGATGACTACTCGATAGTTTAGTGTGCCATGCTTTACGGCTTAGAACCGGGACTTCAACGACGTTTTGAATGTCATGGAGCATATGAGATGTTCCAGGAGTTGAAGTTAATATTTCAAGCAAATGCCCGGATTGAGAGATATGAAGTCTCCAATAAGTTCTACAGCTGCAAGATGGAGGAGAATAGTTCTGTCAGTGAACATATACTCAAAATGTCTGGATATAACAATCACTTGATTCAACTTGGAGTAAATCTTCCGGATGATAGTGTCATTGACAGAATTCTTCAATCACTGCAACCAAGCTACAAGAGCTTCATGATGAACTATAATATGCAAGGGATGGATAAGACAATTCCTGAGCTCTTCGCAATGCTAAAGGCTGCGGAGGTAGAAATCAAGAAGGAGCATCAAGTGTTGATGGTCAATAAGACCACCAATTTCAAGAAAAAGGGAAAAGGGAAGAAGAAGGGGAACTTCAAGAAGAACAACAAACAAGTTGCTGCTCAAGAGAAGAAACCCAAGTCTGGACCTAAGACTGAGACTGAGTGCTTCTACTGCAAGCAGACTGGTCACTGGAAGTAGAACCGCCCCAAGTATTTGGCGGATAAGAAGGATGGCAAGGTGAACAAAGGTATATGTGATATACATGTTATTGATGTGTACCTTACTAGAGCTCGCAGTAGCACATGGGTATTTGATATTAGTTCTGTTGCTAATATTTGCAACTCGAAACAGGGACTATGGATTAAGCGAAGACTGGCTAAGGACGAGGTGACGATGCGCGTGGGAAATGGTTCCAAAGTCGATGTGATCGCCGTCGGCACGCTACCTCTACATCTACCTTCGGGATTAGTTTTAGACCTAAATAATTGTTATTTGGTGCCAGGGTTGAGCATGAACATTGTATCTGGATCTTGTTTGATGCGAGATGGTTATTCATTTAAATATGAGAATAATGGTTGTTCTATTTATATGAGTAATATCTCTTATGGTCATGCACCCTTGAAGAGTGGTCTATTTTTGTTGAATCTCGATAGTAGTCATACACATATTCATAATGTTGAAACCAAAAGATGCAGAGTTGATAATGATAGTGCAACTTATTTGTGGCACTGCAGTTTGGGTCATATTGGTGTAAAGAGCATGAAGAAACTCCATACTGATGGACTTTTGGAATCACTTGATTATGAATCACTTCGTACTTGCGAACCATGCCTTATGGGCAAGATGACTAAAACACCGTTCTCCGGAACAATAGAGTGAGCAACAATTTATTGGAAATCATACATACTGATGTATGTGGTCCGATGAATATTGAGGCTCACGGCGGGTATCGTTATTTTCTCACCTTCACAGATGATTTGAGCAGAAATGGGTATATCTACTTAATGAAACATAAGTCTGAAACATTTGAAAAGTTCAAAGAATTTCAGAGTGAAGTGGAAAATCATCGTAACAAGAAAATAAAGTTTCTACGATCTGATCATGGAGGAGAATATTTGAGTTACGAGTTTGGTCTACATTTGAAACAATGCGGAATAGTTTCGCAACTCACGCCACCCGGAACACCACAACGTAATGGTGTCTCCGAATGTCGTAATCGTACTTTACTAGATATGGTGCGATCTATGATGTCTCTTACTGATTTACCGCTATCATTTTGGGGTTATACTTTAGAGACGGCTGCATTCACGTTAAATAGGGCACCATCGAAATCCGTTGAGACGACGCCTTATGAACTGTGGTTTGGCAAGAAACCAAAGTTGTCGTTTCTTAAAGTTTTGGGCTGCGATGCTTATGTGAAAAAGCTTCAACCTGATAAGCTCGAACCCATATTGGAGAAATGTGTCTTCATAGGATACCCAAAGGAAACTGTTGGGTACACCTTCTATCACAGATCCGAAGGCAAGACATTCGTTGCTAAGAATGGATCCTTTCTAGAGAAGGAGTTTCTCTCGAAAGAAGTGAGTGGGAGAAAAGTAGAACTTGATGAGGTAACTGTACCTACTCCCTTATTGGAAAGTAGTTCATCACAGAAACCGGTTCCTGTGACATCTACACCAATTAGGGAGGAAGCTAATGATATTGATCATGAAACTTCAGATCAAGTTACTACTGAACCTCGTAGGTCAACCAGAGTAAGATCCGCACCAGAGTGGTACAGTAATCCTATTCTGGAGGTCATGTTACTTGACCAAGGCGAACCTACGAACTATGAAGAAGCGATGGTGAGCTCAGATTCCGCAAAATGGCTTGAGGCCATGAAATCTGAGATGGGATCCATGTATGAGAACAAAGTGTGGACTTTGGTTGACTTGCCCGATGATCGACAAGCCATTGAGAATAAATGGATCTTCAAGAAGAAGACTGACGCTGACGGTAATGTTACTATTTACAAAGCTCGACTTGTTGCGAAAGGTTTTCGACAAGTTCAAGGGGTTGACTACGATGAGACTTTCTCACCCGTAGCGATGCTTAAGTATATCCGAATCATGTTAGCAATTGCCGTATTTTATGATTATGAAATTTGGCAAATGGATGTCAAAACTGCATTCCTGAATGGATTTCTGGAAGAAGAGTTGTATATGATGCAACCAGAAGGTTTTGTTGATCCAAAGGGAGCTAACAAAGTGTGCAAGCTCCAGCGATCCATTTATGGACTGGTGCAAGCCTCTCGGAGTTGGAATAAACGTTTTGATAGTGTGATCAAAGCATATGGTTTTGTATAGACTTTTGGAGAAGCCTTTATTTACAAGAAAGTGAGTGGGACCTCTGTAGCATTTCTGATATTATATGTGGATGACATATTGCTGATTGGAAATGATATAAAATTTCTGGATAGCATAAAAGGATACTTGAATAAGAGTTTTTCAATGAAAGACCTCGGTGAAGCTGCTTACATATTAGGCATCAAGATCTATAGAGATATATCAAGACGCTTGATAGGACTTTCACACAGCACATACCTTGACAAAGTTTTGAAAAAGTTCAAAATGGATCAAGCAAAGAAAGGGTTCTTGCCTGTGTTACAAGGTGTGAAGTTGAGTCAAACTCAATGCCTGACCACTGCAGAAGATAGAGAGAAAATGAAAGATGTTCCCTATGCTTCAGCCATAGGCTCTATCATGTATGCAATGCTGTGTACCAGACCTGATGTGTGTCTTGCTATTAGCCTAGCAGGGAGGTACCAAAGTAATCCAGGAGTGGATCACTGGACAGCGGTCAAGAACATCCTGAAATACCTGAAAAGGACTAAGGATATGTTTCTCGTTTATGGAGGTGACAAAGAGCTAGTCGTAAATGGGTACGTCGATGCAAGCTTTGACACTGATCCGGACGATTCTAAATCGCAAACCGGATACGTGTTTACATTGAATGGTGGAGCTGTCAGTTGGTGCAGTTCTAAACAAAGCGTCGTGGCAGGATCTACGTGTGAAGCGGAGTACATAGCTGCTTCGAAAGCAGCAGATGAAGGAGTCTGGATGAAGGAGTTCATATCCGATCTAGGTGTCATACCTAGTGCATCAGGTCCAATGAAAATCTTTTGTGACAATACTGGTGCAATTGCCTTGGCAAAGGAATCCATATTTCACAAGAGAAGCAAGCACATCAAGAGACGCTTCAATTCCATCTAGGACCAAGTCCAGGAGGGAGACATAGAGATTTGCAAGATACATACGGATCTGAATGTTGCAGACCTTTTGACTAAGCCTCTTCCACAAGCAAAACATGATCAGCATCAAGACTCCATGGGTGTTAGAATCATTACTGTGTAATCTAGATTATTGACTCTACTGCAAGTGGGAGACTGAAGGAAATATGCCCTAGAGGCAATAATAAAGTTTATTTTTTATTTCCTCATATCATGATAAATGTTTATTATTCATGCTAGAATTGTATTAAGTGGAAACATAATATATGTGTGAATACATAGACAAACATAGTGTCACTAGTATGCCTCTACTTGACTAGCTCATTGATCAAAGATGGTTGAGTTTCCTAGCCATAGACATGAGTTATCATTTGATTAACGGGATCACATCATTAGGAGAATGATGAGATTGACTTGACCCATTCTGTTAGCTTAGCACTTGATCGTTTAGTATATTGCTATTGCTTTCTTCATGACTTATACATGTTCCTATGACTATGAGATTATGGAACTCCCGTTTACCGGAGGAACACTTTGTGTGCTACCAAACGTCACAACGTAACTGGGTGATTATAAAGGTGCTCTACAGGTGTCTCCGAAGGTACTTGTTGAGTTGGCGTATTTCGAGATTAGGATTTGTCACTCGATTGTCGGAGAGGTATTTCTGGGCCCTCTCGGTAATGCACATCACTATAAGCCTTGCAAGCAATGTGACTAATGAGTTAGTTGCGGGATGATGCATTACATAACGAGTAAAGAGACTTGCCAGTAACAAGATTGAACTAGGTATTGAGATACCGACGATCGAATCTCGGGCAAGTAACATACTGATGACAAAGGGAACAACGTATGTTGTTATGCGGTTTGACCGATAAAGATCTTTGTAGAATATGTGGGAGCCAATATGAGCATCCAGGTTCCGCTATTGGTTATTGACCGGAGACGTGTTTCGGTCATGTCTACATAGTTCTCGAACCCGTAGGGTCCGCACGCTTAAAGTTCGGTGACGATCGGTATTATGAGTTTATGTGTTTTGATTTACCGAAGGTAGTTCAGAGTCCCGGATATGATCACGGACATGACGAGGAGTCTCAAAATGGTTGAGACATAAAGATCGATATATTGGACGGCTATATTCGGACACCGGAAGTGTTCCGGGTGGTTTCGGAGAAAACTGGAGTGCCGGAGGGTTACCGGAACCTCCCTCCCCCCCCCCGGGAGAAAGATTGGGCCTTATGGTCCCTAGTGGAGAGAGAGAGGGCTGGCCTAGGGCAGGCCGCGCACCCCTCCCCCTCTGGTCCGAATTGGACTAGGAGAGGGGGAGCGTCGCCCGCCTTTCCTTCTCCCTCTCCCCCTTCCTTTCCCCCTCCTAGTAGGAGTAGGAAAGAGGGGAGTCCTGCTCCTACTAGGAGGAGGACTCCTCCTCCTGGCACGCCCTACAAGGCCGGCCGGCCTTCCCCCTTGCTCCTTTATATACGGGGGCAGGGGGGCACCTCTAGACACAAAAGTTGATCTGTTGATCTATTCCAGCCGTGTGCGGTGCCCCCTCCACCATATTCCACGTCGGTCATATCGTAGAGGTGCTTAGGCGAAGCCCTGCGTCGGTAGCATCATCATCACCGTCATCACGCCGTCGTGCTGACAGAACTCTCCCGTGAAGCTCTGCTGGATCGGAGTTCGCGGAACGTCATCGAGCTGAACGTGTGCTGAACTCGGAGGTGCTGTACGTTCGGTACTTGGATTGGTTGGATCATAAAGACGTACGACTACATCAACCGCGTTGTGCTAACGCTTCCGCTTTCGGTCTACAAGGGTATGTGGACGACACTCTCCCCTCTCCTTGCTATGCATCACCATGATCTTGCGTGTGCTTAGGATTTTTTTTGAAATTACTACGTTCCCCAACATAATATTGGCTTGATAGCCGGATTACCAGGGTAATCAGAGCTATGCTCATATGAAGTTATAATATTGGCTTGATAGCCGGATTGCCAAGGTAATCAGAGTTATGCTCTTATGAAATTATAATATTGGCTTGATAGCCGGATTACCGGAGTAACCAGAGTTATGCTCTAATGAAATTATAATATGGGCTTGATAGCCGGATTACTGGAGTAACCAGAGCTATGCTCTTATGAAATTATGATATTGGCTTGATAGCCGGATTACCGGAGTAACCAGAGCTATGCTCTTATGAAATTATAATATTGGCTTGATAGCTGGATTACCCAAGTAACCAGAGCTATGCTCTTATGAAATTATAATATTGGCTTGATAGTCGGATCAAGAGGGTAGTCATAGCTATGCTCAATGAGCAGGAAGCCCCCAAGTGACCAATGATATGATAAGCCAATGAGGCAGGATACCCATGTTTGAACCGCACATCATGGCAGCAAGTTCTCCTTGGCAACCTTTAATTTTTTTGAGAACTTGAACTTGCGAGAGATGAATTCTTTTTTGAGCCGGAATCCTTCATTTTAAGCCGGGAATTTTCTGATGGCCTTTAAATATGGTAGCAGTCTCCGGGACCGGGTTATCTTTCCCTCCAATGACCTGGGGCTCTTGAATTCATTGAAACCGGCCAATTCTGCCGAGTCATGTTATTGTAGCCCCCGAGTCTCAAGACGACTCGAGGAGTTGGCTTGAGATTCTTCATACTTGGCCGTGATATAAACCGACATTTAGTTGAACTGCGGCACGCTGAAATTTATGTAAACCGGAGGTTTGAAGCGAATTGACAATCTTCGCAACACTCATTGCACACTTCCGGTATGAGTTATTCAATAAACCTCCGTGATATGACAGTCACTTTTGTAGTAGACAATTTGTCCTGCACCAAAAAACCTCACAAGACAGAGTAATTGCTCTTTCAAAGAAAGCAATATGTAATATAAAAATATACTAGATGGATTTCACCTGATATGTCAGGCCAGTAATTATCCACCGCGGAGTTGATAATTACCACGGTGAAGCTAAAATCAATCACAGCCGAGTCGTCCGCGAGAGCAGACAGATGAGTCGGCTGCGGCGCTGTAAGCCGGCGCGGACGGGCGAGTCAATCACAGGCGCGGTAAGCCGCATGGATGGGTGAGTCAACCGCGTCATGTTGATGTAAATTTAGCCGTAGAAGCGGCGGTTTGCACATATATTCATCGAGCATCATGGCACGATCAGACGCTAGCACACGGCCATCGCTCGTGTAGTAAACAATTGTCCTACATACACCATATTGCAGACCAAGGCAAAGATAAACTGCTCTTTGACAAAAAAATGATATGTGATAAAAAGATAAATTTTGATGGAGTTCACCTGATTTGCGCGGACGATGGATGATCCGTTCAACGCGACAGAGGTGGCTCAGGCAGACCCGCAACTCAACATAACCCTGGCGGCTCAGGCAGACCGGTGACTCAATTACTCCGGCGGCTCAGGTAAACCGGCAACCTGGGGCGTAACCATGACGACGGCAGCGGGTCCTAGCAGAAGGCCGCGGAAGCGAGCAACAAGGCGGGTCAACAGGGCGTGCTACAGCGGAGGCGGCGCTCGGTGATCCAATGCTTAGAGCTGCGGGGTCGAGGCGGGCGAGGCGAGCAGAGGCGCTCTGGAGGAGTCCCGATGCGGATCTACGGGCGTGGATCAGCTCGGCAGCAGAGGCTTGCATGAAAATACAGCCCAGTTGAACCATAGCATCTCGTGCTTCTTTAGTCCATGCATCGTCCAATTACCCTTTAAATGCTTCAATAAGAAAGTCTATGCAATATCCATGATAACTGTCAGGCAACACCGCTGGTACTTCCCCTCGTAATCCATTTTTCTCCATTAGTAGCTGGATGCATGCCTCATTATACATGCTATAAAATTCTCTCTGAGCAATTGATCTTCCACGCCAAGCCTGCGAGTAATTTAGGGACAGTCCGTACTCCTGCTGGAAATCACATGCCATATCTCTTGGCCAAAAATACGGGCTATCACGTAACTTTTCCTTAATAACATTAACAACCCATCGCTGTGTCCCCAAACGTTATCCCCTACACCTAGGGTTGCTGGCGCGCCATGGTGTCTTGTGGTCACCAGGTGCACCCCCTCTGACTTATTTGCACCAGAAATTCAAATATATTCAGAAAAAATCGCATTAATTTTTCAGGGCATTCTGAGCACTTTTATTTTTGGGTCATTTTTTATTGCACGAAAAATCCAGAAAACAAGATAAACATGGCATTTTATTTTATTTAACTAAGAAAAACAGAGAACAAAAGGTAAGGACGGAAGGTAGTGCCTACTAAATTCATCAACTTCATACCTCTCAAAAATGATCCATTAATAAGGTTGATCAAGTCTTATTAACAACCACCTTCGATTAGCATGAAACTGAAGAACTTTCGTAGAACACTAAGTTACCTCAACGGGGATATGCATGTCCCCAACAATAAGTATATCATATTTCTTTTTGGCAGTAGGTAGAGGTAGTTGAAAACTTCCAATAGTGAGTGTCAGAAATTTTTCAATAACATTAATACCATTCACTTGGAATTGTTTCCTTGGAATGTGCACCGTATGTTCATTGCCATTGATATGAAAAGTGACATTGCTTTTATTGCAATCAATAACAGCCCCTGCAGTATTCAAAAAGGGTCTACCAAGGATAATCGACATGTTGTCATCCTCAGGCATCTCAAGTATAGCAAAGTCTGTTAAGATAGTAACATTTGCAACAACAACGGGCACATTCTCACAAATACCGATAGGTATGGCAGTTGATTTATCAGCCAATTGCAATGATATTTCAGTAGGTGTGAATTCATTCAAATCAAGTCTTTTATATAAGGAGAAAGGCATAACACTAACACCAGCTCCTAAATCACACAAAGCAGTTTAACATAATTTCTTTTAATGGAGCACGGTATAGTTGGTATTCCTGGATCTCCAAGTTTTTTAGGTACTTCATCCTTAAAAGAATAATTAGCAAGAATGGTGGATATTTCAGCTTCAGGTATCTTTCTCTTATTAGTGATGATGTCTTTCATGTATTTTGCATAAGGGGCCATTTTAAAAATATCAGTCAAGCGAGTGCACAAAAAGACTGGCCTAAGCATTTCAAGAAAGCGTTCAAATTCTTCATCATCTTTTTTTGTTGGTTTAGGTGGAAAGGGAATGGGTTTCTAAACCCATGGTTCTCTTTCTTTACCATGTTTTCTAGCCACAAAGTCTCTTTTATCATATCTTTTATTTTTAGGTTGTGGGTTATCAAGATCAGCAGCAGGTTCTATCTCAATATCATTTTTGGTTCTTTATCATTGTCTAGTTGGGTGTCTTTATGAATATTATCATTATCTTTTTCATTATCACTAGGTGAATGTTCATTACCAGATTGAGTTTCAGCATCAGAAATAGAAACATCATTATTAACTTCAGGAGGTTTTTCTATTTCAGGTTCACTAGAGGTATGCAAAGTCCTACCATTTTTCTTTTTCTTTTTTCCTTTTAGAAGGACTAGGTGCATCAGTATTAATTCTTTGAGAGTCTTGTTCAATTCTTTTAGGGTGTCCCTCAGGATAAAGTGGTTCCTGAGTCATTCTACCTCCTCTAGTTACTACTCTAATAGCATTGTAATTCATATTATTATTCATTTCATCAAGCAATTCTCTTTGAGATTTAGTAACCTGTTCTAGCTAGGTTTGGACCACAGAGGCATGTTTTCCTACACCTCTAACATCATTAGAGATTCTAAATAACAAGTCACTCAAGCGAAAAATCATATCAAAGTTGTATTTCAATTGTTTCATAACATTTGCGTTGAAGTGATCTTATTTTCTAATGTAGTTATCGAACTCATATAGGCATTGATTAGGATGCATATTGTAAGGGATGTCACTTTCATCAAATTTCATTAAAGAATTTATCTCTACCACCTGTGGGGGTGGTGTATCAAGTCTATGTATTTCTTCAATAGATGGTAAATTCTTGACATCCTCTGCTTTAATACGTTTTCCTTCATACATTTCTTTGCCTCTTGCATATCTTCAGGACTAAAAAATAATATACCCCTCTTCTTCGGAGTGGGTTTAGGCGGTGGTTCGGTAAGAGTCCAATCATCATAATTTTTTAATATGTTATCCTGACGTGGCCTTCGTTCAGGTCCCAGACAACCGGAGGAGGTGCGACCAGAGCGCCGCCCCGTCCTCCTCGACCCTGGCCCTCACGACGACCATGACCACGTCCTCTCCCGCCTCCTCTCACGGCGGGCTCCGCCCGCACATATCCAACAGGAGGAGGGAGGCGCTGTCGAGCAGAGGCCCTCGTCGCCACCACTGGAGTGCCACTACGTCCTCTCCCACTCACCATGGTGGAAAGGCAATATCAGTAGGAAGAGATGGGTGTGATCCAATACCACGCCCGCGTCCCCTTTTATAGGCGAACGGGGCCGGGGGCTGGCTCCTCAACCCGGATGCAACCGCCCCAATCCACCAACCCAACTCCTCTGAACCGCTAACGGCGTGGAGAATCAAGACCAACCTCCTGCGCCAATCAGCGACGTCTGGTGTTCTGCCATGGCGCTCATGCCCACGCCCTGCGCGTCCGCCACCAACCCTGTGCAATGCATGCAACATACGTGGTAGGAGCGACGAGGGCATGGGGCTAGTGGGGTGGCAGTTACAGCCCGTGAACGTGGGGCGTGGACGTCCCATGGATCGTGGCATTAACCTCTCCCGCGATGTCTCACACGGTGCGCGGGAAAACCGGAAACTGACCCGAAGTGCAGATTAATTGAGAAGCAAAGAAAATCTCAAGAACAAGCTACAACAATCCCCTTGCCTGTGTACTTGATGGGGCCTACCCCAACGACGCTCGACATCGCGTTTGGGCCAGGCCCGGGGGCTCCTGTCGGTGCATTAAACCCTGATGTATGTTGCCCAGAGTGTACATAGGCTCAAGGGCAAGGTTACAGTATCCAAAACAAGGCCAAGCAGAAGAGATAGCTCTTTGAGGAATCAAAGGGCAGATCAAGAAGACCAAGACGAGCCGAAGAAGCAAGATATCACTAAGGAAAAACCTCCCTTGCTGGGCAGGCAAGCCTGGTCAGGTCGAGGCCACTCCAAGGACAAGTCCCAAGACCTCCCCGGCAAGGGTTGTCGGGACGCTGGCGGCCTCCTTCCCCGCCAAAGCTCCACCACTCCACCACTCCACCTCACAGCGACGCAAGTCACTTATCGGTGAGGTGTCGAGCCCCCAAGCGGTTAAGTGGCTGTCATTTGGCGCGTGGCAGCCATTCCTGAGGAAGATCACCCCTAAGTGACACCCGTCTGCGGGCGTGTCACGTAGGCAGGCGAGAAGGTGGCAGAATGGCACGGCAAGGCTTGCCGGGCTATGTCCATGACGTGATACTAAGCGGTGCATTTAATGCGCTTTGTCCTGTCTGTAGAGTTAGGTATGATAGCACTGTGGGTATCTAATCACTGGATAATGACTGTTTTGCTATTGTGGTAACCCATTGACCTATAAAAGGAGGGCCGTGGCCACCTTAGAAAGGATTCGGACCCTTGTACACTCATACGCGCATAGCTGCTCTCGTCCCAAGGCGACCTTGCCGGGCTTGAGCGCCGCGTCTCCACCACGGTCCTTTCATCAATCCACCAAAAGCAAGAGTAGGGTTTTAGGCCTCACGGCAGTCTGAACCTGGGTAAAAACTGCTTGTGTCATCGCTGCCGTGCTGCTCTACGGTCTCCGCTCTTTGTGCAATGCGTCCTTCTCCCTTGCCGAACCACGACAATTGTTAACCGATAAAAGAAACTAGCGCCTGATGCACTTCGTCACTTGTCCTAGTCAGCGACCTATGATCTACTAGTACAAGCTTACCCATTTCAGTTTCGTTCCCTGATAAAACACAATCTTGACCTTTCGCACGTAACAGTAGTTGTCGGTCGTCACCGCCATATGACGCGTCGTCCACCACACTGGCCTGCCACGAAAAAAATTGCCGATGCACCAGCAACGGTGGTAGTATCTCTCTCGCAGAATAATAGGGGCAGGGCACGATGTGGATCGGACGAAAGAAGCAACCAACAACTGCCGTGCGTGCTCGTTGGCATCGCATTATGGGCGGCAGCCAGACGAGGCGGAGGAGGGAGGAGGCATGGTCACTCAGGTCAGGGTGTGCAGCAGCTTTGAGCTGGCTCTCACTAGATCATGCTCCATCCATCGCAAGTGCTGCTACGCCATGCATGGCTAGCTCGACATGGCCCATCCGTCCCACTCACAGATCTTGGACCATGGCACAGGGAAGAAACTGGCCATTCTGTCCCTTTTTGCCATGGCCAGCCGAGATCGACCATCTTCCCCCCCACCCATCGGCTACCACTACCAGATCGTCGCTCGCCACACGTTTTCATCCAAATGGTGTCAAGCACTAGAAAGCCGTCCATGGATAATCTCTACCCTGTATTTGGGGGACATTCCCATCCTATCCTACCCAATACAGGGAAGTATGTAGAATATGAAACACCAGAAGCACAACGCCGACGATACGTGAGGCGTGCGGGTCTTTTGCCTGCATGGCCGCGGGTCTACGGCCGGCGGCAGGTAAAAGGCAATGGATGGTGTCGTTGAACGCCGGGGCGCGAGGACAAGACAAATCAGAGGGAAAAGACACGCCGGGCGGGCATGCAGCAGCTAGCGATGATTTTATTATACACAGGCACGCGTGATTGCTTTGTCCAGAGACAAGCGAGCGCGTGATGATGGTGTCGCCGTACTTCGGTTTCCTCCTCCCTCCCCTTGGATTGATCGATTCAAACGGCCGGCCACGGGCCAAGGCCCAACGCGACCGCGCATCGCATCGGGCGTCGCCTACTTTGGAGATTCTATTCCCGGAAGGGCGCTTAATTTTCTCCGGGGATGACGCATTTGCTTTTGCTTCCTTCCAAATGCGTGCGTATATAACTATACATATAAGTGTATACTGTATACATGTATTGGAGGAACAGAGGCTTCATCAGATAAGAGTGTACTACAGTTGATGCAACAGTTGCAACTACGGGATACCGGCTGTTTGTTTTTTAGATAGATAGATAGATTTTGCTGGCTGTTCAAACTGATCTGAGTATGGGGGGCACGCAGGACGATCATTGAACTGAAAAGTCCATTTGTTGGGCGCGCCCACGCCATGTGCGGCTAGATGGATTATCACGCCATACCGGGGGCAAAACGGAGCCACGGGAAATCCCTTCACATGGAGGATGGAGCCCATGCTCCATGCTACGTGCGCGGCTACGGAAGGAGGCATCCTACAGAGTATGAGAATTTTGTCACCTTTTGCAGCCCCATGCACGCACAGCACCACGGCATCAACCCACTGCATGATCTGAATGCGGAAACACCTACGCTTGCAGTATTTATATTTCCACGATCAACTAAGAAAGAAGCTGCCAGTCTTCAGAAATCAGAGTAGAGAACGGAATTTTTCAAATTATATGTGGAACTAGTTTAATGCAGCCGTTCCCAGATGATGGTACGCCGGTGAACCCATGATTGCTGCAATATAAGAACATTTCCTCCATGGCGACTGACAAGAGGACAAATTGGAACCGTTAAATTAACAAACAAAGAACCCATGACCATGGATACGAGAGATCTAGAGAGAAGAGAGAGAGGGACTGAGCATGCATGTGTTTTTGGCTGCTAATTAATCTTCTGCAGCAACAAAGCGCCAACTGGCCGGGTCAGATTATCCCCAGAGCCAGAGACGTTTGTTTTCCCAGCTGCAAAGTTCCCCGCATGCCTCTGAACCTAATTAACCAGCAGGATCAGCCAGTGGTCCTTCGAAATCATTCAACCAGCGAGCCCTGCCCTGCCCTGAAACTCACATGCACAGAGCAAAAACACAAGCAAGTTCTCAGCCAGTGCCGCTCAAGCTTTGACCTAACCCGGGCCTGAACCCCGCGACCCCACGCATCAGGCCGTCCATCATCATATGATGTTAGGTAAAGCGATGCACTCAGTGGCAACAACAGCTGCATGCCGCAGCCCTGCAGCATGCATGCATGCAGCTGTTGGCAGGACTCCGCACCGCAAGAGAGACACACACACCGGGCGTGTCTTTTAGGAAGGAACCCCAGCGCAGCGCTGCTGAGCAAATTAAAAGCTTAGCTATCTCGCCGGCCAGCACCTGTCCCTTTGGATTACCTGTGACCAAAAGAAAGGAAATCTCCACAAGAATTGTCATGTACTCTTGGGGTACCTTTCTCTAATACCCAAAGGGGATCTCAAACAATGTGTGCGGCCGGGCCGAGGTGATGATGGTGGCGACTATGATGATGATGATGATGGCCACCGCGTGCACGCGCTCCAGCTTTTGCCGCTTGCTTTGCCCCCGTTTTCTTTAGTTTTTCCTTGTGCCGCGCTAGACGATAGCCGCTTGCATGCATGTATGCATGGGGTGAGTGGAGTGGACGCTTTCTTTTAGCCGGCCTTTCTCTCGTGCTGTCCCGCAGGTGTGTACTGATCGAGTGGTAGGGCAGACGGGGAGTATAATTCCATCACATCCTCAGGGCAAAGTCATGGAAGACAAGGGGGGATATTTCGCTCCTTTAATCGCATCAGCATTCAGCAGTCGATCGATGCCTGGCATGCCTGAAAATCTCCTAGATTCCGTCCGGTTGAACGGTCATATCAGGCGAGCGACGCACTTCAGTCTTGCTGAATTCCAGGATTTTGATGATTACCATCATTTCTTGGCCTCTCCAACGGCCGAGTGTATTTAGTGACGTTGGGTAATCTTTAACTGAAACTTTTTAGCCCATCAAATCAAACACCTCCTTACATTTACTAATTGCAATATTCCATGTTGAATTTGATTGCGAAAACAGTAAAATGGAGGTTTAGCTTTAATGTTGTAGATCATAGACTTCAAAATTCATCATGAATAAACCATCACAAAATAAGGTTTATCAAAAACACATTCTCATAATAATCCGAACAACTATTGTTTGAAACTTATAAGAATATCCATCACACAATTCATAGGATATTGCATTACATAAACTTTGAAGCAAAATAATTATTATTTCAGTTCTAAGATAAATCTTGAAGATAAACTAAAGACATGACTTTGACGGTCTCCAAGTAGCGATCCCATCACCATTCCTGATTTGTATCGTGACATCATTTATTCTCTCCTTGTGAGCACTCCGTAGTCACTGCATCGGTTTGCAAAACAAGAGCAACCGATCAGTATTATATACTCATGGCATATAAAAAATTTACAAGTAGAACAACATTAACTTTGTATAACGATTATACCTTTACCAGAAAAATCGTTCTTCTTATGTGCCAAATACTTCTTGCAGTTACGCTACCATTGTCCCTTCTGCTTGCAGTAGAAACATTCAGTCGCTTTAGAGGCTCTGCCCTTGTTCTTCTTCTGAGACTCGGTGTTACCGGCTTCAGTAGATTTCTTCTTCTTGGACTTGCCCATCTTCTTGAAACTGATGGTCTTTTTTTACCATCAACACTGTTTTGTTCTTCTGCATTCCAGCTTCCGCAGTTTTGAGCATGGCAAACAACTTGTTTGCACTTTTCTACATCCCATTCATGTTGTAATTCATGATAAAGCCATCGTAAGATGGGCGGAGGGGGAGGGTGAAGCCGTGAAGCAAGCACAATACCTGTACCGAGTGTTGGAGGAATTCTGAATTCCAGAGAAGGCAATTTATTAACATAGCCAACAAGCTTTATTATATGCTCACTCATTGAGGAACCCTCTTTCGTCTTGCATTCAATCAAGGGCTAGGTTGGTTCAAAACGTTCGGTCCTTGCCCGCTTCTTGTACATAATTTCCAGTGACCCAATTATGAATTGAGTAGTAAATCATTCAAAATGTTTCTACAGTTCAGAATCCATGCAAGTTAACATGAGGCATTGGACTGAATCATAATCATCACTATGAGCAGCGTAAGCAACAACTTCTTCTTGTGTTGCATCCTTTGCGGGAGCATCTCCCAGGGGCTAATCCAGCACGTACTCCTTCTTAGCACTGCTGAGAACAAATCTCAGGATCCGGATCCAATCCACATAGTTTCCACCATTAGCAGCCAACTTTCTTTCTAAAACATAGAGGCTAAGTCGAATATATTGCGAGCCATTGATCTACAACGATAGACACAAAATTCATTTAGACATTTATTCATAATTAATGTTGCGCTAGTGTTAAACAAATTCTAATATAAAGTGCACTTCCACTCAAATTAATATCTCTCATGATTAATAGTGAGTGATTCAAGATCCAAATCTAGTTCTCGGTCATTGATGTGGACATCACTAATGACGAGAATTTTGACCAGTGGGCGAACTATTGCCAATCATATCACCATATAACTCTAGTTCATCTTTTGATGCTTCGTGCGCCGAACTCAGAACAATTCATCTAGAACTTTAAGACAACCAAGTGTTATCTGCTTGCTCGGTTTGACCTCGCCCGTCTTACACTTCACAGTCCGTTTCTACTCATGTAGACATGACATACTCCAGAAAGCCACATGTTATAGACGGTTGCAACACAAGCAAGTGCACATTTTTAACTTGATAATAACTGTGTGAGATCACCCTAACAATTGATTACTGTGCAATCAAAGGGTGCAAACAACAAAGGGATAAACGTATCAGGCAATTCTTAAAAGCATGATATGGTATAGCCCTGGGTGCCGGGAATCCTCCATGATCATCTTCAATCTTATGCTGAAGCGTCGTGACGGCCAATGTTTCATTGACGTGGCAACTGTTTCAAAAATGTTGTCGCGGCGGCAATATCAGAGAATGTTGTTGTAGCGACTGTTTCAAAAAACGTTGTCATGGCATGAAATTTAGAAATTCCGCCGTGGCACGAAATTATAGCTCCTCGTCCCACGCGAAGTACACCTTCTTCACGTCGGGGTCCTTCGTGTACATTTGCGTTCGTCACCTGTAACATCTAGGCTATCTCTAAGATATTTACATTAACATGGGAATCTTGTGGCTCTGGCCGTCATGTTGTGACACGCAGGCTAGTTAACATTACAACATATAACCATCTCATACATAAACTCATTATCATGACGAAAGCTATACCACATCATATGCATACTCTGCAAAACCAAGTTAGACACCCTCTAATATGTTTTAGCAAAAATTTAGTTACACAGTTTACCACTTTTAACAAATAATACTAGGTACCTACGTCCACAACATAGGCGATGATTCTTGATGCTAGGTCAAGTTTCTGGGTGTGTGAAAGAATAGGCTTAAAAAAATCTTGTCCCCCACACTAAACTTTGTCAAATACGCGTGAGCCCCTAGAAGATCGTTCATCATCATCACCCTCTTGTGTACGCGGCGGTTCACTAATCTCAACTATGGTGAAGCCCAAGAAACTGTTAGCAGATTGTCGACAGCCAGAGCCTATCGATTGTCAGAACCTTGTGAAAAGCGACACCATGCCGTCGATTGAAGCAAAGCAACATTTGAGGGAAGCATAGCAAGAACATCAACCCTCACAATCACATGTGATCTAGATCGCAACCTGCACCTACTCATATAATTGCTCTGATGCCACTTTTGAGAAAAGTAGTAGAAACCAAAAAAAAAAAAAAAATTCGCGCCTACGCATACACAAGATCAATATGAACATCCATAATGGGTTGTGATCACGATCATTATCGTTACCGAGTTGTAACGGGAGAAGAACATGTCTGTGTAGATCGTACTTGGAGTCCCTTGAACCGTCAATGAACGATCCCATGAATCGCCCATGTACAGTCCCTCGAACCGAAGACCAAAAGCACGACCTCTCTACTTCCCTCAAGCCGCCCATGTACAGTCCCTCGAACCAAAGACCGAAAGCACGACCTCTCTACTTGGTTACAAGCATGCGGCCTTCACGATCCTGCAGTGCTTTACCGTCCAGAGCTAATCATCGCTGGAGAATTAGAGGGAGGAGATTAGAACCACATGGGGCTTCTAATTATGAGGATTAGAGGATTAGTCTAGCTCTAATAAGTCAACTAGGACCTATTAGAACTAGAACTAGAAGAACAAGAGGAGGCTACAAAACTTGTGTATACAAAAGAGCACCAAACCTCAAGTATATATAGGTTGGAGGGAAGAGGGAGGGCTGCCCCCAAGGGGAAAGGAGTCCACCTTGGTGCACCGGCCTAGGGGGGAGGAGCTTGACTCCTCCTCTACCCCAATTTAGCCTCCTTCCTTAGGGAAGGGGCGCCTCCCCCACTTGGGCCTTTGTGGCCCAAGTTGCCTTCGTCCTTTTGGCCTTTTAAGGCCCGTTCTACTTGTGAGTTGCGTTGGAATTTTCCCCGAAGAGGAGGGGAGACGAAGTACAGTAGAGATAAGTATTTCCCTCAATGAGAACCAAGGTTTATCGAACTAATAGGAGAATCACGTAAATCCTCGTGAACAACACCTCCACACACAAAAGCAAATACTTGCACCCAACGCGGGGAATAGGGTTGCCAATACCCTTGAACTCGTTACTTGCAAGGTTCAAATCTTGTATAGGTAGATAGATAAATTGCAAAACAAAATAAAAGTAAATAAATTGCAGCAAGGTATATTTTTGATTTTATAATATGATTAAAGTAGACCCGGGGTCATAGTTTTCACTAGAGGCTTCTCTCTCGAACACATAGCATACGGTGAGTGAAAAAATTATTGTTGGGCAATTGATAGAAAAGTGCATAATTATGACGTAATCACGGCAATAATCATGTATATAGGCATCATGTCCGAGACAAGTAGCCCGACTCCTGCCTACATCTACTACTATTACTCCACCAATGGACCTCTATCCAGCATGCATCTACGACATTAAGTTCATGAAAAACGAAGAACGCCTTAAGCAAGATGGCATGATGTAGACAAAGTAAACCCAATCAATATGAATAAACCCCATCGTTTTACCCTTAATGGCAACAATACAAATACGTGTCTTGTACCCTTGTGTCACTGGGATATAGAGCACCGCAAGATTGAACAAATTACAAAGCACCTCTCCCACTAAAGATAAATCAATCTAGTTAGCCAAACCAAACGGATAGATCGGAGAGAAATAAAAAGCTATAACAATCATGCATAATATAGTTCAGAGAAGACTCAATTATTTTCAATGAATATACTGATCATAAACCCACAATTCATCGGATCCCAATAAACACACTGCAAAAGAAGATTACAATGGATACAACTCGGACGAGATCGAAGAGAACATTATATTGAAGATCAAAGAGAGAGAAGAATCCATCTAGTTACTAGCTGTGGACCCGCATGTCTGTGCTGAACTACTCACGCATCAACGGAAGGCGGCAAGGATGATGTATAATCCCTCCATGATCGGTTCCCCCCTCCGGCAGAGTACCAGAGAAGGACTCTAGATGGGAACGTGAAAGAACAGAAGCTTACGACGGCGAAAAAAGTGTTTCGGGTGGCTCTCTGTTGGTTTGGGAATATTTGGGAATTTACAGAGGTGGAATTAGGTCAAACAGAGTTTCATGGGAGTCATGAGCTCAGGGGGCACACCTCGTGAGCTGGTGACTCTCGTGTAAGGCTTCTGGCCTCCTCCCGAACCTTCTAGGGTCTCCTGGTCCAGAAGAAATCACCGTAAAGTTTCATCGTGTTTGGACTTCGTTTGGTACTAATTTTCTGAAAAGTAAAAAAACAAGCAAAAACAGGAACTGGCACTGGGCGCTGAGTTAATAGATTAGTAAAAAAATATAAAGTAGCATATAAATGCTTATAAAGCATCCATGATTGATAATATAATATCATGAAACAATAAAAAATTATAGATACGTTGGAGACCTATCAATATCCCCAAGCTTAATTCCTGCTCGTCCTTGAGTACGTAAATAATAAAAACTGAATTTTTGATGTTAAATGCTACCTAACATGTGTATCATGTAATCTCTTTTACGGTATAAATATTAAGATACGAGTGATTCAAGCCAATAGTTTATCATTTGATATAAAGACATCAATACTCAGGCATACCAACAAACAATCATGCCCTTTAAAATAAAGAATCCTAAAGAACGCCATCCCTAAAAAATCATATAGCCCATCATGTTTAGTCTTCCCAGCACAAAGATAGTAATCATGAACTGCCCCGATGATAAGCCAAGCAATTGGATCATACTTTTTAACACACTTCACCATTTTCAACCCCACGCAATACATGAGCGTGACCCATGGATATAGCACTACAGGTGGAATAGAATGCGGTGATAGAGATCAATAAGGAGAAGACAAAAAAGGAAGAAAGTCTCGCATCGACGCGACTAATCAACGATCTATGGAGATGCCCATCAATTGGTATCAATGCGAGGGGTAGGGATTTCCATGCAACGGATGCACTAAGATATATAAGTGTATGAAAGCTCAACGGAAACTAAGTGGGTGCGCATCCAACTTGCTTGCTCATGAAGACCTCGGGCATTTCAGGAAGCCCATCATTGAAATATACAAGCCAAGTTATGTAACGTTAAATTCCCACTAGTATATGAAAGTGACAACTTCAGGAGACTCTCTATATGAAAAAATGGTGCTACGTTGAAGCACAAGCATGGAAAAGGATTGTAACATTGCCCCTTCTCTCTTTTTCTCTCATTTAATTTTTTATTGGGCTCTCATTGGACTCTTTTTTCATCCCAATTCTCATGCTGACTTATGGGGGAATCATAGTCTCCATCATCCTTTCCTCACTGGGACTATCGGCCTAGTGGAAACCAGCGTATCATGGCTCGTGGGCCCAGGAGGCGACACTTGGGCCAGCCTACGAGAGATGGCTTCGCCGCGGCCGCTCCAAAGGAAGCCGCCTCGCGAGGCCCCTCGCCGTCAGGCTAAGTCTAGCCAAGCCTCCCAAGTACTGAAGCGCCTCGCAGGGCTCCCATCGCGAGGTTGCCTCACGAGGCATGTCGTACGGTGCCAGCCACGGGGCTCCAAGCCCTTCACGTGGATTGATACGTCTCCGACGTATCTATAATTTATGAAATATTCATGCCATGTTTATTATAGTTTTGGTGCACTTTTATAAGGTTCTTATGGACTAACATATTGACCTAATACCCAGTGCCAGTTGTTGTTTTCTACTTGTTTTTGGTTTTCCAGAAAATCCATATCAAATGAAGTCCAAATGTAGCGAAACTTGTTAAGGATTGTTTTGGAATAAAAGAGACCCCAGAAGCTTCGTGGGAGGGCCAGAAGAGCCACGAGGTGGCCACTACCCATCAGGGCGCACCAGGGGCCAAAGTGATGGGCTGGTGGGTAGTGGGCACCTCGTGGCCCATCTTTGCGTGATTCCAATACAGAAACCCCCAGAAATAACCCTAGAACTTCAACTCCGGCACCGCGTGCCTCTGTACCTCCATGATCCAATCTAGAGCCCTTTTCTGGCACTCAAACGGAGTGGAAATCATCACTGGAGGCCATCTTCATCATCCTGGCGGTATCCATGATGAGGAGGGTGTAGTTCACCCTCGGGGCTGAGGGTTTGTACTAGTAGCTATGTGTTTGATCTCTCTTGCATGTTCTTGATTTGGCACGATATTGATGTACCGCGAGCTTTGTTAATATAGTTGGATCATATGGTGTTTTCCCCCTCTCTATCCTGCTGTGCTGAATTGAGTTTTTACCTTTGAGGTTTCACTTTTATCGGATTGAATACTTTTATGGATTTGAGAACACTTGATGTATCTCTTGCATATGAATACCCATGGTGACAAAGGGGTATTATATTGATTCACTTAATGTATGTTTTGGCACTCAACTCGTGGATTCCCGAGGTGACATTGGGGTAATCTATGCATAGGGGTTGATGCATGTTTTTGTCCTTGTTTCTCCGGTAGAAATCTCAGGGCACTCTTTGATGTTCTTTGTGTTGGATTGAATATTATGAATCTGAAGTTGTTTGATGCATATCGTATAATCAACTCACGGATACTCATGGTGACATTGGAGTATCTAGGTGACATTAGAGTTGGTTGAAGTGTATCATATGGTGTTATTTTAGTATGAACTCTAGGGCCGTTTGTGACACTTATAGGAATAGCTCAATAGATCAATCGGAAAGGATAACTTTAAGGTGGTTTCGTACCCTACAAAACAATTTCATCTTATGTTCTCCGCTAGATAAGAACTTTGGAGTGATTCTTCGTTGCGCATGGAGGGATTGTTATATGATTCAACTATGTTAGCATTGTTGAGAGATTGCACTAGTGAAAGTATGAACCCTAGGCCTTGTTTCCAAGCATTGCAATACCATTCGTGCTCACTTTTGTTACTTGTTACCTTGCTGTTTTTTATTGTTACTATTAAAAAAAATCAATATCTACTATCATTACTACACTTGTATCACCATCTCTTCGCCGAACTAGTGCGCCTATACAATTTACCATTGTATTTGGTGTGTTGGGCACACCAGAGACTTTTTGTTATTTGATTGCAGGGGCTGCTTGAGAGAGACTATCTTCATCTGACGCCTCCCCCGGATTAATAAACCTTAGGTCATCCACTTGAGGGAAAATTGCTACTTTCCTACAAAACTCTGTGCTTGGAGGCCCAACACGAGTCTACAAGAATAAAGTTGCATAGTAGACATCATGGATAACGTCCCGCTGTCAAGATAAGGATGGCGGGGCGTGACCAAGCCCAGTTTCCATTCTGGTGATAAGGGAGCAACGACGTCTGCCTCTCCCAAAGCAAGTCCCAAAGCATTTCATCTTTGGTGTAAGAAGATCAGGACGGATCGACGCACAAAGGGCAGAGGTCATCGTCGAGCCCACCAGCGCGTCAGGATGACTACTTTATTAGGCGGAGACTGCCTTTAGTCAGGATAAGCCTGGGCGCCTATTGAGAGAGTCCTGGATTCAGGGGTCCTCGAGCCGTCGGCCTACTACATGTGGGCCGAACTAATAGGCCATTATAGGGCCAAGCTAGTGTGCGGATCCGTGGACGGATAGGAGATCTTCGAAGACGTGGCGTACCCTCCAAGTCAAGATTAGGCATGGTCTTTCCTTCTTTGTGGTCGATTGCATGTAACCCTAACCCTGCTGGTGCTTATATAAACTAGGGGATTTTAGTCTTTAGGCTAGAGCAACATCCATCACCCCATCAACCTAGGGTTTTGCTTGCCCGATCTCGAGGTAGATCGACTCTGCAACCATATCATACATCAAATACAATCAAGCAGGACGTAGGGTTTTACCTCTTCGAGAGGGCCCAGACCTGGGTAAACACCGTGTCCAGCGTCCCTTGTTCCCCATCATTCCAAGATCCACAACTCAGGACCCCCTACTCGAGATCCGCCGGTTTTGACAACAACATTGGTGCTTTCATTGAGAGTTCCACTGTGAATCACGAGAGGATCGATGGCTCAACCATGCGCAAGAAACCCCACAACACCAGGGACATCTTCGTCCCCGGCCAGATTTTTACGTTCGTCAGCATCACTTTTCGCTCCGACCTCGCCGGTCGTTTGAACCCGGTTGAAAACCTCATCGCTGATTGCAAAGCCGGCCGCCGGAACTTAGAAAACAATGCCAGTCCTTGGCAAAACCCTGGTTTCAAAGAACTCTCTGAGCCCGACGCCTTGACCTCGGGTTCGGTGGATGTAAAGGGAGCCGACTCAATCCGGGATCTGGCCCTAAAGCCGGATCCCATCGAAGTATCCAAAGGACATCCCGCCGAACATTCAGGAGGCATGCCCCCGACGGGAACCCCTTCGATGAACGACCTTTTGGATCGATTCCTAGCTATGGGAATCTTCGTCAGTAGGCCTATGGCCTACAACTAGATCGGGCTTAAACCTGACAACAGAGATCCATATCCCGCCCATCACTCACCTCCTTGCTACCATCGAAGAAAGGAAGGAAGGATCATGAACTCCGAAGCTTATAACAGTATACACCCGGGTCTCTAGCCTGGATACGGACACCCATCAAGATAAGAGTTTGTACTTAGCCTATGACACTAGATCTGACCTTGAGTCAGCCGAACCCCATACATGCATACGCACGAACACTGTGCTATTATATCCAGATATAGCCCAAGCATGGCTCGCCGCTGCCGATGCCTTGGACTCACAAAAGATGGGACCGCCAAAAAATTCCCCACCCACCTCCCATGTTGAATATTGTCCGGACGCAAAAAGGCCGAACGTGTGGGACTTGATGTACGTCAAGCAGCAGCCCGAAGAAAGGGTCCATCATTATTGGTCTAGATTTCTCCTAGTAAAAAACAAGATAATGGATTGCCGCGATGAAGAAATAATTGAAGTCTTCCAATTCAATTGCCGGGACGCAGGGATCTTAAATGCCCTCGCCCATCGCCGCGTGCAAAACTTCTCCGAATTATTGGACATGGTACACAAATATTGCGCCATGGAAAGCACTTGGAGGTTACAAGAAATATGCAGGGAGTCAGTCCCTGCCACGCAGCCCAGGAAATCCCCGGCAAAGCGGGCATATGCGAGGGGTTCACCCGAGCACGAGCCCGCTGAAAAGAAAATTAAACCCAGAACGGTTTGCTGGATAAACCATGCCCTATTCACTCGGCCCTGCTTAATGCAAATCCGACTCACAGGCTTCGAGCTTGTTGGGTGGTGAGGTAGGTGGCCAAAAGTGGTGAAAATATCCTTGGTCTCACACCTCCGGATAGACGATCAACAACGCCACCTCACGACGACGTCCTGACAGATTACAAGATTTTCTCCTCAAACAACCGAAGGAAAAGGGCTCTTTGAGAGCTCGACCAAGTCTACCAGGTGATGGCAGCATAGCCATGGGCGGACACGCCTATCACGTTCGATCAGAAGGACGAGCCAAGGTCCCGCCCCACCCACGCGCCCGCCGCACTAGTACTCGACCCCATAATCGATGGCTTCAGGCTAACGAAAGTACTGATGGGCGGGGGTAGCGGCCTGAACCTCATTTATGAAGTCACGCTCGACAAAATGCAGCTCAACAGATCCCTCATCGAGCATAGCCATACCACATTCCGAGGAATTATACCCGGTAAGGAGGCACGTTGCTCTGGACGCATAACCCTGGATGTAGTGTTCGGTAGTCCCGACAACTACAGATTCGAATCCTTGTTATTCCACATTGTGCCCTTCCACAGCGGATACCACGCCCTCTTGGGACGTGAGGCATTTGCACGATTCCAGGCCATACCGCATTATCGATACATGAAGCTCAAAATGCCAGGGCCTAATGGCCTGGTCTTGCTCGCCGACGATCGCTTACTCTCGCAGCACTATCCAAGGCCCTAGCAACCGAAGAACTAACAACGCTATGCACTATAGTCAACAGGGACGATGTGGTCCTCAACAAAAGGCCAAAATCCACGTCATTTAAACCAGCTGACGAGATAGTAAAATTCCAAGTACACCCGACAGACCCGGATAAAACAACATCCATCGGAGCACGGCTGGATGATGTCTACTACGCAACCTTCTTCTTGTAGACGTTGTTGGGCCTCCAAGTGCAGAGGTTTGTAGGACAGTAGAAAATTTCCCTCAAGTGGATGACCTAAGGTTTATCAATCCATGGGAGGCGTAGGATGAAGATGGTCTCTCTCAAGCAACCCTGCAACCAAATAACAAAGAGTCTCTTGTGTCCCCAACACACCCAATACAATGGTAAATTGTATAGGTGCACTAGTTCGGCGAAGAGATGGTGATACAAGTGCAATATGGATGGTAGATATAGGTTCTTTGTAATCTGAAAATATAAAAACAGCAAGGTAACAAGCGATAAAAGTGAGCATAAATGGTATTGCAATGCTAGGAAACAAGGCCTAGGGTTCATACTTTCACTAGTGCAAGTTCTCTCAACAATAATAACATAATTGGATCATATAACTATCCCTCAACATGCAACAAAGAGTCACTCCAAAGTCACTAATAGCGGAGAACAAACGAAGAGATTATTGTAGGGTACGAAACCACCTCAAAGTTATCCTTTCTGATCGATCTATTCAAGAGTCCGTAGTAAAATAACACGAAGCTATTCTTTTCGTTCGATCTATCCTAGAGTTCGTACTAGAATAACACCTTAAGACACATATCAACCAAAACCCTAATGTCACCTAGATACTCCAATGTCTCCTCAAGTATCCGTGGGAATGATTATACGATATGCATCACGCAATCTCAGATTCATCTATTCAACCAACATAAACAACTTCAAAGAGTGCCCCAAAGTTTCTACCGGATAGTCAAGACAAAAACGTGTGCCAACCCCTATGCATAAGTTCACAAGGTCACTGAACCCGCAAGTTGATCACCAAAACATACATCAAGTAGATCACGTGAATATCCCATTGTCACCACAAATAAGCACATGCAAGACATACATCAAGTGTTCTCAAATCCTTAAAGACTCAATCCGATAAGATAACTTCAAAGGGAAAACTCAATCCATTACAAGAGAGTAGAGGGGGAGAAACATCATAAGATCCAACTATAATACCAAAGCTTGCGATACATCAAGATCGTGCCAAATCAAGAACACGAGAGAGAAAGAGAGAGAGATCAAACACATAGCTACTGGTACATACCCTCAGCGCCGAGGGTGAAGTACTCCCTCCTCGTCATGGAGAGCGCCGGGATGATGAAGATGGCCACCGGTGATGGATCCCCCTCCAGCAGGGTGCCGGAACAGGGTCCCGATTGGTTTTTCGTGGCTACAGAGGCTTGCGGCGGCGGAACTCCGATCTAGGTTATTTTCTAGAAGTTTCTGTATTTATAGTAATTTTTGGCGTAGGTATCACGTCATGGGGGGTCTCTGAGCCGTCCACGAGATAGGGGGGCACGCCCAGGGGGGTAGGGCGCGCCCCCCACCCTCGTGGGCAG
The DNA here is from genome assembly GCA_021605205.1 of Aegilops longissima. NCBI lineage: Eukaryota > Viridiplantae > Streptophyta > Magnoliopsida > Poales > Poaceae > Aegilops > Aegilops longissima. The sequence continues at coordinate 192,282,880 of CM038677.1, read as the reverse complement.
CCCGGGACTCTTCTGGCCCAACTCTTTTACTCCGGGGGCTTCTTTCGGTTCATAAAAAATCATCAAAAATTGGCACGTCAATTGGACTCCGTTTGGTATTCCTTTTCTATAAAACTCAAAAACAAGGAAAAAAACAGAAACTGGCATTGGGCTCTAGGTTAATAGGTTAGTCCCAAAAATCATACAAAAAACATATAAATGCATATAAAACATCCTGGATGGATAATATAATAGCATGGAACTATAAAATATTATAGATATGTTGGAGACGTATCAGCATCCCCAAGCTTAATTCCTGCTCGTCCTCGAGTAGGTAAATGATAAAAACAGAATTTTTGATGTGTAATGCTATCTAACATATTTATTAATGTAATCTTGTTTATTGTGGCAAGAATATTCAGATCCATAAGATTCAAAACAAAAGTTTAATGTTGACATGAAAACAATAATACTTCAAGCATACTAACAAAGCAATCATGTCTTCTCAAAATAACATGGCCAAAGCAAGCTATCCCTACAGAATCATATAGTCTGGCTATGCTCTATCTTCGTCACACAAAATATTTAAATCATGCACAACCCCGATGACAAGCCAAGCAATTGTTTCATACTTTTGATGTTCTCAGACTTTTTCAATCTTCACGCAATACATGAGCGTGAGCCATGGACATAGCACTATAGGTGGAATAGAATGGTGGTTGTGGAGAAGACAAAAAGGGAGAAGATAGTCTCACATCAACTAGGCGTATCAACGGGCTATGAAGTTGCCCATTAATAGATATCAATGTGAGTGAGTAGGGATTGCCATGCAACGGATGCACTAGAGCTATAAGTGTATGAAAGCTCAAAAAGAAACTAAGTGGGTGTGCATCCAACTCGCTTGCTCACGAAGACCTAGGGCATTTTGAGGAAGCCCATCATTGGAATATACAAGCCAAGTTCTATAATGAAAGACTCCCACTAGTATATGAAAGTGACAACATAGGAGACTCTCTATCATGAAGATCATGGTGCTACTTTGAAGCACAAGTGTGGTAAAAGGATAGTAGCATTGTCCCTTCTCTCTTTTTCTCTCATTTTTTTTTGTTTTTTTGGGCCTTCTCTTCCTTTCTTTGGGCCTCTTTTTATTTTTATTTTATTTTTCGTCCGGAGACTCATCCCGACTTGTGGGGGAATCATAGTCTCCATCATCCTTTCCTCACTATGACAAGGCTCTAATAATGGTGATCATCACACTTTTATTTACTTACAACTCAAGAATTACAACTCGATACTTAGAACAAATATGACTCTATATGAATGCCTCCGGCGGTGTACCGGGATGTGCAATGAATCAAGAGTGACATGTATGAAAGAATTATGAATGGTGGCTTTGCCACAAATACGATGCAACTACATGATCATGCAAATCAATATGACAATGATGGAGCATGTCATAATAAACAGAACGGTGAAAAGTTGCATGGCAATATATCTCGGAATGTCTATGGAAATGCCATAATAGGTAGGTATGGTGGCTGTTTTGAGGAAGGTAATGGTGGGTGTTATGGTACCGGCAAAAGTTGTGCGGTACTAGAGAGGCTAGCAACAGCGAAAGGGTGAGAGTGCGTATAATCCATGGACTCAACATTAGTCATAAAGAACTCACATACTTATTGCAAAAATCTATTAGTTATCGAAATGAAGTACTACGTGCATGCTCCTAGGGGGATATATTGGTAGGAAAAGACCATCGCTCGTCCCCGACCACCACTCATAAGGAAGACAATCAAAAAATAAATCATGCTCCGACTTCATCACATAATGGTTCACCATACGTGCATGCTACGGGAATCACAAACTTTAACACAAGTATCTCTCAAATTCACAATTACTCAACTAGCATGACTCTGATATCACCATCTTCGTATCTCAAAACAATCATAAGGAATCAAACTTCTCATAGTATTCAATGCACTTTATATGAAAGTTTTTATTATGTCCCTCTTGGATCCCCACCATATTAGGACTAAATTTATAACCCAAGCAAATTACCATGCTGTTCTAAAGACTCTTGAAATAATATAAGTGAAGCATGAGAGTTCATCTATTTCTTCAAAATAAAACCACCGCCGTGATCTAAAAAGATATAAGTCAAGTACTAGAGCAAATGACAAACTACTCCAAAAGATATAAGTGAAGATCAATGAGTAGTCGAATAATTGTGCAACTATGTGAAGACTTTCTAACATTTAAAAATTTCAGATATTGGGATTTTATTCAAACAGAAAGCAAAAATAAAATAAAATAAAATGACGCTCCAAGCAAAACACATATCATGTGGTGAATAAAAATATAGCTCCAAGTAAAGTTACCGATGAATGAAGACGAAAGAGGGGATGCCTTCCGGGGCATCCCCAAGCTTAGGCTCTTGGTTGTCCTTGAATATTACCTTGGGGAGCCGTGGGCATCCCCAAGCTTAGGCTCTTTCCACTCCTTATTCCATAGTCCATCGAATCTTTACCCAAAACTTGAAAACTTCACAACACAAAACTCAACAGAAAACTCGTAAGCTCCGTTAGTATAAGAAAATAAATCACCACTTAGGCACTGTTGTGAACTCATTCTTAAATTCATATTGGTGTAATATCTACTTTATTCCAACTTCTCTATGGTTCATACCCTCCAATACTACTCACAGGTTCATCAAAATAAGCAAACAACACAATGAAAACAGAATCTGTCAAAAACAGAACAGTCTGTAGTACTCTGTATCATTCGAATACTTATGTAACTCCAAAAATTCTGAAATAAATTTGTGGACTTGAGGAATTTGTCTATTAATCATCTGCAAAAATAATCAACCTAAGAGCACTCTCCAGTAAAAAAATGGCAGCTAATCTCGTGAGCGCAAAAGTTTCTGTTTTTTTTACAGCAAGATCGTAAAGACTTCACCCAAGTCTTCCCAAAGGTTCTACTTGGCACAAACACTAATTAAAACATAAAACCACATCTAAACAGAGGCTATATGAATTATTTATTACTAAGCAGTAGCAAAAATCAAAGAACAAAATAAAATTGGGTTGCCTCCCAACAAGCGCTAACGTTTAACGCCCATGGCTAGGCATGATGATTTCAATGATGCTCACATAAAAGATAAGAATTGAAACACAAAGAGAGAATCATGAAGAATATGACTAGCACATTTAAGTCTAACCCACTTCCTATGCATAGGGATTTTGTGAGCAAACAATTTATGGGAACATGAAACAACTAGCATAGGAAGGTAAAACAAGCAAATCTTCAAGATTTTCAACACATAGAGAGGAAACTTTATATTATTGCAATATGTAGAAGCATACGATCCTCTCTCATAATAATTTTCAATAGCATCATGAATGAATTCAACTATATAACCAGCACATAAAGCATTCTTTTCATGATCTACTTGCATAGAAATTTTACTACTCTCCACATAAGCAAATTTATTCTCATCAATAGTAGTGGGAGCAAACTCAACAAAATAACTATCATGTGAAGCATAATCCAATTGAAAATTAAAATCATGATAACAAGTTTCATGGTTATCTTTATTCTTTATAGCATATGTGTCATCACAATAATCATGATAAATAGGAGGCATGCTTTCATCATAATAAATTTGCTCATCAAAACATGGGGGACTAAACATATCATCTTCATCAAACATAGCATCCCCAATCTTGTGGCTTTGCATATCATTAGCATCATGGGTATTCAAAGAATTCAAACTAACAACATTGCAATAATGCTCATCATTCACATATTTGATGCCAAGCATTCTATGTAATTCTTCTTCTAGTACTTGAGCACAATTTTCCTTCCCATCATTTTCACGAAAGATATTAAAAATATGAAGCATATGAGGCACCCTTAATTCCATTTTTTTGTAGTTTTCTTTTATAAACTACACTAGTGATAAAACAAGAAACAAAAAGATTCGATTGCAAGATCTAAAGATATACCTTCAAGCACTCACTTCCCTGGCAACGGCGCCAGAAATTGGCTTGATGTCTACTACACAACCTTCTTCTTGTAGATGTTGTTGGGCCTCCAAGTGCAGAGGTTTGTAGGACAGTAGCAAATTTCCCTCAAGTGGATGACCTAAGGTTTATCAATCCGTGGGAGGCGTAGGATGAAGATGGTCTCTATCAAGCAACCCTACAACCAAATAACAAAGAGTCTCTTGTGTCCCCAACACACCCAATTAAATGGTAAATTGTATAGGTGCACTAGTTCGGTGAAGAGATGGTGATACACGTGCAATATGGATGGTAGATATAGGTTCTTTGTAATCTGAAAATATAAAAACAACAAGGTAACAAGCGATAAATGTGATCATAAACGGTATTGCAATGCTAGGAAACAAGGCCTAGGGTTCATACTTTCACTAGTGCAAGTTCTCTCAACAATAATAACATAATTGGATCATATAACTATCCCTCAACATGCAACAAAGAGTCACTCCAAAGTCACTAATAGCGGAGAACAAACAAAGAGATTATTGTAGGGTACGAAACCACCTCAAAGTTATCCTTTCTGATCGATCTATTCAAGAGTCCGTAGTAAAATAACACGAAGCTATTCTTTCCGTTCGATCTATCCTAGAGTTCGTACTAGAATAACACCTTAAGACACATATCAACCAAAACCCTAATGTCACCTAGATACTCCAATGTCACCTCAAGTATCCATGGGTATGATTATACGATATGCATCACACAATCTAAGATTCATTTATTCAACCAGCATAAAGAACTTCAAAGAGTGCCCCAAAGTTTCTACCGGAGAGTCAAGACGAAAATGTGTGCCAACCCCTATGCACAAGTTCAAAAGGTCACTGAACCCGCAAGTTGATCACCAAAACATACATCAAGTAGATCACGTGAATATCCCATTGTCACCACAGATAAGCACATGAAAGACACACATCAAGTGTTCTCAAATCCTTAAAGACTCAATCTGATAAGATAACTTCAAAGGTAAAACTCAATCCATTACAAGAGAGTAGAGGGGGAGGAACATCATAAGATCCAACTATAATAGCAAAGCTCGCGATACATCAAGATCATTCCAAATCAAGAACACGAGAGAGAGAGAGAGAGAGATCAAACACATAGCTACTGGTACATACCCTCAGCCGAGTGGGTGAACTACTCCCTCCTCGTCATGGAGAGCGCCGGGATGATGAAGATGGCCACCGGTGATGGACCCGCTCTCCGGCAGGGTGTCGGAATAGGGTCCCGATTGTCTTTTCGTGGCTACAGAAGCTTGCAGTGGCGAAAGTCCCGATCTAGGTTATTTTCTTGAGGTTTCTGTATTTATAGGAATTTTTAGCGTAGGTCTCACGTCGGGGGGTCTCCGAGCCATCCACGATATAGGGGGGCGCGCCCAGGGGGTAGGGCGCGCCCCCACCCTCGTGGGCAGCCCGGTACTCTTCTGGCCCAACTCTTTTACTCCGGGGGCTTCTTTTGGTCCATAAAAAATCATCAAAAATTGGCACGTCAATTGGACTCCGTTTGGTATTCCTTTTCTGTGAAACTCAAAAACAAGGAAAAAACAGAAACTGGCACTGGGCTCTAGGTTAATAGGTTTGTCCCAAAAATCATATAAAATAGCATATAAATGCATATAAAACATCCTAGATGGATACTATAATAGCATGGAACAATCAAAAATTATAGATACGTTGGAGACGTATCACTGGACGCCGTAGTTGATGAAGTGTTGCACACGTTCTTACGGGAAAATTGGAACATATTCGCCTCGCACCCATCAGGTATGCCAGGCAAGCCACGGAGGCTGGCGGAGCACAGCCTGAACGTCATCAAAGGCTTTGTCGGTGTACTAGAGTAGGGGTCCCCTAGTATCCCGAACTCGTGCACGGGCAGTTGCAGCACCCCGCGGCAAGGTTTGCCTGGTGACCGCCAAGGTCCTCCGCGGCTCCATTGGAGCCATTCAAGAACAAAGTATTTAAGTCAAAGAGACAAGACCCCAGCAAGAGGAGCTTGCCGGGAAGGCCAACCAAGGCACACAGGAGACAAGGCCCCGGCAAGAGGAGCTTGCCGGGAAGGCTCGGTGAGCGACCAGCTTCCGGGCGCGATAAGGCAACGACCACGGCAAGGCGCTTGCCGCGGCAGGCTACCACTCCGTTCCTGCGCTCCAGCACATCCACCAACGTGTCGCCATGGGACCTTTCTAGCCACGCGTGGCAAGAGGCTGTGCGGCCAGCGGAGCGCGGTGGCAAGCGGTGCTGACAAGATTGCCATCGTGGCAAGCGGTGGCGTCCCTGACGGTCCCTTTCTGCACTGTTTAGTCGACTTAGATGGGCATTTAATGCCCTTGTCCCCTGCCGTCAGGGTTAGGTAGGATACACTGTGCAAGTAGCTGTACCAACCATGACTCCTTTTACGGTTTTGCCCTTGTCTACGTTGCCACCTGTCGGAGACCCCTTTGAGCATATAAAAGGAGGCCCATGCGCAACGTAGAAAGGGTTCGGTTCATTCGAAACTAGAGAACACCCACGCTAGGTCTTGTAGCTCTCAGCGCTCCCTAGCAAGAACACAATACAATCAGACAAGCAGCAGTAGGAGTATTATCTCTCCGGAGAGCTCCGAAGCTGGGTAAACTGCTCGTGTGCTTCGCCTCGATCTGCTCTTCGTGCGACCTCCGCCCCCCACCGAACCGAAAGGGGCTCGGTCCGCCGGTCCCATAGGTGTTCGTGGGTCCGATCAGCTTCCCCGACATCTTACTAGAGTAGGGGTCCCCTAGTATCCCGAACTCGTGCACGGGCAGTTGCAGCACCCTGCGGCAAGGTTTGCCTGGTGACCGCCAAGGTCCTCCGCGGCTCCATTGGAGCCATTCAAGAACAAAGTATTTAAGTCAAAGAGACAAGACCCCGGCAAGAGGAGCTTGCCGGGAAGGCCAACCAAGGCACACAGGAGACAAGGCCCGGCAAGAGGAGCTTGCCGGAAGGCCGATGAGCGACCAGCTTCCGGCGCGACAAAGGCAACGACATGCAAGGCGCTTGCAGCGGCGAGCTACCACTCCGTTCTGCGCAAAGACATCCACCAGCGTGTCGCCATGGGACCTTTCGGTAGCGCGTGGCAAGAGTCTGTCGCCAGCCAGCGCGCTGTGGCAAGCGGTGCTGACAAGATTGCCATCGTGGCAAGCGGTGGCGTCCCTGACGGTCCCTTTCTGCACTGTTTAGTCGACTTAGACGGGCATTTAATGCCCTTGTCCCCTGCCGTCAGGGTTAGGTAGGATACACTGTGCAAGTAGCTGTACCAACCATGACTCCTTTTACGTTTTTGCCCTTGTCTACGTTGCCACCTTTCGGAGACCCCTTTGAGCATATAAAAGGAGGCCCATGCGCAACATAGAAAGGGTTCGGTTCATTCGAAACTAGAGAACACCCACGCTAGGTCTTGTAGCTCTCAGCGCTCCCTAGCAAGAACACAATACAATCAGACAAGCAGCAGTAGGAGTATTATCTCTCCGGAGAGCTCCGAAGCTGGGTAAACTGCTTGTGTGCTTCGCCTCGATCTGCTCTTCGTGCGACCTCCGCCCCCACCGAACCGAAAGGGGCTCGGTCCGCCGACCCCATAGGTGTTCGTGGGTCCTATCAGCTTCCCCAACATCTTTGGCGCGCCAGGTAGGGGGCGTCGAGGCTGTGTGAACCTGATCCGGCGTTCACACGAGCTACATCTTCATCATCTTCATCGACATGCCACCGAAGAAGAAGGCTTCGGCGGCGGCGGAGCCATCCACGTCGATCCCGCCACCACCGGAGCAAATGGGTGGCGGGGTAGGCGCCAATGAAGAACGGGCGTCGGCGAGGAGCCCACGACGCTGCCAAGTCCAAGGACAAGGCTGCGCAAACCTCGGCATCCGTACATGCACGCGTCCATCTCAGAGGCAGCGGGACCGACAGCGTCATGGTATTCACAGTACCATACGCTCGTTGGATCAAGATCGAGCTGGTGGATCCCGAGGCCCTCAAGACCAGCGCGCACGCCAACACGCTGGCACGGGTGAGGCACGGTCGCCTGGACGAGATACTGCTCCTTCTAACATAGTTAGAAGTCCGAGCATATCTCGCTCCTCGCACCGTTCCCCTCTGCCACCCACCACTCCAGCAGAAGCTTTGGTAAGAGCTCAACTGCTCCTAGATTACCCTCCAACAGCCGACAAGGTCGATGAATGGAGGGCCACCATCCAGAGTCTCATCGGCTTTGCCAACGGCGACACTCCGCGGCAACCGACTACACCTTTGCCGCGGCAGGACGACAAGGCATGAGCCGGTGGCGACGAAACCTGTGGGGGGTGCAACCACCATGCACTCTCCACCCCAAAGGCCAAGATCGCCAACTCGTAGGATCCACCTCGACAGCGACTCCACCGCGTCATCAGACCCACGAGCCCGCCGCGATCAGCGCCAAGTTCTTCACGAACGACAGCAAGAAGACGCTCGAACTCGCATCGAGCGCCGAAGAGAAGCGCGACGTCAATCCGACCAGCGCGCTGGGCCCTCTGTCAACATGCATGCGCCAGGGGAACCAGGCGACTTGCCGTACACGGTAGGTTGCCCTGCGTTCACTCGTGAGCTGCGGCAAGTCCGATGGCCCAGAAGAAGAATTTCAAGCCGACGTGCGAGAAGTACGACGACAAGACGCATCCGTCGGAGTTCCTCAGCATCTACACCATTGCGGTGCAAGCTGCCGGGGGGCGAGACGACAAGATTCTTGCCAACTACTTCCCGCTGGTACTCAAGCCCAATGTCAGATCTTGGCTCATGCACTTGCCAGACAACTCCATATCCTCTTGGGCAGATCTATGCCATCAGTTTGTCGGCGCCTTCACAGGCGGCCACAAGCCCCATGGCCAAGAGAGCGACCTTCATCTGCTAGCCCGGAAGGAAGGAGAACCCCTGCGCAAGTACATTCAGAGATTCATCCGTGTACAGCACAACATCCCAGATGTCCACCCTACCACGGTGATCAGCGCGTTCCATCAGAACGTGCGAAACCGCAGGATGCGGGAAGAGATGGCGATGTGCAAGATCAGAGATGTCAGTGAGTTATATGCCCTGGCCGACAAGTGTGCACGTGCTGAGGAAGGGAGGAGACTCCCCGGAGAGAATACAGAAGCTGCAGGATCTGATAGTGATGGGTCCACCCCGGCAAAGAAAAGCCGGCGGCGGAGCAACAGAAAAAAGAAAGGCAAAGATGTGCTAGTTGTCGAGCAGTCTGGCAACGGAGGTGGCGCCAAGAAAGCCAAAGTTGGTAGTTCCGGCAAGGAGGTTGCCGCTGGCACCAACTGCCAGGCTGTGGCGGTCGCCGACAAGCAGGACGGCTCCAACAAGCAGCACTGCAAGATCCACCGCACCAAGGGCCATGACCTCCAGAGCTGCAAGAAGGTCGAGCAGCTTGTCGAGCAGCTTGTCGAGCAGCAAAAGGCTGAGTACGAGCGACGCGACAAGGAGAAGGCCCAGGAAGGTGCTGGAGGATCCGGCAAGAAACATCCCGGCCGGGGAGGACGCCGCGGCAAGGCCAAGCAGCGGCAAGGAGACAGACCTCCCCGCGGCCGCGACAAGGATGAAGATGAAGACGACGATGAAGACATGGATGATGACGAATCCGATGAGCAGGAGTTCCAGAAAGCCACAGAGGTCCTGTGCGTTGACGGTGGTGCTTCTCTGCATACTTCACACCGCCAACTCAAGCAGTGGACGCGGGAAGTTAATGCGGCAGAACCATCCATCGAGTCACGCAAGCCTCTGAAATGGTCCAGCACGCCTATCATCTTTGATATTGAGGACCACCCTGATCGCATCACTACGGTCGGGTGCTTGCCGATGTTGGTTTCACCAACTATCCGCAACCTCAAGGTCACTAAGATGCTAGTTGACGGCGGGGCCGGCTTGAACCTGATCTCCTCTGCGGTGCTGCGAAGCTTGAGATCCACGATGGCGAGCTTGAAGAGACGGCACATTCCAAGTAATCAATCCGGAAGGAGCAAGCGAAGGAAAGATCACGTTACCCGGTGGCGTTTGGCGCGAAGTTGAACTTCAGGATCGAGAGGTCACTTTTGGCGTTGCTGATTTCCCATTGCCTTATAATGGGATACTTGGCCGTCAAAGACTCGCCAAGTTTATGGCAGCCTCTCATTATGCATACAACTTGCTCAAGATGCCAGGCCCGATAAGTGTCATTTCTGTCCTGGCGACAAGAAGGATGCTCTTATCTGCGCCGACAAGATCTACCGGGAAGGAGCAGCCGCAGCAGATAGCAAGTCACTTGTCGCTGAAGCTCCCGGGGGGAAGAAGAAGACCAAGTCCGGCAAGAGCTCTGATGCCCACTCCGGCAAGCGCACCTCTTCGGAGTGCTGCGCTACCGTCGAGGACGCACCATCGAGCTCCACCAGCAAGTGTAAGAAGACGATGGCAGCTCCACCAAAGACCAAGAAGGTGTCCGCCAAGGAGGACGGCACTGGTGGTACCTTCACCATCAGTGCCACTCTCGACCCTAAATAGGAAGGCACGCTCGTTGCTTTCCTGCGGGCGAACGTCGACGTGTTTGCGTGGAAACCGTCTGACATCCCCGGTGTTCCTAGGAAAGTGATTGAGCACCATCTTGCCGTTTGTCCTCACGCGCGGCCCGTCAAGCAGAAAGTCAAGAAGCAAGCAGTGGAGCGCCAAAAATTCATCGCAGAAGAAATCAAGAAATTGGAAGCAGCAGGCCTAGTCAGAGGAGTGCTCCATCCTACGTGGTTGGCCAATCCTGTAGTCGTGCGTAAGGCAAACGGAAAATGGAGGCTTTGTATCGACTTTACCGATGTTAATAAAGCTTGTCCCAAAGACCCATTTCCCTTGCCGCGCATCGATCAGATTGTTGACTCCATGGCCGTATGTGATTTGCTTTCATTTCTTGATGCATACTCAGGATACCATCAGATCTTCATGGCAGAAGAGGATGAGGAGAAGACCGCATTCATCACCCCATGTGGCACATACTGGTTTGTACGGATGCCTTTCGGCTTAAAGAATGCTGGTTCAACATTTGCAAGAGTAGTCCATGACGCTTTTGAGCCGCAAATGCACATAAATGTAGAAGCCTACATGGATGACATAGTGGTCAAAAGCAAGGACAAGGCAACTCTGGTTCAAGATTTAGATGAAACCTTTGCAAATCTGCGCAAGATCAACCTCAAGCTCAACCCCGAGAATTGTGTGTTTGGAGTCTCTTCCGGCAAGCTTCTCGGGTTCTTCGTGTCTCAACGGGGAATTGAAGCCAATCCCGACAAGATCAAAGCCATTGAGCAGATTGAAGCACCAAAGCGCGTCAAGGATGTGCGAAGGCTTGCCGGTTGCGTAGCTGCTCTCAGCAGGTTTATTTCTAGGTCCGCTGAGCGCGCCCTGCCATTTTTCAAAATATTGAAAAAGGCAGGTCCAATGAAATGGACTCCCGAAGCGGAGGCTGCGCTGCAGGACTTAAAGAGATACCTGTCCTCCACTCCAATACTTGTCGCACCTAGGCCACAAGAGAAGTTGCTGCTATATATAGCAGCAACCAATCAAGTGGTTAGTGCTGCGTTAGTAGCGGAGAGGGAGGCGGATGATGAGCTAGCAACCATGGCAGAGACATCCAGCGACAAGCAGGGGGCTTCACCGGCAAGCTCTGGTCCCGACAAGGATGAATCTGCGCAGGAGTATGAGAAGACGCAGAAAAGGATGGTGCAGCGCCCAGTTTACTTTGTCAGTTCCCTTCTGCAGGGGGCTAGGTCAAGGTACTCTGGTGTGCAGAAATTGCTTTTCGGCTTTCTCATGGCCTTGAGAAAGCTGCACCATTACTTTCAAGCACATGAGATCACAGTCGTCACTCGTTTTCCGCTGAAGAGGATACTGCAAAATCCAGAAGCAACAGGCAGGATTGTCGAGTGGGCACTGAACCATCAAGCTTTGGCTTCAAGTTTGAGAGCACTTCAACTATCCAAAGCGAGCATTGGTAGAGTTCATAGCAGAATGGGCGCCAACCCAAGGCGAAGAAATTCGAAGCGAGCATCCCCGTCAAGGAAGCGAGCAATGAGTGGCTGATGTACTTTGATGGTGCCTTCTCGCTGCAAGGAGCAGTCTTTGGCGTGCTGCTTGTAGCACCCACGGAGAGCACCTCAAGTACATAGTCCAAATGCACTTTCCCAAGGAGCAAGCAACAAACAATACTGCAGAGTATGAAGGTTTGCTTGCCAGTCTCAGGATCGCAGTAGACCTTGGGATCAAGAAGCTCATTGCCAGGGGTGACTCACAGCTTGTCGTCCCCAAGTGAACAAGGATTATCAGAGTCCGTTGATGGAAGCCTATGTTGATGAAGTGAGAAAGCTGGAAGAGCACTTTGACGGCCTGCAGATGGAACATGTTCCAAGAGCTCAGAACGATATTGCTGATGGCCTGTCAAAGTGCGCCGCACTCAAGTTACACATGGAACCAGGGATTTTGTGCTCAAGCTGACTCAACCGATTATAACGCCATCAATGGACAGAACAAGAAGAGGAAGTTGATTTCGGTGACTATTTTCGGCAGAGCTTCCCAAGCCGCGCCAAGAAGGTCCCCAAGATCAAATCTAAGAGTCTTTGGGAGCGATCTGCTCCGACAAGCCCTAGGGTTTGTTCCGTTGAAGCGAGCGCTCCCGACAAGTTTTGCTCGGCAAGCTTGCCGGGAACATCAAGCTCGGCTGAGCCGCGAGTTCTCGCCGAGAAGCGGATGTTCCGCAGCAGCAGATGTGCCTTTAGTCCTTGTTGTCGAGCCGCAAGCTCCAAAGCATGGGCACAAGAGATTGTCCATTTCCTTGAGACGGAGAACTTCCCAAGAGCAAGAAGAAGCGGAAAGAGTAGCCCGGCAGTCAAGTATGTACCAGTTTGTCGACAAAGACACTGCATGTAAGAAGACTCAACGGTCTGAAATTGAAGTGTATTCACCGGGAAGATGGACGAAGCTGTTGGCGGAGATACATGGAGGCATATGTGGTCACCACATTGGCGCAAGAGCACTTGCGGCAAAGCTTTCCGGCAAGGTTTCTTTTGGCCGACAGCCCTCCGGATGCAACCGCACAAGTAACCAAGTGTGAAGCGTGCGGTTCCATTCCAAGCAGATACACCAGCCAGCTCAAGCTCTCCGGACGATCCCTTTATCCTGGCCATTTTTGGTGCGGGGCTCGATATCCTCGGCCCCTTCCCGAGCTGTCGGGGCTTTGAGTACTTATGCGTTGCAATCGACAAGTTCACAAAGTGGCGGAAGTGGAAGCGATGAGGAAGGTGACAAGACAACAAGCGATCAAGTTCTTCAGGTTGATTGTTTGCCGTTTCGGGATTCCCATCAGGATCATCACCGACAACGGCACGCAATTCACGAGCCGCACCTTCATGCAGTACGTCCAAGATCTTGGCGCCAAGGTCTGCTTTGCTTCTGTTGCTCATTCGAGAAGCAACGGTCAAGCGGAGAGGGCAAATGCTGAAGTGCTGCGCGGGCTCAAGACCAGGACTTTCGACAGGCTGCACAAGTGCGGAAGAAACTGGATTGAGGAGCTGCCGGTGGTTCTTTGGTCGATCAGGACGATGCCAAATCGAGCCACTGGCCAGACACCTTTCGCTCTATTCTATGGAGCAGAGGCAATTCTCCCCACGGAACTCGTATTCGGGTCACCTCGAGTACTCGCTTATGATGAGCTTGAGCAAGAGCAGTTGCGACAAGATGACGCGCTGCTCCTTGAGGAGGACCGTCTTGAGCTCTTGCAGACGAGCTGCTCGATACCAGCAAGCTTTGCGCCGCTACCATAGCCATAAAGTTAATGCCGAAATCTCGAGGAAGGCGACCTTGTTCTTGGCGCATTCAGTCCGCCAAGAATTCCAACAAGTTGGCCTTGAAGTCGGAAGGCCCTTATCGGGTGAAACGAGTCACTAGGCTGGCGCTGTCCGCTTTGAGACCGAAGATGGCATTCGGTGAGCAACTCCTGGAACATCGAGCATCTTCGTAAGTTTTACCCGTCAGAGGCGCGGTTGCGAAACCTGTTCCGGCAACCACATTTTGTACAAGTCTTGCCGATGTTGCATGTAATCCTTTGTACAAAGCGAGTAGCGCAGATCCGTGCATAAGTAAAGCTCATGTGCTCCGCACAACTTGTCAATTTCATGCTTTCATCATTTTATTGCATGTGTTATCTGACACTTTGTGCAGCGCCTACACCCGGTAAGCAATAACGAGCCGCAAGGCTCCATAAATTTATTTTCTCTTCTTTCTCTTTCTCAAAGAAAGGAAGGTTCCCTCGCCCACAAGTTAGCCGGGAGGAGAAGATAATGGTGTGGGCCACCAAGCGTCGCTCAAGGAAGTTTCGCCTTACCGGGAAGCAAACGACGGAAAAGCTAAGTTATCAAAATTTGAGCGACCAGCTTTTAAATTTTTAAGTTATCTTCCTCGAACGACCGTACTTTGTATGGAAAACCTGTGCGCGGAGGAACCAACTCGTAGCTAGTTGCGCCCTTACTTTGTTTCGAGTCCGCTCAACAACTTAAGTGAGCTGCAACTAGTTGCGACAAGGTTGTGTTGGCACGGAAAATCGCCGTGCAACACCCGGATATTTGTCGTGCTTTCGTGACGACGAACGATTGCTTTCCGAGCAAAGCAACAAAGATTTCCTCGCTTTCGTGGAGGAGAACCGGCCGCTTTTCAGCGCAAAACGGCAAAGATTATCAAACCCTAGGGCTGCTAGAGCTCGGCAGAGAAGAACGATAGATAAAAAGACATACGTTAAAAAAAAGTAATGTATTTGTTGATAGATCGATTGATGTTTTTCTCAATCGGCCATGGCCTATTTATTAAGGCACGCAGGACTTGGCGTATACAGAAGTACTTGTCGTACAAGTATAGAATTCCAAAACTAAACCGATCAGGATCTGATTCGGTTACCATGTATACTACCCTTTGCCTTATATGAATATATAAAAATATTCCGGCCACGTCACAATCACAGCCCAAGTTATACACATACGTATAAATACCCTTGAGCCTACAAGGAAAATAATAAAATACTCTGGCAAGGTCGCTAATCACACCGGCTAATAATGATTGATCATTCATCATGTATTTTTGCATCTTCTCATAGGTGACTCCATAGCTCATGCAAGAATCCTTCATCTTAGCAACCACAGTTTAGCCCAGCGTCACGAGAATTTGTCCAAGTAGCCGCTAATCCTTGCACAATCCCATATATTTGTCTGGGTAAATAGCTTGATGTACACTGATCTCGATGTGTCATCTGCATTGGACTATGACCACGCCTGCATTTTGAATTAAACAACAAGGGTAGATATATGTATGAACGAATAATCCGACCACATTCATTTAAATTAATTTGGCCGATCATACAGACTATTAGCCAAATTACGCCATGAACACATGCCCCCCTGTTTTTGGTATAATTGTGTTCACCAAAAACACTATCACATTTCCATAGGAAGGCTTCGATAACTTCACCGGCCATATAATTTGTTGAAGGGTGATGTCCAAATAGCACATCGGCCAATTTCCTCTTTGGAGATATATTCAAATAATATGTCAGCCGAATTTTCTTAGGGCGATATTTAGAATAATATATCGGCCACATTATCTCAAGCCTCCTTTGACATGCTAGGATAGTAATTTTTTGAATATTTTCTATTGGGAAATTTCGGCAACTTCTCCACAACACGCTTCTCCATCCATGTCATCTTCGACACCATTGGTTTTTGTCGATCGAACAAGCGATTCTTCTCGGTTATCTCTTCTTTCATTCTAAATGCTCGTAGTCGTTGGGCACGCCGTTTCTTAGTGTGTGTGAGTCCCATGGGACACCACCGAGTTCCTGGTTTAGTCCCTAGTGCAGCTGAAATAATTCTGCTGCCCCCCGAGTCTCTCGGCCTATACTGTTGTATTGTTGTTCTGGGAGCAAATATTTTGTTGTTGGCCGAAGAAATCATCCATTGATCATATGTACTCGTAGTTCCATATTGCCCACGGCCTCCAGTGAATATATCGGCACATGCATCAGCCGACTCAGTAGTACTAGCATGTACAACTCCCTTCTCTGAACGTGTGTGCACCTTAGCCTCTAAGTTGGATGCATTAATGTATCTTGTTTCTGGACTATTCTCTGCACTTGCAGCCGATTGGTGTTGACCAAGTTTCATAGCATTAGAAGCATCCAAATCATTTGAACTTTGTATAGACTTAGATTCAGCATGCCTCACCGGCACCCACACAAACTTATTATCACCTCTATGAATTATGCCATTTGTATTGTGCCTCCTAGGCGAGTTTGAAGTTCCCAAGATCACCATGTCATCATTACCACGGATTACATTGCCATCATGTGGTCTCACTTCCTGATTAAACTGAACCCCTTTTTCATGCAATGATTTCCTGTACATTGGCCCTGCTGGAATCCACTCTGGTCGAGAATAATACATTGGCCTTGTAGGATATGGCGCCCAAGGTTTAAAACCCCATGTAGAAAATTGCGGGTACATAGGAGGTGCACAACCCCAACATGTCAGCTCCATTGCAATATTGGGCTGTTGGTCATATAAACCTCTTTTCGATTGCTCATGACCGCGAGGTCCAGAAGAAGATCTAAGACATTTATTACCTCCAAGCCGATTAAACACATTGCTGGTCTTGCGTGAGGTGTACTTTTCCAACAACATGCTAACTGACGGCTTTGGTCTTGGAGCTTGTTTCCTTCTTCCATTGACTTTCCATACTCCTACTTCTGGATTTTTTTGTTTGATCATCCTTGGAGAAGCATTATCATTAACAACATTTTTCTTTCTTGCGGATTCGGTCTGATCCGACCGAATAAGCATTTTCTTACTCTCAAGTTCGACCACATTGATAGGAAAAGCGTCACTATCGAGCTTCATCTTAGAACTTTCTGTAAACGTCAATCGTCCTTCATTAACGGCCGATTGCACCTGTTGACGAAACATGTTACAATCATTAGTAGCATGAGAGAAAGAATTGTGCCACTTACAATAAGCTTGTCTACCCAACTCTCCTGGAGGTGGAATTACATGGCCCTCTCTCACTCTAATTATTTTATTTTGCAGTAACATATCAAAAATTCTATCACACTTGCTAACATCAAAAGTGTATTTTGTTTCATCTCTTCTAGCAGGCGTGGGCTTCAAAGCAGAACATGCAAAGGGTTTTGACTTTGACGCTGGAATCCATTCGGCTACACATATATTAATGTCAACTTCACTAGCCGAATTACTATCATAATCAAAGGCATTACCTACATGATTATCCTTCTCATTATCAATATTATCTTCAAACCGGCTATATTGTTCAATCTCCTAGTCCGGTTTTCTTGCGCCAAAGCCTTCTGCAAAACTTGATTAACATCTAAAAATTCTTGCCCTTCTAGTTTATCCTTAATATGAGCAATAAGACCCGAAAAGGCAAGATCGGCTAAATCCTTTTCAGCTATAGTCAAGCTGAAACATCGGCTTTTGACATCCCTAAACCTCCTAATATAATCATGAACATGCTCATTATGTTTCTGCCTAACCATAGTTAAATCTGAAAGCCGAAGTTCTGTTTCACCGCTATAAAAGTACTCATGAAATTTTTGCTCCAATTGTGCCCATGTTGAAATAGAATTAGGAGCAAGCGATGTAAACCAAGTGAATGCAATACCGGACAAAGACAATGGAAACAATTTAATCCTATAAACATCCGATGTGCCGATATCACAACATTGGGCTAAAAATTGTCCGATATGCTCGAAAGTAGATCTACCATCTTCCCCCGTAAATTTAACAAAATCTGGAATTCTAAAACCACGAGGATATGGTGTCGAGTCAAAGTAATCAGGGTATGGTTTCGATATGCGTGTGCTTTACTCTTAGGTTCTAAACCGAATTCTCTTAGTATACTAGCAAGCTTATCCTTAAAACTATCATTCGGCTGTAGAGAACTAGTTTGTGGAACAGATGGAACGCTAGCACGTGATGGAAACTCCGGCAAAGAAATTTGAGCTTGTGATGCTTGCAACGGAGACCCGTTAACATATGAATCGGGTACCGGCCCGCACGGAATCCCGGTACTGACAGTCAACAGCGGTGGTGTACTATATTCTACAATTGGATAAAAAAGTTGTTGCAAACTAGAATTAGAAATAGCACTTCGGGTATTGCTGTTGTGATTTTGTGGAACCGAAGTTGTGACAGTAGGAGCTGCTACGCTAGGCATAAAATTATTAGCCGAACTGTTCACATAGTTCCGGCCACCTTGATCACAATTTAAAGGAACATTGGGCTGCACAACGTTATTAACCGATGCACTATGTGTATGAATATTACTAGGAAAGTTAATGAATCCTGTATTTTGCAGCGGCATCATCTTTTTCTCGGAATATCCTTCATTGATTTGCAGCACTAACGACCGAACCTGACTAGGTAAAATATTCTCAAGATCTTTGTGAAGCTGCTCCTTAAATTCCTCAATTCTATTAGCTACTGATTGAGTAATTGTGTGTGTCGTAGTTTTCACATCAGAATCATACTTGGTAGCTACGCACATATCAATTAGATGGGAAATTTCTTCGGTTGACTTTTTTACCTCGGTGTTGATCGAATCTGAAGGGTTCGGCACATGTACCTTCTTGACGACGCCGATCCTTGTCTTGTAGTATCCAGTCAACTTCAATTTTAGTCGCTCGGCCATCTCTTTCTTAAGCTCTTGTTCAAGCTCGCGCCGATCATCTTCAGACAGATCGTCGAGTGTGACGGCGATGACGTTCTCCGGGTCGATGTCGCTCCCGTTCTTGGACTCAGTACTCATCGTGTAGCTCTTCTTCTTCTCGTCCCCAGCGGAGTTGCCAATTGTGTTGGCACGGAAAATCGCCGCGCAACACCAGGATATTTGTCGTGCTTTCGTGACGACGAACGATTGCTTTCCGAGCAAAGCAACAAAGATTTCCTCGCTTTTGTGGAGGAGAACCGGCCGCTTTTCAGCGCAAAACGGCAAAGATTATCAAACCCTAGGGCTGCTAGAGCTCGACAGAGAAGAACGATAGATAAAAAGACATACGTTAAAAAAAAGTAATGTATTTGTTGATAGATCGATTGATGTTTTTCTCAATCGGCCATGGCCTATTTATTAAGGCACGCAGGACTTGGCGTATACAGAAGTACTTGTCGTACAAGTATAGAATTCCAAAACTAAACCGATCAGGATCTGATTCGGTTACCATGTATACTACCCTTTGCCTTATATGAATATATAGAAATATTCCGGCCACGTCGCAATCACAACCCAAGTAATACACATACGTATAAATACCCTTGAGCCTACAAGGAAAATAATAAAATACTCTGGCAAGGTCGCTAATCACACCGGCTAATAATGATTGATCATTCATCATGTATTTTTGCATCTTCTCATAGGTGACTCCATAGCTCATGCAAGAATCCTTCATCTTAGCAACCACAGTTTAGCCCAGCGTACGAGAATTTGTCCAAGTAGCCGCTAATCCTTGCACAATCCCATATATTTGTCCTGGGTAAATAGCTTCATGTACACGATCTCGATGTGTCATCGTGACCGGACTATGACCACGCCTGCATTTTGAATTAAACAACAAGGGTAGATATATGTATGAACTAATAATCCGACCACATTCGTTTAAATTAATTTGGCCGATCATACAGACTATTAGCCAAATTACGCCATGAACAGGTTGCTTGTCGGAAGCGGCACCGCCAAAGAGCTCTGCCGACGTTCAAGACTCAGCGCCATGCAAAGGTGCTCATACCGACAAGTTCCCTAAAAGCGAGGGCAAAGACATACAAAGGAAGGAATCAAGTAAAGGAAATAACATTGCAATCATTGCCCGAGATAGAGTTATATTACAAAATAACTTGTCGCAGCTCTAATAGATTGTTCTCCTAACATGACCAGCAGCGACAAGGAAAAGATAAAATTGGCGGCCTAATCTACGCGGTCGCCATCAACACTCTTGATCTTGCCCACCTTGTCCACAATGGGTGCGACAAGGGCCTTGAGTGCCTCTACATCAGCATCCGGTGGCAGGGACTTGAGGACGCCGGTGAGGTTGAGACCTGGATTGCGGAAGGCTACCTTCATCAGCACCTTCTGGAGAGCTCCCGCGCAGATCTGGCGTGATTCCTCGGCCAGCTGCTTTGGGATCTCTTCCCGGAGTCGCTGGAGAGCCGTCACCACGCCCTTGAAGAACAAGCTGAGCTTGGCGCTGGGTTGGAGGCGCTCGTCGGAGGAGTATCCAAGATCCACCATCCCCAGCTCCGCCAATTCCCTGTTGATGGCGGCGGCAACATTCACGAGACCCTCGGTCCAGTGCTCCACATTCTCTCTGAAGGTGCTCTGGGCGGCAGTAGCACTCGCCAACAGCGCCTCGTCGGCCTTGACCTTCTCCAACAAGGCCACCTCCGCTCCTTGGCGCCGTCCAGTGTCGTGATCAAGGTGGTGGCTTCAGCTCGAGATTTGCTTTGGAGTCCTTGGCGACGCTGAGCTCCTTGCTCCTCTCAGCGAGACGACCCTGCAGCTCGCCAAGAGTGTAGGCGTCCTTCTCTCGCTCATGCTTGAGTGCAGCAAGCTCCTCACCGACCTTCTTCAGACTGGCCTCCAGCTGCGTCACCTTCGTTTCCAACTCCTTCTTGGCGGCCTCGGCAGCTGCGGCGGCGTCCTTCGCTTCCTTGAGGGCTTCGCCAAATGTTTGCTCGCGCGCGGCAAGCTCCTCCTCATGGCTGTCAAGATTGATCTTCCGCTGCGCCAGCTCGCCCTCCTACGTAGATAGCTTCTCGGCAGCAAGCCGCTGCCGCTCCTCAACCTCAGCCTTCTCGAGGATGAAGGCTGTGCGCTCCTCGGCGAGTCGCTCCCGCTCCTCTGCCAAGGACCGGAGAGCTTCTTGGTTGGTGCCCCGGAGCTCCTCCGCGCGCTTCTCTATGTCTGCTCCCGCCTTTGTGACAAGCGCTTCCCGGGGTTCCAGCTTGGCTTGTCGGGCGCGGTAGAGCGACAACAGCTTCCTCAACAGCTGCTCCTCCTCAGACTCGCCGCTGCTGCTGCTTGGCGCGTCGACCAGCGTCAGCCCAGCGGAGGCGAGCAGCTCCTCGTCAAAGGTCTCCCCTTCAACCGGAGCCCTGGAGCTCGACGCCCAGGGGAGCTTGATGAAGACGCCATCGCCGCCTTTCGATAGGAGCAGGCTGGGGCTCTTGAACTGGCGCTGCAGCGGCGGAGGGAGGGATCGATCGGCGTCGGCTGGAAGCTCCTGCGGCCTCAGGGCCGTCAGTGCGATCGCCGGACCCCTCGCCAGCCTTTGCGGCATCAGCCTTGGCGGCCTCTTCTCCGGCGGGCTCGTCAGCGCCAACCTCCCCTTCGATGGCGGCGGCGTCGTCAGTGTTGCCGCGCGCGTCCTCCTCGCCGGCTACCTCAGTCTCCATCGGCTCTGCAGCGGATGGATCTAACGACTAGAAAATGAAGAAAAGTCAAGCAAATGTTCAAAAAGAAAATCAGACGAAGAAGAACCCGAGGGAAGTTTTTAGGAAAGAGGATCACCTGCGATGGGATCTGCAGCCGCGGTCTCATCCACCTGAGGGTCGTTGGTGCTATCCCTTGCCGGAGAACTGCCCCTTGCCGGAGAAGCCTCCCTTGCCGGAGAACGCTCCCTTGCCGGGGGGTCCTCCCTTGGCGGTGTAGTCGATGCAGATGGCACGTCGGGGGCGGCGTCCGGGCACCCTTGGTGAGGCTGCTCTGCTCCTACACAAACCAACAGTCAGATATCAACAAAGAAAGGACACCCATGCACGCTCAACAGCAAGAAGTAAACCATATACTTACGCTGGGGGCTGTGCTGGGGGCTGCTTTGAGGAAGAGTTGCCGCGTCCGGCAAGGTGGTCTCGGACGCGCCTCCTGCTGCCGCGGGAGGATCGTCCTCGATGACAACCACCGGGGTCTTGGCTCTCTTCGACGCTCTCTGGGCCAGCGTCCTGAAAAGGAAAGGGTTCAGAATGAAGCAAATCAGATACAAGACAAAGCAACAAAATTGAAGAAATACAAGTACAACACAGAAGCTTACTCTTCTTCTTCCTCGTCGGAGCTGGCGCAGAGAGATCATATTCAGCTCGCCTCCGGTGCGGAGGCGGAGGTGGGTTCCCTTGACCGCTTGGCGGGAGTCGCGGGGTGGCACAGGAGGGCCCGCTCCGCTTATTGCAGCAGCGTGAGGTGCTCCAGCTGCACTTGATGCTTGCCTTGATGGAGCGCGCGCTGGGCGCGACAACTGTTGGCCCGTCTGCCGCCCGTTTGTCTCCAGCCTTGCGAAGACGCCTTCTTGGTGGAGCTGGGGGCTCCGCTCGCGGCAAGCTGCTAGATGGTGGGTGTGGGCGCCCTCGGCGGGCTTCGCTTCGACTCGGCTTGAGTTGACAAGCTCCTCCTCGCCGACAAACTCCCTTCGCTCGACAAGGCTTGCCGCCTCTGCTGCCTCTGCCTCCTCCATGGTGAACCCGACCGCAATGGCGGCATTCTTGCCGCCTCTTCCAGCTGGTGGCAATGCGCATCTGATCTCGTCGCTGGTGTCATGGTGAGGCCCTTCCGCTCGTCGGGGTGGATCGGCACTTCTTCCAAGATGTCGAAGAACACCCGACGGCGTCATCTGCAGCTCTTGCCAAGTTGGAGCAATTCCATGCGAGTCGCTGGCAGCATCATTGCACGGATGCGGTCGGCGAGGAATTGTTGCACAATGGAACTACTCCTCGGCAACCTGAACCATTCGGGATGATCGTGGTCGTGCTTGAACAGCTCCAGAGCATCGCATCCAATTCCAAGACGGTGAAATTGAAGTTGAGGCCCGGCGCAGCCTCATGATATCCGCGCGATTCGGAACTCCCAAGCAGGTCTCCTCCTCTCCTGCAGAAGCGTCGGGCGGCGAAGGAAATCTGCGCCAACGGGCGCCTGATGTGAGTCCGCAAGCACGAGACGCAGGATCCGGTCACGGCAATCTTCAATCTAGCATCTTCGGTGCCAAGTTGCTCCAATCGTTGCCGCGCACTATTGGGGTTTGGCGCTGAGGCGGTAAAGGCTGCGGGTTCTCCTCTACAATCCAACACCAATCTGCCCTCCACTCCGCCCACTTGCCACGGAGCTCTCCTTCGAGATAGGCCTCTTTCTTGCCGATCCTTGAGATCCGTGCAATTCCCGGCAAGTGGCTCTCCTCTCTCGACTCGGGGCATGAAGAAGTGGCGGAAGAGGGCTACGTTTGGGTGGACTCCGACAAAGTTTTCGCAAAGATGTCGAAAACTGCCATGGTCAGGACAGCATTGGGGGTGAAGTCAAGGAGGCGGAACCCGTAGGTGTTCATAATATCGTAGAAAAATTCAGAGAAGGGCGGGCAGAGCCCGCAATAGAAGAACAGTGCGAAGAAAGGTTACCCAGTTGGGGCTAGTTCTGAAGCAGCGGCTGGTAGTACCTTCGTGCGCAGATGCGCTCGCGTCTCCGTCGACCAGAAGAGGTAGTAGTTCTCCTCAGCTCCCTTGCGGCGGGGGGGGAAGATGGCCCGCTCCTTTCACTGGCGCCATGAGCAGCAAGGCCTCGGCCGACTTCACGCCCTTCCCTTGTCGACTTTGAGCCATGGCGGAGGTGGTGGGGAGGTCGACGGCGTTGGTGGTGCTGGTGGCGATGAAGTGGGCGCTGCTCTCTTGAGACTTGGGAAGAAGGGGAGCAGCGGTGGTTTCGAGATTAGACAGCAAATGGCGAGGTGGGCGAACTGCCTGTTTCCCCTGTTTATAAGGAGGAGAGGGGCGGACGTTCCGCTTTTCGAATAAAGAAACCCCCATGATCTCTCCCACGACGCTGCTCGACGCGTGCTGTTCGTGGGGACGTGGTGGTCCAGAGCAGAATACGGCGTGACCTAGGCAGCGGCGTCTGCAGTGCTGCTTTTGGGCTGGCCCAACAGCCGACACCGTAGGTGGCCCAGGCCCGGGGCTCTGTCGGTGTACTAGAGTAAGGGTCCCCTAGTATCCCGAACTTCGTGCACGGGCGATTCTGCACACCGCGGCAAGGTTTGCTGGTGACCGCCAAGGTCCTCCGCGGCTCCATTGGAGCCATTCAAGAACAAAGTATTTAAGTCAAAGACAAGACCCGGCAAGAGGAGCTTGCGGAAAAATAACCAAGGCACACACAGAGACAAGGCCCGGCAAGAGGAGCTTGCCGGAAGGCCCGATGGCGACCAGCTTCCGGGCGCGACAAAACAACGACGCGGCAAAGGCGCTTGCGGCATGCGAGTTACCACTCTCCGTTCTGCGCAAAGCACATCCACCAGCGTGTCGCCATGGGACCTTTCGGTAGCGCGTGGCAAGAGGTCTGTCTTGCGGCCGGAGGGCCGTGGTGCAAGCGATCTTGACAAGATTGCCATCGTGGCAAGCGGTGGCGTCCCCGACGGTCCCTTTCTCGCCTTTGTTTAGTCGACTTAGACGGGCATTTAATGCCCTTGTCCCTCGCCATCGAGGTTAGGTAGGATACTTGTGCAAGTAGCTGTACCAACCATGACTCCTTTTACGTTTTGCCCTTGTCTCGTTGCCACCTGTCGGAGACCCTTTGAGCATATAAAAGGAGGCCCGTGCTTAGCGTAGAAAGGGTTGGTTCATTGAAACTAGAGAACACCCACGCTAGGTCTTGTAGCTCTCGGCGCTCCCTAGCAAGAACACAATACAATCGGACAAGCAGCGCAGAGGAGTATTATCTCTCCGGATAGCTCGAAGCTGGGTAAACTGCTCGTGTGCTTCGCCTCAATCTGCTCTTCGTGCGACCTCCGCCCCCCACCGAACCGAAAGGGGCTCGGTCCGTCGGTCCCATAGGTGTTCGTGGGTCCGATCAGCTTCCCCGACAGGCTTCAAGCCAGTCAAACAGACACTACGCCGATTCTCCGAACCTAAACGACTGGCTATGGGCGAAGAGTTGGCAAAACTATCGGAGGCCGGATTCATCCATGAAATAAAGCATCCAGGGTGGCTAGCAAACCTAGTCATGGTACCCAAGAAGCACAAGTCATGGCGGCTCTGCGTTGACTTCAAGGACCTAAACAAAGCCTGCCCCAAGGATCCCTTCCCCTTACCTCGGATTGACCAGATCATCGATGCCACTGCCGGACATGAGTCGCTATGCTTTCTCGACGCATACTCCGGATATCACCAAATAAAGATGAAGGAATCCAACCAAGTGGCAACCGTGTTCATCACCCCCTAAGGGCCATTCTGCCTCAACATGATGCCTTTCGTGTTAAAGAACGCATGAGCCACATACCAATGCATGATTCCAACATGCCTGGAAAACCAAATCGGCAAAACGGTTGAGGCATACGTAGACGACGTGGTCACTAAAACCAAAAACTCCGATCAAGTCGTGGACGACCTTCGCCTGACCTTCGAAAACCTACGGGCTTACGATATACGGCTCAACCCAGACAAATGCGTCTTTGGAGTCCCCGCCGGCAAACTGCTTGGATTTATTGTCTCCCATGGAGGAATCAAGGCCAATCCGGCTAAAATCAAAGCCCTATCATACCAATGGAGCTCTAATAACCCACAAGTATGGGGATCGTTTGTATCCTTCTTTGATAAATAAGAGTGTCGAACCCAACAAGGAGCTAAAGGTAGAACAAATATTCCCTCAAGTTCTATCGACCACCGATACAACTCTACGCACACTTGACGTTTGCTTTACCTAAAACAAGTATGCAATTACTTTGCAAGAATAAAACTACGATTACTTTGCGACCATAAAACTAGGAATAAATTGCAAGGTAATAAAAGTGGATAGCTTTTGTCAATAAGAAAATCATTTGTCCCTACGCAATCGATAACAAGTACCGGTAATCATACTTGTAATTTTATATGAGGGAGAGGCATGAGCTAACATACTTTCTCTACTTGGATCATATGCACTTATGATTGGACCCTTATCAAGCATCTACAACTACTAAAGATCATTAAGGTCGTGAAACCCAACCATAGCAATAAGTATCAAGTCCTCTTTATCCCATACGCAACAACCCACCTACTCGGGTTTAAGCTTCTATCACTCTCGCAAACCATAAGCGAATCATGAACGTATTGCAACACCCTACAGCGGGGCCCCCTCGGGTTTGCGCGAGACGAAGGGCATCGTAGGACAGCACCATAAATAAAATACAATCATACCAACCAAGATCACGATTAACCCATAGGACAAAACGGATCTACTCAAACATCATAGGATAACCATAGATCATTGGGAAATAATATATGGAGTTGAGCACCATGTTTAAGTAGAGATTACAGCAAGGAGAAGGGGTGTTACACTGCAACATAGAGGGGGAGAAAGTTGGTGTTGACGGTAGCAAGGTTGTTGATGTAGATCGCCGTCACGATCATAGCCCCGGCAGCACTCTGGTGCCACAGGGAGAGAGGGGGAGAGATCCTCCCTCCTTCTTCTTCTTCCTTGGCCCCCCTAGATAGGAGGATGGTTCGCCCTCTGGTCTATGGCCTCCATGGCGGCGGAGGGGCGAGAGCCCCTCCGAGATTGGATCTGTCTCTCTATTCTCTTCTGTTTTGCGTTCCCCAGATCTGGCCCTTCACGGTTTCTTAAATTCCCGGACTATACAGCTTTATCACCATCACTTAGCCATAGTAGTTTGATAGAAAAAAAATATTAGGCGCACCCCCTAGTGTTTCCGAACTTGGCATGCTATAAACACCTGATCGGGTAAAAACCGATCCCTCGCGAAATGCGAAAAAAACCCTCTAACGATTTGTAACCTCTCGATCAGCTGACCAGCTCACGCCGCATCATGACAATCAGTTTTCGGCTTTCTCTACTGAGGTGCTCGGCCGGATCAACCAGGGCACAATCGCAGTAGTTCTCCCTTTACTACCTTAGCCGATATAGCGGAACGTAAAGTAGTAAGAACAGGAGCCGGGCAACCCAACTATTGACCAAAGACATGATTCAGAGCCGATGCATATAATGCTAAAGATCGGGGTGCCAAACTATATTGTATAAGTGTTCGGACTTTGTTGCCATATTATGGGGCATAATGAAGCCCCTGGTGAATGAAAGCATAGCAGAGTGGACGGATGTAATTGATAAGCAAATCGAAATAAAACGAAGTAGGAAGCGAAAACCATAGAAGTTGGGCCGCAGACTGCTTTTGTTACAACTGGATGGGTACGTCAAGGCATATCTTGTACAGATAGTGCGATAAGCAACAGGACTATTTGACATGCCAGAGTCAAGGGGGCGCAGCATGAGGGTTCTTAAAATTAAGTAGGATTGTCGTCAAGAGGAACATACAGAGATTACCCGACACACCCATGCTGCTTGCCACCTTTGTATATCTGTCCTTCGAAAGGACCGGTGATCAGGCCCGCAGAAAAGGGAACCTGAAACAAATGAGGAAGAAAAAGACAACGGTGAAAGTATGTGTGAGTCCGGGGTCGGTTAAGCCGTATTTTGGACCACAAGCTATGCTTCCGTCGATGCCCATGGAATTTTGAGTGCGTAATTATCTACGCGTGGCACGAATGCCACTACTTGATTATGACTGGGACGGAGGCCAAATTGCTAGTCAAGCTCTTGGCGAGCTGAGCTGCCATGCTGCAGGGTAGTCCGGACCTTCTTAATGGTGTTCGGGGGCTCGGCAGCCAAATTAAGGTTCTGCTTGAAAAGGCCGTGTTGTACCTCTGCTGCTAGGGCAGCGGTGTGCTCTTCTGTGCGGAGAGAGCGTTTTGTGTTTCCATTGACTGTTATGACACCGCGTGGACCGAGCATCTTAAGCTTTAGATAAGCATAGTGCAGCACCGTGTTGAATCTGGTGAATGCGGTTCGTTCGAGCAATGCATGATAGCCGCTGCAGAAAGGGATGATGTCGAAGATTAACTCTTCGCTTCGGAAGTTGTCCGGAGATCCGAAGACAACCTCCAGTGTGATTGAGCCCGTGCAGCGGGCCTCTACACCTGGTATGACTCCTTT
The DNA here is from genome assembly GCA_021605205.1 of Aegilops longissima. Classification (NCBI taxonomy): domain Eukaryota; kingdom Viridiplantae; phylum Streptophyta; class Magnoliopsida; order Poales; family Poaceae; genus Aegilops; species Aegilops longissima. Next base: position 192,254,796 of record CM038677.1, on the reverse strand, counting down.
AAAGGTGGTCTTCGTTGGTTTGATCCGTGATGAATCAATGCCCATTTGGCGCACTGTGTCCTGATAGAGCAGATTAAGGCTGCTTCCGCCATCCATGAGGACTCACGTTAAGTGAAATCCGTCAATGATTGGGTCGAGGACCAGTGTGGCTGAACCGCCATGACGGATGCTGGTCGGATGATCCCGACGATCAAAGGTGATCGGGCATGATGACCATGGATTGAATTTTGGGGCGACTCGCTCTATCACATAGACGTCCCTGAGCGCGCGCTTGCGCTCCCTCTTGGGGATGTGTGTAGCATATATCAAGTTTACCATTTTGACCTGAGGGGGAAACTTCTTCTGTCCTCCTGTGTTCGGCTGCAGGGGCTCCTCATCATTGTCCTTGCTTTGTGATCCGTTTTCCTTGCTCTCGGCATTTAACTTGCCGGCCTGTTTAAAAACCCAACAATCTCTGTTGGTATGGTTAGCTGGTTTGTCTGGGGTGCCGTGTATCTGGCATGGACGATCGAGTATGCGGTCCAAGCTGGATGGTCCCTGATTGTTTCTTTTATACGGCTTCTTCCGCTGACTGGACTTGGAGCCGCTGAATCCGGCGTTGACTGTAGTGTCCTCGGTATTATCACCATTGCTTAGGCGTTTGTGTTTGTTGCATCGGAGCCTGCCATTGCTGCTTTTGACCTCGGAGGGGCCTGCTGTTGGGGAACGTAGTAATTTCAAAAAATTTCCTACGCACACGCAAGATCATGGTGATGGCATAGCAACAAGAGGGGAGAGTGTATGTCCACGCACTCGTGAGACCGAAGCGAAGCGTTATAACAACGCGGTTGATGTAGTCGACGTCTTCACGATCCGACCGATCCAAGTACCGAACGCACGGTACCTCCGAGTTCAGCACACGCTCAGCTCGATGACGATCCCCGGCTCCGATCCAGCAAAGCGTCGGGGATGAGTTCCACAAGACGACGGCGTGGGACGATGATGATGCTCCACCGACGCAGGGCTTCGCCTAAGCTCATGACGATATGACTTCACGGCGCAGGCTTCGCCTAAGCTCCGCGACGATATGACCGAAGTGGAATATGGTGGAGGGGGGCACCGCACACGGCTAAGGAAGGATCCGTAGATCAACTTGTGTCATGGGGTGCCCCCCTGCCCCTGTATATAAAGGAGAAAGGGGAGGGCCGGCCAAGGAGGAGGAGGCACGCCCAAGGGGGGAGTCCTACTCCCACCGGGAGTAGGACTCCTCCTTTCCTAGTAGGAGTAGGAGAGAAGGAAGGATGCGCCCCTCCCCTAGTCCAATTCGGACTAGGTTTGGGGGGCCTGCCCTAGGCAGCCCCTCTCTTTTCCTGCAGGCCCAATAAGGCCCAATACTTCTCCCGGCGAATTCCCGTAACTCTCCCGGTACTCGAAAAATACCGAATCATTCGAACCTTTCCGAACTCGAATATAGTCGTCCAATATATCGATCTTTACGTCTCGACCATTTCGAGACTCCTCGTCATGTCCCCGATCTCATCCGGGACTCGAACTCCTTCGGTACATCAAAACTCATAAACTCATAATATAACCATCATCGAAACCTTAAGCGTGCGGACCCTACGGGTTCGAGAACTATGTAGACATGACCTAGAACTATTCTTGGTCAATAACCAATAGCGGAACCTGAATGCCCATATTGGCTCCTACATATTCTACAAAGATCTTTATCGGTCAAACCGCATAACAACATACGTTGTTCCTTTTGTCATCGGTATGTTACTTGCCCGAGATTCGATCGTCGGTATCCAATACCTAGTTCAATCTCGTTACCGGCAAGTCTCTTTACTCGTTATGTAATGCATCATTCCATAACTAACTCATTAGCTACATTGCTTGCAAGGCTTATAGTGATGTGCATTACCGAGAGGGCCCAGAGATACCTCTCCGACAATCGGAGTGACAAAACCTAATCTCAAATACGCCAACCCAACATGTACCTTTGGAGACACCTGTAGTACTCCTTTATAATCACCCGATTACGTTGTGACGTTTGGTAGCACCAAAGTGTTCCTCCGTAAACGGAGTTGCATAATCTCATAGTTACAGGAACATGTATAAGTCATGAAGAAAGCAATAGCAACATACTAAACGATCAAGTGCTAGGCTAACGGAATGGGTCATGTCAATCACATCATTCTCCTAATGATGTGATCCCGTTAATCAAATGACAACTCATGTCTATGGCTAGGAAACTTAACCATCTTTGATTCAACGAGCTAGTCAAGTAGAGGCATACTAGTGACACTATGTTTGTCTATGTATTCACACATGTATTATGTTTCCGGTTAATACAATTCTAGCATGAATAATAAACATTTATCATGAAATAAGGAAATAAATAATAACTTTATTATTGCCTCTAGGGCATATTTCCTTTAGTCTCCCACTTGCACTAGAGTCAATAATCTAGTTCACATCATCATGTGATTCAACACTAATATTCACATCTGTATGTGATTAACACCCATAGTTCACATCGTCATGTGACCAACACCCAAAGGGTTTACTAGAGGATGATCATGTTTTGCTCGTGAGAGAAGCTTAGTCAACGGGTCTGTCACATTCAGAGCCGTATGTATTTTGCAAATATTCTATGTCTACAATGCTCTTGCACGGGCTACTCTAGCTAATTGCTCCCACTTTCAATATGTATCCAGATTGAGACTTAGAGTCATCTGGATCAGTGTAAAAGCTTGCATCGATGTAACTCTTTACGACGGGCTCTTTTATCACCTCCATAATCGAGAAATATTTCCTTAGTCCTCACTAAGGATGTTCTTGACCAATGTCCAAATGATCTACTCCTAGATCACTATTGTACCTCCTTGCCAAATTCAGAGCAAGGTATACAATAGGTCGGTACATAGCATAGCATACTTTATAGAACCTATGGTGAGGCATAGGGAATGACTTTCATTCTCTTTTCTATTTTTCTGCTGTGGTCGGGATTTGAGTCTTACTCAATTTCACACCTTTGCAACACAGGCAAGAACTTTTCTTTGACTGTTCCATTTTGAACTACTTCAAAATCTTGACAAGGTATGTACTTATTGAAAAAACTTATCAAGCGTTTTGATCTATCTCAATAGATCTTGATGCTCAATTTGTAAGCAGCTTCACCGAGGTCCTTCTTTGAAAAACTCCTTTCAAATACTCCTTTATGCTTTGCAGAATAATTCTACATTATTTCCGATCAACAATATGTCATTCACATATATTTATCAGAAATGCTGTAGTGCTCCCACTCACTTTCTTGTAAATACAGGCTTCTCCAAAAGTCTGTATAAAACCATATGCTTTGATCACACTATCAAAGCGTTTATTCCAACTCTGAGATGCTTGCACCAGTCCATAGATGGATCGCTGGAGCTTGCACATTTTGTTAGCTCCTTTAGGATTGACAAAACCTTCTGGTTGCATCATATACAACTCTTCTTTAATAAATCCATTAAAGAATGTAGTTTTGACATCCATTTGCCAGATTTCATAAAATGTGGCAATTGCTAACATGATTCGGACAGACTTAAGCATCGCTATAGTTGAGAAAATCTCATTGTAGTCAACACCTTGAACTTGTCGAAAACCTTTCTGCGACAAGTCGAGCTTTGTAGATAGTAATACTACTATCAGCATCTGTCTTCCTCTTGAAGATCCATTTATATAATATGGCTTGCCGATCATCGGGCAACTCCATCAAAGTCCACACTTTGTTCTCATATATGGATCCCATCTCAGATTTCATGGCCTCAAGCCATTTCGCGGAATCTGGGCTCATCATCGCTTCCTCATAGTTCGTAGGTTCATCATGGTCTAGTAACATGACTTCCGAACATGATTACCGTACCACTCTGGTGCGGATCTTACTCCGAAGACCCACGAGGTTTGGTAGCAACTTGATCTGAAGTTTCATGATCATCATCATTAACTTCCTTACTAATTGGTGTAGGAATCATGAAACTGATTTCTGTGATGAACTACTTTCCAATAAGGGAGAAGGTACAATTACCTTATCAAGTTCTACTTTCCTCCCACTCACTTCTTTCGAGAGAAACTCCTTCTCTAGAAAGGATCCATCTTAGCAACGAATGTTTTGCCTTTAGATCTGTGATAGAAGGTGTACCCAACAGTTTCCTTTGGGTATTCTATGAAGACGACTTTTCCGATTTGGGTTCGAGCTTATCGGTGAAAACTTTTCACATAAGCATCACAACTCCAAACTTTAAGAAACGATAGCTTAGGTTTAATGCTAAACCATAGTTCATACGGTGTCATCTCAACGGATTTAGATGGTGCCCTATTAAACGTGAATGCAGCTGTCTCTAATGCATAACCCAAAATGATGGTGGTAAATCGGTAAGATACATCATAGATCGCACCATATCCAATAAAGTGCGATTACGACATTCGGACACACCATTATGTTGTGGTGTTCCATGTGGCGTGAGCTGTGAAACTATTCCACTTTGTTTTAATTGAAGACCAAACTCAACTCAAATATTTTTCCTCTGCGATCATATCGTAGAAACTTTATTTTCTTGTTACGATGATTCTTCACTTCACTCTGAAATTCTTTGAACTTTTCAAATGTTTCAGACTTGTGTTTCATCAAGTAGATATACCCATATCTGCTCAAATCATCTGTGAAGGTCGAAAATAACGATACTTGCCACGAGCATCAACACTCATTGGATCGCATACATCGGTATGTATTATTTCCAATAAGTCATTTGCTCGCTCCATTGTTCCGGAGAACGAGTTTTAGTCATCTTGCCCATAAGGCACGGTTCATAAGCATCAAATGATTCATAATCAAGTGATTCCAAAAGCCCATCAAGATGGAGTTTCTTCATGCGCTTTACACCAATATGACCTAAACTGCAGTGACACAAATAAGTTGCACTATCATTATTAACTTTACATCTTTTGGTTTCAATATTATGAATATGTGTATCACACGATCGAGATCCAACAAACCATTTTCATTGGGTGTATGACCATAGAAGGTTTTATTCATGTAAACAGAACAATAATTATTCTCTAACTTACATGAATAACCGTATAGCAATAAACATGATCAAATCATATTTATGCTCAATGCAAACGCCAAATAACATTTATTTAGGTTCAACACTAATCCCGAGAGTATAGGGAGTGTGCGATGATGATCATATCAATCTTGGAACTACTTCCAACACTCATCGCACTTCCCTTTAACTAGTCTCTGTTTATTCTCAGAACTCCTGTTTGAGTTACTAATCTTAGCAACCGAACAGTATCAAATACTCAGGGGCTACTATAAACACTAGTAAGGCACACATCAATAACCTGTATATCAAATATACTTTTGTTCACTTTGCCATCCTTCTTATCCACCAAATATTCAGGGCATTTCCGCTTCGGTGACCATTTCCTTTGCGAGTAAGTAAGCACTCGGTTTCAGGCTTTGGTCCAGCTTTGGGCTTCTTCGCAGGAGTGACAACTTACTTGTCTTTCTACTTGAAGTTCCCTTTCTTTCCTTTGACCTTCTCTTGAAACTAGTGGTCTTGTCAATCATCAACACTTGATGCTCTTTCTTGATTTCTACCTTCGTCGATTTCAACATCACGAAGAGCTCGGAATCGTTTTCGCCATCCCTTGCATCTTATAGTTCATCACGAAGTTCTAGTAACTTAGTGATGGTGACTAGAGAATTCTGTCAATCACTATCTTATCGGAAGATTAACTCCCACTTGATTCAAGCGATTGAAGTACCTGGACAATCTGAGCACATGCTCACTAGTTGAGCGATTCTCCTCCATCTTTTAGCTATAGAACTTGTTGGAGACTTCATATCTCTCAACTCGGTATTTGCTTGAAATATTAACTTCAATTCCTGGAACATCTCATATGGTCCATGACGTTCAAAACGTCTTTGAAGTCCCGATTCTAAGCCGTTAAGCATGGTGCACTAAACTATCAAGTAGTCATCATATTGAGCTAGCCAAACGCTCATAACGTATGCATCTGCTCCTGCAATAGGTCTGTCACCTAGGTGCATTAAGGACATAATTCTTACGTGCAGCAATGAGGATAAACCTCAGATCACGGATCCAATCCGCATCATTGCTACTAACATTTTTCAATACAATTTTCTCTAGGAACACATATAAAAACATAGGGAAGCAACAACGCGAGCTATTGATCTACAACATAATTTGCAAAATACTACGGGACTAAGTTCATGATAAATTAAAGTTCAATTAATCATATTACTTAAGAACTCCCACTTAGATAGACATCTCTAGTCATCTAAGTGATTACGTGATCCAAATCAACTAAACCATGTCCGATCATCACGTGAGATGGAGTAGTTTCAATGGTGAACATCACTATGTTGATCATATCTACTATATGATTCACGCCGACCTTTCGGTCTCCGTGTTCGAGGCCATATCTGTTATATGCTAAGCTCGTCAAGTTTAACCTGAGTATTCGCGTGCAACTGTTTTGCACCCGTTGTATTTGAGCGTAGAGCCTATCACACCCGATCATCACGTGGTGTCTCAAAGACGAAGAACTTTCATAACGGTGCATACTCGTGGAGAACACTTCTTGATAATTTTAGTGAGAGATCATCTTATAATGCTACCGTCAATCAAAGCAAGATAAGATGCATAAAGGATAAACATCACATGCAATCAATATAAGTGATATGATATGGCCATCATCATCTTGTGCTTGTGATCTCCATCTCGAAGCACCGTCATGATCACCATTGTCACCGGCGCGACACCTTGATCTCCATCGTAGCATCGTTGTCGCCTCGCCAACTATTGCTTCTACGACTATCGCTACTGCTTAGTGATAAAGTAAAGCAATTACATGGCGCTTGCATTTCATACAATAAGCGACAACCATATGGCTCCTGCCGATTGCCGATAACTCGGTTACAAAACATGATCATCTCATACAATAAAATATAGCATCACGCCTTGACCACATCACATCACAACATGCCCTGCAAAAACAAGTTAGACGTCCTCTACTTTGTTGTTGCAAGTTTTACGTGGCTGCTACGGGCTGAGCAAGAACCGTTCTTACCACGCATCAAAACCACAACGATAGTTTGTCAAGTTGGTGCTGTTTTAACCTTCGCAAGGACGGGCGTAGCCACACTCGGTTCAACTAAAGTGAGAAAGCAGACACCCGCGGTCACCTTTAAGCAACGAGTGCTCAAGCGGTGAAACCAGTCTCGCGTAAGCGCACGCGTAATGTCGGTCCGGCCGCTTCATCTCACAATACCGCTGAACCAAAGTATGACATGCTGGTAAGCAGTATGACTTATATCGCCCACAACTCACTTGTGTTCTACTCGTGCATATGACATCAACGCATAAAACCAGGCTCGATACCACTGTTGGGGAACGAGTAATTTCAAAAATTTCCTACGCACACGCAAGATCATGGTGATGGCATAGCAACGAGGGGAGAGTGTATGTCCACGCCCTCGTGAGACCGTGAAGCGAAGCGTTATAACAACGCGGTTGATGTAGTCGACGTCTTCACGATCCGACCGATCCAAGTACCGAATGCACGACACCTCCGAGTTCAGCACACGCTCAGCTCGATGACGATCCCCGGCTCCGATCCAGCAAAGCGTCGGGATGAGTTCCGTCAAGACGACGGCGTGGGACGATGATGATGCTCCACCGACGCAGGGCTTCGCTAAGCTCCGCGACGATATGACTTCACGGCGCAGGGCTTCGCCTAAGCTCCGCGACGATATGACCGAAGTGGAATATGGTGGAGGGGGCACCGACACGGCTAAGGAAGGATCCAGAGATCAACTTGTGTCATGGGGTGCCCCCCCCCTCAGATATAAAGGAGAAAGGGAGGGCCGGCCAAGGAGGAGGAGGCACGCTTGGGGGGAGTCCTACTCCCACGGGAGTAGGACTCCTCCTTTCCTAGTAGGAGTAGGAGAGAAGGAAGGGGATGCGGCCCTCCCCTAGTCCATTCGGACTAGGCCTTGGGGGCGGCCTGCCCTAGGCAGCCCCTCTCTTTCCCAGGGCCCAATAAGGCCCAATACTTCTCCCGGCGAATTCCCGTAACTCTCCGGTACTCGAAAAATACCGAATCATTCGAACCTTTCCGAACTCCGAATATAGTCGTCCAATATATCGATCTTTACGCCTCGACCATTTCGAGACTCCTCGTCATGTCCCCGATCTCATCCGGGACTCGAACTCCTTGGTACATCAAAACTCATAAACTCATAATATAACATCGCCATCGAAACCTTAAGCGTGCGGACCCTACGGGTTCGAGAACTATGTAGACATGACCTAGAACTATTCTTGGTCAATAACCAATAGCGGAACCTGGATGCCCATATTGGCTCCTACATATTCTACTGAAGATCTTTATCGGTCAAACCGCATAACAACATCGTTGTTCCTTTTGTCATCGGTATGTTACTTACCCGAGATTCGATCGTCGGTATCCAATACCTAGTTCAATCTCGTTACCGGCAAGTCTCTTTACTCGTTATGTAATGCATCATTCCATAACTAACTCATTAGCTACATTGCTTGCAAGGCTTATAGTGATGTGCATTACCGAGAGGGCCAGAGATACCTCTCCGACAATCGGAGTGACAAAACCTAATCTCAAATACGCCAACCCAACATGTACCTTTGGAGACACCTGTAGTACTCCTTTATAATCACCCACCCGATTGCGTTGACGCGTTTGGTAGAACCCAAAGTGTTCCTCCGTAAACGGAGTTGCATAATCTCATAGTTACAGGAACATGTATAAGTCATGAAGAAAGCAATAGCAGCATACTAAACGATCAAGTGCTAGGCTAACGGAATGGGTCATGTCAATCACATCATTCTCCTAATGATGTGATCCCGTTAATCAAATGACAACTCATGTCTATGGCTAGGAAACTTAACCATCTTTGATTCAACGAGCTAGTCAAGTAGAGGCATACTAGTGACACTATGTTTGTCTATGTATTCACACATGTATTATGTTTCCGGTTAATACAATTCTAGCATGAATAATAAACATTTATCATGAAATAAGGAAATAAATAATAACTTTATTATTGCCTCTAGGGCATATTTCCTTCACCTGCATCGCTGGCCGTATTTTTACTCGAGCCAGCCAACTGTCCTCACCCGCACAGAAGCGGGTCATCAGTGCCGTGAGGGCTTCCATGGATATTCGCTTTTCTTGGCCGAGGTGGCGGGCGAGCCATTCGTCGCGGATGCTATGTTTAAAGGCCGCTAGGGCTTCGGCATCCGGGCAGTCATTGATCTGGTTGTTTTTAGTTAGGAGCCTAGTCCAGAATTTCCCGGCTGACTCTCCAGGTTGTTGGACTATGTGGCTTAAGTCATCGGCGTCTGGTGGCCGGACAAAAGTGCCTTGGAAGTTGTCAAGGAAAGCTTCCTCCATGTCCTCTCAGCTGCCAATAGAATTTCCAAGCAGACTGTTTAGCCAGTGCCGAGCTAGCCCTTTGAGCTTTAGTGGGAGGTATTTGATGGCGTGAAGATCATCCCCGCGGGCCATGTGGATGTGGAGAATAAAATCCTCGATCCATACCGCGAGGTCGGTTGTTCCATCATATGATTCGATATTTACGGGTTTGAAACCTTCTAGGAATTCATGATCCATTACTTCGTCAGTGAAGCAAAGAGGGTGCACGGCGCCTCTATATCGGGCCACATCGCGACGTACCTCTGATGGAGTCCGTCTGCGGCATTCGGCCCAGGCGTGGTTAGGTTTATCACGTCCAAATAGATAGCCGTCGTTGTGTGTCGGGGCGCGCCCTCATGATCCATAGATCGATCTGGTATGACCTATTCTATTGTCCAGGTCCTGCCGAAGGTCATATGTATAACCCCGAGCTGTTTTATCTCTGTTTTTCTATTGAGGCGGGGCGGGCTGCTGTTCGGCTTGAATTGCCGCTTTATCCCGACCGCGTGGTGGTCGGTCAGCAGTATTGTCCCGTCCGCTTAGTGGTCGGTCGGCCGCATTGCGAGGGAGGCATGGGTTCTGGACCCTCCTTGTCGAACCGGGGTAACAATTTGCGCTTCGGCTAGCTCTTGGCAGGGCGCTTGAGGCCGTATTCTTCAGCTACCAGGACATCAGTCCATCTATTGTTGAGCAGATCTTGGTCAGCTTGAAGCTGTTGCTGCTTCTTTTTCAGGCTCCTTGCAGTGGCTATTAGCGGAAGCTTAAAGCACTCCTGTTCGAGAGGCTCCTCAGGCACGATGAAGTCTCCGTTACCGAGGCTCACCTCCTCCTCGGAGGGCGGATGGTAACTGCCGTCCTCCGAGTCTTCTTCTATGGACTGTTCGTCAGGGCTGACTTGCCCATCTTCTCGATTGTCTTGTTCGGCAGTTCGTTCATCGGGTTCTTCTGTGTCTTCGGCACCATATGGAGTGTTATTGTCTCCTGTGCCGGTGTTGCTGTCTCTGCTGTAACGCGATTTAGAGTGGCGCCACTGACGCCTGCGCTTTCGTTGTGTCTTAGGAGGGTCCTCCTTCGCTGGGTTATCCTTGTCATTGCCACTATTATCTTTTGGTGCATCCACCATGTATACGTCGTATGAGGAGGTGGCCGTCCATCGTCCGGTGAATGGCGGGTTTTGGGCCTCCTCTTCTCCGACATCGTCGTCCATACCGTTGATGTATTCAGAGTCATAGTCAAGCGTGTCGGTTAAGTCCTCGACAGTGGCTATGAAGTGGGTGGCGGGTGGGAAGAAAAATTCTCCCCCATCGTCAGCCTCCAGTTCAAACCGGACATAATTCGGCTGTGAGTCCCCCGCGAGGGACAGGTTCTTCAATGAGTGTAGCACATTGCCGAAAGGCGAGTGCTGGAAGATATCTGCGATGCTGAATTCGAAGATCGATAAACGATCAAGTTCGGCGTCCGGGGGCTCACATGGTTCAGAACCGACCGGAGACGAGTCCGGAGTTCCGGTGGCACATGTATCGTGTGAGATTACATCTATGTGCGGCTCCAAAGCCGCGGAATCTGTGGCCTCCGTGGTGGGGTTGAGCCTCCCGTCCTTGGATGGCGCAGTATGCTCCGGATCTAAGACCAGAGCAGTTACAGGAGCAATCTCTTGGATACGGTCCGATGACAGATTTAGGTCATGTTCATCGAGGTGACCAGGAGCGGTTGCCACGGTCTCGAATCCGGCAAAGATCAAGTCTCCACGGATGTCCGATACGGAGTTCAAGGTCCCAAATCTGACCTGATGGCCAGGGGCATAGCTGTTGGAAATATGCCCTAGAGGCGATAATAAAAGGATTATTATTATATTTCCTTGTTCGTGATAATTGTCTTTTATTCATGCTATAATTGTATTATCCGGAAATCGTAATACACGTGTGAATACATAGACCACAATATGTCCCTAGTGAGCCTCTAGTTGACTAGCTCGTTGATCAATAGATAGTCATGGTTTCCTCACTATGTACATTGGATGTCATTGATAACGGGATCACATCATTAGGAGAATGATGTGATGGACAAGACCCAATCCTAAGCATAGCACAAGATCGTGTAGTTCGTTTTGCTAGATCTTTTCCAATGTCAAGTATCTCTTCCTTAGACCATGAGATCGTGTAACTCCCGGATACCGTAGGAGTGCTTTGGGTGTACCAAACGTCACAACGTAACTGGGTGACTAAAAAGGTGCACTACAGGTATCTCCGAAAGTGTCTGTTGGGTTGACACGGATCAAGACTGGGATTTGTCACTCCGTATGACGGAGAGGTATATCTGGGCCCACTCGGTAATGCATCATCGTAATGAGCTCAAAGTGACCAAGTGTTTGGTCATGGGATCATGCATTACGGTACGAGTAAAGTGACTTGCCGGTAACGAGACTGAACGAGGTATTGGGATACAGACGATCGAGTCTCGGGCATGTAACGTACCGATTGACAAAGGGAATTGTATACGGGGTTGATTGAATCCTCGACATCGTGGTTCATCCGATGAGATCATAGAGGAGCATGTGGGAGCCAACATGGGTATCCAGATCCCGCTGTTGGTTATTGACCGGAGAGCCATCTCGGTCATGTTCAGATGTCTCCGAACCCGTAGGGTCTACACTTAAGGTTCGGTGGCGCTTCGGTTATTAGGAAGACTTGTATGTGATTATCGAATGTTGTTCGAGTCCGGATGAGATCCCGGACGTCACAAGGAGTTCGGAATGGTCGGAGGTGAAGATTTATATATGGGAAGTTGTCATACGGACACCGGAAAGTTTCGGGGCATATCGGTATTGTACCGGGCCACGGAGGGGTTCCAGTGGGTCCACCAGGTGGGGCCACCCCTCTCGGAGGGCCTCATGGGCGCAAGGGGCAGGGAACCAGCCTGGAGGGCTGGGCGCCCCTTGGGCCCATGCGCCTAGGGTTGGGGGGAACCCTAGTGGGGGGCGCCCCTTGCTTGGGGGGCAAGCCCCCTCCTTGGCCGCCGCCCCCTCTAGATCTCATCTAGAGGGGCCGCCCCTTCCCCTTCCCTATAAATAGAGGGGTGAGGGGAGGGCTGCAACACACATACAAGGCGCAGCCCCTCCCCTCCCCAACACCTCTCCTCCTCCGTTGAGTGCTTGGCGAAGCCCTGTCGGAGTACTGCCTCTCCACCATCATCACGCCGTCATGCTGCTGCTGGAGCCTTCTTCCTCAACCTCTCCTTCCCCCTTGCTGGATCAAGAAGGAGGAGACGTCGTCCTCTTCGTACGTGTGTTGAACGCGGAGGTGCTATCCGTTCAGCACTTGGTCATCGGTGACTTGGATCACGGCGAGTACGACTCCATCATCCCCGTTCCCTTGAACGCTTCCGCACGCGATCTACAAGTGGTATGTAGATGCAATCTCTCTCCCATGACTCGTTGCTTAGATGAACTCATAGATGGATCTTGGTGAAACCGTAGGAAAAATTTTAATTTTCTGCAACGTTCCCCAACAGTGGCATCATGAGCTAGGTCTATGCGTAGTTCTCTATTGCACGAGTAGAACGCAATTTTGTTGTGGGCGTAGATCTTGTCAACTTGCTTGCCGCTACTATTCTTTTCTTGCTTCAGCGGTATTGTGGGATGAAGCGGCCCGGACCGACCTTACACGTACGCTTACGTGAGACAGGTTCCACCGACTGACATGCACTAGTTGCATAAGGTGGCTAGCGGGTGTCTGTCTCTCCTACTTTAGTTGGAGCGGATTAGATGAAAAGGGTCCTTATGAAGGGTAAATAGAAGCTGACAAAATCACGTTGTGGTTATTCGTAGGTAAGAAAACGTTCTTGCTAGAACCCAATTGCAGCCACGTAAAAGATGCAACAACAATTAGAGGACGTCTAACTTGTTTTTTCAGCAATTGTCATGTGATGTGATATGGCCAGAAGTTGTGATGAATGATGAATGATATATTGTGATGTATGAGATCATGTTCTTGTAATAGGAATCACGACTTGCATGTCGATGAGTATGACAACCGGCAGGAGCCATAGGAGTTGTCTTATTTTTTGTATGACCTGCGTGTCATTGAAGAAACGCCATGTAAATTACTTTACTTTATTGCTAAACGCGCTAGCCATAGAAGTAGAAGTAGTCGTTGGCGTGACAACTTCATGAAGACACAATGATGGAGATCATGATGATGGGGATCATGGTGTCATGCCGGTGACGAAGATGATCATGGAGCCCCGAAGATGGAGATCGAAGGAGCTATATGATATTGGCCATATCATGTCACTACTTTATATAATTGCATGTGATGTTTATTATGTTTATGCATCTTGTTTACTTAGGACGACGGTAGTAAATAAGATGATCCCTTATAATAATTTCAAGAAAGTGTTCCCCTAAGCGTGCAAAGTGTTGCTAAAGTTCGTCGTTTCAAGCACCACGTGATGATCGGTGTGATAGATCCTTACGTTCACATACAACGGGTGTAAGACAGTTTTACACATGCAAAACACTTAGGGTTAACTTGACGAGCCTAGCATGTATAGACATGGACTCGGAACACAAGAGACCGAAAGGTCGAACATGAGTCGTATGGTAGATACGATCAACATGGAGATGTTCACCGACGATGACTAGTCCGTCTCACGTGATGATCGGACACGGTCTAGTCGACTTGGATCATGTAACACTTAGATGACTAGAGGGATGTCAAATCTGAGTGGGAGTTCATTAAATAATTTGATTATATGAACTTAATTATCATGAACATTAGTCTAAAATCTTTGCAAAATGTCTTGTAGATCAAATGGCCAACGCTCATGTCACCATGAGCTTCAACGTGTTCCTAGAGAAAACCAAGCTGAAAGATGATGGCAGCAACTATTCGGACTGGGTCCGGAACCTGAGGATCATCCTCATAGCAGCCAAGAAACAATATGTCCTAGAAGCACCGCTAGGTGAAGCACCCATCCTGAGAACCAAGACATTATGAATGCTTGGCAGTCTCGTCTTGATGATTACTCCCTCGCTCAAAGGCGGCATGCTTTAGAGCTTAGAACCGGGCTCCAAAAGCGTTTTGAGCAACACGGAGCATATGAGATGTTCGAGGAGCTGAAAATGGTTTTCCAAGCTCATGCCCGGTCGAGAGATATGAAGTCTCCGACAAGTTCTATAGTTGTAAGATGGAGGAAAACAGTTACATCGGTGAGCACATACTCAAAATGTGCAGGTTGCACAACCGCCGTGTCGGTGGAGATCAACCTCCGGACGAGGCGGTCATTGACAGAATCCTTGATCGCTCCCACCGAGCTACAAGAGCTTTGTGATGAACTACAATATGCAGGGGATGGTGGCGACCATTCTGAAGTATTCTCAATGCTGAAGTCAGCAGAGGTTGAAATCAAGAAAGAACATCAAGTGTTGATGGTCAATAAAACCACTAAGTTCAAGAAGGGCAAGGGTAAGAAGAACTTCAAGAAGGACGGCAAGGATGTTGCGCGCCTGTAAGCCAGTTGCCGGAAGAAGTCAAAGAATGGACCCAAGCACGAGGCGAGTGCTTTTATTGCAAAGGAAGGGTCACCGAAGCGGAACTGCCCCAAATACTTAGCGCACAAGAAGGCCAGCAACACTAAAGGTATATTTGATATACATGTAATTGATGTGTACCTTACCATACTCAGTAGTAACTCCCCGGTATTTGATACCGTGCCGTTGTTCATATTTGTAACCCACAGCAGAGCTGCGGAATAAACGGAGGCGGCGAAGGATGAGGTGACGATCTGGCGTCGGGAATGGTTCCAAGGTCGATGTGATCACCGTCGGCACGCTACCTCTACATTTAGCTACGGTATTAGTTTTAAACCTCAATAATTGTTATTTAGTGCCAAGTTTGAGCATGAACATTGTATCAGGATCTCGTTTAATGCGAGATGGTTACTCATTTAAATCCGAGAATAATGGTTGTTCTATTTATATGAGAGATACGTTTTATGGTCATGCTCCGATGGTCAATGGTTTATTCTTAATGAATCTCGAACGTAATATTACACATATTCATAATGTGAATACTAAAATATGTAAAGTTGATAACGATAGTCCCACATACTTGTGGCACTGCCGTCTTGGTCACATTGGTGTCAAGCGCATGAAGAAGCTCCATTCTGATGGACTTTTAGAGTCTCTCGATTATGAATCATTTGACACATGCGAACCATGCCTTATGGGCAAAATGACCAAGACTCCGTTCTCCGAAACAACGGAGCGAGCAACCAACTTGTTGGAAATCATACATACCAATGTGTGCGGTCCAATGAGTGTTGAGGCTCGCGGAGGATATCGTTATGTTCTCACTCTCACAGACGACTTAAGTAGATATGGGTATGTCTACTTGATGAAACACAAGTCTGAGACCTTTGAAAAGTTCAAGGAATTTCAGAATGAGGTAGAGAATCAACGTGACCGAAAGATAAAGTTCCTACGATCAGATCGTGGAGGAGAATATTTAAGTCACAATTTGGTACACACTTAAGGAAATGTGGAATCGTTTCACAACTCACGCCGCCGAACACCTCAACAGAAGCGGTGTGTCCGAACATCGCAATCGCACTCTATTGGATATGGTGCGATCTATGATGTCTCTTCTGATTTATCGCTATCATTTTGGGGATATGCTCTAGAGACAGCTACATTCACTTTAAATAGGGCACCGCCTAAATCCGCTGAGACGACACCGCATGAACTATGGTTTGGGAAGAAACCTAAGCTGTCGTTTCTAAAAGTTTGGGGATGCGATGCTTATGTCAAGAAACTTCAACCTGAAAAGCTCTAACCCAAGTCGGAAAATGCGTCTTCATAGGATACCCTAAGGAAACCATTGGGTATACTTTCTACCTTAGATCCGAAGGCAAGATCTTTGTTGCTAAGAACGGATCCTTTCGGAAAAGAGTTTCTCTCGAAGGAGTAAGTGGGAGGAAAGTAGAACTCGATGAAGTACTACCTCTTGAACCGGAAAGTAGTGCAGCTCAGAAAATGTTCTGTGGTGCCTACACCGATCGGAGAGGAAATTAATGATGATGATCAAGGTACTTGAATCAAGTTGCTACTAAACTTCAGAGGTCCACAAGGACACGTTCCACACCAGTGGTATGGCAACCCTGTCACGGAAATCATGTTGTTAGACAACGGTGAACCTTCGAACTATGAAGAAGCGATGGCGGGCCCAGATTCCAACAAATGGCTAGAAGCCATGCAATCCGAGATAGAATCCATGTATGAAAACAAAGTATAGACTTTGACTGACTTGCCCGATGATCGGCGAGTGATAGAAAACAAATGGATCTTTAAGAAGAAGACGGACGCGGATGGTAATGTCACCATCTATAAAGCTTGACTTGTCGCTAAGGGTTATCGGCAAGTTCAAGGGATTGACTACGATGAGACTTTCTCTCCCGTAGCGAAGCTGAAGTCCGTCTGAATCATGTTAGCAATTGCCGCATACTATGATTATGAGATATGGCAAATGGACATCAAAACGGCATTCCTTAACGGCTATCTTAAGGAAGAATTGTATATGATGCAGCCAGAAGGTTTTGTCGACCCTAAGAATGCTAATAAGGTATGCAAGCTCCAGCGATCCATTTATGGGCTAGTGCAAGCATCTCGGAGTTGGAACATTCGCTTTGATGAGATGATCAAAGCGTTTAGTTTATCTTGAGACTTATGGAGAAGCCTGCGTTTACAAGAAAGTGAGTGGGAGCTCTGTAGCATTTCTCATATTATATGTAGATGACATACTTTTGATGGGAAATGATATAGAACTCTTGGACAACATTAAGGCCTACTTGAATAAAAGTTTTTCAATGAAGGACCTTGGAGAAGCAGCTTATATATTAGGCATCTAGATCTATAGAGATAGATCGAGACGCCTCATAGGTCTTTCACAAAGCACATACCTTGATAAGATATTGAAGAAGTTCAAAATGGATCAGTCCAAGAAAGGGTTCTTGCCTGTATTACAAGGTGTAAAATTGAGCTCGGCTCAATGTCCGACCACGGAAGAAGATATAGAAGAGATGAGTGTCATCCCCTATGCATCAGCCATAGGGTCTCTTATGTATGCCATGCTGTGTACTGACTGATGTAAACCTTGCCATAAGTTTGGTAGGAAGGTACCAAAGTAATCCCGCAAGGAACACCGGACAGCGGTCAAGAATATCTGAAGTACCGAAAAGGACTAAGGACATGTTTTTCGCTTATGGAGGTGACAAAGAGCTCGTCAGAAGGGTTACGCCGACGCTAAGCTTCGACACAGATCTGGATGACTCTAAGTCACAAACCGGATACGTATATATGTTGAATGGTGGAGCAAGAAGCTGGTGCAGCTGCAAAAGAAGCGCCGTGGCGGGATCTACGTGTGAAGCGGAGTACATGGCAGCCTCGGAGGCAGCGCATGAAGCAATTTGGGTGAAGGAGTTCATCACCGACCTAGGAGTCATACCCAATGCGTCGGGCCGATCAAACTCTTCTGTGACAACTTTGGAGCTATTGCACTTGCCAAGGAGCCCATGTTTCACAAGAAGACCAGCACATCAAGCGCCGCTTCAACTCCATCCGTGAAAATGTTCAAGATGGAGACATAGAAATTTGCAAAGTGCATACGGATCTGAATGTCGCAGATCCGCTGACTAAACCTCTCTTCATGGGCAAAACATGATCAACACCGAACTCTATGGGTGTTCGATTCATCAAAATGTAACTAGATTATTGACTCTAGTGCAAGTGGGAGACTGTTGGAAATATGCCCTAGAGGCAATAATAAAAGGATTATTATTATATTTCCTTGTTCGTGATAATTGTCTTTTATTCATGCTATAATTGTATTATCCGGAAATCGTAATACGTGTGAATACATAGACCACAATATGTCCCTAGTGAGCCTCTAGTTGACTAGCTCGTTGATCAATAGATAGTCATGGTTTCTCGACTATGGACATTGGATGTCATTGATAACGGTATCACATCATTAGGAGAATGATGTGATGGACAAGACCCAATCCTAAGCATAGCACAAGATCGTGTAGTTCGTTTTGCTAGAGCTTTGCCAATGTCAAGTATCTCTTCCTTAGACCATGAGATCGTGTAACTCCCGGATACCGTAGGATTGCTTTGGGTGTACCAAACGTCACAACGAATCGGGTGACTATAAAGGTGCACTATGGTATCTCCGAAAATGTCATTGGGTTGACACGGATCGAGGCGGGATTTGTCACCCGTATGACGGAGAGGTATCTCTGGGCCCACTCGGTAATGCATCATCATAATGAGCTCAAAGTGACCAAGTGTTTGGTCACGGATCATGCTTGTTATGGTACGAGTAAAGTGACTTGCTGGTAATGAGACTGAACGAGGTATTGGGATACCGACGATCGAGTCTCGGGCATGTAACGCATCGATTGACAAAGGGAATTGTATCTGGCGTTGATTGAATCCTCGACATCGTGGTTCATCCGATGAGATCATCGAGGAGCATGTAGGAGCCAACATGGGTATCCAGATCCGCTGTTGGTTATTGACCGGAGAGCCATCTCGGTCATGTTCGCAGATGTCTCCGAACCCGTAGGGTCTACACACTTAAGGTTCGGTGGACGCTAGGGTTATTAGGAAGACTTGTATGTGATTACCGAATGTTGTTCGGAGTCCTGGAGGAGATCCCGGACGTCATGAGGAGTTCCGGAATGGTCCGGAGGTGAAGATTTATATATGGGAAGTTGTCATACGGACACCGGAAAGTTTAGGGGCATATCGGTATGGTACAGGGGCCACCGGGGGTTCCGGGTCCACCGGAGGGGCCACCCCTCTCGAAGGGCCTCATGGGCCGCAGGGGCAGGGAACCAGCCTGGAGGGCTGGGCGCGCCCCTTGGGCCCATGCGCCTAGGGTTGGGGGAACCCTAGTGGGGTGCCCTCCTTGCTTGGGGGGGGCAAGCCCCTCCTTGGCCACCGCCCCTAGATCTCATCTAGAGGGGCCGCCCCCTCCCCTTCCCTAAAAATAGAGGGGCGAGGGAGGCTGCAACACACATCCAAGGCGCAGCCCTCCCTCCCAACACCTCTCCTCCTCCGTTGAGTGCTCGGTGAAGCCACGCCGAGATCTTGCCTCTCCACCATCATCACGCCGTCGTGCTGCTGCTGGAGCCTTCTTCCTCAACCTCTCCTTCCCCCTTGCTGGATCAAGAAGGAGGAGACGTCGTCCTCTCCATACGTGTGTTGAACGCGGAGGTGCTGTCCGTTCAGCACTTGGTCATCGGTGATTTGGATCACGGCGAGTACGACTCCATCATCCCCGTTCCCTTGAACGCTTCCGCACGCGATCTACATGTGGTATGTAGATGCAATCTCTCTCCCATGACTCGTTGCTTAGATGAACTCATAGATGGATCTTGGTGAAACCGTAGGAAAAATTTTAATTTTCTGCAACGTTCCCCAACAATAGCTACCGATCTGCTCCAGATGGCCAAACGAGTTGGCCCGCAGTGCGAAGACGTTGAGTATGAAGATTTGTCCGGGGAGAAGGGTTTCTCCTTGGACAGCATCGTCGTTGACGATTGAAGGGGCCATCAAACCTTTTGGGGACGGCACAGCGGAACTCTCAATGAAAGCACCAATGTCGGTGTCAAACCGGCGGATCTCCGGTAGGGGGTCCCGAACTGCGCGTCTAAGGATGATGGTTACAGGAGACGGGGGACACAATGTTTACCCAGGTTTGGGCCCCCTCTATGGAGGTAATACCCTACTTCCTGCTTGATTGATCTTTATGAATATGAGTATTACAAGAGTTGATCTACCACGAGATCATAATGGCTAAACTCTAAAAGCCTAGCCTGCATAACTATGGTTATTAGTATCCGGTCCTACAGACGTAACCCTCCAGTTTATATAGACACCGGAGGGATCTAGGGTTACACGAAGTCGGTTACGGAGAAAGGAATCTTCATAGTTGATCGCCAAGCTTGCCTTCCATGCCAAGGAGAGTCCCGTCCAGACACGGGTGGAGTCTTTGGTCTTCATATCTTCACAGCCCATCAGTCCGGCCCATGGCTAACAGACCGGATGCCCGAGGACCCCTTAGTCCAGGATTCCCTCATTCCCCACAGCATAACCACCGATAAAACTCGACTACGCTTCAGTATACCACCCGCTAACTAATGTGCAGGTAGAGCGAGCAAACAGATTAATTATGAGCGGCATAAAACCTCGTTTAATCCACTCACTTAACGAATCAGATCATCACTGGGTAGAGGCCGAAAGCTAGTGTTCTTACAGAAAATAATAGGTCGGCCTCAGGGGAAGTGAAAATAACCAGGCGCTAGCCGCCAGCTCGACTAACCTTGGTTCCTAAAAACCACACACATCTGTGTATTACCAGCATCCGGATTCACGGCTTATGGTCAACATACCACACCCTAAGAAAGGAACCCTTGGAGCAACTATTTTCTTCAAAAGATGTTTCTTACGTTACAAAGTAATATAACATAGCTTGCTGCACGCGCTTAGTCTGTTCTCACCAAATGGCTAGATTGCCTGGTCACTGGAAGTATTCCCTGTTTGTTGGGGCGTATAGTACGAAACACTGCCCGATCACTGGTCGAGAAGGCAGAAGCCGATGGCCGGTTACGACAACATTGTTACTGTGGTTTGAGAATGGCGCGATGTAAAGTACATGGATACATAGAATCACACACCCTACTCTTTATCATACACTAAGCTAAGTGGTATTTCCCGCCCATTTGGCCCCACGGGTCCCACTCAAGCCATATGTTCAGGCCCGAGTTTGGTGAACCGGGTCTTTACCATTGCCCAAGCCTCGCGCGCCCCTTCCGGGCATGCCGATGTCTTCCACAATTCAAAGCGTTGCCTCGCCCCTTTAAAGCGGCTAGCCATCTCTGCCATGCTCTCCGATGGCACCTCTAGCGGCCATAATGCCTTAACCATGCTTTTCATGGCCTTCCGGGCTCTTTCGTTCGTTTTGGTCAATTCCTTCAAAAGATTCTCGCTAAAGGAACCCATCTCCTCTTCCGGCCACCCTGTCAGGAGATCTAGCAAATGGAGGCAACACGCTTTTCAAAATATTGTGATCACACACATATGCGTGAGATTGAATTCTTGACTTACCAAATATGCCACCTTTGAGCTTCTGGTTTCCTCCAAGGTTTGTGCCAATTGAGATTTTAAACTCTCGATTTCTTTGGCTTTCCGCTGATTTTCCACCTTGAGCTCATTCTTCTCCTCCTGACTCCATGTTAGTACTCGTTTGCCAGCCTCTAATTCCCTCCGCAGTTGGTTCATGGATTCAGTGGCTGTAGGGATGGCATGGTATTAATACGCAGGGAACTCCATATACAGTCTTCCAGCATTCTAAAGCTTTTTCACTTCCCAGGATTTTCATAGGTAGCTTTCTTGGCCGTTTCTAGTTCGGCTTTCGCATCAGCCAACTGTGTTCGGCTCAGCTTGAGGTCTTCGGACAACTTGTTATTTTGTTCACTCGCGGCCTACAAAATCAAGATAATTTCGATCCTTAACTCGGCTGTCCCCCTACCCCAAATTAAGGCTTGGGAGCAACTAGGATAGGGATTATGATATGCTCTTAAAAGCTATTTAAAACTCACACCTACATCTTAGCAAAAAAAGATTGGCGATTCTTTCTAGTCTGATCGGGCCGTTCCAAGGTACATATCCACCGAATTAAATGCATTGAATTCCTGGTCGGTGAAGGCAGCATGACGTAAGGATTCCCTCTGGCGGCGGTGATTCATCGAATAAAGGGTGGGCCGTTGGCCTACTACATGTGGGCCGAACTGATGGGCCATTATAGGGCCAAGCTATTGTGCGGGTTGTGGACGGATAGGAGATCTTCGAAGACATGGCATACCCTCCAAGTCAAGATTAGGCATGGTATTTCCTTACTTGTGGCTGATCGCATGTAACCCTAACCCTACTGGTGCTTATATAAACCAGGGGATTTTAGACTTGAGGCTAGAGCAACATCCATCACCCCATCAACCTAGGGTTTAGCTTGCCTGCTCTCGAGGTAGATCGACTTTGTAACCATATCATACATCAAATACAATCAAGCAGGATGTAGGGTTTTACCTCTTTGAGAGGGCCTGAACCTGGGTAAACACCGTGTCCATCATCCCTTGTTCCCCATCGATCCAAGATACACAACTCGGGACCCCCTACCCGAGATCCGCCGGTTTTGACACCGACACATGTCCTCCTTTGAATTGCCACCCTGTGGCCACTCTTTCCCTCTCATATTTTTGGGGAAGAGGACAAAGGCACTACAAAAGGGGCAGGGCTGCTTCCATGTAAGGGGATCAAACCATTCGCCGCCACACCATGTGTACCTAGAGCCACAAGCTCTCCATTATAGAGCAATCCAACAAGGCAGGAGTAGGTTATTACACCGCAAGGTGGCCCGAACTTGGGTAGCTCGCGCATCCCCTTCGTGTCCGGTGTGCGTGAGTGTTCTCGTCGTGATCTCGCCGAAGTTGTCATCGGGTCATAGGTCATTAAGCAAAGCCCCCCAGAGTTCAAACCGTAGTTCTTGGATAATTTTCTTGGACGCAGATCCTAGACTCCGACATTTGGCGTGCTAGGTAGGGGGACTTCTCATCTTCGCGCCTTCAACCTCGACTTCAACATCGACATGGACAAAGTTGCCGCTCGCCAGGAACACGCTATGCGCCGAGGTGCCGCCGGGGTCCACACGTCGCCCGCCGCCTGTGGTGCCCCTGGGCGGTGCCCTCTGCTACCTCTTGAGCACTGTGTTGGATTTCCTTGAAGAGGAAAGGGTGATGCAGCACAGTAGCGTAAGTATTTCCCTTAGTTTTTGAGAACCAAGGTATCAATGCAGTAGGACTCTACGCGCGAGTCCCTCGTACCTACACAAAACAAATAACTCCTCGCAACCAATGCGATAAGGGGTTGTCAATCCCTTCACGGTCACTTACGAGAGTGAGATCTGATAGATATGATAGGATAATATTTTTGGTATTTTTGTGATAAAGATGCAAAGTAAAATAAAAGCAAAGGAAATAACAAAGTGTTGGAAGATTGATATGATGAAGATAGACCCGGGGGCCATAGGTTTCATGTAACGCCCTCGATGCGGCTATATCTCCCACATGTCGAAGCACGACTTAGAGGCAAAAACGCATTGAAAGCAATGTCGCAAGTGAGGTAATCTTCACACAACCCATGTAATACATAAGGGAAAGAGGTACATAGTTGGTTTACAGTCGCCACTTCACACAATACATAAATAAACATCCATCATTCAGATTACACTCAAGGTCCGACTACGGAACCAAAATAAAAGAAGATACCCCAAATGCTACACAGATCCCCGATCGTCCCAACTGGCTCCACTCACTGATCATCAGGAAAAGACACATAGTAACGACCACGTTCCTCGTCGAACTCCCACTTGAGCTCGGTTCGCCACCTGACCGCATCGTCGGCACCTGCAACTGTTTTGGTAGAATCTATGAGTCACGGGGACTCAGCAATCTCACACCCGCGAGATCAAGACTATTTAAGCTTATAGGAAGGACAGAGTTGTAAGGTGGAGCTGCAGCAAGCGACTAGCATATATGGTGGCTACATTCGCAAAAGAGAGCGAGAAGAGAAGCAAAGCACGGTCGTGAAACTAGTAGCGATCAAGAAGTGATCCTGAACTACTTACGTCAAACATTACTCCAACACCGTGTTCACTTCCCGGACTCCGCCGAGAAGAGACCATCACGGTTACACACGCGGTTGAGGTGTATTTTAATTAAGGTCAACTTCGGGTTTTCTACAACCGGACATTAACAAATTCCCATCTGCCTCATAACCGCGGGCACGGCTTTCGAAAGATAATACCCTGCAGGGGTGTCCCAACTTAGCCCATTATAAGCTCTCACGGTCAACGAAGGATATTCCTTCTATCGGGAAGACCCGATCAATCTCGGAATCCCGGACTACAAGACATTTCGACAGCAATAAAACAAGACCAGCAAAGCCGCCCGAATGTGCCGACAAATCCCGATAGGAGCTGCACATATCTCGTTCTCGTGGCACACCGGATGAGCAGTACGTCGGCAACGGAAGATGCCCCAAGTTGCCTCGGGTGGCACCGCAAGTGGCTCTAGGTTGGACCAACGCCGAGGAGCATTGGCCGGGGGTTAAATAAAGATGACCCTCGGGCTCGCGAAAACCGGGGAAAAAGGCTTAGGTGGCAAATGGTAAAACCAAAGTTGGGCCTTCTTTGGAGGAGTCTTATTCAAAGCGAACTGTCAAGGGGTACCATAAATCACCCAACCGTAAGGAACACGAAATCAAGGAACATAACACCGGTATGACGGAAACTAGGGTGGCAAGAGTGGAACAAAACACTGCATAAGGCCGAGCCTTCCACCCTTTACCAAGTATATAGATGCATTAATTATAGCAGATATATATTGTGATATCCCCAACAAGTAAACATGTTCCAACAAGGAACAACATCTCCATGTTCCAACACGGGACAAGCTTCAACTTCACCTGCAACTAGCAACGCTATAAGAGGGGCTGAGCAAAGCGGTAACATAGCCAATCAACGGTTTGCTAGGAAAGGATGGTTAGGGGCTGACATGGCAATATGGGTGGCATGGTAAGCAAGTGATAGGCATCGTATCATAGGCATAGCAAAAGAGCGAGCATCTAGCATAGCAAAGATAGAAGTGATTTCGAGGGTATGGTCATCTTGCCTGCAATGTTCTCAGAGTTGTCGAAAGCTTGATCCTCGTAAGCGTACTCAACAGGTTCCTCGTTCATGTACTCGTCTCCCGGCTCTACCCAAAGCAAGAACACAAACAAAGGAACCACAATAAATCACGGCGTAATGCACAAGCAACATGATGCAATATATGGCATGATATGCGAGATGTGATATGCAATGCGTATGCGCGCTCCGGAAGGAAAATGATGAACCAGGCATCAACTTGGCAAACCAAGTATGCCGCTGGAAAGATGAGATGATTTCGGTTGAAATCGATATAAAGATCACCGGAATCGGATTCACGGTTTGCAAATGACAAGCAAAACAAGAATGGCACAAATCTGCCATTAACAGCATGATACCACTTAGCAAGCAACAAGAAATTAAGCTACTGCACCCAAACGTATCAACAAAGCATATGGCAGTGATCTACTCAAGATGCTTGACAAAAGATGAACACTGAGCTACGGTTAATTCACAACATTACAGGTTCAAACAAGCATGGCAAAAGTGCAAAACATATCAGCTTCACAGACTTGGTGAAATTACTGAACATGGCAAAAACAGCATCAGGTAGCAATGTTCAGAGCAACAAAACTACATACTAAAGGAACTTATAATAGCAAAACAAGGCATGGAATGAATCTACTCAAAGCATAGAACAAAAGTCCCTTACTGACCATAAGCCAAAAAGGATCAGAAAATATAGTAACACCCATGTCAAAATGGCAATTTTCGTTAACAGATTCAGCAACATGACATGTCAAAAACAGATAACAAGTAGGCATGTTTAAGAGCTCAAAGCACTCACTACAGAGCCTTACATGATAATCTAATCATACATACATCAATAAGACATGGCATAGAAGACATACATGGCAAGAACAACATCATAGCATACACGGATCAACCACAACAACCTTGGCAAAATTGAATAACATGTAAACAATCTGCCAGGAAACATTTTGTAGCAAAAGTAGAGCTCGATTGACTCAAGCTATGGCACTCCATAATTGCAAACAAAGGCACGGATGGATAGAGCATAACCGTATGTTCAAAACATCCTTACTGAAGTATCTCAAAATATGCATGGATCTCTTGGTAGCATCAAGTTAACATGGCATCAAAATATCAGCTAAACAGGGCTGAAATCAGCAACATCAGGAAGCCTACTTTGCATGCTTGTGCTAGTCACCACATAGATCACAAAAATACATGGCATACACCCCTGGAAAGATGGCATGGCATATTACAAAACACATGTAGGACTCAAATTCATAGGGTGCACACATCAATCATAGACAAATAACAAAAGTGCATGTTCTGTTAAGAAACAGAAACTAACATCACATAGCCCTCTTCCAACAGAATTTCGGGCATCAAGATGAGCTCAAATGAAAATGATGCAATGGGATGAAATGATCTACTCTTCGAGGCGAACATTTTGACATATAACACGCACGAAACGGAGCTACAGGTGCAAAGTTATGATGCGTTGAAAATGCCACAAATTATCAACGGAATAAAAACTTAGACGATTTTTGAGGGGGGAAGAAGTCAACCGATCGGACTCTTCAGATCCAGATCCGATCGGGCGGCGGCGCGGCGGCTCGCCGAGGCGGAAGAGGCCGGGCGCCGGGCCGGGCGGGACGGCGGATCCGCCGGGCGGGGCGCGGGCGGGCGGCGGTCGCCGGCGGGCAGAGGCGGCGGGCGCTGGGCACCATGGGCGGGCGAGGCGCACGGCGAGGTCCGGCGGGGGTCGGCGTCAGGGGCGGAGAGGCGGCGGAGGCCGGGCCGGCGAGGCGGCGGAGGGGCTTGGCGGGCGGCCAGGAGGGCGGGCGCTGGCCTGGCTGCCTGGCGGGCGGCGAAGCTGGGGACCAGGCGCACGTGGCACGCCCCGGTTGGCCGGGCGGCGGCGGCGCGGACACGTCCGCCGGCGCGGAAATTTTGTCCGGGCGCGAGGTAGGGGAAGGCTAGGGTTGGACCCGGATTTGGAATGGGGGGTGTTTAAATAGGCATAGAGGGAGCTAGGAGAGTCCAAATGAGGTGTAGTTTTCGCCCACACGATCGTGATCGAACGACGGAGAGCATGGAAGTGACTTAGATGGGTTATTGGACTATTTTGGAGGGGTGTTGGGCTGCAACTTAAAAGAGGCCTTTTGAGGTGTAGTTAACCGTTGGAGTACCAAACGAGCTCAAATGACCGAAACTTGACAGGTGGTCTACGGTGGTATACCAAGGCCACTTGACAAACCTCGGTCCATTCGAGAAGGTTTAGTAGCCGCACACGGAAAAACGTAAAAGGGGCGCCGGAGGACATAGGAGTGCGGATTGCAAAAGCGGACAACGGGAAAAATGCTCGGAATCATGAGGCGAACACGTATGCAAATCGATGCACATGATGACATGATATGAAATGCATGACATGGACAAAATGCAAAACGAAAGGCAAAAGCCCAACCACGGAGGAATATCATATCACAATGCGAAAATGGCAAGAGTTGGAGTTACAAATATGGAAAGTTACATCCGGGTGTTACAACACTCCACCACTACAAGAGGATCTCGTCCGAGATCTAGGACTGAAAGAACTCCGGATATTCGAACGGAGGTGATCCTCGCGCCCCGTGTGGCTTCACGGTCGGAATGGTGTGACCACTTCACTTTCAGGAATTTGATTGACTTGTTGCGAGTCTTGCGATCGGTCTCTTCAAGAATAGCAACGGGGTGCTCATGATAAGAGAGATCTTCTTGAAGGTCAATTTCTTCGAAGTTGATAGTGCGTTCAGGAGTCTTGAAGCACTTGCGAAGCTGTGACACGTGAAACACATCGTGCACGTTTGCAAAGTTGGATGGAAGCTCAAGTTGATAGGCGAGATCGCCTCTTTTGCCAATGATCTTGAAAGGACCCACGTATCTTGGGGCAAGCTTCCTTTGATACCGAGCGGCGAGTGCCTTTCATTGAGAGACGCGGAGGTAGACATGGTCTCCGATTTCAAAAGCCACATCACGGTGCTTATCATCATAATAGCTCTTTCCGCGCGATTGCGGGGCTTTGAGATTCTCACGAATGACTTTGCACATTTCTTGACTTCGTGATCAAGTCATTGCCAAGAAGTTGGTGTTCACCTGTCTCGGACCAATTGAGAGGAGTACGGCACTTTACGCCATAGAGAATTTCGAATGGGGCCTTGCCGAACTCGCTGGAAGCTGTTGTTGTAGGAGAACTTCGGCATATGGAAGACAATCTTCCCATTTCATACCGAAGGAAATGACAGAAGCCCTGAGCATATCTTCAAGGATTTGATTAACTCGCTCGACTTGGCCACTTGTTTGAGGATGGAAAGCTGTGCTGAAACAAATGTTGGTGCCCATGGCCTTCTGAAAAGAATCCCAAAACTTGGAGGTAAAGATGCTGCCACGGTCTGAAGAGATCACTTGTGGAATGCCATGCAAGGAGACAATCCTGGATGTGTATAGCTCTGCCAACTGAGCTGCTGTGATAGATTCTTTGATTGGAAGAAAATGAGCCACTTTAGTAAGCTTGTCAATGACAACGAAGATAGCATCATTTCCACGCTTGGACTTAGGAAATCCAGTCACGAAGTCCATTTCAATATGATCAAACTTCCATTCGGAATAGCAAGAGGTTGAAGGAGACCAGCTGGTCGTTGGTGTTCGCTTTCACTCTTCCGCAGACATCACACTCATTCACGAATTGAGCAATTTCTCGCTTCATTCGAGTCCACCAATATGACTGCTTGAGGTCATGGTACATCTTCGTACTTCGGGATGAATGGATAGAAGCGAATTGTGTGCCTCGTTCATAATGACTTTACGTAGATCACCCTTAGGAACCACAATCCGGTCCTCGAAGAAAAGAGTATCTTTGTCATCAACGTGGAAGCACTTGTACTTGAAATGCCCTTGTCGATACCACGTTTCACCTTTTCACCATGGTATCCAGGAGTTGAGCCTCACGAATCTGATCTTCCAAAGTAGGAGAGACTATGAGGTTGGCAAGAAAGCCTTGAGGAACAACTTGAAGATTCAGCTATGGAAAGCTTCACAGAGATCCCGTTGGAAGGGCTTGAGGATTAAACTGTTGCGATAAGCCTTCTGCTCAAAGCATCTGCAATCACATTGGCCTTGCCCGGAGTATATTCAATACTTGGGTTGTACTCTTGAATCATTTCGACCCATCGAGTCTGCCTGAGGTTGAGGTTGGGTTGAGTGAAGATATACTTGAGACTCTTGTGATCGGTGAAAATGTCCACTTTCCTTCCCAACAAGAGATGTCTCCATGTTATCAATGCATGGACAACTGCCGCCAACTCAAGATCATGAGTGGGGTAGTTCTTTTCGTTGAGCTTCGGTGACGAGAGGTATAAGCCACAACTCTCTTCTCTTGCATTAACACAGCACCGAGACCTTGAAGAGAAGCATCACGTAAAACTTGAATGGCTTGGATTCATCAGAGGAGTCAAGACAGGAGCTGTGACGAGTTTCTCTTTGAGGGTATTGAAAGCAACGTCACACTCAGGAGACCAGACATACTTCACATGCTTCGGAGGAGGTTGGAAAGAGGCTTTGCAATCTTGGAGAAGTTCTCAACGAATCTTGACAATAGCTTGCAAGACCAAGAAAACTCATGGAGCTGCTTGACATTCGAGGAGGTTCCCAATTCACAGCTGCGGACACCTTCTCGGGATTAACAGCGATGCCCTTGGCGGAGATGATATGACCAAGATAAAGCACTTCATCAAGCCAAAATTCACATTTGGATAACTTAGCATAGAATTGATACTCTCGAGCTTGTCTAGCACCAATCGCAAATGTTTGGCATGATCCTTCTTATTCTTGGAGAAGACCAAAATATCATCAAGATAGACCAAGACGAATTCATTGGTGTAGGGGTTGAAGATGAAGTTCATCATCCGAGAGAATGTTGGAGGAGCATTGACAAGGCGAAAGACATGACAAGTATATTCATAAGAACCAAAGCTTGTTCGAATGCTGTCTTGGGAATATCTTGTTCACGAATGCGAATCTGATGATAACCCATCTGAAGGTCAAGCTTGGAGAACACTTTAGCACCTTTGAGTTGCTCGAAAAGCTCATTGATGTTGGGAAGTGGATACTTGTTCTTGATTGTCTTCTTATTCAATGGACGGTAATCGACGAAGTCGGTCCGTGCCATCCTTCTTCGGACAAAAGAACACCACAACCCCAAGGAGATGAACTCGGTCCGATCAAACCAGACGCTCTTGTTCATCGAGCTGCTTCTTCAATTCCTTCAGCTCATCAGGTCCAAGCTTGTATGGACGCTTGCAAACGGGTTGATGCGGGCTCAAGATCGATAACGAACTCAAGCGGCGATGAGGAGGCATACCGGAAGCTCTTACGGAAAGACATCTTGGTACTCACAAACGATCGAATCGAGAGATAGCATCCAATTCGCCCTTCTCATTGAGAGAAAACAACCGAATGGTTTCATCACGAGCGGCATAGATGATCACATCATTAGAAGAGTGAGTCAAATGAATTTCCCTGGCAGCACAATCAAGCTGAGCTTTGTGCTGATAAAGCCAGTCCATTCCGAGAATAAGATCAATATCCGAGTCACCCAGGACAATTGGTTTAGCCAGAAATACATAATCGCCCATCTTGATACCGACATTCGGAACCAAAACTCGAGAAGTCATTTGCTTGCCCGGGGACACAATCTTCAACGAAATAGGAATCTTTTCCGTCACCAACTCATGCTTGGCAACAAAAGGTCTCGAAATGAAAGAAAGCGATGCACCAGTATCAAATAAGACTTTTGCAGGAATATCATTAACTGAGAGATTACCCATTATCACATCAGAAGATTCCTCTGCTTGAGCTGCATTCATCATGTTCACCTTTGCAGACTTGGGATTATGCTTGACCACCTTGCATTGCTTGGAAGATTTCACAGAGGAGGAGGCGGAAGGCGCCTTTGGTTGAAGCACTTGTTCGCATAGTGACCTTTTTGCTGACACTTGTTGCAAGTCACCTCGAGAGCGGACGGTGGTAAGGAGCACTTGACCTTGGAGCTTGAGAATTAGACTTGTTACGATAGCCTGGTTGGGTGGGTGGGAAGATCCACGCCACCTGAGTTCTTCTGGCGATAAGGCCGACGGAACGGAGGAGGAGGAAGGTAGAACTTCTGCTGCTTAGCTGCCACTTGAGAGGAAGAAGAAGACTGAACTGCATCCCCGATTCTCTTCTTAGAAGCCTCACATTTGAGTTGGGCAGCTTCTTGCTTGATGCCATGTTGTAGAATTCATCATACTTTTACGGCTCAAAAGCACAAGAGCTAATTGCAGATCTTCTCTGAGACCACCTCTGAATTGATAGATCATACTCTTTTCATCGTGGACGTCTTGCTTAGCAAAGCGAGCGAAGTTTTCGAACTGGATATTGTATTGATACACGACATGTTGCCTTGCTTGTGATTGCGGAACTCCTCACGCTTGCTCTCAACAACACTTTTCGGAATGTGGTGAGCTCTGAAATCTCGGCGGAACTCATCCCAGGTAATGACACGACCTCCTCTGGAATCTTTGTATTGCTGGAACCACTCAACAGCTTGGTCCTTGAGTTCAAACGATGCAAACTTGACAAAGTCCTCAGGTCTGACATTGCTACATTCAAAATGCTTGCAGATGTCCACAAGCCAATCGTCGGCGTCTGTGGCCTCGACGCAGAAACTGAAAGACTTCGGCTGATTAGCGAGGAACTGACT
Organism: Aegilops longissima; assembly: GCA_021605205.1. Classification (NCBI taxonomy): domain Eukaryota; kingdom Viridiplantae; phylum Streptophyta; class Magnoliopsida; order Poales; family Poaceae; genus Aegilops; species Aegilops longissima. The sequence goes on along the minus strand of CM038677.1, from coordinate 192,222,720 downwards.
GAGAGTAGCAAAGTGCGGCTGGTTGTTGCCTTGACCTTGATTTCCTTGACTGCCTTGCCCTTGAGTACGCTCTTGCAAGAGCTGCAAAATCATCGAGCATTGGCATTGGTGGCTGCCATGATAGCTTGCCAGCCTCCGGAGGCGGAGGTGGAGGTGGAGGTTCGATGATTCCCATCATTTCGTTCCGGATTCGAGACGTTGGCGGAGCCATCTGAAGAGGGTGACATCCGTTAGCACTTGATAGACAGATAGACAAGTTGAATCAACGGATAGAAATTGCAACATATAGTCTTCACAATAAACATTCAAACAAGGATGAGCGAATGAATTCCAAAAGTTAACATCACCGTCCATTAAGGTGAGAAGCCACTTGATTAAGGTTGATGAAAAAATAACAAGGTACGATGGAACAAATAAGTGGTAAGGATTACCCAATCACGAACCAAATATCTGCGGGAAGAAATGCTAAGAGCTACTTGAATCCCACCTATAAACTCCCGAAACTTTACGGTTATGCAATCTGGTGTTGGGGATACAGGGACACAAAATATATCACCCAAACTAACAATACCTAGATCCATTTGTATCCATCCGTCAACACATAACCAAGAAACCTTCGAAATCGTGTACCTCGACCTTGAAAAGCATCCGTTATACGAGTCATGGCAATACTCGAGCTCGCCCAAGATCAAGTTATCGGGTTATCTCACCAACAATCGCACAAAAGAGATTTCGATGTCGGTAAAACTCAGGTATTCGAATCTGCAACGATAAAATTGTGACGACAACACCTTGGAGCTCAACTCCCGGACACCGCCACAACCCCTAAATGTCGGGAGGCACCAAGAACAATGTTCTTGTCACAAAACCATCGAACGATCCCAAGATACCCGTGATCCTAAAATTTTTTTAGTGAAATTTGAGGAGAGGAGAGTCAAAACTTCTCGTCGGGAGACCTCACCAGAGCGACGAAGGGACTGGGGAGTAAAAGAATCCTACTCTCCGATATATATAATCCTAAGACTCAAAACATTTTCCGTTCTAGACTCAACAACGCCATGACAAACAATCAAGTAGGGGCTCCTAAGTCGGGAAGGCTCGATTACCAACTTGTAACGCCCTCGATGTGGCTATATCTCCCGTGTCGAAGCACGACTTAGAGGTATAACCGCATTGAAAGCAATGTCGCAAGTGAGGTAATCTTCACACAACCCATGTAATACATAAGGAAAGAGGTACATAGTTGGCTTACGATCGCCACTTCACACAATACATAAATAAACATCCATCATTCAGATTACACTCAAGGTCCGACTACGGAACCAAAATAAAAGAAGATACCCCAAATGCTACACAGATCCCCGATCGTCCCAACTGAGCTCCACTCGATCATCGGGAAAAGACACATAGTAACGACCACGTTCCTCGTCGAACTCCCACTTGAGCTCGGTTGCGTCACCTGACTTGGCATCGTCGGCACTGCAACTGTTTTGGTAGAATCTGTGAGTCACGGGACTCAGCAATCTCACACCCGCGAGATCAAGACTATTTAAGCTTATAGGAAGGACAGAGTTGTAAGGTGGAGCTGCAGCAAGCGACTAGCATATATGGTGGCTACATTCGCAAAAGAGAGCGAGAAGAGAAGCAAAGCACGGTCGTGAAACTAGTAGCGATCAAGAAGTGATCTGAACTACTTACGTCAAACATTACTCCAACACGTGTTCACTTCCGGACTCCCGAGAAGAGACCATCACGGTTACACACGCCGTTGAGGTGTATTTTAATTAAGGTCAACCGGGTTTTCTACAACCGGACATTAACAAATTCCCATCTGCCTCATAACCGCGGCACGGCTTTGAAAGATAATACCTGCAGGGTGTCCCAACTTAGCCCATTATAAGCTCTCACGGTCAACGAAGGATATTCCTTCTACGGGAAGACCCGATCAATCTCGAATCCCGGACTACAAGACATTTCGACACAATAAAACAAGACCAGCAAAGCCGCCCGAATGTGCCGACAAATCCCGATAGGAGCTGCACATATCTCGTTCTCGTGGCACACCGGATGAGCAGTACGTCGACGGCAACCAAGATGCCCCAAGTTGCCTCGAGGTGGCACCGCAAGTGGCTCTAGGTTGGACCAACGCTCGAGGAGCATTGGCTCGGGGGGTTAAATAAAGATGACCCTCGGCTCGCGAAAACCCGGGGAAAAAGGCTTAGGTGGCAAATGGTAAAACCAAAGTTGGGCCTTTTTGGAGGAGTCTTATTCAAAGCGAACTGTCAAGGGGTCCCATAAATCACCCAACCGTGTAAGGAACGCGAAATCAAGGAACATAACACGGTATGACGGAAACTAGGGTGGCAAGAGTGGAACAAAACACCGGGCATAAGGCCGAGCCTTCCACCCTTTACCAAGTATATAGATGCATTAATTATAGCAGATATATATTGTGATATCCCCAACAAGTAAACATGTTCCAACAAGGAACAACATCTCCATGTTCCAACAAGGAACAAGCTTCAACTTCACCGCAACTAGCAACGCTATAAGAGGGCTGAGCAAAGCGGTAACATAGCCAATCAACGGTTTGCTAGGAAAGGATGGTTAGGGGCTGACATGGCAATATGGGTGGCATGGTAAGCAAGTGATAGGCATCGTAGCATAGGCATAGCAAAAGAGCGAGCATCTAGCATAGCAAAGATAGAAGTGATTTCGAGGGTATGGTCATCTTGCCTGCAATGTTCTCAGAGTTGTCGAAAGCTTGATCCTCGTAAGCATACTCAACAGGTTCCTCGTTCACGTACTCGTGTCCCGGCTCTACCCAAATCAAGAACACAAACAAAGGAACCACAATAAATCACGGTGCAATGCACAAGCAACATGATGCAATATATGGCATGATATGCGAGATGTGATATGCAATGCGTATGCGCGCTCCGGAAGGAAAATGATGAACCAGGCATCAACTTGGCAAACCAAGTATGCCGCTGGAAAGATGAGATGATTTCGGTTGAAATCGATATAAAGATCACCGGAATCGGATGCACGGTTTGCAAATGACAAGCAAAACAAGAATGGCACAAATCTGCCATTAACAGCATGATACCACTTAGCAAGCAACAAGAAATTAAGCTACTGCACCCAACCGTATCAACAAAGCATATGGCAGTGATCTACTCAAGATGGTTGACAAAAGATGAACACTGAGCTACGGCTAATTCACAACATTACAGGTTCAAACAAACATGGCAAAAGTGCAAAACATATCAGCTTCACAGACTTAGTGAAATTACTGAACATGGCAAAAACAGCATCAGGTAGCAATGTTCAGAGCAACAAAATTACATGCTACAGGAACTTATAATAGCAAAACAAGGCATGGCATGAATCCACTCAAAGCATAGAACAAAAGTCCCTTATTGACCATAAGCCAAAAAGGATCAGAAAATATAGTAACACCCATGTCAAAATGGCAAGTTTCGTTAACAGATTCAGCAACATGACATGTCAAAAACAGATAACAAGTAGGCATGTTTAAGAGATCAAAGCACTCACTACAGAGCCTTACATGATAATCTAAGCATACATACATCAAGAATACATGGCATAGAAGACATACATGGCAAGAACAACATCATAGCATACACAGATCAACCACAACAACCTTGGCAAAATTGAATAACATGTAAACAATCTGCCAGGAAACATTTTATAGCAAAAGTAGAGCTCGATTTACTCAAGCTATGGCACTCCATAATTGCAAACAAAGGCATGGATGGATAGAGCATAACCATATTTTCAAAACATCCTTACTGAAGTATCTCAAAATATGCATGGATCTCTTGGTAGCATCAAGTTAACATGGCATCAAAATATCAGCTAAACAGGGCTGAAATCAGCAACATCAGGAAGCCTACTTTGCATGCTTGTGCGAGTCACCACATAGATCATAAAAATACAGGGCATACACCCCTGGAAAGATGGCATGGCATATTACAAAACACATGTCGGACTCAAATTCATAGGGTGCACACATCAATCATAGCAAAAGTAACAAAAGTGCATGTTCTGTTAAGAAACAGAAACTAACATCACATAGCCCTCTTCCAACAGCATTTCGGGAATCAAGATGAGCTCAAATGGAAATGATGCAATGGGATGAAATGATCCACTCTTCGAGACGAACATTTGGACATATAACACGCACGAAACGGAGCTACAGGTGCAAAGTTATGATGCGTTGAAAATGCCACAAATTATCAATGGAATAAAAACTTAGACGATTTTTGAGGGGGGAAGAAGTCAACCGATCGGACTCTTCGGATCCAGATCCGATCGGGCGGCCGGCGGCGGTGGTGCGGCTCGCCGGAGTGCGGGAAGAGGCCAGGCGCTCGGGGCCGGGCGGGACGGCGGATCCGGCCGGCGGGAGCGGGCAGGCGGCGGCTCGCGCCGGGGCGGCGGCGGGCGCGGGCACCATGGCGGCAGGAGGCGCACGGCGAGGTCCGGCGGGGGTCGGGCGGCGGCATGGAGAGGCGGCGGAGGCCGGGCGGGCGAGGGCGGCGGAGGGCGGCGCGGGCCCCATGGCCAGCATGCTGCCTGGGCGCGGCGAAGCTGGGGACAGGCGCCACGTGGCACGCCTGTTGGTTGGCGGCGGCGGTGACGGACACGTCCTTGTGGAAATTTTGTCCCAAGCGAGGTAGGGGAAGGCTAGGGTTGGACCCGGATTTGGAATGGGGGGTGTTTAAATAGGCATAGAGGGAGCTAGGAGAGTCCAAATGAGGTGTAGTTTTTACCACACGATCGTGATCGAGCGATGGAGAGCATGGAAGTGACTTAGATGGGTTATTGGACTATTTTGGAGGGTGTTGGGCTGCAACTTAAAAGAGGCCTTTTGAGGGTGCGGTTAACCGTTGGAGTACCAAGCGAGCTCCAAATGACCGAAACTTGACGGTGGTCTACGGTGGTATACCAAGGCCACTTGACAAACCTCGGTCCATTCGAGAAAGTTTAGTACTCGCACAAGGAAAAACGTAAAGGGGACGCGGAGGACATAGGAGTGCGGATTGCAAAAGCGGACAACGGAAAAATGCTCGAATCATGAGGCGAACACGTATGCAAATCGATGCACATGATGACATGATATGAAATGCATGACATGGACAAAATGCAAAACGAAGACAAAAGCCCATCCACGGAGGGAATATCATATCACAATGCCGAAAATGGCAAGAGTTGGAGTTACAAATATGGAAAGTTACATCCGGGGTGTTACATTTCACTAGTGGCTTCTCTCAAGAGCATAAATATTTTATGGTGGGTGAACGAATCACTGTTGAGCAATTGACAAAATTGAGCATAGTTATGAGAATATCTAGGTATGATCATGTATATAGGCATCACGTCCGAGACCAGTAGACCGACTCCTGCCTGCATCTACTACTATTACTCCACTCATCGACCGCTATCCAGCATGCATCTAGAGTATTAAGTTCATGAAAACAGAGTAACGCCTTAAGCAAGATGACATGATGTAGAGGATAAATTCATGCAATATGATAAAACCCCATCTTGTTATCCTCGATGGCAACAATACAATCGTGCCTTGCTGCCCCTCATCCTTTGGGAAAGGACACCGTAAGATTGAACCGAAGCTAAGCACTTCTCCCATTGCAATAAATATCAATCTAGTAGGCCAAACCAAACTGATAATTCGAAGAGACTTGCAAAGATAACCAATCATACATAAAAGAATTCAGAGAATATTCAAATATTGTTCATAGATAATCTTGATCACAAACCCACAATTCATCGGTCTCAACAAACACACCGCAAAAAGAAGATTACATCGAATAGATCTCCATGAGAGAGGGGGAGAACATTGTATTGAGATCCAAAAAGAGAGAAGAAGCAATCTAGCTACTAACTATGGACCCGAAGGTCTGAGGTAAACTACTCACACTTCATCGGAGAGGCTATGGTGTTGATGTAGAAGCCCTCCGTGATGGTTGCCCCTCCGGCGGAGCTCTGGAACAGGCCCCAAGATGGGATCTTGTGGGTACAGAAGGTTGCGGCGGTGGAATTAGGTTTTGGCTCCGTATCTGATCATTTAGGGGTACGTAGGTATATATAGGAGGAAGGAGTACGTCGGTGGAGCAACAGGGGCCCCAGGAGGGTGGAGGCGGCATACAGGGGGTGGGCGCGCCCCCTACCTCGTGGCTTCCTCTTTTGTTTCTTGACGTAGGGTCCAAGTCTCCCGGATCATAATCTTCCTAAAAATCACGATCCCGAAGGTTTCGTTCCGTTTGGACTCCGTTTGATATTCCTTTTCTGCAAAACTCTAAAATAGGCAAAAAATAACAATTCTGGGCTGGGCCTCCGGTTAATAGGTTAGTCCCAAAAATAATATAAAAGTGGATAATAAAGCCCAATATTGTCCAAAACAGTAGATAATATAGCATGGATCAATCAAACATTATAGATACGTTGGAGACGTATCTCCCTCACCTGACCACCGATCCCACGGGAGAGCGGGAGGCGTCCTCCACCCGCCCATCGGCGAGCGAGCAGGCGTGTGGCCGCTGTGCCACCGCCTTCTCGCCCGCAAGTCGCAGGCTTCCCGCTCCGCATGCCGCGCTGCTCATGGCGCGGGGTGCTGCGTTGTCGCCCCACCAAGGACGTCCACGACGTCTGGCTCGAAGACATCACCGAGTTCGTCTTCGCCACATGCAGCAGCCAGGCGCCCCCTCGCTCCTCGCTTACTTCACCGTGGCGTGCCGAGCGACCCGGATGCACTGCTCCTCGTCCTCCTGCTCCTCCTTTGGGCCGCGGCGCAGTTGGGTGACGCCGCATGGTGTTCGCCTCGGAGTTGTCCCACGACTCATCGCGCCAGACAGCTTCGGCGGCCACCGCGGACTCGTCCGCCGCGTCCCCCGCGGCATTGCCGCAGTTGGGCGCGGGAGCTGCACGACTCCGACCAGGGGTGTTGTCACCAGTGGGGGCTCCGAAGGGCCACGCGGGGTGGCCTGCCTCCTAGGAGGGGCCCATGCCCCTCCGTCTAGCCACCATCTCAAGCGCTTCTCGCGCGAGGTGTTGTTAGTTGAAAGCAAACATCAGTTGCTAAGTAGCCTTTGCATAGTTTGCAGCTTCAGATCTTCCATGCCACTGCTATGGTCAACACTATACTCATCATGCTTAGGGTTTCCCCCTTTTATGATCACCATGATCAGCCTACGCGATTCGTGTTGTAATAGCACTGCTCCACCCATCAAGCTAAACAAGCTTAGTTGTACAATTTTGAATCTGATATGATGCTGATGTCACTAAACAGAGAGAAGTTTAATTGATCAACTAAATGTTCCTACTTTAGTTTCGAAATGCATGTGAGCCACATATAGAGGGACACGAAGGAATATTATTTCTCTGTGAGCTCTGGTTCATCATGGGTGGGTAACAAACATTGTATAGAAAGACTTGTAATATCTACAATCTGCTTGCTCTTCTACTCTTCTTTAACATGATCCTCTTCTCTTCTTCTTTAATAAGTACAATTGGTGGGAATAGTAGCAGAGAAATTTGCGATCGACAGGTCAGGTCGAGTTGTTCTTCCTTACTATATTTTGAAGCTATCACCTGAGAAGTATCATTACTTCTGGATCTCTCAACAGGGAGCCTATATTTTGAGTAGTAGGCCAGATTATATTAATGCACACACCAAATTACAGCACACATGGCATCTCTCAGAAAAATTGTATAGAGATAGCACATAGGGGTTTATAGGGAGGCACTATTGGATTAGAACCCCCTATGCATTACAAAGATAATCTCACTTATTTTTATGTTTTCATGCATATCAGGTATTGAACATGGTCATAATGAATATGATAATGGGCGCACGAGAGGAATGTTGTAGAACAATCCACTGGTTAAAAACTTGGCATGGTGGAGGATGGCCTATCTTATTCACCCATCAATGTGCTTGCTCTAACTTGGCAAGGTTGTATTAGTCTCACGTATCTTGCATATGATGTCTTGCATTACTTACACTTTGTTACACCACCATCTGCTAAGTTACACATCATATATGAGTATATGCCATGCCTATCCATTTTCTGTACCTATTCCATGTGCATCATACCATGTTTTTCCAGTCAAATGTTGTTATTTCGTAATGGATTTCCGAAAGGAAGAGGGTGAGTGCAGATCCTGTAGGAGTACAAACAAAGTATTTGGAAAATGAGTGATACCTGATAAATCAGATAGATCAACAACCCTAGGAAACACAACCCCAACTACAACACACTTTATCGCTACTCCACTGGCCAAAGCCCTATTAGAACGGCTAAGAGCCCAACGTTAGGTACTGTCTATGATATGAAATCAAAATTTGAACTCCTACATTTCTACATGTGCCTTAGTGATAACCCACATGTATAGGAGATCAATCATAGTCCTTTCGATAAGTAAGAGTGTCGAACCCAATGAGAGGCAGAAGGGAATGACAAGCGGTTTTCAGCAAGGTGTTTTCTGCAAGCACTGAAATGATCGGTAACGAGTAGTTTGATAGGAAGATAATTTATAACAAGTGACGAGTAGAAATAGTAACTAAAGTGTAGCAAGGTATCCCAATCCTTTTCGTAGCAAAGGACATGCCGGAATTGTCTCTTATAATAAGCAAAGCGTTCTTGAGGAAACACGGGAATTTCATCTAGTCACTTTCATCAGGTATGTTTGATTCGCGTTCGCTACTTTGATAATTTGATATGTGGGTGGACCGGTGCTTGGGTGCTGTTCTTACTTGAACAAGCCTCCCACTTATGATTAACCCCTCTCGCAAGCATCCAAAACTACGAAAGAAGAATTAAGATAAATCTAACCATAGCATTAAACATATGGATCCAGATCAGCCCCTTATGGAATAGCGCATAAACTAGGGTTTAAGCTTCTGTCACTCTAGCAACCCATCATCTAATAACTACTCCACAATGCATTCCCTTAGGTCCAAATATGGTGAAGTGTCATGTAGTCGACGTTGACATAACACCACTAAGGGAAACAACATACATATCATCAAAATTTCGAACGAATACCAAATTCACATGATTACTTATGACAAGACTTCTTCGCTACTCAAGAACAATAGTAACTACTCACACATCATATTCATGTCCAAGATCAGAGGGGTATTGAATAGCATAATGGATCTGAACATATAATCTTCCACCAAATAAACCAACTAGCATCAACTACAAGATGTAATTAATCAACACTACTAGTAACCCATAGGTACCAATCTGAGGTTTTGATAAAAGATTGAATACAAGAGATGAACTAGGGTTTGATATGAGATGGTGCTGGTGAAGATGTTGATGAAGATTGGTGCTTCCATGATGAGAGGGTTATTGGTGATGAAGATGGCTTCGATTTCCCCCTCTCGAAGGGAAGTATCCCTGGCGGAATCGCTCCGACAAAGAGCAAAACTGCTCCTGCCTAAATCCCGCCTCGAGACGACAACGCTCTGTCCTAAAAGTCTTCCCCTTATTTTCTCTTGGGAAAATGGGCTTATATACCAGAAGATGGGCACCGAAGGATGGCGAGGGGCCCCACAAGCCATCAGGGCGCGCCCAGGGGGTGGGCGCGTCCTGGTGTCTCATGGGCACCTGGGTGGCCCCCTCATGTATTTCTTTTCTCCAATAGTTTTTATTTATTCCAAAATAAATCTTCATGAAATTTCAGCTCATTTGGAGATGTGCAGAATAGGTATCTCTGACATAGCTTTTTCAGATCCAGAATTCCAGCTGCCGGCAATCTCCCTCTTCATGTAAATCTTGCATATTAAGAGAGAAAGGGCATTAGAATTGCTCCACAAAGTATTATATTGATTAAAAACACTATACATAACTGTAGGAAATATGATGCAAAATGGACGTATCAACTCCCCCAAGCTTAGACCTCGCTTGTGCTCAAGCGAAAGCCAATATCGATAACCATGTCCACATGTTTAGAGAGAGAGAGAGGTGTCGACAAAAACAAAATGCGGACATAGTAGCATCATGATCATTATTATAGCAGCAATAGACATTATCATAGAACTTCTCATGAGCAAGTAACAATTCATCACAACAACGAAGTATAAGACATAAACTTTCTTGAGAACTAACAAACTGTGTTCTCAGTCAACAAGGCAATTACAATTCACCATCTTTCAGGAAGGATCTCAAGTAGGAGCTTTTTTTTAGCAAGTCCACATACTCAACTATCATTTAGTCTTCTATGATTGCTAACACTCACAACATATATATGGAGCAAAAAGTTTTAGCCAGACACATAGAAAGATAGGGGCTTATAATTTTGCCTCCCAACTTATTCACCTCAAGGTGATGCAACAATAATAACTCATGATCACTCATATCCAACTGGATATATATGCTTAGATGTTTCCACACCACATGATACTTGCAAAAGAGAAAAATAAAAAGGAGTAGAGGAGAATACTATTGACTCTTCCATGAAAAGTAAATACATAATAGTAAAATATAGGCCCTTCGCAGAGGGAAGCGGGGGTTGTCATGCACTTTTTATTTTTGGATGTGCAAGCTCTTAATGCAAAGGAACGTCACTTTATATTGCCCCTTCTGATAGCAACCTTTATTATGCAGTCCGTCGCTTTTATTAGTTTACCATCACAAGATCATACAAAGCTTATTTTCCCTTACAATAAAAGATCATACATATTTAGGAGCAATTTTTTATTGCTTTATGCACCGATGACAACTTACTTGAAGGATCTTATTCAATCCACAGGTAGGTATAGTGGACTCTCATGACACGAGACTAGGTTTAAGGGTTTTTGGATGCACAAGTAGTATCTGTACTTGGTGTTGATTTTTGGCTAGCAAAGATATTGGGCAAGCACCACATGTTGGAGGATCTATAACAATATAACTTCTATGTGAATATAAACAAACATAACTCTTACGTTGGCTTCCTTGTCCAACGTCAACAATTTGACATAAAATACTTAATGGGGGCTCACAATCATAAAAGATGTCCAAGATAGTGTATTTGCATGTGAATCTTATCTTCCCTTATTAATTCTTTCATGAATTGCCTCATTGACCAATGCTATGTTTGTTAACTTTCAATAAATTTTACCACTTATACTATTTCTTATGTAATGTCATTACTTTCCATAAGATTAGCATATGATTCTTCCATTATTTTTATTGTTAAGATTGAAACATAAAAGTAAAGAAGCAAAAACTCAATCTACTCTTTATTATATAACTCTCAACTCGATTACATAGATAGACAGATCATGAAACTAGCACTCGAAAATAGATCATACTAAACTTTATTCAACTAAATCATGGAATAACTAAGGATCAAACTAAAAATAGGTAAAGATGATAAACATGGTGGTGATACGATACCGGGGCACCTCCCTGAAGCTTGGCAGTAGCCAAGGGGAGTGCCCATACCCGTGTACTCAAGTTTCTTTCTTTGGTGATGGTGGTGGCGATGAAGTGGTGGGCTTGTCCTTCAGCATTGGCAGATACTCCAATTTATGGTTGATGCTCCGAAGGGTGATGTTTTGCTCCTCCAACAAAATAACTTCACGAGTGAGAGATGTATTCTGAGCACAAATTGTTTCAAAGAGCCTTAGGGCTTCAATTTCCAACGGGGAGAGATGATCATAGAAGTGTTGAAGGATATCTCCCTTCTCTGCGATTTCCTCCATGGGCATGGCTTGCCCTCCTTCTTGGGCTTGGTTTCCAACAACTTCTTTGACCTTCTCCTCCTTGCCATTGTCCTCCTCTCCTGACGACCACTTGTCGTAGACCCCACTATAGGGGCATTTGCCCGGCGATGGTTGAATGATACGGTGATTGGTACGGAGCCTTTGGGGAGCCATGGCGAACTAGATCTGTCAGAAAAATAGCATGAAACAAGAACAAAGGATCTTTCCGGGATGCGGTGGTCAAAATGTCCAGGAGTATATATAAAGAATTTTAATATTGCAAAAAAGGTATTCGAGAAAAAGGAGTCGGGAAGGCTCACGAGAGGCCCACGAGCCACCAGGGCGTGCCCACCCTGGTGCCTCATGTGCACCTCGTGGGTCCCCCCGGCAGTTTCTTAATTTTTTCTAATATTCCAAAACTGACAGAAAAAGTTTTTATGGAATTTGTGTAGTCGGTTTATTTACCGTATCACATACTTATTCCTTTTCAGGGTTCTGGAGTGTTCTAAAAGGTCTCTCTTATGTATTGCTCCGGTGTCATAGTTTGAATAATGTTAGTTGCAACATTAATAGGATTACTTGAGATATAATGCTTAATTCTTTGTCCATTGACCACCCTCAGATTGGTGCCTTCCGAGTTATTTATCTTGATAGCTCCAGAACGATAAATTTCTTCAATGATATACGGTCCTTCCCATTTAGAGAGAAGTTTTCCTGCAAAGAAGCTGAAATGATAATTGTCCAATAGAACATACTCACCCACTTTGAATTCTGGTTTTTGTATTCTTTTGTCATGCCATCTTTTAACCTTTTCTTTAAACAACTTGGCATTTTCTTTAAACAACTTGGCATTTTCATAGGCTTGGGTTCTCCATTCATCTAGCGAGCTAATATCAAATAACCTCTTCTCACTGGCAAGTTTGAAATCATAATTGAGTTCTTTAATCGCCCAATATGCTTTATGTTCTAACTCAAGAGGTAAATGACATGCTTTTCCATAAACCATTTTATACGTAGACATGCCCATAGGATTTTTATAAGTACTTCTATAAGCGCATAATGCATCATCAAGTTTCTTAGACAAATTCTTTCTAGATCTATTGACGGTCTTTTGCAAGACTAGATTTATTTCTCTATTGCTCAATTCAACTTGACCACTAGATTGGGGATGGTGAGGGGATGCAATTCTACGGTTGACATCATATTTAGGAAGTAGTTTTCAAAATGCACCATAAATAAAATGTGAATCACCATCAGTCATTAAATATCTAGGGACTCTGAACCTCGGGAAATTCTTTAAGCATTTTAATAGAAGTGTTATGATCAGCACTACTAGTTAGAATAGCTTCAACCCACTTAGTAATGTAATCAACAACAACTAAAATATGTGTATACCCATTAGAGGAAGGAAAAGGTCGCATATAATCAAATCCCCAAACATCAAATGGTTCAATAACAAGTGAATAATTCATAGGCATTTCCTAACGTCTACCAATATTTCCAATTCTTTGACATTCATCACAAGATAAGATAAACTTACGAGCATCCTTGAAAAGAGTAGGCCAAACAAAACCAGATTGCCATACCTTATGTACAGTTTTGTCTCCAGCGTGGTGTCCTCCCTAAGCCTCGGAATGACATTGCCATAGGATTTGTTCCTGTTCATGCTCAGGTATAGAACGCCTAATAATACCGTCTACTCCTTCTTTTTAAAGATGCGGGTCATCCCAGAAGTAATGTCTTAAATCAAAGAAGAACTTTTTCTTTTGTTGGACGAGGTGGTATAAATTTAGCAACGACATAATTAGCATAGTCTGCATACCAAGGAGTATTACGAGAAGCATTTATAAGAGCTAGTTGTTCATCAGGAAAACTATCATCAATAGATAGTGGGTCATTAAGAATATTTTCCAATCTAGATAGATTATCAGCTACGGGATTCTCAGCTCCCTTCCTATTAGTAATATGCAAATAAAATTCTTGTAGCAATAGAACCCACCTAATGAATCTAGGTTTAGCATCTTTCTTTTCCATAAGGTACTTAATAGCAGCATAATCGGTCTGACGAATTACTTTAGAATTAACTATGCAAGATTTGAATTTATCACATGCAAACACAATTGCTAAAAATTCTTTTTTGGTGGTAGCATAATTTCATTGAGCACTGTCTAGAGTTTTGCTAGCATAATTGATAACATTTAATTTTTATCAACTCTGTCCTAGAACAGAACCAACAACATAATCACTAGCATCACACATAATTTCAAATGGTAAGTTCCAATCAGGTGGTTGAACAAAAGGTGCAGAAGTTAAGGCTTTCTTAAGTGTTTCAAAGGCTTCTACACAATCATCATCAAAAACAAATGGAACATATTTTTGCAAGGGATTAGTAAGAGGCCTAGAAATTTTAGAGAAGTCTTTAATAAATCTTCTATAGAATCCAGCATGGCCAAGGAAACTTCTTATACCTTTAATATCTTTAGGACATGTCATTTCTCAATTGCTTCAACTTTAGCTTTGATATGCATCATGTTTTCCTACTGTTATTTATAATGAATTTATGCATAATAATTCTTCATGGAGTTATTCTAATGCCTTTTCTCCCATAATATGCAAGGTTTGCAGAAAGAGGGAGAATGCCGGCAGATCGAATTCTGGACCTGAAAAACCTACGTCAGAGTTAACTATTCTGCACATCTCCAAATGAGCTGAAAAATTATGGAGAATTGTTTTGGAATATACGAGGAATATTGGAGCAAATAACTACCACAGGGGGCCCACCAGGTGGGCACAACCCACCTGGGCGCGCCAGGGAGCCCAGGCTCGCCCTGGTGGGTTGTGCCCTCCTCTACCCACCGCCGATGCCCCTCTTCTGGTATACAAGTCATTTTGACATAGAAAAAATATAAGGGGAGGACTTTTGGGACAAAGCGCCGCTGTCTCAAGGCGGCAATTGGGCAGGAGAACTTTTGCCCTCTGGCGAGCGATTCCGCCAGGGTAAATTCCCTCCCGGAGGGGAAAATCATCGTCATCTTCATCAACAACAACTCTCCCATGTTTGGCAGGCCAATCTCCATCGACATCTTGAACAACACCATCTCCTCTCAAACCCTAGTTCATCTCTTGTGTTCAATCTTTGTACCGAAACCTTAGATTGGTGCTTGTGGGAGACTAGTAGTGTTGATTACACCTTGTAGTTGGTTACTATATGGTTTATTTGGTGGAAGATTATATGTTCAGATCCATTATGCTATTTAATACCCCTCTGATCTTGAGCATGATTATCATTTGTGAGTAGTTACTTTTGTTCTTGAGGTCACAGGAGAAGTCTTGTTGGAAGTAATCATGTGAACTTGATATGTGTACGATATTTTGATGATATGTATGTTGTGATTCCCTTAGTGTTGTCATGTGAGTGTCGAATTCATGACACTTCACCATATTTGAGCCTAAGGGAATGCATTGTGGAGTAGTTATTAGATGATGGGTTGCTAGAGTGACATAAGCTTAAACCCTAGTTTATGCGCTACTTCGTAAGGGACCGATTTGGATCCAAAAGTTTAATGCTATGGTTAGATTTTATCTTAATACTTTTCTCGTAGTTGCGGATGCTTGCGAGGGGGTTAGTCATAAGTAGGAGGTTTGTTCAAGTAAGAACAACACCTAAGCACCGGTCCACCCACATATCAAATTATCAAAGTAGCGAACACAAATCAAACCAACATGATGAAAGTGACTAGATGAAATTCCCTTGTACCCTCAAGAACGCTTTGCTTATTATAAGAGACCATTTTGGCCTGTCCTTTGCCACAAAAGTATTGGTATTCCTTGCTGCACTTTATTTACCGTTACCGTTATTTTCTTGTTACAAACTATCTTGCTATCAAACTACTCGTTACTTATAATTTCAGTGCTTGCGGAGATTACCTGGCTGAAAACCACTTGTCATTTACTTCCGCTCCTTGTTGTGTTCGACACTCTTACTTATCAAAAGGACTACGATTGATCCCTATACTTGTGGTCATTTTGGGTGCCGTTGCCGGAGAGTGAAGCGCTCTTAGTAAGTGGAAATTGGTAAGTAAAATTATTATTACATGCTGAAATTTATTGTCACTTGTTACTATGGACAATCATCCTTTGAGGGGGTTTGTTCGGGGTATCTTCCCCTCAACCATAACCACAATTTGTTTCCCCTCAACCTACTGCACCTACTGAAAATATTGGTTATGAAATTCCTCCGAGTATGATAGAACAACTGCTAGCGAATCCTTATGCAGGAGATGGAACCGAACATCCTTATATGCAGTTGATATATGTGGATGAAATTTGTGGATTATTTAAGCTTGCAAGTTTATCCGGAGATGAAGCTAAGAAGAATGTTTTCCCTTTATCTTTTAAGGGAAAAGCATTGGCATGGTATAGGCTTTGCGATGATTTTAGATCTTGGAACTGGAATCGATTGAAATTGGAATTTAACCAAAAAAATTATCCTATGCATCTAGTTTATCGTGATCGGAATTGCATATATAATTTTTGGCCCCGTGAAGGAGAAAGTATTGTTTTAGCTTAGCGGAGGCTTAATTTAATGTTATATTCATGCCCCAATCATGAGCTCTCGAGAGAAATTATTATTCAGAACTTTTATGCTCGGCTTTCTCGTGATGATCAATCTATGCTCGATACTTCTTGTACTGGTTCTTTTATGAAGAAGACTATTGAATTCAGATGGGATCTTTTAGAAAGAATTAAACACAACTCTAAATATTGGGAACTTGACGAAGGTAAAGAGTCAGGTATTAAGCTTGAGTTTGATTGTGTTAAGTCTTTTTATGAATACCGATGCATTTCAAAAGTTTAACACTAAATATGGACTTGACTCTGATATAGTAGCCTCTTTTGTGAATCTTTTGCTACTCATGTTGATCTCCCTAAGGAGAAGTGGTTCAAATATCACCCCCTATTAAATAAGAAACTAAAGAACCGGTGATAACTAAAGATGAAACTATTATTTACAATGTTGACCCAGTTGTTCCTACTGCTTATATTGAAAAACCACCTTTCCCCGTTAGGATAAAGGAACATGCTAAGGTTTGAACTGTGTTTCGCAAAAGTAATATTAGAGCACCTAAGCCTGTGGAACAAATCAAAGTAGAACCTAGTGTTTCTATGGTTAAATATATCTTGGTAGAAAATATTGATGGGCATGTTATTTACTTCTGTGATGAAGCTGCTAGAATTGCCAAACCCGATGAAAAAGATAAACATAAACCTGTAGTTGACATGCCTGTTGTCTCAGTTAAAATAGGAGATCATTGATATCACGCTTTATGTGATTTATGTGCTAGAGTGAGTGCTATTCCTTTTACCTTATACCAAGAAATTATGAATGACATAGCATCCACTGAAGTAGAAGACATATATGTTATTATTAAACTTCCTAATAGAGACACCATCACACCACTTGGGATTGTTAGAGATGTTGAAGTCTTGTGTGGGAAAATAAAGTATCCTACTGATTTCCTTGTCCTTGTTTGCCCACAAGATGACTTTTGTCCCATTATCTTTGGTAGACTTTTCTTGAACACTGTCAATGCTACTATAGATTGTTATGAACATACTGTCAGTGTTAGCTTTGGTGATGACTCTCATGAATTTAATTTCTCCAAGTTTAATAGATAACCTCATAAGAAAAGAATTACCTAGTAAGGATGAAATAATTGGTCTTGCTTCTATTTCCGTGCCTCCTACTGATCCACTAGAACAATATTTGCTAGACCATGAAAATGATATGCATATGCATGAAAGAAATGAAATAGATAAAAAATTCTTCGAACAACGACCTCTGCTCAAACATAATTTGCCTATTGAAACTCTAGGAGGTCCTCCTCCACCTAAAGGTGATCCTATGTTTGAATTAAAACAATTGCCTGACACTTTGAAATATGTTTATCTCGATGATAAAAAGATATATCCTGTTATTATTAGTGCTAACCTTTCAGAACATGAAGAAGAAAGATTATTGAAAATTCTGAAGAAGCACTGAGCTGCTATTGGATATACTCTTGATGATCTTAAGGGCATTAGTCCCACTCTCTGTCAACACAAGATTAATATGGAACCTGATGCAAAACCCGTCGTTGATCATCAATGACGTCTGAATCCAAAATTGAAAGACGTGGTAAGAACTAAAATATTAAAGCTTCTGGTTGCAGGTATAATCTATCCCATAACTGATAGTAGATGGGTAAGTCCCGTTCACTATGTCCCTAAGAAGGGAGGTATTACTGTTGTTCCTAATGATAAAAATGAACTTATTCCACAGAGAATTTTTACTTGCTACAGAATGGTTATTGAGTTTAGAAAACTAAATAAAGCAACTAAAAAAGATCATTACCCTTTGCCTTTTATTGATCAAATGCTAGAAAGCTTATCTAAGCACACACACTTTTGTATTCTTGATGGATATTCTATTTTTTCTCAATTACCTGTCTCACGACCTGATCAAGAGAAAACCACCTTTACTTGCCCTTTTGGAACTTATGCTTATAGACGTATGCCTTTCGGTTTATGAAATGCACCAGCTACCTTTCAAAGATGTATGACTGCGGTATTCTCTGATTTTTGTGAAAAGATTGTTGAGGTTTTCATGGATGATTTTTCCATTTATGGAACTTCTTTTGATGATTGCTTAAGCAACCTTGATCGAGTTGCAGAGATGTGAGCAAACTAATCTTGTCTTGAATTGGGAGAAGTGCCACTTTATGCTTAATGAAGTATTGTCTTGGGACATAAAATTTCCGAACGGGGTATTGAGGTGGATAAAGGTAAAGTTGATGCAATTGAGAAAATGCCATGTCCTAGAGATATTGAAGGTATTCATAGTTTTCTTAGTCATGCTGGTTTCTATAGGAGGTTTATTAAAGACTTATCTAAAATGTCTAGGCCTCTTACAAATCTTTTACAAAAGGATGTTCCATTTGTTTTTGACGATGATTGTGTAGAAGCCTTTGAAACACTTAAGAAAGCCTTAACTACCCCACCTTTTGTTCAACCACCTGATTGGAACTTGTCTTTTGAAATTATGTGTGATGCTAGTGATTATGCTGTTGGTGCTATTCTAGGACAAAGAGTTGATATGAAATTAAATGTTATCCATTATGCTAGTAAAACTCTAGACCCCAAAGAAATTATGCTACTACTGAAAAAGAATTTTTAGTTGTTGTGTTTGTGTGTGATCAATTCAGATCTTATATTGTTGATTCCAAAGTAATTGTTCACACCGATCATGCTGCTATAAAATATCTCATGGAAAATAAAGATGCTAAACCGAGACTCATTAGGTGGGTTCTCTTTCTACAAGAATTTGATTTACATATTACTGATATCAAAGGAGTTGAGAACCCCATAGCTAACAACTTGTCTAGATAGAAAATATTCATGATGACCCACAACCTATTAATGATAATTTACCTAATGAACAATTAGCTGCAATAAATGTTTCTTATAACACTCCTTGTTATGCTGACTATGCTAAATATATTGTTGCTAAATATATACCACCTAGTTTCACCTACCAACAAAAGAAAAAATTCTTCTATGATTTAAGACATTACTTTTGGGATGACCCACATATTTATAAATAAAGAGTAGATGGTATTATTAGATGTTGTGTACCTGAGCATGAATAGGGACAAATCGTACGGAAATGTCATTCCGAAGCTTATGGAGGACATCATGCGGGAGATATAACTGCTCATAAGGTATTGCAATCTGGTTTTTATTGGCCTACTCTATTCAAGGATACCCGTAAGTTTGTTTTATCTTGTGATGAATGTCAACTAATTGGTAATATCGGTAAGCATCAGGAAATGCCTATGAACTATTCTCTTGCTGTTGAACCATTTGATGTTTGGGGTTTTGATTATATGGGACCTTTTCCTTCCACTAATGGGTATACACATATTTTGGTTGCTGTTGATTATGTTACTAAGTGGGTAGAAGCTATTCCAACTATTAGTGTTGATCACAACACCTCTATTAAAAATCTTAAAGAAGTTATTTTCCCGAGGTTTGGGGTCCCTAGATATTTAATGACTGATGGTGGTTCACACTTTATTCATGGTGCTTTCCACAAAATGCTTGCTAAATATGATGTTAACCATAGAATTGCATCACCCTATCATCCTCAATCTAGTGGCCAAGTTTAACTTAGGAATAGGGAAATTAAATTAATATTACAAAAAACTGTTAATAGGTCCCGAAAGAATTGGTCTAAGAAATTGGATGATGCACTTTGGGCCTACAGAAATAGCTTATAAAAAGCCAATGGGTATGTCTCCTTATAAAATGGTTTATGCAAAAGCTTGTCATTTGCCTCTGGAGTTAGAGCATAAAGCATATTGGACAATTAAAGAACTCAACTATGATTTCAAACTTGCCGGTGAAAAGAGGTTATTTGATATTAGCTCACTAGATGAATGGAGAGCCCAAGATTATGAAACTGCCAAACTATTTAAAGAAAAAGTTAAAAGATGGCATGAAAAAAGAATCCAAAAGTGGGAATTTAAAGTCGGAGAATATGTTATTTTGTAGAACTCTCGTTTTAGATTCTTTGCAAGAAAACTTCTCTCCAAATGGAAAGGACCATATATTATCGAAGAGGTTTACCGTTCTAGAGCTATCAAAATAAATAATGCCGAAGGTACTAACCTGAAGGTGGTCAATGGGAAAAGAATTAAACACTATCTCAGGTACGCCCATTAATGTTGAAAGCAATATTATCCAAACTATGACACCAGAGGAACATATAAAAGAAACCTTCCGGAACACTCCAGAATCGTGAAAAAAGAGAAGGTACGTGATACGGTAAGTGTTGGGGATTTAACCCCGCGGTGTGACCCGCCAAGGAGGGGCCGGTTTAAATATTGGCGACTCAAGAACGAAAGGCTTTGATGGGCCTGAGGAGATGTGGATACTACAGGCGGCTTAAGAGGTCGGTCTGTTTGAGGCCCAAGACGTGGAGGTGTGATGCCCCCGATGATGACTTGCTTAATAAGGCAAGGTGATTTAGAAACCGAGTTGGTCACATTGTGTGATCCGGCTTGGACTCTTGTAAGCCTCGGGCCTCGACCTATGTATATAAAGGTGAGACCCGGCGGCGGGTTAACTTAAGAAACAATTGATCGAAAGCTAGGTCAAGCAATTCCGCTCCCTCGTAATCGATACTCAATCAATACAACACAAAGCAGGACATAGGATTTTACCTCGTTGTGATGGGTCGAACCTGGGTAAACCTTGTGTCTTTCATCCCGCTCAACCACTTCAGGCTAACCTAGGTTGCGATGGCTCCACACCTAAGTCCTTTCACAAGGGCATCTGTCGTGACAAAATCACGACAGTTCACTACAAAAAAAATACACTTCCGTGATGATACGTATTTGTCACAATAGGTCGCTTTTTTTGTCATGCATGTACATCCATGACAAATTTATGACAGAATCAAGCTAGTCATACCGTCTTTGTCGAGAAGTGTTCCATGACATTACCAAAATTATCATCACGGAAGTGTCCACTTCCATGACGATAAATCGCACGTCACAGAAGTGCTTTCGTCAAGGGTGACCGACACGTGGCATCCACCATAACGGAACGCCGTTAAGCTATCGGGTCGGGTTTTGGATCCGATAACCCGTTAATAGCCCCGACCAATGGGAAATTTCCACGTGTAAAATTCTTATTGGCTAGACGAAACACATGTCAGCTCGTCAGTGGGTCAGATAGGTGCCTATGATACGTCGACACGTGGCACGGCCCAACAGAGGTCCATTCTTGTGAAAAGGCCGGCCCGTTTGACTTTGTCATAAGCTGACGGGCCGGCCCATGGAAAGCCTGTTAACGGCCTGTTCGAATATAGCCCATTTATAGCCCACTAACCCAAGGCCCATTACGCCCTATCCGAATTAGGCCCGTTTTCACTTATGCCCATGACGTCTTTCGGCCCATATGAGGCCCTATGTAACTCTTGGCCTACTAACGGCCCGTGGTGAAGCGGCCCGTAATGAACAAATGTATCACTTTACACCCATTAACGGCCCGTGGTGAAACCGCCCGTAATGAATAGTGTATCACTTTATACCCATTAACGGCCCGTTATTCCGCTGGGCGTTTCCAGCCCATGTTATCTTCGGCCTTCTCGAGCCCATTTATTCTTGGGCTCATTTCAAAGATCCATTTACTTACGGCCCACATCGCTATTTTTCTTGTGGGCCAAATTCAGCCCGTGGTTCTGATCGGCCCGTTTGTGGTCCGTTATCGTTGGGCGATTTCATAGCGCCATCAACACGGCCTATTAACGATGGCCCGATATGGTCGGCCCATGAACGGACGATTCCAACTCTAGCCCGTTTACGGCCATAATGCGGTCTGTTTGGCCCATGTTTGGCCAATCCATTATACGGCCCGTATAAGGCCCATTGATAATACGGCCCGCAGAAGGCCCATTGTTTCTACGGCCCGTAGAAGGCTTACTGTTTCTACGACCAGTAGGAGGCCCAGTGTCACTACAGTAAATATTAGCCCATGGTTATTGTGGCCTAGTTTTAAAAAATAGGTTATTGCAGCCACTAGCTAACCGCGGAAAAAGAACTGCAATGACTACAAGCAAACAAATAAACAAGACAACAAGGAAATAAATAAGCAAGCAACTAACGCTAGGCTATCACGGCTATTACACATATTACATCCACTGGGCATCAAAGTTCGCCACCAGTGCAAATATAGGGAACAAAGCAGCATATCATATACACTGGTTGTCAAAGTTGGCGACCAGCGCAAATAAACGCCGCAGCAAAACAAATCCAGAACTGAAACCACTTCAGAAGATCTCAAGAAACAATATCACAGGTACCCATAATGCTGGCAAGATGCTTAGCAAGCTTATTAACTTTCTCTTGTTTGGCGCTTAAATCCTCCAACGCTTGTTGTTGCACCGTAAAATATGCATCTGAATTCGCAGGACTTCCTCGGTCCTTCAAACTTCTGTCGCAGCACATCTTATCGATGTCTTTCAACTTGAAGTTGAGACTCAAGAAGACGAACTGATTCAGCAGCGAGTTCAAGAGCTTGTGCCAGCAGATAGTGGCGAGAACTCGAACACTACATCAAGACAGACTTTTGGGTTCCCTCACCGTCGTCAAGATAGTTTTATCAGCTTTCTTGGAGACCAACAGGATGTCTCACTATCTTGAACCTTATCTGCATTACTTCCTTTACCATTGGATAACGCGTATCGTTTCTCCAATATTTTGTCCGCATTCTAAAAGAGAAACAAGCAGACACATCACATGTTTACCATGTTGTATATGAAACTCATTTTGGTAAATGAGTTCAATAGTAAAGTGGACAGGATAACATCATGAAACAAACATATATCTATGTACCATGGTCACTTTATGGTCTATATCATTCTAGTTTTTGTTGCCAAATCAAGATAGAGACACAGTTCAAATAATATTTGTTCAAGACAAAGCAGAATAGACAGAATATAAGTGTGGGTAACTATAGAGCAATAACAACACTTGTAATGTGCATGACATGAGAACATAACTGTTTATTCAATTGAAACTGAAATCAACATAGAGCAGGTTACAATAGCAAACCAGTTAAAGAAACAGGTTTAAAACATACCTGTTGCGCCATTGGAGTTTCAATTCCATCCTTCAAATTTGAAAATAGTTGGTATGAGTAAATACAGTCATGCAAGAGCAAAGGAGTATGAACCATAGCTACAGAACCTGACCTGAGAACAAATCTTCTTCTCCTTTAAGTGTTGAGTTGGGATTTGGAGTGGTGGTCCTCGTGCTTTGGGCACTGCAGTTCCCTTACTAACTGCTCGTGTTTGGGTGCTCTGTGGTGGAGATGGTGATGTGTCAACTGGAACTGGGTTACTATCTGCTGGGGTTGGGGTTAGAAGGGGTGTAGCTGGTTCTCTGTCCAACTGGGTAGGGGTACAATCTGAGAGTGCAGGTTATGTGTGGTGGATCTGGTCCTTGGGCAAGTACAACCGTGGTTCTATCTGCATCAACTGGTAGCACTATCTTTTTCAAGATCGTGTTGTTACTCCCTTAGATATTGCCATCACGCTCTCCAATTCAAATGGCTGATAAACAAGAAAAGTAATTGAAAGTATAGACATTGTATGATAGAGCAGGTGCAATGGATAGTGGGGAATAAAAGAGGGCATGAAATAATTCATATTTATGTTGTCTAACCAAACATGATAGCATGACACAATTTCACATATATGATGGCTAACTAAACAGGATAGCATGACACAATTTCACATTATGATGGCTAACTAAAAAAGATGGAAAGACATAGTTCAAAATATGAGACTATGTAAACAGGATGACATGACATAACTATATAATGTGTTTATTAAATAGGTTGGCATGCCATAATTCACATACATTCACGGATAGAATGCCATAATTCAAAATATGATGACTGTAAACACTAAACAGGATGAGATGATATAACTATATGATGTCTTTATTAAATGGGTTGCCATGCCATAATTCAGATAGATGATGTGTATGTACTATGTAAACATGATGGCATGATATAATTCAAATATATGATTTATATAGTAAGCAAGTAAGCAGATGGCAATCCATATATGATGTAAAAACTAAGCAATGCAAGACAACATGCATGACATGGGTAATATAACCCTGCCAAGTTTGAGCATAGACCTCAGGGGGAAAATAGGACTGGTCATTAGTCTCTGAATCCTCCTCTGAGGAGCTCTCTGTAACCAGCAAGATGTCTGCTTCAGCAGGTAGCATTGTCTACTCTGAATACCTTGTTTTCACTCCAGATACTTCCATCACCGCTTCAAATGGCTGATGCACAAGAAGAGTAGTTGAATATACAAACGTTGTCGACAAATGGAACACGTAATACAAAAAAATGATAGCATGATATAATTCACATACATGATGATTGGCTAAACAACATGGCATTGCATAATTCACATATATAATGCCTTTGCAACAAGATAGCATTGTATAATTCACATATATAATGTCTTGCAACAAGATGGCAATGCATAATTCACATATATGGTAATTAGACACTGAACAGGTGGCATTCACACAAAGCATGTCTAAACTAATCAAATGACATAGCAATGCGAGACACCATACACACGATATGAGCAACATAACCCTGCCAAGTTAGAGCATACACCTCGGGGAATAGGACTGGTCATCTCTCTCGAATCCTCCTCCGAGGAGCTATCCGTAATCAGCGAGATATGCGCTTCGTCGAGATAGCATAGTTTCTCTCAAGACCTTGTTTTCACTCCGAATTTGCCATCACCGTGTCAAATGGCTGATGCACACGAAGAGAAGTTGAATGTAATAACATTTTTGACAAATGTAATATGTAACCATAAAAAAGGATGGCCTGATATAATTTACATATAAGATGACTGGCTAAGCAGGATGGCATTGCAAAATTCACATATATGATGCCTGGCTAAACAAGATGGCGTTGCATAATTCACATAAACGATGAATAAACTAAACAGATGGCATTCGCACAAAGGATGTCTAAACTAAGCAGATGACATATTTGATGTATAAAGTAAGCAATGCAAGACACCATATGCATGATATAACCAACATCAAGATGCCAAGTTAGAGCGAAGACCTCAGGGGGTAAATAGGAGTTGTCTTCTCCTTCTGAATCCCCCTCAGAACAGATATCTTCCTCTCGATTACAATCTGAAATGCGTGGAGGGGGGGGGCTGCCTTTGCGCCTACCATGGAGCGACGTCTGCATGAAATTTTATTGCCACGCAAGGCTCGTCTCTTTTGCTCTACATGTTCAGTTCCATTGTTTACAATAACTGTCATGCATAGGAATAAAACATAGTGAGATTATGTAAGGAGTGCATGCAGAAATCCAGAGTGATGGTAGCAACTGTGGATAGACCCAAAACCAATAATAGTAGCAGATAATGGCTTCAGTTAAAAAATACAGATAATGGCTTCTTTACTGTTTGTTTCCCACCCAACATGAAACTCATAGTAGACACCGGAGATTAACCCGATAGTAGATAGATACTATTGATAGCGGCCCGATATGTACCCCACAACCATTTAAAAACTCAAGTTTGACCATTAGTTTGGAGCTGACTCAGAGTCTAATCAGTGAACATGACGATAAAGTAGCATGTAATATTAAGCGATGCATAACGTAAGCAGACACAAAAGAGTGAGACCTCTCTTGCGGACCCGTGTAGTCCTCGAGGTCATCTGCTCGGTTGATGATGGTAGTGCAGTTTTCATGGCTGCCAGCGGTGGGGAAGAAGATCTGAGGCGGTGAAAGACAGTCCGAGGCCGGATCCTCGCCAGGCTGGACCCTTCGTCGTTGGAGAAGCTGAGCTGGGTGGACGACGCAGCGAGCAGAGCGGGACAAACCACGCAAGGTTTTCTTTGACAACTATCTGTAAGAGAAGTAATTATGTAAGGGCTCATTTGAATTGGAGGATTCCAACAATGCAGGATAGGAAATAGACAGAATAGGATAGGAATGCACGTGCAAAGCAGAGAATTTAAAAAACAGGATTTTCGCTAACTGGGTGTTTGATTCACAACAATTGGAAGATCACAGGATGCAAAGAAGCATGGTGAGATTAAGTCAAACCACAAGAAAATGTACAGTTATAATGCTATTATGCTACTATCTCTTAGTCTTGTGCTTCATGAATAGGAATTTGAAAAGGAGGACAAGTGAAAATTAAAATTCCTATGTTTTTTCTTTCAAGGAGACACTAAAGGAACAAATCCGTGTGCTCAGTGGACAATATATATAACATGTAGAGTAAAAAAGAGATGCAACAAGTGTAGAACCTCTTTGGCGAAGCCATGTCGATCTCAGCGTGATTGGGTTGGCCGGTGAGGATGCTCCGGCTGACTTGGCTGTCGGAGGAGGGGAAGAAGATCTTAGGCGTCTGGAGATGGAGCCCGAGGTACTGCTTCGCTGTGATGGAGGGTTTCGTCGTTGGAGCAGCTCCGTGAGTTGTACGACGCCGAGGCTGAAGCAGGACAAGAGAGACAACGAACAACGTTAACCTGAGTGGAATTCTAATAGCATCTCCAATACATGACGTAAAATACATAACCACAAAGTGCTAGATGTAAAATACATCAGCCGCTCATCTCTGAACTTAACTGTCGAAACTGAACTTAACTGTTGAAACTGAATTTTGCTATCGAAACTGAATTTTGCTGTCAAAACTGAACGCACTAGCAAGGTGAGGCTACACGTCGGTCGATTGACTTTTTCATCTCTGGTCAGTCGATTTTGCAGCCGTTGGATACGAAATCAAGGGCCTGCGGTTCATCTTCAACCTCCACCCCGAGCCGCCAAACAAGCAGCCTCCGCCGCCATGGTCGGCGTGGCGCCGCCCGCCCGCCAAAACACTCCCCACCGCCGGTCCGCCGCCCGACCATCCTCTAGGCCACCCCATGCCGAGCTTTTTCTCCCGCGATCCCCACGCCACCGCCCGCCAACGCCCGCCACCGCCGCACCACCGCCCCATCCTCGAACCCTAAGATAGATAGTAGGGTGTCTCTCCGTGAGCCCCCCCCCGCTGTGGCTGGTTCTTCCTTCACCCAGCGAGCCCCCCACACCTGAAAATCGATCGACCCAAAAGTCGATTCAGTCGATCAAGTGAAGCAATCGAGCATCATCGCAAGCAAGAGCAAGAGCGAGAGCAGCAGCGAGCAAGAGCAATAGCAAGAGCGAGACCAGCAGGGACCGAGAGCAAGAGCAGAGCAGCAGCGTGAGCGAGAGCTAAAGCAGCAGCAGGTCCTACTAATGTGGACGTCGCCGCCGAGGGAGCGACGCCGTGGAGGAAGTGGCCGGCGACGCCGCCATGGATGGAGCCGCGCCGTGTCGGCTCGGGACCGAGCGCCAGCAGCACCGTGAGATCGAATCAAGAAGAAAATGCAGCGATTAGTGTACAACCTCTTTGGTGGCGCCGATTAGGCCGCAGCTTCATCTGAGGAAACGGTGATGATGATGCTCTTCTGGTGGTGCAGGTGAAGACGTCGGTGTGGGAATGGAGGTGGCGCGAAAGACGAGGGGAACATCGGGGCAACTCCTTGGAGGTGGAGGACGGGGTGGCTGAACTGGCAGGACGATGAGATCGACGATGGATCCTCATCCGATACGGTGGATGAGGGACGTCGAGGTGTTGCTGTGG
This sequence comes from Aegilops longissima, assembly GCA_021605205.1. NCBI lineage: Eukaryota > Viridiplantae > Streptophyta > Magnoliopsida > Poales > Poaceae > Aegilops > Aegilops longissima. Next base: position 192,194,704 of record CM038677.1, on the reverse strand, counting down.
ACGACATCGTCGGGGAAGAGGCTCCAGCTGGGTGGCGGACGGAGCAGGGTGTGGGGTTTCGTCGCGGGTTTTCGCGGCCTCGGTGTATGAATGGGTGGGCGGATGGGATGGCAGTGGGGAACCATGGCTTAGAGACGCGCTTGTCGAAATGTGGGGTAAGTTACGAAAGTACCCCACCGATTTGAGGCGGTTCTTTCGGTTCAGGGTACCACGGCATTTCGCGTGTCGGGATTTCACAGAGGTGGGAGTTTTCCGTGCATTGTAATTTGGAATAGCAAGGCGCGGGTTGAGATGGAGGAGTTGTTTGAGCACAACGAGACAAAGATATATCTTAAATATTTCGGCTAACAAGGCGCTGGTTGAAATTTCGGACAAGCCTAACGGTATTGTCCCAAATCAATGCGCCCTACAAATGTCATTCAAAACTTTGAATTCATGTTATGTTCAATTAAAATATTTCGCCACGTGTATAATGCATGCAACCTACTACTCAAATGAACGTTTTAGTGCATTCCAAACATATATACTACCGCTCAATATGAACTAAATTTGAATTCGCTTTCTATTTGAATAAGATCTACAGAATGATTGTTGTGAAGTCAAAGCATTTGAATTCGCTTTCTGTTTTAATAAGATCTACAATCATCATTATTGTCAAGTTAAACCATCGTTTGTGTATTATCTTCACAGCACACCACATGATTAGTCTCGAGTTACATATGAACTATGTGTACTCCTATATGAACTCCAACTAGATTTTTTGAATCCACTTTATTTTGATTTCAAATCACATTACATTTCTAGCTCTAGCTAGATCTTCATAATCTAAACCATGTCTCATATGTATAATGTGTTTATCACATTATGTATGGTGCCCCGCCCCCTACGCCTACAAGTATTTAGATGTGAGTTGCAAACACCACACATTACCACAAATTCAAATAAAATGTGAGAATGTTCGATATATAGTATTGTTTAGATTGTTCGATATTTAGTTGTAAGCTGCAAACGCCACACATTATCACAAATTCAAATAAAATGTGAGATTGTTTGATGTATAGTATGGTTTAGATTGTTCGGCATTTAGCTGTGAGTTGCAAACGCCATGCATTATCACATTATGGTATAACATGTGCACATCACGTGTATCACCGCTATATTCATGCATGCAATGTTTAAAACACTATGATCTCCTATTCAAATATATGAATCCGCTTTCATATCAAATTATGATCTTTGTTAGTCTCTTACACCCACACAATCCTCTAACCTTTGTAGCTACCACTAACTTTCTCTGCATGCACATGCCCTCCTCGCCTCCCCTCCCTCGGCATTCTATCCACCGGCACATTCATTTTTTCTTTAGGTCGCTCTCCCGAGTCTCCACAACTCCTTTCCGACACACACCGATCGATAAACCTCTCCAATGATGCCTGCCTACAACATACAAACACACCTTCAATCTCCTCCTTTATGTGTCCTTGCCTCGTGTCTCTCATACGGTCGACACACGTAAAATCTCGCCCTCTTTTCATCGCTCTCACAACCGCACACTCCTCCCCTATCTAGCTAGTAGTTGGGCCTCTCGCACCACCTCCTAGCTCCATTCTCTCTGTCTATCCGCCTCGCTGGGCCTTATTTGCCTCTAACAAATGGACGACACCGACCGATCTCTCGCTATACATATAGCTAGCTAGGTCCTTATAACTCGCTTTTACCCACACGCCAATCGATCTACCTCATTAGTTGTGTCTCTCCCTTCCTCCGACAAACAACAATTGATCTACCGATCTAGTTAGGTTTGCTTACCAAACACATGGTTCCCCTTCATCATCCATGGATGCGCCCCGACAGATCTATCACGCACATGCACACACAGAAACACATCCCCACTCTTATTGATAACATTGCAGTTCCACCCTCAGTTTGTCTAGTAGGCCTCTCCCACCATCTTCGAGAAGCAACTCCATCACCCATCCAGCACTCTACCCCTCTCCCTCCCTCTCCCCTCTCTCCTCTCTCTCTCTCTCTCGTCCCATCATATTTTCCGCCCTTCGCTTATGTATGGATGTCGACCGATCTCCTCAAGACATAGCTGGGTCTCTCCTTCTCAACACATATACGAAGTCGTTCTACCTCTATAGTTAGGCCTCTGCCTACCCCTCCCACCACCCCTCCCCCACACACACCGATACATCGAGCGCTCTAGTCATGTCTCCCTGCCACACACAAACTTGACGTGTGCCCTCTAACGCTCCGTAGGCTAGTCGCCCTATATCTTTGACTTGTACACACAAAAAATTTCGATGGCTCTCTTCATCGATCTCACACCCACCCACTTGATCCTCTCTTTGACTCTATCGATAGCTATGACCCTCCCTCTCTTCTCGTGGATTGCCCGACCTCTATGTATGATATGGATAGGCCTCCATTTCACACACATTGCATGCAAAATTTTGTTTGAGATGTCATCGACACATATTCCCACAAATAATTCACGAAATCAACCCCACGCCACCCCCACCCCAAAACACAAAACACTCACGAACGTGGTTTGTATCTCTCACACACACCCACGTAGGTGGGGGACGTGCACGAAGAGAAGAGGTGCATGCACGGCGCACGTACTCCCGTCTCTTTCCCAACCACACCCGCGCGGGTACACGGTGGAGCTCATTTCTGTATGAAAAAGGCAGCCCACGTGGTAATTTGGCACGTGTACTGGTTGTCCACTTGGTGGAGGGAGGATCGTCTACCACGGGTGAACAAACAAATTGCGACTTGACGTGTTATGTTAAAAAAGAGGCAAACCATGTGGGGCCTACCTTAGAGGCAAGGCTCTATACATGGAGTACTTTTGATGTGTCCCGTCAACTCGAGAACGAGGAGAAGCTTGCTTAGTATGCCATCTCCCCGCCCAGGCGCGGTGGCTCGCAGGATGAGGTGAAGCTTGCTTACCACGCCCACGCCCGCTCCCTCGCCCATGCGCTGTGGCTCATGGGACGAGGAGAAAATTTACTACTCCCTCCGCTTACTCCTCGTCCCTACTACCTTGGTTATAGAGATTATACTATCATATTGTTTGGAATATATATGTCCTTTAGTAGATTTCAATATGAACTACTAGTACATACTCCAAACACTGATGTATATAGACGTATTTTAGAGTGTAGATTCACTCATTTTGCTCCGTATGTAGCACTCTCCCTCGCCCCTCGACCCTCGCCCACGTGGTGGACGTGTAGCAATTCATTCGGTCTCATATAGCCAGAACGATATATACTGCACTACCATTATTGCTCGACTCCCAGAAGAGGCGAAGAGCCAATCGCAAGGTTAATATCTTGGAGATGCCAAGTGCAAGGTTATAGGAGAACGAGTAGTAGGTGCCGCGTCATTTATAATAAAGTTTTTTTTCTTCAGTGGCACGTACGCAATATGATAGGTTCATATGGAGAGAAAAGGAAACCGCCCACTATATACATAGTCGACGGGCCAGCCTACACGGTTGCTTGTGGGGTTGCTCTCTTCACACTCTCTCGCACAAAACGATCGTGGCCACATCTCTAACATCCCGGCGGATCACGTCCGCTTGGGGAAGGGGTGGATGCTTAGTGTAGATGCGGTGGCTGTCGCCAACGGCGAAAAACCACTGTCGGCACGTCCCGACCAAGGGTCCCCGCCGTTCTCTCTCACAAAGCCAGTGAGGTTGCCTTCGTCCCTTGCTCACTTTGCGACGACGTGGGCAGTTGCCGCCCCCGCCGCCTCCTCAAGGTTGAGCTACGTCCCTCGTGTACAACTCCCTTTACAGCCGGCTTGCACCATCGCACTCCAGCTGCCCACATCACTCCCTGTGGATATTTCTCTACTTCTTTGCCCCGCACATACCTCTACTGGCTTCTACGTACTATATTTGTGATGAGTTTATGTCTCATCAACTAGTCCCAGTAATCTTATTCTAATCACGCTTGTTCAATTTCTTTGCCACAGGGATGCTCATCTCGATTTTGGTGAAACTGCACAAAATGATCCGATGGTCAAAAGGTTGCAAACTTCATTTATTAGGAAGCTCGAACGTTGCCAACAAATTGAAGCCTGGTCAGGGTTCACGGTTCAAGGGCTAGGGACTGCATGGATCATTTTTTCTTTAGCTGCCTCTGTTCCAAAATAAGTGTCAACTTTAGTAGTAGTACAACTTTGTACCAAAGTTTGCACAAAGTTGAGAAACTTATTTTGGAACGGAGGGAGTACATATTTGCTATGATCTTTCAATCATTGAGATGCAATAGCATGCATGTTAGTCTCCTTTGTATTTGATGAAATGTTGCAACGGGCAACCTTGGACACAAGATACATGTAACAGAAGCTGGAAGCTTCATAGCATTGTACAAATTTATCTCGCTGATAAATTACAGTACGTACTATACTAGTACTTCCTCCGTTCCTAAATATAAGTCTTTGTAGAGATTTCACCATGAACCACATGCGGATCACTGAGCCTGCGTGTTTTCACTGCTCTTGCACGCCTCCGCTGTAAGAATGGAGAAAATTGTAATCTAGTAGGTATACCTCCTTTCGCCGAAAGCGTGGGACATCCAAAGCAGTCCTACGACCTCAGTAATAAAGACCAATGAGCCGTCAAATCACATAGACCCAACAGTAAGTTGGACGGACGAAGCAACCATCACTCTTGCGCCAGTGAGAGGTCACGTCCGCTCTGCCTGAGCATGAATGCGACACCGATTCTTTGGAGCAGCGCTGACCGCTTTCAAAGGGAAGAACCAGTGGCGATGGAGGGGCTTTGGGTGGGCCAGTCTGGTCAGAGCGGTCGTGGAAGCTGTCCAAGATGTCCCTACCGGACACGCCCGGAACGAGAGGATGCACCGACTCGCATGGCTAAAATCATACACTACACAACATCTCTCAGAGGAGTAGGTCGATCTGTCGCTCTCTCTAACACACACATGGTGTTACACACACACACACACACACACACACACACACACACACACACACGCACGCATGCAGCTTGGTCCCGTTGCACCTTCTAACGTGACTTATTACACCTAGACGAAGGGAGTAGTAAGTATACGAGATACGGTGGCACACTGACTTAAGTCGAATACAAGTGCCCAAAATTTGTGTGCATGTTATAATAAGGATTCAGGAATGTATAAAAGGTTATTTCCCTCTCATTGAACATAACGGGAGGGTTGTGTAGCTGGTTAGCCTGTTCGCTCATCAAACTTGAGGTCTCGGGTTCGATAACTACACTTGAGCATAATTTGTGCCAGGAGGATTCTTTGACTGGTCAAAATGTTTTCTAGGGTTTGCACGCTTCACACTCTCTCTCCAGTATATATATACACGCTGGAGCCTCACGCTTGTAGTTGCTCTCTTCACACTCTCTCGCCCTCTCCCGCTGGAGCCTCGGCCTAGAAGTTGCTCTCTTCACACTCTCTCGCCCTCTCAGATCTAAACAAGACTTTGTTGGCCTCTCTCTCCCTCACTGCTGCTCAAAGAGCCGGCAAGATCCGTCCTTGGGAAGGGAAGGAGGCTTAACTGTTGTCGCTGGCCGGCAAGGGACTACCGGCGCAGCTGTTCACTTTCCACCCAGCGGCGGCATGGAGGGCCTCCAACCCCTTCTTCTTCGCCGACGTCCGTTGCTTCACGAACCACGCCCCAAGAACCTTAAGGTATAATTTACTTACTCCACATGCATTGCTCTAGCTGCATGTATACCATGAATCTAGGACGTGGTTCAAAGAGGAAAGGAGTGGGAAAAGTTGTATATAGCATGAATCTAGGACGTGGTTCAAAGAGGAAATGAAGGGGGAAAGTTGTATAGCATTAATCTAGGACGTGGTTCAAAGAGGAAAGGAATGGGGGAAAGTAGTGGGGAAAGTTGTATCGCATAAATCTAGGACGTGGTTCAAAAAGGAAAGGAAGGGGCGAAAGTACTAGTTCAAAAAGGAAAGGAAGGGACAAGGCTGTAGAGTTTGAGCAGGACTAGATTTGCTGCGCTCACATAGGGAAAGGCGTCTGATAACAAAACTGGGACCAACACGGACTGACACGGAGTTTTTTTAGTCCCTACACCAAAATGTCCCTGTAAACAAACACCTTCTAATAATGCCGCTACAAAATTGATGCAATGCCACAGTTAAAAGCAAATTACATGTTTAACAAATTTTATTGTTAATATAATCTCTATGTTAATATTAATCAATGCCACCGTTTGAGAAATGCTACTATCTTGCTTTCTTTCCCATTTAGATAAGGTAGATGCTTCTTTTGTTGGCTTCGTGTCATCCACCGTTATTGACCACTAATTGTTTCCTTTGCACCTCTGTGTAAACAGGTTATCTGCTTCACCTTGTTGCCATTGTGACCTTTTGTTGCATCGCACAAAACACTTTTGTTTTAAGAGTGTTTTGTGCAGTTCAACCAAAATGTCACACCGACAACGTTGCTTGATTGCTTGATCTTAGTGGAACTGCACAAGAGGAGATCTTACTTCCTATCCGTTAAGGCTTAATTTGGTTCAGATCTTCTTCTTGTGAGTTGTTTGAATTCGCATCATGAGAGGTCAAGATTAGCCTTCTTTCACATGATTCTGCAGTGTGCATTCATATGTTGTGCTACTTGTACGATAATGTTGCTTGATTTTAGTGAAATGCACAAATGCAGACAAGACTTCCAATCTGTATGTGCACGGTAATATCCCATTGAGGTAAGATAAGGATATTTCACAATTGCTGGCCTGTATTTTGCCACTTTCATCAGAAAATAAGTTTAGTACTATACTTGTGCTCCCTAATTGACATGCCAAATCTTACATTTAAGGCAAAGCTTGTTTGTTATTGAACCAAGTGATGAAGGGGAAGAACAAGGGGAAGAAAAACAAAAATCAACTCCCGGTGCTGTAATGAAGCACTGGAACTGTGATGGCACAAGTAATGATATAGTTTTGCATCTTAATTTATTGCTATGGCTGGAACGAGCAATTGTTTTGCCACTGATTTGATGCCACTCTTAATGTAATATGTAATTATCTCTACTTGTGCAAACAGGGATCTTCTTTGAAGATACCATATATTTTAGTGGAACTGCACAAGAAGATGTTGGGAACATTAAACTAATCGAGGAGTATATAGTAAGCATGGCCACCACCGTAAATAGCAACAGATGGTTCTGGAGAAATGCTTCATCTGTATGCTCTACACAATAAGCCTCCTGACAAAGGTTGGTACTCGCCCACTGATTTCATCCATATGATTGAGCTTTGTCATCTCTATTGGTGTTGTGCTACTGTTTAGATATTGTCATGAAAAAGTGGTATTGTCCTTGAGAAGTGCTTCATCTGTGTTGTTTTAAATATTTCCTTTCCTTTTTTTCGAGCAAACAAGGATGCTAGCATTTAGTAGTCCTCTTGTCTTTGCACAACAGGATCATCTTCCTCTGAAGAAGAATATGGAGTACGTGAAGTGACTAGTTCCGATTATGCCAGGATGAAGAAGCCCTGTCTATCTTATCATCAGAAGGAGCAGTTGAAGGATGGTTACATTACTCCCCACAAGACCAAACTAACTTCAGCTCAGAAGGACTGACAAAATCTCCATTTTTTTTTCTGTTGTTTTAGGATTCTTTTTGGTGAGTTCCATTTTTCTAAAAGTGTGCTCTACATGGACCATGTATGTGCCTGTTGAAACTGTCAATTCATAGACAGTTTGCTCTATACTAATCACTTTTTTGTATTTGTGCAAACATGGGTGCTCAGCTTGATTTCAATGGGAACTGCACAAAATGTTCATGAATACATCGAATCATTCATTTCCACCACAAGAAAGGAGGTGCCAATAAGTTCAAGGCGTTGCAACATATAAGGGCGAAATCATACAAGCTACGCTGCGAATTTGGTTGATTTTGGTGGAACCGCACAAAAGAACAGCTGGTTTATTTAGCACGAGGTGCCATGTCAATGTCCGAATCGATGGCAAACCCTGCCCATTCCACAATCGCAGGCATTTGATATTTTGGAATGGGACAACCTTGTCAAATTTTGCTCATTGATTTTAGCAAGACATGCGCTTGATATTTTTGAATGGGACGCCCTTTGCTATCGCAGCATCGATCAATTTTTCTTTATTCTTTAGTTGTGAAGTAAATATTGCCTCGACATGTGAGTCGCTGAGATGCATAATCATCGATTGTTTTGAATGTTCTCTATGGATTGCCGTGCTGTGTGTTTGATTGCAATGTCGTAAACGCTAAAAGCTGCTCAAACTCTTTGTACTCCTTCATTCCTTTTTACTTCGCACATTGTGAAAGTGCATACTTTTTGTATAAGATTGGTCAAAGTAGAGATACTTTGACTAGAGACAAAACTTGTATGCAGACTAGAAAGGACCGGAGGGAGTACATGTGAAACTGCTGCAAACGAGGTGATCACCCTGGGAATAATGCTAGTACGTATTGTTTTGCATGTTCATCCAATGCCAGTGATACAGGAATTTGAACTAATCGAAATAAATTCATTCATACATGGTCGGATTTCATATAAACATGCCGGATTTCATTACATTTCAACTAAAAAGGGGTGCGCTGGAGGTATAATTAATTAACCGGCCTAGCTTGTCATAGCGATTAGGGCAACTAGGAGCCCAATGATCAGGATCACCACATGACAAACACCTTTCTTCTTGTCATTCTTCTTCTTGAAGTTCGTGTGTTGCACAGCCTTGTTCTTCCCATCAAACTTGCCCTTGTTCTTGAACTTGTGGGGCTGGAAGTTCTTCTGTACCATATTGGCACTAGATACTCCCTCAATTCCTCAAGCATGTGTGTCCTTTGCTCTCTCCTTTTCTTCCACATCAAGAGTGCCAATGAGATCCACGAAGGAGGAAGCTTGGTGACGAAGGAGGTATAATTAATTAACCGGTTACCCACTTGTGTCCCATCGAGCCGAACAGAAGCTTAAGTGATTAAGCTGCAGTGTAGTTGCGTGAATCGACATGTGGCCTGTTGGGCCCACGTGTCATCAGCCAACCGCACCAGCAGCTAAGTAGAAGTAGCGTTCATCTCAAGCGCAGCTCTCCCCGACTCCATGTCGCCGCCAAGAAGCTAACCGCCGACAATGGTCAACCCGCCTAGCTTGGCTTCAACAGAGGGTAGCAGCTGTGGCCTTACTTGGACCCGAGCGGTGGCGACCCACCGTGTTCTACTCTTCCTCGTTTTCGTGGTGGCGCGACCTCGTTGGCAGTGGGGCGGGGCCTCGCGAGGAGCGGCGATGTCCTCTATCTTGTTGCCGGGCGGCGGCGCCGGCGGAGCGGTGGAAATCCTCCCCGCGCTGCCGGCAGGGTGGGGCCTCGGCTGAGCCGGGCGATGTCCTCTGCCTCGTTGTTGGCGGGCGGGGCTCGGCGGAGCCAGCGGTGTCCTCTTCCTCGTTGTTGGCGCCTGGGCCTCGACGGAGCAGGCCTCGCCGACGCCAATGAGCGGGACTCGTCGGAGCCGGCATTGTCCTCGCCTCGCCCTCGGTCTCGCCAAACAGCGCCTCGCCCGCTTCATCGCCTCTTTGCTAGCCTCTTTGTAGGCGGTCGCAGCCTCCGCCACCGCATGCGGTACCGCCATTGGCCGAGGCGCAGCCCTTGCGGGCGGAGCAGACGAGTCGAGCAGCGCCTGCCCGCCCGCTCGCGGCGATCTGCTCCTCCGCCGCAGTGCTCCCGGAGGAGATGGTGGTTGTAGGCGGCGTCGGCATCGCGCCCCGGAACTGCTCTTGACGATCTGCCTCACATTGTCCATATATTGGGAATGGGCCTCGCCGATGGTCATGGTGCAATGCACCGCAAGGATGGCATGGAGGAGGGGGTTGGCACCGGATCGCCGACTACCATGTTCTCCATTGGGACGTCGTCGTCCTCCGGCTGCCGCCGCCATCCGATCGGCAGCAATGGCTGCCATCTCCTTGTGGTCCGCCGTCCGCCTGTCCTCAAGAGCGCTGGAGTGCGAGGAAGCCATGGTGGGTAGTAGTGGTGTGGACAGGAGAAAGGGAACGGAGGCGGATGACTGCGGCTATGGCCGGCGCAGCAATTTATATAGAAATGGTGGGCGGGCGGAGGGACGGAAGTGTGGCGCCGGAGTAGCCGCCTCAGCAACCGTGTATCATTAATGTGGGTGGCAGATGGACGGACGGACGACACTTGTGTCGTTTGAAGGCGGAGCAATCGCCTGCACCGGGAAGCGGGGCGGGCGGCGCTGACTGTTTCGGGTGGAAAGCGCGTGCGGGCGAGGAGATGACTTTACTTGGAGAGGATGACAATGGGGACCCACCAGGTCCATAGCCTCACGTACGCAAGTGCCTCCTTATTTTATATTATATATATATATATATATATATATATATATATATATATATATATATATATATATATAAACTATACTCCCTCCGCTCTAGGTGAATAAGTCGATTAGAAGGTGCATCACGACCTAGGTGCAAGCAGATTGGTGGAAAAGAAGAATATTTCTCTCTTCTAAACACAACATTTAATCACAGCAGTTAAGAGGATGCCTTATTAGCTACCCATGCAGGCCATCGTAATTCATAGCATTCAAAGCGCTTTTATTTCTTGCCTAATAACCGCATGGACGTGCTGCATGCATTGGTCCTTGCCTGAGCGAAAAAAAGGGAGGAAAGGGGTGTCCACGGGAGAAAACAAGGCAAAGGTGGAAGCGCTCGATGGAGTAATTTATTTTGCTTCCCCCTGGTTTCCTGACATCACGATCCCACACCATTGTCAACCTATGTAGTAGTCAATAAACGAGAGAATTGCACAAGAAGCGCCGATACCGGGACCAAGCAGCTCGAGAAAGATTTGTGTTTTTGAGGTGTGAGCACCGCAGAGTTTTTCGATGTTTAACCCAGATATTAATTTTTCTCCTATGAACAACAACGAAAACATCGCTGCAGGTATTAACTAGGCGGTTGTGGCCTGCCTAGCCTGGCCGATATCCAGCCCATATATTAATTTTTTCAAGCTAAAATGGCTAGCCCAGCTATACTTTTTTTAGGAATACCTGCAAGGTCAAGTTGTTATTCTCCGCCTACTGGGCTGCAAATCTTTCCTAGGAGGGATGCATTAGGCTTAACAAGAAAATGGGCTTTAAGAAATAATAAATGGGATGTAATTATAAAAATCTGGCAGTAACTATAAAAAATGCACCAAACACATGATTACTTTATAAAATATTATTTTTGGATATTGAAAATTTTAATTTCATTAATTGTTATGAGCGCAATGTTTCGTTGGATTTTTACGTAATATAAATTTATTTAATCTGACTAGAAATTTCGGATAAAATATTTGGATCCCATCAAAATGTGGGAAATTTTATTGAATTCTGTTTTGAACGGTTGGTTGAAATGGGCTGTACTTTTAACAAACTGTAAATGGGCTGTAGTAAATTCCATTAGAATTCAAAATGGGCTACACATTCTTACAAATCTCAAATGGGCTATAAGTTCTCGCCACACACTTCTGGCCTTACTAAGTTGACGCGTCCCCTAAAAAACAGAGTTGACGCAGATGCAAGGCTTTGTCAACTTATAGTCAACACACGGTTCTAGCAGTAGATGGTCGTTGGATGTCCATCCAACGGATGCCGCTTCTTCTTCAATCTCGGATATTCTAGCTTCACCCGCCCAAAAATGATTCCTCCCCGACATCCGGGTGCACCGCTTCGAAGCGACCTATGGGCCTACTAAGTTGACGTACCAAGGGCTTTGTCAACTTAGTCAATATAAACGATTCTAGCTGCAGTGACCGTACGATGTCCATCCAACGGCCGTAGTGCTTCTTCAACCTCTCGGTCTTTTGCTCCATCCACCCAAAGCAGCGCCGGTCAGGTTGCTCGCGCCTCGCCTCCCCGTGGCCGGGTCAGGTCTTGCTGGAGGCCTCACCGCCCTACTATTCCCACCGCTAGCTAGGCCTGCGGCGACGGCAGCCTCACACCACAGCCGAACGAGTGAACCCTCATACTCCTCTCCGCTGGGCATCCACCGCCGCAGTTTTCACCGGCTCCCGTCGCCCCTTCCTAGGCCTCACCATCGCCCACCGCCTCGGTGGTCTCGGCGCGGCGTGGTCAATATGGTCAAGGAACGGCTTCCATCGGACGTGGATCAGACGTGGAGAGGTCGACAGTTAGGTCCACGGCGGCAGAAGGAAGTGCCTCCTTATTACGGAAAATAATGATTCCTCCACCGACAGCAGGGACCCACCGGACGGGCCACCGATTTCACAAAAAAAACGTTTGCCCTCGATCGCTGGGACCCACCAGCTACACCTTCACACGCAAGGAAGTGCGTCCGCAAAAAAACGATTCGCTTCTCGATCGCCGGGACCCACCAGCTACATCTTCGCACGCAAGGAAGTGCGTCCGCTGGGAAAACCAAAACGATTCGCCTCGATCGCTGGGACCCACCGCCCCCAACCGCTGGGACCCACCAGCTACATCTTCGCACGCAAGGAAGTGCGCCCAGCAAAAAACGATTGCCCCGACCGCCGGGACCCACCAGCTACATCTTCAAGGCAAGGAAGTGCTCGATACCGGGACCCACCTGGTCGAAGCGCACGTAGCGTTGTCATTCTGGTCGCGAACGTACGCATATATACCGGTCGATGTAGAGCGCGCGACGTGTCATAGTAGAGCACGCACGTCATAGTAGAGGCGCGCGACGTAGCATGTACACGCACGCATACAACACCAGGGTGCAAGAAAGAAAATACGCCACGTATGTGTACATACGGCGGGTCTCAACGCCTACTCGCGCATACGCATGGCGAGGGCTCGCTGACATGGCTGGGTCGAATGGAGAAACAACGTCGCCGCCCTGTTCATGGGGAGGCAACGGAATGCGTCGTGTTCATCGAGATGCAACAGCGATGGAAACGAGGGCCCGCGGGTCGGAACGGAAAACGGGTCGTGTTCGATCGCCACGCTCAAACGGGATCCGATCATCGAACGGGTCCGCGATCAAGAACGGAGGAAACGGACCTCCTATGGTCGAAACGGGGTCCTGTTGATCGGGAGGGGTGTGGCGCATCGCACAACGGAGGAAACGGACCTCCACGGTTGAAACGGGGTCCTATTGATCGGGAGGGTGTGGCGCATCGCAAAACGGAGGAAACGGACCTCCCACGGTCGAAACGGGGTCCTGTTGATCGGGAGGGTGTGGCGATCGCAAAACGGAGGAAACGGACTTGTGTTGGAGCGCCACGGAGAAACGGGGTCCTGTTCATCGGGAGGGTGTGGCGATCGCAAAACGGACTCCACGGATACTTTTCATCTCCACCGTCGACCCTCTAACCTCCACGAGCCATCGCTCATCCACCGTCGACCTCCTCCACCTCCACAAGCTCCCCTGCTCATCCAGCTTCCACCATGCGCTACTCCACCGCCATCGCTCAACCAACCCTCCACCGTCTCACTGCTCATCCAGCCTCCACACCACGGGTCCTGCTCAACCACCCTCCACGGGCACCCTCCACCATCTACTATTCATCTTGCCTCCACGGGTGGTCCTGCTCATCCAGCCCTCCACGGGTCCTGTTCATCCAGCCCCAACCGCTCGACGGTCGGGGTCCTGTTCATCCAGAGGCAACACCACGGGTCCTATTCATCCACCCCCACCGAACTGCTCATCCAGCCCCCGCAACGCTCACTGCTCATCCAGAGGAAGCATCGATCGGCTTCAGCTTAGCAGCAGAGCTGGCGAATCACTCGATCGGGTTCGATTAACAGCCATCGATCGATCGCCGGGTTCAAGAACGCGCAGAGCGCGCAGGCAATCGCTCGGGTTCGCTTAGAGCCCAACACCGCTTGGGTTCGTTAGAGCTAACGCCGCACACACGCAGCAGACGCGTACGAGAGAACGCGATCGCCGCCCCGACCTCCCACCGTAACCGGAACTCCCCAAATTTTCCTCCCCTCGCTTCTACCATGGTTTTTTCCGTCATGGACGGCCCAAAGAATGTCATGCAGCTGCGTCTCCGCCCGCCCAGACGAAAAGCCCATTTTCTGTCATGATTTTTGTCATAGAAGTAGGAGCCCACCACATCTATGATGATACCGGTTTTGTCACAATTATCGTCATAGAAGTGTCATGTGATGACAAAAAATTTCGTTCGCCCAAAATGTCACGGATGTGTCTTTTTTTGTAGTGGATGACGCTATGGGGCCCCGAGGCCGACTCAATCAACTACGGGTACCGGGTCCCCTTTGGCAGAATCCACGTCTTCATCGACAAGATCGGTGAATCAGAACCTGAGCTAGACATCTGCACCAACATCTTCGAGCCGGCTCGGCGTGCGCGATCCGCTAGGGTTCAACCCGGCCGGAAACATGTCTTCGTTGGTTTCACACAAGGCATGGAGCTTGCAGAAGGTTCCAAATCTGGAGGAGAGACGAGCATCTATTTAGGTGATGAGTCCTCGACCAAAGAGATGGAATCGATCTATCAAGTTCAAGACGGCGGGGTTGGGGGCTATTACGATGGCAATAGTATTCCGGACTCCTATGAGCCGCCCTCTAGGGCTGCGATTTTCATGGCTGGCACTGGGCCGGCTCTTGATTCATCAACAGCAGCGTCTATGACATCCAGTTCAACTGCAGCTGCGACCGCTGGGGCTAGCGGCTCAGACTGGCCGCTATCTCAGGTTTTATCTGGGCATCTGGACATGTTAACAACTCTATTGGCAATAAAGGGTCACTGCAGCAAATCAGGCACATCACAATGCGGAAGTTGCAATTGTGCGAGATGAAGTGGCTAAGGCTCAGGAAGTTCTTAATGCAGAGAATTCTAGGATGGGGACGGAGCGAGCCCTGATGGATGCCGAGTCATAGCGTATAAGGGCAGAAGCTTTTCGCCTGAGTCTGGATCAGAATACGTCCAATGCTGTTCTTCGAAGGAGACATCAGAGCCGCCTGCTGCCTTCGTAGTATGAGGGCAGAACCTTTTCAACACACCTGGGGTAGAACAAGTAACCCACCCGGCGTAACCCGGGCTGCTGAGGCGCCAGGGGCCTGGGGTAGGAACAAGTAACCCACCCAATTTACCAGACCCGCCTCATAGGGATCAGACCCCGCCTCAATGGGTTCCCACACCCTCTAGCCATTATTCTAACCCACTGGACAATATGATAGCAGCAGCAACACGGCTGGCGGCTATCCCGATCGAGGGCGAGCCTCCGGTTGGAGTGGATACCCAAAACGCTATAGAACTTTTTCAGACGGCTGTGGCGCAGCAGGCGTCTTATTCATACAGTTGTGAGAGTATTCACTCAACTCCCCGCCCAAGTCGAAGCTCCAGCCGGCATATTGAGTCGCCGGCGGTTTCCAGCAGTGAACGGTGTCGTAACGTACCTCGCAATGATGACCCACCCTGTGGACATAACCTGCCCCATGATGATAATCCACTGAACAATGCCCATGCTGTCAGTGTCAAAACCGGCGGATATCGGGTAGGGGGTCCCGAACTGTGCGTCTAGGCAGATGGTAACAGGAGACAAGGGACACAATGTTTTTACCCAGGTTTGGGCCCTCTCGATGGAGGTAAAACCTACTCCTGCTTGATTAATATTGATGATATGGGTAGTACAAGAGTTGATCTACCACGAGATAAGAGAGGCTAAACCCTAGAAGCTATCCTATGGTATGATTGTTGTTCTTCTTGGTCCTACGGACTAAACCCTCCGGTTTGTATAGACACCGGAGGGGGCTAGGGTTACACAGAGTCGGTTACAAGGAAGGAGATCTTCATATCCGTATTTCCAAGCTTGCCTTCCATGCCAAGGAGAGTCCCATCCGGACACGGGACGAAGTCTTCAATCTTGTATCTTCATAGTCCAACAGTCTGGCCAAAGATTATAGTCCGGCTGTCCGGATACCCCCTAATCCGGGACTCCCTCAGTAGCCCCTGAACCAGGCTTCAGTGACGATGAGTCCGGCGCGCAGATTGTCTTCGGCATTGCAAAGCGGGTTCCTCCTCCGAATACTTCATAGAAGATTTTGAACATGAGGATCGTGTCCGGCTCTGCAAAACAAGTTCCACATACCACCGTAGAGAGAATAATATTTTCACAAATCTAATCTGCTGACGTATTCCGTAGTGTGACATCACACCACAGCCAAGCCTTTATTCGAATCGTTTTTCACCCTACCTCAGCGCGTTTCCTTGGCACGTCTTGTCGAAGCAGAGATCGTGTCCCCTTATCACGGGATTCTCATCAATACGGGCGTGGGTAACCCAACCGCGCCATTGATTACGGCGCTTGGGGGATAAGCGAGTTTTACCTGGCTGGTGGGGATGCATAGTTTTGTCCGCCCATATAAAGGGATAAGGATTCACCTTTTTCTACCCGCCTTCTTCCTCCTTGCTCATCCATTCTTCGCGCACTCGAGCTCCAGCGCCCAAGTCCACATTCTCATCCTCAACCGTCTCCAATCATGTCCGGAGCGGGAGGCAAGTGGATGGTCTCCTCCGTCACGGAGGGACACATCAAGAAGCTGAGGGGAGTCGGATACCTATCTGAAGGTATCGCACACCGGCTCCCAGATGAGGGGCAGCTAATCCCCACCCCCAGGCCCCATGAGAGGGTAGTGTCTCTTACCCATTTCCTCCGTGGGCTGGGATTTCCCCTTTGCCCATTCGTCCGGGGGCTCATGTTCTACTACGGCCTAGATTTCTACGATCTGGCCCCGAACTTCATCCTCAACATATCGGCGTTCATCGTCGTGTGTGAGGCCTTCCTCTACATCAAACCCCACTTCGCCTTATGGCTGAAGACCTTCAATGTCAAGCCGAAGGTGGTGAGTGGCCAGAAGGCGGAGTGCGGAGGCGCCATGGTGGGCAAAATGCCCAATGTCACATGGATTGAGGGCTCCTACGTGGAGACCATAAAGGGGTGGCAATCGAGGTGGTTCTACATCACCGACCCGCGCGGCACCACATGGGCGGAGGCCCCCGAATTCCGATCCGGAATCCCTACGCGGATCACCTCCTGGAAAGAGAAGGGCCTGCCCTGGGGTAGTTCGGGAGAGCTGACCGGACTCCAAACCTGTATCCAAAACATGGTGAACAAGAAGCTCAAGCTTGTCAACATAGTCCAGGTCATGCTCATCCGCCGGATCCTCCCGTGTCAACAACAGGCGTTCAATTTGTGGGAGTTCGACCTGGCCCAGCACCAAACTCTGAGCGAGCTCTTCGACACAACACATGAGGATGCTTGGAAGGTGCTATTTAAGGGCGCCGAGGTCCCCCCTCCCCTTACCGAGGATCGCAGATTCAGCACGAAGCGCCAAGCCAGCGCGGTAAGATATTTTATCTCTTATAGGGTATTCATTTTTCATAGTTTAACTACATGCGGGACTTGTGTTTCCATGCATTTGACAGGAATGGGTGGAGACATCGGGGAAGATTGATTGTCCAGCCCCCCTGCCCGAAGACCCTGTCGGTGGAAAACGAAACCTATGGGATCACAAGAATCCCTACTACGGTGAGCGGGGTGCGGGGTTGAGAGAAGAGCGGATCAAACAGATAGCACGCGGTTCTCTTATCCAGGTTCGGGCCGCGAGGATGCGTAAAACCCTACTCCTGCTTTGGTGGATGTATATTTGTGTTCTTGAACTAGCTATGGGGCGTGAGGAGCTCCAGAAAACCGAATCCCTCTCTGCCTCGGGCCTCCTTTTATAGGAAAAAGGGGTTGCCACAGTGGCACACAAGAGGTGGAAAGGGCATAGTGTTGCGAGGTTATCCCCCGCATTACATGACAAGGCGCATTTAATGCATCCGCTTAGGTGTCCTCTTGCTTTATCGGGGACGGGGGCGAAGTCCGTCCTGTCCGCTGCCGCTCCTCCTCGTGTTGACACGTGCCCTGGCCAGCGGTCCGTGCGATGCCATGTAGGAAGGCAGGCAGCTGTGGTGGCCCGATGGCGGGGTCTTCACGAAGATCTGCATGCCGCCACGCAGGTGCCTGCCCAACTGGTTGGGTCGGCAGCTGCATTTGAACAGCGGTGGAGGCTCGGTCGGTGCAGGCCTGGCGGTGGCCCTGTAGATGTCCTCGGCAAGGGCCTTGCGGGGGCCCCGGCAAGGGTCTTGCCGTGGCGCCCGCTGTCATCCCCGGCTAGGCGCTTGCCGGGGGTCTCGTGGTTTTCCTTGGTTGGGATCTCGCCAAGGGTCGTCGTATTTTAGTGCTCATTTGATCTTGAATGTTTCTTCACAAAGATCTGCATGCCACCACAGAGGTGTCTCTCGAGCCCTTGCCCCAACATAGTGGACTATGGTGGGGGCTGTGGACTCAAGGGTGACTTGCTCCGTAGGCGTGGGGCGAGCTGCCGCGGCAAGGGTCTTGCCGGGGCTGCTAAGGCTGACCCCTGCAAGGATCTTGCCGGGGGGAGCCTGCTTCGTCCCTTTGCTCTTCGTGGTCTTGTCCTTGGCGTTGTTCCAGCTACCTTGGGCTTCGGTCTTACCCTGGCTCACCTCCCTTGCCCTGCTTGGTGTGGTCGTGGGCGTGGCTGTGACTTCCCGTGCACAATCATAGGGGTACAAAAAGTGTACCCCTCTTTTTGTACACCGACAGGAGCCCCCGGGCATGGGCCACACATAAGCGCAACGCGTTGTTGGGCTAGGCCCAGAACGGTGTGCGGGCAGGCATGGCGGTTTTCACTGTGGTAAGATTTTTCGCGCTCTGTGCTTCCCACGACCCGCGCGCGCGGCGCGGCGTGGAGGGCTGTGCGTGACGTGGGCGACATGCGTGAGGTTGGTTTCTGCACGCATGCGTCACGTCGTAGTTAATGTGAAAGGAGGCGGCCCGTGTTTTCCCCATAAAAAAGGAGAAACCGCGGGCGCGCCGCTCACTTTCACCCCTTCCTTGTGCCTTTTCTAATCTCAGAGCCGTCGTCCTCTCTTCCTTCCTTCCTAAGCTTTCGCCATCGCCTGCCGTCGCTGCATCACCGCCGCTCCTTCCTCAGTCCTCTAACCTTCTCAGCCGCCAAGGCGCCCAAATCCACCAGGGGCAAGGAGGTGGCCAAGGATGCTGGGAGTGTGGAGCCGCCGGAGAGCGCGCTGTCGGGGCAGCGGACGCAGTCCGCCTTCTTCTTCCCCTCGACGGTCGACGTACATGAACTCCGGGTCTCCTTCAGGCCCCTGTGGGGAGCGAAGATGGGGGGAGAAAGTTCGGGACATCCGGCGACGCGTGTCATCCCCGCCGCCTGCGCCTATCCTGCTCCAAATTGGTATCCCTTCTTCGTTGATTATCTTTCTTGCGGGTTATGCCCTCCTTTTTCCGATTTCTTCTGCGACATTATGCACACCTTCGGCTTCCGTCTCTTGGATTTTACTCCGAACGCGGTGGCGTGCATGGCTCTCTTTGCGCATCTTTGCGAAGGCTTTGCCGGGGTGCAACCCAACACGGTGCTTTTCCGCCATTATTTCTTCCCTCAGATCCAGCCGTGAGGTGCCGTCTCTGGTTGCGTCACCTGGATCCCAAGATCCAAGGGGGCGTACCCGGACGGCGCCATGAAGGAGAGGTGGGAGGAATGGCGCGGTCGGTGGTGCTGGATTGAAGAGAAGGACCCGCCGGCATTCTGCAAGGTTCTCGGGCGCCGCCGATTCGCGGCAGCAATTGGAGTGATGTTGACGCTGCTGATGGAAGGCTCACGGTCGCCACCACCAGGATTCTCCGGCTCACCCAGGCTGGACTCACCCTCGAAATGATTGGGGCGGACTTCATTCATCGCCGGATCACCCCGCTGCATAACAATGGGAGGCCAGCCTGGCTTTTTACGAACCCGGCTGATTTTATGCGACTCCGCCCCGGCCTCTACCACAATTTCACGGTGATGGCGCATGCCCACTTCTGCCAGCGGCTTTTTCAACTTGGCATGGGTTGCGATGGCGAGGTTGAGCGAATCGGCAAGGTCGCGAGGGATGCCGCAAAGGTCGGCAAGGTCCTCAAGGGGCCGTTGTTCAAGTTGCCAGCGGGGGTGGTCCCGTTGTGCAATAATTCGCGCCGGTCCGAGATCATTGCTATGATGCCGGACTGCAACGCGCACGGCCCCGACCCAAGTTGGAAGGAGCCGGAGGATGCCGAACTGCAGCAATTCTTCGACACCCTGCATGAGGGGCTCGTCGATGCCGACGCCGAGCGGTGGCTCATCATGGACACCACCAGTGCGGTGGACTACATCGCCACCGAGGCGAGGGAGGCCACACTTGCCGAAGAAACGGCAGCGGGGTGTGGAGCACAAGGCCGCAACGGCTGCGGAGGAAGAGGAGCTCACCCGGTGGGCGGCGGCCACCGAGGAAGTCAGCAGCGCCGACACCGGGGCCCCGCTTGTCGAAGATGTGGCCGACGAGTCATCGTCGAAGGAGGCCGAGGCGGCGGGCTCGACGCCAGCCAGGGGAAGAGGGCGAGTACCGCGACAAGCTGGCTCTGGCGAGCCGGTCCGGCCCGGCAGGGCTGCGCAGCCTCAATTAACCCTGGAAGGGTCCGGGCGTCACACGAGGGCCACGGCGGTGAAGAGGCTGACGAAGGCCGCGGAGAGGAAGAAGACAACTGCCCCTTCCTCATCCAGGCGTGTACAAACCCCGCCTTCTTCGCCTCCTCCGGCAGATGTCGACTCGGATGTTGATGCGGGGGTGACTTTTGATCTCAGGCCTCTCAGCCCGAAGAGGAAAAGGAAAACAACGGAAGAGGGGGAGATGAATGATGAGTAAGTACTCTGTTTCTTACTGCCATCTCCATTCCCCTGAATTATGCCACGTATCTTGATCCGTTTCTGCTTTTGCAGGGACGCGGAGACGTTGGCCCAGAGGGCGAATAGAGCCAAGGCCTCGGTGGCGTCCAGCCCCCGGCTGGTGCTTCAGGGACGTCACTGGTGGTGTTAAGCAGCCCGGACAGTAGCCCCCGGCGCAGCCCCTAGCGTAAGTTCACCATCCTCTTCTTGTCGACATGTGCTAGGAGTTCGATATCCTAGTGCTGGCCTTGTCGGGTTTGCGGAGGGGAACGGCAGGAGGAGGAGCCACAGAGGGCCACCCTCAACACACCACCCCCATCGACCACGTCGCTGCGAGGGGCGTCCCCGACAAGGGCGCCAATCATTGAGCCCACGCTCATGGAGGAAGAGGGGAACTTGGGCGCTGGTGACTCTGCCCCAGCGCCATACATTGGCGGGGAGGGGGCTTCTGCTTCACAGCCAGGCACCGGTGAGTTGCCCGTTATCCGTCTTTGTTGTTCCCTTGTTATTTTTCTTGGCTTCATCGCTTCCCTTATTACCCAGGTCCTCCTTTGGAAGATATGAAGGATGTGGATACTATCATTGGGAACATTGCCGAGGAGGCTGCGGCAGAGGCCGCCAAGGATGCCGACAAGGTCGCCGCCGAAGAGGCCGCCAAGGATGCCGCCGGGGACGCCGCCGGGGACGCCGCCCCGGGGGCTGCTGGGGCGACTGGTGAGGCCTCCACCGACGAGGCCAGTGGCGGGCCTGCCGGGGAGGCCGGCAAGGCCGCAGCCGAGGAAGAGGTGGTCCATGATCAACCTTCTTCCTCCACAACCTCGGGCTCTGGCAGATATTTGAAGGTGGGCGATCATCTTTTCGTCCATCTTCCGGGGGTGACAAGCTCCCGAGCGCCCGCCAAAGGGGAGGTCTTTTGACGGCGAGGTGCTTGCCGCCACTGGGCTCGAGGTGGTTGATGAACCGAGTGCCAGCGACGATGGTTCCCCAGAAGAGCAGCTTCTCCGCGCCATGGGGGCCAATTTCCGGAAACTCCAAGTGCTCCACCGTGCTCGTCTAGACAAGGCCATGTCCAGGATGGCGATGGTGGACAAGGCGGAGGTGGACTTCAACGCACGCGTCGCTGAGACGCAGGCCTGGTTCTGCCAGACTTGCAAGGAGCAGAAGGCTTTCCACGAAGAGTTGGCCAAACGCAACGTGGAGCTCACCATGAAGCTGGCTAACATCAAGAAGGCCCAGGAGGCGGCGGAGAACTCGGCTGCCGCGGCCGAGGCCGCCCGGACTCAGCACCAGGCCACATTGGATTCTCAGGAGGAAGACCTCGCCACGCGCGAGCAGAAGCTTGCCGCAACGCTTCGCGGCAAGGACGAGGAGCTCGAAGCCCTTGTCGTGCGACGGACTCGCGAGCTAGAGCAGAGGCACAAAGAGGCGCTCGATGCCTAGGCTCTGGCCCATGCCGGCAAGGTGAAGGAGCTGGAGGTAGAGCGGGACGGGCTGAAGGAGCGGGCCCTCAAGCTGTCCCAAGAGAAGAACATGCTCAACGGCGCCCTGATTGAGGCGCAAGGAGCGGTCATCAGCAGAGCTGAGGAGCTCTCCGAAGCACGGAACTCCATCGGAGATCTCAAGCTGAAGCTGGAGAATCTCGAGAAGATGCTGTCGGAGAGCAAGGCTCGGGAGGAGACCTTGACCAGGGGCTTGGAGGAGGAGAAGCAGCTGCGGGCGAACGAGGCCACCTCCCAATGGGATTATGTGGCGGGTGAGAACCATTGGATCAGCTGTCTGGAGGACGTCGTCGGCAGGGTCACCTCGCAGTTGGCCACCATGGGGATGCCGAACGTGAGGTATGCCCCTGAGCGCAGCGGGACCGTCAACGCCAAGCTGACCCAGTTCTTCGAGGGCGTCCTTGGAGCCTTGGCTTATCTTCACTCCAGCAGGGCGGCCACGTTGGCCGAGGAGGCCCGACGGCTTTGCCGGGGGGCCATGACCAAGGTCCTCACCAAGGTGGCGTACTGGAATCCAGACCTCGACTTCGACGCCGCGATGGATAGCTTGCCGGATGGTACTGACCTCACGGTGCTCAAGGAGTGCATCAAGCCCATCATCAGCGGTATCGACGAAATCAAGAGGGTGGAAGGCCAGCGCCGGGACTAGGCATCTCGTTCCTCATCGCCGCTGCAGGTTCACGACCAAGACACTTTTTATCTTTAGTTAGAACCGCAACAATGATGTGATGTAACATAACTTCTGCAGTAGTATTAAATTTCGTGCGTGTTATTTCCCTGTTCAATTCCCCTTTGTATGTGCGCCCTACGCCGATTGGGCAGGTTCGCCGGCGCGGAAGCCCCGAGCGGTGTTTTGGGGACGGATCCCCATTGGCCTGCCGGGTATGCGTGCTGCCGGGCGAGCCACCTTACCATTCTGAACGCGGCCGCTCGAACTGTCGAGCTTGACTCGAGTCAGAATCGAGAGCATTGTTGATCGCGGAAGGCTACCCTGCCGCTCTCGACGCAGCCGCTTGAGCTGTTGAGCGGACTCGAAACAGGGCAAGGGCGTTGCCGATTGCAGGAGAGCCCCTGGCATGTAGGTTTTCCATACAAAGGCATGACATCTCCGCGGTAAATAACCCCATATAAAAATGATAGAAATGGTCAGGGTTCGGTGTGACTTAGCTTTCTGTTTGTAATCGCTCCAGCGTTGATCTTCTCTCCCTCTTCCTTCTTCAAGAGCCGTGATTATGAAGAAGCACTGGGCTAACTGCTAAAGCCGATTCTCACAATTGTACCCCCCTACCTGGCGCGCCAAAGATGTCGGTGGAAAACGACACCTATGGGATCACAAGAATCCCTACTACGCTTAGCGGGGTGCGGGGTTGAGAGAAAAGCGGATCAAACAGATAGCACGTGGTTCGTTTATCCAGGTTCGGGCCGCGAGGATGCGTAAAACCCTACTCCTGCTTTGGTGGATGTATATTTGTGTTCTTGAACTAGCTATGGGGCGTGAGGAGCTCCAAAAAGTCGAATCCCTCTCCTGGTCGCCTCGGGCCTCCTTTTATAGGAAAAAGGGGTTGCCACAGTGGCACACAGGAGGTGGAAAGGGCACAATGTTGCGAGGTTATCCCTCGCATTACATGACAAGGCGCATTTAATGCATCCGCTTAGGTGTCCTCTTGCTTTATCGGGGACGGGGGCGAAGTCCGTCCCGTCCGCTGCTGCTCCTCCTCGTGTTGACACGTGCCCTGGCCAGTGGTGCGTGCGATGCCATGTAGGAAGGCAGGCAGCTGTGGTGGCGCGGTGGTGGGGTCTTCACGAAGATCTACATGCCGCCACACAGGTGCCTGCCCAGCTGGTTGGGTCGGTAGCTGCATGTGAACGACGCTGGAGGCTCGGTCGGTGCAGGCCTGGCGGTGGCCCTGTAGATGTCCTCGGCAAGGGCCTTGCCGGGGCCCCGGCAAGGGTCTTGCCCTGGCGCCCACTGTCGTCCCCGGCAAGGCGCTTGCCGGGGGTCTCGTGGTTTTCCTGCGTTGGGATCTCACCAAGGGTTGTCGTCTTCTAGTGCTCATCGGCCCCGGCAAGGGTCTTGCCGTGGCGCCCGTTGTCTTCCCCGGCAAGGCGCTTGCCGGGGGTCTCGTGGTTTTCCTTGGTTGGGATCTCGCCAAGGGTTGTCGTCTTCTAGTGCTCATCTGATCTTGACTGTTTCTTCACAAAGATCTGCATGCCACCACAGAGGTGTCTCCCAAGCCCTTGCCCCAACATAGTGGACTATGGTGGGGGCTGTGGACTCAAGGGTGACTCGCTCCGTAGGCGTGGGGCGAGCTGCCGCGGCAAGTGTCTTGCCGGGGCTGCTAAGGCTGACCCCGGAAAGGATCTTCCCGGGAGTGAGCCTGCTTCGTCCCTTTGCTCTTCGTGGTCTTGGCCTTAGCGTTGTTCCAGCTACCTTGGGCTTCGGTCTTACCCTGGCTCACCTCCCTTGCCCTGCTTGGTGTGGTCGTGGGCGTGGCTCTGACTGCCCGTGCACAGCAATAGGGGTACAAAAAGTGTACTCCTCTTTTTGTACACCAATAGACCCAGCCGACGCTCTCCTGACGGAGATGCTTACTCCAACTCCTTATGAGGCGCCGGAGAAAAAGGTCAAGAAGCAGGCCACGGGAACCCGAAAGATTTCCCGGCGCCAGGTGTTATCGGACTCATCATCCGATGACTCCGAGACGCACTCCTCCCGTGGAAACGGGGAGGAGGCTGATAAAGGTTCTTCCCCTCCAGCCGGGGAAGATAAGAAGA
This sequence comes from Aegilops longissima, assembly GCA_021605205.1. Classification (NCBI taxonomy): domain Eukaryota; kingdom Viridiplantae; phylum Streptophyta; class Magnoliopsida; order Poales; family Poaceae; genus Aegilops; species Aegilops longissima. The sequence goes on along the minus strand of CM038677.1, from coordinate 192,169,640 downwards.
GGAAGGCTGCCCCAACTGGGGAGGCCGGAGGGTCCAAGAAGGGAAGGACTCTCCCTCCGGACTACTCCGCCACCGCCGCCGACAGGAAGACGAGTGGCCACCCAGGGCTAAGCCCCTGGCAAGATCGTAAGTATTCGGACACCAGAGTAACTCATGGCACCGTTTTAATTGCACAGCTTCTTCTAACACCGGACACAGTCATGTAGTCCGTCCCGGGCCCGTATCGACGTATCCTCGTCGAGCGGTTCTTTGGACCCATCGGCCATGAGCAGCAGAGGATCACTTCCGACCGCCTCCACCCCTCGCCCTACGGACAACGCCGAGGTGTTGTCTCAAAGGGCACCAGGCCGTTGGGAGGTAGTCCTGGAGGCGCCACAAGGCGACCTTCCGGACTATAGGCGCAAAGGGAGCAAGGCTCCCAAGGGCTCCAAGTTCGGCCCTGGGCCGAATACCGCACCGGAACCTCCAGTGGTTCCGGACTCCGGCAGGTGGCCCCCCACTAAGAGGGGCAAGCCTACCGTGCCGGTGACCTCCGTCCAACCGGAGGCACCGGATAATTTGCTGGAGGTGCTTAAAGGCGCCTCCATCGACGAGGAGCACCGCCCTATTATGAGTGCGGTGATCCAGAAGGTTCGGTCCGCCAAGAGCGGGTTGACTGAAGCCTGTGCCAGCCTTCTAACAGGCTTTGAGGTAAGTATTAAAAATATAGGAAAATATTACCGCATAGACAGTAGCCCCTGATGCTCTGTTTGGTGTTCGCAAAGAAAAGCCGAATAGAGGATCAAATAATATCTGCAGGACTCTAATACAAGTATGTTTATATGCGTGTCACGAGCTTTCGCTTGACCTCCTGCCAAGATCGACCGCAGAGGTCGCCAGATCAAGCGAGAATCTCGAGCGGTCCGAGAAAGAGCTCGACCTTGCCAAGAAGCAGCTCGAGGAGAACAAAGGTAAGTAATACCTTGTGTGCGTATATAAAAAAGATGTAGTTGCAAAAAATGACAGGATCATTGTGGATATACCAGGGGCCACGACTGAGGTGGCGACCCTGAAGCAAGCGCTATCCGAGGCTGAAAACAAAGCAGCCACGGAGCGCTCCGAGCGGGGGAAACAAGAGGCGCGGGTGGCGGAGGTGCAGCAAGAGCTCCAGGCTCTCGTGAAAAAACACAAGAGTTTGGAGGTTGACTCGAAGACACGAGAGTCCGAGCTTGCCTCGGCCCTCGAGAGCGCCAAGCATGCCAAGGTCAAGCCCAAAGGCCCTCAGAAATTGAGGCGATGAAGAAGATAGCGGCGGGTAAGGCATTTATTATGCAAAGCAAGCACGTGAAAGTGAATTACTTGTTACTTACCCAAGTCCGGTGCTCTCCAGGAGCATTCGGAGATTTGCCCCGCAGTGTATCGGATGCCACAAAGCACTACCGAGCCGAGGAGGGGAGCTCGACGGAGAAGGTGTTCTGGTCTCAGTATACTGAGGCCGAACACCTGGTGCCCTTAAGAGTCCAGCTGAAGCAATTAGTCGAGCTCCATAAGGCGGCCGAACAGGCCATGAAGGGTCTTATAGTCCGGCTGTGGCCTGGAGAGACCATGCCAGGGAGCTACTTCGGGCTGGTGAAGCGACTTGTGGATGCATGTCCTTGGCTTGAGGTCATCATGCGCTCCATCTGCATCGAGGGTGCCCGCAGGGCGTTTGGCCGTGTTAAAGTACACTGGGGCAAGATGGACACTGAGAAGCTGGTGAAGGATGGGCCACCGCAGGGCAAGGAGCATCGCAACCCTGAAATGTACTATGAGGGCGTCCTGAAGGGTGCCCGCCTTGTGGCGGATGAATGTTCCAGAGATGTAATTTTGAGTGAACTCGTACGTGTGATCCTGTACGCTGAAAACTTGTTCATATGCGCTATGCAACGCTTGTTTGAATTTAAAATATTACCTTTTGTGCGGCTTTTTATTAAATCTTAGAGATGGCGAGTCGTCGGCTTCTGCCCCCAAGCCACGAGTACTGGGGTGTTCGGGATAAACTTGAGCACTCTTTTTCCCATTCTTGGGTCCTTCGAGGGAGGTGGTCAGCACAACGAACAAGGCAATCAGACTATAACGCTTTATCACTCTGACTTAGCCAGAGAATTCTATAATTTTAAATTTTGGCGAAGCCCCTAGTATTCGGAAGACCGAGTTCGGGGCGCTATCCACGCCTAAGCCGGACAAAGTCGACTCCTCACCCTAAGCGGCATAAGTCTTTAGGGACTCGAAACCTCTCGAACAGCGACCAGCTCTCGCCTTATCATGACAGTCAGTTTTAGCTTTCTCTACTGAGGTGCTTAGCCCAGCTGAACTGGGGCACAATCGCAGTAGTTCTCCCAGTGCCACCTTAGCCATATAGCGGAACGTAAGGTACCAAAACGTGGGAGCCAGGCAAACCCAACTATTGACCCAAGACATGATTCGGAGCCGATGCATATAATGCTATAAATTCGGGGTGCCACACTTGTGAAAGTGTTCAGACTTCTTACGCCATATTATGGGGTACATAAGCCCCTGGCGTATTGGCCATACCAAAGTGTACGGGTGCAAAATGTCGTTAATGAACATATACACCTAAAAAGCGAAGGAATAGAGGATGCAATAATAGAATGAAGCTATGCATTGTTTTATTCGAAGAGGTGCATTAAAGCAGAACGATACAAGTAGTGCGATAAGCAAAAAATGGGACCATTTGATATGTCTTCTCCAAGGGTAAGCTGCATAATGGTATTTAAAGCAGGTATTTCGCTCGTTATAAAGACCACCTGGGAGTTCCATGATGCGACGTAGCTTTCGGCCCCCTGGTCCTTGTATCGTGTGTTCGGCAATTATACTGAGGGACAGGGCTTCCAGAGAGTAAAGTCCTGAAAGAGAGAAAAATAACAAAGTAGGAAGCCCATAGTGCGGTTGAGCCGCGTTTTGGGGCGTTCCGTAATCGTGCCCCTCCCCCTGTGCCCATGGTATTTTCAATGCGTAATTATGTATGTGTGGCATGTATGTCACCGTTTCGCTGGGGCTGGGGTAGGGGCCGCATTGCTATGCGAGCTCGGAACGTGCCAGGCGGTCTTGTTGCAGATTACTCCGGGCGCGCTTGAAGGCGTTCGGGCGTTTGGTCGCTGGACTGGGGAATTGCCTTGAGAGGCTGCTTTGTACTTCTGCTGCGAGGGCCGCAGTGTGCTCCTCCGTTCGGAGAGAGCGCTCTGTGTTTCCATTGACTGTGATGACCCCCCGAGGTCCTGGCATCTTGAGCTTGAGGTATGCATAGTGCGGCACCGCATTGAATTTTGCAATGCGGTTCGCCCGAAAGCAAAGGCATGATAGCCATCATGAACGGGACTATATCGAAGATTAACTCCTTGCTTCGAAATTATCCGGGATCGAAGACCACTTCGGTGTGGTCGAGCCCGTGCAATGGGCCTCTACACCTGGTATGACGCCTTTAAAGGTCGTTTTTGTGGGTTTAATCCTTGAGGGATCTATGCCCATTTTGCACACTGTGTCCTGATAAAGAAGGTTCAGGCTGCTGCCGCCGTCCATAAGGACCCGAGTGAGGTGAAATCCGTCAATGATTGGGTCTAGGACCAATGCGGCGAATCCGCCGTGGCAGATACTAGTGGGATGGTCCCTGCGATCGAAAGTGATCGGACAGGAGGACCATGGGTTGAACTTTGGGGCGACTGGCTCCAACGCGTATACGCCCCTAAACGCACGCTTCCGCTCCCTCTTGGGGATATGGGTTGCGTATATCATGTTCACCGCCCGCACTTGTGGGGGAAACCCCTTCCGTCCTCCGGTGTTCGGCGGTCGGGGCTCCTCCTCGTCGTCGCTATGTAGCCCCTTATCTTTGTTTTCATCATTTAACTTGCCGGCTTGCTTGAACACCCAACAATCCCTGTTGGTCTGGTTGGCTAGCTTGTCGGGGGTGCCATGTATCTGACACGAGCGATCGACTATACGGTCCAAACTGGACGGGCCCGGAGTACTTCGTTTGAATGGCTTTTTCCGCTGACCGGGCTTGGAGCCCTTGAATCCGGCATTGACTGCCGTATCTTCTGTATTGTTGCTGTTGATGTGGTGCTTGTGTTTGTTGCGACGTGACCTACCATTGCCGTCCTTGGTATCCGAAGTACCAGGGTTCTTTGACATGTTATTCCTGCGAGCCAGCCAGCTGTCCTCTCCCGCACAAAAGCGGGTCATGAGCGTCGTGAGGGCTGCCATAGATTTCGGCTTTTCCAGGCCAAGGTGCCGGGCAAGCCACTCGTCACGGATGTTATGCTTGAAAGCTGCTAGGGCCTCTGCATCAGGACAGTCGACGATTTGATTCTTCTTGGTTAGGAACCGTGTCCAGAATTGCCTGGCCGATTCCTCTGGCTGTTGAATTATGTGGCTCAAGTCATCGGCATCTGGTGGTCGCAGATAAGTTCCCTAGAAGTTGTCGGGGAATGCGGCTTCCAGGTCTTCCCAACAGCCAATGGATTCTGCTGGCAGGCTGTTGAGCCAATGCCGAGCTGGTCCTTTAAGCTTGAGTGGGAGGTATTCGATGGCGTGTAGATGGGCACCACGGGCCATGTGGATATGCAGGAGGTAGTCCTCAATCCATACCACAGGATCTGCTGTGCCATCGTATGATTCAATACTTACGGGTTAAAAACCCTCTGGGATTTGATGATCCATTACTTCATCTGTGAAGCATAGGGGGTGTGCGGCGCCTCTGTACTGGGCTATGTCACGGCGCAGCTCGAATGAGTCTTGTCTACTGTGTTCGGCCCGGCCGGATTTACTTTTACTGTATCCGGCGTGACGGTTATCGTCTCTCGTAGTAGGGCGCCCTCGCGATCCGTATATCGATCTTGCTTGCTTTGCTTTATCCTCCAATATGCATCGCATGTCTAGCGTATTTCCCTATGCCTTGACATTTTTCTTTGAGTGGCGACGGGGTGCGGCTTGAGCTTTTGGCTGAAATATCTCTCTATCACGGGCGCGAGGTTTCCGATCGGCCGCGTCATATGCTGGGGATGTAGGTTTTAATGCTTCCTCCTCTAATCGGGGTAGCAACCTGCACTTTGGGTATCTCTTGGAGGGGCGTTTGAGTTCATATTCCTCGGCCACAAGGACTTCGGTCCATCTGTCAGCTAGCAGGTCTTGATCAGCTCTAAGCTGCTGCTGCTTTTTCTTAAGGCTATTCGCCGTGGCCATAAGCCGGCGCTTGAAGCGCTCTTGCTCGACGAGATCCTTAGGCACGACAAATTCATCATCGTCGAGGCTTGCCTCATCTTCGGAGGGAGTCATGTAATTATCATCCTCTACCTCTCTATCTGCCGCTCTCTTAGGAGGGCTGGCTTCTCCATCCTCCTGCGCTGAATCTTGCTGGAGGGAGTTGTCTTCGGCGCTGTCCGGAATGTTATTATCTCCTGTGCCGGTATCACCGTTTTTGCTTTGGCGGGACTTAGAGCGGCGCCGCTGACGCTGACGCTTGGGTTGCTTCTTGGAGGGGTCATCCCCCGTTGTCCCGTCGCCATTGCCTTCTTTTGGTGTGTCCACCATATATAATATATCATATGATGAGGTGGCTGTCCAGGGCCCTGTGGGCGGTGGTTCCTGTTCGTCTCCTGCATCGTCGTCCATACCGTCGATGTCTTCAGAGTCGAAGTCGAGCATGTCGGTCAAATCATCGATAGTGGCTACGAAGTGGGTGGTGGATGGGCGTCGAATTTCTTCGTCATCCGCATCCCAATCCTGCCGGTCATAATCCGGCCAGGACTCTCCTAACAAGGAGAGAGACCTCAGTGAGTTCAGTATGTCGCCGAAGGGCGAGTGTTGAAAGACATCCGCGGCGGTGAACTCCATGATCGGCGCCCAATCGGATTCGATTGGTAGGGGCGCGGGTGGTTCGGAGTCCGGAGGAGAGTCCGGCAATTTGGAGTCACGGGCCTCGCGGAGGGTAAGGCTGGTATTCGGCTCGATCGCCGTTGAGGCTGCGGCCTCCATGGCGGGGTCTAACCACCCGTCCACGGATGGCGCAATTGGCTCTGAGTTGAAGGTCGGAGCGGTTGCAAGTGCGATCTCCTGAACACTGTCCGGCGGTAGAGCTAAATCATGCCCATCGTGACAGTGCGGTGCACTCAGCAGGGGCTCGAATCCGGTGAAGATCAAGTCTCCGCGGATGTCGGCCGTGTAGTTTAAGCTTCCAAACCTGGCGTGGTGGCCAGGGGCGTAACTTTCAATCTGCTCCAGATGGCCAAGCGAATTGGCCCGCAGTGCAAAGCCGCCGAATACAAAGATCTGTCCGGGCAGAAAAGTCTCACCCTGGACTGCATCGCTAACAATGAGGACACAGAGGAACTCTCAATGAAAGCACCAATGTCAGTGTCAAAACCGGCGGATCTCGGGTAGGGGGTCTCGAACTGTGCGTCTAGGCAGATGGTAACATGAGACAAGGGACACGATGTTTTTACCCAGGTTCGGGCCCTCTCGATGGAGGTAAAACCCTACTCCTGCTTGATTAATATTGATGATATGGGTAGTGCAAGAGTTGATCTACTACGAGATCAGAGAGGCTAAACCCTAGAAGCTAGCCTATGGTATGATTTGTTGTTCTTCTTGGTCCTACGGACTAAACCCTCTTGTTTATATAGACACCGGAGGGGGCTAGGGTTACACAGAGTCGGTTACAAGGAAGGAGATCTTCATATCCGTATTTCCAAGCTTGCCTTCCACGCCAAGGAGAGTCCCATCCGGACACGGGACGAAGTCTTCAATCTTGTATCTTCATAGTCCAACAGTCCGGCCAAAGGTTATAGTCCGGCTGTCCGGATACCCCCTAATCTGGGACTCCCTCACATGCACTTGTGGATCAGGATAGAGCTCGTCGTGAGACAGAATTGGCAGCTCAATTGCGGGCTCAACAACAGTTTCTATGAACCTTTCGGCCTTTGTTGAAGCTGGGGCGACTTCCAAGACAGTTTGCGTGCCATGTTTGGTACCGTCTCTACCCAAGGATTTTAAGGGCCCCTCTAAGGTGCCTAATTACACAGCTGATCTTCCCCCTGAGGCTTGGATTGAGAGCTATGAATTGGCTATGGACATGCTGGATGTTAATGATGTTGTATGTGCTAAATACTTCACCATGATGCTAGATGGGCCAACTCGAACCTGGTTAAAAGGATAGCATGCTAGTTCCATCAATTCACGGGCTGAGTTGAAAGCGTGTTTCATTTAGAATTTTAAAGGAACGTGTAAGCAACCCCTGATGATTACTGAGCTGGATAACTGTGTGCAGCGGGAGGATGATTCGGCCCACCATTGGGTCCGCCAGGTCTTATCTATTATCCACTCATCAGATAGCATCGCGGCAGGCTCAGCGGTTCTGGTCATGGAGAAGAATTGTCATTTACCCCTCTCAAGCAGAAGCTTGGGTGGCTTAAACGTCATTATAATGACATGGGGGAGCTCATGGCGGCTCTTATCAAATGCCTACTTTGATAACACCAAGGACCCTGGGTTTGATGATGAGAAATAAAACAAAGGCAAGAAGAGTGGCAATGGTAAGGGTCAGTAGCAGAACGTGACAGGGCATAACGGCAACAACCAGGGTAACGGTGGTAAGCATAGACAACCCGATGGCGGGTCAGATCTTGTAGCTAATACCAACATTGGATATAAAAACCAATGCTGTAATGGTAATGGTAAACAGTCTTTTGGAGGGAAGAACTTCAATATTGAGGCAATGATGAGTGAGCCTTGCCCAAAACACAGCTTGCCCAATAAGCCGACGACTCAAGCTAGGAAGGATTGTTTCATGCGAGAGTACAGGAATTCTAACTTTAATCAGAATCATGGCAACAATAATGGCCCGCCTCGCGGGTCATGATCCGGCTCACAGGGGACCGGCTTTGGTGGTGGCGTTTCAAGTTCTGTGTATCAAGGACAGGCAGCCAAGGTGGTTATAACCAACAGTCTGGTCAGGGCAACCGGCAGCATCAGTCAGGATACCAGAGTAATCCAAAGCACCTCAATAGTGGCCAGTATCACGTTTTCACCACAAATATTTGCAAGCGAGATCAGAAGGTTCATAAACGCATGGTCAGTGCAATTGAGATGACGGTGCCTCAATACCTGTGGTGGTCGGAGTATCCAATCACATGGAGTCGAGAGGATCACCCGCCCCGGGTTGACAATCCGGGTCAGCTAGCATTAGTGGTAGCCCCTCAGGTCGGGGTTATAAATTCACTAAAGTGCTCATGGATGGTGGCAGCAGTATCAATATCCTTTATCATGACACCATTCGCTGGATGAACTTTACTGATAAAGATCTTAAGCCGTCTTCTACAGTTTTTCATGGTGTGGTACCTGGTAAGTCAGTGTTTCTTGTTGGAAAGATTGCCCCGGAAGTCGCCTTTGATAACGACTATGACTACAGAGCAGAGACACGGTGGTTTGAGGTGGTCAAAATCAAGAGCATGTATCATGCCTTGTTTGGACGGCCGGCTTACGCCAAGTTTATGGCTCGGCCTTGTTATGTTTATTTACAGCTTAAGAGGCCAGGGTGTAAGGGAACTATTACGATCCATGGCGATCGAAAAATTGCCTTGGAATGTGAAGAAGGAGATGCTACTTATGCTGAGTCAGCTTGTGCCACTGAGGAGCTTTAGTTTTATAAGGATAACTTTGACCTGGCTGATATGGCTCCTTTGAAGAAGCCCATTAGTGAGCAGTACCCCATGTTGAAGTTTCAGGCTGATGACACTAAGCAGGTTGATTTTGTCCCTGGCGATTCATCTCAAAAGTTCACAGTAGGGGCTAATATGGATCTTAAATAAGAAAGCACGCTCATCGAGTTCATTAGTGAGAATCAGGACATCTTTGCATGTAAACCATCTGACATGCCAGGTGTACCGAGAGAATTCACTGAGAACACTCCTAATGTGGATCCTAAGTTTAAACCGCTTAAATAGTTCCTTCATCGTTTCAATGAAGAGCAACATATAGCTATTGGAGAAGAGGTGGCCCGACTCTTAGCGGCTGGGTTTATCATTGAATTCTTTCACCCTGAGTGGTTGGCTAACCCGGTGTTGGTACTTAAGAAGAACAGCACCTGGCGTATGTGTGTTGACTACACAGATCTTAATAAGGCTTTTCCAGCTGATCCATTTTCTCTCCCTCGTATCGACCAGATTATTGATGCCACAGCGGGTTGTGAGAGCTTATGTTTCCTGGATGCTTATTCTGGTTATCATCAGAACAAGATGGCAGTTAAGGACCAAGTGAAGATGTCTTTTATCACCCCTTTTGGAGCCTTTTGCTATGTTTCCATGCCTTTTGGGCTCAAGAGTGCCCATGCAACTTATCAGCGTTGTGTCCAAAATTGCTTTCACAGTCAGATTGGATGCAATGTGCATGCTTATGTGGATGATATTGTGGTTAAATCAAGAAAGAAAGAGACTCTCCTAGATGATTTAAGGGAGACCTTTTACAATCACTGGGTCTATAAGATGATGCTTAACCCGACCAAATGTGTTTTCGGTGTGCCTGCAGGCAAGCTATTGGGTTTTCTGGTCTCAGAGAGGGGTATTGAAGATAACCCGGAGGAGATTAAAGTTATCACCTCGTTGGCTAAGCCGGCGTGTGTCAATGATGCCCAGCTCCTGGCAGGTCATATTGCGGCTTTAAGCCAGTTTATAAGCCGCCTGGGTGAGAAGGCGATTCCTTTATACCAGATGATGAAGAAGACGAATCACTTTGTTTGGAATGATGTGGCTAATGAGGCATTTGAGGCGCTTGAGAAACAGCTAGCTGAGCCGCCCGTCCTTGCTGCTCCTGTTGAAGAAGAGCCTTTGCTTTTATATGTGCTGGCTAACAGTAAGGTTGTCAGTGTGGCGATTGTTGTGGAGCGCAAGGAGGCGGGTAAGGAATACCAAGTATATCGTCTGTCTTATTATGTAAATGAGGTGTTAATTGAGTCCTAGCAACGATATCCACATTGGCAGAAACTGGTATATGGGGTGTTCATGGCGAGTCGTAAGCTAAATCAATGTTTTCTTGGTCATCCTATTAAAGTGGTCAGCTCTGCTCCATTAGGAGACATTATTCAAAACAGGGAGGCCACATGCCGGGTTGCTAAGTGGGCAGTCGAACTTGGACCTCATGGGTTGAAATATATGCCAAGAACAACCATCAAATCTCAGACTCTGGTGGATTTCATCAATGACTGGATATAATTGCAGACACCTGAGGAGAAACCTGATAACACATATTGGACAATCCATTTTGATGGGCCGAGACAGTTGGAAGGCTCGGGGGCTGGAGTTATTTTGACTTCCCCATGAGGTGACAAATTTTGTTATGTTTTAAGGTTAATGTTTCCTTGCTCTAACAATGCAGCTGAGTATGAAGCTTTGCTCCATGGCCTTCGTATGCCAAGGAGATGAACTTAAGCCGGGTCAAGTGTTTGGGCGATTCGGATCTTGTGGCTCAACAGGTATCAGGCACTTGGGAATCTAAACACCCGCTAATGGCGGCTTATCGCCGGGCGGTTGATAATATTGCTGGTCACTTTCAGGGTTATCAAGTGGATCTTCTTGATCGACGGAAGAACGAGGCGGCTGATGCCTTAAGCGGGCTTGGGTCTCAGCATAAGCCGGTGCCTCCCAATGTGTTTCTTGATGTCTTACATAACTCGTCGGTCAAGTTACCAACTGAGGAGGATCTTGCTATTCCTGACCCAGAGGCGCTGTTGGTGGCAGCTCTTCATGATATTCCTGATTAGATGCTTCCATATTTGGCTTATATGACCCTGGGCGAGTGACCCGAGGATGAAACTTTGGCAAGAGAAATAATCCGCTGGTCTAAGTCTATGACTATTGTCAACGGCGAGTTACACCGATGCAGTGTGATAGGCGTGTTTCAACATTGTGTTTCTCCTGAGGAGGGTCGTGAGATCTTACGAGAAATTCATGAAGGTGATTGTGGTCATCATGTCGGCTCTAAATCCTTGGTGGCTAAGGCATTTCGTCATGGGTTTTATTGGTTAATGAACAACTCATGTTGATGCCGAAGATATCATCAGTAAGTGTGATGGATGTCAAAAAAAAGTGTCGACGAGCTCATGTGCCGGCTAAAGAGTTGCGGATGATTCCAATAACTTGGGCGTTTGCAGTCTGGGGGGGCTTGATATGGTTGGGACTTTCAAGAGGTCTAAGGATAAGAAGCCCTACCTTTTGATGGCGGTACAAAAATTTACAAGGTGGGTCGAAGGAGAGCCAATTAGCAAGTGTGATGCAGCGACTGCAGTTAGTTTGTTAAAAAGTTGATCTTCCGCTTTGGTTGCCCTCATAGCATCATCACTGATAATGGCACAAATTTGTCTAAAGGTTCTATGAAGGAGTTCTGTCAAAGAGAGCATATTCTTCTTGATGTTTCCTCTATGGCTCACCCACAGTCTAATGGTTAAGCGGAAAGGGCTAACCAGGAGATTTTGTGAGGCATCAAGCCCCGGCTTATGGTTCCCTTGGAACGAACGGCGGGTTGTTGGGTTGAAGAGTTACCTTCAGTGCTTTGGAGAATCAATACTACCCCCAACAGATCAACAGGCTATACGCTTTTCTTTATGGTCTATGGTGCAGAGGCGGTTCTCCCTAGTGATATCCGTCATGTCTCACCGCGAGTGGCGGCTTATGTTGAAGCTGATAATGAGACGGCATGATAGAACACACTTGATGTTTTGGATGAAGAACATGACCTTGGGGCGACTCGTTCGGCAATATACAAGCAAGACATGCGTCACTATCATAGCCGCAGAGTCAAGACTCGGGCATTTCAAGAAGGCGACTTGGTGCTCAGGCTGATTCAAGATCAGACAGATATGCATAAATTATGCCCAGCTTGGGAAGGACCTTTTGTGGTCAACAAGAATCTTAATAATGGATCATATTATCTCACTGACTTACGAGAGCACAAGAAGTCACACACCTGTGAGCAGGAGACCAATAGGCCGTGGAATATTGCTCATCTTCGGCCTTACTATACTTGAGCCACTGGCTCTCCCCATTGTACATACTTCTGTCGATGTATATATATATATATTTTATGATCAATATAATAAAGCTGGCATCCCTGAAAATTCATGGCTCTGTCATTTCATTTCTGTGTATCTGAGTCTTTATTAATTGGTCCTAAGGTCACTTGGGGGCTTCCAACCCACCGGGTTTAGCTTTCATACCCTCTTGGCCGGCCTTAGTCGCCATATTCTGAGTTACACCCGCCTGTTTGCAACTTGCTACTCCGCCAGGTGACACGCCGAACTCTTAATAGTCAATCTTTTTTAAGACCCTGAACTTGTTAAGGTTAAAGCGGCGGCTTGTGCCACGTGAGAGCCGGCTTACTGTGAGCTAGGATAAACTCAACGGCTGTGCAGCCTTGAGAGCATAAGGCATGTGAGCCAACTTGTTTGGCCATGTTTTGGAAAGCCGGCCCAACAATTATTTGAGATTTTTTGGATCTCTCTTTTGGTTTCTTTGAATATGTTTATCTTAAAGTTTTTGCTTTTGTGCAAATTCTTGACTACCCGAGTCATGAGGCTCCGGATTATATGGCTCATGTTTTGAGTATTTTGGGGTTGTACCCGCCCTGGCTTTCGACTTTAAGTCGCTAGTATATTTTGGGTTGAACAGCTGAGGTCATGAGGTTGTAATTCTTTGGGTTATCACCCACACTGTTAATTTTTAAGCCGCCTACATGATTCGACCCTACAGGTATGTTTTCACCTATTACATGAGACTACGAGTCTTTGGGTTTGGTAACCGCCCTGGTTTTTTACCTTAAGTCGCCATTACATTTTTGGTTTTAATAGACTTGACTATAGATTTTTTAGTAGTCATATAAGGCTACATACTTTGGGTTGTCACCCACCCTGGATTTTGACATCAAGTCACCAGGACATATGTTGTTTAACTTTTTGCAAGACATGCAAAACTTCAAGTGAAAATAAGAGTACTGGAATGGCTCATATGTATGATCACATCAGGCCTGTCATAAAAAGTCAACTAGATGGATCAAAGGTCAAGATCAACATGCACGAAGGCTTGACATGGCGGCTCACTGTTTTACACTACCCTATTACAAGGCTTTCATGAGCCCAAAAGTTTGAAACAAAGTACTTCTGGAGCTGCACTGCCACAACCTGGCCCGAGAGCCGCCTAGATCGTCATTGATATGATTAGTTTCCTTCTTGATGAGTTGATGACTCCAGGTCATCCCGCGTCGGCTCTTCTTCGTTGTACATCTGGAGGTCAGCCGATATCCAGTCGATGCCGGTTAAAGCTTTGAACTTGGCCTCATTGTTAAAGATAATGGAAGGGTCAACATCAGGAGCAAAGGGTATGCTTACAGCTTGGAGGAATGAGACTGACAACATCATGAGCCGGCGGCTTAATCCTTTGGTTGTTTTCATCATAAGACGGTGTGTACTTGTTTAAGTTTAGCTCTTCTATGAGCTTGTAAGCCACGGGCCGCATCTCTCGGACGCATTGATTGAAGTCTTTCTCTTCAAAGGTTGTCTGGTCATCCTTGAATTCCGGGCACCCTGTGGCTATTTCCACTACAAAAAAAATACACTTCCGTGATGATACATGCTTGTCACAGTAGGTCGCGTTTTTTGTCATGCATGTACATCCATGACAAATTTATGACAGAATCAAGATAGTCATACATGTGCCGTCGTAGAAGTGTTCCATGACATTACCAAAATTATCATCACGGAAGTGTCCACTTCCATGTCGATAAATCGCGCGTCACAGAAGTGCTTTCATCAAGGGTGACCGACACATGACATCCACCGTAACGGAACGCCGTTAAGCTATCGGGTCGGGTTTTGGATCCGATAACCCGTTAAGAGCCCCGACCAATGGGGATTTTCCACGTGTAAAATCATCATTGGCTGGAGGAGACACGTGTCGTGTCGCGTTAGCTCTATGATATGTTGACACGTGGACCGCCCATCAAGTTTAAACGGGCCGGCCCAACTGAAGGCCCACAAGATTTTGCGGACCATAATGGGCCGCCCGACTAAAGGCCCATGAGATTTTGCGGACCATAATGGGCTGGCCTAGCTAAAGGCTCACAAGATTTTATGGGCCATAATGGGCGGCCTGTAAAGGCCCACAAGATTTGTGTGTGCCATAATGGGCGGACTGTAAAGGCCCACAAGATTCTTGCGGATCATAATGGCCGCCCACTAAAGGCCCAAGAGATTTTGCCGACATTAATGGGCGGCCCATTTGTAGGCCCACAAGATTTTGAGGACCCTAGTAGGCCGCCCATTAAGCGGCTGCCATGTTTTGGGCCAAATACCGGCCCATATTTGATCCGGTCCATTAATGGCCTGCCATGCTTCGGGCCTAATAGTGGCCCATATGAGATCCAGCCCGTTAAAAGCCTACCACGTTCTAGGACAAATTACGGCCTGATCAGTCCGACCTTTAAGAGGCCTTGGGCTCAATTATGGCCCATATCGACTTCGCCCGTTAGCTGGACAATATGCTTTTGGGCCCACTTGCTAAAGGCCCACTTAGTAATTCGCCCGATATTAGTTTTGGCCTGTTAAGGCCCGTTTAACATTTCGCCCTATATTAATTTCGCCTGTTAAAACCCGTCATATAGTTGGGCCTAACTACGGCCGGTTTGCATCCGCCGCTCGCATACCGATATATGATTGGGCCAAACAAGGACCGAGACAATTTTGGCTGTTAAAAGCCCGTGATTTGATTCACACAATCATGGGCCAGGTTCATTTCGACTCTTGTCGGCCGTGAGCTGTTCGCACGTTTGTGCCAAACCTACATCGTAATTGCATGACGGCCCGATTATGTACCGTAATTTTACGGTTTGGCCGGTTTCGCGAAGAAGATGATATATATATATATATATATATATATATATATATATATATATATATATATATATATATATATATATATATATATATATATATATATATATATATATATATATATAGTAAAATCACCGCACATCGCTAATAAGAAAAAACTCGACTATACAATAAAGAAATTACGGCATATTACATCCATTGGGCATCAAAGTTCGCCACTATGATAATAAAGCACAAGCAGACAAAGCAGATTACATACACTGGCATCAAATATCGCCACCAAGGCAAATAAACGCTACCGACAAAATAATATACAAAACCGATAGCACTTCAATAGAGTTCAAGAAAGGTTAGCCTATTTGGGAGCTGCAAAGCAAGCAAGCACTGAGCAAGATGATGAGATCTGCGCTTGTTCAACACTTATATCTTCCTCACTCAAAGATAAACAAGAAGACAGATGACAGGTTTTGCACATAAAAGTATCAAGGTTGACAATTCATCACATTTCTTCTTGATTTAATAAAGTGACATAGTTTAAAATTGCATTAACACAATATGGTATTGTTCAGGTCAAGACATGGCAGGAAATGACATTGTGAAGGCGTTGGCAGCTTCACGACGCCATTGGATTACAGATCAAGAACTCATAAGTATCAATGGTTAGTGTGCTATCAATTTATACCATTTTAGATTGGCAAATAAAGAGATAGTTTAAATAATAGTAGAATGATATGACATTGTTCATAGTTAAGACATTGCAGAATATGACATTGTCTTTGTAGTGGGTAGGTTCACCACACCTTTGGATTACGGATGAAGAATGAAGCATACATGCAAGTGCAAAATAAGATCACTTGCTCAGATAGTTTAATTTACATGGTATGAAGAAGGAACTTGGTTGTACAACTGAAACATTAAATTGAGAAAGGACAAACTTTTGTTTATGAACTACATAATAAACTTTAAACAAGCAATTTGATGCAAACACCAAAAATAAACAGCTGTTGCAGTCATGCCTAACCAAATATATACAACAAAGTTTGAAGGCTTGAGATGGACAAACTTACATTATCGGTGAAGATAGGCTCTATAAAGGCCTTGTCCATGCTGATGGGGGGGGGGCAATTCAAGAAGTTTACCACAGAATCTTCTTCAAAAGCATTGCCTTTATTCTACATTATGTTAAGAGTAAATATAGATGTGATAATATACGGAAAAAATGGAGAATATTTAAGATAAGATGAAGAGTGATGCTACATAACCAAGTAGCTATAAATGTAAGTGCAGCGATACAGGCAAAAGGTACAGCCAAGAGCAATGCGCAGCTAAACTTATTCAGTACCAACCTTATGGTAAGAGTAAATATATATCTGATGTGTAGAAAATGGAGGGCAAAGGAAAATAAGCTGCAGAGTGATGGTACATGAACAACTACCTGTCATTATAAGTACACTGATAAAGGACAACATGTACTTACAAGAACAATGCAGAGCTAAAAAAACATTGGCATTGGATATATTCTACACTAATGTAACCATTCATACAGATCAGATAATTTGGAGCGAACAATTGATAAGCAAGTTGTACTGCTGTCACATAATGAACCAGGTATGTATGCAAGTACAGTGATACAGGACAACAGGTACTAACAAGAACAAAGTAGCGGGCATCATATTTGCGATATGCTGTCGTTCTTGTAAAACCGGAATTCTTCTTCGAGCAGATTTCTTGCAAAAAAGATCTGTAAGGCACATGCGAAAAAGTAGAAGTTCAAATTGTCATGTGATTTCATAGACAGTACCTCATCCTGGGAATGAGACCAGTGCATAACAAGGTTTTTCCATTCAATGTCTTCTAAATTTAGCACATGAGACTTCATCGGAAATTCGTTTATAGACTTGCCATCAAAGTGTGATTTCCTCAGGTACCACCGATACTTCTGCAATGCTTCCTTGAAAAGCACAAGCAAGCTTTGCTCGTCATGACTATCTAGATTGACCCTCGCCTAGTTACAACAATGTAATGTAAATCATTGATGTGTTCAATAAGCAGAAAACATGAAAATAATAACCATGAATAATAGCACTTACACGTAAGTTGGACAGGAAGATGTGAAAATGGTGTTTGTCTTCACAATAATCTTCCCATGGTGGGAATATATGCACGTAGTCCCTAACAACATTGAAAGCATTGTATTTTAAACTGGGAATAAATGGAATAGGGTTCCAATCTACAGGAATTGGCCGTCTCTGCGATTATGATAGGTCTTGACGGTGGACTTGCTGTACTTTTTGGTGGAGTGGGATTTTTTCGTGGTACAGCTGGTGCTATGTCAAATGAAATTGGTATACCTTTTGCTGGAGTGCAGGTCTGTGTGGTGGGGCTAGTGGTGTGGCCAGTGAAGTATGGGTACAATCTGCTGAGTCGGTCCTACATTTTGTGTCACTTGGTTGTACAGCCAATATAAGTGGGGTGTTGTCTGATTTCTCCGGCACCACCACGTTTTCAAGGACTTTGTTGGTGCTCCTTCAGTTCGCAATCACCCTCTTCCTTTTTGATGTCTGATGCACAAGAACAACATTTGAGTGAAAAAACATGGTATGATGACAGATGGAATATGTATTGATAATGGATGGGCATGGCATCTCGACATATATGATGAGTAAAGTAAGCAGATGGCGGTGCAACAAAGTAGAAGAAATGCAAGACAACATATGCAAGATACCCGCAATCAATAAAACATTGCCAAATTAGAACAGGCACCTTGATGGGTGAACAGGACAGGCTATCTGCCTTTGACTCCTCGAGGTTAGAATAGTCATTACGATCATATTCTGAACAAGAATCAACAGGTCGGGAGCGTATGAGTTTCATTGCATCCAGAATGGCACTCAATGCCTTGGTGCCAATTTTGTAAGTCACTGCAGTGTTTAGCTTCAAGAGTGGACTGCTGCTAGTGCGACACAAAGCAGCTACACAGATCACAGTGTAGTTATAACGGGAAAAACTTAAGCATCAGAGTAAAATCAGCAAAGTGGAACTTGCTGGAACATATGTGCTAGTATTGCCGGTACGGCTAGAAAGGCTTCGGATACCAGCTCTCTCCAAGTGAAGGTGCAGTGCATTGTTAATATCAAGTAACTCTCAAAGGCTTACACAACTCCTCGCCTTTCCTTGTTATTCTTATAGGATTCAAGTGGGCAGGCCACTACAAATCCTATTCCTATGTTTACAAGATCCTACGAATCAAAGAGGCTCAAAGTGTCCATCACAACCTGACCGCATGACCTCTACACCGCAAATGTCCTGCTCATCTTCAAGACAAGGAACATCTCAGACTACTATCATACTCCCTCCGTTCCAAAATATAAGTCTTGGTAGATATTTCCACTATGGATCACATAAAGATATATCCAGATACATTTTAGAGTGTAGATTCACTCATTTTGCTCCATATGTAGTCCATGGTGGAATCTATACAAAAACATGTATTTAGGAACAGAGAGAGTACATATTAAAGAAGAACGGAAGAGGAACATGGTAAAGAAGAGCAAGCAGATTTTGGATAATAAAATGTTGGTTGTGCAGTGCCCACATGATGAACAGGCGCATTAAGAATGCAACTCCCGGCTGTATCTCGACCATTTCAGGTGGTTGGATGAAGATCCCACGCCTCCTAACCCTTCTTCTTCCTCGTCTCGATTCTTCCCTCTGAGAACACCAAGACGGGCAGCCGGCCGACCACCGCCCCCACCGCTGTGTTCCTCCGCCACCCCACCCCCACCATTACTGTTTAGACGCTTGATGGAGGCTCACGTGAACGCCGAGCATGTATTCACCTGACTCAACACCAATGGTCATACTCGGACCGCCTCGCTCATGTATATTGTCCATCACAACGACAATCTATAAAACAGCCTAAGCTAGAGAGGATACTATGGTAGTATGGTACGGAGTATGTACTATCGTGAGCGACCGATCTTAGTGCCACTGCACACCGAAACCCCTTCCATCACTAGCGTGCGCTTCCCGCCTGAAACGGTCACCGTCTCTCCAGAATAACAATGCCGCATTCACCGGACTTAACTGCAGGTGCAATTGGTGTGTCACTGACATCCAGGCCAGATGCTCGTTGGGCCCACATGTCAGTAACCCAAATGCATCTGCAGTTAAGTCCCTGAAGCAGCGTCCGCATTCACTCCCGATGAACCTACTCCGGTGCCAGTTGTCCATCCGTCACCATGCTCATTGCCATTCACCGCTATATTAACTTGAGCCCAGCCCAGCCATAGCCAAAGACCCACACTTATTCTCCTCCGTCCTTCCTTACGCTTCGGCACCACTTCAACCATGGCCTCCTGGCACTCCGAAGCTCTCTTGGACGTATTGTCGCAGGAGCAGACGAGAGACATCGGCGGCTCCGCTCCGGGCGCGCTCCAAAGCTCTCTTCGACGTACTATCGCAGGAGCAAACGAAGGAGATCGCCGCACACCCCCCCCGGCCGCCCTCCGCCGCCACGACCACGAAGCCGGCGCGCGTGCGCGGGCACAACCGGCAGTGAGGAAGAGTAGTACACGGTAGGTCGCCGCCGCTCTGGTCCCGGGAAGGCCACCGCTACTCCACTTAGTTGACGCCAAGCTTGGTGGGGTAAACATCAGCGGCCGATTAGCCGCTTGACGGCGACGTGGAGGCGGAAATCTTCAGAACCTTATGCACCGGAGGAGGAGGTTATCGAGGCGGATGAGGAGGAGGCAAAGGCAATGGCCGTATTTCTCGGGTTCATGGCCGGACATGGTGGCCGGGCGCCGGCGATCGTTTAGATTAGGTTTACAGTAGGTTTTAGTACGGTTTGTGCGAAATATGTAATGAATTTCATCCAGTTTGTAGGAAAAGTTTTCGAAATGTAATGAATTCCATCCGGTTAATTTGAAATTTGCTTTGTTTGCATGAATTTTGTCTGGTTAGTTCATATAGTTGTCGAAAGGTATGCGGGCAGCATCGGATGGCATCCACCAGTGTCCTCGGACAGATGTCGGTGTAAATTTATGGGCTAGCACTGGAGGTGCCCTAACTATCATGCTATAATCACTAACAATCCTCCATTATTTGGTAGGGAATAGTTATCCCTCAATCGAAATCAGATCCGCGGTGTTCCGCACTCCTCCCGCGTAAGAGTGTAAAATCTTGCTTACATAAAAATGGAGCAAGTGGACGGCAGTGTAGCACGTCATATCACTCGAACTAGCCCGCCTAACAAGTGGGAAAGCACCGCCCTCGTCATTTTGTTCTGGATTTCTATCGATTGATCGCGCGAAAATGTTACGCTTCGCAAGTTCTAAGGGAAAAGGCGGCACACTTACGACTCGTACGCGTCGCAACCCCGACAGTCCGGCTCGCACGCCGCTCACCAGAGGGGACACACGTTGTCTTGCAATTTCACTAACATGTGGGACCGTAATTGAATAAACCATCGATAGCGAAATCTAATCGCGCAAGGCCGGTGAGAAGAGAGAAACGGGGGAGGAGAAGAGATCGCCATCCGCCGCGCAGACGGACTCCAAGAAATATATGGTGATAATGTGAGGTGGGCCATGCTGGAGTCCCGACCACTTCCGGAGCCCGCTCTCACCGCCCTGGCCCCTCAAGACGCCAGTTGCCCGCCACATGCATGCATAGCAAGTAGTACTCCTTATGTGGAGGAGAGAGAGGCATTGACAAAGTCAAGGAGTGGGCTCTGTAAGAGCCCGTCTCTACACGTGCTCCTAGGTATAAAAAAATAATTCTAAAAAAGGCATAAAAACAATTGTGTCTTAAAAAAAGAAAGGTAAAAAACATTTGAGCGGAAATAGATAGAGAGATAGTGAGAAAAAGTTGTAACCTCGGCATTACACGAGGAAGGAGGGAGTGGTGCACATGCCAAGTTCACTGGGCTGCCGTGTTTCACACTCCTCCGTCGTAACAGTGGAGACAATAGCTTTCATCGAAAATAAACAATGAATATTCGTTGCTCGTCCTCTATATCGGAAAGAATACTTTCATTCGCCGACATCTGTGACGTCGACCATCCTGGGCCACCTTCCATGCACAAAATTATCCTGGTCTACCCCGGTCGTATCGCAGGCCCAACCTTTCCCGCTGTAAGTTGTTCGGACGAAGGAACCATCATGACTTCGTTGAATTCCGCTTCTTCAAGAAAACTTACTGTACCCGCAATACTGCTACCACACGCGAAGACTGGACGACACTGTACCACATCATATCACTGAAACCCACTAGGCCAAACTAGCCCGCCTAGGTCATCTATTTTGGAACGGAGGGAGTACGTCTCTGTACTGCTATGATTTTGTGTTGCACGTTCTCTGTACTTTTGCTACGGTTTTCCTACCCTATGAACCAAATGAGGCCTGAATGTATGTCGACTATTGTCTGATCGATCGCTAAGCCTACAATTTTAGGAGCTAGGGCTATTGGTCGTCAACGGGGGATAAGTATAAGCATACCACAAGCTCATCAACCCCAACATTTCTCTTCGGTGAGTGTCTTGCAAGTACTATAGCTCACACAGTAGCTAGCCTACTAACACCAAGATTCATCAAAAAAGCCCTGCTGATATGATAAACAGTTCACACTTACATCTAAGCATGCCATATATTACATCAAAAGCTGGTGAGGATACATCTGTTTCCATAACTCGAAGAGGGTTCGCATGATTCATCGCATGATTCACTATCAAACATAAGTAGCAAGATCCGCCCACACAATACAGTGCACTAGCCCTAAGATGGTTTGATAACACGCATCGTTCTGGTAATTAAACACATGGCAATGCAAACTACCCTGAAGGATTAGCGCGACCAACTATTTCTTGTCATCGATCTCTCGGGCAATGACCACAGCACGGACAATGGCATGGGAATCGATTTCTGGGGCGGTGTCCACAGGACTGACCGCGACATCGGAATCATTCTCTGGGGCGATGTCCACAGGATGGACAGCGGCATCGGAATCAATCTCCGGGGCGATGCCAACAGGACGGGCCACGACATCGGAATCATCAAGGACGTCCACCGGCACCTGCACAACCCTAACATATTAGAAAGCACATTGCAAATAATCAAAAACCACAACTATGGTAATAAGCCATTATTTTTTACCTTGTGCAGCTCACCGGGGGATCCCATCCCTCCGGGGGCCATCTCCTCGTCCTCGATGGGGGCCATCACCTTGCTAGGGGAATACTGCTTCTCAAGGCGACTATCTCCTCAAACTCGGTCTTGAGCCTCACATAGGTGGCAATCAGAGTTCCTGGGGTAGGCACGGTGGGGCCCTTGCTGTTCTTCCAACTTTCTTTGAGGAGTTCGTCCGCCAACGTCCTCAACTCTTTGGCATAGGTGCTTGTTTCTTGGAGTTCTTCGTCTCCATGGGTTGGCCCGCCAACATGGTCAACTCGTTGGTCGGTGCTCGCTTCACGGAGATCGCTGTCTCCGATGGGTTGTCCGCCGCAACTCTTTGCCTAGTGCTCCAGGATCCATCAATGAGCCTGACAAACAAAAAGCAATCGAAAGGAAACCACAATCGCAATGAAAACGGGAAAAGAATAGGATGTGAGAATCGGTCGGTGCTTCGCAAAAAGAAGATTCTTGGAATGAAAATATAGCATCATAACTGATTCGCCCACCTTTCCTTCGTCGGTACAGAAGAAAAATGGCAGAAGTGAGTAGCCTGGAGTGAGGTTTTCTTCAAGAAATGGAAGAAACGGTTTGAACGAGCGTTCGGTGAAATGATGGTTGCTTCGCCCATCCAACTTGAGGCCACCTTACCACCTTTGGTAAAGGTGTGGGTTTTGTGATATATTGGTCATGACGGCCACACCGGGTGACAGGTGAGTCTCGACTGTAGCACCTCGCTGTGATTTGGTGGTTGGCACGCGGCCCGGATGCTTTGAAATGTCCCACATGTAGATAGAGCGGCTAGTCATATAGGAGTGCTCAATATTGTGCACCGCGACCAAGGCGGAGAGGAAAACGAGAGAACTACGTAATTAATGCATGAGTTTAATTAGGGTAGTTTTGTAAAGTACGAGATACATTCCTCCAATCGCAAAATGCCTTGGTTCATGAGATTTGAGATTTGATCCCTATAAACTCGAAGGGAGGGAGTACTGCACACGGTGTAGTCTAGTCACTTGTTGAAATCTCTAGAAAGGCAAATACTCCTTTCCGATTTACAATGGCTAGTTCATTGCATGCAATGCTATTAATTAGCAAATAAACATTGGTGACCCCAGGACGGTGCTAAGCGCGTGGACCTATGCAGAATGAGTATCAACCAATGGATAATGGAGTTTAATTGTTAAACAATAGCAATTTTTCTCATGCAAGAGCCTGGCTATTACTCCAAGGAACCGCACCACGCGAGCGTTCAAGAATCGCCACGTTCGGGTTGCGCTTGGCTCTTCGCCTCTTCAAGAAGACGAACAATGATGTTACTCCTACTTCTCTGATGATCGAATCCTTTGCTACATGTCCGTCCACCTTGTGCGGGAGGGATAGCGTGTAGCGAAAGCTTCTACTTACTTCTCCTGCCTTTGCGTCTATGACAGGTGGGCCCAACAGTGGCTGGCCCTCCTGTCATGCAGTCAAAGGCAGGTGTAGTTAAGGCACCGGAGCTCAGTCCGCGAGGGAGAGGGCATTGTAGTAATCAAATTTCTCGGTCTTGTACGAGTTGACGCGACACATCAAAGTACTGCACTCGATATAAGTCTTTTTACACATTTCAATTGGGCTACTTCGTATGTAGGAGTAGACATATTCTGCTTCGTATGTAGTCACTTGTTGCAATCTCTAAAAAGACTTATCTTTGGAAACGGAGGGAGTACAACGCATGCATGCATGCCGTGACTTTCCTTTTGATACTTGCATGTGTTGATTTGATGCACCTTGCCAAATTTTGACTATAAATTTAACTAACCAAATTTTCATGCATGTCACAAAAAATTACGGGGCTGTTTGGATTGTGACTATGCTCGTCTTATGTTGCCACATTATTTTTCCCACACTTGCCACTCTTGCCTAACCTGAGTTTCTCAAATTGTTAGACACACTTTGGCTTGCCTAAGGGAATATTACCACAATTTTTGTGTCTATGACATGTGGGGTTCACTGCTAATAAAAAAAAAATCTTGTCTTAGGTGTGGCTAATAAAAAAGACTTATATTTAGGAACGGAGGGAGTAGAAAATATAAATAATAATGCATGTTGGGGAAACCCACGTTTCCGCTAATTTTAGCCGTGGGCTTGTTCACAATTTTTACGAGGGGGTGGTTCTTCATTTCATGGAGGGACTTGTAGTACCAGACTTGAACGATACAAAGTGCGGCCTGGCACACCGTAACACCACTTGGAACAAGCGGGTAGCTATATCAAAAAACAATCAACAACTAAAAAACCGCGACCTGGCATGTAGTAGTACACAATTTTAAGCGATAGTTTTGATGGAGTTAAAAAGGAAAACTACCCCACTACGTATATATAGGCCGGAGCCTCCGCGCTTACTTGCTAGGGTTGCTCTATTCACACACTCTCATCCTCTCCAGATCTAAACAAGATAGGGGTAGTAACAATGTCTTTCTACCTTCAAAAAACACTGGCTTTCTATCCTCACCACTGGTTACAGATCCGGACGTATCCCCCTCCACCGGTGAAGGGGGGGAGGGGCAGCGTTTAGGCCGTCGTCGACAGCAAGGGAGGAGACCCTCTGCCGGCTGCACCGTTATCTCGGCGGCGCCCGGCGGGAGGTCCTCCGATCCTTAAATGCGTTGCTCGTGGGCGGATCCGGCCTCCCGCCGCCCACCTATCCACATCCCGACGACCTTCAGGTATATCTTTGTTCGAAAATGCCTTAGCTCTACTTCCCCAGCTCGCTACGTTGCTGCATGTGCATTATTTTCTACCTCTCAGCCCCTCTCGATCGGATGGTCCAACGTCACATATTTTTTTTCTTCTATTGTTAGAGGTAAAGCTACTTCATGGAGTCGAATCTTGTACTCCCTCCGTCCGAAAATACTTGTCATTGAAATGGATGTATCTAGATGTATTTTAGTTCTAGACACATCCATTTTGATGACAAGTAATTCCTGACGGAGGGAGTACTTGGTTCAAACAAGAAATAAAGTGGGGGTGGGGGAATTTAGTATGTACATCGGACTTGGTACAAACAGGAAAGAAAGGGGTGTAAGTAGTATGATTGGTCATCCAACCGGTCTCTTGGTCGAAAAGGGAAATATAGGGGTAACACTGTACACAGTGGTATGACCAGGACTAGATTTGCTAGCCACACATAGGAGTAGGTGGCTAGAGTGAACAAAAATGGGACCAACTTAGATATGTTTCTTGGATGTTTGTTTCTCGGGGCAACAAACAATGAATCGCCAATTTATGCCCTGTTTACGTACATGGTGCTGGACTGCTGGTGCACCCACTGTCCCATGCCCTTATACCAAATATTTAGGCTCCGTTCGGAATAAAGGGGCAGAAAACATTGGTCTTGATGAAAATAGAGGAATAGGAAAGGAATGTAGGTATAAAACTATGGAACATCGAACCGGAGGAAACTCTCAAGAGAATGTATTCGGATGGACTACGAAATGTACAAATTTGTTTTTTTAGAGTAGCATGCTTGGCAGTATGAGATGCTATTTGTTTATTCAGCTGCACAGTGACTACTCTTGTCCTCACCTCACGTACCACACATAGGTTGATTTTTTTATTCCGGCAACACATCACAACAACCTGTCTAACGCATGGCAGCGAGCGCTTGCCTCGTGCTTCCGCCCAAAAAATGAGCAGCGCGTGGATGTTTCTAATCCTATGGAATCAGTACTACCATACCGGCTTTCCTATAAAACACTATTCACCTTTCCCGTGTTCCGAACGGTTGGAAGGGAAAGAATACCGTAGGAATTGTGTTCCTACGAAAATCCTGCACCAAACCTGTGAACCGAACGCAGCCTTAGTTGTTCTTAATCTAATGTCCCTGGTAAAAATGAAGCCATGCCACTGTTATAAGCCATGACAAGTTTAGCCAAATGTTTTTGCCTATAATTGTTTGAGACTCTGACTATTTCCTCTGTGCCTTTTTGTGCAAACAGGATATCCAATTCACCAGTTGTTGTTGTAGACCTTTTGGTGCATTGCACAAAACTCTTCTTAAAAGAAGTGACTTTTGTGTTGTTTAACTGGAATGTCAGAATGGAACAGTTGGTTTATTTTGGTGGAACTGCACAAAGGGAGATCTGTGTTCCAATCCTCATCATCCATATTGGCGCCATAACCTTCCTTTAGGCAAGAGTGATATTTAATGCATGTGTTCATCTCTATTTTCCGACTGCCATGAGAAAATAATGTTTTTTTTACTAGTACACTTGTAATCCCTCACTACAAAACCAATTCTGAATTAGAAGGCCAATCATGTACTTGGTTTCACCAACTGGTGAGGAGAAAGAGAAACAGAGCATGAAGAGGAGGAAGAAGAAGAATAAACAGTGCTAAGGCGATCTTCTTTGAAGCCAGAGGCCTCAGTCGAGGCCATTCAAGGGCTCCGGCAACGACTACCTTACATGTGAGACGATCCTCCAGGGAGCCCTTCCACTTCTGCTGTCTCACTTAATTAATTAGGAGTACTTAAGTACCACTAATTTATTACTGCCTAATTTTCCTCTTGGAGTTAAACAAATCTTTAGTAGGACCCTATGCTGAATCATGTACGTGTGTATGTTTGTCTATGGAGGTGAATCATGTGGTGGAGTAGGGAGGGAATATTATTAGTGTCATGACATAATAGTGCTATTGTTTTGCATGTCAATTTATTGCCATTGGTTCAATGAGGCAATGTTTTGCGTATTGTCCATCATGAATTTGATGCTACTGTTTGAGTAATATGCTAATGTCTTCCTATCCTTTCTCACTAAGCTAATGAAGGTTTCACCTTGTTCCTACTTGTGCAAACAGGGATCATGTTCTGCCAATCATACATTTTAGTGGAACTACACAAGACAATACAATGAACTGTATCCCAGCCAGTGCTTTAACTCTACTGGAAGTTCTTGATAATCTTTCGATATAATCTCAGCACTGGTAAACAAGAGTGATTTCAACCATACATTTGAAGCGGTGAGTGCTTTATCATCTCTTATGGGACTACATGAATAAGCTTTTTTTTTCTCAAGTTGGTACGGGCCTAAGGCCTTCATCCATATTAGTGTGCTGTCATTTCTATTTGTATCGTGCTACTGTCATGAGAAACTCCTTTATCTTTCCACATTAAAGTTTTGTAACCTATGATAAATGGCAATGCTTTGAGTGTTGAGTTGAGCTAATTGGCACTGATTAAATAAACTAATACCTCTCTTTAAGCAAGACTACTATGTTGCTAACTTTACCCATTAAGATAATGAGGGTGCTTCTATTTGTTAGTGTATTTTTAATCAACTAGTCCCACTATTACAGTAATCTCACTCTCTCAGTATATGTGCCAACAGGGATGCTCGATTTTGGTGGAACTGCACAAAAACTTTGGGTGCTTCATTGCCTCAACAGCTTCCGTCCTTTCACTCGATCGCTAATCTCCGCTTGCTTTCTTCCTTTGTTGTCATCGCTTGGCTTATCTCGGCTTCAATCAAAGGAAATAGTAATTGATATGCTACCTCACACAGGTTGGTACTGGTCTTTATCCCGATTATTGTGCTGTCATATGTATTGGTAATTTGGTATTGTGCTACTATTTTCCGATTTCATAAAGGAGTAATTTGGAGCCTGAACTCACGGGCAAATCATTACATCGGGTGATTTCAGAGAACTGCACAAAATGATCGGATGGACAGGTACTTATGCTGCTGCTATGTACTCCAAAGTTCACTCGTAAAAGCATCGATGTTGACAAGAAGTGCCTATTTTCATTCGAGTATCAACCGCGCCAACCAATTGTCAAAGTCCAAGTATTAGGAGAGTGAACGCCAAAATATTGCTTGGTGCATAGCCCGAAAAATGCGGTCCATCTTTGGTCCCAACTTGTGCCTTTTGGTTATCGGCACATATGGTAGCGAACTATATGGCATGGAGTCTAAAGATTCCGACAAGTTGGTTGACGTGTATATTCATCGGCACTTAATCAGTCCGCACGCCAAGGATGCTCCATTTCAGCTTGAACTGCACAAAAATTTGGGTGGTTCATTTTCTCAACCGCCTCCTTTCTAAATGCGCAATGTAGAATTTTGGCGAGATACATGACCAAGATGAGCCAAGAACTAGTTGGATGAAAGTAGTGGCCAAGTTGCTCAAACCTCCCTCGGCACGAGGCCACTATTTGAGGATAAACCTACAAGCAAAGTTCAAATTGTCTGTGCTGCCTCTTATGTAATCGAAAGTTTACTCGTACAAGAACTAATTTTAGCAAGAAGTACCTCTGATTGAACACGATTTACCAGTCTGTACCCTAGGTAATTAAAGTTCGTCCATGGATCCTGTGATCTCTATCATTTGGATGCATAAACATACTGAAAATGTGTATATCTGAATCTTTTGTGAATTATGTATGAATATTGTCGTGTGATCTATCAATCATTTGGATGCATAGATATGCTGAGCTTGTGTATATATGAATCTTTTGAGTTGTTGATAGTGAATGTTGGCTATGAATATGAACGTGTCCTGTGAACCTGAGTTTGATATGAATGTTTACCTTTTCTGTTGTATTTGTGTGTGAACTTGTTAGTATGCCTACTGTGGGGAATAAAACACAGATCTCTTATAAAAGTAATGTTGTGTCCAATTTATGTTTTCCCTTCTAACCATATTATATATATTTATATTATTACTATTATCGTATATTTTATAGAGACTTATATATACATTATAAAAACATCCCACGTGTTATTAACTTATAAAAGTAAATGTTTAACGAAAGTTGGCAAGGAAAATCCTGGTTGTTTTTGACTCACAGGCAAGGAAAATCCTGGTGATTGCGTACAAAAGCTTGCGAAGATTTTAAGGACCAATTTAATAATAATGCACTCATTTTTATTTTGAGCAATAACTCGCTAATTTCTTAATTATATATATATAATGTGCCTCTCCGGTTTATTCTTTGATATTAATTGCTCCTTCTAACATAACATTATATATAACGAGCCCACCTAATACGTGTATTTCAAGGAAGTGCAAATGGGTTGGGATTTCTTAGAAAATATAAATGGGCCCGATTGACGTGAAATTATTTGTTCACCCAGCCCAGCAAATGGACTGTACATTCTAGAAAACATGGGTTAAATATATGCCACATTTTTGCAGGCTGACATGTGGGCCAATAGGTCGAAGCCTACGCAGGGCGTTGTCAACTTGGTCAACAAATGATTGTGTCATCCATAGCCATTGGATTTATATCCAACGGCCGGCATGCACCTTCAATCTCTCGTCTTCTTCCTCCAGCGTCGCCGGAACCGCTTGGTCCGCCTCCGTGACTTAGCGGCTCGCTTAGCACGCATCGCTGCAAAGCGCTACCCCACCGCCGCCAGGCTATCCCTCCACCCTCGACACCTCCTATTATTCTACATGACTACAGCCCCACGCCGCAATGTAACCAGTTATAACCCTTCTCCTCCTCTCAATCTGCGACTCCACTGCCGCGTTTTCCCATCTCTGAGTTGTTCCCCTCCGGGGCCTCGCCGTCGTCCACCGCCTCGCTGCGTTCGGTGCTGCGTGGTCAACAAACGAGAGTCATCGGAAGAGGACTGTACGTGGAGAGCCTGATGGCTGGGACCCACGAGGTCCATGGTCGCACGCAAGGAAAGTTCCTCCTTATTAAGCTGAAAAAAATGCTTCCTCCACCTGACAGCTAGGACCCACCGGCTGTACCTTCGCACGGAAGGAAGTGCCTCCATGTTTTGCGAAAAAAATATTCATCCCGTTGACAGCTGGGACCCGTCAGATTTGGTGACTGGCTTGTGGGCCTACTAAGCGGACGTGTACGCACGGCTTCGTCAACATAATCAACAAATGATTCTAGCAGCTGGACCGTTGGATGTTAATCCAACAGCCGTGCTCCTTCTTCAACCTCTGTTCTTGCTCCTGTCTCTCGTGGGTGGCACCGCTGTGTGTGCCGCCAAGACCAACCAACCGATGAAGTTTCCCACTCCTCTCCATCTGCGACTCCACTGCCCGGCTTCCCCATCTCCGGGTCGTTCCAGTCTGGGTGCGCTCGGCACGGTGTGGTCAACATGGCAACAACCAAGAGTCATCGGAAGATGACTGTACGTGAGAGGCTGACAGTGGGGACGCACCACGCCCATGGATGCATGCATGCAACGGAACGCGGCGAGGTCAACGTGGTCAAGGAACGACTTCCATCGGAAGTATACTTTACGTCGAGATTCTCAGCTGGGTTCACGGCCGCAGCAAGTAAGTGCCTCCTTATTATGCGGAAAATAATGATTCCTCCAACTAACAACAGGGACCCACTGGACGGGCCACCGTATTTTGCGAAAAAAAACGTTTGCCCCCTACCTGCTGGGACCCACCTGACGGGCCACCGTATTTCGTGAAAAAAAAGGTTCCCCCCGCTGTCAGCTCGGACCCACCAGAAGTGCCTCCTTATTACGCACAAAAAAATGAATACTCCCCCGGCTAGCTGGGACCCACCTTGGTGGGAGGCTGACTTGTGGGCCTACTAAGTAGAGGGGGACGAAGGGCTTTGTCAACTTAGTCAATATGAACGATTCTAGCTCAAGTGACCGTACGATGTCCACCCAACAGCCGTAGTACTTCTTCAACCTCTGGTCTTGTTGCTCCAGCCGCCCAAAGTAGCGTTGGTCGTGCCGCATGCTCCTGCCTCCCGTGGCCGGCTGTGCTGCCGCGGAGGCCTCACCGCCCCCTACTATTCCCACCGCTGGCCAGGCCTTGCGGCGACGGCAGCCTCACACCGCAGCCGAACCAGTGAACCTCAGACTCTCTCTCCGCTGGCTTCCACCGCGCGTCTTCCTCGGCTCCGTCGTCCCCTTCCTAGGCTCGCCTTCGCCCACCGCCGTGGTGCTCTCCGTGCGGCGTGGTCAACATGGTCAAGGAACGACTTCCATCGAAGACTATCATGACGTGGAGAAGCCGATACCGGGTCCACGGCCACAACCCAATTTTTTGTGATTAGCCAAGTAAGTCGCTTTGTCGGGCTGTTGGGCTGCAAATCTTTCAAGACGAGGAGAGCTTTCATTCGGCTGGCGAGAAAATGGCCCATCAAGAATGAGAAATGGGCTGTACATTTTAGAACACATCAAACCGCAATTAGTTTCAAATATCTTTTTTTTCATTTCGAGATTTTAAATTACATTAATTTTTATGCGTGGAGAATTTGTTGGATTTTATATTGATATACATTTATTTTTAAAATCAGTTTGAATGTGAGTCGAAATTTTGGGATTAAAAACAGTTCGGACCGCACCGAAATATGCAAAATTTCGTATAATTGTTTAACCGTGGCCAAAGTATGGGCTGTAATGCTAACAAAAAGAATATGGGCTCCAGAAAAAACCATAATAATTAGCAAATGGGCTGTAAATTATTAGAAATAATGGCAGATGGGCTGTATGCTGTTTTCCACAGATTTGAGGCTTTCCTAAAAAAGGTTGACCTTTAGCAAAGGATCGTTGGATGGCTATCCAACGGTCGTCGTCTTCTTCAATCTCGCTCTTCCTGCTCCGGCCGCTCAAACAAGCGCCAATGGACTGCTCGCCCTCCTCTCCCCATGGCCGGCTCTGCTGCTGCAGCAGTCTCACCGCCCACCGTACTCCCATCGCTGGCCTAGCCATCCTCTACTCACCCACACATGTTGTTATTCTCCGCGACGGCATTTAACCATAAAACCTCGACAAGAGTACTCCCCCGCGTGGGAAAGAACTGCCGAGTCTTCCCCGCCTCTGTCGTTTCCTTCCTAGGCGCCGCCGTCGTCCACCGCCTGGTGTTTCTCGGCGCTGCCTAGTCAACGTGGTCAACGACCGACATACATCTGAAGTGGACTATACGTGGAGAGGCCGACAACTGGGTCCATGGTTGCACAAAAGGAAATGCCTCCTTATTACGTGCAAAATAATGATTCCTCCACCTGACATCAGGGACCCACCAAAAGGGCCTCTGTATTTTGCAAAAAAAATGTTACCCCCGCTGACAGCTCGGACCCACCAGCTATATCTTCGCACGAAAGGAAGTGCCTCCTTATTACGCACACAAAAATGAATACTCCCCCTGTTAGCTCGGACCCAGTATAGTGGCAGGCTGACTTGTGGGCATAGTAAGTTGACGGGGACGGAGGGCTTTGTCAACTTAATCAATATGCACGATTCTAGCTCCAGTGACCGTACGATGTCCATCCAACGGCCGTAATGCTTCTTCAGCCTCTGGTCTTCTTGCTCCAGCTGCCCAAACCAGCGCCGGTCATGCCTCATGCTCCTGCCTCCCGTGGCTGGCTGCGATGCGGCAAAGGCCTCACCGCCCCTACTACTCCCACCGCTGGCCAGGCCATCCCTCTACTCACCCACACCCCATGTTATTCTGCGGCGACGACAACCTCACACCGCAGCGAACCAGTGAACCCTCGTACTCCTCTACACGTGGGCATCCACTGCCGCGTCTTCCCCGGCTCCGTGTCGTCCCCTTCCTAGGCAAGCAGTCGTCCACCGCCCTGGTGCTCTCGGCGCGGCGTGGTCAACATGGTCAAGGAACGGCTTCCATCGGACGTGGATCAGACGTGGAGAGCGACACTGGTCGACGGCCGAAGCAAGGAAGTGCCTCCTTATTACGTGCAAAATAATTATTCCTCCACCTGACAGCGGGGACCCACCGGACGGGCCACCATATTTCATGAAAAAAATGTTTGCCCCTGACTGATGGGACCCAGCAACTACATCTTCGCACGCAAGGAAGTGCGTCCCGCAAAAACGATTCTCCCCGACCGCCGGGACCCACCAGCTACATCTTCGCAGCAAGGAAGTGCTCGATACCGGGACCCACCTGGTCAAGCGCACGAAGCGTTGTCATATTGGTCGCAAATGTACGTACATATATACCGGTGGATGTAGAGGCGCCGCACGTGTCGTAGTAGAGGCGCCGACGCGTTATAGTAGAGGCGCGCGACGTAGCATGTACACGCACGATATAGCGCCAGGGTGCAAGAAAGAAAATACGGCCACGTATGTGTACATACAGGGGGGCCTCGAACGCCTACTCGCGCATGCGTACGGCCAGGGCTCGTGTATATGGCTGGGTCGGAACGGAGAAACAGTGTCGTCGTCGTGTTCATGGGGAGGCAACGGATTGCGTCGTGTTCATGGGGAGGCAACGGAATGCGTCGTGTTCATCGGGAGGCAACAGAACGCGTGGGAGCCAACCGGCTAGGTCGGAACAGAATGCATGGTCGTGTTCATGGGAGGGCTTGGATGGAACATGCGATGGAAACGCGGCCTGGCGTACCGCACAACGGAGGAAACAGACTCCCACGCTCGAATGGGGTCCTATTGATCGAGAGGGTGTGGCGATCGCAAAACGGAGGAAACGGACCTCCACGGTCAAACGGGGTCCTGTTGATCGGGAGAGGTGTGGCGTACCACAAAACGGATTTAAACGGACCTCCTACGGTCAAACGGGGTCCTGTTGATCGGGAGGGTGTGGCGCATCGCAAAAAGCATTTAAACGGACCTCCTACGGTCAAACGGGGTCCTGTTCATCGGGAGGGTGTGGCGATCGCAAAACAGGACTCCACGGATACTGTTCATCTCCACCGTCGACCTCCTCCGGCCTCCACGGCTACCGTCGACCTCCTCCACCTCCACGGGCTCCTGCTCATCCAGCCTCCACCGCACGCTACTCCAACGGCCATCGCTCAACCACCCTCCACGGGCACCCCTCCACCATCTACTGCTCATCCAGCCCTCCACACCACGGGTCCTGCTCAACCACCCTCCATGGGCACCCTCCACCGTCTCTGCTCATCCAGCCCTCCACCACACCACGGGTCCTGTTCATCCAGAGGCAGCGCCACCGCCACCGCTCATCCAACCCCCCGCAACACTCAATGTTCATGCGAGGCAGCATCGATCGGCTTCGATTAGCAGCAGAGAGAAGGAATCGCCGATCGGGTTCGATTAATCACCATCGATCGATCGCTCCGGTTCGGTAACGCCAGAGCCTCGCAGTCTAATCGCCGGGTTCGATTAGAGCCCAACGCCCGCTTCGGGTTGATTAGAGCCAACGCCGACACACGCCAGACGTACGAGAGAACGCAGATCGCTTCGCCCCGACCTCCCACCGTAACCGGGAACTCCCCGAAATTTTCCTCGCCCTCGCTTCTACCACGGTTTTTTCCGTCATGGACGGCCCAAAGAATGTCATGCAGCTGCGTCTCCGGCCCGCCCAGGACGAAAAGCCCATTTTCTGTCATGATTTTTTGTCATAGAAGTAGGAGCCCACCACATCTATGATGATACCGGGTTTTGTCACATTTTGTAGTGTTCCTCTGGGTCAAGCTCAGATTGCCATGCTTTGGCCTGGCCTAGAGAAACAATGGCTCCGGCTCGAGCGACTGACAATTTTATCTCTTCAATCTGGCCTGGGAATGTTGACAAATGATCCAGAACAGCCTTGATTTGGCTTGGCGGCTTCCTGTTTCCTCCTAAAGCTACAAGTCTGTGCAATGCTCTCATGTACAATTGTTCAGCCAGAGAGTAAACCACCTTCAACTTGAATATCATATATTGACCAAGGTTTCCGCTCTTGGGGCCTGTTAAGAAGTTATACAAGAGTCGCCAGGCGAGTTAAGCAATGCACATATGTGATACGCCAGGTGTCGTGGTCTTTTCACGGCAGATGCCCTAGTGAAAGGACTTAGGTGTGGTGCCATCGCAACATAGTTAGCTTGAAGGGGTTAAACAGGAACAAAAGGACACAAAGGATTTACCTAGGTTCGGCCCCTCTCAACGAGGTAAAAGCCTATGTCCTGCTTCTAGTTGAATTGCTTGAGTTTCGATTACAAGGGAGCAAATATGCTTGACCTAGTTCTCGATTCGTTGGCTCTTGGTCTAACCCGCTGTCGGGTCTCGCCTTTATATACACAGGTCGAAGCCTGGCAGCTTACAAGAGTCTGAACCAGATCACACAACGTGAGCAGCCTGGGTTCTAAATTGCCTTGTCTTAACAGACAAGCCACCATATGGCTGTTCACACGTCCGGGTCTTGGGATTTCTCCAGGCCTACTCCTATGAGCCGACATCTTCACAATCATCTTCTTAATCCTACTTGGGCCTTCTTCATGTTAAGCTGCCAACGGTGTGACCCGGCCCCTCCTGGGCGGGTCACACCTCGGAACTATATCCTCAATATTAGGCCCCAGATTGAATTGAACTTGTTCATGTCAATCTTCAATCTTCCCTCAACAACTCATTTGAATTTCCTCAACGCATAACCTGACAAGCTTTATACAACCCGCCATAATAGAGAGATGACATCACGTTACAAATTCCAGAAAAAACCTTATGACATCATAACAGATCTTTGCATTAATCCTTCATTCCGAGAATCGAGGCACCTTTGTTGTTAAGATAATGATCATGCCTCCTCGATTTCCGCGCCTGCCATTTACTGTTCACTTTTTCCCTTATAAATATCACGGGGTCCTCTTTTCCACTTTTTACCCCTGCCCCTTTCTGTTCTTCTTCCTCCTCGCGTTACTGAAGCCTCTGGAGCTCCGCCGCCGTAGTCGACTTCCACAACAACTCCGACCTGGACGCTGCATTAACCTGATTCTGTCCAGAAAAACACGGCGCCCCTCCACTGTTCATCAGCATCGCCAGGTATTCGTCTTCCCCTGCTTTCAATCTGCATTAGGGTTTTCTCCGTTCATCTGTGTTCATCGGCGTTCATCGCACTTGCCTATAGTTCTTCCAATACACTGCTTGTTTGGATCTCAATAAAACATAAAAACCATGTGGCAGCAACTTTTAGTAACTACCTTTCATCATAGATCCATTCCTTTATTCCAAGATTCATCTTTCAACACAGTGGTTCGTACTCCATGATTTAGGTTTAAGAATAACTTTTCTTTTCTGAACTGCCATAGATCCATGAATATAGTTGCGATCTAGGAAATCTATTTATTCAACACTTAGCAGAATTTCTAGCCCTTTCATCACAAATTGCTGACCCGTCGTACCACACACGGCGGCTTATATAAACTTCTTATAACCCGCCAGCTTCTGGCCGACTTAAAACTTGAAAACAGCTCTGCGCTGCAATATTGTATTTATTTCCTGCTCACAACTTTGTTACCTTCGGCTCACCATGACTAAAACACCCGTAACTTGCGATTGGATCCCTTCCCAAGTTACTGTAGAAACCCTC
Organism: Aegilops longissima; assembly: GCA_021605205.1. Taxonomy (NCBI): domain Eukaryota; kingdom Viridiplantae; phylum Streptophyta; class Magnoliopsida; order Poales; family Poaceae; genus Aegilops; species Aegilops longissima. Next base: position 192,133,304 of record CM038677.1, on the reverse strand, counting down.
AATGTGTATGTGTCCATGGGTGTTTTACCTGCCAAAGAAGTTATTCATTGGCGGGTTCCTGGTCCTGAATGCCCCCCTGAACTTCAAGAAGGTGAAGTCATAGTTTTCACAGGTCATATGCTCCGCGAGTTTTCCCCGCCCGGCTCAAAGTTATTTCGAGATATTCTACGCTTTTATAACCTTCATCCTCAAGATATTGGCGACAATTCTGTCTCCAATATATGCAATTTTCAAGTTTTCTGTGAGGCATACCTTGGCGAAGAACCCTCTATAGATCTGTTTAGAGATCATTATTACATCAATCGCCAAACCGAGATGCCCGACGGGCTTAGCTATGAACTTGGAGGTATTTCAATCCAAAGGCGGGAGATGTGACCTGGTTCTACTGCAAAGACACCTCTCCAGAAGGAGAAAACCCCTTCCGGGTTACCGTCCACATTGTCTTCCTACCAGCGGCCCACTGCGAGGCCGAATGACTGCTATAGAACATGGTCTTTATTCTTCCACCTTTTCAAAGATCTGGGCCTTCATTGCAAACGGCTTAACCGGAGTTGACCTTGTTCGCTGCTGGGCTTCTTGGAGAGTTCTGCCTTTAATCCGCCGCTCCGGCTTAATGTGCGAATATACTGGAAATACCACAGATCCGTTGCGTTACAATTTGACCAAGCTGTTTGAAAGGGAAATCAACGAGGTTGTTAAAACGCTCCTTGGCGAGTCATTGGCGAATTGCAGCAAGACGGGCCTTGCCCCTTATTATACTCTTAACCCGCAGCCAGCTGTAAGTATCCTTTACACATTGCTCATTTGTTGATTTGCCTGGTTCCCATCTTATTGTTCATATATATCCAGGCCAACTCTCCTTTTTGGAAAAAGGAAGATACAAACCACTACTGCTCAACCGGTCGTGGCCCGGGTCATCCCAAGAAGCCTACAACGCAAGAACAACTTGCACTGGATGACTCAGAGGTAGAACTTGATTCGCTTGGTATTTTCTTTATGCAACTTATTGATGCTGAGTCTCCTCAGGAGGAAACGGAGACAAGCCAAGCGGACGGCGCTGAGGTAATTTCTGTCTCCTATGACTCAGAAATTTTACCAAGAGAGAAAACATGGCGGGTTGTCAGAAAAGTATGGTTTTCCCATCCTCTTGCTCACTTAGATCCAAAATTTCTTTTGAAGAAACAACAACACGAGTCTAGGCGGCACACTCAAAACAGCGGCCCAGAAGAGCTTATGACCGGCTTACCCAACATGCCGGTTCACAAACGTCATCACGAGGTGCCTCATAGCCCTACCTCTTCTCTTTCACAAGCCGGTCTTATACGACAACAACTTAATTCATCTGACTCGGCATATCAGGATACTTCCCATTCTTCTGGCAACTCAAACGGCTCGCAGCTCCCCATATTTGTGGTTAACCCGATGTGAGTATTATTACTTGTTTGGAAAAATTATCTTAACTTTTCATGCTTATCAAACTGAATAATCCTCCTGATAGGGCTAAGGCAAAGATGGTCAAGAAACAAAAATCTGGCCCTTCAAAGATTGTTGAACCTTCTGAACAAGAGAATCAGGCACCAAAGGCTGGTGAAGCTCAAACCCGAGAGCTTGAAGATCCTGAGAGCCGGCATGACAACCAACCTCCTCAAGTTGATCTTGTCAATCCTGGCTTGGTTGCAGATGTTAACAATGACACAACAACCAATCAAGACCCGCCAAGTCCTAAGCCGCCCTCTCCTCTCAAAGATTTAGACAAGCCTTCTGCTGAAGATCATATTGAAGAGGTAATCATTACTAAAACAGCTTATCAGCCGCCTGGCGTCTCCACTGCACTGGCCAAACATTCCATTAAGGAAGAATCAAACCCATCAGACAAAGATAAGCCCAAGCTTGATCTTGAAAACTATTCGAAGCTGAATGCTGGCGAACTGTACTTTGGGTATCTGAGCCGGCTCCACACAAGCCAGATCTGGAGGGCAGTTTGGTCAACATGATGCTACAGAAGTATGAGGTATGAAGTCACCTCCTCCTTTAAGTTTATGCATATACACATATACTTACCCAGCCCCCAAATCTTAATCATAGGAAACAATCATTGACAATGCTTAAGACCTGTAGATCAAAAGGTCTCTCAAAATAATCCACTAGAACCCTCAAGGGCGGCTTATCATAGAAGGATGAGCCAGGTCTTCCATATAATATGTAAAAACGCCGGAAGTAGCCCCCAAGGGCCGACTTATCATAGAAAAGATGAACCGGGCCCATCGTATTTAGCTGAAACTGTCATCCATAACCTTCAAGGTCCATCTTATCAGGCAAAGATGAGCCGGGTTTTGTACACCAATTTATCCAGACGATTTTCATCACGCATTAGCCCCCATGTGCCAAGTATATTGCTTGTAATGTGCTTGGGACTTTAAAATACTCCTCATATCCATACTAAATACTCTTCAATGCTTACTTGCAGGATACTTTAAGTTTTAATGACTCGCAGCTGGGCGAGTTAAGAAAAATGCTCAAGCACCAAGAATCTGAGACACATAAAGCTGAGAACAAGTTGGCACTTAGCTTAGAAAAAAAATGAAAAGCTCAAAGCTAACTTTAACCCTGAAAGAACCGCGTGGGAGCAGGAAAAAACTTCATTGTTGCAAAGGGCAGAAGCCGCTGAGTCTTCCTTGAAGAATACCACTGTAGAGTTGTCCGGCTTAAAGCAATGAATTTCACAGATGACATTTGCTATCTTTGGTAAGCAATACTTAAGTTGTTAACCTTTCAGAAACTTTTTATTCTGACCCGGCTGGCAACTCATTTGTATTTTTAACAACAGGCCCCAGGAGCTCCAATCTTGGCCAAGATATGGTCATGAAGCTGAAAGCCGTGTACGCCCTAGTTGAACAACTGTATACTGGCACTCAGTGGACTCTTGTGGCTATATCCAACGGCAAACAGCCACCGACGCTCATCAAGGATGTGTTAGCCAAACTGTCCATAATGCCCAAGAAACTGGAATAAATAAAGCTTTCATCCGCCCGCTCTGGTGTCGTCACCACTCTTAGTCGTGCCAAGGCATGGCAAGCAGAATTAGATCTGGAAGAGATGGCCACCGGCTGTCCAAGCATCAAAGAGGATGGGTCTCCTTTTGATCAGGCCGATTTTGCGAGGTGTGTAAAGGAGATACGTCCCTTGGCATGCAAGCTGGCTGCAGAAACTGACTTGTCCAGATACCAGCCGGCATATAACATGGAAAATGCGAAGGTCAAGGCACCGGCTTATGACGTCGTGGATCTCACTCCTCCAATGCATAAGCATACTAGACGTCACTTGACCTCCAGATGCGAAAAGAAGAAGAGCCGGAGCAGGATGACCCAAAGTCCTCAACCCGCCGTGATGAAGACAACTGATACCAAGCGGGTCTTAAATCAGGGCATAGACACCATGTGTTGAAAACCACTTTGCTCCAATTATGTAGGTCCATCGTGGCCTTGTAATAGGCTAGATTTGAAAACAATGATCTGTCATGCCATAATGTGTGTTAGCGTTAACTGCTTAAACTGCCAATTTGATATTTTATGATCGCGGCTGAACTTTCTAATAATATAATCATCTATGTGGGTCAAATCAATATTTTTCATATTTTCCTGCACACAAGTTAAACAGCATATGCCCTGGCGGTTTAAGCCAGATCGGGTAATAAACCCCAATATAATAGCCTTTGAAGAATTTTATAGAAAGACTAGAGTAAAGGCTATCTAAGCCGAAACATTCTGGCGACTTAAAGTCTAAAGCCAGGGCGGGTTACCAAACCCTAAATATTCATACCATTATGAAAAGACATACATGTAGATTGATACCATGGTGATGCTTTGATAATTATAATCCGTAGGCATGAAATATCCTGATGTTGATTGCTCCAAGAAAATATCCTGGCGACTTATAGTCCGCTATCAGGGCGGGTTATTAACCCAAAAAAATGCTAAAATATGAGACATATAGTGAGGGCTGCATGGCCCGAATTGTGAAAACCTTATGGTAACAAAAAAGAGGGATATAAATCCAAAAATAATCAGAAAAACAGAAATTCAGAAAAATTGGAGGCCCTCATAGGCCGCCAAGCCTAAAACCCAAGTGCTTTCATGGGCCGCACAGCCACTGAGTTAATACTTGCTATCGGTAGGCCGACCCTCACATGACAAACCATCGTTTTAACCTTAACGAGTTTAGGATCTTATTTAAAAGATTGACTGCTAAGAGTACGGCGGGTCATTCGGGATTACTTGGCGGAGCATCATCGACATAAAGGTAGGATAACCCGGAATTCAGCGTTTTACGCCTGGTCTAGAGGGTATGAAAGCTAAACCCAGTGGGTTGGAAGCCCCCAAGTGACCTTATGAACAAATAACAAAGACTCAGATGCTCAGAAATGAAACGACAGAGGCCCTAGATTATCAGGGTGTGCTGGCTGTATTATATTGATCATAATATATACATTGATAGATGTATGTACAATGATAAGAGCCGGTGGCTCATGTGTAATAAGGCCGAAGATGAGCGATGTTCGAAGGCCGGCGGGTCTCCTCCTCCGACTTATGTGAATCCTTGTGTTCTCGAATATCAATGAGGTAGTATGACCCGTCGTTCAGGTTTTCGCTGACTACAAAAGTTCCTTCCCAAGGTGGGGATAGCTTATGCATATCTTCTTGATCTTGGATTAACCCGAGCACTAAATCACCTTCTTGAAATGTCCGGGTCTTGACCCTGCGGCTATGATAGCGACGCAGATATTGCTGGTATATCACCGAACGAGCCGCCGCAATGTCACGCTCCTCATCCAACACATCCAGCGCATCTTCATGTGCTATATTATTAGCAGCCTCAACATAAGCCGCCACGCTAGGCGAGTCATGACGGATATCACTTGGGAGAAATGCCTCTGCCCCATAGACCATGAAGAAAGGCGTATAGCATGTTGACCTGTTGGGGGTGGTGTTGATACCCCAAAGTACTAAAGGTAATTGAACCCAACAAATCGGTGTCCTCTACAAAGGAACAATAAGCCAGGGCTTTATACCTCTCAAGATTTCTTGAATTTCCCTCTCGGCTTGACCATTAGATTGCAGATGAGCCACCGAAGAAACATCAAGACGAATATGCTATTTTTGACAAAACTCTCTCATAGCACCCTTAGACAGATTGGTACCATTATCAGTTATGATACTATGAGGAAAACCAAAATGGAAGATTACTTTCTTTATGAACGTTACTGAGGGAGTCCAGGATTAGGGGGTCCTCGGGTGCCCGGCCTATTCAACATGGGCCGCACTGATGGGCCATGAAGATAAAAACTGAAGATCATCCCCGTGTCCGGGTAGGACTCCTACAGGAGTGAACGAAAAGTTTTAGTGTCTGCATGTATTACTTCCTTCCTCTGCAAACAAACCTCGTACGATATTAGGCCCCTCCGGTGTGTATATAAACCAGAGGGTTTAGTCCATGAAGGCTATCAGAATTCTCATAGGCTAGATAGCAAGGGTTTAGCCACTACAATCTCGAGGTAGATCAACTCTTGTAACCACTATACTCATTGAATATAATCAAGCATGACGTAGGGTTTTACCTCCTTTAAGAGGGCCCGAACCTGGATAAACATCGTGTCCCCATCGTCCCTTGTTACTATCCATCCTCAGACAAACAGTTCGGGACCCCCTACCCGATACCTGCCAGTTTTGACACCGACATTGGTGCTTTCATTGAGAGTTTCATTGTGTTGTCGATAGAAGGATCGATGGCTCGCCTTGTCATCAACGACGATATCACTTCTGGAAGGAGCCTAACTTCAGGATAGGTCCTCCAGCTCGGCAGTTTCACCGTAGGCACCCACACGGCCATCAAGCGATAACATCACCTCCGCATTGGTCTCGAACACTCCGAAAAGATGGATTCGGCAGTCATCTCGTCTTTGAACGAGATGGTAGATCGCATCGCCGCCCTGGGGCTTTCAACAGATTATGATCAGATCGGGCTTAAACCTGACCAGAGGGAAATCGATCTCCCACCGATCACTCACCAGGTGGCAGTCGTCGAGGAATGAGACAAGATAACTTCTCCCCTAAGTTAAAAACTAGCTATATTCAGATCTCCGAATCCATTGAACCGGATACTCTTCCTTCAGAGGAGACCTCGCATCTCCCAAACTAGGGGTCGGACTTAGGGTCCGGGGAGTACTTGGATCTTCCCGGACCCGAACGGTGACCTCAGAAATTTCACCAGCTCCGAACACAATTCCGGGCAGGGATTTAAGATTTAGCCCACCCTCCCACCATAATCAATACTCTCCAAGTAATTCAGGCCCTCCTGACATATATGACCTGATATATGTACGGTAGCAACCTCAGGAAATGGTCCATCACTTTTGGGACAGGTTTCTAATTGTCAAAAACAAGATTAAAGATTGATGTGACGATGATGCGGTCTCGGTTTTTCATCAAAATTGCACCGATGAGGGAATTCGGAATGCCCTCGACCGCCGCCACATACAGAGTTTCACAGAAATATCGCACGAAGTACGAAAGTACTGCATGATGGAAAGCACATGGAAGGCCCGAAAACCCAATTGGAACCTACTGCCTTTAAGTAGTGTACTGCCCGGGCAAAACGGGTACACCCTTACGAGGCATTCGATCATAAGCCCGTCGACAAGAAAAACAAACCCTTTGCGGGACACAGGTCCGTTCTTGACGAACTCCTCAACAAGCCCTGTGAGATACATGCAACACCGAGCAACGAACCAACTCACAGCATTCGGGCATGTTGGGTACTCCGGCACGTGGCTAAAAGAGGTGAGGCTATCCTCACCACTGTTACTCCAGAGAAGCATTCTCCAGAGGACGACGATCTTAACGTCTTTACGGTCTTTGAGACCTTCTATTCAAATAATCGGCGCAAAAGGGCACTCTGCGACCTCGCCGAAATCAACCAAGTAACCGCAATGAGCCCACGGAATGATGCGGCAATAAATTCCACCGCTAATGATGAACCAAGTGTCCGATCAGTCCGAGCACCAGCCGCCTTGGTCTTAAATCCAATTGTGGATGGCTTTTGACTCACCATAGTGCTGATGGACAGCGGCAACGGACTTAACCTCATCTACGAGGACACGCTCGACAAAATGCAATTTGACAAGGCCAGCATCGAGCAAAGCAATACCACCTTCCGAGGCATAATCCCCAGTCGAGAAGCATGATGTTCGGGGAAAATTGAATTTGATCTAGTATTCGACATGCGTAAGAATTACAAGTCCGAAGAGTTGCTTTTCCACGTGGCTCCCTTCAATAGCGAATATCATGCCCTTTTAGGGCGGGACGCTTTCTCGCGCTTCTAGGCCATACCCCATTACGGGTACATGAAGCTCAAAATGCTAGGGGCCAACAGAATAATCACAGTTACAAGTTATCTGGATAAAGCAGTCCGCGCCGAAAACAACACTGCGTCCTTGCCCTTGAGGCACTATCCAAAGCCCTTGCGGTCGAAGAACTAACCACCCTGCGATCCACGGTGGACAAGGATGATGTGATTTTGGATAAGAGGCCCAAGTCCACCTCTTTCAAACCAGCAAATGAAATAGTAAAATTTCAAGTGCACCCGCCGGATCCTAACAAAACAACGTCCATTGGAGCGCAGCTGGATCCGACAGTCGATGCCGCCCTCCGAGCGTTCCTTCGTGAAAATTGGGATATTTTCGCCTGGCACCCTTCGAACATACCCGGGATCCCACGCAGACTGGCCAAACACAGCCTCAACATAATCAAGGGGTTCAAACCGGTCAAACAAACTCTGCGATGATTTTTCGAACCCAAACGACTAGCTATGGGGGAGGAACTAGCCAAACTACTTGAAGCCGGGTTTATCAGAGAAATCAAACACCCATATTGGCTAGCCAACCTAGTCATTGTGCTGAAGAAGGACAAGTCTTGTATGTGTCGATTTCAAAGACCTCAATAAGGCTTGCCCCAAAGACCTTTTCCCATTGCCCCGCACAGACCAGAGTATTGACGCAAATGTGGGACACGACTCATTGTGTTTCCTCGACGGTTATTCTGGATACCATCAGATGAAAATGAAGGAGTCCGACCAGGCCGCAATGGCGTTTATTACCCCGTACGGGCCTTTCTGTTTCAACACTATGTCTTTTGGGCTTAAAAATGCCGGTGCCACTTACCAACGCATGATTCAAACATGTTTGGAGAAGCAAATCGGCAAAACAGTGGAAGCATATGTGGACGACATGGTAATCAAGACTAAACACGTCGAATCATTGGTGGACGATCTCCGCCTCACGTTTGACAATGTCCGAACATATGCATACGGCTCAATCCGGAAAAATGCGTTTTAGGTGTTCCAGCCGAAAAGCTTCTAGGGTTCATTGTCTCCAACAGAGGAATTGAAGCAAACCCAGCCAAAATCCAAGCCTTGTCACAACTACCCATACAAACAGACTTAAAGTAGGTCCAAAAACTAGCAGGGTGTGTAGCAACGTTGAGCCGCTTCATCTCCAAATTAGGAGAAAAAGCATTACCACTTTATAGACTGCTTAGAAGCACCAACAACTTTGAGTGGACGAATGCGGCTACAGCCGAATTGGAAGAAAAAAAAACTTATTAGCAAGCAACCCAATCCTAGCTGCCCTAGGTGTTGGCGAGCCTATGTTGATTTATATATCCGCAACTCACTAGGTAGTGAGTGCTATAATCGTCGCCGAGCGAGGAGAAGGACATAAATTCCTCATCCAGAAACCAGTGTATTACGTATCGGGGGTCCTTACATCGTGCAAATCCCGATACTCGCACTACCAGAAAATAGCTTACGCGGTCTTTATGGCTTCCCGAAAACTCTGGCACTATTTTCAAGAGTGTTCGATTACGGTGGCATCCAAAGTACCACTTAATGACATTATAAACAACAGGGATGCCGCCAGCCACATAGCTAAATGGGCCATTGAGCTCTTACCATTTGAAATAAGATACAATCCACGCTGAGCTATTAAATCTCAGGTGCTGGCCGATTTCATCGCTGAGTGGACAGAAGCCGAGCTCCCTAAAGAGTACAGTTCATACTCCAACTGGATCATGTACTTCGACGGCTCTAAAATGCTAGCCGGACTGGGTGCTGGTGTCATATTGACATCCGCTACGGGTGACACGGTCCGCTACATACTGCAAATCATGTATACAGACTCCAATAACGCAGCCAAATACGAGGCACTTCTACATGGTCTCCAAATAGTTGTCTCCATGGGCATACTACGCCTAGAGGTGCGCAGTGATTCAAACCTCACAATATCCCAGATAAATGCAGAGTTCGATGCAAAAGATCCAAATATGGCGGCGTATCAAAACTTCATATTAAAAATATAGGCTTGATTTGTGGGGCTCGAGTTTCATCACATTGCTCGAGATAGTAACCAGGCAGCGGACATCCTTGCTCGAATGGGCGCCAATGGCGACCCCGTCCCGCCCAATACCATTGTGGAAAGTCTCTTCAAGCCATCCGTGGTGTGGCATGACGATAGCGGAAACAATAGTCCGGACCTGATCATGCCCCTAGCAGCTGAACACAATACAGATATCATCGGGGGTTTGGGTACCGAAATAACACCCTCTGCCCATGAAATCATGGCCGTTATTGCTCCATGGACCGAGCCTTTCCTGGCCTACCTTAACAGGCGGGAGCTTCCTGATGATCAAAAGGAGGCCCGTCGCATAGTTCGACGTTCTAAAGCCTATAAAGTTCACGAAGGTGAACTGTACAAGAAAAGCACTATGGAGTCCTCCAAAGGTGCATCTCCGAAGAGGAGGGATGGTGACTCTTGGCAGAAATACATGCTGGTCTGGGTGGCCATCACGCCGTAGCTCGGGCCCTTATAAGCAAGGCCTTCCGAACTGGTTTCTTCTAGCCAAAGGCCCGAGCATACACACAAGACCTTATGCAACGTTGTGTAGGATGCTAGCTTTTTTCCAATCAAAGTCATATGCCTCCTACTGCCTTAAGAACAATCCCCATCACTTGGCCTTTCGCGGTCTGGGGGATGGACATGGTCGGACCCCTCAAAGGGGGAAGCCACAAGAAGAAATATCTACTGGTTATGGTGGATAAATTCACTAAGTGGATAGAGGCCAAACCAGTGAAAACGGCTGAAGCAGGACGAGTGATCGACTTTATATCCGGCGTGGTACACCATTATGGCGTCCGGCAGAGCATCATCACTGATAATGGTTCCAATTTTACAGCCGATGAGGTGAAAAACCGGTGTGCTAACTTGGGCATTAAGCTCGACTATGCATCCATCTACCACCCTCAGACAAAAGGTCAGGTTGAACAGTTCAATGGCCTGATAATGAGCGGCATTAAACCCATACTGGTGCGCTCCCTATGGGAGTCAGATAAGCACTGGGTGGAGGAACTCGATTCCGTACTCTGGGGGCTATGGACTACGCCTAATCGAACGACCTGATACACACCTTTTTTCATGGTGTACGACGCAGAAGATGTCCTTCCCTGTGACATTATTCAGACTCACCTGGAGTGCGTATGTACGGAGAGAGAGAGAGAGAGAGAGAGAGAGAGAGAGAAAGAGAAGCTGATATCGATCGGCAGGACGACCTAGACGGCCTTGAAGAGGAGCATGATATTGCACGAGCCTGTTCCGTATTTTATCAACAACAGGCTAGGCGATACCAAAGCAGAGAAGTGCGGGCCAAGACTTATAATGACGGCGAACTCGTTTTGCGCCTCCCGGAGAAGAACAAGGATAAGCTCAAACCAAAATGGGAGGGCCCCTTCATGATAGATGAAGTTCTCACAGGAGGAGCCTATCGCCTTTGGATAATCGCCTTGAGCCGAATCCATGGAACGCTGCTCGGCTCCGACGATTCTACGGATAGTTTGGCCACATCTTTTTTTTCTAGTTTTCTTTCTTTCTCTCTCCTCTTCTTTTTTAGTTTTTCCCTTTTTATAAATCCCAGGGTATGTTTGGATCCGCCGAACTGTCAGGGGTACACATCTTTAAATGTATACACCCCACTATGACGGGGGCTTCTTTGACAAAGCTTATTACTAAAAGCTTGTGGCTTACATTGTCTATGTCATTTGTTATATACAATTTTCTTCCATTATATGCACCTCTATGACTTAAGTTTTTGCCAAGCTGGGTTGCCTCGCTCCTGTGCTTATACCCAACGTTCCCGATTGTTCGGCTAGGGTGTAAAGGGAGCACATATGCGATTGTTACAACCGGGTAATCCGGACCTGTACCTCAGATGGGTGAAGCCGAAAGCTAGCGTTCTTTAGAGAATAATTCGTTGGCAAGCAACGACATATTGTTTACGTTTCTGTAACTCTTCTAAAAAATACGGGATAGGCACCCCGTAATTCGGATCAAAGCCTAGGCACGCATAATTAAGCATGCCAAGACAAGGAAAGGAACCCTTAACGGAAGTATTTCCCTTGAAAGATGTTTCTTACGTTAAATAAGTAATATAACATAACTCCTCGAACAAATTTTGTCTGTTGGAGCAACATGGCTGGGTTGCTTGGTTTCCGGACATAATGAATGTTTCTTACATTCCGGCATGGTATCCGAAAACAGTCCACCTTTCTGGTTTGGAGGTTGAAGCAGAAGGCCTGCGATGAAATTTTTTGACATGTTCGGTTGGAGATAAGTTTGATGATAAAATTACATGGATACATAGAATCGAACGCCTACTCTTTAGCTATGCCATCTATAAGAATGTCTAAACTATAGTCTTCTTGCGAATATTTCACAGCTATCATCACTTGGTCATATACCAAGTTCATAGGAATCTCTTTTCCGTCTAGTCCCCGAGGTCCAACTCGGGCCATATGATTCGGATCGAGTCTGGTGTAGCGCGTCTTCACCATAGCCCAAGCCTCTCGCGCACCTTTTAACAGGTTCGCCAACCCCTCCATACTTTCTGAAGGGCATCGGATGGCCACAGGGCCTTATCCATACTTCTCATAGCTTTCCGGGCACGGTCATGCACCACGGACAGCTCCTTAAGCGCATCTCCTCGAAATCCTGACACTTCCTCTTCAGGCCGACCGGTTAACAGACCTACAACAATAAAGTTGTGACAATCCAAATTATGGGATACTATGAGTCCGTTGGATGGGTCAAAAAGTCATACCTTATATGCCGCCTTTCAACTTCTTATTCTCTTTTTGCGCATTGATAACTAAGCCTTTAAGCTCTTTATCCCTTCGGCTTGGTTATTCTTTTCCTCCTCGAGTTTGTTCTTCTGATCAGTGGTCATTATGGCCTTTTTCATCTCCACAAGCTCTGAGGTGCCGGCATTCAGCTTTGTCTGGTTTGTTTTCAACTCCTGGGATAGTGCGTTGTTCTTCTCCCTGAGAATCAGCAGGTCATAACGATCCTTAAATCGGTTGGCCTAACTGCTTCAAGTCTCAGGGGCTACTGGCATATATCTATTAAAATTGCACAAATTATTACCTGCATATCCTTTGAAAATAGTTGAGTAACTCCAGCAAGTCCGTCCTCCTGTTCAGTGAAAACTTGAGCACACATGGCCTCTTTCAGTCGACGATGATTCATCACGCTCTCCACCTCGGAATTCATGATGGATACGTCATCCGAATCCTCATGAGGGGGCGGATCTGGCACTGTATCAGCCCTCGTCCTGGTTGACAAGTCCGGTCCCGGATTAGCTGATATTCGGCTAGCAGAGCGTTTTCCTACGGTTTTCCGCGTGCTCCTCCTGAAATAAAGGTAGAGGAGAAATTTAACAACATGATCTCATTCTTAGGCACATATCAAAGGACATACCTCTTTGAAGAAGGAGGGGGCTCGACAGGGCTCCCGGTTTCCTTTCATTTTGAATGACCGCCCTACATAGAGGCCGCTCTCGAGGGAGTGCGGCTTGCCGAGCGCCGATCCTATGAAATACAGTTTAGTTTAATGGATGAGGTGCAAGTAGGGGCTTCTTTTTTTGGAGGCTTTTTGAATACTTAGAATGGAGAAGGGGTAAAGGCGGGGGTAGTCGGCTGTAATAACCACTTCCGATCCGTCAAGGCTCGCCTGATAAAATACTCCATCATCGAACTCTATGTATATATCCGGATCCTCGCGGAAGCCGGGGTCTTCGTTGCTAGCGTGATCCTCTGGCTGTGGGGAGGGACAATGAATGTCCTCAACCATCTTCCTCCATGACTACTTTAAGACAACCAGAGCGATTTGATTAGCGTGCCTTGATAACAAGGTAAAACAGCGCTGATAATCAAAAGCTTACCCACTAAATGGGGTTGTACATGGAAAAAACTTCTCGGCAGTTTAAGCAGGGGAAGTCTTCTTTCTCCCCCTTATACAGACCGGCCAGGATTATGGCCAGTTCGGCTGGGGTATCTGGGTCCTTACGTCTGTAACTAGATGCATCATCTTCTCCGTTGTAACACCATAATGGAGTTACTCTAGACTGGAGGGGTTGAATACATCATTTTATTGTGATGGCCATGACTTCGATTACCGAGAGCTCGGAATGAGCAAGTAATCTGACCTTGCTGACCAACCTCTTTACTTTCGCACTGTCTTCCTCCTTGGGACTCCGGGGGCTCCAATTGAGGCACTTCTTCAAAGGAGCACTGGAGAATTCGGGGAGGCCACGCCGAACTGGGTCCGGAAGAGGGATGTCCTCAATGTAAAACCATTCCGAAGACCATTCCGGAAGAGAGATCTGGCTATATGCCATACTTCGGCGCCACCTGAAGGAAATATGCCCTAGAGGCAATAATAAAGTTATTATTTATTTCCTTATATCATGATAAATGTTTATTATTCATGCTAGAATTGTATTAACCGGAAACATAATACATGTGTGAATACATAGACAAACATAGTGTCACTAGTATGCCTCTACTTGACTAGCTCGTTGAATCAAAGATGGTTAAAGTTTCCTAGCCATAGACATGAGTTGTCATTTGATTAACGGGATCACATCATTAGGAGAATGATGTGATTGACATGACCCATTCCGCTAGCCTAGCACATGATCGCTTAGTATGTTGCTATTGCTTTCTTCATGACTTATACATGTTCCTGTAACTATGAGATTATGCAACTCCTGTTTACGGAGGAACACTTTGGTGCTACCAAACGTCACAACGTGAATCGGGTGATTATAAAGAAGTACTACAGGTGTCTCCAAAGGTACATGTTGGGTTGGCGATTTCGAGATTAGGTTTTGTCACTCCGATTGTCGGAGAGGTATCTCTCGGCCTTCTCGGTAATACTCATCACCTAAGCCTTGCAAGCATTGTAACTAATGAGTTAGTTATGAGATGATGTATTACGGAACGAGTAAAGAGACTTGCCGTAACGAGATTGAACTAGGTATTGATACCGACGATCGAATCTCGGGCAAGTAACATACCGATGACAAAGGGAACAAAGTATGTTGTTATGCGGTTTGACCGATAAAGATCTTCGAGAATATGTAGGAGCCAATATGGGCATCCAGGTTCCGCTATTGGTTATTGACCAAGAATAGTTCTAGGTCATGTCTACATAGTTCTCGAACCCGTAGGGTCCGCACGCTAAGGTTTGATGGCGATGCTTATATTATGAGTTTATGAGTTTTGATGTACCGAAGGAGTTCGAGTCCCGGATGAGATCGGGGACATGACGAGGAGTCTCAAATGGTCGAGACGTAAAGATCGATATATTGGACGACTATATTCGAGTTCGGAAAGGTTCCAATGATTCGGTATTTTTGGAGTACCGAGAGTTACGGAATTCGCCGGGAGTATATGGGCCTTATTGGGCCATACGGGAATAGAGGAGAAAGGCCAAAGGGAGGAGGCCTGCGCCCCCCTCAGTCCGACTGGACAAGGGGCGAGCCCCTTTCCTTCTCCTTCTCCCCTCTTTCCCCTCTCCTACTCCAACAAGGGAGGTGGAATCCTACTAGGACTAGGGAGTCCTAGTAGGACTCCACACCATGGCGCGCCCTCCTAAGGGCCGGCCTCCTCCTCCCTCCCTCCTTTATATACGGGGCAGGGGCACCCCATGGACACACAAGTTGATCTACGGATCGTTCCTTAGCCGTGCGGTGCCCCCTCCACCATATTCCACTTCGTCATATCGTCATGAGCTTAGGCGAAGCCCGCGCCGAAGAAGTCATATCGTCGCGGAGCTTAGGCGAAGCCCCGCGCCGGTGGAGCATCATCATCGTCACCACGCCGTCGTCGACGGAACTCATCCCCGACACTTTGCTGGATCGAGTCCGGGATCGCCATCGAGCTGAACGTGCAGAACTCGGAGGTGCCGACGCTCGGTGCTTGGATCGGTCGGATCGTGAAGACGCACGACTACATCAACAGCGTTGTTATAACGCTTCCGCTTTCGGTCTCACGAGGGTACGTGGACGGACACTCTCCTCTCGTTGCTATGCCATCACCATGGTCTTGCGTGATCGTAGGAAATTTTTGAAATTACTACGTTCCACAACAGTGGTATCGAGCCTGGTTTTATGCGTTGATGTCATGTGCACGAGTAGAACACAAGTGAGTTGTGGGCGATACAAGTCATACTGCCTACCAGCATGTCATACTTTGGTTCAGCAGTATTGTGAGATGAAGCGCCCGGACCGACATTACGCCAGACGCTTACGCGAGACTGGTTTCACCGCCCGAGCACTCGTTGCTTAAAGGTGACCGCGGGTGTCTGCTCTCTCACTTTAGTTGAACCGAGTATGACTACGCCCGTCCTTGAGAAGGTTAAAACGGAGTCTATTTGACAAACTATCGCTGTGGTTTTGATGCGTAGGTAAGAACGGTTCTTGCTCAGCCCGTAGCAGCCACGTAAAACTTGCAACAACAAAGTAGAGGACGCCTAACTTGTTTTTGCAGGCATGTTGTGATGTGATATGGTCAAGACGTGATGCTATATTTTATTGTATGAGATGATCATGTTTTGTAACCGAAGTTATCGGCAATCGGCAGGAGCCATATGGTTGTCGCTTATTGTATGAAATGCAACGCTATGTAATTGCTTTACTTTATCACTAAGGAGTAGCGATAGTCGAGAAGCAATAGTTGGCGAGACGACAACGATGATACGATGGAGATCAAGGTGTCGCTACCGGTGACGATGGTGATCATGACGGTGCTTAGGCGATGGAGATCACAAGCACAAGATGATGATGACCATATCATATCACTTATATTGATTGCATGTGATGTTTATCCTTTATGCATCTTATCTTGCTTTGATTGACGGTAGCATTATAAGATGATCTCTCACTAAAATTATCAAGAAGTGTTCTCCGAGTATGCACCGCTGCCAAAGTTCAGAGTACCTGACACCACGTGATGATCGGTGTGATAAGTTCTACGTCCATCTACAACGGTGCAAAACAGTTGCACACGCGAATACTCAGTTAAACTTGACGAGCCTAGCATATAACAGATATGGCCTCGAACACGGAGACCGAAGGTCGAGCGTGAATCATATAGTAGATATGATCAACATAGTGATGTTCACCATTGAAACTACTCCATCTCACGTGATGATCGGACATGGTTTAGTTGATTTGGATCACGTGATCACTTAGATGACTAGAGAGATGTCTGTCTAAGTGGGAGTTTTTAATATGATTAATTGAACTTTAATTTATCATGAACTTAGTCCTGGTAGTATTTTGCAAATTACGTTGTAGATCAATAGCTCGCGTTGTTGCTTCCCTATGTTTTTATATGTGTTCCTAGAGAAAATTGTATTGAAAGATGTTAGTAGCAATGATGCGGATTGGATCCGTGATCTGAGGTTTATCCTCATTGCTGCGCAGAAGAATTATGTCCTTAATGCACCGCTAGGTGACAGACCTATTGCAGGAGCAGATGCACGTTATGAACGTTTATTAGCTCAATATGAGCGATCTGACGTTATGAACGTTTGGCTAGCTCAATATGATGACTACTTGATAGTTTAGTGCACCATGCTTAACGGCTTAGAATCGGGACTTCAAAGACGTTTTGAACGTCATGGACCATATGAGATGTTCCAGAATTGAAGTTAATATTTTAAGCAAATACCGAGTTGAGAGATATGAAGTCTCCAACAAGTTCTATAGCTAAAAGATGGAGGAGAATCGCTCAACTAGTGAGCATGTGCTCAGATTGTCGAGTACTTCAATCACTTGAATCAAGTGGGAGTTAATCTTCCAGATAAGATAGTGATTGACAGAATTTTCTAGTCACCATCACTAAGTTAGTAGAACTTCGTGATGAACTATAGTATGCAAGGGATGACGAAAAAGATTCTCGAGCTCTTCGCGATGCTAAAATCGCGAAGGTAGAAATCAAGAAAAACATCAAGTGTTGATGGTTGACAAGACTATTAGTCTCAAGGAAAATGGCAAAGGGAAGAAGGAACTTCAAAAGGAACGGCAAGCAAGTTGCTGCTCGAGTGAAGAAGCCCAAGTCTAGACCTAAGCACGAGACCGAGTACTTTTGCTGCAATGGAACTGGTCACCGAAGCGGAACTACCCTGAATATTTGGTGGATAAGAAGGATGGCAAAGTGAACAAGGTTATATTTGATATACAGGTTATTGATGTGTACCTTACTAGTGTTTATAGTAGCCCCGAGTATTTGATACTGTTCGGTTGCTAAGATTAGTAACTCAAACAGGAGTTACGAATAAGCAGAGACTAGTTGAAGGGAAGTGACGATGAGTGTTGGAAGTAGTTCCAAGATTGATATGATCATCATCGCACACTCCCTATACTTTCGGGATTAGTGTGGAACCTAAATAAGTGTTATTTGGTGTTGAGCATAAATATGATTTGATCATGTTTATTGCAATACGGTTATTCATTTAAGTAAGAGAATAAATTGTTGTTCTGTTTACATGAATAAAACATTATATGGTTACACACCCAATGAAAATGGTTCATTGGATCTCGATCATAGTGATACACATATTCATAATATTGAAACCAAAAGATGCAAAGTTAATAATGATAGTGCAACTTATTTGTGGCATCGCCGCTTAGGTCATATTGGTGTAAAGCACATGAAGAAACTCCATGCTTGATGGGATTTTGGAATCACTTGATTATGAATCACTTGATGCTTGTAACCATGCCTTATGGGCAAGATGACTAAAGACTCGTTCTCCGGAACAATGGAGCGAGCAAATGACTTATTGGAAATAATACATACCGATGTATGCGGTCCGATGAGTGTTAAAGCTCATGGCAAGTATCGTTATTTTCTCGACCTTCACAAGATGATTTGAGCAGATATGAGTATATCTACTTAATGAAGCACAAGTCTGAAACATTTGAAAAGTTCAAATAATTTCAGAGTGAAGTGGAGAATCATCGTAATAAGAAAATAAAGTTTCTACGATCTGATCATGGAGGAGAATATTTGAGTTACGAGTTTGGCCTTCATATAAAACAATGTGGAATAGTTTCACAGCTCACGCCACATGGAACACCATAACGTAATGGTGTGTCCGAACGTCATAACCGTACTTTATTTTTGATATGGTGCGATCAATGATGTCTCTTACCGATTTACCAATATCGTTTTGGGGTTATGCATTAGAGACAGCTGCATTCACGTTTAATAGGGCACCATCTAAACCGCTGAGATGACACCGTATGAACTATGGTTTAACAAGAAACCTAAGCTGTCGTTTCTTAAAAGTTTGGAGTTGTGATGCTTATGTGAAAAGTTTTCAACCGATAAGCTCGAACCCAAATCGGAGAAGTGCGTCTTCATAGAATACCCAAAGGTAACTATTGGGTACACCTTCTATCACAGATCCGAAGGCAAGTTATTCGTTGTTAAGATGGATCCTTTCTAGAGAAGAAATTTCTCTCGAAAGAAGTGAGTGGGAGGAAAGTAGAACTTGATGAGGTAATTGTACCTTCTCCCTTATTGGAAAGTAGTTCATCACGTAAATCAGTTCCAAATGATTCCTACACCAATTAGTAAGGAAGTTAATGATGATGATCATGAAACTTCAGATCAAGTTGCTACCAAACCTCGTGAGGTCTTCCAGAGTAAGATCCGCACTGAGTGGTACGGTAATCATGTTCTCGAAGTCATGTTACTAGACCATGATGAACCTACGAACTATGAGGAAGCGATGATGAGCCCAGATTCCGCGAAATGGCTTGAGGCCATGGAATCTGAGATGGGATCCATGTATGAGAACAAAGTATGGACTTTGATGGAGTTGTTCGATGATCGGCAAGCCATATTATATAAATGGATCTTCAAGAGGAAGACAGATGATGATACTAGTGTTACTATCTACAAAGTTCGACTTGTCGCAAAAAGGTTTTCGACAAGTTCAAGGTGTTGACTACAAATGAGATTTTCTCAATCAGTAGCGATTCTTAAGTCTGTTGAATCATGTTAGCAATTGCCACATTTTATGAAATCTGGCAAATGAATGTCAAAACTACATTCTTTAATGGATTTATTAAAGAAGAGTTGTATATGATGCAACCAGAAGTTTTTGTCAATCCTAAAGGAGCTAACAAAATGTGCAAGCTCCAATGATCCATCAATGGACTGGTGCAAGCATCTCGAGTTGGAATATACGCTTTGATGAGTTGATCAAAGCGTATGGTTTTATACAGACTTTTGGAGAAGCCTGTATTTACAAGAAAGTGAGTGGGAGCACTACAGCATTTCGATAAGTATATGTGAATGACATATTGTTGATCGGAAATAATGTAGAATTATTCGCAAAGCATAAAGGAGTGTTTGAAAGGAGTTTTTCAAAGAAAGACCTCGGTGAAGCTGCTTATATATTGAGCATCAAGATCTATAGAGATAGATCAAGACGCTTGATAAGTTTTTCAATGAATACATACCTTGTCAATATTTTGAAGTAGTTCAAAATGGAACAGTCAAAGAAAAGTTCTTGCCTGTGTTGCAAAGGTGTGAAATTGAGTGAGACTCAAATCCCCACCACGGCAGAAAATAGAAAAGAGAATGAAAGTCATTCCCTATGCCTCACCATAGGTTCTATAAAGTATGCTATGCTATGTACCAGACCTATTATATACCTTGCTTTGAATTTGGCAAGGAATACAATAGTGATCTAGGAGTAGATCATGGACATTGGTCAAGAACATCCTTAGTGAGGACTAAGGAAATATTTCTCGATTATGGAGGTGATAAAAGAGCCCGTCGAAAGAGTAACATCGATGCAAGTTTTTACACTGATCCAGATGACTCTAAGTCTCAATCTGGATACATATTGTAAGTGGGAGCAATTAGCTAGAGTAGCCCGTGCGAGCATTGTAGACATAGAATATTTGCAAAATACATACGGCTCGAATGTGATGCAGACCGCTGACTAAGCTTCTCTCACGAGCAAAACATGATCATACCTTAGTACTCTTTGGGTGTTAATCACATAGCGATGTGAACTAGATTATTGACTCTAGTAAACCCTTTGGGTGTTGGTCACATGACGATGTGAACTATGGGTATTAATCACATACAGATGTGAATATTAGTGTTGAATCACATGATGATGTGAACTAGATTATTGACTCTAGTGCAAGTGGGAGACTGAAGGAAATATGCCCTAGAGGCAATAATAAAGTTATTATTTATTTCCTTATATTATGATAAATGTTTATTATTCATGCTAGAATTGTATTAACCGGAAACATAATACATGTGTGAATACATAGACAAACATAGTGTCACTAGTATGCCTCTACTTGACTAGCTCGTTGAATCAAAGATGGTTAAAGTTTCCTAGCCATAGACATGAGTTGTCATTTGATTAACGGGATCACATCATTAGGAGAATGATGTGATTGACATGACCCATTCCGTTAGCCTAGCACATGATCGTTTAGTATGTTGCTATTGCTTTCTTCATGACTTATACATGTTCCTGTAACTATGAGATTATGCAACTCCTGTTTACGGAGGAACACTTTGGTGCTACCAAACGTCACAACGAATCGGGTGATTATAAAGGAGTACTACAGGTGTCTCCAAAGGTACATGTTGGGTTGGCGATTTCGAGATTAGGTTTTGTCACTCCGATTGTCGGAGAGGTATCTCTGGGCCTTCTCGGTAATACTCATCACCTAAGCCTTGCAAGCATTGTAACTAATGAGTTAGTTATGAGATGATGTATTACGGAACGAGTAAAGAGACTTGCCGTAACGAGATTGAACTAGGTATTGATACCGACGATCGAATCTCGGGCAAGTAACATACCGATGACAAAGGGAACAAAGTATGTTGTTATGCGGTTTGACCGATAAAGATCTTCGGAGAATATGTAGGAGCCAATATGGGCATCCAGGTTCCGCTATTGGTTATTGACCAAGAATAGTTCTAGGTCATGTCTACATAGTTCTCGAACCCGTAGGGTCCGCACGCTTAAGGTTTCGATGACAGTTATATTATGAGTTTATGAGTTTTGATGTACCGAAGGAGTTCGGACTCCCGGATGAGATCGGGGACATGACGAGGAGTCTCGAAATGGTCGAGACGTAAAGATCGATATATTGGACGACTATATTCGAGTTCGGAAAGGTTCCGAATGATTCGGTATTTTTGGAGTACCGGAGAGTTACGGAATTCGCCGGGAGTATATGGGCCTTATTGGGCCATACGGGAATAGAGGAGAAAGGCCAAGGGAGGAGGCCTGCGCCCCCTCAGGTCCGGTGGACAAGGGCGCAGCCCCCTTCCTTCTCCTTCTCCCCTCTTTTCCCTCTCCTACTCCAACAAGGGAGGTGGAATCCTACTAGGACTAGGGAGTCCTAGTAGGACTCCACACCATGGCGCGCCCCTCCTAGGGCGGCCTCCTCCTCCCTCCCTCCTTTATATACGGGGCAGGGGCACCCCATGGACACACAAGTTGATCTACGGATCGTTCCTTAGCCGTGTGCGGTGCCCCTCCACCATATTCCACTTGGTCATATCGTCATGAGCTTAGGCGAAGCCCCGCGCCAAGAAGTCATATCGTCATGAGCTTAGGCGAAGCCCTGCGTCGGTGGAGCATCATCATCGCCACCACGCCGTCGCGGTTGACGGAACTCATCCCGACACTTTGCTGGATCGGAGTCCGGGATCGCCATCGAGCTGAACGTGTGCAGAACTCGGAGGTGCCGTACGTTCGGTGCTTGGATCGGTCGGATCGTGAAGACGTACGACTACATCAACCGCGTTGTTATAACGCTTCCGCTTTCGGTCTACGAGGGTACGTGGACGGACACTCTCCCCTCTCGTTGCTATGCCATCACCATGGTCTTGCGTGATCGTAGGAAATTTTTTGAAATTACTACGTTCCACAACACCACCCACTTCAAATATGGAACCTCCTCGATGATGAGGAACAAGGCAAAAGAACTTTCTCCATAGTTCAAAGTGAGTGAGCGAGTCCTGGAATAGGGGGTGTCCGGATGACCGGACTATGGCCTTTGGCCGGACTCCCGGACTATGAAGATACATGATTGAAGACTTCGTC
Source organism: Aegilops longissima (assembly GCA_021605205.1). NCBI lineage: Eukaryota > Viridiplantae > Streptophyta > Magnoliopsida > Poales > Poaceae > Aegilops > Aegilops longissima. Next base: position 192,110,758 of record CM038677.1, on the reverse strand, counting down.
CCGTGTCCGGATGGGACTTTCCTTGGCGTGGAAGGCAAGCTTGGCGATATGGATATTTAGATCTCCTACTATTGTAACCGACTCTGTGTAACCCTAACCCTCTTCGGTGCCTATATAAACCGGAGGGTTTTAGTCCGTAGGACGAACAACAATCATACCATAGGCTAGCTTCTAGGTTTTAGCCTCTCTGATCTCGTGGTAGATCTACTCTTGTACTACCCATATCATCAATATTAATCAAGCAGGAGTAGGGTTTTACCTCCATCGAGAGGGCCCGAACTTGGGTAAAAACATCGTGTCCCTTGTCTCCTGTTACCATCCGCCTAGACGCACAGTTCGGGACCACCTACCCGAGATCCGCCGGTTTTGACACCGACATTGGTGCTTTCATTGAGAGTTCCTCTGTGTCGTCATATTTAGGCCCGATGGCTCCTCCGATCGTCAACAACGACATGGTCCAGGGTGAGACTTTTCTCCCCGGACAGATCTTCGTATTCGGTGGCTTTGCACTGCGGGCCAATTCGCTTGGCCATCTGGAGCAGATCGAAAGCTACGCCCCTGGCCATCAGGTCAGATTTGGAAGTTTGAACTACACGTCCGACGTCCGCGGAGACTTGATCTTTGACGGGTTCGAGCCACAGCCAAGCGCGACGCACTGTCTCGATGGGCATGACATAGCTCTGCCGCCGAACAGTGCCCTGGAGGCCGCACCAACATCCGCTCCGACCCTTAGTTCGGAGCCGACTGTGCCGATCGAGGACGGGTGGCTGGACACCGCCTCGGGGGCCGCAATCTCTACGACGATTGAATCGAACACCATCCCTGTCCCTTGCAAAGCTCGTGACTCCAAGGTGCCGGACTCCTCTCCGGTCTACGAACCACCCGCGCCCCTGCCAATCGAATCCGATTGGGCGCCGATCATGGAGTTCACCGCCGCGGACATCTTTCAGCACTCGCCCTTCGGCGACATTCTGAATTCATAAAGTATCTCTCTTTATCAGGAGAGCCTTGGCCGGACTATGGTCAGCTAGGTTGGGATGCGGACGACGAAGAAATTCAAAGCCCACCCACCACCCACTTCGTAGCCACTGTCGATGATTTAACCGACATGCTCGACTTCGACTCCGAAGACATCGACGGTATGGACGACGATGCAGGAAACGACCAAGAACCAGCGCCTACAGGGCACTGGAAGGCCACCTCGTCATACGACATATACATGGTGGACATCCCAAAAGATGGGAACGGCGATGGAACAACGGAGGATGACCCCTCCAAGAAACAGCCTAAGCGTCGGCGTCAGCGGCGCCGCTCTAAATCCCGCCACAGCAAAAACGGTGATTCTGGCACGGGAGACAATAACAGCCCGGACAGTGCCGAACACAACCTCCTCCAGCAGGATTCAGCACAGGAGGATGGAGAAGCCAGCCCTCATGAGAGAGCAGCAGACAGAGAGGTAGAGGACGATAACTACATGCCTCCCTCCGAAGACGAGGCAAGCCTCGACGATGACGAATTTGTCGTGCCTGAGGATCCCGTCGAACAAGAGCGTTTCAAACGCAGGCTTATGGCCACGGCGAGCAGCCTCAAGAAAAAGCAGCAACAGCTTAGAGCTGACCAAGACTTGCTAGCTGACAGATGGACTGAAGTCCTTGGGGCCGAAGAGTATGAACTCGAACGCCCCTCCAAGAGCTACCCAAAACGCAGGCCGCTACCCCGACTAGAGGAGGAAGCACCCAAACCTACATCACCAGTGCATGACGCGGCCGACCGGCCACCTCGTGGCCGTGACAGAGAGGCCTCTCGGCCCTCCACTCAAGCCGCACCCCTGCGTTGCTCGAAAAGTACCAAGGCACGGGGAAATGCGCCAGACCTGCGAGATATATTGGAGGACAAGGCAAGGCAAACAAGATCGATCTACGGATCGCGCGGGCGCCCCACGACATGTGATGATATCCGTCACGCGGGATACAACAATACCGGCCGGGCCGAACACAGTAGACAAAGCTCATTTGAGCTACGTCATGATATAGCCTAGTACAGAGGCGCCGCACCCACTGTGCTTCACAGATGAAGTAATGGATCATCAAATCCCCGAGGGTTTCAAACCCGTAAACATCGAATCATACGATGGCACAACAGATCCTGCGGTATGGATCGAGGACTACCTCCTTCACATCCACATGGCCCGCGGTGATGATCTACACGCCATCAAATACCTACCACTCAAGCTTAAAGGACCAGCTCGGCATTGGCTTAACAGCTTGCTAGTAGAGTCAATTGGTTGTTGGGAAGACCTGGAAGCCGCATTCCTCGACAACTTTCAGGGCACCTATGTGCGACCCCCAGACGCCGATGACCTCAGCCACATAATTCAGTAGCCAGAGGAATCGGCCAGACAATTCTGGACACGGTTCCTAACCAAGAAAAATCAAATCGTCGACTGTCCGGATGCAGAGGCCCTTGCAGCCTTCAAACATAACATCCGCGATGAGTGGCTTGCCCGACACCTAGGACAGGAAAAGCCGAAATCCATGGCAGCCCTCACAACACTCATGACCCGCTTTTGCGCGGGAGAGGACATCTGGCTAGCTCGTAGTAACAACATGACCAAGAGCCCTGGTAATTCGGATACCAAGGACAGCAATGGCAGGTCGCGTCTCAACAAGCACAAGCACCGCATTAACGGCGATAATGCTGATGATACGGCAGTCAATGCCGGATTCAGAGGCTCCAAACCCGGTCAGCGGAAAAAGCCATTCAAAAGAAATACTCAGGGCCCGTCCAATTTGGACCAAATACTCGATCGCTCGTGCCAGATACATGGCACCCCCGAAAAACAGCCAACCACACCAACAGGGATTGTTGGGTGTTCAAACAGGCAGGCAAGTTAAATACCGAAAACAATGACAAGGGGCTACATAGCGATGATGAGGAGGAGCCCCGGCCGCCGAACAATAGAGGACAGAAGGGCTTTCCCCCACAAGTGCGGACGGTGAACATGATATGCGCAACCCACATCCCCAAAAGGGAGCGGAAGTGCACTCGTGGACATATATGCGCTGGAGCCAGTCGCCTAAAGTTCAACCCATGGTCCTCCTGCCCGATCACTTTTGATCGAGGGACCACCCACTAGCATCCGCCATGGCGGATTCGCCGCATTGGTTCTAGACCCAATCACCGACGGATTTCACCTCACTAGAGTCCTAATGGACGGCGGCAAAGCCTTTGAACCTGCTTTATCGGGATACGGGCGAAAAATGGGCATAGACCCTCAAGGATTAAACCCACAAAGACGACCTTTAAAGGCGTCATACCAGGTGTAGAGGCCAACTGTACAGGCTCAGTTACACTTGAAGTGGTATTCGGATCCCCGGATAATTTCCGAAGCAAGGAATTAATCTTTGACATAGTCCCATTTCGCAGCGGCTATCACACACTGCTCGGACGAACCGCATTTGCAAAGTTCAATGTTGTGCCGCACTACGCATACCTCAAGCTCAAGATGCCAGGCCCTCGAGGAGTCATTACGGTCAATGGAAACACCGAGCGCTCGCTCCGAACGGAGGAGCATACGGCGGCTCTCGCGGCGGAAATACAAAGTAGCGTTTCAAGGCAATTCTCCAGTCCGGCTATTAAACGTCCGGGCACCGTCAAACGCGCCCGGAGTAACCTACAACAAGACCGCCTGGCACGTTCCGAGCAAGCGTAGCAATGCGGCCCCAACCCCAACCCTCTCGAAATTGCAAAACCAGTACTACGCGTACATAATTACGCTCTGGAAATACCATGGGCATAGGGGAGGGGCACGACCACGGCATGCCCACAATGCGGCTCAACCACACTAGGGGCTTCCCGATTGGGTCATTCTTTTTTTTCTCTTACTTTCAGGACTCCGTTCTCCAGAAGCCCTGTCCGGCATTAGAATCGCCGAACACACGATGCAACAGCCAGGGAAGCAGAAAGCTACGTCGAGTGTCTAGGTGGTCTCTATTACGAGCAGTATACCTGTTTTACATACCATCCCGCAGCTTACCCCTGGAGGGGGGCATGTCAAAAAGTCCCGCCCCTTACTTATCGCACTATTTGTATCGTTCTTCTTTTACTGCAGCCCATTTTGAAGAAACAATGCATAGCTTTAGTCTATTATTGCATTCTCCTTTTCTTTTTTACGTATATATGTTCATTAATGACATGTTGCACCCGTACACTTTGGTACGGCTAAATACACTAGGGGCTTAAGTACCCCAAAATATGGTGTCATAAGTCCGAACACTTTCACAAGTGCGGCACCCCGAACTTATAGCATTGTATGCATCGGCTCCGAATCATGTCTTGGGTCAATAGTTGGGTTTGCCCGGCTCCTATGTTTTGGTACCTTACGTTCCGTTATATCGGCTAAGGTAGCGCTAGGAGAACTACTGCGATTGTGCCCCGGTTGAGCTGGGTTGAGCACCTCAGTAGAGAAAGCTAAAACTGACCGTCATGATAGGGCGAGAGCTGGTCGCTGTTCGAGGGGTTTTCGAGTCCTTAAAGACTTATGCCGCTTAGAGCGAGGAGTCGGCTTTGTCCGGCCTAGGCGTGGATAGCGCCCCGAACTCGGTCTTCCGAATACTAGGGGCTTCGCTGAAATTTAAAATTATAGAATTCTATGGCTAAGTGAGAGTGTTCAAGCATTATAGTCTGATTGCCTTGTTCGTTGTGTTGAGCGCCTCCCTCGAAGGACCCAAGAATGGGAAAAAGAGCGCTCAAGTTTATCCCGAACACCCCATCACTCGTGGCATGGGGGCAGAAGCCGAGGACTCGCCAACTCTCAAAATTTGATGAACGGCTGCACAGAAGGTAATATTTTAAATTCAAAAGCGTTGCTTAGCGCATATGAACAAGTTTTTAGCGCACAGGATCACAAATCTGAATTTACTCCAATATTACATCCATGGGACATTCGTCCGCCACAAGGCGGGCGCCCTTCAGAACACCCTCATAATACATCTCGGGGCGGCGATGCTCCTTGCCCTGCGGTGGCCTGTCCTTCACAAGCTTCTCCGCATCCATCTAGCCCAGTGCACTTTAGCACGGGCAAGAGCCCTACGGGCACCCTCGATGAAGACGGAGCGCTTGATTACTTCAAGCCGTGGACAGGCATCCACCAGCCGCCTCACCAGCCCGGAGTAGCTCCCAGACAGAGCCTCTCCAGGCCACAGCCGAACTATGAGGCCCTTCAAGGCCTGTTCGGCCACCTTGTGGAGCTCGAACAGCTGCTTCAGCTGGTCGCTCAAGGGCATCGGGTGTCCGGCCTAAGCATACTGAGACCAGAACACCTTCTCCGTCGAGCTCCCCTCCTCGGCTCGGTAGAAGGCGGCGGCATCTGACACGCTACAGGGCAAATCTGCGAATGCTCCTGGAGAGCTCCGGACTCGGGTAAGTAACAAGTAATTCACCTTCACATGCTTGCTTTGCATAAAGAATGCCTTACCCGCCGCTATCTTCTTCATCGCCTCAACCTCCTGAAGGGCCTTCTGGGCTTCGGCCTTAGCAGACTTGGCACTTTCAATGGCCGCCGCGAGCTCGGACTCTCGCGTCTTCGAGTCAAGCTCCAAACTCTCATGTTTTTTCATGAGAGCCTGGAGCTCTCACTGCACCTCGCCAACATGCGCCTCCTGTCTCTCCCGCTCGGTATGCTCCTTGGCCGCCTTCTTTTCGGCCTCGGACAGCGCTTGCTTAAGGGTTGTCACCTCAGTTGTGGCCCCTACAATAGCCACGTTGATCCTGTTATTTTCTGCAATTGCACCTTTTATATATTTAAATAAGGTATCACTTACCTTCCTTGTCCTCAAGCTGCTTCTTGGCAAGGCCGAGCTCGTTCTCGGACTGCTCGAGGCTCTGCTTCAATGCATCGACCTCCGCAGTCAATGCGGCAGAGGTCAGCAGCACAGCCTGCATTCCCATATTGACATACTTATGTTAGACTCCTGCGAATGTTATTAGATCCTCTATTCGGCTTTTCTTTCCGAACGCCAAATAGAGCATCAGGGGCTACTGTCTATGCGGTAATATTTTCACATATTTTTTACATACCTCAAAGCCTGTTAGAAAGCTGGCAAAGGCTTCAGTCAGCCCGCTCTTGGCGGACTGAACTTTCTGGATCACCGCACTCATCACAGTGTGGTGCTCCTCGTCGATGGAGGCGCTGTTAAGCACCTCCAGCAGATTATCCGGTGCCTTCGGTTGGACGGAAGTCACCGGCGTCGTAGGCTTGCCCTTCTTACGTAGCCCGCCGGACTCGGAACCACCGGGTTTCAGACGGAGTTCGCCCAAGGTCAACTTAGAGCCCTTTGGGGTTTTATCCCCTTTGCGCCTGGAGTCCGGGAGGTCGCCTTGCGGCGCCTCCAGGACCACCTCCTCCTGGCTTGGTCCATTTTGGGACTCCACCTCGGCATCATCCGCAGGGCGAGGGGAGGAGGCCATCGGAAGTGAAGTGCTATTCACATCCGACGAGCCCAGGGAGCCGCTCGACGACGCATCGAGCCCGGCCTTGGGCGGACTGCATTATTATTGACGGCGTCATAAGATATTGTGCAATAAAGGAACACCGTGAATTATTCCAGTGTCCGAATACTTACGATTTAGCCAGGGGCTTGGCCCTGGATGGCCACTCCTCATCGCCGTTGTTGGCGCTGGTGGAATTGTCCGGAGGGAGGGTCCTTCCCTTCTTGGACACTCCGGCCCCCTCAGTTGGGGCGGCTTTCCTTTTCTTTTCTTCCCCCGCTAGGGAAGAAACTTCCCTTTCCTCCTCCTCGTTTTCACGGGAGAAGTGCGCCTCAGAGTCATCGGATGATGAATCCGACTCCACCACGCGCCAGGAACTCTTCCGAGTTCCCGTGGCCTTCTTCTTGGCCTTCTTCTCCGGCACCTCGTACGGTGCCGGGACCAGCAGCTTCGCTACGAGAGCATCCGCTGGGTCTTCGGGCAAAGGAGCCAGACAGTTAATCTGTTTGGCCTTCCTCCGCCAGTCCTGTCAAAGGCATGGGGCTTAGATCCCGCATAGAGTCAAACTATGAAAAACAAATGTCCTATCAAGGATAAAATAGCTTACCGCGTTGGCTTGACGCTGCGCGCTAAATCCGCGATCTTCGGTAGCGGATGCGGGGGCCTCAGCGCCCTTGAACAGCACCTTCCAGGCATCTTCGTACGTAGTGTCGAAGAGCCTGCTTAGGGTTTGGTGCTGTGCCGGATCAAACTCCCACAAGATGAAAGCCCGTTGTTGGCACGGGAGGATCCGGCGGATGAGCATGACCTGGACTACATTGACGAGTTTGAGCTTCTTGCTCGCCAAACTTTGGATGCATGTTTGGAGTCCGGTCAGCTCTCCTTTTTGGCCCCACAGCAGGCCCTTCTCTTTCCAGGAGGTGAGCCGCATGGGAATTCCGGATCGAAATTCAGGGGCTGTGACCCATGCAGGGTCACGCGGCTCGGTGATATATAACCATCCCGATTGCCACCCCTTTATGGTCTCCACGAAGGAGCCCTCGAGCCATAGGACGTTGGGCATCTTGCCCACCATGGCGCCTCCGCACTCCGCTTGGCGGACGCCCACTACCTTCGGCTTGACATTGAAGGTCTTCAGCCATAAGCCGAAGTGGGGCTGGATGTAGAGGAAGGCCTCGCACACGACGATGAACGCCGAGATGTTGAGGATGAAATTCGGGGCCAGATCGTGGAAATCCAGGCCGTAGTAGAACATGAGCCGCCGGACAAATGGGCGAAGTGGAAAACCTAGTCTACGGAGGAAGTGGGTGAGGAACACCACCCTCTCATGGGGCCTGGGGGTGGGGCTGAGCTGCCCCTCTTCTGGGAGCCGGTGCGTGATGTCGTCAAACAAGTATCCGGCCTTCCTCAGCTTTTTTATACGTGTCCCTCCGTAACGGAGGAGACCATCCACTTGCCTCCCGCTCCGGACATGATTGGAGAAGGTTGAGGTGGGGTGTGCGGACTTGGGCGCTGGAGCTCGAGTGCGCGAAAATGGATAAGCAAAGGAGGAAGAAGGCGTAGGTGAGAAAGGTGGATCCTTATCCCCTTATATGGGCGGACGAAACTGCACGTCCCCACCCGCCTGGTAAAACTCGCTTATCGCCCAAGCGCCGTAATCAATGGCACGGTTGGGTTACCCACACCCGTATTGATGAGAATCCTGGAATAAGGGGACACGATCTCTGCTTTGACAAGACGTGCCAAGGAAACCGCCGCTAAACGCTACCGAGGTGGGACAAGAAAACGATTCGAATAAAGACTTGGTCGTGATGTGATGTCACGCCGCGGGATACGTCAGCAGATTGAAGTTGTGTAAATATTATTCTCTCTATGGTGGTATGTGGAACTTATTTTGCAGAGCCGGACACTATCCTTGTGTTCAAAATCTTCTATGAAGTATTCGGAGGAGGAACCCGCCCTGCAATGCCGAAGACAATCTAAGCGTCGGACTCATCGTCATTGAAGCCTGGTTTAGGGCTTACTGAGGGAGTCCTGGATTAGGGGGTGTCCGGATGGCCGGACTATAGCCATTGTCCGGATTGAAGACTTCGTCCCGTGTCCGGATGGGACTTTCCTTGGCGTGGAAGGCAAGCTTGGCGATACGGATATTTAGATCTCCTACTATTGTAACCGACTATGTGTAACCCTAACCCTCTTCAGTGCCTATATAAACCGGAGGGTTTTAGTCCGTAGGACGAACAATAGTAATACCATAGGCTAGCTTCTAGGGTTTAGCCTCTTTGATCTCGTGGTAGATCTACTCTTGTACTACCCATATCATCAATATTAATCAAGCAGGAGTAGGGTTTTACCTCCATCGAGAGGGCCCGAACCTGGGTAAAAACATCGTGTCCCTTATCTCCTGTTACCATCCGCCTAGACGCACGGTTCGGGACCCCCTACCCGAGATCCGCCGGTTTTGACACCGACAGTGAGCCTCGCAGCCCAGAAATAGTTCACAAAGAGCAACAAAACCTGAGATGTGTAGAATAGAACCTTGAGTAAGATTGTGCAGCTGGATCCCATAGAACTCCAACAGGCCCCTGAGAAAGGGGTGGATCGGGAATCCTAAGCCCCGCAGAAGAAACGAAACAAAGCAAACCCTCTCCTCCTTGTTGGGGTTAAGAAAATTTTCTGCTAGCACGTCATTGCTGATTGAGGCCAATCCCGCTCGCACAGAGACTAGATCTGCGAGAGGGAGATGTCCCTACGTCTAAAGTCGACTCAACTAAAGATGGGACCCTGAGCAGCTCTGCCAATCACCCTCTCGAGGGCCATGAGGGCACGAAGAAGAACTAGGGGCGCTCGCCATGTTTTGAAGTTTTTCGTGGCTGGTCCTGATGTTCTCTGCACGATGTGGACGACATTTGGGGATCTAACCTCTTTATATAGGCACCTTCCTTGTGTGGTCAGGGGCGTATTTGTAAAAAGTTATTATGGATCGTTCGCATTCGCCCGATGCATGGAAATCGAGGTGACGATAGGGAATGAGTCATAAAGGTAGAACGTGAAGGTCAGGGCCGGACTGTTGCCCGTTCGAGGTATGATGAAGAACCTGCCTTGCAACGCCTAAGACATAAGCCGGATAGTACATCGTCATTGAAAGCAAGTCTGGGGGATACTAAGGGAGTCCTGGATTAGGGGGTCCTTAGGTGCCCGGCCTATTCAACATGGGTCGCACTGATGGGTCGTGATGATAAAAACTGAAGATCATCCCCATGTGCGGGTAGGACTCCTATAGGCGTGAACGGCAAGTTTTACTGTCCGGATGTATTACTTCCTTCCTCTGCAAACCGACCTTGTACGATCTTAGGCCCCTCCGTGCTACCTCTTGAGCACTGCGTTGGTTTTCCCTTGAAGAGGAAAGGGTGATGCAGCAAAGTAGCGTAAGTATTTCCCTCAGTTTTTGAGAACCAAGGTATCAATCCAGTAGGAGGCCACGCACGAGTCCCTCGCACCTACACAAACAAATAAATGCTCGCAACCAACGCAATAAAGGGGTTGTCAATCCCTTCACGGTCACTTACAAGAGTGAGATATGATAGATATGATAAGATAATATTTTTGGTATTTTTATGATAAATATGCAAAGTAACGAAAGCAAAATAAAGACGGCGCTAGAAGTAGCTAAGTGCTGAAAGATTAATATGATCGAAAATAGACCCCGGGGCCATAGGTTTCACTAGTGGCTTCTCTCATGAGGATAAGTATTATGGTGGGTGCACAAATTACTGTTGAGCAATTGATAGAATTGAGTATAGTTATGAGAATATCTAGGTATGATCATGTATATAGGCATCACGTCTGAGAGAAATAGACCGACTCCTGCCTGCATCTACTACTATTACTGCACACATCGACCGCTATCTAGCATGCATCTAGAGTATTAAGTTCAAAAGAACAGAGTAATTTGAGAGGGATAAGCTCATGCAATGTGATATAAACCCCATCTTGTTATCCTCGATGGCAACAATACAATACGTGCCTTACTGCCCCTACTATCACTGGGAAAGGACACCGCAAGATTGAACCCAAAGCTAAGCACTTCTCCCATTGCAAGAAAGATCAATCTAGTAGGCCAAACCAAACTGATAATTCAAAGAGACTTGCAAAGATAACCAATCATACACAAAAGAATTCAGAGAAGATTCAAATATTGTTCATAGATAAACTTGATCATAAACCCACAATTCATCGGTCTCAACAAACCCACCGCAAAAGAAGATTACATCGAATAGATCTCCACAAGAGAGGGGGAGAACATTGTATTGAGATCCAAAAAGAGAGAATAAGCATCTAGCTAATAACTATGGACCCGAAGGTCTGAGGTAAACTACTCACACATCATCGGATAGGCTATGGTGTTGTTGTAGAAGCCCTCCGTGATCGATGCCCCCTCCAAAAAAGGCCCCAAGATGGGATCTCACGGGTACAGAAGGTTGTGGCGGTGGAATTAGGTTTTTGGCTCCGTATATGGTAGTTTGGGGGTACGTAGGTATATATAGGAGGAAGAAGTACGTCGATGGAGCAACGTGGGGCCCACAAGGGTGGAGGGCGCGCCCAGGGGGGTAGACGCGCCCCCTACCTCGTGCCTTCCTGTTTGATGTCTTGACGTAGGGTCCAAGTCCTCTGGATCACGTTCGTTCCGAAAATCACGTTCCCGAAGGTTTCATTCCGTTTGGACTCCGTTTGACATTCTTTTCACTGAAACTCAAATAGGCAAAAAATAGCAACAGGCTGGGCCTCCGGTTAATAGGTTAGTCCCAAAAATAATATAAAAATGTATAATAAAGCCCAATAATGTCCAAAACAGAATATAATATAGCATGGAGCAATAAAAAATTATAGATACGTTGGAGACGTGTCAAGCATCCCCAAGCTTAATTCCTGCTCGTCCTCGAGTAGGTAAATGATAAAAACAAAATTTTTGATGTGGAATGCTACTTGGCATAATTTCAGTGTAATCCTCTTAATTGTGATATGAATATTCAGATCCGAAATATTCAAGATAAAGGTTTAATATTGACATAAAAAATAATAATACTTCAAGCATACTAACTAATCAATTATGTCTTCTCAAAATAACATGGCTAAAGAAAGTTATCCCTACAAAATCATATAGTCTGGCTATGCTCTATCTTCACCACAAAAAATATTTAAATCATGCACAACCACGATGACAAGCCAAGAAATTGTTTCGTACTTTTGATGTTCTCTAACTTTTTCAATCTTCATGCAATATATGAGCGTGAGCCATGGACATAGCACTATATGTGGAATAGAATGGTGGTTGTGGAGAAGACAAAAAATGAGAAGATAGTCTCACATCAACTAGGAGTATCAACGGGCTATGGAGATGCCCATCAATAGATATCAGTGTGAATGAGTAGGGATTGCCATGCAACGGATGCACTAGAGCTACAAGTATATGAAAGCTCAACAAAAGAAACTAAGTTGGTGTGCATCAAACTCGCTTTCCACGAAGACCTAGGGCATTTTGAGGAAGCCCATCATTGGAATATACAAGCCAAGTTCTATAATGACAAATTCCCACTGGTATATGAAAGTGATATCATAGGAGACCCTCTATCATGAAGATCATGGTGCTACTTTGCAGCACAAGTTTGGTAAAAGGATATTAACATTGACCCTTCTCTCTTTTTCTCTCATTTTTTCATTTGGGCCTTTTCTCTCTTTTTTATGGTCTCTTTTTTCTTTTTTTTCATCCGGAGTCTCATCCCGACTTGTGGGGGAAATCATAGTCTCCGTCATCCATTCCTCAATTGGGACAATGCTCTAAAAATGATGATCATCACACTTTTATTTACTTACAACTCAACAATTACAACTCAATACTTAGAACAAAATATGACTCTATGTGAATGCCTCCGGCGGTATAACGGGATATGCAATGAATCAAGAGTGACATGTATGAAAGAATTAGGAACGGTGGCTTTGCCACAAATACGATGTCAACTACATGATCATGCAAAGCAATATGACAATGATGGAGGGTATCATAGTAAACGGAACGGTGGTAAGTTGCACGGCAATATATCTCGGAATGTCTATGGAAGTGCCATGATAGGTAGGTATGGTGGCTGTTTTGAGGAAGGTATATGGTGGGTGTATGATACCGGTGAAAAGTGCGTGATATTAGAGAGGCTAGCAATGGTGGAAGGAAGAAAGTGCGTATAATCCATGGACTCGACATTAGTCATAAAGAACTCATTGCAAAAATCTACAAGTTATCAAAGCAAAGTATTACACGCATGCTCCTAGGGAGATAGATTGGTAGGAAAAGACCATCGCTCGTCCCCGACCGCCACTCATAAGGAAGACAATCAATAAATAAATCATGCTCCGACTTCATCACATAATGGTTCACCATACGTGCATGATACGGGAATCACAAACTTTAACACAAGTATTTCTCAAATTCACAACTACTCAACTAGCACAACTTTAATATGACTACCTCCATATCTCAAAACAGTTATCTAGTATCAAACGTCTCATAATATTCAACACACTCATAAGAATTTTTTTATCAATCTTGAATGCCTATCATAGTTAAAGCAAATTACCATGCTGTTTTGTAAGACTCTCAAAATAATCCAAGTGAAGTATGAGAGAACAATAGTTTCTATAAAACAAAACCACCACCGTGCTCTAAAAGATATAAGTGAAGCACTCGAGCAAAAACTATATAACTCAAAAGATATAAGTGAAGCACATAGAGTATTCTAACAATTTCTGAATCATGTGTGTATCTATAAAAAGGTGTGTACAACAAGGATCATTGTGGCAAACTAAAAAGAAAAAAGACTTAAATCATACAAGACGCTCCAAGCAAAACACATATCATGTGGTGAATAAAAATATAGCTCCAAGTAAAGTTACCGATGGAAGTAGACGAAAGAGGGGATGCCTTCCGGGGCATCCCCAATCTTTGGCTTTTAGGTGTTCTTAGATTATATTGGCGTGCCATGGGCATCCCCAAGCTTAGGCTCTTGCCACTCCTTGTTCCATAATCCATCAAATCTTTTACCCAAAACTTGAAAACTTCACAACACAAAACTTAACAGAACATCTCGTGAGCTCCGTTAGCAAAAGAAAACAAAACACCACTTAAAGGTACTGTAATGAACTCATTCTTTATTTATATTGGTGTTAAACCTATTGTATTCCAACTTCTATATGGTTTATAAAATATTTAATTAGCCATAGGTTCATCAAAATAAGCAAACAACACACGAAAAACAGAATCTGTCAAAAACAGAACAGTCTGTAGTAATATGCAACTAACGCAAACTTATGGAGCTCCAAAAATTTAGCCAAAATAGGAAAACCGCGATAATTTTTTTATTGATCAGAAGCAATTGGAATCAATATTTTATCACGTTCTGGTGATTTTTAACAATTATTTTCGTGAACAGAAAGTTTCTGGAATTTTCAGCAAGATCAAATAACAATCATCCAAGAAGATCCTATAGGTTTAACTTGGCAAAAACACTAACTAAAACATAAAAAAAAACATCTAACCAGAGGCTAGATCAAATATTTATTCCTAAGCAGAATCAAAAAGCAAAAAACTAAAAATAAAATTGGGTTGTCTCCCAACAAGCGCTATCGTTTAACGCCCTTAGCTAGGCATAATAGCAAGGATAAATCTAGGTATTGCCATCATTGGTTTTAAGGAAGAAAAGAGCAAACTTGTTATCTATGGAATTAATCTTTATATTTTGATAAAGTACGTGGCTATTAATGGTAGAAGAAAGATTAAGCACGTTGCGGAAATTGGCATCTAGGCTAGCTTTTATTTCTTTGATAGATTTGTTTTGGTAGGAGAACAAAAGAGATGTGGATTCAATTTTCTCATTCATGGGGTGCCAAAATATAGTTTTCATCTTTTCATAAGTATCTATGGGGTCCCCTTCAAGAACACCCTCTTCAAAAATAGAATCTAAAACTTGTTTGAATGAAGAGGGCAACCCAACATGAAAGCTTTTTAAGTAAATCTCAATTTGATATTGGGGTACATTGCTAGCCCAGATCCTTAATAGCCTATCCCAAGCATCTTTTAAAGATTCATCGAGTAAATATCGAAAAATCCTGGAATCTTCTTCATCAAAATTATTAGGACTCTCATTGACAACTCCGACAGGTTTTTCCATAGTTTTATTTATAAGTTTAGATAGAATAGAAGGATCGTCCAAAGTACTAAAGCTCGGGAGAGAACCCCCAACCCTTTTTGGTTCCGACATGGCGAAGGAAAAGCAAGCAAAAAGAGGCGAACGGAAAAGAGAGGGCGAATAAAATGGCAAGGGTGAAGTGGGGGAGAGGAAAACGGGAGGCAAATGGCAAATAATGTAATGCGGCAGAAAAGGGTTTGTGATGGGTACTTTGTATGTCTTGACTTGTGCGTAGACTCCCCGGCAACGGCGCCAGAAATGGCTAGTTGCTGGGAGTCAAATCTTGACTTGACTTGGCGTATGCCTACCCGGCAACGGCGCCAGAAATCCTTCTTGCTACCTCTTGAGCACTGTGTTGGTTTTCCCTTGAAGAGGAAAGGGTGATGCAGCAAAGTAGCGTAAGTATTTCCCTCAGTTTTTGAGAACCAAGGTATCAATCCAGTAGGAGGCCACGCACGAGTCCCTCGCACCTACACAAACAAATAAATCCTCGCAACCAACACAATAAAGGGGTTGTCAATCCCTTCACGGTCACTTACGAGAGTGAGATCTAATATATATGATAAGATAATATTTTTTGTATTTTTATTATAAAGATGCAAAGTAAAGAAAGCAAAATAAAGACGGCGCTAGAAATAGCTAAGTGTTGAAAGATTAATATGATGGAAAATAGACCCGGGGGCCATAGGTTTCACTAGTGGCTTCTCTCATGAGCATAAGTATTACAGTGGGTGAACAAATTACTGTTGAGCAATTGATAGAATTGAGCATAGTTATGAGAACATCTAGGTATGATCATGTATATAGGCATCACGTCCGAGACAAGTAGACCAACTCCTGCCTGCATCTACTACTATTACTCCACACATCGACCGCTATCCAGCATGCATCTAGAGTATTAAGTTCAAAAGAACTGACTAACGCTTTAAGTAAGATGACATGATGTAGAGGGATAAACTCATGCAATATGATATAAACCCCATCTTGTTATCCTCGATGGCAACAATACAATACGTGCCTTGCTGCCCCTATTGTCACTGGGAAAGGACACCGCAAGATTGAACCCAAAGCTAAGCACTTCTCCCATTGCAAGAAAGATTAATATAGTGGGCCAAACCAAACTGATAATTCGAAGAGACTTGCAAAGATAACCAATCATACATAAAAGAATTCAGAGAAGATTCAAATATTGTTCATAGATAAACTTGATTATAAACCCACAATTCATTGGTCTCAACAAACACATCGCAAAAGAAGATTACATCGAATAGATCTCCACAAGAGAGGGGGAGAACATTGTATTGAGATCCAAAAAGAGAGAAGAAGCCATCTAGCTAATAACTATGGACCCAAAGGTCTGAGGTAAACTACTCACACATCATCGGAGAGGCTATGGTGTTGATGTAGAAGCCCTCCATGATCGATGCCCCCTCCGGTGGAGCTTCGGAAAAGGCCCCAAGATGGGATCTCACGGGTACAGAAGGTTGCGGCGGTGGAATTAGTTTTTTGGCTCCGTATCTCTTAGTTTGGGGGTACGTAGGTATATATAGGAGGAAGAAGTATGTCGGTGGAGCAACATGGGGCCCACGAGGGTGGAGGGCGCGCCCAGGGGGGTAGGCGCGCCCCTACCTCGTGCCTTCCTGGTTGATGCCTTGACATAGGGTCCAAGTCCTCTGGATCACGTTCGTACCGAAAATCACGTCCCCGAAGGTTTCATTCCGTTTGGACTCCGTTTGATATTCTTTTTCTGCGAAACTCTGAAATAGGCAAAAAACAGCAATTCTGGGCTGGGCCTCCGGTTAATAGGTAAGTCCCAAAAATAATATATAAGTGTATAATAAAGGCCAATAATTTCCAAAACAGAATATAATATAGCATGGAGCAATAAAAAATTATAGATACGTTGGAGATGTATCACTCCGCTGTGTATATAAACCGGAGGGTTTAGTCCATGAAGGCTATAAGAATTCTCATAGGCTAGACAGCTAGGGTTTAGCCACTACGATCTCGAGGTAGATCAACTCTTGTAACCCTTATACTCATTGAATATAATCAAGCAGGACGTAGGGTTTTACCTCCTTTAAGAGGGCCCAAACCTGGGTAAACATCGTCTCCCCATCGTCCCTTGTTACTATCGATCCTCAGACACACAGTTCGGGACCCCCTACCCGAGATCTACCGGTTTTGACATCGACAGTTCCCGCATCGCACTTGCTGACCCGCTCTTCCTCAACCCACTTGGTAAATTTGTCAACTGCCACCAAGAGGAGGGTCTTTTTATCTTTAGACCTCTTAAAAGGTCCAATCATATCAAGCCCCCAGACTGCAAACGACCAAGTAATTGGAATCATCCTCAATTCTTGAGTCGGCACGTGAGCCCGTCGAGAAAATTTCTGACAGCCATCACACTTACTAACAAGATCCTCTGCATTAGCATGAGCCGTCAACGAATAAAATCCATGCCAGAAAGCTTTAGCCACCAGAGATTTAGAGCCGGCATGATGACCACAATCACCGTCATGGATTTCCCTTAGAAACTCACGGCCCTCTTCGGGAGAAACACAACGCTGGAACACGCTTGTGACACTGCATTGGTGTAACTCGTCATTGACAATGGTCATAGACTTAGACCGCCATGTTATCTACCTGGCCAAAGTTTCATCTTTGGGTAACTTGCCCCGGGTCATATAAGCCAAGTAAGGAACTGTCCAATTATGAATAGCATGGAGAGCCGCCACCAACTGTGCCTCCGAGTCAGGAATAGCAAGATTCTCATCAGATGGCAACTTGACTGAAGGATTATTCAACACATCAAGAAAAATATTAGGGGGCACCGGCTTACGTTGAGAGCCAAGCCAGCTCAAAGCATCGGCCGCCTCATTATTCCTTCGATCAAGATGTTCCACACGATAACCTTTGAAGTGACTAGCAATGTTATCAACCGCCCGACGATAAGCCGCCATGACCGGGTCTTTAGAATCCCAAGTGCGAGAGACCTACTGAGCCACCAAATCTGAGTCGCCGAAGCACCTGACCCGGCTTAAATTCATCTCCTTAGCCATCCGAAGACCGCGGAGTAGAGCCTCATATTCACCACATTGTTAGTATAGGGAAAATCAACCTTAAAACATAACAAAACTTGTCACCTCCTGGGGAAGTCAAAATAACTCCAACCCCCAAACCTTCTAACTTCCTGGACCCATCGAAATGGATAGTCCAATATGTGTTATCCGACTTCTTCTCAAGCATCAGCAACTCTGGCCAGTCATTGATGAAGTCCACAAGAACCCGATACTTGATTGCTGTTCTCAGCATATATTTCAAGCCATGAGGTCCAAGCTCTCTTGCCCACTTGGCAACCAGACCAGTGGCCTCTCTATTTTGAATAATATCTCCTAAGGGAGCCGAACTGACCACGGTAATAGGATGGCCTAGAAAGTAGTGCTTCAGCTTTCGGCTCGCCATAAACACCCCATAAACCAGTTTCTGCAATGTGGGTATTGTTGCTTGGACTCAATTAGTACCTCACTGACATAATAAGCCGGCCTTTGGACCGGGTACTCCTTACCCGTCTCCTTTCGTTCCACTACAACTGCCAAACTGACATCTCTGTTGTTAGCCACCACGTATAAAAGCAAGGGTTCTTTCTCAATGGGAGCTGCAAGGACGGGCAGCTCAGCTAACTCTTTCTTGAGTGCCTCAAACGCCACACTAGCCGCGTCACTCCACACAAAATGGTCTGTTTTCTTCATCATATGGTATAGAGGAATTGCCTTCTCTCCTAGACGGCTTATGAACCGGCTTAAGGCGGCGATACGACCCGCCGAGCGTTGAGCATCATTGACACATGCCGGCTTAGCCAATGAAGTGATTGCCTTAATTTTCTTCGGGTTAGCTTCAATACCTCTCTCTGAGACTAGAAAACCCAAGAGCTTGGCTGCAGGCACACCAAAAACACATTTGGTCGGGTTAAGCACCATTTTGTAGACCCTGAGATTATCAAAGGTCTCCTTCAAATCATCCAACAGAGTGTCCTTCTTTCTGGACTTGATGATAATATCATCCACATAAGTGTGAACATTGCATCCAATCTGGTTATGAATACAGTTCTGAACACAATGTTGATAAGTCACCTGCGCGCTCTTGAGCCCAAAAGGCATAGACACATAGCAGAAAGCTCCAAAAGGTGTGATGAAAGCTGTTTTCTCTTGGACTTTAACTGCCATCTTAATCTGATCATAACTAGAATAAGCATCCAGGAAACTCAAACGCTCACAACCCGTTGTGGCATCGATGATCTAATCAATGTGGGGAAGAGCAAAAGGATCAGCCGAATAGGCTTTATTGGGGTCTGTATAATCCACACACATAGGCCAAGTGCCATTTTTCTTAAGTACCAGCACCGGGTTAGCCAACTGATGACCCACAAGTATAGGGGATCTATTGTAGCTCTTTTCGATAAGTAAGAGTGTCAAACCTAACGAGGAG
The DNA here is from genome assembly GCA_021605205.1 of Aegilops longissima. Lineage (NCBI taxonomy): Eukaryota > Viridiplantae > Streptophyta > Magnoliopsida > Poales > Poaceae > Aegilops > Aegilops longissima. The sequence continues at coordinate 192,091,544 of CM038677.1, read as the reverse complement.
CATAAGGAAATGACAATTAGTTTTCAGTAAGGTAATGTCTGCAAGTGCTGAAACTGTAAGTAGCGAGTAGTTTGATAGCAAGATAATTTGTAACGAGCAAGTAATGATAGTAGCAATAAGTATGCAGCAAGGTAGCCCAATCCTTTTGAGGAAAAGCACAGGCCAAAATGGTCTCTTATAATAAGCAAAGCGCTCTTGAGGGTACACGGGAATTTCATCTAGTCACTTTCAACATGTTGGTTTGATTTGTGTTCGCTATTTTGATAATTTGATATGTGGGTGGACCGGTGCTTAGGTGCTGTTCTTACTTGAACAAACCTGCTACTTATGATTAACCCTCCCGCAAGCATCCGCAACTACGAGAAAAGTATTAAGAATAAATTCTAAACATAGCATTAAACTCTAGGATCCAATCGGTCCCTTACGGAATAGAGCATAAACTGGGGCTTAAGTTTCTGTCACTCTCGCAACCCACCATCTATTTACTACTCCACAATGCATTCCCTTAGGCAAAATATGGTGAAGTGTCATGTAGTCGACGTTCACGTGACACCACTAAGGGAATCACAACATACATACCATCAAAATATCGAACACATATCAAATTCACATGATTACTTGCAACATGATTTATCCCGTTACCTCAAGAACGAAAGTAACTACTCACAAACAATAAATATGCTCATGATAAGAGGGGTATTAATATGCATAATGGATCTGACATATAATCTTCCACCAAATAAACCATATAGTAATCAACTACAAGATGTAATCAACACTACTAGTCACCCCCTAGCAACAATCTATAGTTCCGGTAACAAGATTGAATACAAGAGATGAAACAGGGTTGGAGATGAGATGGTGCTGGTGAAGATGTTAACGGAGATTGCCCTCCCCAAGATGGGAGAGTTGTTGGTGATGATGATGACGATGATTTCCCCCTCCGGGAGGGAAGTTCTCCTGGCAGAATCGCTCCGGCCGGAGGGCAAAAGTGCTCCTGCCTAAGTTCCGCCTCGATACGGTGGCGCTCCATCCCGAAAGTCTTCTCCTTATTTTTTTGTAGGTCAAAATCACTTATATACCAGAAGATGGGCACCGGAGGTGGGCCGAGGAGGCCACAACCCACCAGGGCGCGCCAGGGGGCCCTGGCGCGCCCAGGTGGGTTGTGCCCACCTGGTGGCCCCCCTCTGGTAGTTATTGGCTCCAATATTCCTTAAATATTCCATAAAAAATCCCCGTCAAGTTTCAGCTCATTTGGAGTTGTGCAGAATAGGTAGCCTGACGTAGCTTTTTCAGGTCCAGATTTCCAGTTGCCGGAATTCTCCCTCTTGGTGTGTTCCTTGCAAATTATGAGAGAAAAGGCATTAGAATTACTCCAAAAAGCATTATTAAGGATAAAAACATCATAAATAACAGTAAGAAAACATGATCCAAAATGGACGTATCAACTCCCCCAAGCTTAGACCTCGCTTGTCCTCAAGCGAAAACCGAAACCGAAAAACATGTCCACATGCTTTGAGAGAGAGGTGTCGATAAAAAAAATACGGACATAGAAGCATCATGTTGATTATTATAACAACAATAAATTTAAACATCAAACTTTTATCATAGAACTTTGATCATACACTTCTCATGAATAAGTAATAGTTCATCACACGATCGAAGTATAAAGAAAAAACTCTATTAGAAACCAACAAACTATGCTCTCAGTCAACTTTGTAACTACAATTCATCATCTTTTTAGGAAGGGTCAAATGTTGGAGCCTTTAGGAAAGTCCACATACTCAATCATCATATAGTCTTCTATGATTGCTAACACTCGCCTTGTACACATGAGCAAAACGTTTCAACCAGACACATAGAAAGATAGGGGCCTATAGTTTTGCCTCCCAACATACTCACCTCAAGGGTGATGTCAACGATAATAACTCATGCTATCTATATTCAACTGGACATATGTGCCTAGATCTTTCCTCTCCACTTGATGCTTGCCAAAAGAGAAAAATAAAAGGAATAGAAGGAAAACTTTGACTCTTGGCATAAAAGTAAATACGTAAAAGGAAAAGATAGGCCCTTCGCAGAGGGAAGCAGAGGTTGCCATGTGCTTATTTGTTTGCAGGCTCAACCCCTTAGTGCAAAAGAACGCCACATTACATTGCCCCTTAAGATGACAACCTTTATTATGCAGTCTGTCGCTTTTATTCTTTGTCATCCAAGTTCGTGCAACGCTCAATTTTCTCTTACACTAAAAGATCTCACATATTTAGAAGCAATTTCTATTGCCTTTTTGCACCGATGACAACTTACTTGGGGGATCTTGTTCAATCCCTAGGTAGGTATGGTGGACACTTGAAAAAGATTTGGGTTTAAGGGTTTTTGGATGCACAAGTAGTATCTCTACTTAGTGCGGAATTTTTGGCTAGCAGAGGTAGGGGGCAAGCATCACATGTTAAAGGATCTATAACAATATGACTTCTATGTGAATATAAACATACATAAACCATTACGTTGTCTTCCTTGTCGAACGTCAACAATTTTGGCATATAATATTTTGATGAGGGCTCACAATCACAAAAGATTTATAGGATAGTATATTTATATGTGAATCTTCCCTTCCCTTATTAATTATTTCATGAGTTGCATCACCGACCAATGCTATGGTTGTTAATCTCTAATAAAATTTTCTTACTTATACTTTTCCTTATGTGGTGCTATCACTTACCATAGGATTAGTATATGATCTTATTGATTTATTTCCTTTCTTTTGTTTGCTTCATTTCTCTTTTACTTTTCTTTATTTCCAACATGAAAGTAAGAAAGTAAAAACTCAAACTAACTTTAATATATAACTTGCACACGATAAGAATGATCACTAAGCAAACTCTCAAAGAAGAAAAGATCGAACTAAACTTTATTCATCTAAGCCAAAGGTTGAACTAACATAAGTAAAAGTAAAAAGATAGTGGGATGATACGATACTAGGGCATCTCCCCCAAGCTTGGCGGAAGCCAAGGGGAGTGCCCATACCCTATACTCAGTTCTCCTTTGGTGGTGAAAACGCTCCTTCCTCCTCCTCGGCCAGCAGTGCTTGTGCTGTCACCGGGGATGGATTTACGGTAGCTTCCTTTCCCTTGTCTCCCTTGATGGTGTCCGTAGGCCCCTCCCTCTTTGTCTCGATCTTCAACAGCCAAGCATCTTCTTCCATGTTGTTGGAGGAGCAGGAAGACATGATGCCTGGCTTGATAAATCTGACCATAAATAGCAAGAAACAAGAACAAATGATTTCTTTGCGCTACGGTGGTTAACAGGTTTGAGGAGTATATATAGAATTTTTATCTTGCAGGACAAGTATATAGAAGAAAAACAGAGTCCAGAAGGTGCCCCAGGTGGGCACAACCCACCTGGGCGCACCAGGCATTCCTAGCGCGCCCTGGTGTCTTGTGCCCACCAGGGGACGCTTCCAGTGAGTTTCTTTATTTCAAAAATTCTAAACTATTCCAAAACTTGACAAAAATATTTTTGCAGATTTTTCGAAGTCCGTTTACTTAACGTATCAAGTACCTCCTTATTTTGACGATTCTGGAATGTTCCGGAAGGACTCTTTTATGTGTTCTTGTGGTGTCAAAGTTTGAATAATATTACTTTCAACATTAATAGGCGTACCTGAGATATAATGCTTTATTCGTTGCCCGTTGACAACTTTCGGGTTAGTGCTTTGAAATTATTAATTTTGATGGCTCCAGACCGGTAAACCTCCTCGATGACATATGGGCCATCCCATTTCGAGAGGAGCTTTCCTGCAAAGAATCTAAAACGAGAGTTGTACAAAAGAACATATTCTCCGACTTTAAACTCACGCTTTTGGATTCTTTTGTCATGCCATCTTTTAACTTTCTCTTTGAATAATTTTGCGTTTTCATAAGCCTGGATTCTCCATTCATCTAAATAGCTAATATCAAATAACCTCTTTTCACCAGCAAGTTTGAAATCATAGTTGAGTTCTTTAACTGCCCAATATGCTTTATGTTCTAACTCAAGAGGCAAATGACAAGCTTTTCCATAAACCATTTTATAAGGAGACATACCCATAGGATTTTTATATGCTATTCTATAAGCCCAAAGTGCATCATCTAATTTCTTAGACCAAATCTTCCTGGACCTATTGACAGTCTTTTGCAAAATTAATTTTATTTCTCTATTGCTAAGTTCAACTTGACCACTAGACAGAGGATGATAGGGTGATGCAATTCTACGGTTAACATTATACTTAGCAAGCATCTTATGAAAAACACCATGAATAAAGTGTGAACCACCATCAGTCATTAAATATCTAGGGACTCCAAACCTTGGGAAAATAACTTCCTTAAGCATTTTAATAGAGGTGTTGTGATCAGCACTACTAGTTGGAATAGCTTCTACCCATTTAGTAACATAATCAACAGTGACCAAAATATGTGTATACCCATTAGAGGAAGGAAAAGGTCCCATGTAATCAAATCCCCAAACATCAAACGGTTCAATAGCAAGTGAATAATTCATAGGCATTTCTTGACGCTTACCGATATTACCTATTCTTTGGCATTCATCACAAGATGAGACATACTTACGAGCATCTTTGAAGAGAGTGGGCCAATAAAATCCAGGCTGCAGTACCTTGTGAGCAGTTCTATCTCCAACATGATGCCCTCCATATGGTTCGGAGTGACATTTCCGTAGGATTTGTCCCTGTTCATGCTCAGGTACACAACGTCTAATAATACCATCTAGTCCTTCTTTATAAAGATGTGGGTCATCCCAAAAGTAATTTCTTAAATCATAGAAGAATTTTTTTCTTTTGTTGGTAAGTGAAGCTAGGTGGTAAATATTTATCAACAATGTAATTAGCATAGTCAGCATACCAAGGAGTACTATTAGCAACATTTATTGCAGCTAACAGCTCATCGGGAAAACTATCATCAATAGGCAGTGGGTCATCAAGCACATTTTCAAGTATAGACAAATTATCAGCTACACGGTTCTCAGCTCCTTTTCTATCAATGATATGTAAATCAAATTCTTGTAATAGGAGAACGCAACGAATAAGTCTAGGTTTAGCATCTTTCTTTTCCATAAGATATTTAATAGCAGCATGGTCTGTGTGAATAGTTACTTTGGAATCAACAATATAAGATCTAAATTTATCACAAGCAAACACCACTGCTAAGAATTCTTTTTTAGTAGTAGCATAATTTCTCTAAGCACTGTCTAGAGTTTTACTAGCATAATGAATAACATTCAATTTCTTATCAACTCTTTGTCCTAAAACATCACCAACAACATAATCACTAGCATCACACATAATTTCAAAAGGCAAGTTCCAATCAGGTGGTTGAACAATAGGTGCAGAAATTAAGGCTTTCTTGAGTGTTTCAAAGGCTTCAAGACAATCATCATCAAAAATAAAAGGAATATCCTTTTGCAAAAGATTTGTAAGAGGCCTAGAAATTTTACAAAAGTCTTTGATAAATCTCCTATAGAAACCAGCATGACCTAGGAAACTACGAATACCTTTTATGTCCTAAGGACATGGCATTTTCTCAATTGCATCAACCTTAGCTTGGTCCACTTCGATACCTCTTTCAGAAATTTTTTGACCTAAGACAATGCCTTCATTAACCATAAAGTGGCACTTCTCCCAATTCAAGACAAGATTTGTTTGTTCACATCTCTTCAAAACTCGATCAAGATTGCTTAAACAATCATCAAAAGACTTCCCGTAAACAGAAAATTCATCCATGAAAACCTCAACAATCTTTTCCCAAAAGTCAGAGGATATAGCCATCATGCATCTTTGAAAGGTAGCAGGTGCATTACATAGACCAAAAGGCATATGTCTATATGCATAAGTTCCAAAAGGACAAGTAAAGTAGTCTTTTCTTGATCAGGTTGAGAAATAGGTATTTGTGAAAAGCCAGAATATCCATCAAGGAAGCAAAAGTGTGTGTTCTTAGATAGTCTTTCAAGCATTTGATCAATAAAAGGCAAACGGTAATGATCTTTTCTTGTAGCTTTGTTTAATTTTCTGAAATCAATTACCATTCTATAGCCTATAACAATTCTTTGGGGGATAAGTTCATTCTTAGCATTAGGAACAACAGTAATACATCCTTTCTTAGGGACACAATGACCAAGACTTACCCATCTACTATCAGCTATAGGATAGATTATACCTGCTTCTAGAAGTTTAAGTATTTCCGTTCTTACCACCTCTTTCATCGTCGGATTTAACCGACGTTGGTGATCAACAACGGTTTTAGCATCAGGTTCCATATTAATTTGGTGCTGACATAGAGTGGGACTAATGCCTTTTAAATCATCAATAGTATATCCAATAGCAGCTCGGTGCTTCCTTGGAACTTTCAACAATCTTTCTTCTTCATGTTCTGAAAGGTTAGCACTCATAATAACATGATATATCTTCTTTTCGTCAAGATAAGCATATTTCAGAGTGTCTGGCAATTGTTTTAATTCAAACACACGATCCCCTTTAGGTGGAGGAGGACCCCCTAGAGTTTCGATAGGCAAATTGTGTTTAAGCAGAGGACGTTGTTCAAATAAAATCTTATCTATTTCATTTCTTTCATGCATATGAAAATCATTTTCATGGTCTAGCAAGTATTGTTCTAAAGGATCAGTAGGTGGCACAACAATAGAAGCAAGACCAATTAATTCATCCTTACTAGGCAATTATTTTTCATGATGATTTCTACTAAACTTGGAAAAATTAAACTCATGAGACTCTTCACGAAAACTAACACCGACAGTTTGTTTCTTACAATCTATCTTAACATTTACTGTGTTCAAGAAAGGTCTACCAAAGATAATGGGACAAAAGTCATCTTGTGGGGAACCAAGAATAAGAAAATCAATAGGGTATTTTATTTTCCCACACAAGACTTCAACATCTCTAATAATCCCACAAGGTGATATGGTGTCTCTATTTGCAAGTTTAATGGTAACATCTATGTCTTCTAACTCTGTAGGTGCTATGTCTTCCCTAATTTCTTGATACAAAGTGTAAGGAATAGCACTCACACTAGCACCCATGTCACATAAACCACGATAACAGTGATCTCCTATTTTAACTGAAATGACAGGCAGGCCAACAACTGGTCTATTCTTATCCCTTTTTTCGCGTTTGGCAATTCTAGCAGCTTGTGCACAGAAGTAGATAACATGCCATCCACATCTTCTTCTAAGAGATCTTTAACCATAGCAATATTAGATTCAACTCTAATTTGTTCATCAGGTTTAGGTGTTCTAACATAGGTTTTGTTAACCACAGTTGGAACTTTAGCATGTTCCTTTATCCTAACAGGAAAAGGTGGTTTCTCAATATAAGCAGTAGCAACGACTGGATCAACATTATAAAGTAAAGTTTCTTTTTTAAACGGTACCGGTTCTTTATTTTCATCTTTAATAGGTGTGTGATATTTAAACCACTTCTCTTTAGGGAGTTCAACATGAGTAGCAAAGGATTCACAAAAGGAGGCTACTATCTCAGAGTCAAGTCCATATTTAGTGCTAAACTTTTGAAAAGCATTGGTATCCATAAAAGATTTAACACAATCATATTTAAGCTTTATACCTGACTCTTTACCTTCCTCGAGTTCCCAATCTTCAGAGTTGCGTTTAATTCTTTCCAAAAGATCCCATCGGAATTCAATAGTTTTCTTCATAAAAGAACCATCACAAGAAGTATCCAGCATGGTTTTATCATTACGAGAAAGCCGAGCATAAAAGTTTTGAATAATATTTTTTCTTGAGAGCTCATGATTGGGGCATGAATATAACATTGACTTAAGCCTCCCCCAAGCTAGAGTGATACTTTCTCCTTCATGAGGCCAAAAATTATATATATAATTCCGATCACGATGAACTAGATGCATAGGATATTTTTTTTGGTGAAACTCCAATTTTAAACGATTAAAATTCCATGATCCAATATCATCGCATAGCCTATACCATGCCAATGCTTTTCCCTTAAAGGATAAAGGGAAAACCTTTTTCATCACCTCATCTCCGGGTAAACCTGCAAGCTTGAACAACCCACAAATTTGTTCTACATATATCAAGTGCATATCAGGATGTTCTGTTCCATCTCCTGCATAAGGATTAGCTAGTAGTTGTTCTATCATACCCAAAGGAATATCATATTCAATATTTTTAGTAGGTGCAGTAGGTTGAGGGGAAATTAATTGTGTTTTTGCACGAGGTGAAGATACCCCGAACAAACCCCTCAAAGGATTGTTTTCCATAGTAATAAGTAACAATAAATTTCAGCACACTATATAAATGTTTCCTTACCGAATTCCACTTACCAAAGGCGCTTCAGTCCCCGACGACGGCGCCAGAAAATAGCCTTGATGACCCACAAGTATAGGGGATCAATTGTAGCTCTTTTGGATAAGTAAGAGTGTCGAACCCAACGAGGAGCAGACGGAAATGACAAGTAGTTTTCAGTAAGGTAATGTCTGCAAGTGCTGAAACTGTAAGTAGCGAGTAGTTTGATAGCAACATAATTTGTAATGAGCAAGTAATAAAAGTAGCAATAAGTATGCATCAAGGTAGCCCAATCCTTTTGAGGCAAAGCGTAGGCCAAAACGGTCTCTTATAATAAGCAAAGCGTTCTTGAGGGTACACGGGAATTTCATCTAGTCACTTTCATCGTGTTGGTTTGATATGTGTTTGCTACTTTGATAATTTGATATGTGGGTGGGCCGGTGTTTAGCTGCTGTTCTTACTTGAACAAACCTCCTACTTATGATTAACCCTCCCACAAGCATCCGCAACTACGAGAAAAGCATTAAGAATTAATTCTAACCATAGCATTAAACTCTAGGATCCAATCGGTCCCTTACGGAATAGCATAAACTGGGGTTTAAGTTTCTGTCACTCTTGCAACCAACCATCTATTTACTACTCCACAATGCATTCTCTTAGGCCCAAATATGGTGAAGTGTCATGTAGTCGACGTTCACTTGACACCACTAAGGGAATGACAACATACATACCATCAAAATATCAAACACATATCAAATTCACATGATTACTTGCAACATGATTTATCCCGTGACCTCAAGAACGAAAGTAACTACTCACAAACAATAAACATGCTCATGATAAGAGGGATATTAATATGCATAATGGATCTGAGCATATAATCTTCCACCAAATAAACCATATAGTAATCAACTACAAGATGTAATGAACACTACACTACAAAAAAAGACACATCCGTGACATTTTGGGCCGAACGAAAATTTATTCTGTCATACATATGACACTTCTATGACGATAATTGTGACAAAAACCGGTATCATCTTAGATGTGGTGGGCTCCTACTTCAATGACAAAAAATCATGACAGAAAATGGGCTTTTCGTCCGGCGGGCCGGAGACGCAGCTGCATGACATTCTTTGGGCCGCCCATGATGGAAAAACCGTGGTAGAAGCGAGGGGAGGAAAATTTCGGGAGTTCTTGTTACGGTGGGAGGTCGAGGGTCGAGCGATGCATCGCTTTCTCAGACACGACGCTGCTGCGTGTGTGCGAGGCCTTGGCTCTAATCGAACCCGAGCGAGGGGTTGGGCTCTAATCGAACCCGAGCGATTGACCGCAGCTACGCGTTATCGAACCCGAGCGATCGATCGATGGCTGTTAGCTGAACCCGATCGAAGCGATTCTTCGCCATCGCTGCTAACTAAAGCCGATTGATGCTGCCTTTGGATGAACAAAGGAGCGCTATGGGGTGTTGGGGTTTGATGAACAGTTCCGGTGGGGTGGATGAACAGGACCCCGTGGTGTTGCCTCTGGATGAACAGGACCCCGATCGATCCAGCCGGTTGGGGCTGGATGAACGGGACCCCGTGGAGGGCTGGATGAACAGGACCACCCCGTGGAGGGCAGGATGAACAGTAGACGGTGGAGGGCAGGATGAACAGTAGCCCGTGGAGGGGTGGTTGAACAGTAGCTGGTGGAGTAGCGCGTGGTGTAGGATGGATGAACAGGAGCCCGTGGATGAACAATCACAGGTGGAGGCTGGAGGAGGTCGACGGTGGATGAACAGTAGCTTGTGGAGGCTGGAGGGGGTCGACGGTGGAGATGAACAGTATCCCATGGAGTCCCGTTTTGCGGTACGCCAAACCCCTCCCGATGAACAGGACCCTCATTTCGACCGTAGCGCTCCAACACAAGTCCGTTTCCTCCGTTTTGTGGTACGCCACACCATTCCCGATCAACAGGACCCCCGTTTCGACCGTAGGAGGTCTGTTTCCTCCATTGTGCGGTACGCCAGGCCTCGTTTCCATCGCCTCTTCCGTCCAAGCCCTCCCGATGAACACGACCACGCATTCCGTTCTGACCCAGCCGCGCTGCCTCCCGATGAACACGACGCATTCCGTTGCCTCCCCATGAAAACGACGACGACGTTGTTTCTCCGTTCCGACCCAGCCATGTCATAGAGCCCTCGCCGTACGTATGCACGAGTAGGCATTCGAGACCCCGCCCGTATGTACACATACGTGGCCGTATTTTCTTTCTTGCACCCTAGCCGCTATGCCAGACGACGTAGATGCTACGTGCGTGTTTCTACTACGACACGCGGCGTGCCTCTACATCGACCAAGATATATGTACGCATATCGTCGCGACCAGAATGACAACGCTACGTATTCTTCGACCAGGTGGGTCCCGACTGTCAGGCACTTCCTTGCATGCGAAGATGTAGCTGGTGGGTCCCAGCAGTCAGTCGGGCGAAATACGGTGGCCCGTCCGGTGGGTCCCCGCTGTCAGGTGGAGGAATAATTATTTTTCACGTAATAAGAAGGCACTTCCTTACTGCGGCCGTGGACCCAGCTGTCAGCCTCTCCACATACAGTCCATGTCATATGGATGTTGTTCCTTGGCAACGTTAACCGCGCCGCGCCGAGAGCACCAGGGCGGTGGACGACGGCGAGGCCTAGGAAGGGGACGACGCGGAGTTGGGGAAGACGCTGCAGTGGATGCCCACGCGTAGAGGAGTACGAGGGCACTGGTTCACTGCGGTGTGAGGCTGCCGTCGCCGCAGAGTAACAGGGGGTGTGGGTGAGTAGAGGGATGGCCTGACCAGCGGTGGGAGTAGTAGGGTGCGGTGAGGCCTCCGCCGCATCGCAGCCAGCCACGAGAGGCAGGAGCATGAGGCATGACCGGCGCTCGTTTGGGCGGATGGAGCAAGAAGACCAGAGGTTGAAGAAGCACTACGGCCGTTGGATGGACATCATACGGTCACTGGAGCTAGAATCGTGCATATTGACTAAGTTGACAAAGCCCTCCGTCCCCGTCAACTTAGTAGGCCCACAAGTCAGCCTGCCACTATACTGGGTCCCAGCTAACAGGGGGAGTATTCATTTTTTTGTGCGTAATAAGGAGGCACTTCCTTGCATGCGAAGATATAGCTGGTGGGTCCGAGCTGTCAGCGGCGGTAACGTTTTTTTCACGAAATACAGAGCCCTTTCGGTGGGTCCCATATGTCAGGTTCAGGAATCATTATTTTGCGCGTAATAAGGAGGCAATTCCTTATATGCGGCCGTGGACCCAGATGTCGGCCTCTCCACCTAAAGTCCACTTCAGATGCATGTCGGTCGTTGACCACGTTGACCAGGCCGCGCCGAGAGCACCAGGTCGGTTGACGACGGCGAGGCCTTGGAAGGGAACGACACTGTAACGCCCCGGATTCGATGCGCCAGGTGTCCTTCAGCTATTCGTCGGTGTTGCCATGTCATGTGCTTGCGTGTTGCACTTTGCCATGTCATCATCTGCATTTCATATCATGTCATCATGTGCATTTCATTTTGCATACGTGTTCGTCTCATGCATCCGAGCATTTTCCCCGTTGTCCGTTTTTGCAATCCGCACTCCTATGTCTCCCGGCGCCCCCTTTTACCTCTTTTCATGTGCGGATGTTAAACGGTCTCGGAATGGACCGAGGTTTGTCAAGCGGCCTTGGTATAACACCGGTAGACCGCCTGTCAAGTTTCGGATCATTTGGAGGTCATTTGTTACTCCAACGGTTAACCGGGTAACCGCAAAGCCTCCTTCTCCTTGCAGCCCAACACCCCTTTCTAAGTGGCCCAAAACCCACCTAACTCCTCTCCATGCTCTTGGTCGTTCGATCACGATCGCGTGGCCGAAAACCTCACCTCATTTGGAGTCTCCTAGCTCCCTCTACCTATAAAACTAGACCCTCGAAAATTCGCGGATCATTTCGCAGACGAAACCCTGGCCCCGCTCTCTCTCGCCACCGGACATGTCCATCCTCACGGACATGTCCAGCCGCCACGTCCGCCCGACTAATCGGCGCTACACGCCGCCTGTCGTAACATGCACTTTTGTCATTTTTGATGCCCGAAGAGTAGATCATTTCATCTCATTGCATCATTTTCATTTGAGCTCATCTTGATGCCCTAAATGCTGTTAGAAGAGTGCTATGTGATGTTAGTTTCTGATTTTTATCAGAACATGCACTTTTGTCATTTTTGCCATGATTGATGTGTGCATCCTATGAACTTGAGTCCTACATGTGTTTTGTAATATGCCATGCCATATTTCCAGGGGTATATGCCATGTATTTTTGTGATCTCTGTGGTGACTAGCACAAGCATGCAAACTAGGCTTCATGATGTTGCTGATTTCAGCCCCTGTTTTGCTGATATTTTGATGCCATGTTAACTTGATGCTACAGAGAGATCCATGCATATTTTGAGTTACTTCAGTAAGGATGTTTTGTTCTACATGTCTTTCTCTATCCATCCATGCCCTTGTTTGCAATTATGGAGTGCCATAGCTTGAGTCAATCGAGCTCTACTTTTGCTATAAAATGTTCCTGGCAGATTGTTTACATGTTATTCAATTTTGCCAAGGTTGTTGTAGTTGATCCTTGCACCCTATGATGTTGTTCTTGCCATGTATAGCTTCTATGCCATGTCTTCTTACTATGAGTTGCCTTTCCATGCCATGTATTGCTCTGTGGTGAGTGGTTCAAGCTCACCAACATGCCTACCCATCGTTGTTCCTGCCATGTATGAATCTGTAATATAACTTGCCATGTTTACATGGGTGCCATCTTATTTTCTGATCCTTTTTGGCTTATGGTCAGTAAGGGACTTTTGTTCTATGCTTTGAGTAGATTCATGCCATGCCTTTGTTTGCCATGTTAAGTTCCTGTAGCATGTTGTTTCATAGCTCTAAACATTGCAACCTCGATGTTATTTCGCCAATGCCCTAAACTGTTATTATTTGCAATCTTGCCATGTCATTTTGAGCATGTTCTAGTTGTTTCTGGAGATAGCTCAGTGTTCATATTTTGTAATGCTTTACCTGTACATCATGCCCATGCCTTTTGTTTTCTTGTTGAGGTCCTGTAGCATGTTGCTTTGATGCTTGCAATATGCCTACTTGCTGTTTTGGACAGCTTGTCCTTTAAACTTGTATTGGGTGTATGTGTTGAACCGTTGCTCCGTTTTGAGTGTGCTCTATATGAAACTTGCTTGATTTTGCATGTAGATTCATATTATCATGTTGCATCCTTGTTTTGAGGTGTTTGCTTGATGTTTGTATGTATTTTGCATAATGCCATGTTTATCTTGTTTTGCTCATATCTTCTAAGCCGTAGCTCCGAATTAAATGAACTTTATATGTAACTTGACTAGAATTTCGTGTAGATCATCATGGTGCATCTTAACTTGCTGTTTAACAACTTGAACATAAGGTTTATTCAGATCTGGACCAATTTCGAAATTTGCATATGAGGACTTACCGGAATTGTTATATGTTGTTCCCGACCTCATTTAAACTTGCTTTGATGTGTTGCTCTTGTTTGCATCATCTCTTGCCATGAGTAGCTTCATGTAGCTTTGTCATGCATCATGCTTGTTGTGCATCATGTCTTGTTCATGTGTGGTGTGTTTACTATGTTATGTGCTTCTTCTTGTTAGTTCCTGTTTCGCTATGATCGTGAGGATTCGCTCGCTCACGCTTGGTTCGCTTCATCCGCTCATCTTCTTCATGGACTCGTTCTTGTTACTTGCGGGATTTCAGGCAAGATGACCGCTACCCTGGATCTCACTACTATCATTGCCATGCTAGTTGTTTCGTTCTATCGCTATGCTGCGCTACCTATCACTTGCTGCTCAAGCCTCCCAAGTTGCCATGAACCTCTAACTCATTGTCACCCTTCCTAGCAAACCGTTGTTTGGCTATGTTACCGCTTTGCTCAGCCCCTCTTATAGCGTTGTTAGTTGCAGGTGAAGACGAAGTTTGTTCCTTGTTGGAACATGGAGATGTTGTTCCTTGTTGGAACATGTTTACTTGTTGGGATATCACAATATATCTTATTTAATTAATGCATCTATATACTTGGTAAAGGGTGGAAGGCTCGGCCTTATGCCTGGTGTTTTGTTCCACTCTTTCCGCCCTAGTTTCCGTCATATCGGTATTATGTTCCCGGATTTTGCGCCCCTAACGCGGTCGGGTGATTTATGGGACCCCTTGACAGTTCGCTTTGAATAAGACTTTTCCAAAGAAGGCCCAACACTGGTTTTACCATTTGCCTCACCACCACCTACTTTTCCCTTGGGAGTCGCTCTCGAGGGTCATCTTCATTTTAGCCCCCCGGCCAATGCTTGTCTAAGTGTTGGTCCAAACTAGAGTGCTTTGCGCCACCTCGAGGAAACTTGAGGGCTGGTTTTAGTTGTACGGACTGCTCATCCGGTCGTGGCTCGGGACGAGATACGTGGCTACTACTGTGGTGGTGTCAGACGCCGGAGGTCTTGCTGGTCTTGCTTTATTGTTGTCGAATGTCTTGTAGCCGGATTCCGAGACTGATCGGTCTTCCCGGGAGAAGGAATATCCTTCGCTGATCGCGAGAGCTTATCATGGGCTTGTTGGGACACCCCGCAGGTTTGAACTTTCAAAGCCGTGCCCGCGTTATGTGGCAGATGGGAATTTGTTGATATCCGTTGTAGTAAACTTGAAGCAAACTCTTCTAAAATACACCAACCGTAGCGAATCGTGAGTGTCTCTTTTCGGGTTGATCGAGAGGAGAACACGGTTTCGGGTTATGTCTCGACGAAGTAGGAGTTCGTGATCACTTCTTGATCATTACTAGTTGACGACCGTTCCTTTGTTTCTCTTCTCGCTCTCATTTGCGTTGGCTAGCCACCATATATGCTTAGTCGCTGCTGCAACCTCACCACTTTACCCCCCTTCCTTTCCCATTAAGCTTTGCTAGTCTTGATACCCATGGTAATGGGATTGCTGAGTCCTCGTGGCTCATAGATTACTACACCACCAGTTGCAGGTACATGTTTCGCGATGCTCATGACGCGAGAGCGATGTTTGCTTGTGTTGGAGTTCTTCTTCTGCTTCTTCTTCGATCAGGGGATAGGTTCCAGGTCGGCAGCCTGGGCTAGCAGGGTGGATGTCGTTTGAGTTTCTGTTTATGTTCCATCCGTAGTCGGAAGTGGATCTTGTATGATCTTGATGTATTCTTGTGGCATTTGTGCCTTATGTATGTATCCCCATCTATTATGTAATGTTGATGTAATGATATCCACCTTGCAAAAGCGTCTTCAAGATGCGCTTCTATCCTCGGTGGGACCATCGAGTTCCTTTTGGATAGGGTCGCATCTTGGGCGTGACAGACACGGAGGCAGGGAAGACTCGGCTGTTGTTTCAAACACGGAGGGGTGTATGACTGTACGAGGGTTTACTAGTTCGTCTGCTGTCGCCGGAGAATAACAGCAGGTGTGGGTGAGTAGAGGGATGCTAGGCCAGCGATGGGAGTACAGTGGGACGGTGAGGCCTGCGCTGCAGCAGAGCCGGCCGCAGGGAGGAGGGAGCAGGAAGTCCCGCCGGCGCCTGTTTGAGCGGCTGGAGCAGGAAGAGCAGAGATTGAAGAAGCACGACGGCCGTTGGATGGCCATCCAACACCACCGCTAAAGGCCAACCTTTTTTAGGAAAGCCTTAAATCTGTGGGAAACAGCATACATCCCATCTGCCATTATTTCTAATAATTTACAGCCCATTTGCTAATTATTAAGGATTTTTGGAGCCCATATTCTTTTTGTTAGCATTACAGCCCATATTGTGGCCATGGTTAAATAATTATATGAAATTTTGTATATTTCAAAAGCGGTCCGCACTGTTTTTAATCCCAAATTTCGACTCACATTCAAACTGATTTTAAAAATAAATGTATATGAATATAAAATCCAACAAATTCTCCACGATAAAATTAATGTAATTTCAAATCTCAAATGGAAAAAGATATTTGAAACTAATTGCCGGTTTGATGTGTTTTAAAATGTACATCCCATTTCTCATTATCGATGGGCTATTTTCTCGCCACCAATGAAAGCTCTCCTCGTCTTGAAAGATTTGCAGCCCAACAGCCCGACAAAGCGATTTACTTGGCAAATCACATAAAACTGGGATGTACCCGTGGACCCAGCTGTCGCCTTCTCCACGACAAGATTTCTTCCGATGGAATGTCGTTGACCACGTTGACCATGCCGCGCCGAGAGCACCAAGGCGGTGGACGACGGCGAGGCCTAGGAAGGGGACGACGCGGAGCCGGGGAAGACGCGGCAGTGGATGCCCATGCGGAGAGGAGTATGAGGGTTCACTGGTTCGGCTGTGGTGTGAGGCTGCCGTCGCCGCAGGGCCTGCCTAGCGGTGGGAGTAGTAGGGGGCGATGAGGCCTCATCGGCAGCACAGCCGGCCGCTGGAGGCAGGAGCAGGCGGTCTCCCCGGCGCTGGTTTGGGCGGCTGGTGCAAGAAGAGCAGCGAGTGAAGAAGCAGCAGGACCGTTCAATTCAAATCCAACGGTTACTGCTGCTAGAATCGTTTGTTGACTAAGTTGACAAGCCATGCGTACACGTCAACTTAGTAGGCCCACAGGTCAGCCTCCCAACCGGTACACCCCAGATGTCAGTGGGAGGAATCATTTTTTTCGCGTAATAAGGAGGCAGTTGATTGCGTGCGGCCAGGCCAGTGGAGGGAGTAGGGTGGGCCGGGGAAGCCTTCGCGGCATCATAGCGGGCCACAAGAGGAGGGAGCAGGCAGTCCCGCCGGTGCTAGTTTAGGCGGTTGGAGCAGGAAGATCAGAGATTAAGGAAGCACGTCAGCCGTTGGATGGACATCCAACACTAACTGCTGCTAGAATCGTGTGTTCACTGACAAAGCCTTGCGTAAACAAGTCAGCCTCGAAATCCATGGCGTGTACAGCCCATTTGCTATTATTTTTTATAGTTTTTACTCATTTTCTAATTCATATGGAATTTATTGTAGCCCTTTTTCCATTTTTAGAATTGCTGGCCATTTTCTCGTCAAGATTGTGGTCAAAAATTAACTAAATATGTGGGAAATTTTGAAAATTTGCAAATTTTTTGTGGGGAACTAAATATTCTTAATCCAAAATTAATAGCCATAGTAAAACAAATTTAAAAATAAATTAGTACTATGTCATGTTAAATCCAATGAAATACGTATAAGATATCAGTGAAGAACAAAAACAAAAAAAGAAACATATGTCCCATTTGCTATAATTTTTTTGGAATTTTCAACCCCTTTTGATATTAATTTTAACAGACATTGACCATACTCTTAAGCCAGGCCGGAATGCATCCCTCCTTGTCTTGAAAGATTTGCAGCCCAGTAATTCGGAGAAAACAAATAGGCCTATCTTGGGTATTCTTCAAAAAGAAATACTGGGCTACCTATTTTCCCAAAGAACTGGTGCATGAGCATTTAGCTTTATTTATTTATTTACTTATTTATGTTTAGGGACCATGAGCATGTACTGGCCGGATTCATGTGAGAGCCTCCTTCTAGTTAATTATGGGCTTCTATTGGGCCTTCATCGTGGGCTGCATGTTATCAACAAGTGGAAAATGTGTTCAGTTTCAAAAAAGTGTTCCGACGATAAATAGTATGCGCCACGACAGTGCACGGGCACTAAAGGATCGAACCATGCAACGACTTCCAAAACATTGTGTTTGTCGCTCTAACAACACATTTATTCAACCAATGCATTTAAATATACTACTGATTGTACATTGAAAACAAAAGCAGCAGCAACCAGGGTTGGGGTGCAACAAAAGCAAGAAGCAGGCCAGAAGAGTGAAGACGCAGCTCTCTCTTCCAAACAAAACATCAGCCATCATTACAAAAGGGCTACCAAAAAAGAACAAGTGTATGCATCAAACTAAATAAAGATTCTACTACACCAAGTGTACGATCTAACTAATCGCTCGCTTAGACGTTACTATTTATTAAGCTGCAGTGGAGTCGCAGATGGAGAGGAGGGAAACTTCATCGGTTCGGCCAGCGGCAAGCACAGCCGCATGCCCCACGGAGACAGGAGCAAGAACAGAGGTTGAAGAAGGAGCACGGCTGTTGGATTAACATCCAACGGTCCAGCTGCTAGAATCATTTGTTGATTGTTGACAAAGCCGCGTACACGCCCGCTTAGTAGGCCCACAAGCCGCCACCAATCGACGGGTCCCACTTGTCAACGGATGAATATTTTTTTTCGCAAAACAAGGAGGCACTTCCTTCCGTGCGAAGATACAGCCGGTGGGTCCCAGCTGTCAGGTAGAGGAAACATTTTTTTTAGCTTAATAAGGAGGAACTTTCCTTGCGTGCGACCATGGACCTCGCGGGTCCCAGCCATCAGGCTCCCCACGTAAAGTCCTCTTCCGATGACTCTCGTTTGTTGACCACGCCGCACCGAACGCAGCGAGGCGATGGACGACGGCAAGGCCCCGGACGGGAACGACTCGGAGATGGGAAAACGCGGCAGTGGAGTCGCAGATTGAGAGGAGGAGAAGGGTTATAACTGGTTCTGTTGCGGCATGGGGCTGTAGTCTGTGGAGAATAACAGGAGGTGTCGAGGGGTGGAGTGATAGCCTGGCCGGCGGTGGGGTATCGCTTCGCAGCGATGCGTGCTAAGCAGAGCCGCTAGCCGCCGGAGGCCGGACCAGGCGGTCCTGGCGAGGCTGGAGGAAGAAGACGAGAGATTGAAGGTGCATGTCGGCCGTTGGATATAAATCCAATGGTTGTGGATGACACAATCTTTTGTTGACCAAGTTGACTATGCCCTGCGTAGGCTTCGACCTATTGGCTCACATGTCAGCCTGCAAAAATGTGGCATATATTTGACCCATGTTTTCTAGAATGTACAGTCCATTTGCTGGGTTGGGTGAACAAATAATTTCGCGTCAATCAGGCCCATTTATATTTTCTAAGAAATCCCAGCCCATTTGCACTTCCTTGAAATACACGTAATAGGTGGGCTCGTTATATATACGTATAATGTTATGTTAGAAGGAGCAATTAATATCAAAGAATAAACCGGAGAGGCACATTTTTTATATATATAATTAAGAAAATAGCGAGTTATTGCTCAAAATAAAAATGAGCGCGTTATTATTAAATTGGTCCTTAAAATCTTCGCAATCACCAGGATTTTCCTTGCCTATGAGTCAAAAACAACTAGGATTTTCCTTGCCAACTTCCGTTAAACATTTACTTTTATAAGTTGGGATGTTTTTATAATGTATATATAAGTCTCTATAAAATATACGATAATAGTAATAATATAAATATATATAATGTGGTTAGAAGGAAAACATAAATTGACACAAGATTACTTTTATAAGAGACCTGCGTTTTATACCCCACAAGAGGCATACTAACAAGTTCACACACAAATACAATGTAAAAGGTAAACATTCATATCAATCTCAGGTTCACAGGACACGCTCATATCCATAGCCAACATTCACAATCAACAACTCAAAAGATTCATATATACACAAGCTCAAAGATATCTATGCATCCAAATGATTGATAGATCACACGACAATATTCATACATAATTTACAAAAGATTCAGATATACACATGTTCAAGATGTTTATGCATCCAAATGATTGAGATCACAACCAATATGATCCATGGACTAACTTTAATTACCTAGGGTACATGATTGGTAAATGGTGTTCAATCGGAGGTACTTCTTGCTAAAATTAGTTCTTGTACGAGTAAACTTTTGAGTACATAAGAGGCAGCATGCATAATCTGAACTTTGCTTGTAGGTTTATCCTCAAATAGTGGCCTCGCGTCGAGGGAGGTTTGAGCAACTTGGCCACTACTTCCATCCAACCAGTTTATCGCTCATCTTGGTCCCAGATCTCGCCACAATTCTACATTGCGAGCGAGAAAGGAGGCGGTTGAGAAAATGAACCACCCATATTTCTTGTGCAGTTCAACCTGAAATGGAGCATCCTTGGCATGTAGACTGATTATGCCGATGAATATACGCGATGAACCAACTTGTCCGAATCTTTAGACTCCATGCCATATAGTTCGCTACCATATGTGCCGATAACCAAAAGGCACAAGTTGGGACCAAAGATCGGATCATGCGTTTTTCGGGCTATGCACCAAGCAATATTTTGGCGCTCACTCTCCTAATACTTGAGTTTGACAATTGGTTGATGCCGGTTGATACTCGAATGAATATAGGCACTTCTTGTCAACATCGTCCGTGATAGCCCTTTCGTAAAAGGGTCTGCCAGATTCTTAACCGTCTGGATATAATCCAACGCTATTACTCCGGAGTTTCTTGATTTTCTGACAGATTTCAATCTTCTTCTTATGTGCTTTGTGGATTTCTTGTTGTCCTTTGAACTCTTAGCCTTGACAATTGGTTGACGCCGGTTGATACTCGAATGAATATAGGCACTTCTTGTCAACATCGATGCTTGTCTGAGTGAACTTTGGAGTACATAGCAGCAGCATAAGTACCTGTCCATCTGATCATTTTGTGCAGTTCTACTGAAATCACCCGATGTAATGATTTGCCTGCGAGTTCAGGCTCCAAATTACTCCTTTATGAAAACGGCAAACAGTAGCACAATGCCAAATTACCAATACATATGAAAGGCATAATAATCAGGATAAAGACCAGTACCAACCTGTGTGAGGTAGCATATCAATTACTATTTCCTTTGACTGGAAGCCGAGATAAGCCAAGCGACTGACGGCAAAGTAAGAAATCATGCGGAGTTTAGCGACTGACAGGAAAGGACGGAATCTGTCGAGGCAATGAAGCACCCAAAGTTTTTGTGCAGTTCCACCCAAATCGAGCATCCCTGTTGGCACATATAGTGAGTGAGTGAGATTACTGTAATAGTGGGACTAGTTTATGAAACATACACTAACAAATAGAAGCACCCTCATTATCTTAATGGGTAAAGTTAGAAACATAGTAGTCTTGCTTAAAGAGAGGTATTAGTTTATTTAATCAGTGCCAATTAGCTCAACTCAACACTCAAAGCATTGCCATTTATAATAGGTTGCAAAATGTTAACGTGCAAAGATAAAGGAGTTTCTCATGACAGTAGCACGATACAAATAGAGATGACAGCAAACTAATATGGATGAAGGCCTTAGGCCCATACCAACCTAAGAAAAAAAAGCTTATTTATGTAGTCCCATAAGAGATGATAAAGCACTCACTGGAATCACACAATAGTATATATTTTTGTGCACTTCAAATGTATGGTTGAAATCACTCTTGTTTACCAAAGGCTTGAGATTATATCGAAGATTATCAAGAACTTCCAGCAGAGTTAAAGCAATCGGCTGGGATACAGCTTCATTGTATTGTCTTGTGGAGTTCCATTCAATGTATGATTGGCACAACATGATCCCTGTTTGCACAAGTAGGAACAAGGTGAAACCTTCATTAGCTTAGTGAGAAAGGATAGGAAGACATTAGCATATTACTCAAACAAGAGCATCAAATTCATGATGGACAATACGCAAAACATTGCCTCATTGAACCAATGGCAATAAATTGACATGCAAAACAATAGCACTATTATGTCATGACACTAATAATATTCCTCCCTGCTCCACCACATGATTCACCTCCATAGACAAACATACACACGCACATGATTCAGCATAGGGTCCTACTAAAGATTTGTTTAACTCCAAGAGGAAAATTAGGCAAGAATAAATTAGTGGTACTTAAGTACTCCTAATTAATTAAGTGAGACAGCAGAAGTGGAAGGGCTCCCGGAGGATCGTGTCACATGTAAGGTAGTCGCTGTCGGAGCCCTTGAATGGCCTCGACCGAGGCCTCGCTTCAAAGAAGATCGCCTTGGCACTGTTTATTCTTCTTCTTCTTCCTCTTCATGCTCTGTTTCTCTTTCTCCTCACCAGTTGGTGAAACCAAGTACATGATTGGCCTTCTAATTCAGAATTGGTTTTTCAGTGAGGGAGTACAAGTGTACTAGTAAAAAACAGCATTATTTTCTCATGGCAATGGAAAATGGAGATGAACACATGCATTAAATATCACTCTTACCTAAAGGAAGGTTATGGCGCCAATATGGATGATGAGGATTGGAACACAGATCTCCCTTTGTGCAGTTCCACCAAAATGAACCAACTGTTCCATTTCGACATTCCAGCTTAAACACACAAAAGTCACTTCTTTTAAGAAGAGTTTTGTGCAAGGCACCAAAAGGTCACAACTTGACAACTGGTGAATTGATATCCTGTTTGCACAAAAGGCACAGAGGAAACAACCAGAGTCTCAAACAATTACAGGAAAAAACATTTGGCTAAACTTGTCATGGCTTATAACAGTGGCATGGCTTCATTTTTACCAGGGACATTAGATTAAGAACAACTAAGGCTGCGTTCGGTTCACAGGTTTGGTGCAGGATTTTCGTAGGAACACAATTCCTACGGTATTCTTTCCCTTCCAACCATTCGGAACACGGGAAAGGTGAATAGTGTTTCATAGGAAAGCTGGTCTGGTAGTACTGATTCCATAGGATTAGAAACATGCACGCGCTGCTCATTTTTTGGGCGGAAACCTGAGGCAGGCGCTCCTTGCCATGCGTTAGACAGGTTGCTGTGTTGTGTTGCCGGAATAAAAAAATCAACCTATGTATGGTATGTGAGGTGAGGACAAGAGTAGTCACTGTGCAGCTGAATAAACAAATAGCATCTCATCGCCAAGCATGCTACTCTAAAAAACAAATCTGTACATTTCAGAGTCCATCCGAACACATTCTCTTGAGAGTTTCCTCCGGTTTGCTGTTCCATAGTTTTATACCTACATTCCTTTCCTATTACTCTATTTTCATCAAGACCTATGTTTTCTGCCCCTTTATTCCAAACGGAGCCTAAATATTTGGTATAAGGGCATGGGACAATGGGTGCACCAGCAGTCCAGCACCATGTACGTAAACAGGGGCATAAAGTGGTGATTCATAGTTTGTTGCCCCGAGAAACAAACATCCAAGAAACATATCTGGGTTGGTCCCATTTTTGTTCACTCTAGCCACCTACTCCTATGTGTGGATAGCAAATCTAGTCCTGGTCATACCACTATGTTACCCCTGTATTTCCCTTTTCGACCAAGAGACTGGTTGGACGACCAGTCTGTACTACTTTCACCCCATTTCCTTCATGTTTGTACCAAGTCCGATGTACATACTAAATTCCCCCACCCCCACTTTATTTCTAATTTGAACCAAGTAGTACAAGATTCGACTCCATGAAGTAGCTTTACCTCTAACAATAGAATAAAAAAAATGTGACGTTGGACCATCCGATCGAGAGGGGCTGAGAGGTAGAAAATGATGCACATGCAGCGACATAGCAAGCTGGGGAAGTAGAGCTAAGGCGGTTTCGAATGAAGATATACCTGAAGGTCGTCGGGATGTGGATAGGTGGGCAGCGGGAGGCCGGATCCGCCCACAGGCAACAACGAAGGGATCGGAAGACCTCCCGCGCCAAAGACTCGCCGAGATAACAGTGCGGCGGCGGTGGGTCTCCTCCTCGCTGTCGACGACGGCCTAAACGCTGCCCTCCTCCCTTCACCGGCGGAGGGGGATACGTCCGAATCTGTAACCAGCGGTGAGGATAGAAAGCCAGTGTTGTTTGAAGGGAGAAAGACAGTGTTACTACCCCTATCTTGTTTAGATTTGGAGAGGATGAGAGTGTGTGAATAGAGCAACCCTAGCAAGCAAGCGCGGAGGCTCCGGCCTATATATACGTAGTGAGGAATCCTAGCAAGCAACCCTAGCAAGCAAGCAACCCCTATCTTCATCAACTCGTACAAGACCGAGAAATTTGATTACTACAACGCCCTCTCTCCTCGCAGACCGAGCTCCGGTGTTTGATCGCACTGCCTTTGGCTGCTCGACAGAGGGCCAACCACTGTTGGGCCCACTGTCATAGACGCAAAGCGAGTAGCGTAAGTAGAAGCTTTCGCTACACGCTATCCCTCCCGCACGAGGTGGACGGACATGCATCAGTGGATTCGATACTGTAGAAGTAGGAGTAACATCATTGTTCGTCTTCTCGAAGAGGCGAAGAGCCAAGCGCAACCCGAACGTGGCAGTTGCGACCGCTCACGTGGTGCGGTTCCTTGGAGTACTAGCTATTGTTTAACAATTAAACTCCATTATCCATTGGTTGATACTCATTCTACATAGGTCCACGCGCTTAGCACCGTTTCCTCCTGGGGTCACCAATGTTTATTTGCTAATTAATAGCATTGCATGCAACGAACTAGCCATTGCAAGTCATTAAAAGCATGCACACCTCTCATCTCTTATTGGTTGATATGTCACGAAACAAGAAACAAGGTAGAAGTTAATGCACCGCACCTAAGTGTTTTGGGACTACGTATTTGGTTTTCATAAGATGACTTACACACCTAGACGGAGGGAGTAGTATAGCCCTGTAAACCGGAAAGGAGTATTTGCCTTTCTAGAGATTTCAACAAGTGACTAGACTACACTGTGTGCAGTACTCTCTCCCTTCCGGTTTATAGGGCTCAAATCTCAAATCTCATGAACCAAGGCATTTTGCGATTGGATAAATGTATCTCGTACTTTACAAAACTACCCTAATTAAACTCATGCATTAATTACGTAGTTCTCTCGTTTTCCTCTCCGCCTTGGTCGCGGTGCACAATATTGAGCACTCCTACTCCCTCCTTTCCGGTTTATAGGGCTTATCTCAAAATCTTAGTTTTTTCATTTTATAAGGCTCAATTTGGTTGTTCCCCATCACAAGTTCAGATTCCAAGGTGCATTAAATAATTGCATGTAGGTATTAAGAGAAAATTGACCAATGCATGTACTTTATGCATGCATGCATTGCAATTAATACATTGGTAAACATACATTTTTGAAGAAAACAAGAGCATTAATTGGGTGCTTTTGCAAATTACAAAAAGGATTCCACCAATCACCATCTACCTTGGTTGGTGAAATTTTTGAATTGAGCCCTATAAACCGGAAAGGAGGGAGTATATGACTAGCCGCTCTATCTACATGCGGGACATTTCAAAGCATCCGGGCCCGCGTGCCATCCACCAAATCACAGCGAGGTGCTACAGTCGAGACTCACCTATGACCCCGGTGTGGCCGTCATGACCCGTCATATCATAAAACCCACACCTTTACCAGCAGTGATAAGGTGGCCTCCAACTTGGACTGGACGAAGCAACCATCATTTCACTGGAACGCTCGTTCAAGCCCTTTCTTCCCTTTCTTGAAGAAAACCTCACTCTGGGCTACTCACTTCTGCCATTTTTCTTCTATACCAACGAAGGAAAGGTGGGCGAATCAGTTATGCTGCTATATTTTCATTCCAAGAATCTTCTTTTTGCGAAGCACCGACCGATTCTCACATCCTATTCTTTTCCCGTTTTCATTGCGATTGTGGTTTCCTTCGATTTCTTTTTGTTTGTCGGTTCATTGATGGATCTGGAGCACTAGGCAAAGAGTTGCGGCGGACAACCCATCGGAGACAGCGATCTCCAAGAAGCAAGCACCGACCAACGAGTGGACCATGTTGGCGGGCCAACCCATGGAGACGAAGAACTCCAAGAAACAAGCATCGCCCAAGAGTTGAGGACGCTATGATTTAACTCCTCAAAGAAAGTTGGAAGAACAGCAATGGCCCCACCGTGCCTACCCTGTGAACTCTGATTGCTACCTATGTGAGGCTCAAGACCGAGTTTGACGAGATAGTCGCCGTTGAGAAGCAGTATTCCCCTTGCAAGGTGATGGCCCCCATCGAGGACGAGGAGATGGCCCCCGGAGGGATGAGATCCCCCGGTGAGATGCACAAGGTAAAAAATAAAGGCTTATTACCATAGTTGTGGTTTTTGATTATTTGCAATGTGCTTGCTAATATGTTAGGGTTGTGCAGGTGCCAGTGGACGTCCTTGATGATTCCGATGTCGTGGCCCGTCCTTTTGGCATCACCTCGGAGATCGATTCCGATGCCGCTGTCCATCCTATGGACATCGCCCCAGAGATCGATTCCGATGTCGCGGTCAGTCCTGCGGACATCGCCCAAGAAATCGATTCCCATGCCGCTATACATGTTTTGGTCATTGCCCGAGAGATCGATGACAATAAATAGTTGGTCGCGCTAATCCTTCAGGGTAGTTTGCATTGCCCTGTGTTTAATTACCAGAACGATGCGTGTTATCAAACCATCTTAGGGCTAGTGCACTGTCTTGTGTGGGCGGATCTTGCTACTTTTGTTTGATAGTGAATCATGCGAACCCCCTCCGAGTTATGGAAATGATGTATCCTCACCAGCTTTTGATGTAATATATGGCATGATTAGATGTAAGTTTGAACTGTTTATCATATCAGCAGGGCTTGTTTGATGATTCTTGGTGTTAGTAGGCTAGCTACTGTGCGAGCTATAGTACTTGCAAAACACTCACCGAGAAGAAACGTTGGGGCTGATGAGCACGTGGTACGCTTATACTTATCCCTCGTCGATCGACCAATAGCCCTAGCTCCTAAAATTGTAGGCTTAGCGATCGATGACCTAGGCGGGATAGTTTGGCCTAGTGGGTTTCAGTGATATGACGTGCAACACAAAATCATAGCTGTGCAGAGACGTACTCCCTCCGTTCCAAAATAGATGACCTAGGCAGGCTAGTTTGGCCTAGTGGGTTTCAGTGATATGACGTGGTACAGTGCCGCCGGTCTTGGCGTGTGGTAGCAGATATTGCGTACACAGAAGTTTTCTTGAAGAAGTGGAATTCAACGAAGTCATGATGGTTCCTTCATCCAAACAACTTACAGTGGGAAAGGTTGGGCCTGCGATACGACCGGGGTAGACCAGGATAATTTTGTGCATGGCAGGTGGACCAGGATGGTCGACGTCCCACATGTCGGCAAATGAAAGTATTCTTTTCGATATAGAGGACGAGCAACGAGTATTCATTGTTTATTTTTGATGAAAGCTATTGTCTCCACTGTTACGACGGAGGAGTCTGAAACACGGCAGCCCAGTGAACTTGGCATGTGCACCACTCCCTCCTTCCTCATGTAATGCCCAGGTTACAGCTTTTTCTCACTTTCTTTCTATCTATTTCCTCTCAAATGTTTTTTACCTTTCTTTTTTAAGACACAATTGTTTTTATGCCTTTTTTTAGAATTATTTTTTTATACCTAGGAGCATGTGTAGAGACGGCTCTTGCAGAGCCCGCTCCTTGACTTTGTCAATGCCTCTCTCCTCCACATAAGGAGTACTACTTGCTATGCATGCATGCGGGCAGTTTGGCCTTGAGGGGCAGGCGGTGAGAGCGGGCTCTAAGCGGTCCAAACTCTAGCATAATTTTGGTTTTACAGTATTTCTTTTTCCATTGTGTGTAGGCCCGCCAGAGATAGATAAAGAACACGAGCTGATGAGGCGCATGTAGACTGTTTGACTGGTCAACTAGACAAATATGGAGCTATAAGCTGAGCCAGTGACCGTATAATCACCATATCTCGTATACAATGATCAAAGTGAGCTATCAAGACAAGTTCGATGACCGCTAATGCATTTTACTCGGTAATAAATGACCAAGATTGAAGGGGAATCCAAATTTGCTTCGTCTTCTGTCCTTGAGCTCTTGACAAACCAATGCACTATACGGTTGTCCGGCCACTCCAGCCCAGAACTCTCACCAAGCATCGTTCGTGCCACCGCGCCGCATACTAACTGGTAAGGCAGCGATGGCATCCCGCCGCGCCAAGTTCCTCGCTGCCCACGACCGCACACAAAATGGTAGGGAAGCGATGGAATCCCGCCGTGCCGAGTTCATCGCCGCTCGCGACCTCACAACTATGTGGGAGGAATTTGAAGATGCCAAGGTCGAATGGGCGGTAGAGCAAGAGGCGGCCAAAGCCGCACAGAGGGAGCGGAAAATTCAGAAAGCACTCGAGAAAAGAGAGGCCCGCCCCGCAAGAATGAAAAGGACGCACGCGCTGCTGCGGAGAGGTCGGTGGAGATCCAAGCACGGTGGGGTGTCGCCGACAAAGCCGGGAAGGAGAATGACGGCGTCTGGCCAGCATGTGAGAAGTAGTAGTACTAGTAGTTAGTGTGTGTGTGTGTGTGTCTGAGTACAAGCATGTACTAGTACTACTAGTTACTACTGTAGTTTTTAGAGCAAATTACCAGTACATTAGCCTAGACTAAATGGAAAAATTCCTATCCCTAAGCATCAAATGGCATCTCTTTCTCTATAGGAATTGAGATGCATGTCATCTCACTTCCTATGATTTTCATATTCCTATCCTATGAACGAAAGGAGGCCTCCGTTGTAGTAACTACTGTAGCTAGGAGTACTACTGGTACTGTAGTTTTCTTCAAGAAGCGGAATTCAACGAAGTCATGATGGTTCCTTCATCCAAGCAACTTCAAAGTGGGAAGTGGGCCTGTGATTTGACGGCTCATTAGTCATTGTTACTGTGGCGCGACGACCTGAGTGACTCCCTTGGAGTTCTGCGTGCATGGCAAGTGGACCAGGATGGTCGACGTCCCACATGTTGGCGAACAGAAGTATTCTTTCCGATATCAAGGAGCAAGGAAACCGCGTGGTATAGTATCACTGATGATTGGTTCGCAAAAAATAGTATCACTGCCGATTTATAATTATTTTTTATTTCGATGAATGCTAGCGCTTCAACTCTTTACGACGAAGGGTGCCAAACACGGACGTCTTTGGATGTCCCACACGTCGCCGAAAGGAGTGGGACATGAACAGCATGGTAGAGCCCAAATAAAAAACAGCGTGGTAGAGCATCTCCACTTCTTCCACTTCTGGGTCGGAGACCACACGTAGTAGTACTTAGTGGTATGAACGATACAAAGTGCGTCCTGGAGACAAAGACACGTCTAGTTGGATGGTCTCGGGGCATACACGTAAACAAATATAAAAGTTAATATGTGCCTCCAACTAATATAGTAGTAGTAGAGTACTTAGGCACCTACTCCATAACATCACCGTGCATTGCACGTACAACATTTAGTGGTAGTACGTAGTAAGAGACAAATGCCGCCCAAGAGTTCCCTTCTCGACCTACTTTTGGGTGTTTCGTAGAGTGTATGGAGGGTGCATGAGTCCACACTAGTTTAGCACAAATACACTAGAAGCATGCATGAAGAGAGCATGCATGAAGAGGGGTGTTGAGTTGAGCATGCATGAAGAGGGAACAACTATGTTGAGACGAGAACCCAACCAAACACACCCTATATGCCACGCATGTTCATACCATTTGTGCCTTTCTACTTCACTTACTGCGCTACATTACTCAGGTTTGTACGTCCACTCCTGGGTACATGTTCATCTCATAGTTCCAGTCCCACGTGTTCTTCATATAGATGGAACGATCCTTGCATAACACGTGCACCTTGATGCTGGATGTCTCGCGTGTTGGCAAAAGGATGAACAAAGCTCACGTAAAAAAAATAGAGTGGAAGAACATAGATTCCGGATGACCGAGAAGGAGCAAGGAACCTCGTGGTGGAGCGTCTGCACTCATAATATTTAATATTATTCAGCGATATAAAATTAACCAATCATCTCCACAAAGGATGGAAGAGTACGTAAACACGGCAACCAAAGTGTAGTTACATCATACTAGTACATGGCTAACCCACGCTATCACCATATTTCTTGGCTTCCGTGCGACACCTATCTCTAGTAATCCAAAGAGCTCAGACGCTTCTCCTCCTCAGATCTATCGAAGCGGCGGGCTGGCGTTTCGCCGCCTATTGAGGTCGGTTTACTATCACATGTTAGCGACATGCCAAGAGCATTCTAAAAAATTCCTTTCATGTTCCGTTTTCAAAAGAAAAAAATCCTTTCACGCATTTAATTTTCCTCAGTATGCTTTGAGCAACTTGCATGTCCTCTCATCGCTCCTGCTTGATACTCTAACTTAGCTAGAGGTTAGACTAACTCATGACTAACCCTCAACTAACTGTAGCCAAAGAGGTGTTTGGGTGACAGGGTTAGATTGACAATAAATGCACTTCATGGAGAGAGAAAAGTGATTTTTCAGTGGTCCCAATGAGAACTATCTCCACTTAGCACCTCTTGGGTGGGATAGTTTTTTTTGGTGGGTTCGGTGCAACTTGCTCCAATTTAAACCCTCATGCTTGAATAGTTTAGGGCTATTTGGGCCCCAACTAACTCAAACTAACTCTAACTCATGGATCCAAACAGGCACTACAAAAAAAAGACACATCCGTGACATTTTGGGCCGAACGAATTTTTTTTTTGTCATACATATGACACTTCTATGACGATAATTGTGTCAAAACCAAAGATCATCATAGATGTGGTGGGCTCCTACTTATGACAAAAATCATGATGTAAAATGGGCTTTTCGTCTGGGCGGGCCGGAGACGTTAGCAGATGACATTCTTTGGGCCGCCCATGACCCAAAAACCGTGGTAGAAGCGAGGGGAGGAAAATTTGGAGAGTTCCTGTTACGATGGGAGGTCGGGGCCGAGCGATGCGCTGCTTTCTCATACACGACGCTGCTGCGTGTGTGTAGGCGTTGGCTCTAATCAACCCGAAGCGAGGCGTTGGGCTCTAGCGAACCCGAAAGCGATTGACTTTGCAACTACGCTTCATCGAACCCGAAGCGATCTATCGATGGCTGTTAATCGAACCCGATCGAGCGATTCCTTGGCTACTCGCTAATCAAGCCGATCGATGGGATGAACAGCGAGCGCTTGGGGGTGGATGAACAGTGAGCGGTGGCGTTGCCTCTGGATGAACAGGAACCCGTGGTGTGGTGGAGGGCTGGATGAACAGTAGACGGTGAAGGGGTGCCCGTGGAGGGGTGGATGAACAGGACCCCGTGGTGTGGAGGGCAGGATGAACAGTAGACGGTGGAGGGGTGGTCGAACAGGACCCCGTGGTGTGGAGGGCTGGATGAACAGTAGACGGTGGAGGGGTGGTTGAACAGTAGCCGATGGAGTAGCGTGCGGTGGAGGCTGGATGAACAGGAGCCCGTGGAGGCCGGAGGAGGTCGACGGTGGATGAACAAGAGCTCGTGGAGGCTGCAGGGGTCGACGGTGGAGATGAACAGATCCGTGGAGTCCGTTTTGCGGTACGCCACACCCTCCCGGCGAACAGACCCTGCTTTGACCGTAGCGCCCAACACAAGTCTGCTTCTCCGCTTTGCGGCACGCCACACCCTCCCGATCAACAGAACCCTGCTTCGACCGTAGGAGGTCCGCTTCTCCGCTTTGGCGGACGCCGCACCCCTCCCGATGAACAGGATCCCGCTTGAACGTGGCCGGTCGAACACAAGGCCGCTTCTCCGCCAGCGGTACGCCAGGCCTCGTTTCCATCGCCTATTCCGTCCAAGCCCTCCCGATGAACATGACCACACATTCTGTTCCGACCCAGCCGCATTGCCTCCCGATGAACACGACGCATTCTGTTGCCTCCCCATGAACACGACGCATTCTGTTGCCTCCCCATGAACACCATGACGACATTGTTTCTCTGTTCTGACCCAACCATGTCAACGAGCCCTCGTAGTACGTATGCGCGAGTAGGCATTCGAGACCCCGCCCGTATGTACACATACGTGGCCGTATTTTCTTTCTTGCACCCTGGCCGCTGTACATACGTGTACATGCTACGTGCGCGCCTCTACTACGACACGTGCGCACCGCCACATCGACCAGTATATATGTACGTACACGTTCGCGACCAGAATGACAATGCTACGTACGCTTCGACCGGGTGGGTCCCAACTGTCAGGCACTTCCTTGCCTGTGAAGATGTAGCTGGTGGGTCCCAGCAGTTAGCGGGGCGAAATACGGTGGCCCGTCCGGTGGGTCCCCGCTGTCAGGTGGAGGAACAATTATTTTGCACGTATAAGGAGGCACTTCCTTGCTGCGGCCGTGGACCCAGCTGTCAGCCTCTCCACGTACAGTCCACGTCCGACGGAAGTCGTTCCTTGACCACATTGACCACGCGCTGGAGAGGAGTACGAGGGTTCCTTTGGTTCGGCCGCGCGTGAGGTTGCCGCCGCCGCAGGCCCGCCAGCGTGGGAATAGTAGGGCGGTGAGGCCTCGCGGCAAAGACAGCCGCCACGGAGGCAGGAGCATGCGGCACGACCGGGCGCTGCTTTGGGCGGCCGGAGCAAGAAGACCAGAGGTTGAAGAAGCACTACGGCCGTTGGATGGACATCGTACGATCAGTGGAGCTAGAATCGTCCATATTGACTAAAGTTGACAAAGGCCCCCGTCCCAGTCAACTTAGTAGGCCCACAAGTCAGCCTCCCACCATGGTGGGTCCCGGCTAGAAGGGGAAGTCTTCATTTTTTTGTGCGTAATAAGGAGGCACTTCCGGTGGGTCCGAGCTGACAGCGGGGGGAACGTTTTTTTCGCGAAATACGCTGGCCCGTCCGGTGGGTCCGAGCAGTCAGGGGGAAACGTTTTTTTCGATAAATAAGGTGGCCCATCCGGTGGGTCCCTGCTGTAAGGTGGAGGAATAATTATTTTGCGCATAATAATGAGGCACTTCCTTGCGGCCGCCTGGACCCAGCCGTCAGCCTCTCCACGTACAGTACTCTTCCGATGAAAGTCGGTCGTTGACCACATTGACCAAGCCACGCCGAGAGCACCAGGGCAGTGGTCTGGACGACGGCGAGGCCTAGGAAGGGGACGAAGCGGAGCCGGGGAAGACGCGGCAGTGGAAGCCCGCGCGGAGAGGAGTACGAGGGTTCACTGGTTCGGCTGCGGAGTGAGGCTGCCGTCGCCCAGAATAACAGGGGTGTGGGTGAGTAGAGGATGGCCTGGCCAGCGGTGGGAGTAGTAGGGGCGGTGAGGCCTCCGCCAGATCGCAGCTCGCCACAGGAGGCAGGAGCACGAGGCACGACCGGCGCTGGTTTGGGCGGCTGGAGCAAGAAGACCAGAGGTTGAAGAAGCACTACGGCCGTTGGATGGACATCGTATGGTCACTGGAGCTAGAATCGTGCATATTGACTAAGTTGACAAAGCCCTCTGTCCCCGTCAACTTAGTAGGCCCACAAGTCAGCCTGCCACTATACTGGGTCCCAGCTAACAGGGGGAGTATTCATTTTTTTGTGTAATAAGGAGGCACTTCCTTGCATGCGAAGATATAGCTGGTGGGTCCGAGCTGTCAGCGGCGGTAACATTTTTGTCGGTGGGTCCCAGATGTCAGGTGGAGGAATCATTATTTTGCGCGTAATAAGGAGGCATTTCCTTGCGTGCGGCCGTGGACCCAGCTGTCGGCCTCTCCACCTAAAGTCCACTTCAGATGCATGTCGGTCGTTGACCATGTTGACCAGGTCGCGCCGAGACCACCAGGGCGGTGGACGACGGCGAGGCCTAGGAAGGGAACGACACGGAGGAAGAGAAGACTCGGCAGTTGTTAACCACGCGGAGGGGAGTACGACTGTACGAGGGTTTACTGGTATGTCTACCGCTGCCGGAGAATAACAGCAGGTGTGGGTGAGTAGAGGGATGGCTAGGCCAGCGATGGGAGTACAGTGGGGTGGTGAGGCCTGCGTGGAAGCAGAGCCGGCCATGGGAGGAGGGAGCAGCAGTCCCACGGCGCCTGCTTGAGCGGCCGAGCAGAAGAGCAGAGATTGAAGAAGACGACGGCCGTTGGATGGCCATCCAACACCACCGCTTGTGTGTCAACCTTTTTTAGGAAAGTCTCAAATCTGTGGAAAACAAAGCATACAGCCCATCTGCCATTATTTCTAATAATTTACAGCCCATTTGCTAATTATTAATGTTTTTTGGAGCCCATATTCTTTTTGTTAGCATTACAGCCCATATTGTGGCCACGATTAAAAAATTATACGAAATTTTGCATATTTTGGTGCGGTCCGAACTGTTTTAATCCCGAAATTTCGACTCACATTCAAACTGATTTTAAAAATAAATGTATATCAATATAAAATCCAACAAATTCTCCGCGCATAAAAATTAATGTAATTCCAAATCTCGAAATGAAAAAAAGATATTTGAAACTAATTGCCGGTTTGATGTGTTTTAAAAATGTATAGCCCATTTCTCATTACTGATGGGCCATATTCTCGGCCAGCCAAATGAAAGCTCTCCTCTTCGTCTTGAAAGATTTGCAGCCCAACAGGCCTGACAAAGCGACTTACTTGGCAAATCACAAAAAAACTGGGCTGTGGCCGTGGACCCAGTTGTCAGCCTCTCCTCGTACAGTACTCTTCCGATGGAATGTCGTTGACCACGTTGACCACGCCGCGCAGAGAGCACCAAGTTGGTGGACGACGGCGAGGCCTAGGAAGGGGACGACGCGGAGCCGGGGAAGACGCGGCAGTGGATGCCCACGCGGAGAGGAGTACGAGGGTTCACTGGTTCGGCTGCGGTGTGAGGCTGTCGTCGCCGCAGAATAACAGGGGGAGTGGGTGAGTGGAGGGATGGAATGGCCAGCGGTGGGAGTAGTATGGGGACGGTGAGGCCTCCGCGGCAGCATAGCCGGCCACGGGAGGCAGGAGCATGCGGCACGACCGGCACTGCTTTGGGCGGCTGGGGAAAGAAGACCAGAGGTTGAAGAAGCACTATGGCTGTTGGATGGACATCGTTGACCACGCCGCGCCGAGAGCACCAGGGCGGTGGTCGACGGTGAGGCGTACGAAGGGAACGACACGGAGCCGGGGAAGACACGACAGTGGCTGCCCACATGGTGGAGTGTACGAGGGTTGACTGGTTCGGCTGCCGTCGCTGGAAAATAACAGGAGGTGTGGGTGAGTAGAGGGATAGACAGGCCAGGGATGCGAGTATGATGGGGCCGTGAGGCCTTCCCGGCAGCACTGCCGGCCACGGGAGGCGGGAGCAGGCGGTTCCGACAGCGCTGGTTTGGGCGGCTGGGGCAGGAGGATCAGAGACTGAAGAAGCACGATTGCCGTTAGATTGACATCTAACGGTCTTACGCTGGTAGAGTCGATTGTTGACTAAGTTTCTTTTTTGAGAAACCTTGTGTATGCATGATCTTTGTAGGCCCACAAGTCAGCCTCCAAATCTGTGGCAGACAACATAAAGCCCATTTGCTATTTTTTATAATTTACAGCCCATTTGCTAATTCTTAAGTAATTTATTACAGCCCATTTTCTGCTTAGGACCACGGTCAAAAAGTCCAACCTTAATTTGCATATTTCGGTGGA
This sequence comes from Aegilops longissima, assembly GCA_021605205.1. Taxonomy (NCBI): domain Eukaryota; kingdom Viridiplantae; phylum Streptophyta; class Magnoliopsida; order Poales; family Poaceae; genus Aegilops; species Aegilops longissima. Next base: position 192,055,937 of record CM038677.1, on the reverse strand, counting down.
GTCCGAACTGTTGTAATCCCGAAATGATAAACATTTTTTTAATAACTTATTGATTTGCCAAAAAATCGTTTTGTTTTTGTAAGAAAATAAGACGTGGGACAAATTTAGTTGGTTTAAGGGAAAACCATTGGTAAAAAAATCAGCGCTGGGTGGGAAAAACAACAAAAATAAGGATGTAAATATGAAAAGGGAATTTTATGTGTTTTCAATATAATGATACGTGTATACGAACTAGTAAAACTATACGTAGAGCTTAGAAAACGGATGTAGGACATGCGTTTCAAGAGGAAAATAGAACTGGGCTGTGTGTTTGATTCAGTAAAAAAAACTGCTCATGGATGTTGTAAGACAAAATATAACTAACGCTGGCGGGCCAGAGGCCATGAGATACCTGCTGGATCTTTGTGCCCGTCGTCTTGGGCTGGGCTTGTTAAAACAAAACAACCCCGGCAATCTACAGCCCAGTTTGAAACTTGCTCGACCTGAAAAAACAATATACGTGCTCAATAAACGAGAGAATTCTGCAAGTACAGACTGATAACTGGGATGCAGCACGGATATTGTTTTTTTATCGTGATAATAAGTGCATGCACTTGTTTCGAAAAAATTGGAGAACTGGGATTCGAACGGCGGGTGCTTATGCTACCCATCAAATAAAAATCAGGTGCCTGAAAATTCGTTTCAAAAAAATGATTCAGCTTTATATCCACGTCGACCCTCGACATGATGGTTGGAAGCAAATGCAAGTTCATACGAAAAGATCGTTAACAAAAATACCAACTTGCGGACGACAAGGTAGTACAACTACCAATACCAAACTAACTTATAATCTTTTTACTCCTGGCCCTAGTGTTCATCTGGTAGAAAATCTTGCAGAGGACCAGCTCCCGCTCCTTATCTTGCTCCAGGTCCCCGAGGTGGTACTGGTGCATCACCCAGTTGGTCCTCTGCTGGTCGGTTCTTGTTGGTGTGCAGCACGAGAACCTTTTTGCTGCCCGTCGCCGCCGTTGACCATCACCGCAAGGTATTGCCGGTCTTGTGCCACATCGCTGCATGCCGCACTCGATCAGATCTTGCGACGGCGTCCACGCGCCTTTTGAACGCCTCGGAATTGCGCTGAAGAAATGCTTCCGCCACTCAAGGTGATACCTGCAGATTGTGGAATACAGGTTTTAGTGTACCTAGTTGGCATTTTCATAACATCTTTGGCATGTTGCGTCACTTGTTTCACTTTTTATTAACTGTCAAATTGTAATTGCTTCACCAGGTCTGCGTGTAAAAGGAAAAATAGAGCTATAAACAAAGGAATATGTTTGTGCAAGTAGACGGCCGATCGGTGTCTTACCTGGAAGTTTCTCAGGTTGGGTGTAACATATGCCGTGCTCGCTGTCGATGGTTGGTATGAACAAGTCGATGAGAGACTGAAATCTCGTGCTGCCAGCACTCACTTTGGCCTCAAGTTTCTCAGGTTGGGCCAATCCTTCTTCGACTTGCATCGGTAATTCCAGAATACCTGAACACACCGCCGGGATTCTTGTGTCACCTCACGCGCAGCGTGTTGTCACGTCAATTCAATGTGTGGACATGATGAATAATTTAACCGACGATACTAGTATCTGCATCGTACTACTTACTAGTCGATTTAGTGTCACAATTTATACATAGGTTTAACTAACAAGTACGCACTTGAAGCCTAACTCATATGTGTGTGTGTGTGTATATATATATATATATATATATATATATATATATATATATATATATATATATATATATATATATATATATATATATATATATATATATATATATATATATATATATATATGGCTTCGACAAAGATCTCCATCATCATTATCAAGACATCCTACGCAGTGAGTTAGGATGCACTTGATCCCTGTGAAGGTATCTATCCTTCAAACTAGAGGAGTGCTTCAAACTAACAACAATACATAATATCCAACAAAAGAGGGTCGTGCTACAGCAGCAGAATACATGGCTCAGTCTAGATATCAGCACGAATCAAGTTGTGCATATTTGCTATTAGCATGAACCACATCGCCGCATGTCGGGTTTGCAAAAGTCATCCATCGCATGGAAGCTTTATGCCTTTCACACACTGAAGATTATCTGGCAACAAGCTGTGTCAACGAATCTCTGGATACAGTGATTCATGAAACCCATGGTATGATGTGTAAACACAGCCCCCCCCCTCGCGAATGGAAGTTGCATAGCACAGTAATCATCGCCGGTGATATGATTGATGATTGGTTGAATGATCGGATAATTGAGCCCAAGGAACAAGGAGTGGTTGCCGAGGCTGTAAACCCGTCTCCATTCGAATACGCCTGGCCCAACGGAGCTGGGATCTTTCGCGAACACGAAGCAACCATAGCCATCAATGTCACGAACGCCCCACGCATTGTACTGCATGTGGTTTGATGTAATGGTTTGGTCAATTTGGTACGTGAGAATGAGCATCAAATGACCACCGTCAGCTGAACGAGTGATAAACCACCACCCATCGGCTGGTATGATTCCAGGTCCTGGAATCATGAAGGCCAGCGCATTTGCGTCTGCTGCAACAATTCAAATTGGAGACCAAAAGGACAAAAATAAACAATCATGTCCAGAGTATGTGTGGAATTAAGATTATTATAACAGTGACACATATCATAGACAGAGAATTGCAATGCCGTGGTCATAATCATACTCCAAGTTAAAAAAATAAGCCAATGGCTTTCATATTCTAGCAATATGGCATGGTTCAAACATCATGTAACAATGAGAGGAAAACAGCTATGACAGCACCTACTCATATTCTACCATAGCACTTACTACTACTGTTCTCATATCAACTCTAAGCAATAACATGCGTTGTTATAAAAATCTTGTAAACGAGAGTAACATATAGCAATCATGATGTTATGCTCATAATATGTATTCTAACAATCATTAGATGCCAATTGTTCTCATATCAACTCTAACAATAACATGTGTGGTCATAAAAATCTAGGAAATGAGAGGAACATATAGCAATGATGTGGTTATAGACATGCTATGCATTCTAAATTTGTAACAAATGAGCAGACAATGTATTCATAAGGTAAAGATGAGATGAGATAGAAAAATTACACGACGATAGATTTCACCAAAGATAGGTAGCCAATCCGCAAGGCCAACGCGTAAACGATGCCATCGTGCACTATAGCATCGTATGTAAATGTTTCTCAACAGATTGATGATGAGCCATAACCATGTATGGCGACCGGATTCCAGATAGACTAACCCTTGTTGAACAAGGCAATGAGCTTGTAATCCATGTAGTCTTCTGATGGTGTGGGCACTTCGCAGATTACAACTTTCTGCAAACAGAGGTCGAGCCAAAAGCTTGACGCGTCTCGAGCGTAGTAGGCAGGAGTGTCCGGCGGGCCGCGAGGCTCGATTGCGGAGGTATCCAAAGATGGAAGGGTGATCTCTCGCTGGGTGTAGATATCCACGAGACGCCATGGACTACCAGATTGGTGGATGAGGACGACCCAGTTGGACTTCATGCCCGCCCAGTAGTGGTCGTGCATGAAGGGCATGTGGACGGGTAGTGGTAGCATGTCGAGGGACAACCTCCGTAGGATCGTCAAGTCGGTGTCTGGGCCACCTGCGAGGATCAGACATCAGCAAGCAGGGTGTCTTGAAAAGAGCCGGCCGGTTGCAGACGAGTAGACGGTACAAAGACACCGGCATGCGCCGAGATGACGGTGCTGAGTAGGTCCATACGACTACGATCTGCTCCAAGAGAACATCGGGAGGGAATTCCAATCGCGGCTCTGCGTGTCGGTCGGTTCTGCCATTGGGGTTTTCGTGCTGCGAGCCAGCGGGAAGTGGATTGGGGAGGCGAGCGAAGAAGCTTCTCCTCATGTGGCCGAGCAGTGAGCCGGGGGATATGGTACGTGCGAGCTACAAAGGAAGATGGCGTGGGCGGGCGAGCAGTGAGGGTGGGGGGGGGTAAATGGTGTGCGGCCGACGATGGGGAAGAGAGGAGGAAGACGAAGAGAGGAGGAAGAAGAGTGGAAGACGGGGAAGAAAGTGCATTCAATCTCAATTCTACTAGTACTACTACCAGGATATACCATCCTTCGGAGTGTAAATAGTTACACCGATGACATGTGGGTCTACCACAACAGGGCCCATATGTCAGTTAACGGAGGACAGAGGTGCGTAGGCGTATTTGCGGAAGCGTGCTCTACTGGCAAACATGATGGCAGTACTGGGTAAGGCTGATTTAGTAACACCAACACGCTGGTTCAGCTTATTAATTACGTGTCCCATCTGCTGCAGCGTGTATTGTCACTTCACTACGAAGACTAGTTGAATAGTTCTCTCTGACCAAGATGGGTAATAAATGGATCGCGAGGACTTCCTTTCTACAGTATCCCTATGCATCTACGCCCACTTCACTCATTTTGCTTCGTACCTAGTCACTTGTTGAAATCTGTAGAAAGACAAATACTCCGTATTTGAGAACAGAGGGAGGCTTTTACTCCATACTACTCCCTCCGTTCCAAAATAGATGACTCAACTTTGTACTATTTTTGGGAACAGAGGGAGTATCACCATATGGAGGGAACAGAGGAAGCTTGAAATATGAACATGTCAATGGGAGGGAGTAAGCCCCATGCATGCATGCATGCATGCATGCAACATGCAACACTCACACGTACACATGGACGCACGCAACACTCACGCACCCATGCGGCACACAGCACACGACGCAACACACACGCTCATGCTCAAGTGCTCAACCTACTCCCTACGTCCATGAAAGACTGTACACTTAGAGATTTACACATTGACCAGGGCATAATTAACGCCCAAAAGTAGCAGACTTATGTGTGCATGCGACCATTGAGATAATAAGATTAAATGAAGGCCGTTGCATGCTGTAATTAAGGATAGACATGTAGCCTATACCTACAGCACAAGTTGTTGCATTAGTCAATCAATATCGATTTAGTAGATTAAAGGCTAAATGCATTGGAAGTGTAGATGTACATCATGTAGTACACTCTTTGTTGGAAGACCGAGGGAGGACACGTGCATGCACCCACATACACAGCCAGGCGGTTCGCGCAAGGGTTGGACTCGTGTCGCTACTGCGTAAAGTTTTGTTTAACTGATTTCTTTGCTCGCTAACCGACAAGTGGGACCCGTAAACCAGGTGACAATTTAACCAGTCAACAAAGTGCCACGCCAACTATGTGGCGGTCAAGAGGGTGCAACACGGTGCTCACGATGAGCTAGTGATCGATAATCGCCGCAAAACTATATATAGTGACCGAAGAGTGTATTGTTACATACGCTGACCGCCAAAGGTATTTTTCTCGTTTCAAATTAAGCCATATTAATCGGAAAGGACGCAGTATGGACTACTACTACTAGTACTAGTACTGCTTTAATGTGTCCCGTCAACTCACCGAACGAGGAGAAGCTTGCTTACTACGCCTCTCCCTCGCCCACGCGCGTGGTGGTTCGCAGGACGAGGAGAGGGTTTTGACTACAGCGCCCTCTCCCTCTTCCTCTGCCTCTCCCTCTCCCTCTCCCTCGCCCTCGCGGTGGACGTGCAGCAGTTCAATCGGTGTCAGATTGCTAGAAGCATATTGTACTGTAGTATCATCATTGTTGGACCTTCCGAAGAGGCGAAGAGCCAAGTGCAAGGTTCACACGAGTACGAAATGTTGAACCTCCCGAAGAGGCAAAGAGCCAAGCGCAAGGTTTTATAGGAGTTGTCGTCCTAGTAGGAGTGTACTAGTACAACTATAGCGAAGGATGCTACTGTATGATGCCGCCACGTCACGTATATCCAAAGCTGTGCCACCTTTTTTTTCTCAAAGAGCGTGTTGGAGCCCGTGCAACAACCACACAAGTTGCATGTAGACATTACACATTTACTAGTAATAAATTCTAAAGGACAAATGCAAGTATGCCACACAAGTTCATCTCCAACTCATGTGATAAATTTGTGCACGACTAGTCTACATATATTCACAGCGCTACCGTTCACAATTACCGTACTCCACTTACACGTTATATATGGGCTACATGTCCTCCTCCAGGTTCTAGTCCCGGGTGTTCTTCATGGATGGCACGATCCATAGCGGTGGGCAACGGGAATCATTGTCGCAGCTTTATAGTCCGGTTCCACACGATGGAGACTCATCCAAGCTGAAGTGGCATAAATCAGGGATAGCGTGTCCTAGCATGTCGTTCATCCGGCGGTGCACACTGAAGACACAACCATGCTTCATGAACGGCAGGCCTTCCCTGTCGTGCACGGAAGGTGGCATCCGCATCACAATGGGGTAGTTGTCCCCGATGAAAAGCGAGTACTCTCCAAGAGTGTTCCTTGGCACCCACGTAGCATCACGGGGTCGAACTCGGCGCCGTTCATCGGGTACACGCGGCATCCCAGATCTGGACACATGGTGACGTACATAGTCAAGGTTCATGCATAATATTGTTGTGCTCAAATGTGGCGGTCAGTAATACTGTGCAGCAAATAGTACTACTCCGGTATAGAGGAAGTAAAATAACCGGCTTATTATATATAGCCACTCTTGGCTACATGGATGAGATAGTAAGACATGGAAAAACAAAAATGGTGGCAGCTAGTGGGTTCAAGTCTTCAAGGGCCTAGCTAGCTATACACGTCCTCCAAGGTAAAAAGTACTCCTACTAGTACTACAAAGTATACTACTAGTACAAAAATGAAAGAAAAGGCGAGAGGGTTAAAAAATGGAATACCTGGGTAGATGGTGACGGTCCGATCGTGGTAGATTATGTGACCATGTTGCACATCAGTGGTACCATGGGTAACGACTGCTAAGATAGTTGATCCCAATATGCCAAAGTCAACTACAAGGTTCCAGGTTAGACCGAATCGCGGATACAAATGCACATCCAGGATCGGCAATCTTATTTTGGTCGGGGGATGACTGGTCCCTGCAAAATAATGGAGTACCGTTAGGGATGCAAATGATGGTTTGTGCATTCCGTTTGTAACCTCCCGTACTGTAGGATGTCAACCAGATGAAACAAGTCCTCGGCTTGTCACCGCGAAGATGCGGCCTAGATGGCGCACGCGCCTTTGAACGTGTAGGGTACAAATCTGCCGCCGCCAACATGCGCGCCCTCTGCCACATCGCCTCCTGCATTGATGGCAATCCTTATGTCGAACACGCGCTGAGATAGTAATCGCCGAGCAGCTGCCGCTTTGTCGGCGGGTCCGCAATTGCTATATTCTTCAATCTCATGTAGGAATCATCATACGTATTCTTGCCCAGCCAGTCCAGAAGGCCGATCCCAATGGTGGAGAAGGGGTCTACTGGAACGGCCGCACTATTGTGGATGTTGTGCAAAATCATGGTGGTATCCGGCCAGAGGTATGCGAGCCAATCTTCGTTGGCACCGACCCAGACCTATATATAAGACGGTGGGCAGCGGAGAAATTACGGGATGGAAATGGAATAACTAAGTACTACATGATCAAACTCCATTACTAACCTGCTCATCGGACAAAATCCGACTACCTCTCAACGTCATCAACTCTAGCGGAGTCAACGTGCAACCATGGCCAGGAGCGTGGACTGTTCAAGAATTGTCCCATAGAAGAACCTTCTCCTCGAGGACGATGGAAGACCAACAAGCATGGCCTTTTCCCAAGCCTGTTTAGCAGCGTCTTGAAAAGTTGGTGCAGGAAGCACCGAGTCTTGCGGCGGTGAGGACGCGGAGCAGCGTGCGATTTCTCCCAGAGAATCGTCGCCCAAGGTCTCCCAGCCCGACGAGGAGGAGAACCGCCTAGCGAATCCATGGGAGCAGCGACGAACTGCCTTCTCTCGGGGAGGGAACTGGCGAGGAGGAGATAAGAGCGTAGTAACCGCAGGCCTCGCCCCTTCCAACTTTAGATCGTTCCTCAATGAAGGGGTGAGGCTATTATTTACTACTCTAAATAATAGCACTAGTAAATAATAGCACTAGTAAGAAATTTTTGGCACTAGGTAGTAGTTTTTGGTACCATGGAGTACTAGTACTAGCATTATGGAACGTTATGGGATTGCATTATACTGTAAATAATAGCACTAGCAAGAAATTTTTGGCACTAGGTAGTAGTTTTTGGCGTGGATTAAGAAATTTTGGGTATGTTTTTTCCATTTTTTGTACACGCCAACTAGTGTCAAAAAAGGTCGTACATTATGTGACGGAGGAGTACGTACTCATACTGTAGCAGTACTAGTACTAGTTTTCTCAACTACTCCTCAAAAAAGCACCCAATTAATGCTCTTGTTTTCCTCAAAAAAGTATGTTTACCAATGCATTAATTGCAATGCATGCATGCATAAATTACATTCATTGGTCAATTTTCTCTTAATACTTGCATGCAATGATTTAATGAACCTTGGAATCTGAACATGTGATGGGAAACAACCAAATTGAGCCTTATAAAATGGAAAAACTAAAATTTTGAGATGACCCTATAAACCGGAAAGGAGGGAGTACTGCATTCTAGTCTAGTCTTGTATAGTGCACCAGTTTTGAACTCTTGAATCTCGGGGCCAAGGAGCTACAGTTGGAAGTGGAGGGTACTACTGTTCTCTAGAACCATCACTGTACTATCAATGCAGGGAAAGTACACCTGCGTAGTGGCCTAGTGGGTACTCTCGGAGCTCTATTTAGCCGCTCCTCTCACGTAGCTGGCCTACTCAGCCACTCCTCTCACGCACACATTAGCAGCCTGTTTATCAATGATTGTTTATGAGGCAAGTAACATTTGAGTTATTTGATACAACAAGACTAGGCTTTTCGCTTCCATTTGTGGAGGTGTAATGGATCTCATCGAACTTTGTTAGTAGTTCCTTCTTTATGAATGAGATGAAGCAAAGCTTTTGCCTCCGTTTCAAAAAAACACGTCAAGAGGAGTTTCTTTTATAGTAGAGCCAATAATGGAGTGAAGTCCATGCATGCAACGCCACAAGCTACAGAGTAGTAGTTGAGCACTTTATGTACAGAGCCATATTGCACAGTTCCTAATGCCCCGCCAGGCTTTTCCGGCTCCTCGGGCTTAATTGGGAGGCGCTAGTTTAAATATGCTACTAGCTGGAAGCTGCAAGCGAGGTGCGGCTAGGGCGAGCACGGGAGCCACGGGATGCTGGGAAGGAAAACCCGTTCACGTGGCTAGGCTGTCTAGTGCACCCAGATTGTGGGGCCGCACGTCCGTTTGACTTCAAAACTCAAACTACCCGTGTAAAATATTGGCTTGCAGCGAAGTGTAGTACTCCCTCCGTTCCGAATTACTTGTCGCAGGTATGGATGTATCTAGATGTATTTTAGTTCTAGATACATCCATTTCTGCGATGTATCTAGATAGTATACTATTTTAAAAAAAGTCCGCCGTGCATTCGGCCGGGATCGAACCAACAAAACGAGGTATACACTCCCGCGAACACTAGTATTACTCGTTGGAGTACAACGCAACCTAGAATCTCCTTTTGTCGCTAGTAGTACGTACATTGTTCCTTACAAGAAACCCCCAAGAGCATGGTTAATAGTATAGCCAGCTGCTGGCTATAAGCCAGTGCCATGTCATCTACAGCCCATCTTATAGCCAACATGTAGTAGTAGTTTATTTCTTATAGCCCGCTGACTCAGCTCTATTGTACTAGCTCTAATAATGCAAGAAACCACTAAAATGCCAAGAAACTACTACCACTTGCATACGTGGCAGACTTAAGATAAGACTACCTTATCAACCATTGTACTCCTCTTACCAACAAAAATCCTCGAGTGACCTCCTACCTCCGGCCCTTCCACCTAGTCATCCTCGGCCATGGGACGCAGCTACCGCCGCGGCGGCAGGTCAAACCGCCGGTGGTGCGGAGCCCATGTTGCGGCAGCCGGATGCCAGCTCCTGCGGCGCCGCGCCGCTTAGCTAGCCAAGATAGCTCCGCCCAGCTGCTTGTCTCGCAAGGTTTGCTAGCTAGATTGGCACGGCAGTGGGGCGCTTGCTCGCGCTGCTGCCGCTAAGGCCAACCATCTGGCTCGAGCGAAAGCCAGCTGGCGGCTTGCTCGCTCGTGAGTCACACTCGGGCCAGCCTCGCCAACCCATGCGGAGGGCCAAGGCGTCCGCCCGTCCGGGTGAGCGGCGGCCAACTCGCCATCACCGGCGCCACCGACGAACACGCATCAAGATCTGTTTGAAGTAATGTTCGGGAAAAATAATGATTTGAGGGGAATAACAGGATAGAAGGTCGATGTGGGTCCCTCGTGTCAACGGTCAAACAAAATGTGTTGGTTTAAGCTGCCTCACAAGACGGACATGTGGGCCAACCCTGTCATAAATGGGTTAAAACGAACCTAATCGGTAGGAGTACTAGGTAGTTTTTGGCGTGGATTAAGAAACTTTGGGTATGTTTTTGCTATTTTTTGTACAATAGATTCCTCGTAGGGCTGGTTGAGAGTGGTAGTTTTTTGTTAAATACTCTACATATTGTAAGTAGGAGTGAAAGTTAAGCTTTGGAAGCCAGTAAGCAAGGCTAGTTACATAGTGCATATGTGTACACGATTGAAAGTAAATATCAACCATGAGTGACTAATATCTTGATGGAAAACTCGAAACTATGGAATACTAGGAAAAGAAATGCATGGTTGGAAATACTAGCAATGTTCATGTCCGTTGCAACGAATCACAATTAGAATAATACTTATTCACAAACTTGGTACAAAACACTCTAATTTTGATATACATATGTCACTAGAGATATATTATGTTTCAATTAGAATATATTCCTTGGGCTGTCTTGGTGAGGTCAGGGAGGGATGTGGTTGGTTTTAAGATACTAATTATGGGTTTTTCTGCAAATTGGTAGACAAGTGGGATGTTGGTGAGAAAAGGCAACAACTTACCTCACAATCGTTAGATGTAGATCTAATGGTCAGAAACGACGGATGATGTATACACCAAAGATCACCAACTTAGTCTTGTGTAGTACTAGCAAGATCCGTGCATTGCACGGAACATCAAGATGCATTTTTTTATAAAACACTTATTGTGATTGACCCTTGCAGGAGTAATCCCATGTGTGAAAACTAATGATATCTCGAGAAATATGAGATGAGGTGAAGAGGAGTGGGGTGTGGTGGTGGTTGGTGGTCGGACTGAGCGGAGGCATGGGGATTGACGACACCGGCAGCGGCCACCAGGCCAGTTTGTTCCAGAGGCTCCCTATATTAATTGCTCAACAATGAGGTTTGTTGGAGATAAGGATGAACGAGGGAAGGCCTTGTCTGCAAATGTGGAGAGGGGTGTGGGTATCTTTTAGTTTAATTTCCATCCGTCAGATATAGATCGGACGGTCTATATTGCAAGATGGCACACGTACCATCATCACCAACTCGGTTTTTTATAAGAGAAGAAATATAAGTATGGAGATACAAACGTATTATCGATACTTGCTTCCGTAAACTAGCATCTACATTCTATTCAACGCCTCGGCATGTGGGGCCTTAGCACAATGACTTCTCGATTGTGTCAAACGAAGATTTTCCCGTCGGTGACAAGGAGGGGGTGACGGCAGCGCGCTTTTTGGCTTGCTCTAGTCCTAGTAATCATACTAGGTGGTCTAAGCACGTGTAGATTTATTCTTTTTCACGTCTCGTGTTCGCCGTACTTCCACGACTTTTCATCAATAGGCGGTAAGTTATTCACGGGGAAACCCTTGTTGAGCGTGTTTGCGAGAGAGAAAGAGAGAGAGAGAGAGAGAGAGAGAGAGAGAGAGAGCATGTGTGTGAGTATGTGTGCGTGTGTGTCTATGTGTGTGGAGGATAGAGAGAGACATGTACATGGGGATTTGTGTTGTGTAACATGGAGAAACATATACATAATTAGAGAGTGAGTGTGTGAGATACACATGCGGACATGAGGAGAGATGAGGATCCAGGTAAATGGGTGTTTGTGCGTGTTCATGTGTGTTTGTGCAGCGCTTGTGTGTGAGAGGCAGAGAGTGTATGTGGAGTAGAGAGACCACTGATGATGTAAACCTAGTATAAAGGAAGGGGATGGTGTGACATGTGTAGTAGCGAGATAGCACTAAAAGGGCGGGGGAGCAGACTATTTGGAAGAGACATCGAATGTGTGTGTGGGAGAGGGGTGTGAGAGCGAGATAAAGAGAGAGCTAGCGACGAGAGAGAGAGAGAGAGAGAGAGAGAGAGAGAGAGAGAGAGAGAGAGAGAGAGAGAGAGAGAGAGAGTAAGAGAGGGGGCGAGAGGGGTTGTTTGTGTCCATAAATGGCGTATAGATAGGGAGACAATGTTGATGTTGTCCAAAATTGGCCTATGAACGAAGACGCAAGGGAAGCAAGTCATCGTGTGTGTGATAGGGACTTCATGAGAGATCTAGAATAGATGGTGTAGAGAACAATGTGCGAAATCGAGAATGATTATACATTAGGGATCTATGCAAAGAGTCACGACATATATGTATACAGGGAAAGAGCTGGGGCGGGTCCGCATGTGGGAGAGATAGAAAGAGGAGAGTGGTGCACAAGGAGACAAAGTGTGCTTGTTTGCAGTGGGGGTGGTGTGTGAGGTGAGTGCGCGAGAACCACATAACTAGGGAGATAGACGTTTGGGGGTGACGTTTTGTGTGTATGGGAAATTATACACTCTACATAGTGCGTGTGCTTGGGTAAGAGAGATAGCGGGAGACCTAGAGAGTTAGGGAAGAGATGTGTGCATGCCCGAGAGACAAAGTGATAGAGACCTATGTTGGGGTTCGGACTTTACTAGAGAGAGGGGTGTTAATGTGTTCGTGTGTTGGTGTTTGGGGGGAGAGAACGACTTCTCTCTGTGTGTGTGTGTGTGTGTGTGTGTATGGTGGGGGGGTTGACTTCAGATAAAGAGTGAGGTGTCTATATTTGAGGGACTTTAGCGTAATTGAGATATTGTGCACTCATGGTTGGTCAATTTGTTTCACAGTTTGTACTATGAGATAACGATACTTTTGAACATGCGTGATATACCTTGATGTACCAGAATTACAAACCTAAGATTGGAATTTTGGAATTCGACTCCATCATTACCTTTTATAATTCATTTAAACGGAGGTACATTTTTAAGCCGGGATTTCGTGATTTCAAATTCATATATCAAACCTAGAGATATACACATACGGGCATGTTCAGACTTTATAATCATCCACTTTATTCATACACATACACATTTTTTCTTTTGTCATCATATTTAGGATAAACACATTTGGAATTTCATTTGAATTGGACCGTATGATGGTATTTGCTTGTAGTAGCTCAATGATCCATATTTAAATTGAATGGACAATCTAAGTTTGAGTTGGAGACATTGATTTTCAAAACTTGCACATTTTTTTTATGCAAAACAAACAAATTGTCGGCCATGATATCATAGTCGGCCATACGAGAGCAGAATACTTATAATTTTAGGCGCCAAAAGCTTTCAAACTTCCCGCTCACATCGAAATATCACGCGCCCAAAAGTTTAGGCCTGCAATATTCCTGTTTTACCCCTGCCACATGAACGGAAAAGGGCTGCTTTGGTAACTCCATTGTTTTCCCCTCTTTGCCCCCAACATTCTTCCCCAGAGCCCCTCCCTTCCCTCCCCGACTTCCAACCACGGCAAGCCGCCGAATCTAGTCCTCCGCCGCAGCGGTGGACCTCACACCCTGCCTGATCTACCTTTCGCACCTTGGAACCCCCAACTGCCAACTCACCACTTCACCGGTGCCGCTTCAGCGACTGGCTTGTCCACCGCTCCAGATCTCCTTGACCGCCACACTGGATCTGCTTAACCGGCGCCCTCGTCTACCACAGCGTAGGCCCTTCACTGACTCCCTCGTCCGCCCCTTCGCTGGCCCTTCATACAAGCCCTCGTCCTCCGCAACAGATCCGCCTCACCGAAAGCATCGCATAACGCGCCGCGAAGCCTTCGCCCATCGCACCGACCGCTCCACGGACGACATATTCAACTCCACCGGCCCTGCTTTACCGACGCCGCAGCCTCATCAGGTTATTTCGATTTGTACTCCTTTTGGTTTTTCTCTTTATCGTGCAACTGTTCACTTACCACAGATGAGCTTTCTTGTATGTCGACAGGCGCCGCAACCATAGCACCGGAGCCGCTTCAGCGACGGCGACAGCCGGCCCAAACTCAACCGCAACACGAGCACCACCGACGATCCTTAGTTATCAAGTATGACAATGATACCCATACGCCGCCGAGAATCAGGTACTATTATCCAACGGCCGGCACCTACGTTCACTTTTCTAGCATGAGCAGCGCACCTTTGAATTTCTTCAGGGCATCATTCAGTTTTTCATGAGACGTTATATTCGCTTGCACCAGAGGGCCATACTTCCGGCAAGGAGCATGTTACATGTGCTAAATTACATACCAAAGGCACATATAGTTAATATGCTTTAGTTTTGTTCGATGCCACTGTTGGTTCCATCGATCGCTTAATGTTCTCTATGCTTAATTACACATCAGCAAACTAGCATGTGGTTCCACCGCTTTTGTTTGTTTTACCCTACATTTTCTCGATGCTAGCTATTACATCACCGCTCCGAGCCTCTGCTCATTACTTGTTTGTGTGTTCTTGATCTTCCCAAGTTGCATGACTAATTTGATGCTTCTATTAATTATGGAGCTGCCAACCCCATCAAGCAAAATATTTGTTCTTTTGGGGCTGGCACCTTGAACAAGCATAAAAATATAGGGAAGCAGATATACTCCCTCCGATTCTATTTACTATGCGCATAACTCTTGACCCGCATACCAAGGAGGGCACTGTTTTAATTTTTCTGGACTAATTTGCCAATTAATTAGGGCAGAGGCGGATGGGGCGGGGCACAAAAGGAAACCAGCGCTAGGAATCGGCAACGCGTAGACTAATACGAGAAAACCGAGAAAAGTTATATAAAGTAAAAAGAATCGGAGGGAGTATTGTCATGTATGCACACACCCTTCTTTCATTAGTTTAGATGAACCATTGATGATCAATTCGGACCAGTGCATGCGATTAAAATTAATTTTACCTAAATAGATGGTGCAGAATAAACTACAACAACTAGATTTGCAACCACGGGATGCTGACGATATCTTCAAAGAACATTGCAACAGCAGCTAGGCTTCACAACAACATATGGTAAGCCAGTGTGTTTTAGTACATGTGAAATGTAATGCCAGTGGGCTGCTTTCTTTGCTTGTGCCCTCAACGTGTAATCCTACCGAATTACAAATAGTTCAGTTGTCTGCTTTGCTGTATTGCTTGATTCGAATGCTTATTTGTTGTTACGCTATACCTAAGTTGGCTAATATGTCAGCAGTGCCTGCTGTACTATCGTAAAGAAATGCATGCCTATTTCATTTGAGTCCTTAACTTTTCCTCTCAACTACATCACAAGACTGTCTTCGTAGTTTATATGTGGCCACACTGTTAAGTGCTTTCTCATATTATTTCAACTGCTTAGATGCCTTGGCAACTTAAATATAGCGGCTGTACACTCCCTTTAAACTAGGGATGTCAACTGGGTCCGGTTTAATCCCGATTAAAGTCCACTAGTGGTATGATAGTTCAAAAGAGTTTTCGTTTTTTTGAGGAAAATGAACTAGGGAGGTAGCAAAAACTAACTAGATGGGATTGGCAGATTTCGTTTATCTACCACTTACATCCCTAGTTTCATCTTACCATTTTAATTTATTTTCGGCTGATGCTGCTTCGAACCATTTAAATATAGTTTACCATGTAAGCTTACTGCCTGGATCATACGATAACTATGTCTTATCGATGTCCAATGAAACCTTTCAGGATGCCGCTCACACTAGGACACAATGTACAACCCTGAATCTATTTGTGGAAGCGAAGCGCCATCCATGTTACCAGATGGTAGCAGTTCAGAGGCAACACCGCGAGAGCAGATCTGAGCACGATATTATAGTGCTTGAGGCTCTACTAGAGGCGTAAAGAGATGGTGTGGCTGCCATGAATGAGGTGATCTTTATCTTGAGGCTGGAAATTACGGAATTAGCGGCACGCATTATGCAAGCAACCCAAGAATTGGAGGAAGTAAGAATGTTGCATTTGAAGACGGAGGAGGTCCTGTTGTTTCTGCTATCTGAAGCCCAAGATAATCCCGGTTCTTCTTTAGATACCAGTTGAAATTTTCATTAGATTATTGTACTTGCATGTTGTGTCATGTCTCTGAATGGATTATGTTGCAAGACCCCCTATGTTGTCCATGTGTTGTAATGATCCGAATTTTTTAGGTGAGGTAATCCTTAGTACTTGTATGATTGACATAAGGTGAACTGTTTTTTGTGTGAGCATATTGTATTGGATGAAATAACTGTTTGACTCAGAGTGTATCCAACCTACTGAATTCGAAGATCACAACATTTCTAAATCATGATCATATATAAAGGTGGAATAAATCTTTGTTGTGGTTTTGAAGAAATAAATAACAAAACGATAATTATCTGTGGATATTCGTAATCGAATACAACTTGATTTGAATTTAGTTTGCGTGTCCTGTGGCAAACGTGAATGCTAATTCTCCCATGTTTTGAACGGCGGCTAAACACCCACTATAATTTGTGGGCTGCCCAAGCAAGTGTTTGCGAGATGGAAATTACTATCTACCCCGACACTTGACATCCTTATCGGCGGATTTACACCGCTGTCGATAGGGGTAGACTAGTAACTTCAATCGACGTGACACGACGGCCTCTCGAGCCCATTCAGACACGGTGGGCGCCAAACGTGGCGACAAAACACATTTGATTCAAGCTCATCCAAAGACATGTGTCTCTTCCTCCATTTCCCCATTCATACACGGTGGGCGGCAAAACAAACTCTCCTCCTCCAAATCGATGTAGGCTTATATTTTAAATAGGGCAGATGTGTAACTTCCATCGACATGACACAACCGCCCTACCTATCAGCCCGCTCATACACCGTGGGCGCCAACCGTATGGCAAAACACCCTCTCCTCGCCCAAATAGTTACCGACAAATATTTGGGAGATGCGAGATTCCGCCCTATCCCCAACCGACGCGATGTTCGAATTTTAAACGGGGATAAGTTCAGAACTTTCCCCATTTCAAAGAAGCGTCCCAAAGTTTGAGATCCCCCCCCTCCATTTCCCCATTCATACACTGGCGGCGGCACGACAACCTCCGCACTGCGGCCAACCTCCTCCGTCCGCCAGCCCATCCTCCACCTTGCCGGAGCCGCTACCCCTACCCCGTTGTCCACTGCAAGAGATGGACATCTCTCATCCATGGTGTTGGACCATGATCCTTTCATCGCCTCCTCTCGCTTCATCGGCGCCGTCGTCCACCTTGCCGTTGCCGCTCCTACGACTGCCTCGTCCACGGCAACAGGATATATCCCCTGACCCGGCCGTCTGCCGTCTAAAGTCTTCTTCCCCGCCGCCGACAGCCATCGCACCCGCAGCACCCTCAACGTATCAGCATAGGCCTACACGGCGTCGCAAGAGAGCTGGTACTCTTCCATATGTGCTTAAGTTATTGATCTCACCCGGAAAATAGATTGTAATTTGCTTACTGTACTTTTCTTGTCCGTACCAAATCGTAGTGGCTAGTTGAAAGCAAACATTGGTTGCGAAGTAGCTTTGTCCGGTTTGCACCTTCAGATCCTCCATGGCATGGGCACTATACTCGTAAAGCTTATGGTTTCCCCCTTCATATTCACTACCATCATCGTAGGTGCTTTGTGTCGTGCTAGAGCTGCTCCTCAAGACCTCAACCCAAAGCTTACGTGTTGAAATACAAATCTGATATGATGCTCATATCACTAAAACAGACAACGTTTAATTGGTCACCTAATATTCCTATATTCGTTTCGAAAAGCATTTGCGCCACCCACTGGTCCAGCTAGTTCCACTTTCCTGATTTTTCTCTTGATGCTTAGGGTTTTCCCCTTTTATATACTCTACTATGATCTGCGTAGGTGCTTTCTGTCGTACTAGCATTACTCCACCCTTGAAGCTAAACAACACAACACTCAGAATTCGAAAGCTTAGTTGTTCAAATATGATTGTGATATGATACTGATATTAGTTAACCGACACATTTAATTGGTTAGCTAAAGGTCCCACTTGAGTTTCCAAATGCATGTCGCGACATATAGAGAGACAACATAATTGCATTTCTTTGTCACTTGTTGACCGTACTTTCTTGTCCATACCAAATCTTAGTTGTTATTTCAAAGCAAACATCGGTTGCTAACTACCCTTTGCGCGGTTTGCAGCTTCATATCTGCCATCCCACTGCCACGGTCAACACTGTACTCATCATGCTTATGTTTTCCCCATTTTATGATGACCACAATCAGCCTACGTGGTTCGTGTCGTAATAGCACTGCTCCACCCATCGAGCTAAACAAGCTTAGTTGTACAAATTCATATCGATATTATTGCTGATATTAGTAAACCGAGAGATGTTTAATTGGTTAGCTAAATGTTCCTACTTTAGTTTCGAAATGCATGTGAGCGACATATGGAGAGACCGGAAAGAATAGTATTTCTCTGTGCGCTCTGGTTCATCATGGGTGGCCAACCGACATTGTATTAAAAGACTTGATATCTTCAATCTGCTTGCTCTTCTGCTCTTCTTTAAGATGATATTCTTCTCTTGCGGTCGACTGGTCAGGTCGAGTTGTTCTCCCTTAGTATATTTTGAATCTGTCAAGTCAGGTCGACTTGTTCTTCTTTACTATATGTTGAAGCTATCATCTGCGAAGTGTCAGCACTTCTGGAGCTCTCATATTTTGAGTAGTAGGCCACATTATATTAATGCACACAACAAATTACAGCATGCATGGCATCTTTTAAAAGAATTGCAGAGATAGCACAAAGGGGTTTACAGGGAGGCATTATTGTATTAAAATCACTACTGCATTACAAAGAAAATCTCAATTGTTTTTATGTTTTCATGCATGTCAGATATTGAACATTATCAAAATGAATATGAGAATGGGCGCACGAAAGGAATATTGCGGAACGATCCACTGGCTATCAAACTTGGCATGGTGGAGGATGGCCTATCTTATTCACCCATCAAGGTGCTTGCTCTAACTTTGCAAAGTTGTATTGGTCGCACATATTTTGCATCTGACCTCTTGCATTACTTCTACTTTGTTACACCATCTGCTTAGTTTAAGCATCATATATGAGTATATGCCATACCTATCCATTTTCTGTACCTATTCCATGTGTCGTCACACTATGTTTTTCCAGTCAGATGTTGTTCTTTAATAATAGGTGTCCAAAAGGAAGAGGGTGAGTGCAGGTCATCAAGGAGTACAAACTAGGTATTTGGAAAAGGTAGTCATACCTGTTAAATCAGATAGATCAGCAGCCACAGAAAACACAGGCCCAACTGTACCACACTTTACCCCTACTCCAAAGGGCTAAACCCTATTAGAACTGCTGGGAGCCCAGCCCAGTCGTAATCTTGTCTATGATATCAATTCAAAATTTGAACTCCTAAATTTCTGCTTGTGCCTTACCTTCTCTCTTGTATGAAAACTAATTTCAGATGAATCTCCTGGCTCAAAGGATCATACGGTCTCAAAACAATAATGGGCTCTGCATTGCTCTTGTCAGTACCTCTCTCCCTTTTTCCTTGTGACGCTGTACTTAATTAATTGCTATTTGATTATGTATCATCACCGCACTTTGAGCTTCATTATCCTCTGTTTCTTCCAATATTATTTGATCTATATTTACTCTTTGCAAAATGTAGAATAATGGCAACGCTTATAAAGAATTTTCTTTGGGGAATTTATTGAATTATCCTTCCATCAACATGGAGAAGGGCTTTGTCCAGCCCGTGTTAACATGTAATGTAAGTTCATCCTTCTCAAGCCTTCAAACTTTGTTCTAGTATAGATTAGGATAGGCATCGTTTCCTCCACTGATGTTTGCTTTGCTTTTTACATCTGATTGGATGTTTGCAACAACTACCAGTTTCAAATTGTAGTTGTAAAAACATGTTCCTTATGCAGAACAAATCCATTTATTTGCTTATATAATTGTGAAACCTGTTACGTGTCTCCTTGTTTCTCTTTCAGACTCGTATCTCTTACGCTAGGCAGATCTTTAGGGAAGATAGTGAGCCAAACAATTTTGAGGACAGCGAGACCCAAAGGTCCTGTCTTGATGAAGACAGTGAGTTGAAGCTACTCAACAGCAGGCGTGAGACAACCTATGTGCAGTCGCTGCCTCAATCAGTTCGACTTCTTCAGTCTCAACTTAAAGCGGAAAGGCTTGCTTCAGCACAGCTCCGACTTGAAGTCAAAGATGCAATGAAGATGTCAGAGGACTGCCGTGTGCACCATCATGCCTTAAATCTAGTGTTGATGCATCTATCGTTGACACAACTGAGGTCTACTCAGCTTCTTCAGCTGTTTGGGGGGGCCCGACCTGGCCAGGCCTAGTGCCTTCTGAAGTGCTCTCAGTTTTGTATATTCTTTTGTCGGCGCGTTTATTTGCACTGGTGGCGAACTTTGATGCCCAGTGGATGTAATATGTGTGATAGCCGTGATAGCCTAGCGTAAGTTGCTTGCTTATTTATTTCCTTGTTGTCTTGTTTATTTGTTTGCTTCTTGTCATTGTAGTTCTTTTTCCGCGATTTGCTAGTGGCTGCATTAACCTATTTTTTAAAACTAGGCCACAATAACCATGGGCTAATATTTACTGTAGTGACACTGGGCCTCCTACGGGCCGTAGAAACAATGGGCCTTCTACGGGCCGTAGAAACAATGGGCCTTCTACGGGCTGTAGAAACAATGGGCCTTCTACGGGCCGTAGAAACAATGGGCCTTCTATGGGCCGTATCATCAATGGGCCTTATACGGGCAGTATGATCGATGGCCAAACATGGGCCAATAGCAGGCCGCATTATGGCCGTAAACGGGCTAGAGTTGGAATCGTCCGTTCATGGGCCGACCATAACGGGCCATCGTTAATAGGCCGTATTTGATGACGCAATGAAAACAGCCCAACGTATTAACGGACCACAAATGGGTCGACTGTAACCACGGGCTGAATTTGGCCCACAAGCAGAAAATGACAGGGCCGTAAGTAAACGAATGCTGGAAATGAGCCCAAGAATAAATGGGCTCTGAGAAGGTCGAAAGATAACATGGGCTGGAAACGGCCCAACAGAATAACGGACCGTTAATGGGTATAAAGTGATACACTATTCATCACGGGCCAGTTTCACCACGGGCCGTTAATGGGTGTAAAGTGATACACTGTTCATTATGGCCCAGTTTCACCACGGGCCGTTAGTAGGCCAAGAGTTACATAGGGCCTCATATGGGCCGAAAGGCGTCATGGGCCATACATGGGCCAGAAGTGAAAACGGGATGGAATCATATTGGATGGCCCAGATGACGCTACTGGGCCTAATTCGGATAGGGCGTAACGGGCCTTGGGTTAGCGGGCTGTAAATGGGCTATATTCGAACAGGCCATTAACAGGCTTTCCATGGGCCGGCCCGCCAGCTTTTGACCAAGTCAAACGGGCTGACCTTTACACAGGAATGGGCCTCTGTTGGGCCGTGCCACATGTCGACGTATCATAGGCGCCTATCTGACCCACTGACGAGCTGACACGTGTTTCGTCCGGCCAATAAGAATTTTACACGTGGAAATTTCCCATTGGTCGGGGCTGTTAATGGGTTATCGGATCCAAAACCCGACCCGATAGCTTAACGGCGTTCTGTTACAGTGGATGCCACGTGTCGGTCACCCTTGAGAAAAGCACTTCTGTGACGCGCGATTTATCATCATGGAAGTGGACACTTCCGTGATGATAATTTTGGTAATGTCATGGAACACTTCTCGACAAACCTGGTATGACTATCTTCATTCGTCATAAATTTGTCATGGATGTACATGCATGACAAAAAACGCGACCTACTGTGACAAACACGTATCATCACGGAAGTGTATTTTTTTGTAGTGAGGGCCTATGGCGTCTCTCGCTGGAGCGATCGCGTGCACCGAAGCGGCGCTCTCTCGGCCGTCGTGCCACTTCAATGCGGCGCCCGGTGAGAGGTCGCCTCCGCTCTGGCGGGCATTGATGCGCATCGACGCTCGAGGCGACGCTGACCATTTCACGCGGAAGCGCTACCGGCAAGGGAGTATAGGTTTTGAACCGTTTCAGGTGTAGTACTGGTAGTTTGCAAAACTACTCAATTATTGCACTCAATTTCGTAGGAAATTGTGGTAAAAAACGTTACTCCACAGCCTGCTTCCCTTCTCCTTCCTCTTCCATCGCCCACGCACATGCGCGGGAAGCGACCGGTCAACCCTTATATAGGAGTGCTAGCACAAAAAGATGCATGCATGACCACTAAAATTTCCATATCAAAGCGCCGCTTCGGCGGGAGTATGGCATATGTTGTTACCTTCGGCCGGCCCATGGCTACCGGGCGACGGCGACCAGAGAAGAGGCGGCGGGAGGGGAATGAATGCAGCTACTGTTTGGGCTCGCCTTCCGGCTTAAATAAATGCGCAGCATCACGTGTACCCGCGGGTGAACAAATTGTAACATACGTGTCTTCTTAAGTGGGGCATGACGTAACTGGTGTGTGTGTGTGTGAGATTCTGAGAGACAGAGTGCGTGTGTGCGACTCTACTCTTCGGACATGTACTGAACCTTTTGCATAGGGATATAAGTATAATGTTATTTACTTTAGCTAGTGATTTACGTGGCCATGTTAACATGGTTGTGTCAAAAAAAATGTCACTTCCTGCTCGTGATTTGCGTTATATAATTACAAGCAAGATTCTCGTGCATTGCACGGAACATCAATATGCATTTTTTTACAGAACACCTGTTGTGATTGACCCATGCAGGAGTAATCCCATGTGTAAAAACTAATGATATCTCGAGAATTTTATCGGAAAACTGGTTTGTCGAGAATGTCATCGAAAAAAATGAAAGATAAGGCGAGGAGGTGTGGAGCGTGGTGGTGACTGGTGGTCGGAATGGGCGGAGGCATGGGATGGATTTGGCGCAGCGGCAGCAGCCACCATGCATGCTAGATTGTTCGAGACTTATTCCTTTTTAATTGCTGAGCAATGAGGTTATGGAGATAATGATGTGGAGAGAGGTGCGGGTATCTTTTGTAAAATTATCATAGTTTGCTTTCTATCCTCAGATATAGATCATACGGTCTGTATTACAAGATGGCAGGCACACCATCACCACAAACTCATTTTTTTATAAGGGTACAGATGATAAGTTTGCTGACTACTAAAGTAAAGTGGAATTTGTCCATGTTATGCAAGTAAATAAAGGTGATTGTTCATCATACGGGTAAGGTTGGATGAAGGGTGGTAGGAATAAATGCTCCGCCTAGAGCATGTGTGTGTGAGATGGAGTCTTAGTGTGTGTGTGTGTGGGGTGTGTGTGTGTGCATGTGTGTGTGTGAGAGAGAGAGAGAGATGGAGTCTTAGTTTGTGTGTGTGTGTGAGAGAGGGAGAGATATGGAGTCTTAGTTTGTGTGTGTGGGGGGGGGCGTGCGTGCTTGCGTGTGTGTGTGTGTGTGTGTGTGTTTGTGTGTGTGTGTGAGAGAGAGAGAGAGATGGAGTCTTAGTGTGTGTGTGTGTTGGGGGGGTGCGTGCGTGCGTGTGTGTGTGTGTGTGTGTCGCGGGGTCCTCTGTGGCGGATGTAATTTAAGTGTCCATGGCTTTCATCATAGAGAGGTGATGTGTATGGCAGAGGCCACCAACGATGGGGTGCGAGAGAGAAAATGCCCGTAGAGAGGGAAGAGAAGATGTGTGCGCGTGATAGGAGTCGACTTCGAGAGAACGTGTTTGTTCGAGAGACACCGAGGAAGACTACTATATATCGATGGTGCATGTGGGCGGAATTAAACTAAGGGATGGTCTTATTGGTTTTGAGGATATAGGGAAGAGTGAGAGGCGGGGGGTAGCTAGAAGGAGATTGTTAAGTGTGAGTGTGTGTTTTACCCATCCAAAGCGGAAGTTATGTGCACAAAAGAGGAGAACTATTCGATGTGGCGTTAGGATTGAGGGTAATTAATCACGATGGAGACATAGAGACCTTGAACGTGCATGTGTGAGAGGTATACATGTATACGTGGGATGTGTGTTTGTGCGCGCGCGCATGATCGAGATAAAAGAAAGAAGACATAAGTCATAAGATCAACGACATGGGAGAGACGGATCGGTATGACAATATGCATGCATGTGAGAATGGATGGAAGAAGTCTCGACAATTGAGCATGTGTTTTTCTCTTTAAGAGATAGTGGCGTGGGCTGGAGCATGCATTTATGGCGAGCAGAGGGAGTGAGGCGCAACGATTGTGCAAAAGAGACCAACCTATAAATGCATATGTATGGAGAGACATATATAGTGTGGGTGATAGGAAGCAAGACTCCGTGCGAGAAAGAAATGTTGACGGAGAAACTACAAATAGATACAGAGATGGAGATGCTAGCTAGAGGGACATCCGGTAGTTTGGGTGTTGGAGATGACCGTCGGGTGGTTCAAAGGGTGAAGTTATATATGTGTGTGAGAGGGCACTTGACTGCATGTAGAGAGAAACATATGTAGGGTGCGTGATAGGAATCAAGAGTGAGGGCGAGAAAGAAGGTTGATGGAGAAACAGATAAATAGAAAGATAAAGATGCTAGCTAGTGTGCGTTAGAGATAGGAGTATAGTGGATCAAAAGGCTGGGTTATGTGTCTGGGTGTGAGAGAGATAGGGAGAGGGTGCGTGTGAGTCACATACAAACAGATATCAGAGAGAAATGAGATCCAGAGAGACGGAGTTTTGTGTCTGCGAGAGAGAAAGATATTTCATAACGAGAGTGATAGCTAGAGAGACATATGAGGGAACGCAAGATATCTCTAGGGAGAGAGGGTGTGTGTGAGCGACATACAAGAGAACAATGGAGAAATATGAGACCCTGGGAGACAGAGTTTGTGTTTGTGTGTGAGAAGAGATATTGAAGAGGAAGAGTCGAGGTTCTCATATCTAAGGAGCAAAAGACATCTCTCAGATGAGGGGTGTGCGAGTGGCACACATGGGAATAGTAGAGAGAAATGAGACCCCGGAGACAAAGTTTTGTGTTTGTGTGAGAGAAAGAGATTCCGCATGGAGAATCATAGTTAGAGACACATAGCAGGGAGCGAGATATACTTAGAGAGAGATAGAGTGATGAAGGTCGAGGGAGAGAGTACCGTCAGTGTGTTACGAAGATAAAAGATCATTGTCAACATAAAGGTAGCACGAGAGATACCCGAGAGACGATGAACGCGTATAGGTCCAGAGAGATAGTCCTATATAAACATGAGTGATAGCTATATGAGACGAATATCTGGATTAAAGGGGATTCAAATATTTAAACTGGAGATCACGACATCGATAATATCATAACGCAAATTGGTGTATCAAACATGCATATTCATTTGAATTTGGGCACACGTGTAATGTTATATAGTTTATCAATATTGGTGATCCATAGATTCTTCAATTACAAACAATGCATGGTTTATATGCAATTAATGTCTAAACGGGATTACACTATATGTTGCGTGTGTGAAACACATTATACATGTTTGAGAAGTAAAAAAAACCCGCATGAAACACACATTAATTGGAGACAGTTAGCGAGGAATGCATACATTGGATTTCAACATAAAGTGGTTTCAAATATTTGAAAATCCAAATTGATGGATACAACCTTATGAATCTGAGATCATGCCATTTGTAAACCATATTTATGTATAAATGGTGTTCTGCTTTTGAAAGTATATAAAAAAAATGATGTATATAGAATGTAATTCCAATTGAAAATGGATCCCGCCCGGAAAAAAATACAAAAGGGATTCGAATCGAGTTGGCACGGTAAACGTGCACTCTGCAAAATGTGAACGAAGCGGGGAAAGTCGCAGTAACCGCCCGATACCAAAATCTGCGAGATGGAAATCACTACTGCCTATCCCTGCCACGGACAGCCTATATGGTGGATTTATATAGGTTTCGATAGGGGTAGGTTTGTAATTTCACCCAAGTGTGACGTAACCGCCTCTCACCCGGATTCATACACGGTGGGCGCCAAAACACATTGTGTCCTCGGCCGAAATCGACTCCCTCCCCGATCCATATTCATACACGGTGGGCACCAAAAACTAACTCTCGTCGGCAAATATTCGGTGTATGCGAGATTACCGTCCTATCCCCAACCGACTAGTGTTGCTGTGATGTAGTAGAAATTTGAAACAGGGGCTAAGTTTGTAAATTTCCTCGCATTTGAGACAAGCGCGCCCTGAATACATGGTTCCCCCCTTCCTCTCTACCTCCCTTTTCCCCATTCGTACTCCGTGGGCGCTAAAACAACCTCTCCACCCCACCCTCCTTCGTCCGCCGCCGCCGTCCGCCACCCCATCCACCGCCGTCCTCCTCCACCATGCCGGAGCTGATACCCCGACACCGCCGTCCATTACAAGAGATCGACCTCTCTCTTCCATGGCCTCGGACCGGGATCCTTGCATCCCGTCCTCTCGCTTCATCCCCGCCGTCGTCCACCTTGCCGGCGCCGCTCCTACGACCATCTCGTCCACCGTGCCCTGCCGCCACCGTCTACCCTCCTAGATCTGCTTCCATGCTGCCGACGGCCATTGCTACCGCAACACCGTCAAATTCTCAGCAGATGCGTACACGGCGCCGCACCAGAGGCGGTACTCTTTCGTATCTGCTCAACTTATTTATCGCAGCAAGAAAATAGATCGCCACTGCTTTACTTTGATTTCTTGTCTTGGTTGCGAAGTTGCCTTTGTCCGGTTTGCACCTTCAGATCCGCCATGGCACACTCAACACCATACTCGCAATGCTCATGGTTTTCCCCTTTTATATTCCACACTAGTTAAATCACAGTAGACTAAATTTCAAAATTGGGTTAGTCGATTTTTCAGAGCTCGCCGGAATTCGCCGGTGCGATCGAAGGGGCTCGGGTAGGGAAGGTGGTTGTGGGGGGCGGCTGTGGGGCCTCATCGAACAAAGAAAACTCGACGCGGGTGGGGGCGGGGGTGGGGGTGGGGGTGGCGGAGGAACACAGGCGGTGGGGCGGTTGTTGGCCCGGCCCGTCTGCGGTGTTTCAGTATGGGAAGCACAGTATGTTCCTTGTCAGGAAGGGGAGCAGGGACATCTGCAGTCAACAGCTGATAGAGCTGGCATGTACGTGATCGATAGGCTTTCAGTTACTAGCGGCAATACAACACCGTAATTTCCAGCCAGTTCCACTTTCCTGATTTATATATCCTGGTTATGGTGTACCCCTGTTATGTACACTATGATCTGCGTAGTTGATGTGTGCTCTTGTTATCATGGTTTGGCAATAAACTCTCTATACAGTATATTATGAACCTATCATCTGCCAGCTATCCTTACTTTTGGAGCCTATTTTTTTGTGTACTTGTGCCAGATTATATAAATGCACGCACCATATTACAGCACACATGAGCTCTCTCATCAGAATCCAATGATAGCACACAAGTGTTTACAGGGGCGCCCCTATATTAGAATATCATTTGCATTACGAAGATAATCTCACAACTATTTATGTTTTCATGGTTCTCAGATATCATACGCAATTATAGTGAATATCAGAATCAGCGCATCGGAAGAATATTGTGGAACACTGCAATGACTTACAAAATTGGCACCAAGTCATTGAGTGCCATTCTGGAAGCAATGAAACTCGTACGCTCCCCACCTATTGATTCTTGTTCAGAATATCATCCTAATGACTATTCTAACCTCGAGGAGTCAAAGGCAGATGGCCTGTCCTGTTCACCTATCAAGGTGCATGTTTTAATTTGGCAAGGTTTTATTGATTGCGCGTATCTTGCATATGTTGTCTTGCATTTCTTCTACTTTGTTGCACCACCATCTGCTTAGTTTACTCATCATATATGTCGAGATGCCATGCCCATCCATTATCAATACATATTCCATCTGTCATCATACCATGTTTTTCCACTGAAATGTTGTTCTTGTGCATCACACATCAAAAAGGAAGAGGGCGCTTGCCAAACCTGAAGAGCACCAGCAAAGTCCTTGAAAAACGTGGTGGTGCCGGAGAAATCAGACAGCACCCCACTTATATTGGATGTACAACCAGTGACACAAAACGTAGGACCGACTCCAGCAGACTGTACCCATACTTCATTGTCCACACCACTAGCCCCACCACAGGACCTGCACTCCAAAGAAAAGGTATACCGATTTCATTTGCCATAGCACCAGCTGTACCACAGAAAAATCCCACTCCAGCAAAAAGTACAGCAAGTCCACCGGCCGAAGACCTATCCCAACTGCAGAGACAGCCAATTCCTGCAGATTGGAACCCCATTCCATTTATTCCCAGTTTAAAAGACAATGCTTTCAATGTTGTTAGGGACTACGTGCATATATTCCCATCATGGCAAGATTATTGTGAAGACAAACACCATTTTCACATCTTCCTGTCCAACTTACGTGTAAGTGCTATATTCATGGTTATTATTTTCCTGTTTTCTGCTGATTGAACACATCAATGATTTACATTACATTGTTGTAACTAGGCGAGGGTCAATCTGGATAGTCATGACGAGCAAAGCTTGCCTGTCCTTTTCAAGGAAGCATTGCAGAAGTATCGGTGTTACCTAAGGAAATCACACTTTGATGGCAAGTCTATAAACGAATTTCCGGTGAAGTTTCCTGTGCTAAATTTAGAAGACATTGAATGGAAAAACCTTGTTATGCACTGGTCTCGTTCCCAGGATGAGGTACTGTCTATGAAATCACATGACAATTTGAACTTCTACTCTTCTGCATGTGCCTTACGGATCTTTTTTGCAGGAAATCTGCTTGAAGAAGAATTCCGGTTTGACAAGAATGACAGGATATCGCAAATATGCTGCCCGCTGCTTTGCTCTTGTTAGTACCTGTTGTCCTGTATCACTGTACTTGCATACATACCTAGTTCATTATGTAACAGCAGTATGCATGATAGCTTGCTTATCAATTGTTCGCTCCAAATTATCAGATCTGTATGAATGGTTACATTAGTGTAGAATATATCCAATGCCAATGTTTTTTTTAGCTCTGCATTGTTCTTATAAGTACATGCTGTCCTTTATCAGTGTACTTATAATGACAGGTAGGTGTTCATGTATCATCACTCTGCAGCTTATTTTCCTTTGCCCTCCATTTTCTACACATCAGATCTATATTTACTCTTACCATAAGGTTGGTACTGAAGAAGTTTAGTTGTGCATTGCTCTTGGCTGTACCTTTTGCCTGTATCGCTGCACTTACATTTATAGCTACTTGGTTATGTAGCATCACTCTTCATCTTATCTTAAATATTCTCCATTTTTTCGTATACTATCACATCTATATTTACTCTTAACAAAATGTAGAATAAAGGCAATGCTTTTGAAGAAGATTCTGTGGTAAACTTCTTGAATTGCCCCCCCATCAGCATGGACAAGGCCTTTATAGAGCCTTTCTTCACCAATAATGTAAGTTTGTCCATCTCAAGCCTTCAAACTTTGTTGTATATATTTGGTTAAGCATGACTGCAACAGCTGTTTATTTTTGGTGTTTGCATCAAATTGCTTGTTTCAAGTTTATTATATGTAGTTCATAAACAAAAGTTTGTCCTTTCTCAATTTAAGTTTTTAGTTGTACAACCAAGTTCCTTATTCATACCATGTAAATTAAACTATACAGAGTAAGTTATCTTCTTTTGCCTTTGCATGTATGCTTCATTCTTCATCCGTAATCCATTGGTGTGGTGAACCTACCCACTACAGCACAATGTCATATTCTGCAATGTCTTAACTATGAACAATGTCATATCATTCTACTATTATTTAAACCGTCTCTTTATTTGCCAATCTTAAATGGTATAAATTGACAGCACACTAAACATTGATACTTATGAGTTCTTGATCTGTAATCCAGTGGTGTAGTGAAGCTGCCAACTCATTCATAATGTCATTTCCTGCCATGTCTTGACCTGAACAATACCATATTGTGTTAATGCAAATTTAAACTGTGTCACTTTATTAAATCAAGAAGAAATGTGATGAATTGTCAAGACTGATACTTTTATGTGCAAAACCTGTCATATGTCCGCTTGTTTATCTTTCGGACTAAGGAAGATATAAGTGTTGAACAAGCGCATCTCATCATCTGCTTTCAGCTGCTTGCACTGCAGCTCCCAAATAGGCTAACCTCTCTTGAACTCTATTGAAGTCTTGTCGGTTTTGTATATTATTTTGTCGGTGTGTTTATTTGCATCGATGGCGATCTTTGATGCCCGAGTGTATGTAATCTATTTGTATGCTTGTGCTTTATTATCATAGTGGCAAACTTTGATGCCCAGTGGATGTAATATGCCGTAATTTCTTTATTGTATAGTCTAGGTTTTTTGTTATTCACGATGCTGTAGTTATTTTACTGTATATATATCCTGTCTTCACAGTAAACCGGCCAAACCGTAAAATTACGGTACATAATCGGGTCGTCATGCAATCACGATGTAGGTTGGGCCTGAAACGTGTCAATCAGCACACGGACCGGCAGTAGCCCGAAATGAACCCCGACCCATGATTGTGCGAATCAAATCACGGGCTTTTAACAGGCCGAAAAATTGTCTCAGTCCTTGTTTGGCCCAATCAGATATCGGCTGCGAGCAGGCCGGATGCAAACCGGGCCGTAGTTAGGCCCAACTATATGACGGGCTTTTAACAGGCTGAAATTAATATAGGGCCTAAATGTTAAACGGGCCCTTAACAGGGAAAAACTAATATCAGGCCGAATTACTAAGTGGGCCTTTAGCAAGTGGGCCCAAAAGCATAGTGTCCAGTTGACGGGCTGAATCTAATATGGGCCATAACTGACCTCAAAGCCTCTTAAAGGGCCGGACCTCATCTGGGTCGTAATTTGGCCCAGAACGTGGTAGGCCTTTAACGGGCCGGATCTCATATGGGCCACTATTAGGCCCGGAGCGTGGCAGGCCATTAATGGACCGGATCAAATATGGGCCGGCATTTGGCCCAAAACATGGCAGACAGTTAATGGGCCGGCCTACTAGGGTCGTCAAAATCTTGTAGGCCTACAGCTGGGCCGGCCCATTAATGTTGGCGAAATCTCGTGGGCCTTTAGCTGGGCCGGCCCATTATGATCCGCAAGAATCTTGTGGGCCTTTACCTAGGCCGGCCCATTATGACACACAAAAATCTTGTGGGCCTTTACCTGGGCCGGCCCATTATGGCCCGCAAAATATTGTGGGCCTTTAGCTTGGCCAGCCCATTATGGTCCGCAAAATCTCGTGGGCCTTTAGCTGGGCCGGCCCATTATGGTCCGCAAAATCTTGTGGGCCTTTAGTTGGGCCGGCCCATTTAAACTTGTTGGGCCGTGCCACGTGTCGACGTATCTAGGCGCCTTCTGTCCAGTGAGTGGATGACATCTGTCCCGATGATGAGCCGACACGTGTTTCCTCTAGCCAATGATGATTTTACACGTGGAAAATCCCCATTGGTCGGGGCTGTTAACGGGTTATCGGATCCAAAACCCGACCCGATAGCTTAACGGCGTTCCGTTACGGTGGATGCCACGTGTCAGTCACCCTTGACTAAAGCACTTCTGTGACGCGCGATTTATCGTCGTGGAAGTGGACACTTCTGTGATGATAATTTTGGTAATGTCATGGAACACTTCTACGACAGCACACGTATGACTATCTTGATTCTGTCATAAATTTGTCATGGATGTACATGCATGACAAAAAAAGCGACCTACTGTGACAAACACGTATCATCACGGAAGTGTATTTTTTTTGTAGTGCTACTAGTCACCCCTAGCAACAATCTATAGTTCCGGTAACAAGATTGAATACAACAGATGAACTAGGGTTGGAGATGAGATGGTGCTGGTGAACATGTTAATGGATATTGCCCTCCCCAAGATGGGCGAGTTTTTGGTGATGTTGATAACGATGATTTCCCCCTTGGGGAGGGAAGTTCCCCCGGCAGAATCGCTCCACCGGAGGGCAAAAGTGCTCCTGCCCAAGTTCCACCTCGAGACGGCAGCGCTCCGTCCCGAAAGTCTTATCCTTATTTTTTCTAGGTCAAAATCACTTATATACCAGAAGATGGGCACCAGAGGTGGGCCGAGGAGGCCACAACCCACCAGGGTGTGCCAGGGGGCCCTAGCGCGCCTAGGTGGGTTGTGCCCACCTGGTGGCCCCCCTCTGGTAGTTATTGGATCTAATATTCCTTACATATTCCATAAAAAATCCCCGTAAAGTTTCAGCTCATTTGGAGTTGTGCAGAATAGGTAGCCTGACGTAGCTTTTTCAGGTCCAGATTTCCAGCTGCCGGAATTCTCCCTCTTGGTGTGTTCCTTGCAAATTATGAGAGAAAAGGCATTAGAATTACTCCAAAAAGCATTATTAAGGATAAAAACATCATAAATAACAGTAATAAAACATGATGCAAAATGGACGTATCACCAACCACTCAGGGTGAAAAACTTCAATGATGAACCCGACCGCTAAGAGCCGGGCCACCTCTTCTCCAATGGCCTTACGCCTTTCTTCATTAAAACGGTGAAGGAATTGCTTGACCAGCTTAAACTTAGGATTAACATTAAGAGTGTGCTCAGCGAGTTCTCTCGGTACACCCGGCATATCTGAAGGTTTCCATGCAAAGATGTCCCGATTCTCACGGATGAACTCGATGAGCGTGCTTTCCTATTTCGGATCCATATTAGCACTGATAGTGAACTGTTGAGATGAGTCGCCAGGGGAAAAATCAACTTGTTTGGTGTCATACACCGACTTAAATTTCACCAATGGTTCTTGCTCTGTGGTAGGATTCTTCAAAGGGGTCATGTGACAGCCTGATTTTTGGCCCTTTCTTTTTCTTTTGTTTTTCTGAGGTTTTTGCTTGAGTTTCTTTTTCCGTGGCTTTGTGGTCTGGAAAGTGAAGAAGATGCCCTCTTCTTTGTTTCTAGAGTGGCTTGTCATACCGAAATCCTTCCCTAGACCCTGTCATTTTCATCCTAGCCCAAATCCCAATATTCTTTTCCTTGGGAATATTCCTTTTGTATTTAAGGAATAACTCAATTTGCCCTAGGTTGTGAAGCAACCTATATTTATATCACTCCTAAAATTCCCAAATAATTCTCAAAAATTGTTTGGGTCATATCTTTCTCAAATATGGCAAAATATTTCATTTGTCATGTTTATCATCATGCTCAAATAATTCATTTCCTATTTTGTCCTGAATGGCAGAATGTGAAGCAAGTGCCATTTATCTTTTCCCAATTGACCTCAAACTCCTTGGACACCTTCTCCTGTCCATATCATTGCCACATGCCAAAGTGAAACCTCATTTGCCTAGTAATTATTTAATTATGATTTTCCAAAGTTCCTGTCCGAGGGAAGTGGTTGTGAAGGAAGTACAAGCTAGGAATATCCAAATGAGTTGCCATTTTGCATGATCCCTCATATCATCATATCATAGTCGTCCACCAAAGTAGAGCTCATGTCATGCCTCCATGTGAGCTCACCTTATATTCTTTGATTATGTCCAAAATTTCAGTTTGCAAAGCAAGTATATTTTATCTTGCTCCAGTATGGCTCCCAATTTTTCTAGGACTTCTATCATACATACAACTTACCTCCACCCATTTTTGGCATGTTTCATCAAGCCATTATTTCTCTAGAATTTTTCCAAGATTCTGGACAGGAATGATGTTTGTAAAGCAAGTACCATTTTGGATGGTCCATTTGGTATGAGATTTTTACAGCATCTTTATATGTCCATATCATGAGGATTTGCCAAGTTGCATCACATTCCATAACTCCATGTGAGTGCATCATCCTAATCTTGATTCTGGACCATATTTGGCAGTTGCAAAGCAAGTTTGTTAAATCTTGATCCAAACCCCTCCATAGTTAGCAGGATGTAAGTCTTTCTTACCCTAAACCTACCAGACAACTCCATTTGACCCAATCACCTCCCTGTTGAGCAGCAGTACACGATCAAGTTTACTTCAATAAACTTCAGAGGTTGTTTACCAGTTAACCATATCACTTTTAACCAAACTATGTTGGTGTCAAAACCGGCGGATCTCAGATAGGGGGTCCCGAACTGTGCGTCTAAGGCGGATGGTAACAGGAGGCAGGGGACACAATGTTTACCCAGGTTCGGGCCCTCTCTATGGAGGTAATACCCTACTTCCTGCTTGATTGATCTTGATGATATGAGTAGTACAAGAGTTGATCTACCACGAGATCGTAGAGGCTAAACCCTAGAAGCTAGCCTATGGTATGATTGTTGTTGTCCTACGGACTAAACCCTCCGGTTTATATAGACACCAGAGGGGGCTAGGGTTACTTAGAGTCGGTTACAATGGGAGGAGATCTACATATCTGTATCGCCAAGCTTGCCTTCCATGCCAAGGAGAGTCCCATCCGAACACGAGACGAAGTCTTCAATCTTGTATCTTCATAGTCCAACAGTCCGGCCAAAGGATATAGTCCGGCTGTCCGGATACCCCCGAATCCAGGAATCCCTCAGTAGCCCCTAAACCAGGCTTCAATGATGATGAGTCCGGTGTGCAGATTGTCTTTGGCATTGCAAGGCGGGTTCCTCCTCTGAATACTCCATAGAAGATTTTGAACACAAGGATAGTGTCCGGCTCTACAAAACAAGTTCCACATACCACCGTAGAAAGAATAATATTTCCGATCTGCTGACGTATTTGATATCATGACATCACGCCATGGCCCGGTTATTATCGAACCATTTTTCTCAACCAGCCTTGGCGCACATCGCGAGGCGGTTTCCTTGGCACGTCTTGTCGAAGCAGAGATCGTGTCCCCTTATCACGGGATTCTCATCAATACGGACGTGGGTAACCCAATCGTGCCCGTTGGTATGACTCCTCGATTATAGGCAAGTCCCAAACGGTCACGAGGAGGACGCTTGGTATTCACCCTCTTTATAAAGAGACCAAGGCCTATCCCTTTTTTATTCCTCGAACTCAATCGAATCCCTCCCCCGCCTCGAGTTCCAACACCCAAAGCTCGGTTCAGGTGCTTCAGACCTTCAGCCATGTCCGGATCCAACCCTCAAGGTCGGTGGATGCCCTCCTCCATCACGGAGGAAGACGTCAAAAAGTTAAGAGAGGCCAGGTTCTTGACCGGCGAGATCGCGCACCGGCTGCCTGCTCGAGGGCAGGCCATACCTACTCCCAAATTCGGCGAGAGCATTGTGTTCATATCTCACTTCCTTCGAGGGCTAAGCCTCGCTCTGGATCCCTTCTGAGGGGGCTCATGTTCTATTACGGGCTGGATTTCCATGATTTAGCTCCGGATTCTATTCTCCACATCTCGTCTTTTATCGTCGTGTGCAAAGCTTTCCTCCGCTTCACCCCTCACTTCGGCCGGTGGCTCAAGACCTTCCAAGTGGAGCCGAAGATGATCGAGGGGAGGCACGCGTAGTGCGGAGGTGCCGTAATAAGCAAAAGCATCGATGCCCCATGGCCCGAGGGTTCTTTCCAGGAGGTGTCCAGCTTATGGCAACAAGAATGGTTTTATGTCACAGCTCCCACGAGTACCAAATGGGTGGCTCCCCCTGCCTTTCGCTCAGGTCCCCCTCCACGACTAACGTCATGGATCAACAAGGGGCTGGACTGAGGGCCAGTAAAGGATGTGCCCATACTGCAGAGCCACATCCAAGATCTCCTCAAAAGAGATATTGATCTGGTCACAGTAACGCAAGTAATGTTACTTCGTCGAACCCTGCCCTGCAAACGTCGTCCCCTCCGTCCGTGGGAATTCAACCCGGAGGGACCGCGAGCTATTCAGCACTTCCTCGGCATGACGCTCGAGGATATGTAGAAATTGTACTTCAGACCACAAGTAATGTGTCCGGATACCATGAGGACGTGTGTCTGAACTGCAATCGTCCAGATACCCAAGTAAGTCGCCCTGTGGCCGAACACATTGTATTTTTATTCATCACAACATTATTCTGAAAAAGTCGCTCTTTGACCAGGACTGGATAGCAAAGGCGAAGATGATCAGGTGTCCGGCCCCCCTCCCCGAGGTCTCACCGGATCCGGTACTAGCCAGGATGTTGGAGCTCGCGCCTTACCAAGTGCCCTCAGGGGAAGATAAAGGTGGGAAGAAAGAGGCTGACGCCTCCACGAAGGAGGATAACCGGGGAGAAGAAGCCAAAGTTCCCTCTCCCCCAGAAAGGAAGAGGACCGCCTCTGAGGGTCCGGAGACAATAGTCTCCAAACGGGGGAAGAAATCTTCGCCAGAGGGTCCTACCCCAGGGGATACCCCGGCCGCACAGTGTCCGCCAGGGGATCAGCCCTCCATCAGGCTGTAAGTAAAAAAGAGGGGTTTAATAGTAAAAAACATCCCACTTTACCTTTGAGGAAAATAACCAAAACATTTGTCATGTAGTCCGGATCGTAGCCCTTCTCAGCAGAGTTCGTCTTCGGGGGATCTTCTTCCGAAGATGATGGAGAGTGAAACGCCTCCCCACGCCATCCCGCCTTACGAGGCGGGCGACCCCGAGGTGTCGTCTCGGAGGGCCTCTCCCGATCCAGCAAGGCCAGAGGGTAGTTCTTTGGCCACACGAAGTCCTCAGTATCCGGCTCTTGAAGGGAGCAACCGGAAGAGTCCGGCTCCGCCTGTTATGCGGTCGGACGCATTGAAGGATCTGCTAGGGCAGGCGGCTATCTCAGAAGCGCACCTTGCGCTAATGGGCGCGGTGGTTGAGAGGATTTTATCCGCCGAAAGCGGGTTGCATGAAGCCTTTATGAGTCTGCTGAAAGGTTTTGAGGTACGTGAACTAGTGTGTATTTTTTACAGTACCGCACATGTTTTAGATGTGCCATGTGCAGATAGTAGCCCCTGAGACTCTGGTTGCTGTCGAAAACGGCGGCAAACAGAGGATCATAGTCCCAGGTAACAATCCGGCCGTCTTCATATGAAGGTGGCGGGAGGTCCGGTGGCTAGCCGGACTGGTGAGGTCGCCGAGCTAACACGGCGACTTGATGCGGCAGATGCCGACATCGTGCTTGTCAACAAGCGGCTTGAAGAGCCGCAGGGTATGTAATTTCTCCAGTGATCAACATATCGTAAGAGGAGCACAATGCCAGTATCTTGAACATGTTGTGAACTGCAGATGGAGCTGCGGCAGTGGAGACCCTTCGGGCGGAACTTGCCCGAGCCAAAAAGCAAGCCAGGAGTAGTGATGAGGCCGCTCTGAAGGCGGCCGAAGAGCTGAGGGCCGAACAGGATACCCATTGCCAAAGTAAGGAGAGGATGGCCAAGATGGCCGTTGAGTTAAGTGGTGCCGCCGAACGATACCGGCTTCTGGATAAGGAAAGCCAAGCGAAGGCTACGGAGCTGGAGAAGGCCATGGTAGCAGCCAAGGAAGCCCGTTTGAAGATCAGAGCGTTGAAGGAGGAGCTACCTCAAGCTGGAGATATCGCGGCTGGGAAATCCTTCTTGCTGCAGATGAAGTTCGGAGATCCAAATTATGCCCCTCTTGACCAGTTATGGAGTGCTGCGGACGCGTATGCGGATCTGTCAGCCAGTGCGGCTGATGCAGCCGAGTACTTCAAGGATCAAAAAGATCATGAAGTGGAAAAGCTGTTCTGGTCGCAGTTCAATGGTCCAATGCGTCCGCAGCTGTTAAATGAGCGCATGACCGAATGGGCCGAGCTTCATAGGCTGTCTAGGCTTGCCATGGGGTCTGTTGTGGATCATCTGTGGCCGAGGGAGCCACGGACGATCAGCTATTTTGGTTTGGTGCAGCAGTTCCTTGGTGTCGTGCCGCGCATCGACGCTATGAAGAGGTCGGCGTGCATCGAGGGTGCGCGGATGGTGCTTGCCCGTGTCAAAACATGCTGGGCGGAGATGGAGGCCACCGCAATTGCAACCCCGAGTTTGGCAGTTAGCTGAATAGCTGCCGAGCACTACTTTGACGAGGTCCTTGAAGGCGCCCGTTCAATAGAAGCGCAATGCTCGAAGAATATTATGTTCTAATGACATGTATTCCCATTGAAAAACAATGTTTTACTGAATTATGTAAGGGCTATTTTTATACTTTTGCCTGAAAGTGTTATGATGCCTCCTGTGCGGCTGTTTATGTATATATGTATATAACCTGAAAGTTTGCAGTCGTCGGCTTCAGCCCCCACACATATAATGCGGGGGTGTTCGCAGAAGACGCGTGTTCACACTTGATCCAACATCTTGGTCCATTGAGGAGGTGATAGCGCAGCGAACTAGGCAATCAGACTATATTGTTTTAACGCTTTCAGTTAGCCATAGGAGTTTGACAGTGGGGCTACTATATAGCCCTGGTGGCTCCGCGCTCATCCGAATACGGGGCGCGGTCATGCCTGACCGGGAAACGGCCCTTCATTAATGCAGAGGAATCCCAAAGATTCCGATAAGTCATCGAGTGGTTGACCAGTCTCTCGCTTTATCATGACATCAGGGCCGCTTTCTCTCTTGAGGTGCTCGTCCGGGCTAGCCAGGGCACAATCGCAGTAGTTCTCCTGGTGCCACCTTAGCCGATAGAGCGGAACGTAAGGTAGCAAAACTCAGGAGCCGGGAAAACCCAACATGTGACCAAAGACATGATTAGGAGCTGATGCATATAAGGCCAAACTCGCGAGGCCGAATACTCCCTAAGGTATTCGGTCTTTGTAGTATATACCGGGCTAATCAATGCCCTTGGTAATGAGCCCCTAGTGTCCGGGTACGTGCAATATCCTGACGTGGCCACATGCCAAGAACGCCAGCATCCTTCTCGGTTATATTTAAAATCCGGAGGATGTGAGCAATGAAAGACAGTAAAAAAGGTTGACGCTGGGTCTTAATCTAAAGAGAAACCTTTCAACGGGTCCCTGCTGCACGTCTGCGCCTGTGTCTCCGTTGTGCCGTATCCTGGACGGGTGTAGCACGATTTTCATCTGTGAAAGAGAGAAACTTAGTTGAAAGTCATCGTGCAAAAAATTGGCTATAAATAAACCATATTAAAATTCGAGATGGGAAAAGTTGAGCCGTATTATCACTGGGAAGCCCCTGGTACTGCCTGGGAGGGTGTAACCATTAAACCGATCTCAAGTGTATCCAATGATTGTCCGGACCCGTCGAGCCGTGTCCGTGGTCTTAATGACCAGTCATATGTTCTGGTTGGTGAGGCCGTCTAGTGTTCGGCTGTTAAAGTAGCCGTACGTTCTTCTGCGCGAGAGAAGCACTCAACTTCCCATTTATTGTGATGATGCCATGCGGACCAGGCATTTTAAGCTTGAGTAAAGCATAATGCAGTATTGTATTAAAACGAGCGAAAGCCTCTCGTCCGAGTAGTGCTTGATAGCCACTTCGGAATGGAGCGATGTCGAAGGTTAACCTTTCGCTTCGGAAGTTGTCGGGCGAGCCGAACACAACCTCTAGTACTAGAGAGCCCGTGCACCGGGCCTCTGTGCCTGGTATTACTCCCTTGAAGGTAGTATTACTGTGGCTGATTTTTGTTGTGTTTATCGCCATTTTGCGAATGGTGTCTTGATATATCAGATTTAGACTACTGCCGCCGTCCATAAGGACTCAAGTGAGATGGTATCTGTTTATTATTGGGTCCAGCACCAGGGCACCTGATCCTTCAAGCCGGATACCTATTAGGTGATCCCCGCGATCAAAAGTGACCGGGCAGGCCGACCAGGGGCAGAACTCAGGGGTGACGGGCTCTATGGCTTGTGTATTTCGGAGTGCACATTTGCCTCTCCTCTTTGGCACGTGGATAATATTTACTGTTTTGACTTCTGGTGGGAATTTTTTCTGTCTCCCAGTGTCTTGCTGGCGAGGCATATCCTCGTCCTCGCTCGGAGTGTCCTCCCCCTTGTGTTCGGCGATTAGCTTGCCAGCCTGCTTGAAGACCCAACATTCTCTGTGGGTATGATTTGCAGGTTTGTCGGGGGTGCCGTGTATCTGACATAGTTTGTCTAGAATCTTGTTTAGACCGGTCGATCCATCTCTGTTGCCTTCAAAGGGCTTTTTCTGCTGACCCGGTCAAGAGCCTCTGAATCCGGCGTTTATCGCCGTGTTATCTAGGATGTCTTCTTTATTCCGGCGCTTGTTTTTACTGCGTCACGGCTTTCCATTATCGTCCTTGACCTCGGATGTGCTTGGGTTGCTGGTGCTGCTGCGGGCTAATCAGCTGTCCTCGCCCGCGCACAAGTGGGTCATGAGGCTTGTTAGGGCTTCCATTGTTCTCGGCTTTTGTTGGCCAAGATGTCTGGCAAGCCATTCGTCTCGAACGTTGTTGTCAGTGTCAAAACCGGCGGATCTCGGGTAGGGGGTCCCGTACTGTGTGTCTAGGCGGATGGTAACAGGAGACGGGGGACACGATGTTTTTACCCAGGTTCGGGCCCTCTCGATGGAGGTAAAACCCTACTCCTGCTTGATTGATCTTGATGATATAAGTATTACAAGAGTTGATCTACCACAAGATCGAAGAGGCTAAACCCTAGAAGCTAGCCTATGGTATGATTGTTGTTCTTGGTCCTACGGACTAAACCCTCCGGTTTATATAGACACCGGAGGGGGCTAGGGTTACATAGAGTCGGTTACAAGGAAGGAGATCTACATATCCGTATCGCCAAGCTTGCCTTCCACGCTAAGGGGAATCCCATCCGGACACGGGACGAAGTCTTCAATCTTGTATCTTCATAGTCCAACAGTCCGGCCAAAGGATATAGTCCGGTTGTCCGGATACCCCATAATCCAGGACTCCCTCAGTAGCCCCCGAACCAGGATTCAATGACGATGAGTCCGGCGCGTAGATTGTCTTCGGTATTGCAAGGCGGGTTCTTCTTCAAACACTGAGTACCTGTTAAATAGTGTCTGGCTTCTCGTAAATGTTGTGCTTCTTGGCTTCTGTGTCCAATAATGGCCACCTTCCACGTGTCTAGCGAATGTGGGAAGCCAGGGTGTTTTTACATTTACCACCCTAGCTATGTGAATGAACTGTCTATAAAAGAGACGATGATTCTCAGATCCAAACCACACCATCCTCCCTCAGCGAGCATTCATTGGAGCGCACCCGAAAAATCCATTCCAACATGGCCGGCCAGCGCAGCTCCTCCTCTCGCTCCCGCAGCCCCCAAGCCCGGAGATTGGGAGAAGTGTTTCGTCCTACACAGCCAATTAGTGAAGCTACAGACCCAGGGATTTCTCCCCCCAGCGTATATGGTCCCAGTTCGAGCCGGGGCTCGCCACCTATAATGGCGGGGAGCAAGCGGAGAGCTTTCCCAACCCCTCTAAGGGAGAGCGGGAATGCCTTGTCCCTTATTTGTTAAGGGGACTCAGATTTCCAATCCATCCGTTTCTCTGAGGGCTCCTGGAGTTCTATGGCCTCTGGTTGCACAACCTCACCCCTGCCTCCATACTGCACATCGCTGGTTATGTAGCCCTTTGCGAGCTATTTCTGGGCTGCGAATCTCATTTCGCGTTGTGGAAGAAGTTGTTCTGCCTTGTGCCCCGTACACAGAGGGGATCAATATATCAAGTGGGCAGAGCCGAAGTATGGCGCATCGCCGGGACCGGGTACCTATCCGGTACCCCGAAGAAGACGTCTGAAGACTGGCCTTCAGAGTGGTTTTATATGGAGGACGTCCCCCTTCCGGATCCTATTCGGATCGGCCTTCCCGAGTTTGATAATGCTCCTTTGAAGAAGCACCTGAGCTGGCGACCACGGAGCCCTCAGGAGGAAGATGATAGAGACGTTCTTTACCTGATGGGCCGGATAAAGGTATTGGCTCAATCAGGACTGACCATAACCGAGGTTATGTCAATATGCATTATGCGGGGGGTGCAGCCACTTCAATATCGAGGCCACCCTATGTGGGACTTCAACAGGGAAGATGATGCCACCCGCTGCGGACGTAAGGGGGCGGACTCAATTGCTTCCTAGCAAAAATCCTGTCCGTTTTGTACAAGGGAGAGGAAGAGGAATTCCTCCGCATCAAGCCACAGGATGGATTCTCCGTGTACAACCCTCTGAGTTGGGTAAGCTGCCACCTTTTATACTCACCCCTTCCGCGTTTTCGTAGCAAATATTTTATCTTGCCATTTCATCGCAGGAGCTGCGTAAGGCTGCAAGGGAGATCAATAGCCCACCTCCGCGACCAGAGGATCCTGAAAGGTCCCTCGACACCTGCCTTAAAGAGGATCCGAACATATTCGTGGAGCTGATTGACAGGGTATTCTACCAATTGAGCTGCGATGACGCCATGGTGGCCATTATAGCCGACGGCTACTCCCAGCCTCGCAGGTGAATGAGACCAAAGTCCCAACCTTTTGAAAAGGATTTCCTTTTATGCACTTCACCTACCATATACAAACGGAGTTTTATAGGGAATGCCCTCGGGACGCCACGCCGAGCCCGCGGCAACTCGCCAACAAGGGGCTACAAGGCCGGACAGGCTAAAAAGGAAGGCGGTCCGGACGGAGACGCCGACACAGAGGTATGATGCAACACCTCACTCCATGGTTGTTGTCTTTTAAAAACATAATAACACCCGTGTTTCCTAGAAGGAAGAACGCTCGCCGGAATATATCTGGAGAGGTCGCCGATCACGCCTCTACCAATCGGGCTCCAGGGCCGGACACAGAAGCGGAAGCTAACACGAGGCGCACGCCAGGATGCACCTCCGATAGAGGATGCGGATAAAGTATTTGCCACAAATTCCGAAGTGCAGAGCGCCATGAATCACAGGCGTCGCCGGGCCGTACTCTGCGACGCATGTTTCTCCCAAGAGGCTTTCAATGCCTTCAACTCAGGAGACGCGTACATCCGTGCTGCTCAAAAAATCTTGCCAGAGCCACGGATCAGTATGTAAAGGATATACGGGTAAGAATATTTGATGATTATGTATAGCAGTAGCCCCTGAGACTTGAAACAGTTGGCACAACTGATTTGAGGATCATTATTTGTGCAGGTTCTTTCAGAGAAGAATACCCAATTGTCTCATGAGCTTGAAGAGTGCAAGGCCCAGCTACGGGCCGCAATTGCCGCAGTGAAGGAGTCCGAGAAGGCCTCCTCTGGTAACACTTGTTTCAAAGAATGATAGGTACCATATAGAGTGCGGTATTCCTGCAAATCTGACAATAAATATTGCAGATGACGCCGGAGTGAATCCGGATGAGCAACATGCCGTACGGCAGCTAAAGGCTGGCGAGCGCGTGCTTACAAAAGTTAGGCAGGAGAAAAACGATCTCCAGGATGCCAATACCCAGCTGAGCGTGGAACTAAATGATGTTCGCGCCCAGCTGTCGTACTCCGTGAAGGAGAATAAGCGGCTTCGACGTGGCATTTTCAGTAAGTGCTTGAGCGAACTTTTAAAAAGAATTCGGCAAAGAAGCCAGCTAACAGAGTTATGTCTGTAGGTATGCTGACGGGTCATCCCACGGATGAGATGCCTGGGTCTGCACGAACAAGTTCGGCAGGTGATGCAAGGTATTGCCCAGGCCTTGTGGCCATGCGTTTCCCTGCCCGAAGGCCTTGGAGAACTTACGGAGAAGCTCAAGGGAACGCGATGGCGTTTCCGATTATGGAAGGTATCGGCCTGCCGTCAAGGTGCTAGGGAAGCCTGGGCCATGGTGAAGATGCGGTATACCAAGGCTGACCCAAACCACATGGCCGAGGTCGGACCTGTGGGGCCCGATGGGAAAGAAATCCCTGTCAGTTTGGTGTATCACCAAGTAGAATTAGCCGCAATGTATTCCCAACAGGATTGTAGGCTAGACAGCCTATTGGATGGTATAGAAGAGGAATTTAGTCAGTCTAAATGACTATGTAATTAAAGTGACATGTATAATGCCTTCTAGCCGGATTGTAAATCATTTGTCATGGCGGACCTTTTCGCTTCATCCTCGGGACCCGATAGTCCGGAGTGTATCCGAATACCCGCTTAGTTATATAAGAACTGGGGTATG
This sequence comes from Aegilops longissima, assembly GCA_021605205.1. NCBI lineage: Eukaryota > Viridiplantae > Streptophyta > Magnoliopsida > Poales > Poaceae > Aegilops > Aegilops longissima. The sequence goes on along the minus strand of CM038677.1, from coordinate 192,011,760 downwards.
CGTGGAAACCAGGCGTAGGTGTCATTTGTGCTTGAACAGCAAGTACCCAACTAGTTATGTTATATTACATGGGTAGTAAGAAACATCTTCCATGGAGAATAGTTCCGTCAAGGGTTCCTTTCCCTGGGTACGCATGCCCTAAAGTGCATGTCCGGACTGCGAGAAGAGACGCAGGAAAAACATCTGGGGGCACATATGGAAAATAAATAAAAATTATCTTTTGTTCACCGACCGAATATTCCCTTAAGAAAGCTAGCTTTCGGCTTCACCCAGTCTGAGGTACACATCCGGCTGACCCGGCAGTAACAATCGCAGAGGTGCTCCCCTTATGCCCTAGCCGAATTAACGAGAACGTAGGGCATAAATACAAGAGCCAGGCAACCTAGCTTGGCCAAAACTTAAGTCATATCGATGCATATAATGGTGAAGAAAAGGTACATGCGGAAGAATAACACATGTGCGGGGCATGAAGCCCATATAAGGAATTAAGCTTCTGTGTAAGAAGCCCTCAGGTATAATGAGCACGGATAGCGTGTCAATAGTGTGCAAGCAAGGCACAAGTTGGCCCTTGAAGGCCATGAGAAAGGAAAAAGAAAGAAAGAAAGAAAGAAAAGACAGATACTGTATATGCAAAAAATGGACACAGGAAGGAGACGAACATAGAGTCCGGCACTAGGCGTAGAATCTTCGGAGCCTGGCTGCGTTCCATGGGTTCGGCTGAAGTCAATTATCCGATGCATCCCGCAGACGGTACGCTCTGCCGTTCAGAACTTGGTCAATAATGAAGGTACCTTCCCATTTGGGCTCGATCTTGGACTTTTTCTTCTCCGGCAGGTGCAGAACTAGCTCGCCAACGTTATAAGTATTGGCCCGTACTTCTCTGCTTTGGTATCTTCGAGCCTGTTGCTGATAGAATGCGGAACGGGCTTTTGCCACGTCATGCTCCTCCTCCAGGGTGTCCAGACTGTCCTGCCGATCGAGCTCGGCTTCTCTTTCTTCGTACATGCGCACTCGAGGTGAGTCATGAATTATGTCGCAGGGCAGAACCGCCTCTGCGCCGTACACCATAAAGAAAGGTGTGTATCCGGTAGTACAATTCGGCATGGTCCGCAGCACCCAGAGTACGGAGTCGAGCTTCTCTACCCAGTGCGTGTTAGATTCCTTTAAGGACCACACTAATCTGGGTTTGATGCCACTCATGATAAGACCATTTGCTTGCTCAACTTGACCGTTAGTTTGTGGGTGATAGACAGAAGCATACTCGAGCTTGATGCCCATGTTGCTGCACCAGAGTTTTACCTCGTCGGCCGTGAAGTTCCTGCCGTTGTCAGTGATGATGCTGTGGGGGACGCCATAACGGTGTACAACCCCGGATATGAAGTCTTTGACCGGTCCGGATTCGGCCGTTTTAACAGGTTTGGCTTCTATGCATTTGGTGAATTTATCCACCATGGCCAGTAAGTATTTTTTCTTATGGGTTCCCCCTTTAAGGGGTCCAACCATGTCAAGCCCCCAGACCGCAAAGGGCCAGGTAATGGGGATTGTTTGGAGGGCGGTGGGTGGCATATGGCTTTGGTTTGCAAAGAGCTGGCAACCGACGCATCATTGGACCAAGTCCTGTGCATCTGCCCGGGCCGTCGGCCAATAAAAACCTGTACGGAAGGCCTTGCTTACAAGGGCCCGGACTGCGGCGTGGTGGCCGCCGAGTCCAGCGTGAATTTCTGACAAAAGCTTCCGCCCTTCCTCTTCGGAGATGCACCTCTGAAGGACTCCGGTAGTGCTTTTCTTATACAACTCTCCCTCGTGGACCCTGTAGGCCTTAGACCGCCGCACTATGCAGCGTGCCTCATTTTGGTCCTCGGGAAGTTCCTTCCTAGTTAGGTAGGTCTAGAATGGTTCTGTCCACGGGGCGATGATGGCCATTATTACGTGGGCTGAAGGTGTTATTTCGGTGGTAGAGCCTCTGATTACGTCAGAGTGTTCTGTATCGGGCATTGTGGCCGGGTCCATACTATTGTTACCGGTGTCCCCTTCCCACACCACGGATGGCTTAAACAGCCTCTCCAAAAAGATGTTGGGGGGACTATATCACGTTTTGCACCAATGCGGGCGAGGATATCCGCCGCCTGATTGTTTTCCCGAGCCACATGGTGAAATTCAAGCCCCTCGAACCGAGCTGACATCTTTAGGACGGCGTTGCGATAGGCCGCCATTTTCGGATCCTTGGCATCGAAGTCTCCATTTATTTGGGATATTGCAAGGTTCGAATCCCCACGCACCTCCAGGCGTTGAATGCCCATGGAATCTACCATCCGAAGACCATGTAACAGGGCCTCATATTCGGCTGCGTTGTTGGAGTCTGTATACAGTATCTGGAGTACGTATTGAACCATATCTCCTGTTGGGGACGTCATGTCACATCCCTAGCCTTATCTTGCACTAGGCTAGCACTTGTCTGTTGCATCGTGTTTAAATTATTTTGAAACTTGAAATGGGGATGATAAACCCTAGCACTAAGATTAAATCAAATAGGATCAATCATAAAATATTTTCAATGGACCCAGAATGCTTTTCAGAAAAGTTCATCATTTTTGAATTGGTTTAGAACCTCTGCCAAAAATGGTGCACATTTTCTAGGCCACTCTGGATTTTTGAATTAATTCATTAAGTATTTGCATTTGGGCATTTAATTCCTATAAATATTTTAATTGCCCAAATAATGCTGATAATGGTTGAGGGCTGTTGGAAATAATTTCATAAGTGCCCACCATTATTTTCAGCATTTTATCAAATGGTTTATTATTTTTACTAAATCAAAACAAAACATAAAAATAGAAAACTGAAATAAAAAGAAGGATGAAACCTATCTAACTCACGTGTAGCCACCGGTGGCCCAACAGACCGCCCAGCTAGGCCCAGCCCACCTCCTCCTCTCTCCAAGCTGTCTTCAACCTCTGCCCGGTGAGGGCGGTGCGTGCATCCCGTGGCCAAAGACGCCCTGACGGCCACCGTCGGCCACCTCCCGCTGCTTTGCTCTTTCCCTCGTCGCCTGGACCTCCCTTGCGACGCCACGCTGCCCCTGTGCCCTCTCACTCTCTCCCGTCGCTCTCTCCTCCTCTACTCTCCTCCCTCCTTCGCACCCGCGCGCCGACGCCGCCCGCCGCTGCCATCACGGCCACCGACCACCCCTCGCCCTGCCGATGAGGCCAGAAGCTCCGTCGCATCGTCCTCGACCTCCTCGCTGAGCTACGCAACGCCGGACGCCCTGAAGCCTCGCCAATGCCGCCGTTTCCGACCTCGGTTGCCGGAGATCCCCGTCGTCGTTTCGCCGGACCCCGTGCCTCCCCTGCCTCGCCAGAAGCACCAGATGAACCGCGGTGAGCCGCTGTACCGTTTCCCCCATGACCCGTTGTCCACCTCGCTCTCTAACCGCATCACCCACGGGAGCCGAACGCTCCCCGCCGCCGGCCATGGCACCGCCGTAGCTAGAGCGCACCCACGACGCATTCGAGCCTGCCCCTGTGTTCAGCGAGTCCGCAGGACTCTGTAGCAACCCGCAGCTCCTCCTCCCGTGCCCCAAAACGCAGTGTTCGAGCATGCCCGTACTCCGGCCGCCGCGGACGTGCTCGCCGCCGTTGTTCCCGGCCACCCCAGCACCAAACACCGCCACCATTGGATGCGCCACATCGCCTTGACTACCGTAGCACCCACCGCGATCAAAGCGTGGCGGAGCAGCGTTCCGACGCTCTCCGTCGTCTCGCCTCGCCGGCGACTCGACGCCGCAGGTTTGACCCTCGCTGACCATTGGTGGTGGGCCCGGTTTGACCCCTGGTCATCGACGCGTGGGCCCTGTGCCACTAACTAAACTAGGTTAGTATTAGTTTAACGCTAACTAATATCGATTAGTTAAACTAACTCTTGACACGAGGCCCATGTGTCGATTCGACCTGGACCAGCCTGTTGACCATCGGCGTCACACAGACGTCATGTTGTATAATAAACCCCTTTTACGGATTTTAAATAAATCTAAACGATTTATTTATTTCAGAAAATAGCTAAACTTCTAAAAAATCATAGTAATTCAACCGTAGCTCCAAATCAAATATTTTATATATGAAAAATTATTAGAAAAATTCAAGGAATCCATCTGTACCATTTTAATGCATGTTTGAACAATGTTGTCCTCTGTTTTGGACAAAACAAATAAAGGGCATTTAAATAATCATATATGGAGTTGGAATTTGAATCATGTATTCAAACCAACTTCATTTAAATCATAGCTAGATGCATTAGCTCAAATCACAGCATATTGCCATGTCATGATCATGCATCATATTGTGGCATTGCATTGATTTTGTTCTTTCTCGATTGTTCGTGTTTGTCCCTCCCCAAAGAGACGACGCGTCGAAGCGATGAAGAACTATATTATCTTCGAAGTGCCGAGCAAGCAAAACCCCTTGTTCATTACGATATAATCCCACTCTCTCGCCTCCTGCTCTCTTTTACTGCATTAGGACAACAACGATTCATCATTACTTGCTGCGGTAGCTGAACCCCTTATCCTCTGCATGACCTGTCATTCCACGGTAAATAGATGAAACCCACTAGAATGAGTAGGAGTTGTTTGAGCCTGTTGTGCCTACTCATTCATGCTTGTTTGTTATGCCTGCCATGCTTAGAGTTGAGTCAGGTCCGATTCATCGGGATGAATCGGAGGTGTGTGAACATGTCCCTGTGCGTGAGCTAAGTGTATGAACACGATTTGGTAAAGGTAGCGGTGAGAGGCCATGTAGGAGTACATGGTGGGTTGTCTCATTGCAGCCGCCCTCGTGAACCGAGTTCTGTGTTTGTGATCTGTTAGATATAACTACGAGTGTAAACCGCCTCAAGGGGCCGGGTTACCTCGCCCATAATTAGGGCCACGGAGGAGGCCCAAAGCCCGTAGACGGATTAGGGTCCAGTCATGTAAACCGCCTTAATCTTGTAACTTGAGCTGTAAGATAAGAGAGAAGAGACCCAGCCGGACACTTGTATGAGCCGGATCGGGACTCAGAGACCGGTTGGCGTCAACTGTCGTATATAAGGGGCGACCGGCAGCGGATTAAGGATGACAATTCGAGGCTTAGGCGGCTATTGCTCCCTAGTCGTCAAATCACATCAATCCCATCACAACTAGACGAGGCTTTTCCTTCATCGAAGGGGCGAACTAGTATAAACTCCCGTGTCTTTGTGTCCTTTAACCCTCTAAGTTAACCCGCACGATGGCCCTGCGACTAAGTCCTTTCACGAGGACATCTGCTGTGACAATTCCACGACGGTTGGCGCCCACCGTGGGGCTATCGCACGACAGTTTGATGATCTTAGAGGGCAAGTTCGAAGGACTCGAAGGCTGCGCTGTGGGCGGATGACCAAGAGTCGTCGCGGCAAACTCTACATCGACGATGCGGATCGGGCCCGAGGCGGCTCGATTGAGTACTGGTACCGGGTCCCTTTGGTGGCATACGTTTTCATCGGCAAGATCGGCGAAGCAGGCCTGGGCGGGCATCCTGACCGACTTCGCCGAGACGGCTCAGCGGGCGAAGAAGAGTCCTGCCCTGGCTAAACCGGGCTGTCAAGTGTGCTTTCGTGGGAGTCGCCCACGCAGACTATGAGGGCGGATCAGCATCCGGCAGCGAAACCGTTGTCTACTCGGCGACGAGTCATCCACCGGAGAAACCGAAGTCTTTGTACCAGCTGCAAGATGGCGGATCGGGGCTATTCCGACGGAGAGAGTATTCCGACTCCTTTGATCTGCCCAGCCGGTTGGAATATTCATGGCGGTACACAAGCGGCGCTTCACTCTTGACATGGCGCCCATCGTCGTCGATTCAGCAGCGGTGGTGGCAGCCGGGGAAGGAGGCCCTGTGCGCCCGCCGGCTCAAGTTCTATCAGAGTTATTTGACGCATTGGCTGCGCTCATGGCGGAGGCTAACCCGGCGGATCAGGACCTGCACAACACAGAGATTGCAAGGGTGAAGGAACAGATCGCTAAAGCTAAGGCGGATCTGGCAGCCGCGGACGTGAGGATGGCGGTGGAACGGGCCGCTTTGGATGCACAGGCTTATAGGCTCATGCTGGATCAGAGTGCATCACATGAAGTCATGAAAAGGAAGTACAGATCCCGTTTGCCTTCGGTTTTCGAAGGAAGAGAGCTCTTCAATACCCTAGGGGCAGGGACCAGTAATCCGCCACCGGTGGTAAACCGGCCGGAAGCACCTGGGACGGCCGCGCCGGTTCAGCCCCGTGTGATAGACCTGCCTCGCCATCACACCGGCGCGCCCCAGACTGTGCAGACACCTCCGGGTCACTACTCCAACCCGATGGATAACCTTGTTGCGGATGCGGCGCGATTGGAGGCGATTCCGATCGAGGGCGATTCACCACAGGCGGTAGAAACCCGCCGGGTTAAGGATCTCCTCAGAACGGCCCTGGCTCAGCAGGAAGCATATTCATACAGTCGGGATCGGATCCACTCCACCCCCCGCCCAAGCCGGAATTATAGCCGGCGCGCAGATGAACCGGCCGTGTCAAGCAACGCGCAGCACGGTCCGCCTCGAGGCAACAACCCGGCCGGTGGCTTCAAGACGCCAAGTGGTGGTGGACGGGCCAGGCACGCAGGGAGGCCGAAAGTTAGCAGCGCAACATGAAGACCATCAGCTCGCGCCGTTCGTCCGACCATCTTGAACCGGGGTCACGCTCGCTCATTGGGGTGCCTTGCCTCGCCCCCGCTTTACGCAATGTGCGTTTGCCTAAGGACTTCAAAGGCCCCGCAAGGTGCCCAATTACACCGCCGATTTGGCTCGAAGCGTGGATAGAAAGCTATGAGATGGCCATGGAGATGCTGGATGTGGGACGAAGCTGCGTGCGAAGTATTTCACCATGATGTTGGAAGGTACGGCCCGTGCATTTGGTTGAAAAATTTGCCACCCAACTCAGTTAGTTTGTGGACTCGCCACGGACCCGGTTCATTCAAAATTTCAAAGACACTGTAAACAGCCCATGTCGTGGTGGATTTGGCGGCTTGTGTCGGGAAGAGGGAGAATCAACAACACATTGTGCGCCCGCGTTTGAGAGGTTTTACATTCATCGGATCGGATCAACCCTGATTCCGCTTATCTTAACCCTAGAAGCCAATTGCCGGTTCGAACCGTTGAAGTTAAAGCTGGGTCGCATGAAGCGCGTTTTGCAATGACATGGGCACGCTCATGGGCGTTTTGGTAAAGTATGCTGATTCTGATAGTACCAAGGATCCCGAGTTTGAGGATGACAAAGTAGGGAAGGGAAAGCAGAATAGCAACTCCAGAGGCCAGCAACATCATTCGGCAGGCAATGGGGGAAACAAGCGTAAGGCTAACGGTAACATGGGCTTCAGAGCTAACACCAACGCAAGCAGGACAAGGGTCGGCGGCGCAAAGGTAAGCAATCAAACCGGGCGGTGCACAAGGTCACAATCCGGAGCGTTTGAATTACCTATTGAATCAACCTTGTCCGAAGCATGGGACGAAGGAGACACCGGCGAACCACCTCTGGAAAGATTGTTATATTATGCAGGAGTTCAAAAATTCTAATGCTTTCCGGTATGATCAAGGGCCCGGCGGCGGTTCAGGGTCCGCCCCGGGTTACGGTGGAGGAAGTTCCGGCCCAGGGTTCGGTGGTAATCCGGGCGGGCAAGACAATCAAAACAATCAGAATAATCAGAACCAAGGGGGTTACAATCAACAACAGCAGCAGTCGGGTTACCAAAGTAATCCAAAGCAGTTAAACGGCGGACAGTACCATGTTTTTACCACCAGCTTGGACAGGCGAGACCGGAAACTTCAGAAGCGGGCGGTCAGTGTTGTTGAACCGGCCGCACCGCATTACCTGCGCTGGTCAGAGCAGCCTATTATATGGAGTAGAGAGGATCATCCTCCCCGGGTTTACAATCCGGGTCAGCTAGCCCTAGTAGTGGCACCTCAGGTGGGAGGATACAAGTTCACTAAAGTGCTTATGGATGGAGGAAGCAGATCAACATCTTGTACTACGAGACTTTCCGACGATGGGGTTGACGGATAGGCATCTCAGCCGCCCAAAGACGGTATTTCACGGTGTGGTGCCCGGCAAGTCTGCGTACCCGGTCGGTAAGATAGCTTTGGATGTAGCTTTTAGAGATGAACATGACTCCAGATCGGAAACATTGACGTTTGAGGTGGTGAAAATCCAAAGCCCTTACCACGCCCTGTTTGGGCGGCCGGCTTATGCTAAGTTTATGGCACGGCCTTGTTATGTTTATTTGCAGCTGAAAATGCCGGGTCACAAAGGGACGATAACGGTTCACGGGAGCCGCCGGATTGCGTTGGAGTGCGAGGAAGGTGATGCGGCTTATGCCGAGTCGGTTTGTGCCACCGAAGAGTTAAAGTATTATAAAGACAATGTTGATCCGGCGGATATGACCCCGTTGAAGAAGCCAACTACAGAGCACGATCCGGATTTGAAGTTTAAGTCGGCGGCTGAGACTAAACTTGTTGATTTTGTGCCCGGTGATTCGTCCAAGCAGTTCACCGTCAGTGCTAACTTGGATCCTAAATAGGAAAGCGCGCTCATCGAGTTCATCCGTGAGAATCGGGACATTTTTGCATGGAAGCCTTCTGACATGCCAGGTGTACCGAGGGAACTCGCTGAGCACACTCTTAATGTCGATCCCAAGTACAGACCGGTAAAGCAGTTTCTTCGCCGGTTTAACGAGGAAAGGCGCAAGGCCATTGGAGAGGAGGTTGCCAGGCTCTTAGCGGCAGGGTTTATCGTTGAAGTTTTCCATCCAGAGTGGCTTGCTAATCCGGTGTTGGTCCTTAAGAAGAATGGCACTTGGCGCATGTGTGTGGATTATACAGATCTTAACAAGGCTTGTCCAAAGAGATCCTTCGCCCCCCCGTATTGACCAGATTATTGATGCTACGGCGGGTTGTGAGCGTTTGAGTTTTTTGGATGCATATTCCGGATATCATCAGATTAAGATGGCGGTTAAGGACCAGGAGAAGACGGCGTTTATCACCCCTTTTGGAGCTTTCTGCTATGTATCTATGCCTTTTGGGCTCAAGAGCGCCCAAGCAACTTATCAACGCTATGCATGTAATTGCTTGCATAAACAGATCGGCCGTAATGTGCATGCTTATGTGGATGATATTGTGGTTAAGTCAAGGAAGAAGGAAACACTGATTGAGGATTTGAGAGAAACCTTTGACAACTTGCGGGTGTACAAGATGATGCTCAACCCGGCCAAGTGTGTTTTTGGTGTTCCGGCAGGCAAGTTATTGGGTTTCCTTGTGTCCAACAGGGGAATTGAAGCTAATCCGGAGAAGATTACAGCTATCACCTCCCTGGCTAAGCCAAGGTGTATCAATGATGTCCAACGTTTGGCAGGTCGGATTGCTACGCTAAGCCGGTTTATTAGCCGCCTATGAGAGAAGGCCATTCCTTTGTACCAGATGCTGAAGAAAACGGATCAGTTCGTCTGGAGTTCAGCCGCTGATGAAGCATTGGAGGACTTAAAGCGGCAGTTGGCCAACCCGCCTGTTCTCGCCGCTCCCATTGACAAGGAGCCGCTCCTGTTATATGTTGCTGCTAATGCCGGGCGGTCAAGCAGTAGCCATTGTAGTGGAGCGGAAGGAGGCAGGAAGGAGTATCCGTTCAACGGCCGGTTTATTACATCAGCGAGGTCCTCATTGAGTCTAAACAAAGATATCCGCATTGGCAGAAGCTGGTATATGGAGTTTTTATGGCAAGCCGGAAGCTGAAGCAATATTTCCAAGGGCACCCCATCACAGTGGTCAGTTCAGCTCCTTTGGGTGATATCATACTGAACCGGGAGGCGACTGGCCGGATTGCTAAGTGGGCTATAGAACTTGGGCCGCACGGTTTGAGGTATGTGCCTCGGACGGCAGTAAAGTCTCAGGCACTTGTGGATTTCATTAATGATTGGACGGAGTTGCAAGCGCCTGAAGAAAAGCCGGATCATACCTATTGGACCATCCACTTTGATGGGTCCAGGCAATTGGAGGGCTCGGGGGCTGGAGTCGTATTAACTTCCCCACGAGGTGACAAGTTCTGTTACGTTCTTCGCTTAATGTTCCCCTGTACTAACAATGCAGCCGAGTATGAGGCTTTGCTCCATGGTCTCCGGATGGCTAAGGAGATGAATCTAAGCCGGGTTAAGTGTTTTGGTGACTCGGACTTGGTGGCCCAGCAAGTATCAGGTACTTGGGATTCCAAAGATCCACTCATGGCTGCGTACCGTCGGGAGGTGGATATTGTTGCAGGACATTTTAAAGGATATCAGGTGGACCATGTGGACCGTCGGAAGAATGAAGCGGCGGATGCTCTAAGCCGGCCGGGCTCTCAACGTAAACCGTCCCGCCTAATGTCTTCCTTGATGTCTTGCACAATCCGCCGCTTAAGCTTCCCGATGAAGTTGATTTGGCTGTTCCTGATCCGGAGGCTCGGTTGGTGGCGGACCTTGCATGTCATTCGGATTGACGCCCCTTATTTGGCATACATGAACCGGGGCGAGTTACCAGAAGATGAGACGCTGGCCCGACAGATAGTTCGGCGGTCTAAGTCTATGACTATACATAAGGGCGAGTTGCATCGTTGCAGCGTGTCAGGGGCGTTTCAGCGTTGTGTGTCCCCTGAGGAAGGCCGTGAGATATTGCGTGAGATCCATGAAGGGGATTGTGGTCACCACGCCGGTTCAAAATCCTTGGTGGCCAAAGCGTTCCGCCACGGTTTCTATTGGTTGACTGCCCATGCTGATGCGGAAGATCTGGTCAGACGATGTGATGGTTGCCAAAAGTTTTCCAGACGTGCTCATGTACCAGCCCAAGAACTGAGGATGATTCCAATTACTTGGCCGTTTGCAACTTGGGGGCTGGATATGGTTGGACCTTTCAAAAGGTCCAAAGACAAGAAGACCCACCTGTTGGTGGCAGTCGATAAATTTACCAAGTGGGTTGAGGCTGAGCCTGTTAGCAAGTGTGACGCAGCCACGGCGGTTCAGTTCATCAAAAAGGTGATTTTCCGGTTTGGGTTTCCACACAGTATCATCACGGACAATGGCACCAATTTGTCCAAGGGAGCCATGAAGGAGTTTTGTGAACGAGAGCACATCCGGCTTGATGTTTCTTCAGTAGCCCACCCGCAGTCCAATGGTCAAGCGGAACGAGCTAATCAGGAGATCTTGAGAGGTATTAAACCCCGGCTTATGGTCCCTTTGGAGAGGACGCCGGGTTGTTGGGTAGAAGAGCTACCATCTGTGATATGGAGTATCAATACTACCCCTAACAGATCCACTGGATACACACCATTTTTTATGGTCTATGGAGCGGAGGCGGTCCTTCCCTGCGATATCCGTCATGACTCGCCCCGCGTGGCGACTTATGTTGAGGCCGATAGTGAGGCAGCACGGCAGGACGATTTGGATCGACTGGATGAAGAGCGAGATATGGCGGCTGCTCGTTCGGCGATTTACCAGCAGGACCTTCGTCGGTATCACAGTCGGCGAGTTAGAACAAGAACCTTTCAGGAGGGAGACTTGGTGCTTCGGCTCATTCAAGACCAGACAGATATGCACAAGCTATCCCCACCTTGGGAGGGGTCCTTTGTGGTCAGCAAGAATCTGTACAACGGGTCATACTATCGATTGATGTTCGAGAGCGAAAAAGACTCACGACGCCGAAGAGGAGACCAACAGCCGTGGAACATAGCTCAACTTCGCCTTATTATACCCGAGCCATCGGCTCCACTTATGTACATATTAAGACAATGTATATATTATGAATAAAAGCAATAAACCGGATCCTCGGCTAAAGCGGGTATCCGTTACGTAAAAGTCCGGTTTGGGTACATGGAGATGTTGTTGCAAATGGCCTCCGGTTTAACCCTTGGTCTTGCTTTTGAAGTTTTGTCACTTGGGGCTTGGTCGTGTCCGAACCAATGCTACACCTTTTGATGGGCTAAAGCCACCAGATCACTTGGGGACATGGTCACGTCTGAACCAACACGCCTCTTGGTCGGCCTAAGGCCATAGAATCACTTGGGAGCTTGGTCGAACCCGAACCATTGCCATGCCACTTGATCGGCATAATGCCACGATTTCAGTTGGGGACCTGGCTGCCTTGAACCATCGCTACACCTTATGGGGAGCTTGGTCCTGTCCGACCATGGTAACACCATCTGATCAGGCTCAGTACAGCCTCTTCTTGCAAATGGTTTTTATCATTGCCTTTGCTTCCATGTGGTTTTCGTACCAGTTATTTGAGTTTTATTTACCTTCTTAAACCGACAACCTTTTTTAAACCGGATTCAGGTTGTCAGTTCACGGACTAAAGTCTATTTTTTTTAATTCGGCGGTTTTGTTCCGCTTTGATTTTTTCTGTTAACATCCCATTATGGGGTAACAGGGGGCTTGCTATGCCCGAAACGGTTTACACGGTAAACCGGCATTCTAAGCGCGGGAGTTGTTTTCTCCTTTGACGGTCATGGTTTATACAACCTCCGCCTCAAGATTGGCTAAGCCAACTGCGTGCCCGACATTTGGCGGTATTTTTGTATCATACAGTTTGGTCATATACATCCATATTTTCTTATATAAATATATATAAGCGTCACAAGCCATTTGGCGACACAAGCCGCCGTGGCGGTTTAAAGAATTTGTGATTGCGGTAATTAAGTTGACGGTTCATCAATCCACGATGTCGTGATCACCATGCAAAGGATACGATCGAGGTCATAAAGGCGTTGTTCAAAACAAAGTGCTGACTATCCTATTACAAAGCCTTCCAAGGCCTGGTGTTTCGCGTGGCGTTATGACTAGCAGTTCCGGAGGTGTCACCCAGCTTGACGGATTAGGCTTCTTCGCCAGGTTGACGTGAGGTAGAGGGGGCGCCTGGCGTCGGTTCAACTTCTTCCTCTTCATCACCCAAAGCCCGGAAGTCATTGGTAGACCAGTCAATCCGGGTTAAGGTCTGAAAGACAGCTTCTTCACTTATCAGCTCAGCCGGATCAACGTCAGGGGCATAAGTGTGCTTACGGATTGGAGGAACAAGGCTCGCACTTCAGAATGACAAACTCCACCCGCTTGTTATTTGCGTCATAAAAGAGCGGTGAACCGCCAGTTGGCTTCGCCGCCGATTGACTCGCCAATGACGATCTCCTTTGTTATCCGCTTGAGGCCTCGTTATCAAAGGCTTCACCGTTTTCTTGAGCGCTGGGGAAACCCTTGGCTATGTCGGCGGATCAAGATCCGCTATCCACGCCTTTGGCGCGAGTCGAGCGATGAGGGTGCCAGCCGGGCGCGGATCGCTTCAACTCTTCAAGCTGCCCGGAACCATGGATAGCGGTCCGGTGTCTCTCGATCGTGGACGGCGCCGTGTTGTCGTATGATGTGGCACATATGACTCGGCTGGCGCCGTATACAGCTGCTCAATCAGCGTATAAGCGGCCTTGAGCTTCTTCCGCACATCGAGCCCATATCGCTAATACGCTTGCCTGCACGGTTTCGCATAACTCAGGTTAAACCGCGGAAATATCAAAATTGAGATAATCAGTGCAAATTTTCTTACCAAAGACTAGCAGAGGTCATGGCATGCACTTGGCGCTTGAGTCCGGTAAGCTCTTCAGTCACCGGTTTAAGGGCTGCTTGACTTCTTCCGCCCGTTTTTTCAAACCGGCCTTCTCGGTGTCCCAGTTGGCCCATTCGGATTTATACCACTCCTTCAGCTGTTCCATAGTGGCCAAGGCAGTTTTCAATTCGTCCTTGGCCTTAGTGGTTTCTGCTTGTTGAGTTTCCAGATTGGCTCGCAGGTCCTTGAGTTGCACGGTTTCTTGGTATATTTCATTACGTAACAAAGGGAGCACGTTAGTTGTTTCATTATAAAGTCCCAAGCACAATATAAATATTCACCTTGGCACTTGGGGCTAATGGATAGTTGATCTCAGTTTGCTATGAGGATACGAAATTAAGTCCGGTTTAACTATGCTAAGTTGAACCGACCCTTTGGGGGCTACAATCTGCAGTTTAAAGCGTATGTTCTTTATGCAAAGTTAAGTCCCGGTTTAACTATGCTAAGTTGAACCGACCCTTGGGGGCTACTATACAGCCAAAGTACAAGAAAGACATAATTCATTACCTCATAGCGGTCCTTCATACGGTTTACCAGACCAGCTTCAAAGTCACGGCTGGTATAGAGCCGGTTCAGAAACCCGGAGTGAAGTTCTTGGGCAGAGAAGTTGTCATAAGCTGATGATCAGTTTTCCCCTTATCTTTACTCATAGTGGCAGACTCGTCCTTGGCGCTGTGTTTTGCTAAAGCGAACGGTTGGCCAGGAGTGGTGAAGCCAGTGCCCGTCACAATAACATTATCATTTTTTTTGACTGGGCTGGCTGGATTGGCGGTCTTGTTTGGGCTTGGTGCCTTCATACTCTGGCTCAGCGGTTCAACAGTTACGACCCGCTCTGTGGCCAGACTCGGTGGAGCAGGATGCGAGGTTTCCACTTGGGCCTCCGGTTCAGTTTCTGGCGGATCAGCAATGTCGTCTCGGTACAATTCGCCAGAGCTATTTTTGGTGACTTCAGGATTTTCATGGGTTTGCTCTGGGGTCTTTTCCGGATCAACATCCGCAGTAGGATCAAGGGTTTTCGCTTTCTTACTCAAGCGAGCCTTGGTGCTGCAATATTCAGAATTGGATTAAGACAAATCGACCAAGGCAATTGTAAACCGAATTGACGGACAGCAGTTACGTACCCTGCGGCAACTTTCAGCGGAGGCAGTTGCGTGGTTGATGAACCGCCAGAAGAGTTGGAAGAGGCCTGATAATTCGGGTCAGACGGATTGAGAGGACATCGGAAGAAACCTTTTAAGGGATAACGCCGGAGAACAAGTCACCTCGGGCGGCGCTTCCGGGTTGGTGTGTCCAGTAAACCGGATGAGGTAATCCGTTGGCCCTTCGTGCGGGTCGTCTGGCGCTCTTCAGCCTGCTGTGTCTTCAAGGAAAGATTTGGATTCAAGTAAGCACAGGAATGATATTTTTTCACTTTCCGGACGGCGCGACGAATTCTTTTAACCGGCGCAAGGTCGGATTCGGAAGAAAGAATGATTACCTCAACAGGTCGGTATGGTGGCTTGAGATCATCACCGGAGGTAAAATTGTCGATAAAAGGAATACAAAGGACAAATCATAAGCAAGAAGAAACACAAAGCGGAAAGCTGGTTTACGGCGGCTCCCTCGTAAGAATATCAAGTTTTACCTCAGCTTCTGATTCTTCGTCCTCCGGCGGATCAGAGGACTCGGCGGTTTTCTTCTTGCCTGCCTTCTTGGTGGCCTTGGACTTTACACGCGGCGCCCGAGCCGGCTTAGTACGCTTCCAGAAGGAGCTGTCAGCCTGAGAAGTAACAAGGATTAATGCATATCAACAAAGTATTAAGGGCCCGAAAAGCGGTGAGTAGAGCTTTACCGCCGGCGGTTTGTTGGCAACACAGAATGGAGCCAACCCGGTTAGGCTGCAGACGGAGATCGGTTCATCAAGCATCTTCTTTACAATCTCTGTGACCTCAAGTTCAGTTATGGGCAGCTCGTGACGTCTTTGAGGGTCTTTGAGGCTGCCAGTGTACTCGTGCATCAATCCGGGCCGGCGGCTTAGTGGCAAGACGCCCCAAGAAACCCAACACCGCACAAGGTCCACACCGGTTAAGCCATTGGCCATTAGAGCCCGGAGCTTGATAATTTGAGGCGCGAAGTTCTTCCGTTCATGGCGGTTAAGCGTAAAAGGCAGAGGATGATGGTTGTTGAGCGGTGAGGACGGTAACCCGCAAAGGATTCTCGCTAAGGGGAGCAGTGTTCAGCGAGAGAACCAGGTTTGGTTCCAATCTTTTGGATGGCTGTGGTGTTTGGCGTGAGGAAAGTCCACTTCCTTCCTCTTCGGATTGAAACGCCGCCCAGCTACGTGTTGGGACCATCGTAAAATTCTGGACGACGGTTCAAGTGGAAGAAACCGGAACAGCTCCACAGATGGTTCTTCTTGAAGATAGACTTCACGAAGACTTGAAAATTGCATATGTTTGACACGAGTTCGGGCCAATATCCTGCGGATGGAGTTTAAAACTTGCAAGGACGTCCGGAAGAATTTTGAACCCAAGGGCAGAATCCCGGTCTAAGTGCTGCATAAACACAATTACTTCTCCTTCTTGAGGCTCGGGGGGGCATTCGCCATCCGGAACACGCCAGTGGAGGACATTTTTTGGAGCCAAGGCGCCAGTGGTGACGTAGCCATTGAGTTGCGTTTCAGTGATCTTGGACCGGACCCAATTGCAAGCTGAGAATTGAGGGGCCATTCCGGAAGACTAAACTGCGAAAGAAAAGGAAAAAACGGTTCACCGTTACAAGGTTCAGGCACATTGTACAATGATTAAACCGGCAATTTGGCGGCTAGCTTTCAATTCCGGTTTAAGTGAGGACTAATGGAGTGACGGATTAGCTATCAAAAGTCAAACCGCCAAAAGAGACAGAACTGATAAATCTACTAAGTGTGGACAGAAACAGTTTTCACATGTGAATGGAAGTAATCTAGATCTACCGAAGTTTCAGTAAGAAAAACTTCTACGACCTATGCAAGCCTCATAAAGAGCAGGAAGGTTCGGGCGTGCTAAACTAGAGGATCTGAGCAAAAAGGAAAAGATGCATAAAGAGTCAAATTGATGGCGGAGCAGTCACCCGCACAGGATGTATGGTACGGTAGAGTTATACGGCCATGGCAGAGCAGGTATGAAGAAACTGATATGAACACCTATGAACTACGAGATGAACAGGATCTTCAGATGGGATCTAGAGCTTGAAAGGAACCTTACCTGGCGCGCCGAAAGCGGCGGAGGAGTGCTAAAGAGCTTCGTCCGGTCAGGTTGATGCTGCCTGGACCGCCGCTGAGGTCAAAGGTCGGCGGCGACGGCGGATCTTCAAGAGCGGAGCGCCGCGAGGAAGGAGAAGAGCGAAGAAGAAGAAGAGAAAGGGCCTGCCGGTCTATTTATAAGGGACCGAGCAATTAACAGCGCGAGAATCGAGGAGTCAAAAGCGGCGACGACGCAATGTCGCCTCGATTTCCGGATAGCATAAATGAAAGGGAATCTTACTGTTTGGATTTCTTTATTAAAGATGACGCCAAAGCGCCATGACACGGGATCGGAGGATGACGCCACAGCGGTTCAAGCAGATGGCGGTTTACGAAATATGAAGGGAGATCAAGAGTTTCGAAGATGTTGAAGATTAACATGAACCGTTCAAGTCAACTGGGCCTAATGTTGGGGATATAACTACCGAGTGTAAACCGCCTCAAGGGGCCGGGTTACCTCGCCCATAATCAGGGCCACGGAGGAGGCCCAAAGCCCGAAGACGGATTAGGGTCCAGCCATGTAAACCGCCTTAATCTTGTAACTTGAGCTATAAGATAAGAGAGAAGAGACCGAGCGGACACTTGTATGAGCGGAACGGACTCAGAGACCGCCCAGCGCCAACCCATGTATATAAGGGGACGACCCGGCGGCGGATTAAGGACAGACAATTCAAGGCTTAGGCGAAGCTATTGCTCCCTAGTCGTCGAAATCACATCAATCCCATCACAACTAGACGTAGGCTTTTCCTTCATCGAAGGGGCCGAACTAGTATAAACTCCCGTGTCTTTGTGTCCGCTTTAACCCCTCTAAGTTAACCCGTACGATGGCCCTGCGACTAAGTCCTTTCACGAGGACATCTGCCGTGACAATTCCACGACATGATCCATGAACAGTTACTACCACACATTGGGTTCTGGTAACTCGAGCCCTCTCGACTTATTAATCAACTTGATCTCTGTCTAGGAGTTGCAACTAGTTTCTGGTGTTTGTTGGTAGTGTTAGTAGTCTACCAAGTGGCACCCGGTACAGGTGGGCTTGGGATAGACTAGGCACCGTGGCACGGTGTACCAAGCGTAGAACCACCCGTCGAGGTGGGCTTGGGAACCCTGCACACATCGTTTGGGGCCGTGAGCGACACCCCGGCCGGATCTCCTTGCGGATGGAACCTGAATAGGCGATAAACCTGGACTAGAGACTTGTGTGGTTAGTCAGGTCGTGGCCGACTCACTCGCCCAGGTTTCCGCTTGAAGGTTGCCGAGATACACGAGGTGTACATGGCGGTAAGTGGCTAGAGCGTGTGTGAAGAAGTACACCCCGCGGGGTTAATATGATCTATTCGAATAGCCGTGTCCATGTAAAGGGCTTCAGGTTGCCTATAACAGTTCATAGACAAGTGAAAGTGGATACTCTAAAATGCGCAAGATAAGCGTGAGTGCTATGGATGGTGTTCTCATAGGGAGACGGAGTGGATCCATAGTGGTGTATTGATATGGTGAATATGTGGACTCGTAGCGCCACCTCAAAAGAGTTACTCGCAATGTAGTTTAGGATAGCCACCGAGTCAAAGCTGGCTTGCTGCAGCCAAACTCCACCACCCCTTTGTTGATAATGATGCATATGTAGTTAGTTCGATGTAAGTCTTGCTGAGTACATTTGTACTCACGCTTGCTTATTTTATGTTTTGCGAGAGACGTCGGCCTCGCTAGTAGTTCCGCTGTGGACTTCTACGCTTAGCTTGTTACCTCAGCTACGATCTTGTGCCCTCGGCAGAGATCGGTAGATAGTCGCTTCTCAGCCTTTTTGATTTATAGTTGTCTGTACTCAGACATGTTTAGCTTCCGCTTGTGTTTTGACTTGTATGCTCTGAATGTTGGGTCATGAGACACCTGTTTGTAATATCTCGCTCCTCGGAGCCTAATGAATAAATACTTGAGTCGTAGAGTTATGTTGTGATGCCATGTTGTATTTACACATATCGAGCATATTGTGTGTATGTTTGAAATGCTTGGTACGTGTGGGATCCGACAATCTAGTTGTTTATCCTTGGCAGCCTCTCATATGGGGAAATGTAGTCTAGTGCTTCCTGAGCGATAGTAGTCCGCCTACAGCCGGTTCACCGGAGTCCTGCTAGCCCAAGACTACCGCTCGGACACTTGACTGGCCGGCATGTGTTTCACTTCGCTCTGTCTGCTCTTCGGGAAATTTCACGGTGACATCTGAGTCTCGCTTAGCTCGCTACAGCCGGGTTCCCGAGTCTGTTAGCCCAATGTCGCAGCCGGATTCACGCTACGTCTGACCGACATGCTCGATGTGATTCATGTATGCCTGTCCCCATGGGTTAGCGCCGCTTTGGGTTCACGACTAGCCATGTCGGCCCGGTTCTCTGTCATATGGATGCTAGCGACACCATCATATACGTGAGCCAAAAGGCTAAACGGTCCCGGGCCATGGTAAGGCGACACCCGTGGGAATACCGTGCGTGAGGCCGCAAAGTGATATGAAGTGTTACCGCTAGAACGATGTGACTTGGAATCGGGTCCCGCACACGTCGACGACGCCTTGACCCTTGCCAGCCAGCATTTTGGAGCCGTCGAAGTGCATGATCCAATTGGAGTATGTGTCGTACTCTTTAGGGGGTTCGGCTTCCGTCCATTCGGCGACAAAGTCGGCCAATACTTGCGACTTAATGGCTCGCCGGGGTTTGTATGTTGTGTCGAACGGGAGGAGCTCAATGGCCCATTTGGCAATGCGGCCCGTGGCGTCGCGGTTGTTTATAATAACATTAAGTGGGACTTCCGAGGCTACTGTAATTGAACACTCTTGAAAGTAGTGTCGCAGCTTCCGGGATGCCATGAATACCGCATAGGCTATCTTTTGATAATGTGGGTACCGTGATTTGCCTTGTTGAGTTCCTTGAAATCGACACATAGGCGCCAGGATTTGTTCTTCTTTGGTACCATCACCAGGTTTGCTAGCCAGTCCGGGTGTTTTATTTCTCTAATGAATCCGGCCTCCAATAACTTGGCTAGTTCCTCTCCCATAGCTTATCTCTTAGGTTCAGAGAAACGCCGAAGAGTCTGCTTGACCGGCTTGAATCCCTTTAGAATATTAAGGTTGTGCTCGGCCAGCCTGCGTGGGATTCCTGGCATATCTGAGGGATGCCAGGCGAATATGTCCCAATTCTCGCGCAGGAACTCTCGTAGTGCGGCGTCCACAACGGGGTTTAATTGTGCCCCGATGGAGGCTGTTTTTGTAGGGTCCGTTGGGTGGACTTGGAATTTGACTATTTCATCCGCTGGTTTAAAAGAGGTGGACTTGTATCTTTTGTCGAGTATCACTTCGTCCCTGTCCACTTTGGAGTGCAGTGCAGTTAATTCCTCGGTCGCAAGGTCTTCGGATAATGCCTCGAGCGCCAATGCGGCTTTTTTGTTTTCGGCGCGGAGTGTTGTGTCCGGATCACTAGCGAGAGTGATGATTCCGTTGGGCCCGGGCATCTTGAGCTTCATGTACCCGTAATGGGTTATGGCTTGGAAGATCGTGAACGCCTCCCGCCCTAAAAGGGCGTTGTATCCGCTACTGAACGGGGCCATTTGGAATGTAATTTCTTCTGACCTATAGTTTCCCGGTGTGCCCAATACCACATCTAGTGTGATTTTCCCAGCACAGCGTGCTTCCCAACTGGGGATGATTCCTCTGAAGGTTGTGCTGCTTTGCTCAATGTGGTTCCAGTCTATTTCCATTTTTTAAAGAGTTTCCTCATAGATGAGGTTTAATCCACTGCCGCCGTCCATGAGTACTTTGGTGAGTCGAAAGCCGTCCACAATTCGACTGAGGACCAGTGCAGCTGGTGCTCGGGCTGTTCGGAATATAGGTTCGTCACTGGCATTGAAGGTAATAGCCGTGTCACTCCATGGATTTATTGCTGCTACGTGGCAGATTTCGGCAAGGCTGCGGAGTGTTCGCTTGCGCCTATTATTTGATGCGAAGGTCTTGAAGACTGTTATTACTGTATTGTTATCCCCGGGATGGTGTTCTGTAGCATCTGGGATGAGGAGATCCTCACCACTTTTGGCCACCTACCGGAGTACCCAACATGCTCTAAGGCTGTGTGTTGGTATGGTATCCGCTGTACTATGAATTTTGCAGGGTTCGTTGAGCCATCCCTCCAGTACGGTTCCACGCCCTGTAGAGGGTTTTTGCTTCTTTGTAATTAACTCGGGTGTCTTAGGGTAGTGCACCCTTTTACTTCGGACTGGGTGTATATTCGGAGCCGGATTATCCCAAAATTTTGTTTCAGTTTTCTAGGCGCTTTCCATGGCACAGTACTTTCGTACTATAGACGCCAAGTCAGCGAAGCGTGATATGTCACGGCGACTTATGGCGTTAAGGATTCCCTTGTCCGTGCAATTATTGCTGAAAAATGAGACTGCGTCTTCCTCGCGACAGTCCTTGACCTTATTCAACACAAGGAGGAATCTGGCCCAATAATGATGTACTGTTTCCTGGGGCTCTTGCCTGATGTGAGAAAGATCGTTTATATTTGGGTGGGTGGGTGGATTTGAGTCCGAACCCTTACCCGATCTGAGACCCAGGGGCCGAGGAGTTTCCGATCTTGGAATATCGGGTTCCGGGATGTTGCCCGATAAGTCTTGCCCGCTGCCTGATTCTAGGTTCAGGGCTTGGGTGATGTCCTCCCGTAAACGGGTATCCAGCACAGAGAGCTCAGGAATCCGGACATAGTTAGTCCTCAAAATAGAGGAAGAATCGCCGCATTGTTCCTCCACCACCGCAATATGGTGGGTGACCGGTGGAGAGTTAATCTCCCTTTGATCGGGTTTAAGCCCAATCCTATCATAGTCCGTAGCGACTCCCAAGGTGGCGATGCGATCCAATAGTTCATTTAGGGAAGAGAGCTCCATTGGATCCATCTGCTCGGCAAGTTCCGAGCCGACGTGGAGGTTGTTTTCGATGACCCGAGAAGTCATCGTCGGTGCAGCAGCCGAACAGGCGGTCATGATGAAACCGCCTAGCCGGAGAGTTTGGCCGACAGCCAAGGCTCCCCCGGCTATAATGTTGTATTTAAAAACAAGACGAGACATCCTTCCTTGTGGTGACGGCACAGTGGAACTCTCAATGAAAGCACCAATGTCGGTGTCAAAACCGGCGGATCTCGGGTAGGGGGTCCCGAACTGTGCGTCTAGGCGGATGGTAACAGGAGACGGGGACATGATGTTCTTACCCAGGTTCG
Organism: Aegilops longissima; assembly: GCA_021605205.1. Lineage (NCBI taxonomy): Eukaryota > Viridiplantae > Streptophyta > Magnoliopsida > Poales > Poaceae > Aegilops > Aegilops longissima. Next base: position 191,989,558 of record CM038677.1, on the reverse strand, counting down.
GGCCCTCTCGATGGAGGTAAAACCCTACTCCTGCTTGATTGATCTTGATGATATGAGTATTACAAGAGTTGATCTACCACGAGATCGAAGAGGCTAAAACCTAGAAGATAGCCTATGGTATGATTGTTGTTCTTGGTCCTACGGACTAAACCCTGCGGTTTATATAGACACCGGAGGGGGCTAGGGTTACACAGAGTCGGTTACAAGGAAGGAGATCTACATATCCGTATCGCCAAGCTTGCCTTCCACGCCAAGGAGAATCCCATCCGGACATGGGACGAAGACTTCAATCTTGTATCTTCATAGTCCAACAGTCCAGCCAAAGGATATAGTCCGGCTGTCCGGATACCCCACAATCCAGGACTCCCTCAGCTGTGCTTGAAAGCTGGTAAGGCTTCAGCATCCGGACAGTCGACAATTTGTTTCTTCTTAGTGAGAAACCTGTTCGAAAGCTTTCGGGCTGACTCTCCGGGCTGTTGAATTATATGACTTAAATCATCAGCGTCCGAAGGTCGGACATAAGTCCCTTGAAAGTTAGTCCAGAAAGCGTCCTCAAGCTCCTCCCAACTTCCAATGGAGTTTTCGGGGATGCTTTTCAGCCAGTGTCGAGCTGGTCCTTTGAGCTTGAGGGGCAAGTATTTGATGGCATGGAGATCGTCGCCGCGAGCCATGTGAATATGGAGGATGAAGTCCTCAATCCAGACCCCCAGGGTCTGTGGTTCCGTCGTATGCCTCTATGTTAACTAGTTTGAACCCTTCTGGGAATTCATTGTCTAATATCTCGTCGGTGAAACATAGGGGGTGTGCGGCACCCCTGTATTTGGCTACGCCCTGGCGTTCGGACGATTTTGGTATTTGGTGTTGGCTGAGTGCTTGAGCGCGTTTCCTTGACCCGTAGATGGATCTGGTTGCGCCGGCCCTTTGATGCGAGTCATCGCATCGGTCATGTACTGACTTATGTGCGGCCCCGTTGGCCACTCTATCGCGGCCACGAGGTCGTCGATCCGACTGGTCGGCTGTTTTATTTTTTGGCTGCGAGGGCTCTAAGGCCTCGTCGTCGAATTCCGGCAGCAGCTTTTTCTTTGGGCAGCTCTTCGTGTGGCGACTGCCACCGTACTTTTCTGCCGTGTCGAGCACTTTATTCCATCTACAGTTGAGTGTGTTTTGTGCGGCCTTGAGCCTTTGTTTCTGCTTCTTCACACTTCTTACAGTGGCGATAAGCCTTTCTTGCTCCAACTGCCTTTCCAGGATGATGCGTTCGTCGTCATCCAGACTGTTCTCCTCAGTAGAGACGGGTAGATTATCTTGACGCTCGGTGTCACCGTGTTCGGACAGCGGCTCCGTAGTTTGTTTGTCGTCCGCTGGCTCACCCTGCTCTATCGCTGGGTCAATTTGGCTTCTTCTTGCGTTGTTATCGCTGTTTTTGCCGAGGCGGGATTTGGAGCGGCGCCTACGGCGCCGCTTTGATTGCTTGTTGAGGGAGCTATCTGTTGGAAATATGCCCTAGAGGCAATAATAAATTAGTTATTATTATATTTCCTTGTTCATGATAATCATTTATTATCCATGCTATAATTGTATTGATAGGAAACTCAGATACATGTGTGGGTACATAGACAACACCAAGTCCCTAGTTAGCCTCTAGATGACTAGCTCGCTAATCAATAGATGGTTACGGTTTCCTGACCATGGACATTGGATGTCATTGATAACGGATCACATCATTAGGAGAATGATGTGATGGACAAGACCCAATCCTAAGCCTAGCACAAAGATCGTAGTTCGTATGCTAAAGCTTTTCTAATGTCAAGTATCATTTCCTTAGACCATGAGATTGTGCAACTCCGGATACCGTAGGAATGCTTTGGGTGTACCAAACATCACAACATAAGCGGGTGGCTATAAAGGTGCATTATGGTATCTTGAAAGTGTCATTGGGTTGGTACGAATCGAGACTGGATTTGTCACTCCGGTTGACGGAGAGGTATCTCTGGGCCCACTTGGTAGGACATCATCATAATGTGCACAATGTGACCAAGGGGTTGATCACGGGATGATGTGTTACGGAACGAGTAAAGAGACTTGCCGGTAACGAGATTGAACAAGGTATCGGCATACCGACGATCGAATCTCGGGCAAGTACAATACCGCTGGACAAAGGGAATTGAATACGGGATTGATTGAATCCTCGACATCGTGGTTCATCCGATGAGATCATCGTGGAACATGTGGGAGCCAACATGGGGATCCAGATCCCGCTGTTGGTTATTGACCAGAGAACGTCTCGGTCATGTCTACATGTCTCCCGAACCCGTAGGGTCTACACACTTAAGGTTCGATGACGCTAGGGTTATAAAGGAAGTTTGTATGTGGTTACCGAATGTTGTTCGGAGTCCCGGATGAGATCCCGGACGTCACGAGGAGTTCCGGAATGGTCCGGAGGTAAAGATTTATATATGGGAAGTCCTGTTTTGGGCACCGGAAAAGTTTCGGGTTTTATCGGTAACGTACCGGGACCACCGGCCCCGGAGGCTTGCATGGGCCTAGAGTGGAAAGGGACCAGCCCCAGAGTGGGCTAGTGCGCCTCCCACCCTTTCCCAAGGCGCAGCTAGGAGGGGAGAGGGGAAACCCTAGGCGCAGATGGGCCTTTAGGCCCACCCTAGGGCGCGCCCCTCTCTTCCCCTCTTGGCCGCCCCCTCCAAGTCCCATCTAGGGCTGGTCGCCGCCCCCTAGGGGTGGAAACCTAGGTGGGGGCGCAGCCCCATCTCCCCCTATAAATACTTGAGGCCTGGGGGCTGCCCAACACACGAGAACCTCTCCCTCTTGGCGCAGCCCTACCTCTCTCCCTTCGCCTCTCTTGCGGTGCTTGGCGAAGCCCTGCTGGATTGCCACGCTCCTCCATCACCACCACGCCGTTGTGCTGCTGCTGGATGGAGTCTTCCTCAACCTCTCCCTCTCTCCTTGCTGGATCAAGGCGTGGGAGACGTCACCGGGCTGTACGTGTGTTGAACGCGGAGGTGCCGTCCGTTCGGCACTAGGATCTCCGTGATTTGGATCACGACAGTATGACTCCTTCAACCCCGTTCTCTTGAACGCTTCCGCTTAGCGATCTACAAGGGTATGTAGATGCACTCTCCTTCCCTCGTTGCTGGTTTCTCCATAGATAGATCTTGGTGACACGAGGAAAATTTTGAATTTCTCCCACGTTCCCCAACAAATGGCATCATGAGCTAGGTCTATTGCGTAGATTCTTTGCACGAGTAGAACACAAAGTAGTTGTGGGCGTTGATGTTGTTCAATAAGCTTACTGTTACTAGTCCAATCTTGTTTCGACGGTATTGTGGGATGAAGCGGCCGGACCGACCTTACACGCATTTCGTGAGGGAGTTCCACCGATCGACATGCACTTGGTGCATAAGGTGGCTAGCGGTGCCGTCTCTCCCACTTTAGTCGGAACGGATTCGATGAAAAGGGTCCTTATGAAGGGTAAATAGCAATTGGCATATCACGTTGTGGTTTTGCGTAGGTAAGAAACGTTCTTGCTAGAAATCCATAGCAGCCACGTAAAACATGCAAACAACAATTAGAGGACGTCTAACTTGTTTTTGCAGGGTATGCTATGTGATGTGATATGGCCAAGAAGAATGTGGTGAATGATATGTGATGTATGAGATTGATCATGTTCTTGTAATAAGAATCACGACTTGCATGTCGATGAGTATGACAACCGGCAGGAGCCATAGGAGTTGTCTTAATTTATTATATGACCTGCGTGTCATTGAACAAACGCCATGTAATTACTTTACTTTATTGCTAACCGGTAGCCTTAGTAGTAGAAGTAATAAGTTGGCGAGACAACTTCATGGAGACACGATGATGGAGATCATGATGATGGAGATCATGGTGTCATGCCGGTGACGATGATGATCATGGAGCCCCGAAGATGGAGATCAAAAGGAGCAAAATGATATTGGCCATATCATGTCACTATTTGATTGCATGTGATGTTTATCATGTTTATGCACCTTGTTTACTTAGAACGACGGTAGTAAATAAGATGATCCCTCATTAAAATTTCAAGAAGTGTTCTCCCCTAACTGTGCACCGTTGCTAAAGTTCGTCGCTTCTAAGCACCACGTGATTATCGGGTGTGATGGATTCTTACGTTCACATACAACGGGTGTAAGACAGATTTACACACGCGAAACACTTAGGGTTAACTTGACGAGCCTAGCATGTACAGACATGGCCTCGGAACACAGAGACCGAAAGGTCGAGCATGGTTCGTATAGTAGATACGATCAACATGAAGATGTTCACCGATGATGACTAGTCCGTCTCACATGATGATCGGACACGGCCTAGTTGACTCGGATCATGTAATCACTTAGATGACTAGAGGGATGTCTATCTGAGTGGGAGTTCATAAGATGAACTTAATTATCCTGAACATAGTCAAAAGACCCTTTGCAAATTATGTCGTAAACTCGCGCTTTAGTTCCACTATTTAGATATGTTCCTAGAGAAAATATAGTTGAAAGATGACAGTAGCGATTATGCGGACAGTAGAAAGCTTATGTCCTTAATGCACCGCTCAGTGTGCTGAACCCCAAACGTCGTTTGTGGATGTTGCGAACATCTGACATACACGTTTTGATAACTACGTGATAGTTCAGTTAAACGGTTTGGAGTTGAGGCACCAAAGACGTTTTTTCGAAACATCGCGGAACATATGAGATGTTTCGAGGGCTGAAATTGGGATTTCAGGCTCGTGCCCACGTCAAGAGGTATAAGACCTCCGACGATTTTCTTAGCCTGCAAACTCAGGGAGAAAAGCTCAATCGTTGAGGTTGTGCTCAGATTGTCTGAGTACAACAATCACTTGAATCGAGTGGGAGTTGATCTTCCAGATGAGATAGTGATGTTTCTCCAGAGTCATTGCCACCAAGCTGCTAGAGCTTCGTGATGAACTATAACATATCAGGGATAGATATGATGATCCTTGAGGTATTCATGATGTTTGACACCGCGAAAGTAGAAATCAAGAAGGAGCATCAATTGTTGATGGTTGGTGAAACCACTAGTTTCAATAAGGGCACAGGCAAGAAGGGATACTTCATGAAACGGCAAATCAGCTGCTGCTCTAGTGAAGAAACCCAAGGTTGAACCCAAACCCGAGACTAAGTGCTTCTGTAATAAGGGTAACAGCCACTGGAGCAGCATTACCCTAGATACTTGGTAGATGAGAAGGCTGGCAAGGTCAATAGAAGTATATTGGATATGCATTATGTTAATGTGTACTTTACTAGTACTCCTAGTAGCACCAGGGTATTAAGATACCGGTTCGGTTGCTAAGTGTTAGTAACTCGAAATAAAAGAGCTACGGAATAAACGGAGACTAGCTAAAGGTGAGCTGACGATATGTGTTGGAAGTGTTTCCTAGTTTGATGTGATCAAACATCGCACGCTCCCTCTACCATCAAGATTAGTATTAAACCTGAATAATTGTCATTTGGTGTTTGCGTTGAGCATAGACATGATTGGATTATGTCTATCGCAATACGATTATTCATTTAAGGAGAATAATGGTTACTCTATTTATTTGAATAATACCTTCAATGGTCTTGCACCTAAAGGAATGGTTTATTGAATCTCAATTGTAGTGATACACATTTTCATGCCAAAATATATAAGATAGTAATGATAGTACCACTTACTTGTGGCACTGCCATGTGAGTCATATTGGTATAAAACGCATGAAGAAGTTCCATGTTGATGGATCTTTGGACTCACTCGTTTTGAAAAGTTTGAGACATGCGAACCATGTCTATTGGTGTATACGCATGAAGAAACTCCATGCAGATGGACCGTTTGGACTCACTTGATTTTGAATCACTTGAGACATGCAAATCATACCACATGGGCAAGATGACTGCAAGCCTCGTTTTCAGTCAAATGGAACAAGAAAGCAACTTGTAGGAAGTAACACATTTTGATATGTGCAGTCCAATGAGTGCTGAGGCATGCAGTGAATATCGTTATGTTCTTACTTCACAGATGATTCGAGTAGATGTTGAGTATATTTACTTGATGAAACACAAGTCTAAATTATTGAATGGTTCAAGTAATTTCAGAGTGAAGTTGAAGATCATTGTGACAAGAGGATAAAATGTCTATGATATGATCATAGAGATGAGTATCTGAGTTACAAGCTTTGGCACGCAATAAGGCATTGTGGAAATTGTTTCACAATTAATACCGCCTGGAACACCATAGTGTGATGGTGTGTCCGAACATCATAGTTGCACCCTATTGGATATGGTGCGTACCATGATGTCTCTCATCGAATTACCACTATCGTTTATGGGTTATGCATTAGAGACAACCACACTCACTTTAATAGGGTACCACGTAATTCCGTTGAGACGACACCGTTTGGAGAAACCTAAGTTGTCGTTTCTTAAAAGTTTGGGGCTGCAACGCTTATGTGAAAAAGTTTCAGGTTGATAAGCTTGAACCCAAAGTGGATAAAATGCATCTTCATAGGACACCCAAAAACAGTTGGGTATACCTCCTAATTCAGATCCAAAAGCAATAGGGATTGTTTCTTGAATCGGATCCTTTCTCGAGGAAAAGTTTGTCTCAGAAAGTTGAGTGGGAGGATGGTGGAGATTTGATGAGGTTATTGAACCGTCACTTCAACAAGTGTGTAGCAGGGCACAGGAAGTTGTTCCTGTGGCACCTACACCAATTGAAGTGGAAGCTTATGATAGTGATCATGAAGCTTCAGATCAAGTCACTGCCGTACCTCGTAGGGTGACAAGGATGCGTACTACTTCAGAGTGGTACGCAATCCTGTCTTAGAGGTCATGTTGCTAGACAACAATGAACCTACGAGATATGGAGAAGCGATGGTGGGCCCGGATTCCGACAAATGGTTAAAAGCCATGAAATCCGAGATAGGATCCATGTATCAGAACAATGAATGGATCTTTAAGAAGAAGACGGACGTGGACGGTAATATCACCGTCTATGAAGCTCGACTTGTGGTGAAGAGTTTTTTCACAAGTTCAAGGAATTGACTACGATGAGATTTTGTCATCCGTAGCGATGCTTAAGTCCATCGGAATCATGTTAGCATAAGCTGCATTTATGAAATCTGGCAGATGGATGTCAAAATGAGTTTCCTTACCCGCCAGAAGGAAAGGTTGTATGTGATACAATCGAAAGTTTTGTCGATCCTAAGGATGCTAAAAGGTATCCGCTCCCAGCGATCCTTCTAAGGACTGGAGTAAGCATCTCGGAGTTGGAATGTGCGCTTTGATGAGATGATCAAAGATTTTGGGTTTATATAAAGTTTATGAGAAATTTGTATTTCCAAAGAAGTGAGTGGGAGCACTATAGAATTTCGATGAGTATATGTTGTTGACATATTGATGATCGAAATGATATAGAATTTCCGAAAGCATATCTGAGGGTTATTTGAAAGATGTTTTCAATAGAAAACCTGGATTAAGCTACTTGAACATTGAGCATCGAGAACTATAAGGATAGATCAAAATGCTTAATAATACTTTTAAATGAGCACGTACCTTGACATGATCTTGAAAGTGTTCATGATGGATCATCAAAGAAGGAGTTCTTGCCACGAGTTGTAAGGTGCGGTTAAGACTTAAAGCTCGACCACGGCAGAAAAGAGAGAAAGGACGAAGGTCGTCCCCTATGCTTTAGACGTAGGCTCTACAGTATGCTATGCTAAGTACCGCACCTGATGTGTGCCTTACTACATATCTGGCAAGAGGGTACAAAGGTGATCAAGGAGTGGATCACCAGATAGTGGTCAAAATTATCCTTAGAGGAATAAGGATATGTTTCTCGATTATGGAGGTGATAAAGAGTTCGGCGTAAAGGGTTACGTCGATGCAAGCTTTAACACCTATCCGAGTGACTCTGAGTAGCAAACCGGATACATATAGTGGAGCAACCATTTGGAATAGCTCCAAGTGGAGCGTGGAATCAGCGTTTACAATATGACATAGAGAATTGCGAAGTACATACGGATCTGAATGTTACAGACCCGTTGACTAAAACCTCTCTCACAATCAAAACATGATCAAACCCCAGAACTCATTGAGTCTTAATCATATGATGATGTGAACTAGTTTAATGACACTAGTAAACTCTTTGGATGTTGGTCACATGGCGATGTGACGTGTGAGTGTTAATCACATGACGATGTGAACTAGATTATTGACTCTAGTGCAAGTGGGAGACTGTTGGAAATATGCCCTAGAGGCAATAATAAATTAGTTATTATTATATTTCCTTGTTCATGATAATCGTTTATTATCCATGCTATAATTGTATTGATAGGAAACTCAGATACATGTGTGGGTACATAGACAACACCAAGTCCCTAGTTAGCCTCTAGATGACTAGCTCGCTAATCAATAGATGGTTACGGTTTCGACCATGGACATTGGATGTCATTGATAACGGATCACATCATTAGGAGAATGATGTGATGGACAAGACCCAATCCTAAGCCTAGCACAAAGATCGTAGTTCAGTATGCTAAAGCTTTTCTAATGTCAAGTATCATTTCCTTAGACTATGAGATTGTGCAACTCCGGATACCGTAGGAATGCTTTGGGTGTACCAAACTTCACAACGAATCGGGTGGCTATAAAGGTGCATTATAGGTATCTTGAAAGTGTCATTGGGTTGGTACGAATCGAGACTGGATTTGTCACTCCGGTTGACGGATAGGTATCTCGGGCCCACTCGGTAGGACATCATCATAATGTGCACAATGTGACCAAGGGGTTGATCACGGATGATGTGTTACGGAACGAGTAAAGAGACTTGCGTAACGAGATTGAACAAGGTATCGGCATACCGACGATCGAATCTCGGGCAAGTACAATACCGCTAGACAAAGGGAATTGAATACGGGATTGATTGAATCCTCGACATCGTGGTTCATCCGATGAGATCATCGTGGAACATGTGGGAGCCAACATGGGTATCCAGATCCTGCTGTTGGTTATTGACCGGAGAACGTCTCGGTCATGTCTACATGTCTCCCGAACCCGTAGGGTCTACACACTTAAGGTTCGATGACGCTAGGGTTATAAAGGAAGTTTGTATGTGGTTACCGAATGTTGTTCGGAGTCCCGGATGAGATCCCGGACGTCACGAGGAGTTTCGGAATGGTCCAGAGGTAAAGATTTATATATGGGAAGTCCTGTTTTGGGCACCGGAAAAGTTTCGAGTTTTATCGGTAACGTACCGGGACCACCGGGAGGGTCCCGGGGGTCCACCAAGTGGGGCCATCGGCCCCGGAGGCTTGCATGGGCCTAGAGTGGAAAGGACCAGCCCAGTGGGCTGGTGCGCCCCACCCCTGCCCAAGGCGCAGCTAGGAGGGAGAGGGAAACCCTAGGCGCAGATGGGCCTTTAGGCCCACCCTAGGGCGCCCTCTCTTCCCTCTTGGCCGCCTCCAAGTCCCATCTAGGGCTGGCCGCCGCCCCCTAGGGGTGGAAACCTAGGTGGGGGCGCAGCCCCCTCTCCCCCTATAAATACTTGAGGCCTGGGGGCTGCCCAACACACGAGAACCTCTCCCTCTTGGCGCAGCCCTACCTCTCTCCCTTCTCCTCTCTTGCGGTGCTTGGCGAAGCCCTGCTGGATTGCCACGCTCCTCCATCACCACCACGCCGTTGTGCTGCTGCTGGATGGAGTCTTCCTCAACCTCTCCCTCTCTCCTTGCTGGATCAAGGCGTGGGAGACGTCACCGGGCTGTACGTGTGTTGAACGCGGAGGTGCCGTCCGTTCGGCACTAGGATCTCCGGTGATTTGGATCACGACGAGTATGACTCCTTCAACCCCGTTCTCTTGAACGCTTCCGCTTAGCGATCTACAAGGGTATGTAGATGCACTCTCCTTCCCCTCAATGTTGGTTTCTCCATAGATAGATCTTGGTGACACGTAGGAAAAATTTGAATTTCTGCTACGTTCCCCAACACTATCTTTCGCTGCATCCTTCCGCTCCTCGTCATTATTTTCTTTGGGTGTATCCACCATGTATATGTCATGTGATGAAGTGGCAGTCCAGCGCCCTGTTGGCGGTGGTTCCTGTTCGTCTCCTACATCGTTGTCCATACCATCGATGTCTTCGGAGTGGAAGTCGAGCATGTCGGTTAAATCATCGACAGTGGCTACTAAGTGGGTGGAGAATGGGGAGTGAACTTCTTTGTCATCCGCATCCCATCCTAGCCGAACATAGTTCGGCCAAGGTTCTCCTGACAGGGAGAGAGATTTTAACGAGCTTAGTACGTCGCCAAGGGGCGAGTGCTGAAAGATATCTGCGGAGGTGAACACCATGATCGGCGCCCAATCGGATTCGATAGGTACCGGCGCAGGCGGTTTGGAGTCCGTGGCCGGAGAAGAGTCTATAGGTTTGGCATCACGGCTTTCGTGAGGGGTAACGTCAGTATTTGGCTCTATCGCCCCTGAGGGTGCGGCCTCCGAGGCAGGTTCTATCCGCCCGTCCTCGGATGGCGCAATCTTCTCCGGACTGAAGGCCAGCGTGGTTGCTGGCGTGATCTCCTGAATACTGTCCGACGGTAGAACTATATCGTGCTTGTTGGGGAGATAACTAATTGGGTAAGCCACCCAGGAGGGGCCAGGTTACGCAAAGAGGATTATCATATGAAGCCCAAGATCAAGCATGAAGATGGCGGTTCAATAAAGGGTCTAGAGCCCACAGGCGATTCAAGGCCCGTAGTAGTAAACCGCCGTAATGGCATGACTTGTATCATAATGTAGAATTAACTAGTCACCGAGCCGGACACTGTTTATGAGCCGGCCGGGACTCTGTAGGTCGCAGGGCGTCAACCCGTGTATATAAGGGGGCGACCCGCTGGCGGCTTAGGGTAAGAAACATCTCATCGAGAGCCGGGCATAGCGTATCTCGCTCCCTGGTTATCGAAACCTTAGCAATACCAACCCAACTAGACATAGGCTTTACCTTCACCGTAAGGGGCTGAACTAGTATAAAACCTCTCTCGTGTCCCTTGTCCCGTTAACCCCTTTAAGCTTCCTAGTTGCGATGGCTCCACGACTAAGTCCTTGCAAGAGGACATCTGCCGTGACATTTCCACGACAGTTGGCGCCCACCGTGGGGCCAGCGCACGGTGGATTTGAGTTCTTGAAGGGCAGCTTCGAAGGGCTCAAGGGATACGCTGTGGGCTGGATGACCAAGAGTCGTCGTGGCAAGATCTACATGGACAATGAAGGCTGGGGCCCTGATGCCGGCTCAATTGAGTACGGGTACCGGGTCCCTTTCAGCGGAATTCACGTCTTCATCGGCCGGATAGGTGAGTCGGACCCTGAGCCGGACAACTGCACCGACCTCGTCGAGACGGCTCAGTGTGCGAGACCCGCCCGAGCGCAACCCGTCGTGAAGCGTGCCTTCGTGGGTTGCATCCACGGAGGAGAACTTTCTGAAGGATCCGCATATGGCGGTGAGATGGCCATCCACTCCGATGGTGAGTCGTCCACTAGTGAGACGGATCGTTGTATCAACTGCAAGATGGCAGGCTTGGGGGCTGTTCCGATGGCAGCAGTATTCCGGACCCCTTTGAGCCGCCAAGCTGCGTAGGGGTCTTCATGGCTGGTACTCAACCCGGTCAAAACTCTACGGCTGCAGCAGCAATAACATCCGGGTCAGGAGCGGCCGGGGCAGGAGGCATTGTGCGCCTGCCGGCTCAGGTGCCGATTGATCTCATGGATAAGCTGACGGCCCTGTTAACCACCACAGTTATTCCTGCGAGTCAAGATGAGCATAATGCAGAGGTGGCACAGGTGCGTGAGGAAATAGCTCGGGCCAAGGAGGCCTTAGCAGCTGAGGACATCAGGTTAGCCACAGAACGGGCGGCTTTGGATGCACGGGCGCAACAGCTCCAGTCATAGGCTTTCCAACTTACGATGAGCCTGAACGCATCTAACGAGGTGATGAGCAGGAGACACCAGAAAACTCAATTCCGTTTGCCTCTGGTTTATGATCCTCGGAACCTTTTCGCTACACTCGGAGCCGGCCCTAGTAACCCACCAGAAGCAAATCAATTCATGACATCCAGAGCAGGAGGACCGGCTCAGCCTCGGGTGATCGCACCTCCTCATGGGAATATAGCCCCGCCCCGTTACGTACCGACACCACCGGGTCACTTTTCTAACCCCATGGAGAACCTAATCGCAACATTGGCACGTTTGGCGGCTCTCCCAGTGGACGGTGACGATCCAACAGCAGTGGCGACGCGAAGGATCAGAGAGTTCGTACAAACAGCTCTGGCTCAGCAAGAGGCTTATTCCTATAGTCGGGACAGGATTCTTTCAACCCCTCGCCCAAGCCGGAGCCCAAGTTATGGCAGGCACATGGAGTCGGAGGCTTTTTCAAGCAACACCCAGCACCATAACCAGCCCGGCGGTTATAACCCGGTGCAAGACCGGATACGTCAGGAGGACGAGGAGGCGGCTCAGCTAGCGGCTCAACAGACGGCTCATCAGGCCTTCCCGGATTATCCGATGACTTCTGTTGAGGCAGGAGTGGCCACTAGAACCGGCGGCGTTCCTTGTTTGTTGAGGCAGGAATGTGCGTTTGCCTCAGGATTTCAAGGGACCCCGAAAGGTGCCAAATTATACGGCCGACTTACAGCCCGGGGCATGGATCGAAAGCTATGAGATGGCCGTGGAACTGTTGGAGGTCAGTGACGCAGCAATGGCTAAGTACTTCACCATGATGTTGGATGGAATAGCCCGGACTTGGTTAAAGGGCATGCCGCCTAGTTCCATCGGCTCATGGGCGGAATTAAAGGCCTGGTTCATTTAGAATTTCAAAGACACCTACAAGCAATCCATGTCTATTGTGGATTTAACCAATTGTAAACAAGAGGAGGGTGAATCTACCACTCATTGGGTGCGTCGGGTCAAGGAGATAATACATTCGTCTGGCAAGATGGATCCCGGCTCTGCAGTCCTCATGTTGGAGAAAAATTGCCGATTTGAACCGCTGAGACAGAAGCTGGGGCACCTCAAGCGTGATTGTAATGATATGAGTCAGCTGATGGCGGCTCTAGTCATATACGCCGATTTTGATAGTACCAAGGATCCTGCGTCTGATGAGGAAAAGACTGGGAAGGGAAAGAAGAACGACAATGGAAAGGGTCAGCAACATAACCCGGCAAATCAAGGAGGCAACAAGCGTAAAGCCGATGGCAACCCGGAGTCTGTGGCTAATGCTAATGCACATTGTAACAATCAGAGGCGCAAGGGGAGGCCACCCCCTCGGTCTCACGGGCCAGGTCCATCTCTTGAGCAGCTACTCAATGAGCCCTGTCCGAGACACGGCACCCGGGAAAGGCCGGCCACTCACTTATGGAAGGATTGCACAATCATGAAAGCTTTTAAGAATTCCAACATGTTCGATGGCAATCATGGGCCGGGTGGCGGTTCAAGTGCCGGTGGCTTTCATGGCCCAGGTGGCGGTTCAAATTCCGGCTTTCAGGGAAATCAAGGAGGTCAGCAGCAGCAGTCGGGTTATCAGAGCAATCCAAAGCAGCTGAATAGTGGACAGTACCATGTCTTCACCACTAGCTTATGCAAACGTGACCAGAATATTCATAAAAGGGCAGTGAACGTCGTCGAGCCGGCTGTTCCTTGTTATTTAAGGTGGTCAGAGCAGCCTATTGTGTGGAGCAGGGAAGATCACCCTCCCCGGGTTGACAATCCGGGTCAGTTAGCCTTGGTGGTAGCGCCTCAAGTTGGTGGATATAAATTCACTAAGGTACTAATGGATGGAGGTAGCAGCATCAACATCCTCTATTATGAGACCTTTCGACGTATGGGGCTGACTGACAAAAATTTAAAGACATCCAACACCGTTTTCCATGGAGTGTTGCCTGGTAAGTCAGCATACCCAGTTGGCAAGATTGAGCTGGAAGTAGCCTTTGGAGATGAATATGATTCTAGGGCGGAGAAATTAACCTTTGAGGTGGTCAAGATCAAAAGCCCATATGACGCTCTGTTTGGACAACCGGCTTATGCCAAGTTCATGGCGCGGCCGTGTTACGTCTATTTGCAGCTCAAGATGCCGGGTCACAAGGGCACCATTATTGTGCATGGGAGTCGAAAGATAGCCCTGGAATGTGAGGAGGGCGATGCTGCTTTGCTGAATCTGTTTGTGCAGCCGAGGAACTAAAGTTTTATAAAGATAATGTTGACCCAGCGGACATGACACTAATGAAGAAGCCAACCACAGAGCATGACCCGGTGATGAAGTTTAAGTCAGCTGATGAAACCAAGCTTGTTGATTTTACTCCAGGCGATTCATCTAAACAATTCAGCATCAATGCCAATCTGGATCCTAAACAGGAAAGCGCGCTCATCGAGTTGATCCTTGAGAATCGGGACATCTTTGCATGGAAAGCTTCTGACATGCCGGGTGTACCGAGGGAACTCGCTGAGCACACTCTTAATATTGATCCAAAGTTTAAGCCGGTCAGACAATTTCTCCGGCGGTTTGATGAGGAAAGACGGAAAGCTATCGGAGAGGAGGTGGCCCGACTCTTAGCGGCCGGGTTTATAGTTGAAGTTTGTCATCCTGAGTGGTTGGCTAACCCGGTGCTCGTGCTTAAAAAGAACGACACCTGGCGGATGTGTGTGGATTACACGGACTTAAATAAGGCTTGTCCGGCTGATCCTTTTGCTCTCCCCCGTATTGATCAAATCATTGATGCTACGGTGGGTTGTGAGCGTTTGAGCTTTTTGGATGCTTACTCTGGCTATCATCAGATCAAAATGGCAGTTAGAGACCAGGAGAAGACGGCCTTGATTACTCGGTTTGGAGCCTTCTGCTATGTATCTATGCCTTTCGGGCTTAAGAGTGCCCAGGCGACTTATCAGCGGTGTGTGCAGAATTGTCTCCATAATCAAATTGGACGCAATGTTCATGCTTATGTGGATGACATAGTGGTGAAATCCAGAGAGAAGGAAACATTGGTAGATGATCTGAAGGAAACCTTTGATAATCTACGGGTCTATAAGATGATGCTTAACCCGGCCAAATGTGTGTTTGGCGTGCTGCTACCTCTTGAGCACTGCGTTGGATTTCCCCGAAGAGGAGAGGATGATGCAGCAAAGTAGCGTAAGTATTTCCCTCAGTTTTTGAGAACCAAGGTATCAATCCAGTAGGAGGCCACACGCAAGTCCCTCGTACCTACACAAAAACAATAGCTCAACGCAACCAACGCGATTAAGGGTTGTCAATCCCTTCACGGTCACTTACGAGAGTCAGATCTGATAGAGATGATAGATAATATTTTTGGTATTTTTGATATAAAGATGCAAAGCAAAAAGTAAAACACAAAGTAAAAAAGCAAAGCAAGATTAAAGTGATGGAGATTGATATGATGAGAATAGACCCGGGGGCCATAGGTTTCACAAGTGGCTTCTCTCAAGAGCATAAGTATTCTACGGTGGGTGAACAAATTACTGTTGAGCAATTGACAGAATTGATCATAGTTATGAGAATATCTAGGTATGATCATGTATATAGGTATCACGTCCGAGACAAGTAGACCGACTCCTGCCTGCATATACTACTATTACTCCACTCATCGACTGCTATCCAGCATGCATCTAGAGTATTAAGTTAAAAACAGAGTAACGCCTTAAGCAAGATGACATGATGTAGAGAGCTAAATTCATGCAATATGAAATAAACCCCATCTTGTTATCCTTGATGGCAACGATGCAATACGTGCTTTGCTGCCCCTTCTGTCACTGGGAAAGGACACCGCAAGATCGAACCCAAAGCTAAGCACTTCTCCCATGGCAAGAAAAACCAATCTAGTAGGCCAAACCAAACTGATAATTCGAAGAGACTTGCAAAGATAACCAATCATACATAAAAGAATTCAGAGAAGATTCAAATATTATTCATAGATAGACTTTATCATAAACCCACAATTCATCGGTCTCAGCAAACACACCGCAAAAAGAAGATTACATCGAATAGATCTCCACAGAGAGGGGGAGAACATTGTATTGAGATCCAAAAAGAGAGAAGAAGCCATCTAGCTACTAACTATGGACCCGAAGGTCTGAGGTAAACTACTCACACTTCATCGGAGGGGCTATGATGATGTAGAATCCCTCCGTGATGACGGCCCTCTCCGGCGGAGCTCCGGAACAGGCCCCAAGATGGGATCTCGTGGATACAGGAAGTTGCGGCGGTGGAATTAGGTTTTTGGCCCCGTCTCTGATCATTTGGGGGTACGTAGGTATATATAGGAGGAAGGAGTACGTCGGTGGAGCTCCGAGGGGCGCCCGAGGCAGGGGGCACGCCCTAGGGGGGGCGCGCCCCCCACCCTCGTGACCGCCTCTTGGCTCCCTTGGAGTAGGGTCCAAGTCTCCTAGATCACGTTCGGTGAGAAAATCACGTTCCCGAAGGTTTCATTTTGATTGGACTTCGTTTGATATTCTGTTTCTTCGAAACACTGAAATAGGCAAAAAAACAGCAATTATGGGCTGGGCCTCCAGTTAATAGGTTAGTCCCAAAAATAATATAAAAGTGGAAAATAAAGCCAAATATAGTCCAAAACAGTAGATAATATAGCATGGAGCAATCAAAAATTATAGATACGTTGGAGACGTATCAGGCATCCCCAAGCTTAATTCCTTCTCGTCCTCGAGTAGGTAAATGATAAAAAAAGTATTTTTGATGCGGAGTGCTACTTGGCATAATTTCAATGCAAATCTTCTTAATTGTGGTATGAATATTCATATTTGAAAGATTTAAGACAAAAGTTCATATTGACATAAAAATAATAATACTTCAAGCATATTAACAAAGCAATTATGTCTTCTGAAAATAACATGGCCAAAGAAAGTTATCCCTATAAAATCATATAGTCTGGCTATGCTCTATCTTCACCACACAAAGTATTTAAATCATGCACAACCCCGATGACAAGCCAAGCAATTGTTTCATACTTTAACATTTTCAAAACTTTTTCGATCCTCATGCAATACATGAGCATGAGCCATGGATATAGCACTATATTTGGAATAGAATGGTGGTTGTGGAGAAGACAAAAGGAGGGGGAGATAGTCTCACATCAACTAGGCGTATCAACGGGCTATGGAGATGCCCATCAATATATATCAATGTGAGTGAGTAGGGATTGCCATGCAACGGGTGCACTAGAGCTATAAGTATATGAAAGCTCATCAAAAGAAACTAACTGGGTGTACATCCAACTCGCTTGCTCACGAAGACCTAGGGCAATTTGAGGAAGCCCATCATTGGAATATACAAGCCAAGTTCTATAACGAAAAATTCCCACTAGTATATGAAAGTGACAAAATGAGAGACTCTCTATCATGAAGATCATGGCGCTACTTTGAAGCACAAGTGTGGTAAAAGGATAGTAACATTGTCCCTTCTCTCTTTTTCTCTCATTTTTTCTATCTGGGCCTTTTATCTTTTTTGGCCTCTTTCTTTTTTTCCGTCCGGAGTCTCATCCCGACTTATGGGGGAATCATAGTCTCCATCATCCTTTCCTCACTTGGGACAATGCTCTAAAAATTGATGATCATCACACTTTTTATTTTTCTTACAACTCAACAATTACAACTCAGCACTTAGAACAAATATGACTCTATATGAATGCCTCAGGCGGTGTACCGGGATATGCAATGAATCAAGAGTGGCATGTACGAAAGAGTTATGAACGGTGGCTTTGCCACGAATACGATGTCAACTACATGATCATGCTAGCAATATGACAATGATGGAGCGTGTCATAATAAACGGAACGGTGGAAAGTTGCATGGCAATATATCTCGGAATGGCTTTGGAAATGCCATGATAGGTAGGTATGGTGGCTGTTTTGAGGAAGGTATATGGTGGGTGTATTATACCGGCAAAAAGTGCACGGTATTAGAGAGGCTAGCAATGGTGGAAGGATGGGAAAAGTGCGTATAATCCATGGACTCAACATTAGTCATAAAGAACTCATATACTTATTGCAAAAATCTAGAAGTTATCAAAGCAAAGTATTACGCGCATGCTCCTAGGGGGATAGACTGGTAGAAAAAGACCATCGCTCGTCCCCGACCGCCACTCATAAGGAAGACAATCAATAAATAAATCATGCTCCGACTTCATCACATAACGGTTCACCATATGTGCATGCTACGGGAATCTCAAACTTTAACACAAGTATTTCTCAAATTCACAACTACTCAACTAGCATGACCCTAATATCACCATCTTCATATCTCAAAACAATTATCAAGCATCAATCTTTTCTTAGTATTCAACGCACTCAAAAGAAAGTTTCACAAATCTTGAACACCAAGCATATTATTATTAAGCAAATTACCATGCTATTAAGATTCTCAAAATAATCTAAGTGAAGCATGAGAGATCAATAGTTTATATAAAACAAATGCACCACCGTGCTCTAAAAGATTTAAGTGAAGCACATAGAGCAAAATTATCAAGCTCAAAAGGTATAAGTGAAGCACATAGAGTATTCTATTAAATTCCAATTCATGTATGGCTCTCTCAAAAGGTGTGTACAGCAAGGATGATTGTGGAACACTAACAAACAAAGACACAAATAATACAAGACGCTCCAAGCAAAACACATATCATGTGGTGAATAAAAATATAGCTCCAAGTAAAATTACCGATGGAAGTAGACGAAAGAGGGGATGCCTTCTGGGGCATCCCCAAGCTTTGACTTTTTGGTGTCCTTGCATTATATTGGCGGTGCCATGGGCATCCCCAAGCTTAGGCTCTTGCCACTCCTTGTTCCATAATCCATCAAAAGATTTCTCCCAAAACTTGAAAACTTCACAACACAAAACTCAGTAGAAATCTCGTGAGCTCCGTTAGAGAATGAAAACAAAAGACCACTTCAAGGTACTGTAATAAACTTATCCTTTATTTATATTGGTGTTAAACCTACTGTATTCCAACTTCTCTATGGATTATAAACTATTTTACTAGCCATAAATTCATCAAAATAAGCAAACGACACACGAAAAACAGAATCTGTCAAAAACAGAACAGTCTGTAGGAATCTGTAACTAACGCAAACTTCTGGAACTCCAAAGACTCTACCGAAATTGGAAGACCTAGACAATTTGTTCATTGATCAGAATAAATTGGAATCAGTATTTTATCACGGTTTGGTGATTTTTAATAATTCAGCACTGAGCACAAAGTTTCTGAAAATTACAGCAAGATCAAATAACTATCATCCAAGAAGATCCAATAGGTCTAACTTGGCACAAACACTAATTAAAACACAAAACCACATCCAAACATAAGGTATATGGGTTACTTATTCCTAAAAAGAAGAAAAAACAAAAATAAAATAAAAATAAAATTGGGTTACCTCCCAACAAGCGCTATCGTTTAACGCCCCTACCTAGGCATAAAAGCGAGGATAGATTAGGTATTGCCATCTTTGGTAGGCAATCCATAAGTGGCTCTCATGATAGTTTCATATGGCAATTTTATTTTATTTCTAGGGAAGTGGTCCATGCCCTTTTTTAATGGAAATTGAAATCTAATATTCCCTTCCTTCATATCAATAATCACACCAACCGTTCTAAGGAAAGGTCTACCAAGAATAATAGGGCAAGAAGGATTGCAATCTATATCAAGAACGATAAAATCTACGGGCACATAGTTCATATTTTCAACAATAAGAACATCATTAATTCTTCCCATAGGTTTCTTAATAGTGGAATCCGCAAGATGCAAGTTTAGAGAGCAATCATCAAAATCACGGAAATCTAGCAAATCACACAAAGTTTTGGGAATAGTGGAGACACTAGCTCCCAAATCACACAAAGCATAAAACTCATGATCTTTAATTTTAATTTTAATAGTTGGTTCCCACTCATCATAGAGTTTTCTAGGGATAGAAACTTTCAACTCAAGTTTTTCTTCATAAGATTGCATCAAGGCATCAACAATATGTTCGGTAAAGGCTTTCTTTTGACTATAAGCATGAGGAGAATTTAGCACGGATTGCAACAAGGAAATACAATCAATTAAAGATCAACTTTCATAATTAAATTCCTTGAAATCCAATATAGTGGGTTTAGCAACATCTAGGGTTGTATTTCTTTCAATCCCATGTTTATCAATTTCATCATCAAGATCTAAATACTCCGAATTTTTAGAACGCCTTCTAGGTAAAGGAAGATCATATTCAGTTTCATAAAGATTCATATTGCAAAACAAAGATTTGATAGGGGACACATCAATAACTTTTAGATCTTCATCTTGATTTTCATAAGAATTCGGTTTAGCGGCCATCTTATTGACTAAGGTAGCTTGCATATCCGAAATTTCAGCAGTCATCTTTCCAAGACGAGCAATTTGGGATTTTATACTATCAAATTATTTAGACATAATCATCGAGCTCTTTATTCATATAACTCATAATTTTTTTTTGTTCCTTAAGCTCGTTTCTAAAGAAATTATTATGCTCAAATTGCAAAACCATAAACTTCCTGACGTTGTTTTCGATCTCCTCTAACCTTTTAAGGTGAGGATCACCAAATTTCGGTAGAGCCATCGCGACAAACAAGCAATCCAACACACGAGCAAACAAAAAGCAAGCGAGAAAAAGGCAAACGGAGAAAGAGAAGGAGAAGGAGATTGGGAAAGAGAGGGCGAATAAAACGGCAAGGGTGAAGTGGGGGAGAGGAAAACGAGAGGCAAATAGCAACTAATGTAATGCGAGAGATAGGGATTGTGATTGGTACTTGGTATGTTGACTTTTGTGCAGACTCCCCGGCAAAGGCGCCAGAAATTCTTCTTGCTACCTCTTGAGCACTGCGTTGGATTTCCCCGAAGAGGATAGGATGATGCAGCAAAGTAGCGTAAGTATTTCCCTTAGTTTTTGAGAACTAAGGTATCAAACCAGTAGGAGGCCACACGCAAGTCCCTCATACCTACACAAAAACAATAGATCAACGCAACCAACGCGATTAGGGGTTGTCAATCCCTTCACGGTCACTTACGAGAGTGAGATCTGATAGAGATGATAGATAATATTTTTGGTATTTTTGATATAAAGATGCAAAGCAAAAAGTAAAAGGCAAAGTAAAAAAGCAAAGCAAGATTAAAGTGATGGAGATTGATATGATGAGAATAGACCCGGGGGCCATAGGTTTCACTAGTGGCTTCTCTCAAGAGCATAAGTATTCTACGGTGGGTGAAAAAATTACTGTTGAGCAATTGACAGAATTGGGCATAGTTATGAGAATATCTAGGTATGATCATGTATATAGGCATCACGTCCGAGACAAGTAGACTGACTCATGCCTGCATCTACTACTCACTACTAGGAAAAGGGCTATAAATGGGATGGACACTAATGGCGCACTGTACATGTGGTGCGCCATTAGTAAATACTAATGGCGCACCATGTGTTGGCGCGCCATTAGTGTGCAAATACTAATGGCGCACCACATCCCACGGTGCGCCTTTAGTAAAAAAGATTTAATTTTTTCAAAACTACTAATAGCGCGCCATGGGAGTGGTGCGCCATTACTAGTTGAAACTAGTAATGGCGCACCACTCCCATGGTGCGCCATTAGTATTTTGGCCCAAACATTCCCGAATGCACCCCCCGTGGACCGCCTTTTCAGTTTCAAAAAAATAAAAGAAAATGATAGAAATGTCAAAAAAATAAAAGAAAATAAGATTCCCATGTGATATGTGGTCTAGTTGTTAGCAAAATTTACAAACATGAATTTTCGACTTTTTTGCAAAATCTCTCGAGAATTTGTAAAAATGGGCATGGTGCGCCATTACTATCTTCCCGCCTTCAAAATTCAAAATAAATCAAAGAAAAAGTTACTAATGGCGCACCTGCCATGGTGTGCCATCAGTATCTTCCCGCCTTCAAAATTCAAAATAAATCAAAAAAATAAAAAAAGTTACTAATGGCGCACCTGCCCATGGTGCGCCATTAGTATCTTCCCGCCTTCAAAATTCAAAAAAATTCAAAAAAAAAATAGTAATGGCGCACCTGCCCATGGTGCGCCATTACTATGCCGTATATATGGCTGGGTGTGTCCTCTCCTCCTTACCTCTTCATTCTTCTCCTCCACTCCACCTCTCCTCCACTCCTCCACTCCATCTTCCCTTCTCTCCTCCACCATACTACCCTCCTCCTCTCCGGCGACCTCCTCCTCCTCTCAGGCGACCTCCTCCTCCCTCCTCTCCTCTCCTCCCCTCCCATCCCCTCACGGTTTCTCCTCCCTCCTCTCCGGTGAGCTCCTCCTCCCTCATCTCCGGTGAGCTCCTCCTCCCTCCTCTCCGGTGATCTCCTCCTCCCTCCTCTCCGGTGAGCTCCTCCTCCCTCATCTCCGGTGAGCTCCTCCTCCCTCCCTCTCCGGTGAGCTCCTCCTCCCTCGTCTCCGGTGAGCTCCTCCTCCCTCCTCTCCGGTGAGCTCCTCCTCCCTCCCTCTCTGGTGAGCTCCTCCTCCCTCCTCTCCTCCCATCCCCTCATGGTTTCTCCTTCCTCCTCTCCAATGCTCCGGTGAACTCCTCTCCGGCGACCTCCTCCTCCTCTCCAGCGAACTCCTCTCCGGCAAAAGAACACGGCAAAAGAACGTACAAGATCCAAAAACGGGAACAAAATTTGAAATTATATCATGCAAAAAAACGAGCAAAAAAACGAGCAAAAAATGGGCAAAAAAATCGCGATCCAGATCCAAATTCAAAATTCAAAAATAGCAATGGCGCACGGTGGGGGTTAGACGGTGCGCCACTACTATTTTCCCGCCTTCAAAATTCAAAAATAATAATGGCGCACCAGTGGCCTATACTAATGGCGCACCGTGGCCTATACTAATGGCGCACCAGTGGTGCGCCATTAGTATACCAGATACTAATGGCGCACCACTGGTGCGCCATTAGTAAAAAATTCTAGTGGCATGATACTAATGGCGCACCAGTAGTGCGCCATTAGTAGGCAAAACTGGTGCGCCATTAGTAGGCCTTTTCCTAGTAGTGACTATTACTCCACTCATCGACCGCTATCCAGCATGCATCTAGAGTATTAAGTTAAAAATAGAGTAACTCCTTAAGAAAAATGACATGATGTAGAGAGATAAATTCATGCAATATGAAATAAACCCCATCTTGTTATCCTCGATGGCAACAATGCAATACGTGCCTTTGCCCTATACATCACCGGGAAAGGACACCGCAAGATCGAACCCAAAGCTAAGCACTTCTGCCATGGCAAGAAAAACCAATCTAGTAGGCCAAACCAAACTGACAATTCGAAGAGACCTGCAAAGATAACCAATCATACATAAAAGAATTCAGAGAAGATTCAAATATTATTCATAGATAGACTTGATCATAAACCCACAATTCATCGATCTCAACAAACACACCGCAAAAAGAAGATTACAACGAATAG
Organism: Aegilops longissima; assembly: GCA_021605205.1. Classification (NCBI taxonomy): domain Eukaryota; kingdom Viridiplantae; phylum Streptophyta; class Magnoliopsida; order Poales; family Poaceae; genus Aegilops; species Aegilops longissima. The sequence goes on along the minus strand of CM038677.1, from coordinate 191,966,033 downwards.
ATCTCCAAAAGAGAGGGGGAGAACATTGTATTGAGATCCAAAAAGAGAGAAGAAGCCATCTAGCTACTAACTATGGACCCAAAGGTCTGAGGTAAACTACTCACACTTCATCGGAGGGGCTATGATGATGTAGAAGCCCTCCGTGATGACGGCCCTCTCCGGCGGAGCTCCGGAATAGGCCCCAAGATGGGATCTCGTGGATACAGAAAGTTGCGGCGGTGGAATTAGGTTTTTGGCTCCGTCTCTGATCATTTGGGGGTACGTAGGTATATATAGGAGGAAGGAGTACGTCGGTGGAGCTCCGAGGGGCCCACGAGGCAAGGGGCACGCCCTAGGGGGGGCGCCCCCACCCTCGTGACCGCCTCTTGGCTCCATTGGAGTAGGGTCCAAGTCTCCTGGATCACGTTCGGTGAGAAAATCATGTTCCTGAAGGTTTCATTCCGTTTGGACTTCGTTTGATATTCTGTTTCTTCGAAACACTGAAATAGGCAAAAAACAGCAATTCTGGACTGGGCCTCCGGTTAATAGGTTAGTCCCAAAAATAATATAAAAGTGGAAAATAAAGCCCAATATAGTCCAAAACAGTAGATAATATAGCATGGAGCAATCAAAAATTATAGATACGTTGGAGACGTATCACGTGCCAGCAGGCAAGCTTTTGGGTTTCCTAGTCTCCAATAGGGGCATTGAAGCTAACCCGGAGAAGATCAAGGCAATTACCTCTCTGGCTAAACCGACATGCATCAATGATGTTCAGCGACTGGCGGGTCGTATCGCTACTTTAAGCCGGTTTATAAGCCGGTTAGGTGAGACGGCCATACCGCTGTATCAGATGTTGAAGAAAATGGACACTTTTGTCTGGAGTGATGCTGCTAATGCTGCTTTTGAAGATTTAAAGAGACATCTATCTGAACCGCCTCTCCTTGTGGCTCCCATTGATAGAGGGCCGTTGCTGTTATACGTGGCCGCTAACTCACGTGCTGTCAGTGTTGCAATTGTGGTGGAACGCAAGGAGGCTGGCAAGGAGCATCCGGTTCAACGACCGGTTTATTACATCAGTGAGGTGCTCATTGAGTCTAAGCAAAGATATCCGCATTGGCAGAAGCTTGTTTATGGGGTGTTCATGGCGAGCCGTAAGCTTAAAAAATACTTTCAGGGTCACCCCATCACTATGGTAAGCTCTGCTCCCTTGGGAGACATCATCCAAAACAGAGAGGCCATAGGACGAGTCGCCAAGTGGGCCATTGAGCTTGGGCCTCATGGTTTGAAGTATGTGCCACACACTGCTATTAAGTCTCAAGCACTGGTGGACTTTATCGATGATTGGACAGAGCTGCAGACACCTGAGGAGAAGCCGGACAACACGTATTGGACCATTCACTTTGATGGATCCAGGCAGTTGGAAGGCTCGGGGCTTGGAGTCGTTTTAACTTCCCCTCGAGGTGATAAATTTTGTTATGTGCGCCAGCTCATGTTTCCTTGTACTAATAATGCAGCTGAATATGAGGCCTTACTCCATTGTCTTTAGATGGCCAAAGAGATGAATTTGAGCCGGGTGAGGTGTTTGGGCGACTCAGATCTCGTGGCTCAGCAGGTGTCAGGCAAGTGGAACTCCAAGGATCCCCTCATGGCGGCTTATCGTCGAGAAGTTGATGCTGTAGCTGGGCATTTCAAGGGTTATCAAGTGGAGAACATTGATCGAAGGAAGAATGAGGCGGCTGATGCTTTAAGCCGGCTGGGATCTCAGCGTAAGCCGGTACCGCCTAACACCTTTCTGGATGTTTTGCATAATCCTTCTGTCAAGTTACCCACAGAGGAGGACTTAGTTGTTCCAAACCCAGAAGCGCGGTTGGTGGCGGCTCTTCACGTCATCCCTGATTAGACAGTACCATATTTGGCTTACCTGACCCGGGGAGAGTTGCCTGAGGATGAGACCGTGGCGAGACAAATCATCCGACGGTCTAAGTCCATGACAATTGTTCACGGTGAGTTGCATCATCGTAGTGTCACTGGGGCATTTCAACGTTGTGTGTCACCTGCGGATGGACAGGAAATACTTCGTGAGATCCATGAAGGGGATTGCGGTCATCATGCCGGTTCAAAATCTCTTGTGGCCAAGGCCTTCCGTCATGTGTTTTATTGGCTGACGGCTCATGCTGATGCGGAAGATCTGGTCATTAAATGTGACGGGTGACAAAAATTCTCACGACGAGCTCATGTGCCAGCTCAAGAGTTGAGGATGATTCCGATTACTTGGACGTTTGCGGTCTGGGGGCTTGATATGGTCAGACCTTTCAAAAGGTCTAAGGATAAAAAGACACACCTCCTGGTGGCGGTTGATAAATTTACAAAGTGGGTTGAGGCAGAGCCGGTCAGTAAGTGTGATGCAGCCACGACGGTTCAGTTCATGAAGAAGGTGATCTTTCGTTTTGGTTTTTCACACAACATCATAACTGACGATGGCACTAATCTCTCCAAGGGTGCTATGGAAGAGTTCTGTCAGCGAGAACATATCCGGCTTGACGTTTCGGCAGTAGCTCATCCTCAATCCAATGGTCAAGTAGAGAGAGCCAACCAGGAGATCTTGAAAGGTATAAAACCCTGGCTCTTGGTCCCCTTACAGCGGACGCCGGGTTGTTGGGTGGAGGATATAGTCCGGCTGTCCGGATACCCCCTAATCTAGGGATCCCTCAGCAGCCCCTAAACCAGGCTTCAATGGCGATGGGTCCGGCATGCAGATTGTCTTTGGCATTGCAAGGCGGGTTCCTCCTCCGAATACTCCATAGAATATTTTGAACACAAGGATAGTGTCCGGCTCTGCAAAACAAGTTCCACATACCACCGTAGAAAGAATAATATTTCCGATCTGCTGACGTATTTGATATCATGACATCACGCCATGGCCCGGTTATTATCGAACCATTTTTCTCAACCAGCCTTGCGCACATCGTGAGGCGGTTTCCTTGGAACGTCTTGTCGAAGCAAAGATCTCGTCCCCTTATCACGGTATTCTCATCAATACGGACGTGGGTAACCCAATCATGCCCGTTGGTATGACTCCTCGATTATAGGCAAGTCCCAAACGGTCATGAGGAGGACGCTTGGTATTCACCCTCTTTATAAAGAGACCAAGGCCTATCCCTTTTTTATTCCTCGAACTCAATCGAATCCCTCCCCCGCCTCGAGTTCCAACACCCAAAGCTCAGTTCAGGCACTTCAGACCTTCAGCCATGTCCGGATCCAACCCTCAAGGTCGGTGGATGCCCTCCTCCGTCACGGAGGAAGACGTCAAAAAGTTAAGAGAGGCCAGGTTCTTGACCGGCGAGATCGCGCACCGGCTGCCTGCTCGAGGGCAGGCCATACCTACTCCCAAATTCGGCGAGAGTGTTGTGTTCATATCACACTTCCTTCGAGGGCTAGGCCTCGCTCTGGATCCCTTCGTGAGGGGGCTCATGTTCTATTACGGGCTGGATTTCCATGATTTAGCTCCGGATTCTATTCTCCACATCTCGTCTTTTATCGTCGTGTGCAAAGCTTTCCTCCGCATCACCCCTCACTACGGCCTGTGGCTCAAGTCCTTCCAAGTGGAGCCGAAGATGATCGAGGGGAGGCACGCGTAGTGCGGAGGTGCCGTAATAAGCAAAAGCATCGATGCCCCATGGCCCGAGGGTTCTTTCCAGGAGGTATCCAACTTATGGCAACAAGAATGGTTTTATGTCACAGCTCCCAGGGGTACCAAATGGGTGGCTCCCCCTGCCTTTCGCTCAGGTCCCCCTCCACGACTAACGTCATGGATCAACAAGGGGCTGGACTGAGGGCCAGTAAAGGATGTGCCCATACTGCAGAGCCACATCCAAGATCTCCTCAAAAGAGATATTGATCTGGTCACCGTAACGCAAGTAATGTTACTTCGTCGAACCCAGCCCTGCAAACGTCGTCCCCTCCGTCCGTGGGAGTTCAACCCGGAGGGACCGCGAGCTATTCAGCACTTCCTCGGCATGACGCTCGAGGAGATGTAGAAATTGTACTTCAGACCACAAGTAATGTGTCCGGATACCACGAGGACGTGGGTCTGAACTGCAATCGTCCAGATACCCAAGTAAGTCGCCCTGTGGCCGAACACGTTGTATTTTTATTCATCACAACATTATTCTAAAAAGTCTCTTTGACCAGGACTGGATAGCAAAGGCGAAGATGATCGTGTCCGCCCTCCCCGAGGTCTCACCGGATCCGGTATTAGCCAGGATGTTGGAGCTCGCGCCTTACCAAGTGCCCTCAGGGGAAGATAAAGGTGGGAAGAAAGAGGCTGACGCCTCCGCGAAGGAGGATAACCGGGGAGAATAAGCCAAAGTTCCCTCTCCCCCAGAAAGGAAGAGGATCGCCTCTGAGGGTTCGGATACAATAGTTTCCAAATGGGGGAAGAAATCTTCGCCAGAGGGTCCTACCCCAGGGGATACCCCGGCCGCACAGTGTCCGCAAGGGGATCAACCCTCCATCAAGCTGTAAGTAAAAAAGAGGGGTTTAATAGTAAAAACATCCCACTTTACCTTTGAGGAAAATAACCGAAACATTTGTCATGTAGTCCGGATCGTAGCCCTTCTCGGCAGAGTTCGTCTTCGGGGGATCTTCTTCCGAAGATGATGGAGAGCGAAACGCCTCCCTATGCCATCCCACCTTACGAGGCGGGCGACCCCGAGGTGTCGTCTCGAAGGGCCTCTCTCGATCCAGCAAGGCCAGAGGGTAGTTCTTTGGCCACCCGAAGTCCTCAGTATCCGGCTCTTGAAGGGAGCAACCGGAGGAGTCCGGCTCCGCCTGTTATGCGGTCGGACGCATTGAAGGATCTGCTAGGGCAGGCGGCTATCTCAGAAGCGCACCGTGCGCTAATGGGCGTGGTGGTTGAGAGGATTTTATCCGACGAAAGCGGGTTGCATGAAGCCTTTATGAGTCTGCTGAAAGGTTTTGAGGTACGTGAACTAGTGTGTATTTTTTACAGTACCGCACATGTTTTAGATGTGCCCTGTGCAGATAGTAGCCCCTGAGACTCTGGTTGCTGTCGAAAATGGCGGCAAACAGAGGATCATAGTCCCAGGTAACAATCCAGCCGTCTTCATATGAAGGTGACGGGAGGTCCGGTGGCTAGCCGGACTGGTGAGGTCGCCGAGCTAACGCGGCGACTTGACGCGGCAGATGCCGACATCGTGCTTGTCAACAAGCGGCTTGACGAGCCGCAGGGTATGTAATTTCTCCAGTGATCAAAATATGGTAAGAGGAGCACAATGCCAGTATCTAGAACATGTTGTGAACTGCAGATGGAGCTGCGGCAGTGGAGACCCTTCGGGCGAAACTTTCCCGAGCCAAAAAGAAAGCCAGGAGTAGTGATGAGGCCGCTCTAAAGGCGGCCGAAGAGCTGAGGGCCGAACAGGCTACCCATTGCCAAAGTAAGGAGAGGATGGCCAAGATGGCCGTTGAGTTAAGTGGTGCCGCCGATCGATACCGGCTTCTGGAGAAGGAAAGCCAAGCGAAGGCTACGGAGCTGGAGAAGGCCATGGTAGCAGCCAAGGAATCCCGTTCGAAGATCAGCGCATTGAAGGAGGAGCTGCCTCAAGCTGGAGATATCGCGGCTGGGAAACCCTTCTTGCTGCGGACGAAGTTCGGAGATCCAAAGTATGCCCCTCTTCACCAGTTATGGAGTTCTGCGGACGAGTATGCGGATCTGTCAGCCAGTGCGGCTGATGCAGCCGAGTACTTCAAGGATCAAAAAGATCGTGAAGTGGAAAAGCTGTTCTGGTCGTAGTTCAATGGTCCAACGCGTCCGCTGCTGTTAAATGAGCGCATGACCGAATGGGCCGAGCTCCATAGGTTGTCTGGGCTTGCCATGGGGTATGTTGTGGATCATCTGTGGCCGAGGGAGCCACGGCCGATCAGCTATTTTGGTTTGGTGCAGCAGTTCCTTGGTGTCGTGCCGCGCATCGACGCTATGAAGAGGTCGGCGTGCATCGAGGGTGCGCGGATGGTGCTTGCCCGTGTCAAAACATACTGGGCGGAGATGGAGGCCACCGCAATTGCAACCCCGAGTTCGGCAGTTAGCCGAATAGCTGCCGAGCACTACTTTGACGAGGTCCTTGAAGGCGCCCGTTCAATAGAAGCGCAGTGCTCGAAGAATATTATGTTCTAATGACAAGTATTCCCATTGAAAAACAATGTTTTACTGAATTATGTAAGGGCTATTTTTATACTTTTGCCTGAAAGTGTTATGATGCCTCCCGTGCGGCCGTTTATGTATATATGTATATAACCTGAAAGTTTGCAGTCGTCGGCTTCAGCCCCCATGCATATAATGCGGGGGTGTTCGCAGAAGACGCGTGTTCACACTTGATCCAACGTCTTGGTCCATTGAGTAGGTGATAGCGCAGCGAACTAGGCAATCGGACTATATTGCTTTAACGCTTTCAGTTAGCCATAGGAGTTTGACAGTGGGGCTACTATATAGCCACGGTGGCTCCGCGCCATCCGACACGGGCGCGGTCATGCCCGACCGGGAAACGGCCCTTCTTTAATGCGGAGGAATCCCAAAGATTCCGATAAGTCATCGAGTGGTTGACCAGTCTCTCGCTTTATCATGACAGTCAGTTTTCGGCTTTCTCTACTGAGGTGCTCGTCCGGGCTAGCCAGGGCACAATCGCAGTAGTTCTCCTGGTGCCACCTTAGCCGATAGAGCGGAACGTAAGGCAGCAAAACTCAGGAGCCGGGAAAACCCAACATGTGACCAAAGACATGATTAGGAGCTGATGCATATAAGGCCAAACTCGCGAGGCCGAACACTCCCTAAGGTATTCAGTCTTTGTAGTATATACCGGGCTAATCAATGCCCTTGGTAATGAGCCCTAGTGTAAATGCGTGCAATATCCCCGACGTGGCCACATGCCAAGAACGCCAGCATCCTTCTCAGTTATATTTAAAATCCGGAGGATGTGAGCAACGAAATACAGTAAAAAAGGTTGACGCTGGGTCTTAATCTAAAGAGAAACCTTTCAACGAGTCCCTTCTGCACGTCTGCGCCTATGTCTCCATTGTGCCGTATCCTAGACGGGTGTAGCACGATTGTCATCTGTGAAAGAGAGAAACTTAGTTGAAAGTCGTTGTGCAAAAAATTGGCTATAAATAAACCATATTAAAATTCGAGATGGGAAAAGTTGAGCCATATTATCGCTGGGAAGCCCCTGGTACTGCCTGGGAGGGTGTAACCATTAAACCGATCTGAAGTGTATCCAATGATTATCCGGACCTGCCGAGCCGTGTCCGTGGTCTTAACGACCAGTCATATGTTCTGGTTGGTGAGGCCGTCTAGTGTTCGGCTATTAAAGCAGCCGTACGTTCTTCTGCGCGAGAGAAGCACTCAACATTTCCATTTATTGTGATGATGCCATGCGGACCAGGCATTTTAAGCTTGAGTAAAGCATAATGCAGTATTGCATTAAAACGAGCGAAAGCCTCTCGTCCGAGTAGTGCTTGATAGCCACTTCGGAATGGAGCGATGTCGAAGGTTAACCTTTTGCTTCGGAAGTTGTCGAGCGAGCCGAACACAACCTCTAGTACTAGAGAGCCCGTGCAGCATGCCTCTGTGCCTGGTATTACTCCCTTGAAGGTAGTATTACTGTGGCTGATTTTTGTTGTGTTTATCCCCATTTTGCGGATGGTGTCCTGATATATCAGATTTAGACTACTGCCGACGTCCATAAGGACTCGAGTGAGATGGTATCTGTTTATTATTGGGTCCAGCACCAGGGCAGCTGATCCTTCAAGCCGGATACCTATTAGGTGATCCCCGCGATCAAAAGTGACCGGGCAGGCCGACCAGGGGTAGAACTCAGGGGTGACGGGCTCTATGGCTTTTGTTTTTCGGAGTGCACATTTGCCTCTCCTCTTTGGCACATGGATAACATTTACTGTTTTGACTTCTGGTGGGAATTTTTTCTGTCTCCCAGTGTCTTGCTGGCGAGGCATATCCTCGTCCTCGCTCGGAGTGTCCTCCCCCTTGTGTTCGGCGTTTAGCTTGCCAGCCTGCTTGAAGACCCAACATTCTCTGTGGGTATGATTTGCAGGTTTGTCGGGGGTACCGTGGATCTGACATAGTTTGTCTAAAATCTTATTTAGACCGGTCGGTCCATCTCTGTTGCCTTTAAAGGGCTTTTTCTGCTGACCCGGTCGAGAGCCTCTGAATCCGGTGTTTACCGCCGTGTTATCTGGGATGTCTTCTTTATTCCGGCGCTTGTTTTTACTGCGTCACTACTTTCCATTATCGTCCCTGACCTTGGATGTGCTTGGGTCGCTGGTGCTACTGCGGGCTAATCAGCTGTCCTCGCCCGCGCAAAAGTGGGTCATGAGGCTTGTTAGGGCTGCCATTGTTCTCGGCTTTTCTTGGCCAAGGTGTCTGGCAAGCCATTCGTCTCGAACGCCGTTGTCGGTGTCAAAACCGGCGGATCTCGGGTAGGGGGTCCCGAACTGTGCGTCTAGGCGGATGGTAATAGGAGACGGGGGACACGATGTTTTTACCCAGGTTTGGGCCCTCTCGATGGAGGTAAAAACCTACTCCTGCTTGATTGATCTTGATGATATGAGTATTACAAGAGTTGATCTACCACAAGATCGAAGAGGCTAAACCCTAGAAGCTAGCCTATGGTATGATTGTTGTTCTTGGTCCTACGGACTAAACCCTCCGGTTTATATAGACATCGGAGGGGGCTAGGGTTACATAGAGTCGGTTACAAGGAAGGAGATCTACATATCCGTATCGCCAAGCTTGCCTTCCACGCTAAGGAGAATCCCATCCGGACACGAGACGAAGTCTTCAATCTTGTATCTTCATAGTCCAACAGTCCGGCCAAAGGATATAGTCCGGTTGTCCAGATACCCCATAATCCAGGACTCAATGACGATGAGTCCGACGCGCAGATTGTCTTCGGCATTGCAAGGCGGGTTCTTCTTCAAACTCTGAGTACCTGTTAAATAGTGTCCGGCTTCTCGTAAATGTTGCGCTTCTTGGCTTCTATGTCCAATAATGGCCACCTTCCACGTGTCAAGCGAATGTGGGGAGCCAGGGTGTTTTTACATTTACCACCCTAGCTATGTGAATGAACTGTCTATAAAAGAGACGATGATTCTCAGATCCAAACCACACCATCCTCCTCAGCGAGCATTCATCGAAGCGCGCCTGAAAAATCCATTCCAACATGGACGGCCAGCGCAGCTCCTCCTCTCGCTCCCGCAGCCCCCATGTCCGGAGATTGGGAGAAGTGTTTCGTCCCGCACAACCAATTAGTGAAGCTACAGATCCAGGGATTTCTCCCCCCCCCCCCAGCGTATATGGTCCCGGTTTGAGCCGGGCTCGCCACCTATAATGGCGGGGAGCAAGCGGAGAGCTTTCCCAACCCCTCTAAGGGAGAGCGGGAATGCCTTGTCCCTTATTTGTTAAGGGGACTCAGATTTCCAATCCATCCATTTCTCCGAGGGCTCCTGGAGTTCTATGGCCTCCGGTTGCACAACCTCACCCCTGCCTCCATACTGCACATCGCTGGTTACGTAGCCCTTTGCGAGCTATTTCTGGGCTGCGAATCTCATTTCGCGCTGTGGAAGAAGTTGTTCTGCCTTGTGCCCCATACACAGAGGGGATCAATATATCAAGTGGGCGGAGCCGAAGTATGGCGCATCGCCGGGACCGGGTACCTATCCGGTACCCCAAAGAAGACGTTTGAAGACTGGCCTTCAGAGTGGTTTTATATGGAGGACGTCCCCCTTCCGGATCCTATTCGGATCGGCCTTCCCGAGTTTGATAATGCTCCTTTGAAGAAGCGCCTGAGCTGGCGACCACGGAGCCCTCAGGAGGAAGATGATAGAGACATTCTTTACCTGATGGGCCGGATAAAGGTATTGGCTCAATCAGGACTGACCATAACCGAGGTTATGTCAATATGCATTATGCGGGGGGTGCAGCCACTTCAATATCGAGGCCACCCTATGTGGGACTTCAACGGGGAAGATGATGCCACCCGCTGCGGCCGTAAGGGGCCGGACTCAATTGCTGCCCTAGCAAAAATCATGTCTGTTTTGTACAAGGGAGAGGAAGAGGAATTCCTCCGCATCAAGCCACAGGATGGATTCTCCATGTACAACCCTCCGAGTTGGGTAAGCTGCCACCTTTTATACTCACCCCTTCCGCATTTTCGTAGCAAATATTTTATCTTGCCATTTCATCGCAGGAGCTGCGTAAGGCTGCAAGGGAGATCAATAGCCCGCCTCCGCAACCAGAGGATCCTGAAAGGTCCCTCGACACCGGCCTTAAAGAGGATCCGGACATAATCGTGGAGCTGATTGACAGGGTATTCTACTAATTGAGCTGCAATGACGCCATGGTGGCCATTATAGCCGACTACCCTGGGCTACTCCCAGCCTCGCAGGTGAATGAGACCAAAGTCCCAACCTTTTGAAAAGGATTTCCTTTTATGCACTTCACCTACCATATAAAAACGATGTTTTATAGGGAATGCCCTCAGGACGCCACGCCGAGCCCGCGGCAACTCGCCAACAAGGGGATCCGACGTCGGACAGGCTAAAAAGGAAGGCGGTCCAAATGGAGACGCCGGCGCAGAGGTATGATGCAACACCTCACTCCGTGGTTGTCGTCTTTTAAAAACATAATAACACCCGTGTTTCCTAGAAGGAAGAACGCTCGCCGGAATATATCCGGAGAAGTCGCCGATCACGCCTCTACCAATCGGGCTCCAGGGCCAGACACAAAAGTGGAAGCTAACACGAGGCGCACGCCGGATGCACCTCCGACAGAGGATGCGGATAAAATATCCGCCACAAATTCCGAAGTGCAGAGCACCATGAATCACAGGCGTCGCCGGGCCGTACTCTGCGACGCATGTTTCTCCCAAGAGGCTTTCGATGCCTTCAACTCAGGAGACGCGTACATCCGTGCTGCTCAAAATGGTCTTGCCAGAGCCACGAATCAGTATGTAAAGGATATATGGCTAAGAAGATTTGATGATTATGTATAGCAGTAGCCCCTGAGACTTGAAACAGTTGGCACAACTGATTTGAGGATCATTATTTGTGCAGGTTCTTTCAGAGAAGAATACCCAATTGTCTCATGAGCTTGAAGAGTGCAAGGCCCAGCTACAGGCCGCAATTGCCGCAGTGAAGGAGTCCGAGAAGGCCTCCTCGTAACACTTGTTTCAAAGAATGATAGGTACCATATAGAGTGCGGTATTCTGCAAATCGACAATAAATATTGCAGATGACGCCGAGTGAATCCGGATGCGCAACATGCCGCACGGCAGCTAAAGGTCTGGCGAAGCGTGCTTACAAAAGTTAGGCAGGAGAAAACGATCTCTGTGATGCCAATACCCAGCTGAGCGCGGAACTAAATGATGTTCGCGCCCAGCCGTCAGACCGTGAAGGAGAATAAGCGGCTTCGACGCTGCATTTTCAAGAGTGCTTGAGCGAACTTTTAAAAAGAGTTCGGCGAAGAAGCCAGCTAATGAGTTATGTCTGTAGGTATGCTGACGGGTCGTCCCGCGGATGAGATGCCCGGGTCTGCACGAACAAGTTCGGCAGGTGATACAAGGTATTGCCCAGGCCTTGTGGCCATGCGTTTCCCTGCCCGAAGGCCTTGGAGAGCTTACGGAGAAGCTCAAGGAGCGCCGTATGCTTCCGATTATGGAAGGTATCGCCTGCCGCCAAGGTGCCGTGGAAGCTGGGCCATGGTGAAGATGCGGTATACTAAGGCTGACCCAAACCACATGGCCGAGGTCGGACTGTGGGGCCCGATGGGAAAGAAATCCGCCGCTTGGTGTATCACCAAGTAGAATTAGCCGCAAAGTATTCCCAACAGGATTGTAGGCTAGACAACCTGTTGGATGGTATAGAAGAGGAATTTAGTCAGTCTAAATGACTATGTAAGTAAAGTGACATGTATAATGCCTTCTAGCTGGATTGTAAATCATTTGTCATGGCGGACCTTTTCGCTTCAACCTCGGGACCCGATAGTCCGGAGTGTATCCGAATACCCGCTTAGTTATAGAAGAACTGGGTATGCGTGGAAACCAGGCGTAGGGGTCATTTGTGCTTGAACAGACAAGTACCCAACTAGTTATGTTATATTACATGGGTAGTAAGAAACATCTTCCATGGAGAATAGTTCCGTCAAGGGTTCCTTTCTGTGGGTACGCATGCCCTAAAGTGCATGTCCGGACTACGAGAAGAGATGTAGGAAAAACATCTGGGGGCACATATGGAAAATAAATAAAAATCATCTTTTGTTCACCGACCGAATATTCCCTTAAGAAGGCTAGCTTTCGGCTTCACCCTACCGAGGTACACATCCGCTGACCCGGCAAGAATAATCGCAGAGGTGCTCCCCTTATGCCCTAGCCAATTAACGGAACGAGGGCATAAATACAAGAGCCAGGCAACCCAACTTGGCCAAAACTTAAGTCATATCGATGCATATAATGGCGAAGAAAAGGTACATGCGGAAGAATAACACATGTGCGGGGCATGAAGCCCAGATAAGGAATTAAGCTTCTGTGTAAGAAGCCCCCAGGTATAATGAGCGCGGATAGCGCGTCAATAGTGTGCAAGCAAGGCACAAGTTGGCCCTTGAAGGCCATGAGAAAGGAAAAAGAAAGAAAGAAAGAAAGAAAAGATGACATCAGATATGCAAAAATGGACAGAGGAAGGAGACGAGCATAGAGTCCGGCACTAGGCGTAGAATCTTCGGAGCCTCGCTGCATTCCATGGGTTTGGCTCAAGTCGATTATCCGATGCATCCCGCAGACAGTACGCTCTGCCGGTCAGAACTTGGTCAATAATGAAGGGACCTTCGTACTTGGGCTCGAGCTTGGACTTTTTCTTCTTCGGCAGGCGCAGAACAAGCTCGCCAACGTTATAAGTTTTGGCCCGTACTTCTCTGCTTTGGTATCTTCGAGCCTGTTGCTGATAGAATGCGGAACGGGCTTTTGCCACGCCGCGCCCTCCTCCGTGGTGTCCAGATGGCCCCGCCGATCGAGCTCGGCTTCTCTTTCTTCGTACATGCGCACTCGAGGTGAGTCATGAATTATGTCGCAGGGCAAAACCGCCTCTGCGCCGTACACCATAAAGAAAGGTGTGTATCCGGTAGTACGATTCGTCATGGTCCGCAGCCGCCAGAGTACGGAGTCAAGCTTCTCTACCCAGTGCGTGTTAGATTCCTTTAAGGACCACACTAATCTGGGTTTGATGCCACTCATGATAAGACCATTTGCTCGCTCAACTTGACCGTTAGTTTGTGGGTGATAGACAGAAGCATACTCGAGCTTGATGCCCATGTTGCTGCACCAGAGTTTTACCTCGTCGACCGTGAAGTTCGTGCCGTTGTCAGTGATGATGCTGTGGGGGACGCCATAACGGTGTACAACCCCGGATATGAAGTCTTTGACCGGTCCGGATTCAACCGTTTTAACAGGTTTGGCTTCTATGCATTTGGTGAATTTATCCACCATGACCAATAAGTATTTTTTTCTTATGGGTTCCCCCTTTAAGGGGTCCAACCATGTCAAGCCCCTAGTCCGCGAAGGGCTAGGTAATGGGGATTGTTTGGAGGGCGGTGGGTGGCATATGGCTTTGGTTTGCAAAGAGCTGGCAACCGACGCATCGTTGGACCAAGTCCTGTGCATCTGCCCGGGCCGTCGGCCAATAAAAACATGTACGGAAGGCCTTGCTTACATGGGCCCGGACTGCGGCATGGTGGCCGCCGAGTCTAGCGTGAATTTCTGCCAAAAGCTTCCGCCCTTCCTCTTCGGAGATGCACCTCTGAAGGACTCCGGTAGTGCTTTTCTTATACAACTCTCCCTCGTGGACCCTTTAGGCCTTAGACCGCCGCACTATGCAGCGTGCCTCATTTTGGTCCTCGAAGTTCCCGCCTAGTTAGGTAGGTTTGGAATGGTTCTGCCCATGTATGCGATGATGGCCATTATTACGTAATGAAGGTGTTATTTCGGTGGTAGAGCCTCTAATTACGCCGAGTGTTCTCAGATCGGGCATTGTGGCCGGTCCGCATTTATTGTTACCGTGTCCCTTCCCATACAACGGATGGCTTAAACAGCCTCTCCAAAAAGATGTTGGGGGACTATATCGCGTTTTGCACCGATGCGGGCGAGGATATCCGCCGCCTGATTGTTTTCCCGAGCCACATGGTGAAATTCAAGCCCCTCAAACCGAGCTGACATCTTTAGGACGGCGTTGCGATAGGCCGCCATTTTCGGATCCTTGGCATCGAAGTCTCCATTTATTTGGGATATTGCGAGGTTTGAATCCCCACGCACCTCCAGGCGTTGAATGCCCATGGAAACTGCCATCCGAAGACCATGTAACAGGGCCTCATATTCGGCTGCGTTGTTGGAGTCTCAGATACGTGATCTCGAGTACGATTGAACTATATCTCCTGTTGGGGACGCCAGACGACGCCAGCCCCCAAAGCAGCCAGCATTTTGGAGCCGTCAAGTGCATGATCCAATTGAGTATGCGCTGCACTTTTAGGGGGTCGGCTTCATCCATTCGCGACACAAAGTCGGCCAATACTTGCGACTTAATGGCTCGCCGGGGTTTGTATGTTATGTCGAACGGGAGGAGCTCAATGGCCCATTTGGCAATCCGGCCCGTGGCGTTGTGGTTGTTTATAATAACATTAAGTGGGACTTCCGAGGCTACTATAATTGAACACTCTTGAAAGTAGTGTCGCAGCTTCCGGGATGCCATGAATACCACATAGACTATCTTTTGATAATGTGGGTACCGTGATTTGCCTTGTTGAGGTCCTTGAAATGGACACATGGGCGCCAGGATTTGTTCTTCTTTGGTACCATCACCAGGTTTGCTAGCCAGTCCGGGTGTTTTGTTTCTCTAATGAATCCGGCCTCCAATAACTTGGCTAGTTCCTCTCCCATAGCTTGTCTCTTAGGTTCAAAGAAACGCCGAAGAGTCTGCTTGACCGGCTTGAATCCCTTTAGAATATTAAGGTTGTGCTCGGCCAGCCTGCGTGGGATTCCTGGCATATCTGAGGGATGCCAGGCGAATATGTCCCAATTCTCGCGCAGGAACTCTCGTAGTGCGGCGTCCACAGCGGGGTTTAATTGTGCCCCGATGGAGGCTGTTTTTGTAGGGTCCGTTGGGTGGACTTGGAATTTGACTATTTCATCCGCTGGTTTAAAAGAGGTGGACTTGGATCTTTTGTTGAGTATCACTTCGTCCCTGTCCACTGTGGAGCGCAGTGCAGTTAATTCCTTGGCCGCAAGGTCTTCGGATAATGCCTCGAGGGCCAATGCGGCTGTTTTGTTTTCGGCGCGGAGTGCTGTGTCCGGATCACTAGCGAGAGTGATGATTCCGTTGGGCCCGGGCATCTTGAGCTTCATGTACCCGTAATGGGTTATGGCTTGGAAGATCGTGAACGCCTCCCGCCCTAAAAGGGCGTGGTATCCACTACTGAACGGGGCCACTTGGAATGTAATTTCTTCAGACCTATAGTTTCCCGGCGTGCCCAATACCACATCTAGTGTGATTTTCCCAGCACAGCGTGCTTCCCAACTGGGGATGATTCCTCTGAAGGTTGTGCTGCTTTGCTCAATGCGGTTTCAGTCTATTTCCATTTTTTAAAGTTTTTCATAGATGAGGTTTAATCCACCGCCGCCGCCCATGAGTACTTTGGTGAGTCGAAAGTCGCCCACAATTTGACCGAGGACCAAAGGTAGCTGGTGCTCGGGCTGTTCGAATTTAGGTTCGCCACCGCATTGAAGGTAATAGCCGTGTCACTCCATGGATTTATTGCTGCTACGTGGCAGATTTCGGCAAGGCTGCAGAGTGTTCGCTTGCGCCTATTATTTGATGCGAAGGTCTCGAAGACTATTAATACCGTATTGTTATCCCCGGGATGGTGTTCTGTAGCATCTGGGATGAGGAGATCCTCACCACTTTTGGCCACCTGCCGGAGTACCCAACATGCTCTAAGGTTGTGTGTTGGTATGGTATCCGCTGTACTATGAATTTTGCAGGGTCCGTTGAGCCATCCCTCCAGTATGGTTCCACGCCCTGTAGAGGGTTTTTTGCTTATTTGTAATTAACTCGGGTGTCTTAGGGTAGTGCGCCCTTTTACTTCGGACTGGGTGTATATTCGGAGCCGGATTATCCCAAAATTTTGTTTCGTTTTCCAGCGCTTCCATGGCACAAGATTCAGACTATAGACGCCAAGTCAATAAGCGTGATATGTCACAATGACTTATGGCGTTAAGGATTCCCTTGTCCGTGCAATTATTGCAGAAAAATGAGACTGCGTCTTCCTCGCGACAATCCTTGACCTTGTTCAACACAAGGAGGAATCTGGCCCAATAATGATGTACTGTTTCCTGGGGCTCTTGCCTGATGTGAGAAAGATCGTTTATGTTTGGGTGGGTGGGTGGATTTGAGTCCGAACCCTTACCCGATCTGAGACCCAGGGGCCGAGGAGTTTCCGATCTTGGAATATCGGGTTCCGGGATGTTGCCCGATAAGTCTGGCCCGCTGCCTGATTCTAGGTTCAGTGCTTGGGTGATGTCCTCCCGTAAACGGGTATCCGGCACAGAGAGCTCAGGAATCCGGATATAGTTAGTCCTCAAGATAGAGGAAGAATCGCCGCATTGTTCCTCCACCACCGCAATATGATGGGTGACCGGTGGAGAGTTAATCTCCCTTTGATCGGGTTTAAGCCCAATCCGATCATAGTCGGTACCGACTCCCAAGGTGGCGATGCGATCCAATAGTTCGTTTAGGGAAGAGAGCTCCATTGGATCCATCTGCTCGGCAAGTTCCAAGCCGACGTGGAGGCTGTTTTCGATGACCCGAGAAGTCATCGTTGGTGCAGCAGCCGAACAGGCGGTCATGATGAAACCGCCTAGCCGGAGAGCTTGGCCGACAGCCAAGGCTCCCCCGGCGATAATGTTGTCTTTAAAAACAAGACGAGACATCCTTCCTTGTGGTGATGGCACAGTGGAACTCTCAATGAAAGCACCAATGTCGGTGTCAAAACCGGCGGATCTCGGGTAGGGGGTCCCGAACTGTGCATCTAGGCGGATGGTAACAGGAGACGGGGACATGATGTTTTTACCCAGGTTCGGGCCCTCTCGATGGAGGTAAAATCCTACTCCTGCTTGATTAATCTTGATGATATGAGTATTACAAGAGTTGATCTACCACGAGATCGAAGAGGCTAAACCCTAGAAGATAGCCTATGGTATGATTGTTGTTCTTGGTCCTACGGACTAAACCCTCCGGTTTATATAGACATCGGAGGGGGCTAGGGTTACACAGAGTCGGTTACAAGGAAGGAGATCTACATATCCGTATCGCCAAGCTTGCCTTCCACGCCAAGGAGAATCCCATCCGGACATGGGATGAAGACTTCAATCTTGTATCTTCATAGTCCAACAGTCCAGCCAAAGGATATAGTCCGGCTGTCCGGATACCCCATAATCCAGGACTCCCTCAGCTGTGCTTGAAAGCTGCTAAGGCTTCAGCGTCCGGACAGTCGACAATTTGTTTCTTCTTAGTGAGAAACCTGTTCGAAAGCTTTCGGGCTGACTCTCCGGGCTGTTGAATTATATGACTTAAATCATTAGCGTCCGGAGGTCGGACATAAGTCCCTTGAAAGTTAGTCCGGAAAGCTACCTCAAGCTCCTCCCAACTTCCAATGGAGTTTTCGGGGAGGCTTTTCAGCCAATGCCGAGCTGGTCCTTTGAGCTTGAGGGGCAAGTATTTGATGGCATGGAGATCGTCGCCGCGAGCCATGTGAATATGGAGGACGAAGTCTCAATCCGCACTCCCTGTGGTCCGTGGTTCGCTGTATGCCTCTATGTTAATCGGTTTGAACCCTTTCGGGAATTCATTGTCTAATACCTCGTCGGTGAAACATAGGGGTGTGCGCACCCGTATTTGGCTATGCCTCCGCGCTCGGACGATTGTGGTATTTGGTGTTGGCTGAGTGCTTGAGCGCCGCCTTGACCCAGATGGATCTCGTTGCGCTGCCCTTTGATGCGAAGTTCGATCGGTCATGTATCGACTTATGTGCGGCCCTGCTGGCCACTCTATCGCGCCACGAGGTCGCCGATCCGACTGGTCGGCTATTTTATTTTTGGCTGCGGGGCTCTAAGGCCTCGCTGTCAATTCCGCAGCAGTTTTTGCTTTGGGCAGCTCTTCGTGTGGCGATCGCCATCAGATTTTTCTCGCCGTGTCGAGCACTTTATTCCATCTACAGTTGAGTGTGTTTTGTGCGACCTTGAGCCTTTGTTTCTGCTTCTTCACACTTCTTGCAGTGGCGATAAGCCTTTCTTGCTCCAGCTGCCTTTCCAGGATGATGCGTTCGTCGTCATCCGGACTGTTCTCCTCACTGGAGACGGGTTGATTGTCTTGACGCTCGGCGTCGCCGTGTTCGGACAGCGGCTCCGTAGTTTGTTTATCGTCTGCTGGCTCACCCTGCTCTATCGCTGGGTCAATTTGGCTTCTTCTTGCGTTGTTATCGCTGTTTTTGCCGAGGCGGGATTTGGAGCAGCGCCTACGGCACTGCTTTGATTGCTTGTTGAGGGACCTATCTTTCGCTGCATCCTTCCGCTCCTCGTCATTATTTTCTTTGGGTGTATCCACCATGTATATGTCATGTGATGAAGTGGCAGTCCAGCGCCCT
This sequence comes from Aegilops longissima, assembly GCA_021605205.1. Lineage (NCBI taxonomy): Eukaryota > Viridiplantae > Streptophyta > Magnoliopsida > Poales > Poaceae > Aegilops > Aegilops longissima. The sequence goes on along the minus strand of CM038677.1, from coordinate 191,947,285 downwards.
GTTGGCGGTGGTTCCTGTTCGTCTCCTACATCGTTGTCCATACCATCGATGTGTTCGGAGTCGAAGTCGAGCATGTCAGTTAAATCATCGACATTGGCTACTAAGTGGGTGGTGGGTAGGGAGTGAACTTCTTTGTCATCCGCATCCCATCCTAGCCGAACATAGTTCGGCCAAGGTTCTCCTGACAGGGAGAGAGATTTTAACGAGCTCAGTACGTCGCCAAGGGGCGAGTGCTGAAAGATATCCGCGGAGGTGAACTCCATGATCGGTGCCCAATCATATTCGATAGGTACGGGCGCAGGCGGTTCGGAGTCCGTGGCCGGAGAAGAGTCTATAGGTTCGGCATCACGGCTTTCGTGAGGGGTAAGGTCAGTATTCGGCTCTATCGCCCCTGAGGGTGCGGCCTCCGAGGTAGGTTCTATCCGCCTGTCCTCGGATGGCGCAATCTGCTCCGGACTGAAGGCCGGAGTGGTTGCTGGCGTGATCTCCTGAATACTGTCCGACGGTAGAGCTATATCGTGCTTGTTGGGGATATAACTAATTGTGCAAGCCACCCAGGAGGGGCTAGGTTACGCAAAGAGGATTATCATATGAAGCCCAAGATCAAGCATGAAGATGGTGGTTCAATAAAGGGTCTAAAGCCCACAGGCGATTCAAGGCCCGTAGTAGTAAACCGTCGTAATGGCATGACTTGTATCATAAGGTATAATTAACTAGTCACCGAGCCGGACACTGTTTATGAGCCGGCCGGGACTCTGTAGGTCGCAGGGCGTCAACCCGTGTATATAAGGGGCCGACCCGCTGGCGGCTTAGGGTAAGAAACATCTCATCGAGAGCTGGGCATAGCGTATCTCGCTCCCTGGTTATCGAAATCTTAGCAATACCAACCCAACTAGACGTAGGCATTACCTTCACCGTAAGGGGCTGAACTAGTATAAAACCTCTCGCGTGTCCCTTGTCCCGTTAACCCCTTTAAGCTTCCTAGTTGCGATGGCTCCACGACTAAGTCCTTGCAAGAGGACATCTGCCGTGACAATTTCACGACAGTTGGCGCCCACCGTGGGGCCAGCGCACGGTGGATTTGAGTTCTTGAAGGGCAACTTCGAAGGGCTCAAGGGATACGCTGTGGGCCGGATGACCAAGAGTCGTCGCGGCAAGATCTACATGGACAACGAAGGCTGGGGCCCCGACGCCGGCTCAATTGAGTACAGGTACCGGGTCCCTTTCGGCGGAATTCACGTCCTCATCGGCCGGATTGGTGAGTCGGGCCCTGAGCCGGAAAACTGCACCGACCTCGTCGAGACGGCTCAGTGTGCGAGACCCGCCCGAGCTCAACCCATCGTGAAGCGTGCCTTCGTGGGTTGCATCCACGGAGGAGAACTTTCTGAAGGATCCGCATATGGCAGTGAGACGGCCATCCACTCCGATGGTGAGTCGTCCACTAGTGAGACGGATTCGTTGTATCAACTGCAAGATGGCAGGCTTGGGGGCTGTTCCGATGGCAGCAGTATTCCGGACCCCTTTGAGCTGCCAAGCTGCGTAGGGGTCTTCATGGCTGGTACTCAACCTGGTCAAAACTCTACGGCTGCAGCAGCAATAACGTCCGGGTCAGGAGCGGCCGGGGAAGGAAGCCCTGTGCGCCCGCCGGCTCAGGTGCTGATTGATCTCATGGATAAGCTGACGGCCCTGTTAACCACCACAGTTATTCCTGCGAGTCAAGATGAGCATAATGCAGAGGTGGCACAGGTGCGTGAGGAAATAGCTCGGGCCAAGGAGGCCTTAGTAGCTGAGGACACCAGGTTAGCTACAGAACGGGCGACTTTGGATGCACGGGCGCAACAGCTCCAGTCAGAGGCTTTCCAGTTTACGATGAGCCTGAACGCATCTAACGAGGTGATGAGGAGGAGACACCAGAAAACTCAATCCCGTTTGCCTCTGGTTTATGATCCTCGGAACCTTTTCGCTACACCCGGAGATGGCCCTAGTAACCCGCCAGAAGCAAATCAATTCATGACATCCGGAGCAGGAGGACCGGCTCATCCTCGGGTGATCGCACCTCCTCATGGGAATATAGCCCCGCCCCGTTACGTACCGACACCACCGGGTCACTTTTCTAACCCCATGGAGAACCTAATCGCAACATCGGCACGTTTGGCGGCTCTCCCAGTGGACGGTGACGATCCAACAGCAGTGGAGACGCGAAGGATCAGAGAGCTCATCCAAACAGCTCTGGCTCAGCAGGAGGCTTATTCCTATAGTCGGGACAGGTTTCATTCAACCCCTCGCCCAAGCCGGAGCCCAAGTTATAGCAGGCACATGGAGTCGGAGGCTTTGTCAAGCAACACCCAGCACCGTAACCAGCCCGGCGGTTATAACCCGGTGCAAGACCGGATACGTCAGGAGGACGAGTGGGCGGCTCAGCTAGCGGCTCAACAGACGGCTCATCAGGCCTTCCTGGATTATCCGATGACTTCTGTTGAGGCATGGATCGAAAGCTATGAGATGGCCATGGAACTGTTGGAGGTCAGTGACGCAGCAATGGCTAAGTACTTCACCATGATGTTGGATGGAACAGCCCGGACTTGGTTAAAGGGCATGCCGCCTAATTCCATCGGCTCATGGGCGTAATTAAAGGCCTGGTTCATTCAAAATTTCAAAGACACCTACAAGCAGTCCATGTCTATTGTGGATTTAACCAATTGTAAACAAGAGGAGGGTGAATCTACCACTCATTGGGTGCGTCGGGTCAAGGAGATAATACATTCGTCTGGCAAGATGGATGCCGGCTCTGCAGTCCTCATGTTGGAGAAAAATTGCCGATTTGAGCCGCTGAGACAGAAGTTGGGGCGCCTCAAGCGTGATTGTAATGATATGAGCCAGCTGATGGCGGCTCTAGTCAAATACGCCGATTCTGATAGTACCAAGGATCCTGCGTCTGATGAGGAAAAGACGGGGAAGGGAAAGAAGAACGACAATGGAAAGGGTCAGCAACATAACCCGGCAAATCAAGGAGGCAACAAGCGTAAAGCCGATGGCAACCCGGAGTTTGTGGCTATGGCTAATGCTAATGCACAGGGTAACAATCAGAGGCGCAAGGGGAGGCCACCCCCTCGGTCTCACGGGCCAGGTCCATCTCTTGAGCAGCTACTCAATGAGCCCTGTCCGAGACACGGCACCCATGAAAGGTCGGCCACTCACTTATGGAAGGATTGCACAATCATGAAAGCTTTTAAGAATTCCAACATGTTCGATGGCAATCATGGGTCGGGTGGCTGTTCAGGTGCCGGCGGCTTTCATGGCCCAGGTGGCGGTTCAAATTCCGGCTTTCAGGGAAATCAAGGAGGTCAGCAGCAGCAGTCGGGTTATCAGAGCAATCCAAAGCAGCTGAATAGTGGACAGTACCATGTCTTCACCACTAGCTTATGCAAAGGTGACCAGAAGATTCATAAAAGGGCAGTGAACGTCGTCGAGCCGGCTGTTCCTCATTATTTAAGGTGGTCAGAGCAGCCTATTGTGTGGAGCAGGGAAGATCACCCTCCCTGGGTTGACAATCCGGGTAAGTTAGCCTTGGTGGTAGCGCCTCAAGTTGGTGGATATAAATTCACTAAGGTACTCATGGATGGAGGTTGCAGCATCAACATCCTCTATTATGAGACCTTTCGACGTATGGGGCTGACTGGCAAAAATTTCAAGACGTCCAACACCGTTTTCCATGGAGTGTTGCCTGGTAAGTCAGCATACCCAGTTGGCAAGATTGAGCTGGAAGTAGCCTTTGGAGATGAATATGATTCTAGGGCGGAGAAATTAACCTTTGAGGTGGTCAAGATCAAAAGCCCATATCACGCTCTGTTTGGACGACCGGCTTATGCCAAGTTCATGGCGCGGCCGTGTTATGTTTATTTGCAGCTCAAGATGCCGGGTCACAAGGGCACCATTACTATGTATGGGAGTCGAAAGATAGCCCTAGAATGTGAGGATGGCGATGCTGCTTATGTTGAATCTGTTTGTGCAGCCGAGGAACTAAAGTTTTATAAAGATAATGTTGACCCGGCGGACATGACACCAATGAAGAAGCCAACCACAGAGCATGACCCGGTGATGAAGTTTAAGTCAGCTGATGAAACCAAGCTTGTTGATTTTACTCCAGGCGACTCATCTAAACAATTCAGCATCAGTGCCAATCTGGATCCTAAATAGGAAAGCGCGCTCATCGAGTTCATCCGTGAGAATCGGGACATCTTTGCATGGAAACCTTCTGACATGCCGGGTGTACCGAGGGAACTCGCTGAGCACACTCTTAATATTGATCCAAAGTTTAAGCCGGTCAGACAATTTCTCCGGCGGTTTGATGAGGAAAGACGGAAAGCTGTCGGAGAGGAGGTGGCCCGGCTCTTAGCGGCCGGGTTTATAGTTGAAGTTTTTCATCCTGAGTGGTTGGCTAACCCGGTGCTCGTGCTTAAAAATAACGGCACCTGGCGGATGTGTGTGGATTATACGGACTTAAATAAGGCTTGTCCGGCTGATCCTTTTGCTCTCCCCCGTATTAATCAAATCATTGATGCTACGGTGGGTTGTGAGCGTTTGAGCTTTTTGGATGCTTACTCTGGCTATCATCAGATCAAAATGGCAGTTAGAGACCAGGAGAAGACGACCTTCATTACTCGGTTTGGAGCCTTCTGGTATGTATCTATGCCTTTCGGGCTTAAGAGTGCCGAGGCGACTTATCAGTGGTGTGTGCAGAATTGTCTCCATAATCAAATTGGACGCAATGTTCATGCTTATGTGGATGACATAGTGGTGAAATCCAGAGAGAAGGAAACATTGGTAGATGATCTGAAGGAAACCTTTGATAATCTACGGGTCTATAAGATGATGCTTAACCCGGCCAAATGTGTGTTTGGCGTGCTGCTAGCTCTTGAGCACTGCGTTGGATTTCCCCGAAGAGGAGAGGATGATGCAGCAAAGTAGCGTAAGTATTTCCCTCAGTTTTTGAGAACCAAGGTATCAATCCAGTAGGAGGCCACACGCAAGTCCCTCGTACATACACAAAAACAATAGCTCAACGCAACCAACGCGATTAAGGGTTGTCAATCCCTTCACGGTCACTTACGAGAGTGAGATCTGATAGAGATGATAGATAATATTTTTGGTATTTTTGATATAAAGATGCAAAGCAAAAAGTAAAACGCAAAGTAAAAAGCAAAGCAAGATTAAAGTGATGGAGATTGATATGATGAGAATAGACCCGGGGGCCATAGGTTTCACAAGTGGCTTCTCTCAAGAGTATAAGTATTCTACGGTGGGTGAACAAATTACTGTTGAGCAATTGACAGAATTGAGCATAGTTATGAGAATATCTAGGTATGATCATGTATATAGGTATCACGTCCGAGACAAGTAGACCGACTCTGCCTGCATCTACTACTATTACTCCACTCATCGATCGCTATCCAAAGATGCATCTAGAGTATTAAGTTAAAAACAGAGTAACGCCTTAAGCAAGATGACATGATGTAGAGAGATAAATTCATGCAATATGAAATAAACCCCATATTGTTATCCTTGATGGCAACGATGCAATACGTGCCTTGCTGCCCCTTCTGTCACTGGGAAAGGACACCGCAAGATCGAACCCAAAGCTAAGCACTTCTCCCATGGCAACAAAAACCAATCTAGTAGGCCAAACCAAACTGATAGTTCGAAGAGACTTGCAAAGATAACCGATCATACATAAAAGAATTCAGAGAAGATTCAAATATTATTCATAGATAGACTTGATCATAAACCCACAATTCATCGGTCTCAGCAAACACACCGCAAAAAGAAGATTACATCGAATAGATCTCCACAAGAGAGGGGGAGAACATTGTATTGAGATCCAAAAAGATAGAAGAAGCCATCTAGCTACTAACTATGGACCCGACGGTCTGAGGTAAACTACTCACACTTCATCGGAGGGGCTATGATGATGTAGAAGCCCTCCGTGATGACGGCCCTCTCCGGCGGAGCTCCGGAACAGGCCCCAAGTTGGGATCTCGTGGATACAGGAAGTTGCGGCGGTGGAATTAGGTTTTTGGCTCCGTCTCTGATCGTTTGGGGGTACGTAGGTATATATAGGAGGAAGGAGTACGTCGGTGGAGCTCCGAGGGGCGCTCGAGGGAGGGGCGCGCCCTAGGGGGGGCGCGCCCCCCACCCTCGTGACCGCCTCTTGGCTCCCTTGGAGTAGGGTCCAAGTCTCCTAGATCACGTTCGGTGAGAAAATCACGTTCCCGAAGGTTTCATTTTGTTTGGACTCCGTTTGATATTCTGTTTCTTCGAAACACTGAAATAGGCAAAAAAACAGCAATTCTGGGCTGGGCCTCCAGTTAATAGGTTAGTCCCAAAAATAATATAAAAGTGGAAAATAAAGCCCAATATAGTCCAAAACAGTAGATAATATAGCATGGAGCAATCAAAAATTATAGATAATATAGCATGGAGCAATAAAAAAAGATTTTTTGATGCGGAGTGCTACTTGGCATAATTTCAATGCAAATCTTCTTAATTGTGGCATGAATATTCAGATTTGAAAGATTTAATACAAAAGTTCATATTGACATAAAAATAACAATACTTCAAGCATACTAACAAAGCAATTATGTCTTCTCAAAATAACATGGCCAAAGAAAGTTATCCCTATAAAATCATATAGTGTGGCTATGCTCTATCTTCACCACACAAAGTATTTAAATCATGCACAACCCTGATGACAAGCCAAGCAATTGTTTCATACTTTAACATTTTCAAAACTTTTTCGATCCTCATGCAATACATGAGCATGAGCCATGGATATAGCACTATATTTGGAATATAATGGTGGTTGTGGAGAAGACAAAAGGAGGGGAAGATAGTCTCACATCAACTAGGCGTATCAACGGGCTATGGATATGCCCATCAATAGATATCAATGTGAGTGAGTAGGGATTGCCATGCAACGGGTGCACTAGAGCTATAAGTATATGAAAGCTCATCAAAAGAAACTAACTGGGTGTGCATCCAACTCGCTTGCTCATGAAGACCTAGGGCAATTTGAGGAAGCCCATCATTGGAATATACAAGCCAACTTCTATAATGAAAAATTCCCACTAGTATATGAAAGTGAAAAATGAGAGACTCTCTATCATGAAGATCATGGCGCTACTTTGAAGCACAAGTGTTGTAAAAGGATAGTAACATTGTCCCTTCTCTCTTTTTCTCTCATTTTTTCTATCTGGGCCTTTTATCTTTTTTGGCCTCTTTCTTTTTTTCCGTCCGAGTCTCATCCCGACTTATGGGGAATCATAGTCTCCATCATCCTTTCCTCACTTGGGACAATGCTCTAAAAATTGATGATCATCACACTTTTATTTTTCTTACAACTCAACAATTACAACTCAACACTCAGAACAAATATGACTCTATATGAATGCCTCAGGCGGTGTACCGGGATATGCAATGAATCAAGAGTGGCATGTATGAAAGAGTTATGAACGGTGGCTTTGCCACGAATATGATGTCAACTACATGATCATGCTAGCAATATGACAATGATGGAGCGTGTCATAATAAACGGAACGGTGGAAAGTTGCATGGCAATATCCCGGAATGGCTTTGGAAATGCCATGATAGGGAGGTATGGTGGCTGTTTTGAGGAAGGTATATGGTGGGTGTATTATACCGGCGAAAAGTGCACGGTATTAGAGAGGCTAGCAATGGTGGAAGGATGGGAAAAGTGCGTATAATCCATGGACTCAACATTAGTCATAAAGAACTCATATACTTATTGCAAAAATCTAGAAGTTATCAAAGCAAAGTATTACGCGCATGCTCCTAGGGGGATAGACTGGTAGAAAAAGACCATCGCTCGTCCCCGACCGCCACTAATAAGGAAGACAATCAATAAATAAATCATGCTCCGACTTCATCACATAACGGTTCACCATATGTGCATGCTACGGGAATCTCAAACTTTACACAAGTATTTCTCAAATTCACAACTACCCAACTAGCATGACCCTAATATCACCATCTTCATATCTCGAAACAATTATCAAGCATCAACCTTTTCTTAGTATTCAACGCACTCAAAAGAAAGTTTCACAAATCTTGAACACCAAGCATATTATTATTAAGCAAATTACCATGCTATTAAGACTCTCAAAATAATCTAAGTTAAGCATGAGAGATCAATAGTTTATATAAAACAAATCCACCACCGTGCTCTAAAAGATTTAAGTGAAGCACATAGAGAAAAATTATCAAGCTCAAAAGGTATAAGTGAAGAACATAGAGTATTCTATTAAATTCCAATTCATGTATGGCTCTCTCAAAAGGTGTGTACAGCAAGGATGATTGTGGCACACTAACAAAAAAATACACAAATAATACAAGATGCTCCAAGCAAAACACATATCATGTGGTGAATAAAAATATAGCTCCAAGTAAAATTACCGATGGAAGTAGACGAAAGAGGGGATGCCTTCTGGGGCATCCCCAAGCTTTGACTTTTTGGTGTCCTTGCATTATCTTGGCGGTGCCATGGGCATCCCCAAGCTTTGGCTCTTGCCACTCCTTGTTCCATAATCCATCAAAAGATTTCACCCAAAACTTGAAAACTTCACAACACAAAACTCAGTAGAAATCTCATGAGCTCCGTTAGAGAATGAAAACAAAAGACCACTTCAAGGTACTATAATAAACTCATTCTTTATTTATATTGGTGTTAAACCTACTGTATTCCAACTTCTCTATGGATTATAAACTATTTTACTAGCCATAGATTCATCAAAATAAGCAAACAACACACGAAAAACAGAATCTGTCAAAAACAGAACAGTCTGTAGTAATCTGTAACTAACGCAAACTTCTGGAACTCCAAAAACTCTACCAAAATTGGAAGACCTAGACAATTTGTTTATTGATAAGAAGAAATTGTAATCAGTATTTTATCATGGTTTGGTGATTTTTTAATAATTCGGGCACTGAGCACAAAGTTTCTGAAAATTATAGCAAGATCAAATAACTATCATCCAAGAAGATCCAATAGGTCTAACTTGGCACAAACACTAATTAAAACACAAAACCACATCCAAACATAAGGTAGATGGGTTACTTATTCCTAAGCTGAATAAAAAACAAAAATATAAAAATAAAATTGGGTTGCCTCCCAACAAGCGCTATCGTTTAACGCCCCTAGCTAGGCATAAAAGCGAGGATAGATCTAGGTATTGCCATCTTTGGTAGGCAATCCATAAGTGGCTCTCATGATAGTTTCATATGGAAATTTTATTTTCTTTCTAGGGAAGTGTTCCATGCCCTTTTTTAGTGGAAATTGAAATCTAATATTCCCTTCCTTCATATCAATAATCACACCAACCGTTCTAAGGAAAGGTCTACCAAGAATAATAGGGCAAGAAGGATTGCAATCTATATCAAGAACGATAAAATCTACGGGCACATAGTTCCTATTTGCAACAATAAGAAAATCATTAATTCTTCCCATAGGTTTCTTAATAGTGGAATCCGCAAGATGCAAGTTTAGAGCGCAATCATCGGAAATCTAGCAAATCACACAAAGTTTTGGGAATAGTGGAGACACTAGCTCCCAAATCACACAAAGCATAAAACTCATGATCTTTAATTTTAATTTTAATAGTTGGTTCCCACTCATCATAGAGTTTTCTAGGGATAGAAACTTTCAACTCAAGTTTTTCTTCATAAGATTGCATCAAGACATCAACAATATGTTCGGTAAAGGCTTTCTTTTGACTATAAGCATGAGGAGAATTTAGCACGGATTGCAACAAGGAAATACAATCAATTAAAGAGCAACTTTCATAATTAAATTCCTCGAAATCCAATATAGTGGGTTTAGCAACATCTAGGGTTGTATTTCTTTCAATCCCACGTTTATCAATTTCATCATCAAGATCTAAATACTCCGAATTTTTAGAACGCCTTCTAGGTAAAGGAAGATCATATTCAGTTTCATAAAGATTCATATTGCAAAACAAAGATTTGATAGGGGACACATCAATAACTTTTAGATCTTCATCTTGATTTTCATAAGAATTCGGTTTAGCGGCCATCTTATTGACTAAGGTAGCTTGCATATCCGAAATTTCAGCAGTCATCTTTTCAAGACGAGCAATTTGGGATTTTATACTATCAAATTCTTTAGACATAATCATCGAGCTCTTTATTCATATAACTCATAAAACTTTTTTGTTCCTTAAGCTCATTTCTAAAGAAATTATTATGCTCAAATTGCAAAACCATAAACTTCCTGACGTTGTTTTCGATCTCCTCTAACCTTTTAAGGTGAGGATCACCAAATTTCGGTAGAGCCATCGCGACAAACAAGCAATCCAACACATGAGCAAACAAAAAGCAAGCGAGAAAAAGGCAAATGGAGAAAGAGAAGGAGAAGGAGATTGGGAAAGAGAGGGCGAATAAAACGTCAAGGGTGAACTGGGGGAGAGGAAAACGAGAGGCAAATAGCAACTAATGTAATGCGAGAGATAGGGATTGTGATGGGTACTTGGTATGTTGACTTTTGTGCAGACTCCCTGGAAAAGGCACCAGAAATTCTTCTTGCTACCTCTTGAGCACTGCTTGGATTTCCCCGAAGAGGATAGGATGATGCAGTAAAGTAGCGTAAGTATTTCCCTCAGTTTTTGAGAACTAAGGTATCAATCCAGTAGGAGGCCACACGCAAGTCCCTCATACCTACACAAAAACAATAGCTCAACGCAACCAACGCGATTAGGGGTTGTCAATCCCTTCACGGTCACTTACGAGAGTGAGATCTGATAGAGATGATAGATAATATTTTTGGTATTTTTGATATAAAGATGCAAATCAAAAAGTAAAAGGCAAAGTAAAAAAGCAAAGCAAGATTAAAGTGATGGAGATTGATATGATGAGAATAGACCCGGGGGCCATAGGTTTCACTAGTGGCTTCTCTCAAGAGCATAAGTATTCTACGGTGGGTGAAAAAATTACTGTTGAGCAATTGACAGAATTGAGCATAGTTATGAGGATATCTAGGTATGATCATGTATATAGGCATCACGTCCAAGACAAGTAGACTGACTCATGCCTGCATCTACTACTCACTACTAGGAAAAGGGCTATAAATGGGATGGACACTAATGGCGCACTGTACATGTGGTGCGCCATTAGTAAATACTAATGGCGCACCATGTGTTGGTGCGCCATTAGTGTGCAAATACTAATGACGCACCACATCCCACGGTGCGCCATTAGTAAATTTTTTTTAATTTTTTCAAAACTACTAATGGCGCACCGTGGGAGTGGTGCTCCATTACTAGTTGAAACTAGTAATGGCGCACCACTCCCATGGTGCGCCATTAGTATTTTGGCCCAAACATTCCCCCGAATGCACCCCCCTAGACCGCCTTTTCAGTTTCAAAAAAATAAAAGAAAATGATAGAAATGTCAAAAAATAAAAGAAAATAAGATTCCCATGTGATGTGTGGTCTAGTTGTTAGCAAAATTTACAAACATGAATTTTCGACTTTTTTGCAAAATCTCTCGAGAATTTGTAAAAATGGGCATAACTTTTGCATACGAACTCGGATGAAAAAGTTTTTTATATGAAAAATCATCTACTCGAAAAGTTACATCCGAATTTAAACGGGGGAAACCCCGTTAAACATTTTTAAAATCCTCAAAAACCTAACAGAAAAAAAGATACGGGGCTTTTAAGATCTGGAGAGGCAAAAAAATTAAACTTACTAATGGCGCACCTGCCCATGGTGCGCCATTACTATCTTCCCGCCTTCAAAATTCAAAATAAATCCAAAAAATAAAAAAAAGTTACTAATGGCGCACCTACCCATGGTGCACCATTAGTATCTTCCCGCCTTCAAAATTCAAAATAAATCAAAAAAATAAAAAGAAGTTACTAATGGCGCACCTGCCCATGGTGCGCCATTAGTATCTTCCCGCCTTCAAAATTCAAAAAAATTCAAAAAAATAAAAAAAATAGTAATGGCGACTGCCACAGTGCGCCATTACTATGTCGTATATATGGCTGGGCGTGTCCTCTCCTCCTTACCTCTTCATTCTTCTCCTCCACTCCACCTCTCCTCCACTCCACCTCTCCTCCACTCCTCCACTCCATCTTCCCTTCTCTCCTCCACCATACTAACCTCCTCCTCTCCGGCGACCTCCTCCTCCTCTCCGGCGACCTCCTCCTCCTCTCCGGCGACCTCCTCCTCCCTCCTCTCCTCTCCTCCCCTCCCATCCCCTTACGGTTTCTCCTTCCTCCTCTCCGGTGAGCTCCTCCTCCCTCATCTCCGGTGAGCTCCTCCTCCCTCCTCTCCGGTGAGCTCCTCCTCCCTCCTCTCCGGTGAGCTCCTCCTCCCTCCTCTCCGGTGAGCTCCTCCTCCCTCCTCTCCGGTGAGCTCCTCCTCCCTCCCTCTCCGGTGAGCTCCTCCTCCCTCCTCTCCGTGAGCTCCTCCTCCTCCTCTCCGTGAGCTCCTCCTCCCTCCCTCTCCGGTGAGCTCCTCCTCCCTCCTCTCCTCCCATCCCCTCATGGTTTCTCCTTCCTCCTCTCCGATGCTCCGGTGAACTCCTCTCCGGCGACCTCCTCGTCCTCTCCGGCGAACTCGTCTCCGACAAAAGAACACGGCAAAAGAACATACAAGATCCAAAAACGGGAACAAAATTTGAAATAATATCGTGCAAAAAAACGAGCAAAAAATGGGCAAAAAAATCGCGATCCAGATCCAAATTCAAAATTCAAAAATAGCAATGGCGCACGGTGGGGGTTAGACGGTGCGCCACTACTATTTTCCCGCCTTCAAAATTCAAAATACTAATGGCGCACAGTGGCCTATACTAATGGCGATCGTGGTTTATACTAATGGCGCACGGTGGTGCGCCATTAGTATACCAGATACTAATGGCGCACCACTGGTGCGCCATTAGTAAAAAATACTAGTGGCGTGATACTAATGGCGCACCAGTAGTGCGCCATTAGTAGGCAAAACTGGTGCGCCATTAGTAGGCCTTTTCCTAGTAGTGACTATTACTCCACTCATCGACCGCTATCCAGCATGCATCTAGAGTATTAAGTTAAAAACAGAGTAACACCTTAAGCAAGATGACATGATGTAGAGAGATAAATTCATGCAATATGAAATAAACCCCATCTTGTTATCCTCGATGGCAATGATGCAATACGTGCCTTGCTGCCCCTTCTGTCACTGGGAAAGGACACCGCAAGATCGAACCCAAAGCTAAGCACTTCTGCCATGGCAAGAAAAACCAATCTAGTAGGCCAAACCAAACTGACAATTCGAAGAGATTTTCAAAGATAACCAATCATACATAAAAGAATTCAGAGAAGATTCAAATATTATTCATAGATAGACTTGAGCATAAACCCACAATTCATCGGTCTCAACAAACACACCGCAAAAAGAAGATTACATCGAATAGATCTCCAAAAGAGAGGGGGAGAACATTGTATTGAGATCCAAAAAGAGAGAAGAAGCCATCTAGCTACTAACTATGGACCAGAAGGTCTGAGGTAAACTACTCACACTTCATCGGAGGGGCTATGATGATGTAGAAGCCCTCCGTGATGACGGCTCTCTCCGAAGGAGCTCCGGAACAGGCCCCAAGATGGGATCTCATGGATACAGAAAGTTGTGGCGGTGGAATTAGGTTTTTGGCTCTATCTCTGATCGTTTGGGGGTACGTAGGTATATATAGGAGGAAGGAGTACGTCGGTGGAGCTCCGAGGGGCCCACGAGGCAGGGGGCACGCCCTAGTGGGGGGGGGGGCGCCCCCACCCTCGTGACTGCCTCTTGGCTCCCTTGGAGTAGGGTCCAAGTCTCCGGATCACGCTCGTGAGAAAATCACGTTCGAAGGTTTCATTCCGCTTGGACTCTGTTTGATATTCATTTCTTCAAACACTAAAATAGGCAAAAAAACAGCAATTCGGGCTGGGCCTCCGGTTAATAGGTTAGTCCCAGAAATAATATAAAAGTGGAAAATAAAGCCCAATATAGTCCAAAACAGTAGATAATATAGCATGGAGCAAACAAAAATTATAGATACGTTGGAGACGTATCACGTGCCAGCAGGCAAGCTTTTGGGTTTCCTAGTCTCCAATAGGGGCATTGAAGCTAACCCGGAGAAGATCAAGGCAATTACCTCTCTGGCTAAACCGACATGCGTCAATGATGTTCAGCGACTGGCGGGTCGTATCGCTACTTTAAGCCGGTTTATAAGCCGGTTTGGTGAGAAGGCCATACCGCTGTATCAGATGTTGAAGAAAACAGACACTTTTGTCTGGAGTGATGCTGCTAATGCTGCTTTTGAAGATTTAAAGAGACAGCTATCTGAACCACCTCTCCTTGCGGCGCCCATTGATTGAGGGTCGTTGCTGTTATACATGGCCGCTAACTCACGTGCTGTCGGTGTTGCAATTGTGGTGGAACGCAAGGAGGCTGGCAAGGAGCATCCGGTTCAACGACCGGTTTATTACATCAGTGAGGTGCTCATTGAGTCTAAGCAAAGATATCCGCATTGGCAGAAGCTTGTTTATGGGGTGTTCATGGCGAGCCGGAAGCTTAAACAATACTTTCAGGGTCACCCCATCACTATGGTAAGCTCTGCTCCCTTGGGAGACATCATCCAAAACAGAGAGGCCACATGACGAGTCGCCAAGTGGGCCATTGAGCTTGGGCCTCATGGTTTGAAGTATGTGCCACACATTGCTATTAAGTCTCAAGCACTGTTGGACTTTATCAATGATTGGACAGAGCTGCAGACACCTGAGGAGAAGCCTGACAACACGTATTGGACCATTCACTTTGATGGATCCAGGCAGTTGGAAGGCTCGGGGCTTGGAGTCGTAATAACTTCCCCTCGAGGTGATAAATTTTGTTATGTGCGCCGGCTCATGTTTCCTTGTACTAATAATGCAGCTGAATATGAGGCCTTACTCCATTGTCTTCAGATGGCCAAAGAGATGAATTTGAGCCGGGTGAGGTGTTTGGGCGACTCAGATCTCGTGGCTCAGCAGGTGTCAGGCAAGTGGGACTCCAAGGATCCCCTCATGGCGGCTTATCGTCGAGAAGTTTATGCTGTAGCTGGGCATTTCAAGGGTTATCAAGTGGAGCACATTGATCGAAGGAAGAATGAGGCGGCTGATGCTTTAAGCCGGCTGGGATCTCAGCGTAAGCCGGTACCGCCTAACACCTTTCTGGATGTTTTGCATAATCCTTCTGTCAAGTTACCCACAGAGGAGGACTTAGCTGTTCCAGACCCAGAAGCGCGGTTGGTGGCGGCTCTTCACGTCATCCCTGATTGGAAAGTACCATATTTGGCTTACATGACCCGGGGAGAGTTGCCTGAGGATGAGACCTTGGCGAGACAAATCATCCAACGGTCTAAGTCCATGACAATTGTTCACGGTGAGTTGCATCATCGCAGTGTCACTGGGGTGTTTCAACGTTGTGTGTCTCCTGCGGAAGGACAGGAAATACTTCGTGAGATCCATGAAGGGGATTGCGGTCATCATGCCGGCTCAAAATCTCTTGTGGCCAAGGACTTCCGTCATGTGTTTTATTGGCTGACGGCTCATGCTGATGCGGAAGATCTGGTCATTAAATGTGATGGGTGTCAAAAATTCTCACGACGAGCTCATGTGCCAGCTCAAGAGTTGAGGATGATTCCGATTACTTGGCCGTTTGCGGTCTGGGGGCTAGATATGGTCAGACTTTCAAAAGGTCTAAGGATAAAAAGACACACCTCCTGGTGGCGGTTGATAAATTTACAAAGTGGGTTGAGGCAGAGCCGGCCAGTAAGTGTGATGCAACCACGACGGTTCAGTTCATGAAGAAGGTGATCTTTCATTTTGGTTTTTCACACATCATCATAACTGACAATGGCACTAATCTCTCCAAGGGTGCTATGGAAGAGTTTTGTCAGCGAGAACATATCCGGCTTGACGTTTCGGCAGTAGCTCATCCTCAATCCAATGGTCAAGTAGAGAGAGCCAACCAGGAGATCTTGAAAGGTATAAAACCCCGGCTCTTGGTCCCCTTACAGCGGACGCCGGGTTGTTGGGTGGAGGAGTTACCCTCTGTGATTTGGAGCATCAACACTACACCTAATAGGTCTACGGGTTATACATCTTTCTTCATGGTTTACGGAGCAGAGGCGGTCCTGCCAAGTGACATCCGTCTTGACTCACCCCGAGTGGCGGCTTACGTCAAAGCTCATAATGAACAAGCTCGTCAGGATGCGCTTGACTTATTGGATGAAGAGCGAGACTTGGCAATAGCCCGCTCAGCGATTTACCAGCAAGACCTGCGCCGCTATCACAGCCGCCGGGTTAGATCCAGAACCTTTCAGGAAGGTGACTTAGTGCTCCGGCTCATCCAGGGTCAATCTGATATGCACAAGCTATCCCCTCCTTGGGAAGGACCCTTTGTGGTCAACAAGAACCTGAACAATGGGTCATATTACCTCATCGATGTTCGAGAGCACAAAGACTCACCTAAGTCGGAGGAGGAGACCCGCCGGCCATGGAATATCGCTCATCTTCGGCCTTATTATACTTGAGCCACCGGCTCTCAGGATGTACATATTTTTGATGATGTATATATATGAAAGAAATAAAGCAGGACCTCTGTCCTTTCCATCCTCAAAACTTTACATGTCTTCCTTGTCATGATGTTGAAACAACCAACAGGGAGCGGATCATATTTGAATCCGGCATTCCCCTTGGTATGGCTTATGATCATATCTGAATCTAGCCATGATCACTTGGGGACTTCCTGTTCAAACATAGGTCGTATTCAAACCAAAGAGAACATAGTTGTCGATACCCTCTTGATCGGCATACTGCCAAACCCACTAGGGGGCTTCTTGATCATATCAGAATCATAGCTTAACCCCTTTGGGTCTGACGTGGATCGTATTCGAATCAGCGTCATTAAACAACTCTTATGGTCACTTGGGGGCTTCCTGTTCAAACATAGGTCATATTCGAACCAAAGAGCTGTCGATACCCACTTGATCGGCATCGCCAAAGCCACTGGGGGCTACATGATCGTATCCAAATCTTAGCTTAACCCCTTTGGAACGGTTTTCTGATCGTATTCGAATCAGAAGCCTTTGAAATTTTGTATATTTCTCATAACACTTTGCAATCACAATTATTTTACTGTTTTGAGGTCGTCTTGAAAGAATTTATGGGGTGGTTTTGTTCCACCTGTTTAATATTGATCAACTGAGATTGTTAGCACATAACAAACATCATATGTGCCAAGTTTCAGGATTAAAAGCTTACCATCATTGATGGGTCACGTAAGCCGACAAGATCACCAAAGGATCATATGTATGCTGTTACGATTATGTCTCAAAGATATAATTGAAAACCGGACTTTGTATGGTTTTTTGGGTCACACTCCGGGTTATCAATACATTATATGACCCCCAATGCGGTAAGCCGCCGAGGGATTTGTGTTTGTTCTATACGTAGGACAATGCAAGTAAATTTTTTCAGCACGGAGAAAGCAGAAGACCGACATAAACCGGAAGCATATAATGATGGCGGCTTCAAAAAGTATTGAGCGCCTCGAACATGCGCGAAGGCACGACAAAATCAAGTGTTTTTCTACCCTATTACAAGACTCCCCGAGTCTGGATAATGAAGCATTGTTTTCCACGAAGCATAAAAGTAAGACGCCTGACGGGTCACTCGTTTTGTTGGCCTGAAGCTTCCGAGTTATCACTCTCCGCTCCTCAGTCGGCTGCCCGGTCCTGGAAGGTTGATGATGACCAGTCAATGCCACTCAAAGCTTCAAATTCAGCTTCATCATCAATTAACCCGGCCGGATCGACTTCCGGGCGAAGGTATGCTTACTTAATTGAGGGATTGTCGATCGCATCGTAACGCATGCTATGATCCTCTGATTTTGGCTGTCATAACCCGGCTGGTACTTGGTGAGGTCTGTGTCATTCCCAATTAGAGTGGCCACAAGACGTATTTCCTTCACGCAGGCTGTGAAGTCCTTCTCATCAAACAGGGTGCCATCCTCCTTAAGGCTTGGATATCCAAGGGCGGTGTCGGCCGGGTCCAGCTCTGGTAACCATGCCTTGGCCCGGCTCAATGCGGCTATGGCTCCAGCTCTTGCAGACGCCCGCCTTAGCTCTTGGACCCGTTGAGGTAGCACAGCGAGCCGCTTTAGCACGTCTGCCAGGAGATGGGGAACCTCATTTGATAAAGCCACAACGGCCAAAGCACGTTGTGACCCGGTGTAGAGTTGTTCTACCAGGGTATAAACCGCCTTTAACTTGATCAACATGCTCTGGTTAAGATTTGAGCTCCTGGGGCCTGCATTAACAAACATCAGGTGAGCCGGATGTGACAATTGAGATACTCATCGAAAAAGGATTTGTAGTATTTAAACGTTTGCAGAAGTATCTTACCAAAGATTGCTGAAACCATTTGAGATATATGGCGCTTTAAGCCGGATAGCTCGGTAGTTGCTTCTGCAAGCGACGCCTCTGCTTTCTCTGCCCGGGTGACCAAGGAGGCCTTTTCATCAGCCCATACTTTCTTATCCGCTTCAAAGCCTTTCTTCAACTTCTCTTGTTCAGATATGCTGAACTCAAACTTGGAGTTGGCTTCTTGGATTTCAGTCTCTTGAGCTTCCAGGTGATTCTTCAGATCAACAATCTCCGACTCAAATTGACTTATGGTGGCCTGCATCAATGCCGGGTTACAGTCAGGATTATTATAAGATAACATTAAGTCCCAAGCACTTTGCAAGCAAAGACACTTGACACTTGGGGGCTAATGTATGTTGAAGAACTCTCACTTACTGCGGCGGTTCATGGAAATTAAGTCCCGAGCACTTTGCAAAGCAAAAATACTTGGCACTTGGGGGCTAATGCATATTGCAGTTCAAAGTGTTAAACTACACCGGTTCAAATATCTTATTTTAAAGCCGGCCTTCGAGTGTTACAAGATAAGACGGGCGTCTGGCAAACAGTGCTAAGCGGATTCTAAGTCTACAACATATTTTTTCATAAGCAATAGACTTGGGAGCTGGTATAGTAAGTATGAATAAGGAAAAGCAACAAAAGTTATACCTCAAATTTTTGATGAATCTGTTTCACCATGTCAATCTCCAGGTCACGGCTGTTGTGCACTTGACTTATGTAGCCAGAGACAATCTCTCCAATGCTCAGATGAGTGTAATCAGTGACGTCCAGCTTGGCCTTTCGGCGCTCCAAAAGTTCCTCCTTGGCAGAGCACTTGGCAAGTACAGTGGGCCGTCCCGGTTCGACAAACTGAGACTTAAGGATCTCGACTTCCGGGTCTTCTATTTTGGCTGGGCTAGGAATCTCCAGATTGTCAGAACCATCAAGAGCTTGTTCAGCAGACGGAGCAGAAGTTGGTGCTGGAATATCATGGGCCGGTTCAAGCGGCGGCTCATGTGTGCAGGTGTCAGGAGCGGTTGTTCCGAGCTCCGGGTCAGTCACGACCGGCTCTTTGGCCAGCTTATTTTTCTTCGCCCTTTTGCAGAGCTTCACTTGTACACTGTGGGCAAATCAGAAGGGTTAGTACAAAAACATGAGTAAGATAAGCATAAAGATAAATAAGTTGACATTACCCTGGAGCAGTCTTGAAAGCCGACATGTTGGATTGCATGGATTCTCCAGAGGTAGGTGAAGTATCCTGATAGTTTGAGTCAGATGAATTGAGGAGTTGACGAATGAAACCCGCCAAAAGTAAAGAAGAGCGTAAACCGGAGATAACCTCAGCACGGCGCTTCCTTGTTACATTAGGTAAGCCGGAGGAGAGTTCCACATTTTTGCTGGTCCGGGTCTACATCCGGCTCTCATGAATCTGTCGCTTCAAAAAAATTTGAGGATCTTGGTAAGCTAAAGATGTGAAAATCTTACTTTCCGGGTCACTCTTCGGACTTTCTGCCGCGGCAAAGGCTCGGAGTCGGAGGAAATTATAGTTACCTCTTCCTCAACTGCTTGGCTGTTTCCCGTGTCCTCTTGAAAAGAATTAATGTCAATAAGATAATGGTAAAGGAGTTAGGAGAGTGAAGGATTACCTCTTCTTCATCATCGAAGGTGTCATCCAGTTTAAATAAATCAGACGTACTTGGCTTCTTCCACTGGGTCCCTGTTTTGGCGGCTTTCCTGTCGGCTCTCTTGGACGCTCTAGCTCGTTTGGCAGCCTCGTGGTCATATTTGACCTTCTAGAAATTGTCATTTGCCTGTGAATAATGTTAAAGGACTATGAGTAAAAGAAAGGCATTCCACAATAAGGGTGTAATTGTTGAGGTTGATGACTTACTGCAGGAGCCAGGTTATTCTTGCAGAATGGAAGTAAGCTGAAGGCATTACTAACCACTGAGCCTTCTTTCAACAGGGATTGGGTCATAGCTTCAACCATATCATCAGGTAGGTCATCAGGACTATGTCGCAGCAGGTCATCCTTTTCGCCTGAATAAGTGCACATTAAGCCAGGGCGGCGGCTTAACGGAATCACCCGCCAGGAGATCCAGACTCGGACTAAATCAATGCCATCTAAGCCGTTCCCCAAAAGAGCCTTGATTTTCTTTATGGTGGGGGCTAGTGGTAGACGTTCAATAGCAGATAACTTGTCCGGCAGTGGGTGGTTGGATTCAAGGCGCAGAGCACAAAAGCCGGGCAGCGGGTTCTCATCAGCCGGAGAAGTGTCCTGGCAATAGAACCACGTCTGGTTCCAATCCTTAGGGTGGCTTGGCGGTTCAGCATATGGGTAAAGGCAGTCCCACCATCGCTGAATGCAGATACCACCAAGTTCCAGGCTGGGCCCATTGGCGCACTCATTCTGGCGATTTAAGTAAAATAACTCTCTGAATAGCAATATGTTGGGCTCTTCCCCAAGGTACACTTCGCAAAAGACTTGGAAATTGCAGATGTTTGATACAGAATTGGGCCCGATATCTTGTAGTCTAAGGTCAAAAAAGTGCAAGACATCCCTGAAGAATTTTCAACCGGGTGGTGCAAAGCCCCGGCTCATATGATCAGTAAAAATGATCACTTCCCCCTCCTTGGGTTGAGGTTTTTCCTCTGACGGGTTAGGAGCACGATAAGACATGACCTCCTTCTTGGGCAGATAGCCAGTCTTCACGAAATCAGACAATGTGCTTTCCGTAACAATGGACTTGACCCAGTTACAGGTCACAGGAGCTTTGGGAGCCTTGGGTGCCATAACGCAGATGGAAGCCTATGACAAAATAGTATTTTTTCTGGCTCAGTTTAACCCGGATAGGAACATTTTAAATTCTATTCAAGAGGGCGGCTTACGAAGGGGTCTAATGACATATGGCTAATTATATCTGGTCAGTTAAGTCGCTATGAATATCAGAGGCAATTAAGTTATTTTAAACCGCCAGGAGTTGGCAAGGCTATGACTCAGCATTGTCTTTTTAAAGTCGGCGGTGAGAGTTGCTGTGGTTAAATAGATCGGACAAAAACAAATTTTGCCTAAGTGTTGCACAAACAAGTTTCGCAGGTGGCAGATATTATTTTGGATCAAACAAGTGTGCAAAAAAAAATATTCTAGGTCTAAAACTAGTACAAATGAGTTCGTCGGTTCTAAACAAAGACTCTATACAAAGAAAAGGAATTTGTTTGCATTCGAAATGGGTGCGAAATAGCTACCGCATCAGTTTTATACTATCTTAAGATCAAGAAACGACGGTGGTAATGAAATCTGTGAAGGGTTCATGACGAACAGCGAAGAACACCAAGGAACTCAAAGGTCCTAATGCGGATCTGAGGTCCAGGAAGGAAGAGACTTACAGATACAGAGTTGCTGCGGAGTTTCGTCGCGTTTTCCTGGTTAAGTCAGGTTGATGCAGCGGCTTGCGTCGGTGAAGACAAGGAGATCTGCGGCGGCGGCGGCGGCGGAGCTCGGGCAGCAGAGAAACAGCGAGAGGAAGAAGACGACCGAAGGGGGAGAATGGAAAGACCTAGGTCGTGCCTATTTATAAGGAAGGGTTGACTGAGAAGGCACGAGAAATGAGGAGGCCGGACATCATTATCCAACGACTCCGATGCCTCGGTTTTCGGAATGGTCAGTAAAGACAAAGATCCGTTAAGGATATGACAGAGTAAAATATAAATTTAATGGAAGATGACGTCACGGTGGATTATCACGGATCCAGAAGATGACGTCACGACGGGTTATAACCTCTGCACAGACAGAAGACAGAAGGCTTTTTTCTTAAGGTATTTTAAGATTGACATGAACCGGTCCAAATCAATCTGGGCCTAATGTTGGGGATATAACTAATTGTGTAAGCCGCCCAGGAGGGGCCGGGTTACGCAAATTGGATTATCATATGAAGCCCAAGATCAAGCATGAAGATGGCGGTTCAATAAAGGTTCTAAAGCCCACAGGCGATTCAAGGCCCGTAGTAGTAAACCGCCATAATGGCATGACTTGTATCATAAGGTAGAATTAACTAGTCACCGAGCCAGACACTGTTTATGAGCCGTCCGGGACTCTGTAGGTCGCAGGGCGTCAACCCGTGTATATAAGGGGGCGACCCGCTGGCGGCTTAGGGTAAGAAACATCTCATCGAGAGCCGGGCATAGCGTATCTCGCTCCCTGGTTATCGAAACCTTAGCAATACCAGCCCAACTAGACGTAGGCTTTACCTTCACCGTAAGGGGCCGAACTAGTATAAATCCTCTCTCGTGTCCCTTGTCCCGTTAACCCCTTGAAGCTTCCTAGTTGCGATGGATCCACGACTAAGTCCTTGCAAGAGGACATCTGCCGTGACAATTCCACGACAGTGCTCATCGCAATCGTGTGGCACACCTGGCATGGGCCCGAATCCGTCGAAGATCAAGTCTCCGCGGATATCGGCAGTGTAATTCAAGTTTCCAAACCTGACCTGACGGCCAGGGGCGTAGCTTTCGATCTGCTCCAGATGGCCAAGCGAGTTGGCCCACAGTGCGAAGCCGCCGAATACGAAGATCTGTCCGGGAAGGAAGACCTCACCCTGGACCGCATCGTTGTTGATGATCGAAGGGGCCATCGAACCTTACGGCGACGGCACAGTGGAACTCTCAATGAAAGCAACAATGTCGGTGTCAAAACCGGTGGATCTCGGGTAGGGGATCCCGAACTGTGCGTCTAAGGTGGATGGTAACAGGAGGCAGGGGACACGATGTTTACCCAGGTTCGGGCCCTCTCTATGGAGGTAATACCCTACTTCCTGCTAGATTGATCTTGATGATATGAGTAGTACAAGAGTTGATCTACCACGAGATCGTAGAGGCTAAACCCTAGAAGCTATCCTATGGTATGATTGTTGTTGTCCTACAGACTAAACCCTCCGGTTCATATATACACTGGAGGGGGCTAGGGTTACACAGAGTCGGTTACAATGGGAGGACATCTACATATCTGTATCGCCAAGCTTGCCTTCCACGCCAAGGAGAGTCCCGTCCGGACACGAGACGAAGTCTTCAATCTTGTATCTTCATAGTCCAACAGTCCGGCCAAAGGATATAGTCCGGCTGTCGGATACCCCCTAATCCAGGACTCCCTCAACCACCACAGTTAGAACCTACTTTGGAAGGACTATCAGCTAGACAATGTTTTGGGTGCTGTTGACCATTGAATGCCCTCATTCACGTGGTGACCACGACAATGGCGTGCCTGTGCACGCGCTCTGTGCGCAGTGGCCTCGTCCAGGGCACCGTTTCTGCTTCCTCCGCTTCCCCCTCGTCGTCTTAGCGCGCTTGAGCATGTCCATTATCTTCCTCTCTTCGTCGCCGATCACCTGGACCCCTCTCCCCCTCCGTCCACTTGCTCACCGATGCTCGCCGCCAAGTTCCCACGAGCGAACAGTGGCCATTTCGCTCTGTTCGTCGCCTTCTTCTTCCTCCCCGTGCTCCGTGGGCTCCCTCTACCCCGTGGGCTCCTCCCTGCATCCCCCCGTCGCCTTCCCGGCGAGCCCATGTGCGTGCACACGCGTCCGCGGCGCCGGCCGCGTGTCCGTGGCGAAGCCAGAGCGGCACGTCCTCGCCCCGCCTATATATAGGCCTTCCCCGAGCCCTTCGAGCACAGCATCGACCACCCCTCACTCCCAGCTCCCTCCCCAGCCTCTCGTTCGAGCTCGAAGAGCTCCCGAGCCCCCCAATGGCCGCCATGGCCGCCGTCTCTGTCCTCCATGATTTGGGCAATGGCGAGTCGTTCCCTCTCCTTCCTCCACGAGAGCCATCCACCACCACCCCAGAACCTTCCCCGCTCTCCTCCTTGCCCTCCGGTGGCCTCTCGTTGTGCTTCCCATCTCTGACCAAAGCTCTAGTCCGCCGCGGTCGAGGCCCTGCTTCGTCCCGCACTCGCCGGCACGCGTGAGGAACCCAGGAGGTTGCGCCTCCCCCCGCTGGTCACTCTGGTGGCTGGGGCGCCACCTGAGGTGGACCGAGCCGCCGGAACGGCCGCCGGCGTCGAGCCTCTGCTCTGCTCCATCGGGCGATCGAGGAGTTGAAGACGACGACCGCGCCCGTCGATCCCACTTGCCCGCGGGACCCACCCGTCAGCCGCTCTGGGCGTTGACCCCGAGCGCTGACGTGGATAAGTGGCCATGTATTTCATGAAATACGCTTTCACCAAATCGAAAGCGTGTTTTCCCTCTGCTAAACCTCAGAGTATGTTTTTGTTATTCTAAAAGCGTATTCCTCTCTGTTTCAGCCCAGGCTACGTTTTCTTAGTCAGAAAGCGTATTTCTAATTTTACGCCTCTGTCTTATCCACTCAGGGACTTGTTGGTGAAGATATTTTTGCAGAAAAGTCCCTGAACTTCAACCTTTCATATGTTTTTAACCACAACTCCAAATGAGGTGATTCCAAAGCCCACTTCTTCATCTCGTCAAGACCGTTTTGTTGGATTCATTCTCACTATGGTTTGACACTGTGAAAATGACATTTTTGCCCTTGCACGTAAACAGCCCCTCCGAGAGAGAACTGTTTCCGGCAAATCTTTTCGCGGCTTCACTGCACTTCTTCCCGGTGCCTTCTTCACCCCCAGGCAAGCCACAATACCCACCTGCATGATAGTCTTGCATTAGCCATGGTTTTCAACTTGAATATTTATTAAATATTTGCTTGTTTAAAATATGGTTATCGTTGTTTCGGTAATGCTTCTGGGTTAGTGCTTACCTTCTTGCTATGTTGTTATGCACCTGGTTATCATGCCCTGCTAGTTGCTAGTATTCCGTTCATATGCTTATGCTTGCTAGTAGTACCTGTTGATGTTGGTGATGGTCATCGGTGCATAACTGACGTCTGTCCCGAGTACCGTTGTTATACATGTTTCATTGCATCTCGTTGGTTAAATGCTTGCATTGTTGTTATGTTCTTGCATGATATTTATAGTTGATGCTAGTGGTCATGCTAAGTTTCTGAGAAGTATGTACTTGTGATGTTCATGTTAGTCATATGCCATGCTCCGTTGGATATGATTCATTGTTGATATAGTGGATAGTTATGTCGTACTCTCATGCTTATGTTGATATCATGTTCATGCATCATGTTATTTTTATCATGGCTCAGCATATTGCATTCAAGTTTAACCGGATTAAATTGAACTTGAAGAACTGTTGGCTGAGCCATAGTGCCACCAAATCGAGCTGACCAGTGCAACCACATTTGCCTTGTGTATGGGGAAGGCCCTAACGGGTCTATTGTCATGCCTCTCGCCGGTGCCTCCAACGTAGGGAAGGTTATGCGTAGGCGCTACCTTGGCCAGGTAGGACGGCATAAGCCTTGTGATCCCGAGTTGTTTGCGCGCTTTGACCCCGTTAGGGACCGTTTTGCCACGACGGTGGCCATAAGACCTTTGGTAGGAATGGGCCACCCAGGACTGAACCCAAAAGGGGTGTTGGTCGGAGTGGCCGGGAGAGGGCCATGGCAATAGATCGGATTTGTCGGAATGCCGTTGGTCCACCCGAATGGGAGTGTGAGGCCATGGGTTCCGTGGTGTGGGTAAAGTGTGCTACCTCTGCAGAGTGTTTCTGTTAAATCTATCGATAGCCGCGCCCGCGGATAAGGGCCCAGTTCATATCGGTCCCACTGTGAGTCAACAATATTAATAATAACTTGATTAATGACAACCCCGGTTCGATGATGAGATAGGTTGGTTGTGATCGCCGGAAAGATCATCGTTTGAAACCAAGTGTTGGTCATGGTGGTGATCGCCGGAATGATCACCGTGGTATCGAGGATACCGAGTTGTTGGATATTCGTGATATTGTGCGAGAATCGTGGGTAAAGATCAAGCTCCTTGTGGTCATTTAATGATTACTACGGTATTGTCTATACCAAGCTTGATTTGATCCTGAGATGATCGTGTGATATCCGAGGTTGGTAAGTGACGCATGTGATGGTTATGAGGTAACCCGAGCAGAATAAATGGTGCATATAGTGTCATCATGCTGCATGCTAGTATCATCGGATTTATATGTTCATGCCATGCTCATATTGTCCTAACAGTATTATGTTCATGTTGTTCATGCCATGTTATCCTGATGATCTCATGATAATTCCTGATTAACCTATAATTGCCATGTTGTTGTTTGTCTTGAATGCTTCAATGTACTGACCTGGCATGTAATGCCAGCTTGCAGGTCGTGCCTGGATTGCATGCTTGTTTGCTATGGATTCTTTGTTTATGAGCTAGGATAAGCGTTCCAGCCAGAGTCCCTGCGGAGTGGAGTTCACCACCGTCGTCGTTGTTCCACTGCTAGAGTTATTCCGCTGCTTTGAGTTGTTCTACTGCTTGCATAGAGCAACTGAGGATGGCGTAGTGTCGTCGTGCGATGTTATTCATTGTAATATCGGAGACCTTGTAATCATATTTGTGTAATAATAGAAAGCTGGTTTGTTCTATGCTAAGCAGTGCGGTATTCCAGAAGACTTCTCCTCGATCTCTGGGCTGGAATACGGGGCGTTCCGGTTTCTCTGCGCCGGGGTGCCACAGGCTTTGTATCAGAGCAGGTCTGGCTGTAGGATGCCCTAGCCCGTGCGAACGTTAGAAACCGGTAGTATAGACCCCAGTTGGTTTGATGCACTTGATTGTTGCATTTGTTTTTCGCATAGCATGCATATAGATTGTTATTTTGTCACTAACGGTTAATCTTGTGAGTGTAGGTGGCATCGTCTTCGGTCCACCGCCTACACCATCTTTCTTAGCATGCCTGCTCCTCGGTGTGATGCGACCACATCATCATCCATGCCCTCCCTCTCGTTCTTTTGGCAACCCTTGCTGATCTTTGTTATCAGAAAAGGGCAATGCCATTAAACCCAGTCTTCCAGTGTTATCTTGCCTGGTCATTTCATTCTTTGGACGGGTACGATTCTCTTCGTACGCTTGATGATGAGGTGATCGTGACTTTTGTGTCTCGCTACTCGATCGTCAAGTCCGTCCTCACCTGTGTATCCATCCAGATCCAGCCACTGTTCAGCCAGTGCTTGGTGTAGCTTCGGTTAGGCCAACTCCTTCCACACATGGGTATAATTTTCATGCACACCACCACAACAAATTAGACCGTAATACCAGAGTTTCTGCGCGATTTGTGTGCTTAGGTGTGCATGCATATTATGGTGTGAGTAGCAGTAATATGTGATGATTGCTTGATTAATTATATTAGTAGTATGCTTGGGTTCTTTTGTCTTAGTCGTTTCTTTTGTTTCTTTCTTTGGGCCTTCAGTGTTACAAATTTTTCCCCTATTAAAGTTGCTCGTCAGCCGACACCGGACCGGAAGAGTCAGCAAGAAATGCATATATTTGGAAACTCAGCTAAGCAGAATGGAATTGTCAGCAGACTGCAGTGAAATTGGAAATAGCTTGTCTGAATACAAAAGAAATCCCGGATGGAATGTCAGTATAAAGTTTGCATTAACGTGCACTCCTCACAACAGTATGGAATTCTCAGCCGACTGCATTCAGATTGGGGGATATCTGATCATGTTACTGAGTGTCAAGTCTCCCTCAGCGTGTACTCCTCATAGCAGAAATTATCAGATCAGCAAGAAGATAAATTGTGTGCAAGGCTAATAGAATATTATCAAAGGTATGGCTTAGATACAAGTATAATTTTTCGTTGAGGATGATTTTGGAACCCGATGTACCTGGAAGTCAGCAAAAATATGGCATGTACTCAGAAAGGAGGATAGTCCTGCAAAACCCCGTTTCATACAAGAAATCAATAACAAAAAAATTAAGATGGTTATATATATGTGGAAATCGGTCTGCATATCACAATAAGAAGTTTCTGGTGTAAGCAACCCAATCTTCCCTCGCAAGATACCCGAGAAGCTTCCAAGGCAAGATTCATCTATCTTCTTCAGTATGATACATAGATGATTTCCCGTACAAGGTACTCTGCCTTCTTTAGTAGGAAACCAGAAAAGATTCCGGCATAAGGTACTGAGTCTTTCCCCAACAAAGTCTTTAAGGGGGTAAGCTTCTGAAGCACGATACCATACTTCTTCAGCAAGCTGTCCGATGAAAGTTTCGAGCACAAGCCAGCCAATCTTCCTCAGTAAGACATTGGTACAAGGTAGTACGCTGTAAATTGACAGCATATGGCAGTGAATCCCAAGAATCGGATCCGCAACATTTTGATCAGAAGCAAGAATCAGTCAGAATACACGTCTGTCTCGGGATCAGATTCTCATATATATGCGGTAAGCATACCACCAAGATCTTACAGGTCACTCGGATGAGGATCTGACAACCACGTGAGGATGGTTAAGAGAAGAAAGCCAGTATACATAGCAGTGTGACAAAGGGATTATGAGGATTGACGACATCAATGAGCTCAATACAAGTACCTGTGAACCTGGAAAATGATCCTGATGAGTCCTTGTCCCCTTTTTTTCTCCAATGACGGCACCGCTACCTGTGATCTAAGCTGTTTTAGCTATCCGGGTGGATGCCGATTTTATTTCTCTCATCAACGATCGCCACGAGTTCCGAGGTGCTTTTCGCCGTCTCGCATAAATTGTTGATTTTTTTGTGTGAGAGCCCTATAGCTGCTTTTTGGCTATTTTAGAGAGCTGCCACCCTCTTCTTATCAACCCGGTCTCATGTTCTGAGCTGCTTTTCGGCCGTCTTGAGCCGTGGTTGAGTTATTTCAGTAATGTCCCAGATCTTAGTTGTAAAGACCATTCTGGTGGCTACTGATTTATTTGCCGATTTCTTGCAAAGGTTCGGATGATCATTTTTCCTGCTATCAGAACTAGAGGGGTGTTGAACCTGCCATTTAATGGGGTACCCTGTCAAAATAATGAGGATAGGCTATGATTGCCGAAAAATTGTACTGACCGTACCTATGGTGATACAAAGAAGCAATATGACCCAGCTCTTTCAGCCAAGGATCCAGACCAAGAAAACAATAATGAAGGAGCAAGACCAGTGATGCAGGTATGAAAATTGTTGCAAGACCCGTGGTGCGTAACCACCGTCACTCAAGCCTCGCAGATATTATCATACTGGTCAAACTCTTATGCTAGCCACGATAAAGCATAATCAAATATTTGGTACGGATACGATACTCAAGACAGTGGAACCAGTTAAGATGATTCAGAAACTTCCGCGATAAGCCAGAATCTGTCAGGAAAGCGGTCATGACCCAACTCACTGTTTGGGACCCAAAGGACCTGCATTTAGTGGAGAAACCCAATGCAAGGAGTTAGAGCTTGGGTGTCTACTAGAAAAATCTGATCACCACTTCATGAAAGATTGCCAGTGCCAGATGACACACCCAGCAGAAATCACTCTTGGATTTGTGAGACCGACATATATTTCAGTCGTGAGAATCCATCACAGTCAGTTAAGTCAACAGATCTAAAAATAAATTGGAACCTGTATAAGCATGAACAAGCAAGGTAAGATCAGTCAGAATATGGATATATTAAAGCAAACCACCCCAGGGCCAGTCAGATAAAAAAATTTAGTGGGAATAAAAAAATAACAAAAAGGATACCCGAGTTGGAAACGGTTTCCTTAAGTCAGTATCTTCATACTTGTTTCTTGAGCAACCAAATCTCGAGGACAAGATTTCTTTAAGGGGGTAAGGTTTGTGACGGCCTGATTTTTGGCCCTTTCTTTTTCTTTTGTTTTTCTAAGGTTTTTGCTTGAGTTTCTTTTTCCGTGGCTTTGTGGTCTGGAAAGTGAAGAAGATGCCCTCTTCTTTGTTTACAGAGTGGCTTGTCATACCCAAATACTTCCCTAGACCCTATCATTTTCATCCTAGCCCAAATCCCAATATTCTTTTCCTTGGGAATATTCCTTTTCTATTAAAGGAATAACCCAATTTGCCCTAGGTTGTGAAGCAACCTATATTTCTACCACTCCTAAAATTCCCAAATAATTCTCATAAATTGTTTGGGTCATATCTTTCTCAAATATGGCAAAATATTTCATTTTTCATGTTTATCAACATGCTCAAATAATTCATTTCCTATTCTGTCCTGAATGGCAGAATGTGAAGCAAGTGCCATTTATCTTTTCCCAATTGACCTAAAACTCCTTGGACACCTTTTCCTGTCCATATCATTACCAGATACCAAAAATCAACCTCATTTTCCTAGTAATTATTTAATTATGATTTTCCAAAGTTCCTATCTGAGGGAAGTGGTTGTGAAGGAAGTACAAGCTAGGCATATACAAATGAGTTGCCAGTTTGCATGATCCCTCATATAATCATATCATAGCCGTCCACCAAAGTAGAGCTCATGGCATGCCTCCATGTGAGCTCACCTTCAATTCTTTGATTCTGTCCAAAATTTCAGTTTGTGAAGCAAGTATATTTTATCTTGCTCCAGTATGGCTGCCAATTTTTCTAGGCCTTCTATCATCCATATAACTTACCTCCACCCATTTTGGGCATGTTTAATAAAGCCATTATTTCTCTAGAAGTTTTCCAAGATTCTGGACAGGAATGATGTTTGTAAAGCAAGTACCATTTTGGATGGTCCATTTGGTATGAGCTTTTTACAGCATCTTTATATGTCTATATCACGAGGATTTGCCAAGTTTTATCACATTCCATAACTCCATACGAGTGCATCATCCTAATCTTGATTCTGGACAATATTTGGCAGTTGCAAAGCAACTCTGTTAAATCTTGATCCAAACCCCTCCATAGTTACCAGGATGTAAGTCTTTCTTACCCTGAACCTACCAGACAACTCCATTTGACCCAATCACCTCCCTGTTGAGCAGCAGTACACGATCAAGTTTACTGCAGTAAACTTCAGAGGTTGTTTACCAGTTAACCATAGCACTTTTAACCAAACTACCACCACAGTTACAACCTACTTTGAAAGGACTATCAGCTAGATAACATTTTGGGTGCTGTTGAGCATTGAATGCACTCATGCACGTGGTGACCATGACAATGGCGTGCACTGCACGCCAAGATGCGCGCCTTGTCTTGATGCCAGCGTCGGCGCCGTTTCTGCTTCGTCTGCTTCCCCCTCGTCATCTTAGCGCGCTTGAGCATGTCCATTGTCTTCCTCTCATCATCGCCGATCACCTGGACCCCTCTCCCCCTCTGTCCGCTTGCTCACCGACGCTCGCCACCGCGTGACCACGAGCGAACAGTGGCCATTTGGCTCTGTTCGTCGCCGTCTTCTTCCTCCCCGTGCTCCGTGGGCTCCCTCTGCCCCGTGGGCTCCTCCCTGCTTCTCCCTGTCTCCTTCCCAGCGAGCCCATGCGCGTGCACACGCGTCCGCGGCGCCGGACGCGTGTTCGCGGTGACGCCAGCGCGTCACGTCCTCGCCCTGCCTATATATAGGCCTTCCCCGAGCCCTTCGAGCACATCATCGGCCTCCCCTCACTCCCAGCTCCCTCCCCAGCCTCCCATTCGAGCTCGAAGAGCTCCCGAGCCCCCAATGGCAGCCATGGCCGTCGTCTCAGTCCTCCACGATTTCGGCAATGGCGAGCCATTCCCCCTCTCCTTCCACCACGAGAGCCATCCACCACCACCCCAGAACCTTCCCCGCTCTCCTCCTTGCCCTCCGGTGGCCTCTCGCCGTGCTTCCCAGCTCTGACCGAAGCTCTAGTCTGCCGCGGTCGAGGCCCTGCTTTGTCCCGCGCTCGCCGGCACGCGTGAGGAACCCAGGTGGATGCGCCTCCCCACGCCGGTCTCTCCGGTGGCCCGGGCGCCACCTGAGGTGGACCGAGCCGCCGGAACGGCCGCCGGCGTCGAGCCTCTGCTCTGCTCCGTCGGGCGAGTGAGGAGTTGAAGACGACGACCGCGCCCGTCGAACCCACCTGCCCGCGGGACCCACCCGTCAGCCGCTCTAGGCATTGAACCCGAGCGCTGACGTGGATAAGTGGCCACGTATTTCATGAAATACGCTTTCACCAATTTGAAAGCGTGTTTTCCCTCTGCTTCAGCTCAGAGTATGTTTTCCTTATTCTGAAAGCGTATTACTCTCTGTTTCAGCCCAGACTACGTTTTCTTAGTCAGAAAGTGTATTTCTAATTTTACGCCTCTGTCTTATCCACTCAGGGACTTGTTGGTGATGATATTTTTGTAGAAAAGTCCCTGAACTTCAACCTTTCATATCTTTTAACCACAACTCCATATGAGGTGATTCCAAAGCCCACTTCTTCGTCTCGTCAAGCCCGTTCTGTTGGTTTCATTTTCACTATGGTTTGACACTGTGAAAATGACCTTTTTGCCCTTGCACGTAAACAGCCCCTCAGAGAGAGAACTGTTTCCGGCAAATCTTTCCGTGGCTTCACCACACTTCTTCCCGGTGCCTTCTTCACCCCCAGGCAAGCCACAATACCCACTTTCATGATAGTCATGCATTAGCCATGGTTTTCAACTTCAATATTTATGAAGTGTTTGCTTGTTTAAAATATGGTTATCGTTGTTTCGGTAATGCTTCTGGGTTAGTGCTTACCTTCTTGCTATGTTGTTATGCACCTGGTTATCATGCCCTGCTAGTTGCTAGTATTCCTTTCATATGCTTATGCTTGCTAGTAGTACCTGTTGATGTTGGTGATGGTCATCGGTGCGTAACTGCCGTCTGTCCGAGTACCATTGTTATACATGTTTCATTGCATCTCGTTGGTTAAATGCTTGCATTGTTGTTATGCTCTTGCATGATATTTATAGTTGATGCTAGTGGTCATGTTATGTTTCTGAGAAGTATGTACTTGTGATGTTCATGTTAGTCATATGCCATGCTCCGTTGGATATGATTCATTGTTGATATAGTGGATAGTTATGTCGTACTCTCATGCTTATGTTGATATCGTGTTCATGCATCATGTTATATTTATCATGGCTCAGCATATTGCATTCAAGTTTAAACGGATTAAATTGAACTTGAACAACTGTTGGCTGAGTCATGGTGCCACCAGATCGAGCTGACCAGTGCAACCACATTTGCCTTGCGTATGGGAAAGGCCCTAATGGGTCTATTGTCATGCCTCTCGCTGGTGCCTCCAATGTAGGGAAGGTTATGCGCGGGCGCTATCCTGGCCAGGTAGGACGGCATAAGCCTTGTGAGCCCAAGTTGTTTGCGTGCTTTGTCCCCGTTTGGGACCGTTTTGCCACGACGGTGGCCGTAAGACCTTTGGTAGGCATGGGCCACCCAGGAGTGAACCCAAAAGGGGTGTTGGTCGGAGTGGCCGGGAGAGTGCCATGGCAATAGATCGGATTTGTCGGAACGCCGTTGGTCCACCCGAATGGGAGAGCGAGGCCATGTGTTCCTTGGTGTGGGTACTTTGTGCTATCTCTGCAGAGTGTGTGTGTTAAATCTATCGATAGCCGCGCCCGCGGATAAGGGCCCAGTTCATGTCGGTCCCATCGTGAGTCAACAGTATTAATAATAACTTGATTAAGGACAACCCCGGTTCAACGATGAGATAGGTTGGTCAAGATCGCCGGAAAGATCACCGTTTGAGACCAAGTGTTAGTCATGGTTGTGATCGCCGGAATGATCACCGTGGTATCGAGGATACCGAGTTGTTGGATATTCGTGATATTGTGCGAGAATCGTGGGTAAAGATCAAGCTCCTTGTGGTCATTTAATGATTACTATGGTATTGTTTATACCAAGCTTGATTTGATCCTGAGATGATCATGGGATGTCCGAGGTTGGTAAGTGACGCATGTGATGGTTATGAGGTAACCTGAGCAGAATAAATGGTGCATATAGTGTCATCATGTTGCATGCTAGTATCATCGGATTTGTATGTTCATGCCATGCTCATATTGTCCTAACAGTATTATGTTCACGTTGTTCATGCCATGTTATCCTGATGATCTCATTATAATTCCTGATTAACCTGTAATTGCCATGCTGTTGTTTGTCTTGAATGCTTCTGGTTAATTGTGAGCTTGCAAGTACATTCAATCTACTGAGCTAGCATGTCATCCCAGCTTGCAGGTCGTGCCTGGATTGCATGCTTGTTTGTCGTGGATTATTTGTTTGCGAGCTACGATAAGCGTTCCAGCCAGAGTCCCTGCGGAGTGGAGTTCACCACCGTCGTCGTTGTTCCGCTGCTTTGAGTTGTTCTACTGTTAGAGCAACTGAGGATGGCGTAGTGTCGCCGTGCCGATGTTATTCATTGTAATATCGGAGACCTTGTAATCATATTTGTGTAATAATAGAAAGCTGGTTTGTTCTATGCTAAGCAGTGCCGTATTCCAGAAGACTTCTCCTCGATCTCTGGGCTGGAATACGGGGCGTTCCGGTTTCTCTGAGCCGGGGTGCCACAGGTCGTATCCGTCGGGTCAACATTATCTTTATAAAACTTAAGATTCTTCATGGCACAACACTACTTCAAGATACTGCTAATGCGACACTACAATCACAGACCCTTTGCCGAAATTGTGTGCGATGCAATAATCTCAAATTGTGGTGTAAAAAATCGTTAAAAAAGGTGCAAAACGTTTGCGATGGCGGAGCCATCAAACACAGTTCAGATTTTAGTTGCGTGTGCAATGCTGGGAACACGGTTAATCCATTCAAACTATTTGTGATGAGGTAGAACAACAGAAAAGGGCGGCCATATCAATGTGTGTGCTATGCAGGACACACGGTTAATCCATTCGAACTGTTTGCGATGAGGTAGAACAACAGAAACAGGCAGCCATATCAATGTGTGTGCGATAAATGGCATACGGTTCACTCGGACGAACTATTTTCGATTAGGGAACACAACAGAAACGGTTCAACTTAACAAGATGTGTGTGATATGTGGCATACAGTTCACATGGAAGAACTATTTGTAATGAGCCAAAAGAAAACAAACAAGTCGTATAAACAAGTATTGTGTGATACGTGGCAAACAGCCGACTCGGATGAACTATTTGCGACGAGAAATTACAACACAGACGGTCAATACAGTTACTTCGTGTGCGATTCTGTGTGTACAAAAAACTTTGAAAAGGCAAACTAGTTGCTTGCGGTGGCTAGGAGTATCGCACACGATGCATCTGCGAGTACTCGTGTGCGATGATTAGTACGTTACACATACGTTTCCTTATGTTAACATGTGTGTGAATTTGCAATATGGACAGTTAATATGCAGATGCCTTCTGGACATCGAGCACACACTTAAACTCAATGAACTGTGTACGATACTAATACTTTCCATAAAAATTTATGAACTTGGGTAACAACATTTGAGTGACATATATATAGTGTTTACACTATTCGGCAAAAGGAGGATCTTTGTAACACGGTTTTGACAACCATATGGTCCATATCTACATACTTAAGATAGTAAGAACTATCACATTTTCAGAGGCTAAGGGCCAACAACCATATGGTCCATATCTACATACTTAACATATATAGTAACAACTAGCACATTTTAAGAGGCTGAGTGCCAACAACCACAACTATCCACTAGAAGCATCTTGATCATGGTGACTCATAATCTCGTCAATGAAAAGGAAGAGCCCTCCTATGCCTTGGTAGAGCATGAGTAGAACAGTGTTTCCAATTTTCCAATATGGATGCATTGCCACGAGAAGCGAGAACTTGTTAATTTGAATGGTTCCATTTCTGCAGGAAATGCTGTACCTTGCAATCACTTTGGCATTATTAGCAGGCACAAGTGTAATTCGACCATGCCGGGAAATCGATCCAGGAACTGCTACAGGGGGCAATTTCTGTTGACATGTAGAATAAAAAAAATTGTAACATATCGTTGAAGATATATATAGTTTATGAGCATCAACATTAAAATAAGACATTTTACCAGCATTTCATGCACACAATTGGTCTTGTTCAGTGTGTGTACCATAGGTCTAATTAATCCCATCCCAAATCTAGCATTCATACACTGTACTATATCTGTCAGATTATCAACAAAGTTTATGACATGCTTCAAGTCCTTCCAGTGAAATTTGGTACACTTAGTAACATACAGATCATTCACTATGCGTCCAACATATCCCGCTTAAAAGGTGGAAAGGTATTGTTTATTCAGAACATGTCAGAAGAATATATAGTGCACATAAATTGGTAAATAGAATTTGCTACTGCTTAGGAACGGAGTCAGAATATGATATCACAATTTGTTGCTTAAATAGTGACCAATTGGTTGCTTAAATAGTAATATGACAGCATAGAGAAAGTTGAAAGGTCACTAACCTCGATCAGACTTCGATCGGTTGATGACGTTGGGGAAGTAAACATCCATGTTAATTAGACCAGGATGTGGTGCACGCACTAGAATTTTATTGCCAGCTTTTCAGTTCATAACACTTAGACATTTTTCTCCAAAGGTCCGCATTAAAATAGGAGTGACCATCTTTATCAAGTTTTACGCTAATCGTCATTGTAAATCCATGGTGCATTGTCAATATGACATCCTGGGAGTCATCAGCAAAGTAAAGCCCAAGATTTTCTTCTACTCCTGTTCTTGCAAAGCAAGGGATGTACTGCTTGAAATGAAAATTAAGATCATAAATTAGATATATTGAAATAATAGAGCAAGATGCAAATATGTCAGTAACTGATAGAACAGATGAATATATAGATGAAAGCAAAGTACAAAAATGTAGAATTAAAAAATAGATAATGTAACAAGATTTGATGCAAATATATAGATAATGTAGCAACAGACGGTATATGTGTTGGGGAACGTTGCAGAAAATAAAAATTTTCCTACGGTTTCACCAAGATCCATCTATGAGTTCATCTAGCAACGAGTGATAGGAGTGCATCTACATACCTTTGTAGATCGTGAGCGGAAGCGTTCAAGTGAACGGGGTTGAGGGAGTCGTACTCGTCGTGATCCAAATCACCGATGACCAAGTGCGAACGGACAGCACCTCCGCGTTCAACACACGTCTGGAGCGGATGGCGTCTCCGCACCTTGATCCAGCAAGGAGGAGGGAGAGGTTGATGAAGATCCAGCAGCACGACGGCGTGGTGGTGGATGCAAGCGGTTCCGCAGAGCCACGAGCTTGCGAGAGAGGAGAGGTGTAGCGGGGAGAGGAGGCGCCAAGGCTTCACGCAGCGGCTGCCTCCTCCCCCTTTATATAGGCCCCTGGGGCGCTGCCCTGAGATGAGATCTCCCAGGGGGGCGGCCAAGGGGTGGAGTGCCCCAAGGCAAGTGGGCTTCCCCCTAGGGTTTCCAACCCTAGGCGCAGGGGGGCCCAAGGGGGGGGCGCACCAGCCCACCAGGGGCTGGTCCCCTCCCCACTTCAGTCCACGGGGCCCTCCGGGATAGGCGGCCCCACCCGGTGGACCCCCGGGACCCTTCCGGTGGTCCCGGTACAATACCGGTGACCCCGAAACTCTCCCGATGGCCGAAACTCGACTTCCCATATATAATTATTTACCTCCGGACCATTCCGGAACTCCTCGTGACGTCCGGGATCTCATCCGGGACTCCGAACAGCTTTTGGTTTGCTGCATACTCATATTCATACAACCCTAGCGTCACCGAACCTTAAGTGTGTAGACCCTACGGGTTCGGGAGACAGGCAGACATGACCGAGACAGCTCTCCGGTCAATAACCAACAGCGGGATCTGGATACCCATGTTGGCTCCCACATGCTCCTCGATAATATCATCGGATGAACCATGATGTCGAGGATTCAAGCAACCCCGTATACAATTCCCTTTGTCAATCGGCATGTTACTTGCCCGAGATTCGATCGTCGGTATCCCAATACCTCGTTCAATCTCATTACCGGCAACTTACTTTACTCGTACCGTAATGCATGATCCCTTGACCAAACACTTGGTCACTTTGAGCTCATTATGATGATGCATTACTGAGTGGGCCCAGTGATACCTCTCCATAACACGGAGTGACAAATCCCAGTCTCGATCCGTGACAACCCAACAGACACTTTCGGAGATACCTGTAGTGAACCTTTATAGTCACCCAGTTACGTTGTGACGTTTGGTACACCCAAAGCACTCCTACGGTATCCGGGAGTTACACGATCTCATGGTCTAAGGAAAGGATACTTGACATTGGAAAAGCTCTAGCAAACGAACTACACGATCTTGTGCTATGCTTAGGATTGGGTCTTGTCCATCACATCATTCTCCTAATGATGTGATCCCGTTATCAATGACATCCAATGTCCATAGTCAGGAAACCATGAATATCTGTTGATCAACGAGCTAGTCAACTAGAGGCTCACTAGGGACATATAGTAGTCTATGTATT
Source organism: Aegilops longissima (assembly GCA_021605205.1). NCBI lineage: Eukaryota > Viridiplantae > Streptophyta > Magnoliopsida > Poales > Poaceae > Aegilops > Aegilops longissima. The sequence continues at coordinate 191,908,514 of CM038677.1, read as the reverse complement.
CACACGTGTATTACAATTTCCGGATAATACAATTATAGCATGAATAAAAGACAATTATCAGGAACAAGGAAATATAATAATAATCCTTTTATTATTGCGTCTAGGGCATATTTCCAATAGTCTCCCACTTGCACTCGAGTCAATAATCTAGTTACATTGTGATGAATCGAACACCCATAGAGTTCTTGTGTTGATCATGTTTTGCTTGCGGAAGAGGTTTAGTCAACGGATCTGCGACATTCAGATCCGTATGCACTTTGCAAATTTCTATGTCTCCATCTTGAACATTTTCACGAATGGAGTTGAAGCGACGCTTGATGTGGCTGGTCTTCTTGTGAAACCTGGGCTCCTTGGCAAGTGCAATAGCTCCAGTGTTGTCACAGAAGAGTTTGATCGGCCCCGACGCATTGGGTATGACTCCTAGGTCGGTGATGAACTCCTTCACCCAAATTGCTTCATGTGCTGCCTCCGAGGCTGCCATGTACTCGCTTCACATGTAGATCCCGCCACGACGCTCGCTCGCAGCTGCACCAGCCATTGCTCCACCATTCAACATATACACGTATCCGGTTTGTGACTTAGAGTCATCCAGATCGTGTCGGGTTAGCGTCGATGTAACCCTTTACGACGAGCTCTTCGTCACCTCCATAAACGAGAAACATGTCCTTAGTCCTTTTCAGGTACTTCATGATATTCTTGACCGCTGTCCAGTGTTCCTTGTCGGGATTACTTTGGTACCTTCCTACCAAACTTACGGCAAGGTTTACATCAGGTCTGGTACACAGCATGGCATACATAATAGACCCTATGGCTGATGCATAGGGGATGACACTCATCTCTTCTATATCTTTTGCCGTGGTCGGACATTGAGCCGAGCACAATTTCACACCTTGTAATACATGCAAGAACCCTTTCTTGGACTGATCCATTTTGAACTTCTTCAATATCTTATCAAGGTATGTGCTTTGTGAAAGACATATGAGGCGTCTCGATCTATCCCTATAGATCTTGATGCCTAATATGTAAGCAGCTTCTCCAAGGTCCTTCATTGAAAAACTCTTATTCAAGTAGGCCTTAATGCTGTCCAAAAGTTCTATATCATTTCCCATCAAAAGTATGTCATCTACATATAATATGAGAAATGCTACAGAGCTGCCACTCACTTTCTTGTAAACGCAGGCTTCTCCATAAGTCTGCATAAACCCAAACGCTTTGATCATCTCATCAAAGCGAATGTTCCAACTCCGAGATGCTTAAACCAGCCCATAAATGGATCGCTGGAGCTCGCATACCTTGTTAGCATTCTTAGGGTCGACAAAATCTTCCGGCTGCATCATATACAGTTCTTCCTTAAGATAGTTGTCGGTGTCAAAACCGGCGGATCTCGGGTAGGGGGTCCCGAACTGTGCGTCTAGGCAGATGGTAACAGGAGACAAGGGACACGATGTTTTTACCCAGGTTCAGGCCCTCTCGATGGAGGTAATACCCTACTCCTGCTTGATTAATATTGATGATATGGGTAGTACAAGAGTAGATCTACCACGAGATCAAGGAGGCTAAACCCTAGAAGCTAGCCTATGGTATGATTGTTGTTAGTCCCACGGACTAAAACCCTCCGGTTTATATAGACCTTTGGATAGGTTAGGGTTACACAGAGTCGGTTACAATGGTAGGAGATCTACATATTCGTATCGCAAGCTTGCCTTCCACGCCAAGGAAAGTCCCATACGGACACGGACGAAGTCTTCAATCTTGTATCTTCATAGTCTTGGAGTCCGGCCATGATGATAGTTCGCTATCCGGACACCCCTAGTCCAGACTCCTCGGTAGCCCTCGAACCAGGCTTCAATGACGACGAGTTCGGGCGCATATTGTCTTCGCATTGCAAGGCGGGTTCCTCCTCCGAATACTTCATAGAAGGTTTTGAACACAAGGATAGTGTCCGGCTCGCAAAACAAGTTCCACATACCACCGAGAGAGAATAACTTTTGCACGATCGGTCGGCGTATTCGCGGGCGTGACATCACACCGCAGCCAGGCCTTTATATGAATCGTTTTTTACTGTTCCACCTCAGCGCGTTTAGCGAGGCGGTTTCCCTGGCATGTCTTATCAAAGCGTAGATCGTGCCCCCTTATTCCGGGATTCCCATCAATACGGACGTGGGTAACCCATCCGCGCCATTGATTATGACGCTTGGGAGATAAGCGAGTTTTACCAGGCTGGTGGGGGACGCATAACTTCGTCCGTCCATATAAGGGGATAAGGATCCACCTTTTCACCTACGCCTTCTTCCTCCTTTGCTCATCCATTTCCGCACACTCGAGCTCCAGCGCCCAAGTCCGCAAGACCCCACCTCAACCTTCTCCAACCATGTCGAGGCGGGAGGCAGGTGGATGGCCTCCTCCATCACGGAGGGGCACATCACAAGACTGCGGGAGGCCGGATATTTGTCCGACGACATCGCGCACAGGCTGCCCGACGCGGGGCAGCTCATTCCAACCCCCAGGCCCCATGAGAGGGTGGTGTTTCTCCCCCACTTCCTCTACGGACTAGGCTTTCCACTTCACCCATTTGTCCGGGGGCTCATGTTCTACTACGGCCTGGACTTCCACGACCTGGCCCCGAATTTCATCCTCAACATCTCGGCGTTTATCGTCGTGTGCGAGGCTTTCCTCTGCATCCAGCCCCACTTCGGCCTATGGCTGAAGACCTTCAATGTCAGGCCGAAGGTTGCGGGCGGCCGTCAAGCGGAGTGCGGAGGCGCCATGGTCGGCAAGATGGCCAAATTCCTATGGCTCGAGGGCGCCTTTGTGGAGACAATAAAGGGGTGGCAATCGGGGTGGTTCTACATCATCGAGCCACGCGACCCCAAATGGGTGGCGGCCCCTGAATTCAGATCTGGCTTCCCCACACGGCTCTCGTCATGGAAAGAGACGGACCTGACGTGGGGGAATTCGGACGAGCTATCTGGACTCCAAACATGCGTCCGAAACCTGGTGGACAAGAATCTCAGGCTTGTCGACGTAATCCAGGTGATGCTCATCCGCCGGATTCTCCCATGCCAACAACGGGCCTTTAATTTGTGGGAGTTCGATCCGTCACAGCACCGAGCCTTGAGCCGGCTCTTCCACACTACGTACGAAGATGCCTGGAAGGTGCTGTTCAAGGGCGCCGAAGCCCCCGCATCCGCTAACAAAGATCGCGGATACAGCTCGCGGTGTCAAGCCGGCGAGGTAAGTTATTTTACCCTTTATGGGACTCTTTTTTCATAGTTTGACTCTATGTGGGATCTAAAACTCCCTAACCTTTAACAGGACTGGCTGAAGACGTCCGGACAGGTTAGCTGTCCGGCTCCTTTGCCAGAAGACCCAGCGGACGCCCGATTGACCGGGCTGCTGACTCCGGTACCTCATGTGGTGCCGGAGAAGAAGGCCAAGAAGGAGGCAACAAGAACTCGAAGGAGCTCCCGACGCCTGGTGTTGTCAGATTCCGAAGCAGAATCTTCTCCTGAGGACGAGGAGGAAGAAAAAGAAGCCTCTCCCCCAGCGGAGGAGGAGAGGAAAAGGAAGGCCGCCTAACCTGGGCAGGCGGAGGGTCAAGAAGGGAAGAACCCTTCCTCCGGACTTCTCCACCAACGTCGACAACGACGAGGAGGATTGGCCAACAAGGGCCAAGCCCCTGGCGAGATTGTAAGTGTCCAGATACCCATGGCTTTTTTTATCATTGCATAGTGTTCTCTAATGCCGAACAATCATGCAGCCCGCCCAAGGGCGAGTTCGCCTGCCCCTGGGTGGGTCCTCGAGTTAAATCGGAAATGGAGAGCACTTCACTTCCGACCGCCTCCTCACCTCACGCTGGACGACGCCATGGTGGGGCCCCAAGGGGGCTTGGTCAAGAGGAGGTGGCGCGGAGGCGCCGCAAGGAAACCTCCGGACTCAGTAGCGTGGAGGGCGAGACCCCAGGGCTCTAAGCCCGACCCTCGTCCGGACTCCATGCCGGAACCTTCAGAGTTCCGAGTCCGCAAGCGGTCCCTTCAAGAAGAAGGTAAGCGCCGGTGTCCTCCGTCCAACGGAGGCACCGGATAGCTTCTCGAGGCGCTTAACAGCGCTTCCATCAGGAGGAGCACCGCCCGTTATGAGTGCGGTGATCCGGACGATTCAGTCCGCCAAGAGCGGGTGACGAAGCTCTGCACCAGCCTTCTAACAGGCTTTGAGGTAAGTTTAGAATATGTAAAAATATTACCGCATAGACAAGTAGCCTCGATGCTTAGTTCGTGTTGGAAAGAAAAGCCGGACTAAGGATCTAAAAAGATATACGAGGAGTCTAACATAAGTATGCCAATATGGGAATGCAGGCTACTGCTGCTGACCTCTGCCAGACCGATCATGGAGGTCGATGCATTGAAGCAGAGCCTCGAGCGGTCCGAGAACGAGCTCGGCCTTGCCAAGAAGCAGCTCGAGGACAAGGAAGGTAAGTAATACCTTATTAAAGAAATACCTTATAGAAAAGGTTTTGGTTGCAAAAAATAACAGGAATAACATGGGTACTGCAGGGGCCACGAACGAGGTGGCGACCACAAGGAAGCGTGTCCGTGGTCGAAAAGCGAGCGCATGAGCGGACCAAGCGAGAGAAGGGGGAGGCGCAGCTGGCCAAGGTACGGCAAGAGCTCCAAGCTCTCGTGGAAAAAACACAAGAATTTGGAGCGTGACTCGAAGACTCGAGAGTCCGAGCTCGCCTCGGCTCTTGAGAGTGCCAAAGCTGCTAAGGCCGAGGCCCAAAAAGCCATCCAAGAAATCGAATCATTAAAGAAGATAGCAGCGGGTAAGGCATTCTTTATGCAAAGCAAGCATGTGAAAGTGAATTACCTATTACTTACCCGGATTTGGAGCTCTCCAGGAGCATTCACAGATTTGCCCTCAGGTGTCCGACGATCTTGTCGCATTCTACCGCGCCAAGGACGGAGCTCGACGGAAAAGGTGTTACGGTCTCAAGATGTCGAGGCCGGACATCCGGTGCCCTCGCGACCAGTGAAGCAGCTGGTCGAGCTCCACAAGGTCGCCGAACAGGCCATGAAGGGCCTTATAGCGGTGTGGCCATTGGAAGCCATGCACAGGAGCTACTTGGCTTAGTGCAGCGGCTGGTGGACGCCTGTCCACGGATTGAAGTCATCAAGCGCTCCGTCTGCATTGAAGGTGTCCGTCGGGCCCTTGCCCGTGCTAAAGTGCACTGGGGCAAGCTGGATGCGGAGAAGCTTGTGACGGACGGGCCGCCGAAGGGCAAGGAGCATCGCACGCCCGAAATGTACTATGAGGGCCTCCTGAAGGGTGCCCGCCGAATAGCGGATGAGTGCTCCAAAGATGTAATTTTTTAATAGACTCACATTTGTTATCCTGTACGCTAAAAACTTGTTCATATCCGCTAAGCAACGCTTGTTAATTTAAAATATTACCTTCTGTGCGGCCGTTTATCAAATTTGAGAGATGGCAAGTCGTTGGCTTCAGCCCCCATGCCACGGGTGCTAGGGTGTTCGGGATAAACTTGAGCACTCTTGTTCCCATTCTTGGGTCCATCTAGGGAGGCGCTCAACACAACGAACAAGGCAACCGGACTTATAATGCTTGAACACTCTCACTTAGCCATAGAATTCTATAATTTTAAGTTTCGTGAAGCCCCTAGTATTCGAAGACCGAGTTCGGGCGCTATCACGCCTTGGCGGACAATTCGGTTCCTCGCTCTAAGCGGCATAAGTCTTTAGGGACCGAAAAAACCTCTCGAACAGCGATCGGCTCTCGCCCTATCATGACGGTCAGTTTTAGCTTTCTCCTTCGAGGTGCTCAACCCAGCTCAAGCTGGGCACAATCGCGATGGTTCTCCCGTGCTACCTTAGCCGATATAACGGGCGTAAGGTACCAAAACACGGAGCCGGGCAAACCCAACTATTGACCCAAGACATGATTCGAGCCGATTCATATAATGCTATAAGTTCGGGTGCCGCACTTGTGAAAGTGTTCGGACTTATCACACCATAATTTTGGGGTACTTAAGCCCCTGGTGTATTGGCCGTACCAAAGTGTACGGGTGCGTAATGTCATGAAATGAACATATATATAGATAAAGAAAAGAGTGCAATAATAGGCGAAAGCTATGTATTGTTTATATCAAAAAGGTACTGCAATGAAAGCAGAACGATACAAATAGTGCGATAAGCAAGGGATGGGACTATCTAACATGTACCCCTCCAGGGGTAAGCTGCGGGGTGGTATGTAAAACAGGTATAATGCTCGTAACAGAGACCACGTGAACACTCGACGTGGCTTTCTTCTTCCCTGGCTGTTGCATTGTGAGTTCGGCGATTCTAGTGCCGGACAGGACTTCTGGAAAACGGAGTCCTGAAAGTGAGAAAAAAGAAGAAAAAAGGAAAAAAGGAAAAGAATGACACAATCGGAGCCCCAGTGCGGTTGAGCCGCATTCGGGCGTGCGTGGTCGTGCCCTCCCTTGTGCCCATGGTATCTCCAGAGCGTAGTTATGTACGCAGTAGTAATGGCTTCGCAATTTCACGAGGGCTGGGGTTGGGGCGGATTACTACGCGATGCTTGAATCGTGCAGCGGTCTTGTTGTAGGTTACTCGGCGCGCTTGAGCGGTGTCCGGATGCTTAGTGGCCGGACTCGAGAATTGCTGTGAGAGGCTGCTTGTACCTCCGCCGCGAGGGCCGCCATGTGCTCCTCCGTTTGGAGAGAGCGTTCGGTGTTTCCATTGACCGTGATTACTCCTCGAGGGCCTGGCATCTTGAGCTTGAGGTATGCGTAGTGCGGCACCGCATTGAACTTTGCGAATGCGGTTCGTCCGAGCAGTGCATGATAGCCACTGTGGAACGGGACTATGTCGAAGATTAACTCTTCGCTTCGGAAGTTATCCGGGGATCCGAAGACCACCTCAAGTGTAACTGAGCCCGTACAATTGGCCTCTACACCCGGTATGACGCCTTTAAAGGTCGTCTTTGGAAGGTTTAATCCTTGAGGGGTCTATGCCCATTTTGCGCACTGTATCCTAATAAAGCAGGTTCAGGCTGCTACCGCCGTCCATCAGGACTCTGGTGAGGTGAAATCCGTCGATAATTGGGTCAAGGACCAATGCGGGGAAACCGTCGTGACAAATGCTAGTGGGGTGGTCCCTTCGATCGAATGTGATCGGGCAGGAAGACCATGGGTTGAACTTCGGGGCGACTGGCTCCATTGCATATACGTCCCTTAGCGCACGCTTCCGCTCCCTTTTGGGTATATGCGTTGCGTATATCATGTTCACCGTCCGCACTTGTGTGGGAAAACCATTATGTCCTCTATTGTTCGGCGGCCGGGGCTCTTCCTCGTCATCGCTATGCAGCCCCTTGTCGTTGAGTTCGGCACTTAACTTGCCTGCTTGCTTGAACACCCAACAATCCCTGTTGGTGTGATTGGCTGGCTTTTTCGGGGGTGCCATGTATCTGTCACAAGCGATCGAGTACTCGGTCCAAGTTGGGCAGGCCCTGGGTATTTCTTTTGAATGGATTCTTCCGCTGGCCGGGTTTAGAGCCTCTGAATCCGGCATTCACGGCCGTATCTTCGCCAAGCACGCGGCGCTTGTTCTTGTTTGCGCGCGACCTGCCATTGCTGTCCTTGGTATCCGAACTATCGTGGTGTTTGGCCAAGTTGTTGCTTCGAGCTAGCCAGCTGTCCTCTCCCGCACAAAAGCGGGTCATGAGTGTTGTGAGGGCTGCCATGGATTTCGCTTTTCCTGTCCTAGGTGCGGGCAAGCCATTCGTCGCGGATGTTATGTTTGAAGGCTGCAAGGGCCTCTCGATCCGGACAGTCAATGATTTGATTTTTCTTTGTTAAGAACCGTGTCCGTAATTGTCCGCCGATTCTTGGCTGCTGAATTATGTGGCTAAGGTCATCGGCGCTCGGTGGTCGCATATATGTGCCCTGGAAGTTATCAAGGAATGCGGCTTCCAGGTCCTCCCAACAACCAATTGATTCTGCTGGCAAGCTGTTGAGCCAATGTCGAGCTGCTCCTTTAAGCTTGAGTGGGAGGTCTTTGATGGCATGTAGATCATCACCGTGGGCCATGTGGATATGGAGGATATAGTCCTCGATCCAGACTGCAGGATCTATGGTACCATCGTATGATTCAATGTTTACGGGTTTGAAGCCCTCGGGGATTTGATGATCCATTACTTCATCTGTGAAGCATAGTGGGTGTGCGGCGCCTCTGTATTGGGCTATGTCACGACGTAGCTCATATGAGCTTTGTCTACTGTGTTCGGCCCGGCTGGGTTTGCTGTATCCGGCGCGACGGTAATCATCCCGCGTCGTTGGGTGCCCATGCGATCCGTAGATCGATCTTGTATGTTTTGCCTTATCCTCCAATATATCTCGCAAGTCCGGCGCGTTTTCCCGTGCCTTGGTACTTTTTGAGCGGCGTTGGGGTGTGGCTTGAGCGGAGGGCCGAGAGGCTTCTCTGTCGCGGCCACGGGGTGGCCGGTCTGCCATGTCGTGGTGACTTGGGTGCTTCCTCCTCTGATCGAGGCAACGGCCTGCGTTTGGGGTAGCTTTTGGAGGTTCGTTCGAGTTCGTACTCTTCGGCTGCAAGGACTTCAGTCCATCTGTCAGCCAGCAGGTCTTGGTCAGCTCTAAGCTGTTGCTGCTTTTTCTTGAGGCTGCTTGCCGTGGCTATAAGCCTGCGTTTGAAATGCTCCTATTCGGCGGGATCCTCAGGCACGACAAATTCGTCGTCGTCGAGGCTTGCCTCATCTTCGAGGGAGGCGATAATTATCGCCCTCGACCTCTCTTTCTACCGCCGACCGTCAGGCGGACTTGCTTCTCCTCCTCCTGCGCTAAGTCCTGCTTGAGGGGGTTGTCTTCGCACCGTCCGGTGTTATTATCTCGTGCCGGAATCACCGCGTTTTATTGTGGCGGATTTAGAGCAGTGCCGCCGACGCCGGGCGCTTCGTTGCTTCTTGGAGGGTCATCCTCCGTTGTTCCATCGCCGTTCCCATCTTTTGGGATGTCCACCATGTATATGTCATATGACGAGGTGGCCTTCCAGTGCCCTGTAGGCGCTGGGTCATGGTCGTCTCCGGCATCGTCGTCCATACCGTCGATGTCATCGGAGTCGAAGTCGAGCATGTCGGTTAGATCATCGACAGTGGCTATAAAGTGGGTGGTGGGTGGGCTTTGAATTTTTTCGTCGTCCGTATCCCAACCTTCCTATCCGTAGTCCGGCCAGGGCTCTCCGGATAAAGAGAGAGACTTTAGTGAATTCAGGATGTCGCCAAAGGGCGAGTGCTAAAAGATGTCCGCGGCAGTGAACTCCATGACCGGCGCCCAATCGGATTCGATTGGCAGGGGCGCGGAGGGTTCGAGTCCGGAGAGGAGTCAGCACCACAGAGTCGAGGTCTTCGCAGCGACAGGGATGGAGTCCGCTCAATCGCCGAGAGATCGTAGCCCCGAGGCGGTGTCCAACCATTCGCCCTCGATCGGGAATCCGGCCCGGATGAAGGGTCGAGCGGATCTTTGGTGCGGCCTCTGTGGCAATCGCTCGCTGCAGAGCTAGATCATGCCCATCGAGACAAGGCGGCACGCTTATTGCGGCTCGAATCCGTCAAGATCAAGTCTCCGCGGATATCGGCCGTATAGTTCAAACTTCCAAATCTGACCTCATGGCAGTGGGCGTAGCTTCGATCTGCTCCGGATGGCTGCTTAATTGCCCGCATGCAAAGCCGCCAAACACGAAGATCTGTCCGGGAGAAAAATCTCACCACGACCGCGTCGTTGTTGATGATCGGAAGGAGCCATCGGGCCTATCGGTGATGACACAGAGGAACTCTCAATGAAAGCACCAATGTCGGTGTCGAACCGGCGGATCTCGGTAGGGGGTCCCGAATCGTGCGTCTAGGCGGATGGTAACAGGAGACAAGGGACACGATGTTTTACCCAGCCGGGCCCTCTCGATGGAGGTAATACCCTACTCCTGCTTGATTAATATTGATGATATGGGTAGTACAAGAGTAGATCTACCACGAGATCAAGGAGGCTAAACCCTAGAAGCTAGCCTATGGTACGATTGTTGTTTGTCCTACGGACTAAAACCCTCCGGTATATATAGACACCGGATAGGTTAGGGTTACACAGAGTCAGTTACAATGGTAGGAGATCTACATATCCGTATCGCAAGCTTGCCTTCCATGCCAAGGAAGGTCCCATCCGGACACGGGACGAAGTCTTCAATCTTGTATCTTCATAGTCTTGGAGTCCGGCCGTGATGATAGTTCGGCTATCCGGACACCCCCTAGTCCAGGACTCCCTCAATAGCCGTTAAGGAATGCCGTTTTGACGTCAATTTGCCATATCTCATAATCATAGTATGCGGCAATTGCTAACATGATTCAGATGGACTTCAACTTCGCTACGGGAGAGAAAGTCTCATCGTAGTAAACCCCTTGAACTTGCCGATAACCCTTAGCGACAAGTCGAGCTTTATAGATGGTAACATTACCATCCGCGTCCGTCTTCTTCTTAAAGATCCATTTGTTTTCTATCGCTCGCCGATCATCGGGCAAGTCTGTCAAAGTCCATACTTTGTTTTCATACATGGATCCTATCTCGGATTGCATGGCTTCAAGACATTTGTTGGAATCTGGGCCCGCCATCGCTTCTTCATAGTTCGAAGGTTCACCGTTGTCTAACAACATGATTTCCGTGACAGGTTGCCATACCACTCTGGTGTGGAACGTGTCCTTGTGGACCTCTGAAGTTCAGAGCAACTTGATCCAAGTACCTTGATCATCATCATTAATTTCCTCTCCAAGAGGTGTAGGCACCACAGGAATATTTTCTGAGCTGCACTACTTTCCGGTTCAAGAGGTAGTACTTGATCGAGTTCTACTTTCCTCCCACTTACTCCTTTCGAGAGAAACTCTTTTCCGTAAAGGATCCGTTCTTGGCAACAAAGATCTTGCCTTCGGATCTAAGGTAGAAGGTATACCCAATGGTTTCCTTTAGGGTATCCTATGAAGACACATTTTCCAACTTGGGTTCGAGCTTTTCAGGTTGAAGTTTCTTGACATAAGCATCGCATCCCCAAACTTTTAGAAACGACAGCTTAGGTTTCTTCCCAAACCATAATTCATACGGTGTCGTCTCAACGGATTTAGACGGTGCCCTATTTAAAGTGAATGTAGCTGTCTCTAGAGCGTATCCCCAAACCGACAGCGGTAAATCAAGAAGAGACATCATAGATCGGACCATATCCAATAGAGTGCGACACGACGCTCGGACACACCGTTCTGTTGAGGTGTTCCAGCGGCGTGAGTTGTGAAACAATTCCACATTTCCTTAAGTGTGTACCAAATTCATGACTTAAATATTCTCCTCCACGATCTGATCATAAGAACTTTATTTTTTGGTCACGTTGATTCTCTACCTCATTCTGAAATTCCTTGAACTTTTCAAAGGTCTCAGACTTGTGTTTCATCAAGTAGACATACCCATATCTACTCAAGTCATCAGTGAGAGTGAGAACATAACGATATCCTCCGCGAGCCTCAACGCTCATTGGACCGCACACATCGGTATGTATGATTTCCAATAAGTTGGTTGCTCGCTCCATTGTTCCGGCGAACGGAGTCTTGGTCATTTTGCCCATAGGGCATGGTTTGCATGTATCAAATGATTCATAATCGAGAGACTCTAAAAGTCCATCAGTATGGAGCTTCTTCATGCGCTTGACACTAATGTGACCAAGGCGGCAGTGCCACAAGTATGTGGGACTATCGTTATCAACTTTACATCTTTTGGTATTCACACTATGAATATGTGTGACATCACGTTCGAGATTCATTAAGAATAAACCATTAACCATCGGAGCATGACCATTAAACATATCTCTCATATAAATAGAACAACCATTATTCTCGGATTTAAATGAGTAGCCATCTCGTATTAAACGAGATCCTGATACAATGTTCATGCTCAAACTTGGCACTAAATAACAATTATTGAGGTTTAAAACTAATCCCGTAGGTAAATGTAGAGGTAGCGTGCCGACGGCGATCACATCGACCTTGGAACCATTCCCGACGCCATTGTCACCTCGTCCTTCGCCAGTCTCCGTTTAATCCGCAGCTCTGCTGTGAGTTACAAATATGAGCAACGGCACCGTATCAAATACCCGGGAGTTACTACGAGTCTTGGTAAGGTACACATCAATTACATGTATATCAATTATACCTTTAGTGTTGCCGGCCTTCTTGTCTGCTAAGTATTTGGGGCAGTTCCGCTTCCAGTGACCCTTCCCTTTGCAATAAAAGCACTCAGTCTTAGGCTTGGGTCCATTCTTTGACTTCTTCCCGGCAACTGGTTTACCGGGCGCGGCAACATCCTTGTCGTCCTTCTTGAAGTTCTTCTTAGCCTTGCCCTTCTTGAAATTAGTGGTTTTATTGACCATCAACACTTGATGTTCCTTCTTGATTTCTACCTCTGCTGACTTCAGCATTGAAAATACTTCAGGAATAGTTTTCACCATCCCCTGCATATTGTAGTTCATCACAAAGCTATTGTAGCTCGGTGGGAGTGACTGGAGGATTCTGTCAATGACCGCCTCGTCCGGGAGGTTAATGTCCAGCTAGGACAAAGCGGTTTGCAACCTGGACATTTTGAGTATGTGCTCACCGATGAACTATTTTCCTCCATCTTACAACTATAGAACTTGTCGAAGACTTCATATCTCTCGACCCAGGCATGAGCTTGGAAAACCATTTTCAGCTCATCGAACATCTCATATGCTCCATGTTGCTCAAAACGCTTTTGGAGCCCCGGTTCTAAGTGTAAAGCATGCCGCTTTGAACGAGGGAGTAATCATCAAGACGAGACTGCCATGCGTTCATAACGCCTTGGTTCTCTCGATGGGTGCTTCACCTAGCGGTGCTTCTAGGACATATTGTTTCTTGGCAGCTATGAGGATGATCCTCAGGTTCTGGACCCAGTCCGAATAGTTGCTGCCATCATCTTTCAGCTTGGTTTTCTCTAGGAACGCATTGAAGTTCATGTTGACATGAGCGATGGCCATTTGATCTACAAGACATTTTTGCAAAGATTTTAGACTAATGTTCATGATAATTAAGTTCATCTAATCAAATTATATAATGAACTCCCACTCAGATTTGACATCCCTCTAGTCATCTAAGTGTTACATGATCCGAGTCGACTACGCCGTGTCCGATCATCACGTGAGACGGACTAGTCATCATCGGTGAACATCTCCATGTTGATCGTATCTTCCATACGACTCATGTTCGACCTTTCGGTCTCTTGTGTAACGACGCCATGTCTGTACATGCTAGGCTCGTCAAGTTATCCTAAGTGTTTTGCATGTGTAAAACTGTCTTACACCCGTTGTATGTGAACGTAGGAATCTATCACACCCGATCATCACATGGTGCTTCGAAACGACGAACTTTAGCAACGGCGCACAATTAGGGAGAACACTTTCTTGAAATTATTATAAGGGATCATCTTATTTACTACCGTCGTTCTAAGTAAACAAGATGCATAAACATAATAAACATCACATGCAATTATATAGTAGTGACATGATATGGCCAATATCATATAGCTCCTTCGATCTCCATCTTCGGGGCTCCATTATCATCTTGTCACCGGCATGACACCATGATCTCCATCATCATGATCTCCATCATCGTGTCTCCATGAAGTTGCTCGCCAACTATTACTTCTACTACTATAGCTAACGGTTTAGCGATAAAGCAAAGTAATTACATGGAGTTGAATCAATGACACGTAGGTCATACAATAATTAAGACAACTCCTATGGCTCCAGCCGGTTGTCACACTCATCGACATGCAGTCGTGATTCCTATTACAAGAACATGATCTCATACATCACAATATATCATTCATCATTCATCACAACTTTTGGCCATATCACATCACAAGGCAATTGCTGCAAAAACAAGTTAGACGTCCTCTAATTGTTGTTGCATCTTTTACGTGGCTGCAATAGGGTTCTAGCAAGAACATTTTCTTACCTACGAAAAAAAGCCACAACGTGATTTGTCAACTTCTATTTACCCTTCATAAGGACCCTTTTCGTTGAATCCGCTCCAACTAAAGTGGGAGAGACAGACACCCGCTAGCCACCTTATGCAACTAGTGCATGTCAGTCGGTGGAACCTGTCTCACGATGCGCACGTAAGGTCGGTCCGGGCCGCTTCATCCCACAATACCGCTGAAGCAAAATAAGACTAGTAGCGGCAAGAAAGTTGACAACATCTACGCCCACAACAAATTGTGTTCTACTCGTGCAATAGAGAACTACGCATAGACCTAGCTCATGATGCCACTGTTGGGGAACGTTGCAGAAAATAAAAAAAATTCCTACGGTTTCACCAAGATCCATCTATGAGTTCATCTAGCAACGAGTGATAGGAGTGCATCTACATACCTTTGTAGATCGCGAGCGGAAGCGTTCAAGTGAACGGGGTTGAGGGAGTCGTACTCGTCGTGATCCAAATCACCGATGACCAAGTGCCGAACGGACAGCACCTCCGTGTTCAACATACGTACAGAGCGGATGACGTCTCACGCACCTTGATCCAGCAAGGAGGAGGGAGAGGTTGATGAAGATCCAGCAGCACGACGACGTGGTGGTGGATGCAGCAGGGTTCCGGCAGAGCTTCGCCGAGCCTGCGCGAGAGGAGAGTGTAGCAGGGGAGAGGGAGGCGCCAAGGCTTCAGGGTGCGGCTGCCCTCCCTCCCCCCATTTATATAGGCCCCCTGGGGGGGCGCCGGCCCTGGAGATGAGATCTCCCAAGGGGGGACGGCGGCCAAGGGGGGTGGAGTGCCCCCCAAGGCAAGTGGAGACGCCCCCCACCCTAGGGTTTCCAACCCTAGGCGAGGGGGCCCAAAGGCAGGCGCACCAGCCCACCAGGCTGGTCCCTCCCACTTCATCCCACGGGCCCCACGGGATAGGTGGCCCCACCGGTGGACCTCGAGACCCTTCCGTGGTCTGGTACAATACCGTGACCCCAAACTCCCCGATGGTCAAACTCGACTTCCCATATATAATTCTTTACCTCCGGACCATTCCGGAACTCCTCGTGACGTCTGGGATCTCATCCGGGACTACGAACAACTTTCGGTTTGCTGCATACTCATATTCATACAACCCTAGCGTCACCGAACCTTAAGTGTGTAGACCCTACGGGTTCGGGAGACTGGCAGACATGACCGAGACAGCTTTCCGGTCAATAACCAACAACGGGATCTGGATACCCATGTTGGCTCCCACATGCTCCTCGATGATCTCATCGGATGAACCACGATGTCGAGGATTCAAGCAACCCCGTATACAATTCCCTTTGTCAATCGGTATGTTACTTGCCCGAGATTCGATCGTCGGTATCCCAATACCTCGCTCAATCTCGTTACCGCAAGTCACTTTACTCGCATCGTAATGCATGATCCCGTGACCAAACACTTGGTCACTTTGAGCTCATTATGATGATGCATTACCGAGTGGGCCCAATGATACCTCTCCGTAACACGGAGTGACAAATCCCAGCCTCGATCCGTGACAACCCAATGACACTTTTGGAGATACCTGTAGTGAACCTTTATAGTCACCCGATTACGTTGTGACGCTTGGTACACCCAAAGCACTCCTACGGTATCCGGAGTTACACGATCTCATGGTCTAAGGAAAGGATACTTGACATTGGAAAAGCTCTAGCAAACGAACTACACGATCTTGTGCTATGCTTAGGATTGTCTTGTCCATCACATCATTCTCCTAATGATGTGATCCGTTATCAATGACATCCAATGTCCATAGTCAGAAACCATGACTATCTGCTGATCAACGAGCTAGTCAACTAGAGGCTCACTAGGGACATATAGTAGTCTATGTATTCACACGTGTATTACGATTTCCGGATAATACAATTATAGCATGAATAAAAGACAATTATCAGGAACAAGGAAATATAATAATAATCCTTTTATTATTGCCTCTAGGGCATATTTCCAACAATATGTTCACAAATTTAGGCCACGCCGATCGTGGTAGGTTGAGATTGAACATACCAAGCACTCCCTGAAGTCATCCAGAATGGTGAGATAGAACTTCTTTTCTGACTGGCCACGACCACATTTACACGTTTTGTGCTTGCACTGTGGACACATGAATGAACACCCACGAATCACCTAGAAAAAAAATGATTCCACTGCGATTTCTGCCGGTTGATTAACAGCGACGGACGGACTGCGATAACAGATGAGTGAATATTTTGCTAACTAAGTTGATTACCTTCTCTAAGAGAAAATCCCCGGCCCAATCCCGCAGAAAACCACAGTCGACCAGAGTCTAGAATTTCGGTGCAGATAGGCGGCGGAAAGGGGTAGGGGTAAAATCCCGTGCCATTTAGAGTGCGACCTACGCCCACCGCCAACAACCGTCGAGCTTAGGGTGCAGAGTTGCCGAGGAGTCCGCGTCGAGTGAGTGGGGACAAAGTGGGCGAGGGTTTTCTTTTTTCCTTTTGCATGTGTGAGTGAACACACACGGTTCGCAGAGGCGCCGGAGATGAATCGTGTGCGATAGTAAATCACCGAGATTGAATGGGAATCCAAATTTCCTTTGTCCTTCATCCATGAGTTTTTTTTCTATGATGAACATAAACCCTGCTAATCACTGTGTTCAAATTTGACACTTTTCCGAGTTCATTTACAATATTTAGGGGATTATGTGCATTTTGTAGGCATTAATGCACATAATTCAAATTCAAACAATTGGTGCTTGAAAAGGTGCAAGAAAGGTCTGGAAAACCCATACTCGTGGTATTTAGTAATTTCTCAAGACTTTTACAAGGAATGGGCAGAGATTTCAATGGAATGTGTGGCAATAGTCAACCACAAATGCGTCATTTACTGGGTTATCAACTATAGAACAATGAAATTTGTGCTTGAAAAACATGACGCCTGGCATGGTGCCATGGTATGGCCTCACCGTGCCTTGGTTAAAAACTGAGAAGGTTTGATTTATGTCGTCATGCACGCCCTTTATAAATGGAACCATCACCGAGGAAGTTCAATGCTTTCGAGAGGGAAATCACCAAAATTGAAGGGGAATCCAAATTTCCGTCCTAGTTTGTCATTCAGTTTTTTTCCAACCATCAACATACCACCTCAAATGCAACGTGTTCAAATTTTACATTTTTCCAAACTCATTTACCATATTTAAGGGGATCATGTGCATTTTCTAGGCATTAATTATGCACATAATTCAAATTTGAACAATCGGTGCATGAAAAGGTGCACAAGAACGGTTTGGAAAACCATGCTCGTGCTATTTAGTACATTCTCATGTCTTTTACAAGGAATGGGCAGATATTTCAAGGAAACGTGTGGCAATAGTCAACCATAAACGCGTCGTTTACTTGGTTAACAACTATACAAAAAATGAAACACATGGTTAGAAAACATGACGCATGGCATGGTGCCATGGTATGGCCTCACAATGCCCTGGTAAAAATTGGAGAATGTTTTCCTTATGTCGTTATGCACGCCTTTCATAAATCAAACCATCACCGAGGAAGTTTCATGGTTTCGAGGGGGAAATGACCAAGATTGAAGGGCGATCCAAATTTCCTTTGTCCTTTGTCCACGCGTTTTTTTTGTACGATGAACATACAACCTGGAAATCACCATGTTCAAATTTGCCACTTTTTCGGGTTCATTTGCCATATTTAGGGGATTATGTGCATTTCCTAGGCATTAGTGCACATAATTCAAGTTGAAACAACCGATGCATGAAAGGGTGCACAAGGACGGCCTGGAAAACCATGCTCGTGCCATTTAGTAAATTATCATGCCTTTTACAAGGAAGGGTCAGATATTTTGATGAAATGCGTGGCAATAGTCAACTACAAACGTTTGTTTATTGGGTTTTCAACTATAGAAAAATGAAATAAATGCTTGAAAAACATGACGCCTGGCATGGTGTGCCATGGTATGACCTCACCATGCACTGGTAAAAATTAGAGAAGCTTTGGCTTATGTCGTCATGCAAGCCCTTCATAAATCGAACCATCACCAAAGAAGTCCCATGCTTTCGAGATGGAAATCACCAATATTGAAGGGGAATCCAAATTTTATTCGTTCTTTCCGTGGAGTTTTTTTTCTACGATGAACATTTACCCTGCAAATCACCGTGTTCAAATTTGGTATTTTTTCGGGCTCCATTACCATATTTAGGGGATCATGTGCATTTTCTTGGCATTTAGCGCATATAAATCCAATCCAACTACTGGTGCACGGGTGTGATTTGAGGGACGTGGATTGCCGTTCGATCACAGCGCATCCTATGGTGCACACACGCGATCAGCGTGGCTGGGGTTCCGGCCAATCATAACGCAACACACAATAGGCTCAGCGCACACTGTTTCCGGAAGCGAGGGAGATGAACCATGTGCGACAATGAACGAGCAAAATTGTAAGGGAAGCCAAATTTCTGTTATCATTTCTCGTTGAGCTCTTGAATACCATCTGATCTTTGACAGCTGCCCGACCCTCCGCCCCGAGCTCTCTTGAGCGTCGCCCATGGCACCATGGCGCAAGACAAGAATCGGTAAGGAAGCGATAGCATCCTGCTGCGCCGCGTTCCTTGCCGACCGCGACCACACACATGGTAAGGAAGCGATGGCATCTCACCGCACCGAGTTCATCGCTGCCGGCGGCTAGACAGTTACATGGGTGGACTTTGAGGCTGCCATGGCTGAATGGGTGGTGGATCTAGAGGCGGCCAAAGCCGCACAGAAGGAGCGGAAAAGGCAGAATGCAGTCAAGAAAATAGAGTCCCGCCACCGCAAGAAAAAAAGAGGCCGCACGCCATGGTGAGGAGAGCTTGGCGGAGATCGAAGCACGGTGGGCTGCCGCCTACAAGGCTAGGAAGGAGAACGCTGGCGTCTGGCCAGCATGCCCCGATGGTAGCATGTGAGAAGTAGTTTAAGTTTGTAGTATTAGAGCAAATTACCAGTAGTACTTATAGTTTGTAGTATTAAGGTACAATGCCGGTAAGAGCATCCTTTGAGGGCTTTGAGCGTTGATTAGCATGTGTGCCCGTGTGCGTTTTTTTGCGTTAATCATTACAAGATCAGAAAACACATAGTTTCTATGTCATACCCGTCTGCGTTTTTTTGCGTTAATGACCCATAAGTCAGTTACCTGTGTGATGTTACCTAATAAACCAGGCGTACCATTGACCGAAAAAAATGAAGTACATGTGTACATTTTTTTGGAGACGGGATCTGCCATCTTACTTTTTTCTCGCACACGAGTATTTTACGCACTTCGTTTGTGTTGTGTGTTTCCCCTGCCCAAGTTTCAAGTTTCGCAGCGAAATTTTCATTAGGCGCGCGATTTTAGAATTTATTCCTCCAACCACATCCCCACCCTCAGTATCCCCCCTCTCGCACCTCCCCCTACCGGCATCTCAAACCGCCGCCGTCGGAACCACAACTTCAACCACATCTACGTTCTCCTCGGATCCAGTCAGGTAACCCACCGATCTCTATCACGGCCCCGGCCTGATTGCTTAAAGGGTGCCTGTGAAACATCCTCATGCCTCCAAATCCGCACCGCCAGGAGCTGATGGTGGTCCATGGCGTGATGGCCGCTGTGCGTGTTGAGCCATAGGAACACCTCGCCTCTGCTGCCGCCGTCGACATGGTGCAGGTTGTGGCCCAAATGATGTCCCCCGGCGACTACCCCCCAGGACACAACAGGTAAGACCTGACCAGCTAAATCTTACCAATAATAGGTAAGACCTGGCTATGATTTGTATGGTTGATGTATTAAGCATGTTCGTGCCTTGTTTATTTCAGTACTGCACATGGTGTGATGTTCAAATATTACCGTGTCAAGCTCAATTTCACCAATACCAGCAACAAACTTACAATACATGGTTCAGGATATCACTAGAGATGTTGCCCATTTGCTATTTCTAGTGGATGCTAACCCTGTTGTACTTAACATTCCTGTCCATGTACTTACGCAGGGTCATAACGGCCGATGCTGTTGTTTGCCATCGAGGTTAGCTGCATCCCATGTCTTACACTATTTCACATCATTTGTGCAATTGCAGTTTAACTTCTACCATTTACTGGTTGCCTGTAGGTACACATGTCAGTGGCACTGATCCACGCTTCGACCCAGAGGAACAGCTCGCCTCCGCCTCACTGACTTTGGGCGGGCTCTCGCCAAGATGAAGTGCCCCAGCAACTACCTCTCAGGACTTACCAAGCATGTACTCACCAGTTCAATCTTACCAATACCAGTTGCAATTAATGGCTATGTTTTGTACGATCGACGTATTAAGCATATTCTGGTAAACATGCCTAACAAGTTTTTGCTACTTTCCCTACCTTTTTATAGACATCTGGGCCATTGTCTTCTCTGGCAGCACCTGCCTTGTGATGTTTAACTATGCCAATTGTATTTTTATCAGTACTGGTTTCAATGTCTATTAAGCCTGTTGCAATTAACAGTTGAATCCATTTTTAAACAGTTGTATTTCAATGGCTACAAACTAAAAAACATGACTTTGGATGTCATTAAACTGTTGCAATTAATGCTTGTATCCATTTTTTAATCTGTCCATTTGCTACCATGCTACTCTCCGCAATGAAGATATACTAGAGATGTTGCCCATTTGCTATTTTTGGTGGATGCAACCCTGTTCTACTTAACATGTCTGTCCATGTACTTACGTAGGGTCATAACGGCCGAAGTTGTTGTTTGCCATCGAGGTTAGCTGCATCCCATGTCTTACAGTATTTCACATCATTTGTGCAATTGCAGTTTAACTTCTACCATTTACTGGTTGCCTGTAGGCACACATGTCAGTGGCACTGATCCATGCTTCGACCCGGAGGAACAGCTCGCCTCCGGCGCCGCTGACTTTGGGCGGGCTCTGGCCAAGATGAAGTGCCCCAGCCACTACCTCTCAGGACTTACCAAGTATGTACTCACCAGTTCAATCTTACCAATACTAGTTGTAATTAATGGCTATGTTTTGTACAGTCGATGTATTAAGCATGTAGTAGTAAACATGCCTAACACATTTTAGCTATTTTCCCTACCCTTTTATAGACAATTGGGCCATTATCTGCTCTGGAAGCACCTGCCCTGTGATGTTTAACTCTGCCAATTGCATTTTTATCAATACCGGTTTCAATGGCCATTAAGCTTGTTGCAATTAACAGTTGTATCCATTTTTAAATACTTGTATTTCAATGGCTACAAACTTACAAAGCATGAATTAGGATGTTGTTAAGCCTGTTGCAATTAACAGTTGTATCCATTTTTTAATCCGTCCCTTTGCTACCGTGCTACCCTTTCGCAATGAAGATATCACTATAAATGCTACAGTTTTATTACCATTTGCTATTTTCGGTGGATGTCAACCCTGTTGTAGTTAACATTGGCCTTCCATGTACTTACACAGGGCTACAATGGGCGATGCTATTGTTTGTCGTCGAGGTTAGCTGCATCCCATGTCTTATACACCATCTATTCCTAAATATAAGTATTTTTAGAGATTCCAATATAGACTACATAAGGAGCAAAATGAGTGAATCTAGATTCTAATCTAAACTATATCTATAATTCTATATACATTTGTATGTAGTTCATATTGAAATCTAAAAAAAATACTTGTACTTAGGAACATAGGTAGTTGTATTTTACATCATTTGTGCAATCTCAGTTTAGCTTCTAACATTTACTAGTTGCTTGTAGGTACATATATGAGCGGTACTGATCCACGCTTCGATCCCTTTTGCGTATGGGGCAATGAGATATTCATGAACAAGCGTCAAGTGAGAAAACTAAGAAATATTGTTAGGCGAAAGAAAAGGGTGATTGGAATTAAGCTCTTTATTTACACTTTGTCCAAGACAACTGTGAACTTTAGGATGGTAAGTAATGTGTTGCCTTTTCCCCTGCCCACAACAAGTTACTCTATTAGACCCCAGTATCTGATATTTTCCTCTTTTCAGTGGTTTCGGAAGCTATTTACCTTGCAAACTACATGACCGGTGTCGGTGTACAAAAGTAGGGGTCATATTTGTACCCCTTTACTTGTGCGCGGGCAGTTGCAGCCACGATCCTATGGCCTAGCTTGGCGGGGCAGAGGAAGAAAAGACGCAAGACAAACAGAGCAACGCCTAGACCAAAAACACAGAGTAGAGAGGCGAGGTGAACTCCCCCGGCAAGGCCCTTGCCAGGGCGGCCTCCACAGCCCCAGCAAGAACCTTGCCGGCGCAACTTGCCCAACACCAGCAGAGCTGCCACCCTTGAGCCTAAGAGTTCCGATGCCATCACCCACATTGGAACCAAGGCTCGGGAGGCGCCTCCATGGTGGCATGCAGATCTTTGTGAAGACCAAGAACATACAATACTAGATGAGAACCAGAAGACGGAGACCCTCGGCAAAACCCTTGCCGGGGACGCCTACGAGACCCCGGCAAGACGCTTGCTGGGGACATCTACGGGGCCGCAGTCCGACCCGCTCCTGCCAAGGCTCCACCGCCGTTCCCACACAGCTACCAGCCCACCAACTAGGCAGGCACCTGCGTGGCGTCGTGCGGCTTCTGGGCCAACTCAGCAAGCACCTGCGTGGTTGTAAGTGCATCTAGTGCCCCTTAGTGATTTTGGTGTATTGAAGACTTATATGTTAAGGATCTAACGTGTTTATGAGTGTACACAGGTCTATAAATCTATGAGGAGTTTGATATTTACACAGAAAGTCGACCCCTAAAAATGAAGTTCTTCGACTGAAGACTTTGGTATTCTGAAGACTTTCTGAAGACTTTGAAAGTGAAGAAATTGGTGTGACCTTGAAGACTTGGTATTCATTTGAGGAACATGAAGCGTGAAGACTTTTGTTTTCATAGTTTCATTTTCTCTTTCTTGAGTCATAGGAAACACCGTACTGTTAAATGGGGTCGAGGAAATACTAAGGAAAAATTTCCATGTGCTGCTCAACTCAAAATCCTACACCTACCAATCCCTTCAAGTGAAGCTTTTGGAAATCTCATATCAGTTCAGTCAATTTCTTCAGTGACAGAGACGAAGATCTTTTGGTCTCTGAGGAATTTTTTCTCACTGAGGAGTTAGGAATTCGCCAGTGCGGATTGCCTACACTGTGAGGAACATGATAGCCCTGAGGAATTCTAGAGTCAAATTTCCGACCGTTGCTGTGCTGCGCGCCAGCTGTCCCAAAATATCTTATCCACCTAACGGTCATATCATTGAAGGGCATTTATGTCTTATCATGTCGGGCTGATCCCTAGGCTATAAATAGCCGCCCCCTACAACCACTAGCTGGTTGGCTGCTCCAAGAGAACTTGACACTTGTCATTTGAGAGCAACCCATCCTCCGAGGACTTTGAGCGAAAATCATCAAGTGAGGAAAACCCAAACCCAAACACCTAGAAACCCAAAGTGATTGAGCATCACTGAAGAGATTGATCCTGCGTGGATCCAACGCTTGTAACCTTTGAAGACTGTGCTTCTTCCAGACGGTTAGGCGTCATGGTCTAGAGCATCCAAGAGGAATTGTGGATCGCCGAGTGACCGAGTTTGTCAAGGTTCGGAAGTCACCTGAAGACTTACCACGAGTGATTGGACGAGGACTGTGTGTCCTTAGTTCAAGGAGAATACGGTGAGGACTTGGTGTCCTGAGCTGCGTGCTCAGCGACTGGGTGTCCGGGACTGTGTGTCCTCGAGTTTAAATACTCAGCCGCTCCAACCAGATGTACAACTGAGACAACAGTTGGAACTGGTCTACCAAATCATTGTCTTCACCAACTTACTGGTCCCAATTCCTCAACTCCTTCATTTCCTCAGTATTGTGCTGCTTGTTTATCATATCTGTGTTTGAAGACTTTGACTGAAGACTTTCTCAATTTCCTCAGTTCAATTTCTTCAGTCTGTTTGTCTTCATCTTGTGTTATCCTGTGATTACGCTTCCTGTACTCTGTGTTGTCTTCATTTCATCATGACGACCATTCTTGTGCTTTGTTTTGCTTTCATCTGAGTACTTATTCCACTGCTAGTAGTTCTTCGCTAAGGAATTTCCTCACTAGCAAATTCCTCAGTGAAGAATTCATAAAAATCGCCTATTCACCCCCCCTCTAGTCGATATAACGCACTTTCAATTGGCATCAGAGCAAGGTACTCCCTTGTTCTATGTGATTTTGGTTTAACCGCCTGGAGTTTTAGTTATGCCGACCGCAGGTATGATCAAGGTCTCTGGTGGCTGTCCTACCTTTGATGGGACAGACTACCCTTACTGGAAGAATAAGATGGGAATGCATCTTGAGGCAATTGATAACGATCTCTGGTATGTCGTGGAAAATGGTGTTCCCACTGTGTCACCCTCACTGAACGCTACCGATGTGAAGAGATTCAAGCAACTCGATTCTCAAGCGAAGAATATCATATGTGGCCATCTGAGCAAAGGACAGTATGGAAGAGTGAGTGCTTTGGAAACTGCTAAGCTTATCTGGGATAGGCTGTCCAAAGTAAATGAAGGAGTCTCAACTCAGCGTGACTCTCGAGTTGATGTTCTTCGCAATCTCTTCAACCGCTTCAAAAGACTCAACAATGAAAATGTTCAACAAACCTTCGACCGCCTCACAGACATCTCAAATGAGCTTCAAGCACTCGGCGCCATTGACATCACTGACCATGAGGTGGTGAAGAAATTGCTGAGATCGCTTGATTCCTCATTTGACACTCTAGCACTGATGATACAAGAGCGTGCTGATTACAAGTCACTTGACCCCGCTGATATCCTCGAGAGGCATGAGTTCCAGCTTGCTGAAAAGAGATATCTCTATGGTTCGAGCTATGGCAGATCACGTGCACTGAAGGCCAAGGTAGTATCTGAGTCCAAAGATGAACACTCTGGTAGCAGCCTTGGCGACCCTGAAGAACTAAGTCATGATCTAGCGCTGCTCGTGAAGAAATTCCAAAAGTTCTCAAGACGTGGTCGTTTTGGAAGACCCTCAAAGAGCAATGATTCCTCATCCAGTGATTATAAGAGAAGGCTTTGTCGCAAGTGCAAGAAACCTGGACAATATATTCAAGATTGTCCTCAGTGGGAAAAGGAATCAAAGAAGAAGAAATCCAAGGATTACAGTTCTGATGATGCGAAGAAAAAGAAGAAATCCTCAAAATCTTCATCATCAAAATCCTCGAAGTCTTCGTCTCACAAGAAGAGCAGCTCCAAGAAGGCTCGGGCATTCATTGGCAAGGAAATGGACTCTGAGGCTGAATCTGAAGAAAATGAGGAAGAAGAGGCATCTGAGGACTCCGAGTCGGGTGTGGCAAGCCTAGCTTTGGCTACTGCTTTCGTGAGCAAGTCTGTCTTCAACTCTGAAGAAAATAACCTCACCAACAATGCTGATGAAGACAATGATGACTACGCCCCCACCTATTGCTTCATGGCGAAAGGTGCCAAGGTACTCAATTATGCCTCCTCTGAATCTAGTGAGGATGAATCTGATGAGAATCTTAAGCCTAGCTACTCTAAACTTGCTAAGATTGCTGTGCAACAACAAAAGGCTTTTGAAAATGTTCAAAACATGCTAGACAAAAGTGATGATATGTTGGGTGAAGAAATGGATCGCACTAAAGCCTTAACTGAAAATCTTCAGAGACTTCAGACCAGGTTTGACAACCTTCAAGGTCATCATAACACTCTCTTATCTGATCATGAGAAGCTTTCTTATGAATTTCTTCAAAGAAAGCAAGATCTTGAGAAGCTAAGAGTGAGTTATGAAGATCTTCAGAAGGAGCGCGATTCATTACTTGCTCAACAAATCAGCGCTGCTCAGGAAGAATTTATTCCTCCATGTTTGAAATGCATTGAACGAGAATCTGCTAATTCTTCAACTGAATGTTCAAATGCTTCACATGCTACAAATTCTTCAAATGTCTCTGCTATCACTAATTCATCATCTGAGGACATTGCTAGTATCACTGACGATGCAGGGCTGAAGGAATTGTACATGACCGGCATGTACAAAAGCCTCAAAGAGCATCAGACTCTTTGTGATGTGCTTAAAAAGCAGATCCTCAATAGGAACCCTAGGAAAGAGGGTATTGCCTTTGAGAGGAAAATAAATGCTGATGGTACATATTGGAAGCCTGAGCAGTACCCCAAAACATCTTGGGTTGCTGCAAAGGGACCTCCAGTTGATCCATCTAACTTATCGGGCTTTACATGTGAATCTTCTCATTCTTCTGATGAGTCATTTGACTCCAACTATAAACTGTTCAAAAATCAGAATGGTGAAGTATTTGCTAGATATGTTGGTACTAACTGCAGAACGGTTCCCCTATGAAGAAAATCTGGGTTCCCAAAAAGTGCCTTGAAAGTCTTCAGGTGAATGTCCTCATGACACCACCTGTGAAGAATAGGAACCCCAGATCAAACTCTTCATATGGACAATATTCTTCGTATGGATACAAGTCCTCATACGGACCAAATTCCTCACGTGGATCAAATTCCTCAAAAGGATCAAAGTCCTCATATGAATACCATCGTGCTAACAACTCTAATTCGCAGGGTAGAGCTAAGGGCTACGAATATGTGCATTATTCTTCAAACCATTATGTTCAAAAGTCCTCGAAGAATTTCTTTGCTTATTCATATGCTTACCCTAACCCCTCTTATGTGAAAAGAAATGGTCTGGCTTCTTTGCCACCATTCTCATATGGAGCTCGCAGAGTGATGAACTCTTTGCCACCCCTTCAGATGTGAGTGGTGAAGAAAAAGAACTAATCTCTTCTGCAGGGTCAGGTCTCCAGACGTGCTTTAACGTCTGAAGAATTTGCTGGGGACCTGACAAAAGTGCCTGAAAGGACGCAGGCTAATCATGATGAAATGAATATTCATTTCACACGTCCTCCTATAGCTTTATCTGTCTTACTGCTTGATGAAACTGATCTGATGAATTTGATATCATATTCTTCACTGATGAAGTATATGAGGTCGTAAGTTGTACTAATTTATCTGCAGGATGATCAACCCAAATCCACTGAGTGGGTCCTCGATAGTGGATGTACAAATCACATGACTGGTGACAACAATCTATTTATGGATGCTCCCTTATCGTCATCACATCTGAAGCATATCATCTTCCCTGACAAGAGCAAAAGTCAGGTATTGGGTCTAGGTAAGGTTGCGATCACAAAGGATCGACACATGGACAAAGTCATGCTTGTCGAGTCCTTAGGATACAACCTCATGTCTGTCTCAATGCTTTGCGATCTCGATATGGTTATTGCCTTTGGCAAGTATCGTTGTGTTGTGGTTATGGAAGCTGGCAATTCCAAAGTCTTCGAAGGCTTTAGGAGAGGAGACTTGTATATTGTTGATTTCTCTACAGGACCGCAACCAGCCGTGTGCCTACTTGCAAAAGCTTCAGAAGGATGGCTATGGCATCGACGACTTGGTCATGCAGGCATGAGCAACTTGCACACGCTTGCGAAGAAGAAGCATGTCATTGGCATTGAGAATGTCAAATTCCTCAAGGATCATTTATGCGGAGCCTGTGAAGCTGGAAAGATGACCAAGGCTAAGCATCCAGCGAAGACTATCATGACCACCACTCGTCCATTTGAATTACTTCATATGGATCTCTTACTCTCGTTACACATGGGTACACATTGTTACTTACAAACATGAAGTGTAGGAAGTCTTCAAACGATTTTCCACGAGGGCTTCAACCAACTTTGGTGTGAGGATCAAACACATCAGAAGTGACAATGGCACTAAGTTCAAGAATTCCGGTCTTGATGACTATCTTGATGAACTTGGTATTACTCATGAGTTATCTGCTCCTTATACTCCTCAACAGAATGGCGTCGTGGAGCGCAAGAACAGAACTCTTGTTGAGATGGCTCTCACTATGCTCGATGAGTTCAAGACACCTCGTCACTTCTGGATTGAGGCAATATATACTGTGTGCCACATCATCAACATGGTATATCTTCACAAATTCTTCAAGAAGACTGCCTATGAACTTCTCACTGACAAGAAACCCAATGTGAGTTATTTCAAAGTCTTCGGTGCTAAATGTTGGATTAGAGATCCTCATCACAATGCTAAATTTGCACCGAAAGCACATGAAGGTTGTATGCTTTGTTATGGAAGGACTCGCACACCTACAGAGTCTTCAACAAAGTCCTTCACAAGGTTGTTGAAACTGTAGATGTGCGGTTCGATGAAACTAATGGCTCGCAAAGAGAGCACCTACCTTCTGTGTTAGATGAACCAGCACCTGAGAATTCTATCAAGCACAAGGCTACTGAAGATGTCATTCCTCATCAAGAATCTTTGAAGAATTCATTCCGAACGTGAAGAACGCCGGTGACTTTTGAAGAAAATGCTGAGGAAATTGATGCTAAAGAAAATGCTGATCAAATTCCTCAACGACAACCAGCTCATCCTCGTGTTGCAAAAGAAGTGCAAGTGGAGAAGATCATCGATGACATTAGAGCACCAGGTCCTCTCACACGCTCAAAAGCTTCACATTTATCTAACTTTTGTGGGCACTATGCTTTTGTATCTATCACAGAGCCCACTAAGGTAGATGAAGCATTTCTGGAGCCTGAGTGGATTCAGGCCATGCAAGAAGAATTACATCAGTTCGATCTCAACAATGTCTGGGAACTGGTCAAACGTCCAGATCCTCGCAAGCATAATATCATTGGCACAAAGTGGATCTACCGCAACAAACAAGATGAAAATGGCCTTGTGGTGAGGAATAAGGCACGGCTAGTAGCTCAAGGCTACACACAGGTTGAAGGAATTGATTTCGATGAAACTTATGCACCTGTTGCTAGACTTGAGGCTATTCGCATATTACTTGCTTATGCTAACCATCATGATATCATCTTATATCAAATGGATGTGAAAAGTGCATTCCTCAATGGTAAGCTTGAGGAAGAAGTATATGTTCCTCAACCCCCAGGTTTTGAAGATCCAAAGAATCCTGACAAAGTCTACAAACTCAATAAGGCCCTCTATGGCCTCAAGCAAGCCCCACGGGCGTGGTATGATACTTTGAAGGAATTCTTCATGAAGAACAGCTTCACACCCGGTTCACTCGATCCTACTCTCTTTACTAAATCTTATGATGGTGAACTGTTTGTGTGCCAAATATACGTTGATGATATTATCTTTGGTTGTACTGACCAACGTTATAGTGATGAATTTGCCTATATGATGAGTGAAGAATATCAAATGTCTATGATGGGAGAGTTGAAATTCTTCTTAGATCTTCAAACTCGTCAATAGCACAATGGCATATTCATATCTCAGGAGAAATACCTCAAGGATGTACTGAGGAAATTCGGCATGCAAGACTGCAAAGGCATCAAAATTCCTATGCCTACAAATGGCCATCGTGTAATCGATGAAAATGGTATTGACTTGATCATAAGGTATACCGCTCCATGATTGGTTCTTTATTGTACTTATGTGCATCTAGGCCAGATATAATGCTTAGTGTTTGCATGTGTGCTCGATTTCAAGCAGCACCGAAGGAATCACACCATAAGGCTGTGAAGCATATTCTTCGATATCTAGCTCACACACCAACACTAGGATTATGGTATCCCAAGGGCTCGGATTTTGATCTCATTGGATATTCTGACTCTGACTATGCCGGTGATCATGTGGACCGCAAGTAAACTTCTGGTACTTGTCATTTCCTCGGACGATCTTTGGTCTGTTGGTCCTCGAAGAAACAGAACTGCGTATCACTGTCTACTACTGAAGCTGAGTACATTGTTGCTGGCTCTTGCTGTGCTCAACTGCTATGGATGAAGCAAACACTCAAGGAATATGGTGTCAACGTGAAGAATGAGCCTATCCTCTGTGACAATGAGAGTGCCATCAGGATTGCTCACAACCCAGTTCAACACTCGAAGTCCAAGCACATTCAGATTCGTCATCATTTTCTTCGCGATCATGTGTTGAAGGGCGACATTTCTATTGAGCACGTGAAGACTGAAGAACAGCCAACCGATATCTTCACAAAGCCCTTGGATGAGAAGAGATTTAGCAAGTTGCGGTGTGAGCTAAATATCTTAGAGTCTTCGAATGTACTTTGAAAAGGCACTCATCCTAACACTTATGCAAAAGTGATGACTTAGATGTGCAACACATGAAGAAACGTTTTTCTTCAATCAATGAAGAATAACACTCTAAGTGTGAAGAAATTAACGAGGAAATTGATTCTCAGAACCCTACGACAATTGTACGCGGTGTCTGAAATCATCATTCTTATACGGTGGGTCACGCCACCACAAAAGTTGAAAATCTTCAATTTGAGTTTTTCCTCAGTTTTGAAATTCCTCAGATGTTCAAATTCTTCAACTTTTTCAAAATCTTCACTGTTTCCGTCATCTTTCTTCATTGGCTATATATATATATATATGAGTTTTATGTCCTCTACAGCATTCACTTATTGCTAATTCTTCAAGTTGGTTTTTCTGCTAAGTGAATGTGATCGGACCCTTCCCCCTCTATGCTATACTCAACCCAATCTATTCACAAATTCTTCATGTGCGTTCTAGTTGAAACTCGTTCAAAATCTTCACTGTGTCCTTGTCAGCTGAAGAAATTGTGAACGGAACTTTAAAACTAATCTTATCCAAATTTTCGGTTTTGCCGCTCAAACCGTTCCGCATCCCACGATACATTATTTTATTCACCCACGATCGTACACGATCTCCACCTCTCTGTACGTGGGTGACACATGTCAAGCGAATGAGAAGGGTCAGGGGCACGTTCGTCCTAAATCTTCGGGCAAACAGTTTTTCACTGCCACTATAAATACCCCCTCACCCTTTCCTCACTTCCTTTACTCCGCTCGATCTCTCACTCCCGCTCGAGCTTCCCAAACCCTAGCGCCGCCGCTACTCCATCGTCGTCGGTGAGGAAGAGCTTCACTGCCTCGAACTTGTAGCCGCCGTACTCGCGCCGATCATGAAATCTTCACCTCCGCCGTCAGAGACGTCTTCCTCCGCCAAGTTAGGGCGTGGAAGATCTACATAGACGAACTCCACTGTTTCACCTCACTGTTCGTCGTGTTCTTCATTCAGGGTAATTAAAAATTACTTTTACTGCCCTCTTTGATTCATTTTTTCTCTACAAAATCTTCAAAAGGTGTTTTATTCTTCCAATCCTCACACACAAAACACCTCACTAGTTATATGTTCTTGATTCGTTTCTCTAAGCATCATTTTTCTTCAAGATTCCTCAATTGTGTGGATCCTCGATCTATACAACTCTAGAACCTAAGACAAAAAACGCTTAGTGAAATTCCTCAAGACACATCTGGTCAAATTCCTCAAACTTGTTCTTTTTGAAAAACCTCCTGAGAACGCATATGACCTCTCCAAATTCCTCGCAACTATACTCTGTTCACAGGTACTCATGTCCGCTGCTGAATCTCTAGGTTCTCATCAACTTAACTCATTTGCAGCGTTCCTCAAAGAAAATTTGCATACTTCTTCAGAGAATTCGATTGTTCAAATTCCTCAACTGAAGAAAATGTCTGAAGGTAAAAGGCCACAGAAAGGAGGAAAGAAGCCTGAGGTCATGACTACCTTTGAGATCCCTGAGGATATCTATGCTGAATATTGCACACCTGATGAAGCCAAGTTTGGCAAAGAAAACAAAAATCAGTGCAAGGTGCGCATTCAGAGGATAGAAAGGAGATGGGCAAGAGAATGGAGGGAGTACAGATATGTCACTCCGAAGTATATGAAGAAATTTGCACTCAATCCTCCATGCCCAAGAGCTCCATTGGCACCTGGCCAAGTAGCTGATCCCACTAGCGTCAAGCGCGGTGAGGAATATCCTGATGAATGGGCAAAGCGCCAAGCCAAGCTGGCCAAGCAAGCCAGAGAAGCAGTGAGGAAATTCAATGAAGACACTGTTGCTGCTGCTGCCACTGAGGCCTCTGTCAAGCCGAGGAAATCCATGCCAAAGAAGCCTGCTCATAAACCAAGTGCTTCACCAACAGTGCCCTCACGGCCAAGCTCCTCAGCAATGCCCTCACGGCCTGAAGTTTCAAAATCTTCAAGACCATTTCCTCATGCTGCTCCTGCTCCTCCAAAGTCCTCAGCTGCTCCTACAAAGTCCTCAGCACCTGTGCATCTAGCCACGTGCCAAAGGACTGCAGGTTTCTCTATCGCCTCTGGTGGCTCAGCAAGTTCCTCAGCCGCACCAAATTCTTCATCAGGTCCCACTCTGCTGAAGACAAAAGCAACGGCTGGACGAGGTCCTCGGCCAAGTCCGAAGAAGAAACAGTTGCCTTCCAAGTGCCATCCGACGATGAAGTCGATGATGATGAACTTGCGAAATCATCGTAAATGCACAAGAAAGGGCCGCTAGAGCCAAAGGCACACCTGTGCCACTGCTTTTGGATCCTAAGATGATCCTCGATTACATTGATCTCTGGCACAAGGATCCAGACACCCCTATGCCTGATTTTCCATTGACTCCTGGCCAAAGTCACATGCTCACTCATTTCCTCGCTGAAGAGAAATGGAAATTTGAACAGGCCAGGCAGATCAAGAAAGCTCAGTTCAGGAAAGAGAAGTTCCTGAGGAAAAACGTTGTCAAAATGACACCTGATGAACTCCACAAGACCCAGTCTGAAATCAAAACCCTCAGCGACAACTTTAATGCATATTATGCTGATTGGCAAGGAGCCAAGGTCAGGTTTGTGAAACTGACAGAGAAGTTCACAAATGTTGCAGCTCCAACGCAACAGGAAGTTCCTCAGGCTGAAGCTTCTATTCAGCCTACTGAAGAACATGCCAACACCGCTGATGACTTTCAGGTTGCTGAAGAAAATGCTAGTTCCAGGGCTGATGACTCCATTCCAGCCGCTGAAGAAATTGCCACGGCATCCAGTAGTGGTGCGCCTGAAGAAATTGAAGAAGTCAGGGCAACTGCATCAGTTGCGCCTGAGGAAATTCAAACTGATTCCTCAGCTCCACCTGCGCCTACACCAACTCCAGTCCATCCATCTGCATCAGATGTGAAGAAGACCAAGGCTGCAGAGCGAGCTGCAGTGAAGAAAAGGAAAGCATCAAGTGCTTCAGAATCTTCAGCTCCAAAGAAGATGAAGCCTATGACCAGCTCTTTTGCAAATCCGATCGATGTTGTTTTGATTTCCACCATGCCATCAAAGGACCTTGTTCCTTTTGGTGAAGAATATGAGATCCCCAGCGGATCTGATGAAGAAACTCAATCTGCTGCTTCGTCAGAGCAGATCGATGAGGAAATTGAAGTGGATACGATCCCTTCAACTCCAGTGGTATCATCACCAATACCTCAGTTTACAGCAGAAGAGGCTGGTGTTGAAGAAATTGATGATGGAGACGTGGATATTGGATGCACTACACCAGTGATGAATGATGACTTTTGGGAAAGTCAGCATCCCAATTCCCCACTCTTCACCCCACTACAGCAAATACCTCAGTCCCCTGCACCAACAGTTCAAATGGGCTCTGAAGAAACTCAACCCATCTCGTCTGTCCGTGAAGAAATGCCAGCCACTAGTGCTGAAGAAATTGCTGTTACTGATCCTTTGAACACACATACTGCAAATGAAGAGGAACCAGAAATTCCTCAGCCTGAAGAACCCGAGATTGCGATTCCTAAGGTCGTTTTGCAACTCACTGACACACCTCTGCCAAAACCAAAGGATCCATTCTTGCGCAAGCAAGAGTTCAAGGCTGAAGACTTCTTTAGCGAGCACGTTTTCTTCACTAATTACAACCCTTATGATTCTGCTCGCATAAGGAAGAGGCATTTCTGGACTGCTAGTCAAGCCAACTTTTATTCCTTTGTGCTTTTCAACAAAGACAAAGTCTTCGATCATGCACACATTCCTCACGTGGACATGGAATCTATGCCAGGCTTCGAGCCAGTCCTCAGTGTTCTTCATGATGCTGGATTGCTAAATTTCTGCACTGACATATGTGATTGGAATGAAGAACTTATTCTTTAATTCTATGCAACGTTGCACATCACAGGAGATTCTGAAGATGTGAATTCATGGGTTATGGATTGGATGACGGAAAATACTCATTACAAGGCACCAACGTCTGAATTGCTTCGTGCCCTCCCACTCAGTCCTCCCCTTGAAGGTGCCCGTTGTGTTTACAGTGAACCTAAGCTTTCAAATCACTACATGCAAGTATTGATGAAGCCTTTGAAGCCAGGGCAGGCTCCTCGAACCAAATTCCTCGTCAAGGAATTACTGTATGTGCCTCGGACTGTCTATCGCATTCTGACGAAGACAATGAGTCCTATCAAAGGCCACGACTCAAATGATGAAGAAGTCGTTGGCATCATGAAGAATCTGCTTTTCAATATCATTCACGGTGTTCCCGTCAACTTTCCCGGTTTCTTCATGAGGACTCTGGCCAATATTGCAATGTCACCTTTTGAGCTGAAGCCTTATGCACCATGGATTATGAGGTTCATCAGGACAAGGTCTTCACTCAATTACAAGGCTGATACTCTGAACCACTGCAGCTACTTGCCTCCAATTGAAGTCCTCAAACGGACATTTTCCTCAACTGATGACAAAGGCAAGGCCACTGCTGTGATAGATGAAGGCATTCGTCCATTGGATGGTCAATTTCGCAAGGCTGCATCCTACTCCACCAATGATGACTCTGCCACACATGACTCTGCCGCCAACAACTCTGCAAAGCAAAATCCTCAAGCCACATCACCCAGGGTGATGACTGATCATGAGTTACTCCTCAGTCTTCATCAAAAGGTTGATCGCAATCACAAATGGGTCAAGCGTCAGTTTGGTTCAATTCTTCACAACATGACTGATACATACAATGCAGTGAAGAAAAACCACTACTACCTCCATGAAACCCTCAACCGCACCTGGGTTGTTCTGTCTCAAGTCTATAGTGCTGAAGATCTGAAGGAAATGGGTCTCAAAGAAGAGTTTGACTGGTCTGCACCTCCTCCGAAGAAATTCAAAAAGGTCAAGGTTCCTTCTTTGGTGGCCAGCTCCTATTCTTCATCACGCGACACTGATGAAAATGAAGACTTGGACGACACTGCGGCAGGCCCTCCTTCAACTACCGACCCTGACAACGCTGGCGCTTCTCCATCAACTTGATTATCTTCAGGGGCGTTAGTCCTCAGTTTCGATCCTTTTGGTCATTCGATGACAAAGGGGGAGAAATCTGAGTTAGTCTTCAAGCGGGTCTATTATATGGCCAATTTTTTTTTTGCTAAGTTACAACTCTCGTTCTTTCGAAACTTAAACCCGATGGTGTCTAATACTTCTGCTACGTTATTCTGCATGCTTATTCCTCGTTAATATTATCGCACGCATGCTGAAATACGTCAGTCACCATTTTTATCATGCATTTCAAATTCTTCATATTATATATCAAATGCGTGTATGAATTACAAGATATAGGGGGAGATCTCCATGATTCATCTCTTCAAGTGTGCATTGCTTCAAAAGCAAATTCCTCACTATGCACAACTTCAAGGGGAGTTCTTCTATATCTTGCAATCAAATTCCTCAATATCAGTATTTACACTTCATATGTTTATCCCCATTGAAAACTTAACCTATATTGTCATCAATCACCAAAAAGGGGGAGATTGTAAGTGCATCTAGTGCCCCTTAGTGATTTTGGTGTATTGAAGACTTATAGGTTAAGGATCTAACGTGTTTATGAGTGTACACAGGTCTATAAGTCTATGAGGAGTTTGATATTTATAGAGAAAGTCGACCCCTAAAAATGAAGTTCTTCGACTGAAGACTTTGGTATTCTGAAGACTTTCTGAAGACTCTGAAAGTGAAGAAATTGGTGTGACCTTGAAGACTTGGTATTCATTTGAGGAACATGAAGCGTGAAGACTTTTGTTTTCGTAGTTTCATTTTCTCTTTCTTGAGTCATAGGAAACACCGTACTGTTAAAGGGGGTCGAGGAAATACGAAGGAAAAATTTACATGTGATGCGCAACTCAAAATCCTACACCTACCAATCCCTTCGAGTGAAACTTTTGGAAATCTCATATCAGTTCAGTCAATTTCTCCAGTGACAGAGACGAAGATCTTCTGGTCTCTGAGGAATTTGTTCTGAATGAGGAGTTAGGAATTCGCCAGTGCGGATTGCCTACACAGTGAGGAACATGATAGCCCTGAGGAATTTGAGAGTCAAATTTCCAACCGTTGCTGTGATGCGCGCCAGCTGTCCCAAAATATCTTATCCACCTAACAGTCATATCATTGAAGGGCATTTATGTCTTATCATGTCGGGCTGCTCCCTAGGCTATAAATAGCCGCCCCCTACAACCACTAGCTGGTTGGCTGCTCCGAGAGAACTTGACACTTGTCATTTGAGAGCAACCCATCCTCCGAGGACTTTGAGCGAAAATCATCAAGTGAGGAAAACCCAAACCCAAACACCTACAAACCCAAAGTGATTGAGCATCACTGAAGAGATTGATCCTGCGTGGATCCGACGCTTGTTACCTTTGAAGACTGTGCTTCTTCCAGACGGTTAGGCGTCATGGTCTAGAGCATCCAAGAGGAATTGTGGATCGCCGAGTGACCGAGTTTGTCAAGGTTCGGAAGTCACCTGAAGACTTACCATGAGTGATTGGATGAGGACTGTGTGTCCTTAGTTCAAGGAGAATACGATGAGGACTTGGTGTCCTGAGCTGCGTGCTCAGCGACTGGGTATCCGGGACTGTGTGTCCTCGAGTTTAAATACTCAGCCGCTCCAACCAGATGTACAATGAGATAGCAGTTGGAACTGGTCTACCAAATCATTGTCTTCACCAAGCTTACTGGTTCCAATTCCTCAACTCCTTCATTTCCTCAGTATTGTGCTGCTTGTTTATCATATCTGTGTTTGAAGACTTTGACTGAAGACTTTCTCAATTTCCTCAGTTCAATTTCTTCAGTGTGTTTGTCTTCATCTTGTGTTATCCTGTGATTACGCTTCCTGTACTCTATGTTGTCTTCATTTCATCATGACGACCATGCTTGTGTTTTGTTTTGTTTTCATCTGAGTACTTATTCCGCTGCTAGTAGTTCTTCGCTAAGGAATTTCCTCACTAGCAAATTCCTCAGTGAATAATTCATAAAAATCGCCTATTCACCCCCCCTCTAGTCGATATAACGCACTTTCAGTGGTGGCATGCATATCTTTGTGATGACTCTGCCACCGCACCAACTCAGCAGCCAGCCAGCCAGCGTGGCACTACACGCCTCGTCAGCTCGGACGCTCGTCGAAGCCTAGCGAGGCGGCGACAGCTGGGACGAGCTTCCTTGTCGTTCCCGATAAAGCAAGAAAGGCACGTCGGCAGCGCATTAAATGCATTTGTCCTACGGTGCCAGGAGATAGACTCGACTAATGTACCAACTTTCCACCTCCTGTGTGCCACTGTGGCGACCCCTTTGACTATAAAAGGAGGTTTGCGGCATACCGAGAGAGGATTTAGATTTTTAGGACCCTGCATGCTTTGTAGCTAGTCCAAGAACACCAGATAAACATAAACCAGCAGGAGTATGGTATTACGCATCACTTGTGGCCCGAACCTGGATAATCCCCTAGCATTGATCTTCTAATCCCGCTCTTTCCATAGCCCCGCGCTCGCCAACCATAGCAAAAGGGATTCTTCGAGATCCCGTAGGTGTCGTTTCCCCCGACAACCAGAGTGGAGGCAACTAAGGTTAAAGTATATAATTCATGCTACCATGATAATGCTCTAGAAGTCTTCCTGAAGGCGGTGAAGGATGGGCTGGCGATCGTCACAAGGGGTTGGACAAAAGTGGTTCGTGCCTATGGCATGCAGGAAGGCACATTATGGGCATTCAACTTCTTCAACACCATCGGCAGTCAAAATGATTTACACTTGTCTCTTCACCTTTACCGCCTTTGAATATTGTGGTTTATCATAGTTAATTGTTGCCTAATCCTGTAATTACTGAACATATTGTACTGGCAATTTTATTTATGGATTCGTTGTTGAACCATTGTGCTGAGAGTTTGAATTGCACGTTTCATATTTCAAAATTTCCAATTCGAATAATAAATTATAGGCAAAAATAAAAAGAGAACAGACGGTCATGGAACTTTGCAAACGGTTCTGGCAGTAAAAGAGCTTGTGATGGATAGCCCAATGCCACACAGTTTTCTACATCAAATCGTGTGTGATGTAGTTGATAAAAGCAAACAGTTAACCAAGGCAGAGCGTGTGTGATAGTTACACCTTTCACACACGAGCGTATACATAAAACTGTGTGGGATGTACATACGAACGGAAACCTTTTCCCTGGATTGACTGTGTGGGATGTACGTAAGAATGGAAACGTATTTCTTGGATTGACTGTGTGTGATATACATACGAACGGAAATGTTTTTCTGGGATTCACCGTGTTGGATGTACATACAGACGGAAATGATTGGGTTTCGATGCCTCGCCCGATCGCACACGACCCAGCCTGTGTCCCAGGAGGGCCTATCCCCGATGATTTCTGGGTCGTGTGGGAACGACCCCCCTATCGCCCACACTCACTTGGCGACGGTTCCAAATGCCATCGCGGAA
The DNA here is from genome assembly GCA_021605205.1 of Aegilops longissima. Lineage (NCBI taxonomy): Eukaryota > Viridiplantae > Streptophyta > Magnoliopsida > Poales > Poaceae > Aegilops > Aegilops longissima. Next base: position 191,869,762 of record CM038677.1, on the reverse strand, counting down.
AGGGGTTAAAAACCGTTTGTATAGCACCGACGTGTACTAGTGTAAGCAGACTCAGCATAAGCAGCTGTGGCACCCTGGCTCAGAGCCACCGGTTTACCTTGCATTGCCAGCCTAGAGATCTTGTCTTCTGGCAACACACAAGAACTTGGTACAGAAAACAACCACTTTATTAACGCTAGCGGAAGCATAGGTTCAATATTACATCAGGTAGCGAGGCCGAGCAGCACACACGGTGCGGCTGAACAGTATGTACATTTTTAATGAACATGAAAGGGGCCTCAATCACGGCAACTACGCGGCCGCGGAACGACGGCGAAGAGGAACTCCATAGCACAGGGACACCGATGTGGACACGGTCTAGACACGGGAAGCACTCCAATCTGGTAAGACTTTCCTGAAAGCTGGCATCACATGCCATGTCAGTACATTGAATGTACTTTCAAGCTCACAACAAGTAAAAGCATAATGACAAACAATAATATGACAATTAATCAAGTTAAATGCAATGCTTCAACATAATACTCATGAAGTGAACATGCTTGTGCCCCGAGTCCCTCGGACTCCTTACCGTACAGTTTATCCTGTAACCATTCTTATCAATACGGTGATCACTCCCGGATCACAACTGAAACCAATTCTTTGGTCCCAACAACAACAACCTTCATGGTTCAACAATCTCATCACATAACAAGTGCCAACCATATAAATTTAGTGTGCCAGATTAATTTATTTATGTTGATCCATGGTGTGACCTACTACGAACTGGGTCCATAACTAAGGACGCGGCTATCGATAGATTTGACACACACTTTGCAGAGGTTAGCACACTGTACCCACACCATGGAATCCATGGCCTCGAACTCCCATTCGGGTGGACCAACGGCATTCCGACAGAACCAAACCATTGCCATGACACTCTCCCGACCACTCTGAACAACTCCCCTTTGGGCTAAGCCATGGGTGGCCCCGATGTCAACCCGTGACATCCAACACCACCGTCGTGGCCAAACATAAACGATTCCAAGCGGGAACCTAGTACCAAAACAACAACGACGGGCACACAAGGTTATGTCTGCTTACCAGGCCTGGGTAAAGCACGCCCAAAACCTTCCCTTGTTGGAGGCACCGACCAGAGGCATGACAACGGACCGAATAAAGGCCTTCCCATAAAGGCAAATGTGGTTGCACTGGGAAGCTCGATTCGATTATGTTCAAGTTGAATTATCATCAGGTTTAACTTGAAATAAAAGAACTCGAGCCAAAGTATGCCATGAACATGCAAATATCTGACATGCAAAACTATATTCACATAGCACTGAAATAAAACGGATCAACATCATAGAATCATTCTGCATGCACTACTAATCCCTCTGGGGACACTGATTTTAATTCACTGGTTTTAACCCAATCACTTTTAGTCAGGACAATAGCATGGTCAAAATGATAAATCATTTATAAAAATAATATCAATCATAAGCAAACCATAGCCATGCTATCAAAATAACTCCACTGCATCACACTAGTCCATGCACTCAAGTACTACAACAAGCTAAGCAATTCAAGCATAACAATTGAACTAACAAAATCAATATTTATTAAATGATTAAATGCATGAAATAAACCATATTCAAGTTGGAAAATCATAGTTATTTAAATGACACCAAGAAAATATTTGTGTGGCATGCCTTAGCACAGAAGAGGGTCACACTCCTCCTGGTTCTCCTCTAGGGAAGCTTCTCCTTCTAGAAATAAATAAAAACCGCAAAGAAAAATATCAAGAACCCTTCTGAAATTCACCAGAAATTCTAGACAGCAGTGAAAAATCTCAAAGCTATTGTGCTGCTAGATTATTCCAGTACAAAACTAATGCAAAAAGAATCAACTCATTTGGACTTATAGGTTAGGAGTTATGGCTCGTCAAAGTTTTTGGTCAAATTTGAGTTAAATTCAAATAAAAAGAAAATTCAGGGGGTGACGTCGAAGGCGTATTCAAAGAATACGCCTCCACTCGTACTGCTTCGGGCGTGAGTGGAGAGGCTGACTGCGGCCCCCACGCGTCAGACCTAGCTGGGAGAGAGAGAAACAGAGGCGGGGCGGCACGTCGTCGGTGTTTCTCCAGCGAGGAGAGGTCGGCGGCTGCCATGGAAAGGATGGGGAGGTGTGCAAGGCTATGACGAACATGCACATACCCGAAACGCGGCGAGGGGTGGACGAACAGGGTCGGCAAGAGCTTCTCCGGCGGCTACAGCACACGGAGCTTGTCGAAGAGGAAGACGGCAAGAACAAGCAGCTCCAGGGGATCCAGGGGGTGGCTAGCTCCAGTGGTTCACTAGGAAGTCGCCGGAGAAGTGGTTGAGCTCGAGGAGCAATGGAGAGGTGGGGACTGAGAAAGGAGATCATCGGCGAGCTCGGGTCGGGGACGACGGCCAGAGGCCTGCCCGGCCGGGATGCAGCTTCCTACAGGGGCGTGGCCGTTGAGTGGGTGGAGCGGTGAGGAGAAATGGGCTCAGGAGGGGTCTATATATAGGCGAGGCCGAGCCGGATATCGAGAGCTCGCCAGAGTCTCTAGACGCGGCGCTCGGCGATGAAGGGCGTCAGTGAGAGAGGGAGAAGTGGCTAGGGCTCACACGGCCACTGTACGAGCTCGAGGACGAGCACAGGACGCAAGGGAGGGCACATCGTCGAGCATGGGGGCACTGTGCTCCTCTGGCGCGGCGCGTGCGTGATTGCTGCGGCGTCTCCAGCATCGGCGAGCAGCAGCGAGGGTGCTGGGGAGGTGAAGCTTGTCTAGTGGCGTGGTGCGGCATGCTGGGCTTGGCACTGAGATGAGCGCGAGCTCAACAAAGGATCGGGCACAGCTCAGAGCGTGCCGACAGCGTGTCTGAGCCTGTGTCCTCACACGGTCACCACGCGCACTGTGGCGACGTGACGCCCAGGCGATGCCAAACTATGTATAGGCTGTCGACCGTGGAGTGTTTAAGCTAGGAAAGGATTTAGCAAACCACCAGAATGAGTGAGTTGATTACAGCTTTGACTGAAAGTTTCTGGACAGAAACTTGTGGCTTACTTTGTGATCAAACCAGAAAGAGTTAGGAGCTGAGCTTTGGGGTGTCGTGTTAGGTTACTAAGTGATGATGCTCAACAAAATTTAGCTCCAAAAGATCAAGGAATAATGCACTTGCTATACAAACTGCATTTTAGGTCAGAATGCAAATGAATTTTCCTAGCAAAATTAGGCATTGTCCAAAGGGTGTGTGTGAATTTTCTCAGATTTTTGTGGGCAAGAAAAGGAGGGTTTGCTTTGGAGTGGAAGTGAAAACATTCCATTTTCAGGGTGAAAATGAATATTTTCTTTAGAAGAGAGGTCGCGGGAGGTGATTGGAGTCACTTGGGTGAAAATCAAAATAATGCCCAGGTGCTAAGTCCAAATGAATTAACAAAAAATTCAAATAAAAGAAAAAAGGCAAGGGAAACTCATGATGGCAAAAACCAGGGTGTCACAGCAGCATCACCTTCTTCACACTCCAAAGCAATCTTTCTATTGCCATGGACTGTAATGGTACCCTTACGTCCTGACATCTTAAGCTGCAGATACACATAACAGGGTTGTGCCATAAACTTGCATAAGCAGGCCGTCCAAACAAAGCATGGTAAGGGCTTTTAATTTTAACCACTTCAAACCACAATGTCTCTACTTTGTAATCATAGCCATCGCCAAAAGCCACTTCTAAGGCAATCCTACCAACTGGATATGCCGACTTACCAGGTACCACGTCGTGAAAGACTGTAGAGGACGGCTTAAGATTTTTTTCAGTCAAACTCATGCGGTGAAAAGTACCATAATAAAGGATATTGATGCTACTGCCTCCATCCATGAGCACCTTAGTGAGTTTATAACCCCCAACTTGAGGATCTACCACCAATGCCAGCTGACCCAGATTGTCAACTCGAGGCGGGTGATCCTCACGACTCCATACAATTGGCTGCTCTGACCACCGCAGATATCCAGGCACCACCGGCTCAACCGCATTCACCGCACGTTTATGAAATTTCTGATCTTGCTTATAGAGGCTTGTGGTGAAAACATGATATTGGCCACTATTAAGCTGCTTGGGATTACCCTGGTATCCTGACTGTTGTTGTTGGTTACCCTGACTGGGCTGCTGATTATAACCGCCCTTTGTCCTTGATATCCAGAACTTGAGCCACCGCCCCCGAAGTCGGGTCCATGTGAACCCAATCCCGACCCACCACGCGGGCCGTTATTACTATTATGATTCTGATGAAAGCCGGAGCTCTTATATTCCTTCATTATAAAACAATCCTTCCACAAATGACTCGAAGGCTTATTCGGAAAACTGTGCTTCGGGCAAGGTTCATTTAACATCGCCTCAAGGTTAAACTTTGGCCATCCGAACTGAGGTGGTTTTCCCTTACGACACTCATTATTGTGCTATGTATTGGTATTAGTCACAAAATCTGACCCACCATCGGCTTGCTTGCGCTTACTGTTATTGCCTGATTATGTCCTGTCATATTTTTTTCTCACCTTTACCATTGCCGTTCTTGTACCCCTTGTTGGATTTCTCCTCATCAGACCCAGGATCCTTCATGTTGTCTGAGTAGGCATGCTTGATTAGAGCCGCCATGAGCTCCCCCATATCATTGCAATGACGTTTAAGCCGCCCAAGTTTCTGGTTGAGGGGTGTCAAGTGGCAATTCTTTTCTAAAATCAAAACAGCAGAGCTGGCTGTAATGCTATCCGATAAGTGAATAATAGTTGAAACCCAGCGAACCCAATGGTGGGCCATCTCATCCTCGCGCTATACACAGGCGTCCAGATCAATAATTGACAGAGGCTGCTTACACGTGTCTTCAAAATTCTAAATAAAACGCGCCTTCAACTCAGCCCATGAACTGATGGAGTTGGCCGGTAGCCCTTTCAACCAGGTTCGAGCCAGCCCATCCAGCATCATGGTGAAGTATTCGGCACACACATAGCATCATTAACATCGAACATCTCCATAGCCACCTCTTAGCTCTCAATCCAAGCCTCGGGTGGAAGATCTGTGGTGTAATTAGGCACCTTATGAGGGCCCTTAAAATCCTCAGGCAGACGCTCATTGCGTAGAGCCGGCAATAAACACGGAACCCCAACTGACTTGGAAGTCATCCCATCCTCCACTGATGCCAGAGGGTTTTGCTGAAGCTGTTGATGAGCCGCTAATTGAGCCACTAGTTCTGCCTCTTGACGAGATCTCGCCTGATCCCTAAGGGCCAGAACGTTGTTATCACCAAGGGGCGGGTTATGCCCATGTGGCGGGTTACAACGTTGTTCGCTGCTGGAGACCGTCGTCGACTCAACGCGTCGGCTGTAACTTCTACCATGGCGTGGAGTTGAGTGAATTTGCTCTCGGCTGTATGAGTAAGCCGCCTATTGAGCCACAATTGTCTGAAGAAGTTCCACAGCGTTTCGGGTCTCTATCACATCAGGAGACTTGCCTTCAACTGGAAGATCTGCCAACAGCGAAGCCGCGGCAATCATGTTGTTCAGTGGATTGGAGTAATGACCCGGTGGTGTTGGCACTCATTGAGGCAGGGTCAAATCCATATGTGGCAGGTCTGTTACATGAGGCTGAGTCGCTGCCCAGGTCACAGGCGCCACTGCAGCCCCGGTCACACCGGGCAGGTTACGTGGCCCTGCTCCGGGTGTATTAAAAAGATTCCTCCACTCAAACTGCGGAGGTAAACGACTCTAGTGCCTCCTTCGCAGGACAGCGTTTGACGCGTTCTGATCCAGACTTAAACGAAAGGCCTCTCCCCTTATCTGTTGCATCTTAGCCTCCAAAGCGGCTCGCTCTGTAACCATCCTGACGTTTTCTGCCTCAAGATCCTCTCGGGCCTTGGTCACCTCGTCTTGCAGTTTTGCAACCTCCACATTATGCTGCAATTGATTCGCCGGAGTTACCTCTGCAGCTAATAGAGTCGCCAAAGCATCCATGAGTTCAGATAAGACTTGAGCCAGCGGACGTGCAGAGCCGCTCAACCAGCCGTCGCGACAGCAGTTGAGCCGGATGTCATGGCCGCAACAGTTGACAATTGTAACACTGGTTGCATGCCAGCCATGAAAATTGCAGCCCTCCTCGGCAGCTCATAGGGCTCCGGAATACTATCGCCATTGGAATAGCCCCCAAGCCCGCCGTATTGCAGTTGGTAGATTGATTCGGTTTCACCAGTTGAGGACTCATCACCTGAATAGATCGTTGTCTCTCCACCAGATATTGAACCTTCCTCGAGATCCGCCCCATGAACAAAGCCAAAAAAGCACGCTTTCGGATGGGTTGGACCTTGACGGGTCGTGTGCGCTGAGCCGTCTTGCTGATGTTGGTACAGTTGTCCGGCTTAGGCTCTGATCCGCCAATTTTGCCGATGGAGACATGAATTCCGCCAAAGGGGACCTGGTACCCGTACTCGATTGAGCCGGCCTGCGTCATCGATGTAGATCTTGCCGTGACGATTCTTGGTCATCCGGCCCACGGCGTAACCCTTGATCCCTGAGAAGCTGCCCTTCAAGAACTCGAAACCACCATGCGCAGGCCCCACGATGGGCGCCAACTATCATGAATTTGTCAGGCAGATGCCTTAGTGAAATGACTTAGGTGTGCTGCCATCGCAACACAGTTAGATTGAAGGGGTTGAACGGGAACAAAAGGACACAAAGGATTTACCCAGGTTCGGCCCCTCTCAATGAGGTAAAAGCCCATGTCCTGCTTCTAGTTGTATTGCTTGAGTTTCGATTACAAGGGAGCGAATACGCTTGACCTAGTTCTCTATTGGTTGTCTCTTGGTCTAACCCGCCGCCGGGTATCCCCTTTATATACACAGGTCGAAGCCCGGCGGCTTACACGAGTACGAACCGAATCACACAACGTGACCAGCCTGGTTTCTAAATTGCCTTGTCTTAACAGACAAGCCACCATATGGCAGTTCACACGTCCGGGTCTTGGGCTTTCGCCAGACCCACTCCTATCAGCCACCATTTTCACACTTCATCTTCTTGAGCCTACTTGGGCCTTCTTCATGTTAAGCCGCCAACAGTGTAACCCGGCCCCTCCAGGGCGAGTCACACCTCGGAGCTATATCCTCAACACCAAGCGAGTTACATAATTTGAATTGCCCTTTATACTTACCGAAGATGGCGTATGTCATCTGAGAGATGTGTTGCTTTAAGCCAGATTACTCTTCGGTTACCGACTTAAGCGCAGCTTCAGCATCTTCGACCCTTTTTGCTAGAGCAGCCTTGTCAGTTTCCCAGGCGGTTCTCTCAATAGCAAAATCTGCTTTAAGCTTCTCAATTTCTTCTAATGAGGCCTTCAGATCTAACTTGGCCTTGGAGGTTTCTATCTGCTGTAGCTTTAAACTTTTTCTTAAATCGCCAACTTGTGAGTCCTTCATGTTCAATTCTGCCTACAACAAATAAGGCAATGGTTACAATGCAAGGAGCAAGTTTGATGAGGTATGGTTAATCAAGTCCCAAGCACATTGCAAACAATACACTTGGCACTTGGGGGCTAATGTAGGTCATTTTAATCTACTTATGTCCCTGTTCACTTCATTAATTTAAGCCAGCCCTTGGGGGCTACATGTTTGGATTTCTTAACTGACTAAGTCCCGGCTCCCTTTATTAAGTTAAGCCGACCCTTGGGGGTTACACTTTTGGATTTCTTCCATGATTCTAAGTCCCGGCTCACTTTATTAAGTTAAGCGGCCCTTGGGGGCTACACTTGGTTTTTTAAGTCAGTCTAAAGCTCTGGCTCATCTTGGTAATCTTAAGCCGGTCCTTGTGGTTTGCAAATTGGAAAAGTTACAAGTCTATAGCATACTCAATATCTTCCTATACTCTAGACTTGGCGTCTCTATAAATGTATATGGAAAGAGGGGAGCAACGTACCTCATAGTGTTCCTTCATAAGGTTCACTAAGCTGGCTTCCAGGTCACGGCTAGTTTGAAGGCGGTTCAGATAATTGGCGTGGATGTTGCTTGCACCGAGGGCAACATAGCTTTCCATCCAGCTTTGCTTTGCCTTTGTAAAAGGGAGGAGATTCTTCCTTGCTGGCATGTTTGGCTAGTACAGTGGAAGTCCCTAGTGTTGTATGAGCCATCCCAGTGATGGTCACGTCATCTGAGTCCTTTTCAAGAGGGATCTCTTTAGCTGGCTTCGGAGGAGTCGGCGACTTAGGGCCCGGCGGGTCATGGCTTGCCGCCGGGTTAACCTTAGTGTCCATCTGTTCGGGGATGGCAACATCAATTGATGGTGGTGGGTCATTCACACGTCTTCGGGGTCTTGACTGAAGGTCTCGGAAATTTTGGCTGTTTTCTTCTCCGGTTCAGTGGTTTTGGGATCTTTCAAAGACCTGCCAAGCTTTTGTTTCTTGCCTACTTTGGCAACACCTCTCCAACAAAGATACAAAATATATGAGTGTATCATTCAAAGTCATGGATAAAAAAATCGAAATGCTTACCCCTAGGCGATCTTAAAAGTTGGCATATGAGTCCTAGAAGAGTCGCCGGATGATGGATGCGTCCTCTGATAATTTGAGTTAGAAGAATTAAGAGGTTGAGAAATAAGGCCGGCTAATGGATAAAGAGATTTTGGGGTATATGACACCTCATGTTGACGCTTGCAAGGAACAGGCTTGTTGGGTAAGCCGGAGACGAGGTCTTGAGAGCCGCCGCTCCGGGTCGGCCGCCTTAACCCATGTCGCTGTTTCTTCAAAAGAAAGTTGGGATCCAAATGATCTAGAGGATGTGAGCATTTTACTTTCCGGATAACCCGCCGAGTTTCTGTCTTGGCAAAGGTTCTGAGCCAGAGGAAATTATAGTTACCTCTACTGCATTGGCATGACTGGTCTCTGCCTCTTCCTAAGAGGAGTTAGCGTCAATAAGTTGTATAAACAAAAGGCCAAGGGAGTCGAGTTCTACCTCTGATTCATCATCAAGTTTGAGTAATTCTTCAGCTGATGGCTTCTTGCAACGAGCCAAAGCGTGAGATTTTCCTTTAGCCTTCTTGAGGGGCACGGCGGCTTGCAGTTTCTTTCTCCAAAAAGGAGAGTCGCCCTGAATGCAGGTGCATATGTGCAATAGGTTAAAGATATAAATGTAAAAAAATATATATATATATATATATATATATATATATATATATATATATATATATATATATATATATATAAATAAGGTATGGATTCATTTAAGGTACTTACAACTGGAGCCGGGTAAGTGAGCATAAGGGGTTTAATCCTACTTTTTGGCAGTTGATGAGAGGCTCTCAGAGCAGTGTTTTGACCATATCAGTGATCTCTTAATCAGGCAAGGATGTTTGGTTATAGTGGTGAGGATCCTTTGTGTCGCCTGTGTATTTGCACATTAAGCCGCTGCGCCGGCTCAAAGGTATAATTCTCCAAGAGACCCAGCAGCAGACCAGGTCTACTCCAGATATGCCATTGGCTATCAGGGCCCTTATCTTTGAAAAGGTGCCTGAATATTTAGCTCATTCTACAGGAGAAATGCAATCTGGAAGCGGGTAGGGCTAAGCCGGAAGGGGCGGAAACCCGGCAGGGGATTTTCACCAGCTGGAGAAGTGTCTTGGAAGAAGAACCAAGTACAGCTCCAATCTTTGGGGTGGCTAGGAAGTACAGCCGCAGGGAAGACCATGTCTCTTCGCCTTTGAATTGAAATCCCACCGAGCTTGAAACTAGGCCCATCTGTCATCTCAGTCTGGTGGTTGAGAGAGAAAATATTCTCTGAATAGGTCAACTTCGCCTTCTTTAGGTTGAGGTCTAGTTTCAGCGCCTGGAACTCGCCAGTGGATGGTATCTTTCGTTGGTAAGACTCCCATATAAACATATTCTTGGAGGGAAAGTTCAGAAACTTCAGAAGCGATCCAATCACATGAAGTTGGAGTCTTGGTCATGGTTGGCGGTTTAAAAAGCTATGGCCTGGGAGCAAAGTTATGACGGGTTAACATTACGGGGATTGCAAATTTATTATTAAGGCACCCAAACATTGAAGGGCGGGTCAAACAACTACTGTTTTTAGTCTTCTCAGAATTTCACCAAGTGTTGAACAAACAAATTTCACAGATCATGCCTATAATTTTGGATATGGTGATTCAAAAAATAAAGATAAATTACTAAACCTAAAGCATGGCAGTGGAGGAACTAAGGAACTGGATATTGATTTGTGGGAAGATGGGATCTATCTAGGATATGAGTAAAAGGACCTCAAACTGCTACCGTGCGACTTCTGCTTAGTCTTGGATCGAAGTATGTTTCTTTAAATAATTCATGGATGAACTTAGATGAACTATGACGAACTATGATAAACTCCATGAGCTAGGGCACCCTAATGTGGATCTGAGCTGGGGAAGGAGCATTACCTGAGGATTTGACTGATAATGGAGGGGCGCCGCGTTCTCTGGTCACAATCAGGTTGATGCAGCGCCCTGGATGGAGCTGCTGGTGAAGGTTGACTGGGGCGGCGGAGCTCCGGCAGTGGTGGTCGACGCAAGGAAAAAGAAGAGACAGGGGCGGGGGTATAAGTGAAAAAGAAACCCTTTCGTGCCTATTTATAAGGGAAAAGGTGAAACATTGAAATGGAAAGTGCGGAAATCGAGGAGACGTCATGATGATCTTAACACTGGAGGCGCCTCGATTCTCGGACGACCAATTGATGAAAAAGATCTATTGCGATGTCATAGGATTTTTCTGGATTTATCCCACGCGACGTCACGGCAGGTTACAGTGATTTGTAAAAAATTAAGTATTGAAAAGATGACTGGCCAACCTGAAGTAGTGGAGATTGACATGAACAAGTTCAAATCAATCTGGGGCCTAATGTTGGGGATATAACGCCGCGGTGTGACCCGCCCAGGAGGGGCCGGGTTACACTGCTGGCGACTCAAGAATGAAAGTGTCGGTGTACTAGAGTAGGGGTACCCTAGTATCCCGAACTCGTGCACGGGCAGTTGCAGCACCCCGCTGCAAGGCTTGCCTAGTGACCGCCAAGGTCCTCCACGGTTCCTTTGGAGCCATTCAAGAACAAAGTATTCAAGGCCCCGGCAAGAGGAGCTTGCCGGGAAGGCCACTCAAGGCACAAAGGATACAAGACCCCGGCAAGAGGAGCTTGCCGGGAAGGCTTGGTGAGCGACAAGCTTCCGAGTGCGGCAAGGGTTCAGCCGCTGCAAGGCGCTTGTGCATGCGCAGCAACCTCTCTTCATTTCCGCCCAGCTCATCCGCCAACGTGTCGCCATGGGGCTATTCCTGCACGCGTGTCAAGAGGCTGTGCCGCCAGCCGGAGAGCAGCGATAAGCGGCGCCGACAGACTGCCATCGTGGCGAACGGTGGCGCCCCGACGGTCCTCACAGATTGTTTAGGCGACATGGACGGCATTTAATGCCTTTGTCCCTTGCCGCCGAGTTAGGTAGATTGCCTGCACAAGGTAGTTGCACCAACCGCAACTCATTTTCCCATTTTGCCCTCGCTCACGCTGCCACCTGTGGTGACCCCTTGAGCCTATAAAAGGAGGCCCATGTGCAACGAGAAAGAGTTCGTTCGGCTCGTTAGGATTCGACTCATTCGAGACTACACACACTCAAACTAGGTTTTGTAGCTCTCGTGCTCCCTAGCAAGAACACAATACAATCAACCAAGCAGCAGAGGAGTATTATCTCCGGAGAGCTCCGGTTGGGTAAACTGCTCGTGTGCATCGCCGATCTGCTCTTTGTGCAATCTCCGCCCCCATCGAACCAAAAGGGGCTCGGTCCGCCGATCCCATAGGTGTTCGTGGGTCACGATCAGCTTCCCGACATCTTTGGCGCGCTGTAGGGCTGCGAGGCAGTGTGAACCTGATCCGCGCTCACACGAGCAACATCTTCATCATCTTCATCAACATGCCACCAAGAAGAAGGCTTCGCAGCCACAGAGCCGTCGCGCTAAACCCACCACCACCAAAGCCGACGAGTGGTGGGGAAGACGCTGGCGGAGGAACGGGCGCCGCCGAGGGAGCCCACGATGCTGCCAAGTCCAAGGACAAGGCGGCGCAGACCTCGGCGCCCGGATACGCATCAGCGCCCATCCTGTGGAGGCGCGAGACCGACAGCGCCATGGTGCTCGCAGCGCCATACGCTCGTTGGGCCAAGATCGAGCTGGTGCATCCAGAGACGCCAAGAGCAGCTCAAGGCCCACGGGCTGGTGCGGCGGGCACGGTCGCTGGACGGGATACTGCTCCTTCTAATGTATTTAGAAGTCCGAGCACATCCCGCTCCTCGCACCGTTCGCCATTGCCACCCACCACTCAAGCAGAAGCTTTGGCGTGAGCTCAACTGCTCCTGGATTACCCTCCGACGGCAGACAAGGTCGACGAATGGAGGGCCACCATTCAAAGTCTCATCGGCTTCGCCAACGGCGACGTTCCGCGCAACCAAGCACATCGCTGCCGCGGCGAGACGACAAGGCACGAGCCGGTGGCGATGAGACCTATGGGGGTGCAACCACCATGCACTCTCCATCCCGAAGGCCAAGATCGTCGACTCGTCGGATCCACCTCGACAGCGACTCCACTGCTTCATCGGATCCACGAGCTCGCTATGATCAGCGCCAAGTTCTTCAAGAACGGCAACAAGAAGACGCTCGAACTCGCATCGAGCGCCGAAGAGAAGCGCGGCATCAATCCGACCAGCGCGCTGGGCCCTCTGTTGACGTGCATACGCCAGGGGAACCAGGTGACTTGCCGTACGCGGTAGGTTGCCCTGCGTTCACTCGTGAGCTGCGGCAAGTCCAGTGGCCCGACAAGAAAAATTTCAAGCCAGATGTGCTAGAGAAGTACGATGGCAGGACGCACCCATCGGAGTTCCTCAGTATCTACACCATTGCGGTGCAGGCTGCCGGTGGGCGAGACGACAAGATCCTCGCCAACTACTTCCCGCTGGTGCTCAAGCCCAATGTCAGATCTTGGCTCATGCACTTGCCGGACAGCTCCATATCCTCTTGGGCAGATTTGTGCCATCAGTTTGTCGGCGCCTTCACAGGCGGCCACAAGCCTCATGGCCAGGAAAGCGACCTTCATCTGCTCACCCAAAAGGAAGGAGAGTCCCTGCGCAAGTTCATCCAGAGATTCAGCCGTGTGCACTACAACATCCCAGATGTCCACCCTGTCGCAGTGATCAGTGCGTTTCATCAAAACGTGCGGAACCGCAGGATGAGGGAAGAGATGGCGATGTGCAAAGTCAAGGACGTCAGTGAGCTGTATGCCTTGGCCGACATGTGTGCACGTGCTGAGGAAGGAAGAAGACTCCCAGGAGAGAATGCAGAAGCAGGATCTGACAGTGAGGAGACCGCCCCGGCAAAGAAGAGTCGGAGGCGGAACAATCGAAGGAAGAAGAGCAAAGAGGTACTAGTTGTCGAGCAGTCCGGCAAGGATGGTGCCACCAAGACAGACAAAGTTGGTGGCTCCGGCAAGGAGGTTGCCTCTAGCGCCGACTGCAAGCCTGTGGCGGCCGCCGACAAGCAGGACAGCTCCAACAAGCAGTACTGCAAGATTCACCGCACCAAGGGCCACGACCTCCAGAGCTGCAAGAAGGTCGAGCAGCTTGTTGAACAGCAGAAAGCTGAGTACGAGCGGCGCGATAAGGAGAAGGCCCAGGAAGGTGCTGGGGCAGCTAGCAAAAAGCGACCCGGCCGGGGAGGACGCCGCGGCAAGGAGACAGACCTCCCCGCGGCCGCGACAAGGATGAAGATGAAGACGACGACGGCGAAGACATGATGATGATGAAGTTGATGAGCAGGAGTTTCAGAAAGCCACAGAGGTCCTCTGCGTTGACGGCGGTGCTTCTCTGCATACTTCACACTGCCAACTCAAGCAGTGGATGCGGGAAGTTAATGCAGCGGAACCATCCGTAGAGTCGCGCAAGCCTCTGAAGTGGTCCAGCACGCCCATCATCTTTGATATTGAGGACCACCCTGATCGCATAACTGCGGTCGGGTGCTTGCCGATGTTGGTCTCACCAACTATCCGCAACCTCAAAGTCACTAAGATGTTGGTTGACGGCGGGCCGGCTTGAACCTGATCTCCCACAAGGCTCCGAAGCTTCAGATCCTCGACAATGAGCTCAAGAGACGGCACATTCCAAGGAATTAATCCAGGAAGGAGCAAGTCAAGGAAAGATCACGTTGCGGTAACATTTGGCGTTGAACTAAACTTCAGGATCGAGAGGGTCATGTTCGACGCTGCTGATTTCCCATTGCCTTATAATGGGATACTTGGTCGTCCAAAGACTCGCCAAGTTCATGGCAGCCTCTCATTATGCATACAACTTGCTCAAGATGCCGGCCCGATAAGCGCCATCTCTGGCCCCGGTGACAAGAAGGATGCTCTTATCTGCGCCTAACAAGATCTACCGGGAGGCAGCAGCTGCAACAGATAGCAAATCACTTGCCGCTGAAGCTCTCGGGGAAGAAGAAGACCAAGTCCGCAAGAGCTCGATGCCCACTCGGCAAGCGCACCTCTTCGAGTGCTGCGCCACCGCCGAGGACGCACCATCGAGCTCCACCGCAAGTGTAAGAAGACGATGGCAGCTCCAGAGACCGTGAAGGTGTCCGCTAAGGAGGACGGCACGGTGGTACCTTCCCATCGATTGCCACGCTTGACCCTAAATAGGAAAGCGCCATTGTTGCTCTCTCGGGCGAACGCCGACGTGTTTGCATGGCAACCGTCGACATCCCCGTGTTCCTAGGAAAGTAATTGAGCACCATCTCGCTGTCTCGTCCTCGCGCGCGACCCGCCAAGCGAAAGTTAGGAAGTGCAGTGGAGCGCCAAGAATTCATAGCGTAAGAGATCAAGAAATTGGAAGCAGCAGGTCTTGTCAGAGGAGTGCTCCATCCTACGTGGTTGGCCAATCCTGTAGTTGTACGCAAAGCAAATGGGAAATGGAGACTTTGTATCGACTTCACAGATGTTAATAAAGCCTGTCCCAAAGACCCATTTCCCTTGCCGCGTATCGACCAGATTGTTGACTCCACGGCTGGATGTGATTTGCTCTCGTTTCTTGATGCATACTCAGGATATCATCAGATCTTCATGGCAGAAGAGGATGAGGAGAAACCCGCATTCATTACCCCATGTGGCACATACTGTTTTGTACGGATGCCTTTCGAATTAAAGAATGTTGGTTCAACATTTGCAAGAGTAGTCCATCACACTTTTGAGCCGCAAATACACAGAAATGTGGAAGCCTACCTGGATGACATAGTGGTCAAAAGCAAGGATAGGGCAACTCTGGTTCAAGATTTAGATGAGACCTTTGCAAATCTGCGCAAGATCAACCTCAAGCTCAACCCCAAGAAGTGCGTGTTCGGAGTCCCTTCCGGCAAGCTTCTCGGGTTCTTCGTGTCTCAGAGGGGAATTGAAGCCAATCCCGACAAGATCAAGGCCATTGAGCAGATTGAAGCACCAAAGCGCCAAGGATGTACGAAGACTTGCCGGTTGCGTGGCTGCTCTCAAAGAGGTTTATCTCTAGGTCTGCTGAGCGCCTACTGCCATTTTTCAAGATTTTGAAAAAGGCAGGTCCAATGAAATGGACTCCCGAAGTGGAGGCTGCGCTGCAGGACTTAAAGAGGTACCTGTCCTCCACTCCAATACTTGTCGCACCTAGGCCACAAGAGAAATTGCTGCTATATTTAGCGGCAACCAATCAAGTGGTTAGTGCTGCGTTAGTAGCGGAGAGGGAGGCAGATGAGGAGCCGGCAACCAAGGCAGATGCATCCAGCGACAAGCAGGGGGCTTCACCGACAAGCTCTAGTCCCGACAAGGACGGATCTGCGCAGGATTGCGAGAAGATGCAGAAAAGGATGGTGCAGCGCCCAGTCTACTTTGTCAGTTCCCTTCTGCAGGGGGCTAGGTCAAGGTACTCTGGTGTGTAGAAGTTGCTTTTCGGCCTCCTCATGGCCTCGAGAAAGCTGCGCCATTACTTCCGAGCACATGAGATCACAGTTGTCACTCGCTTTCCGCTGAAGAGGATATTGCAAAATCCAGAAGCAATAGGCAGGATTGTCAAGTGGGCACTGGAACTGTCAAGCTTTGGCCTCAAGTTTGAAAGCACTTCAACTATCCAAAGCAGAGCACTGGCAGAGTTCATAGGAGAATGGACGCCAACGCAAGATGAAGAAATTCCAGAGACGAGCATCCCCGTCAAGGAGGCAAGTAGAGAGTGGCTGATGTACTTTGATGGTGCCTTCTCGCTGCAAAGCGCCGGTGCTTGGCAGGTTGCTTATCGCACCCACCGGAGAGCACCTCAAGTACATAGTCCAAATGCACTTTCCCAAGGAGCAAGCAACAAATAATACTGCAGAGTATGAAGGTTTGCTTGCCGGTCTCGTAATTGCAGAGACCTTGGGATCAAGAAGCTCATTGTCGGGGTGACTCGCAACTTGTCGTCCGCCAAGTAAACAAAGATTATCGAGTCCGCTGATGGAAGCCTACGTTGATGAAGTGAGAAAGCTAGAAGAACATTTGACGGCCTACAAATGGAACATGTTCCAAGAGCTCGAGAATGATATTGCCGACAACTGTCAAAGTGCGCCAGACTCAAGTTACTGTGGAACCAGGAATTTTGTGCTCAAGCTGACTCAACCGATCGTAACGCCATCAATCGGATGTAACAAGAAGAGGAAGTTGATTTGGTGACTATTTCCGCCGAAGCTTCCCGAAGCCGCCGCCAAGGTCCCCAAGTTCAACACCAAAATGCCGAGGAGCAGTCTGCTCCGACAAGCCCTAGGGTTTGCTTCTGAAGCGCACGCCCCGACAAGTTTTGTTCCGCAAGCTTGTCGGGATCATCAAGCTCCGGCCGAGCCGCAGGTTCTTGCCGAGAAGCTGATGTTCCCGCAGCAGCAGATGTGCCTTTAGTCCTTGTTGTCGAGCCGCAAGCTCCAAAGATGGGCGCAGCAGATCGTCCATTTCCTTCAGACAGAGAACTTCCCAAGAGCAAGAAGAAGCAGTAAAGAGTAGCCCGGCAGTCAAGTATGTACCAGTTTGTCGATAGCATTCTGCATGTAAGAAGACTCAACAAAGGTGAAATTGAAGTGTATTCATCGGGAAGATGGATGTAAGCTGTTGGCGAGATACACGGAGGCATATGTGGTCACCACATTGGCGCGAGAGCACTTGCCGCAAAGCTTTCCGCAAGGTTTCTTCCGCCGACAGCCTCCGTGATGCAACTCGCACAAGTAACCAAGTGTGAAGCGTGCAGGCCCATTCCAAGCAGATACACCAACCAGATCAAGCTCTCCAGACAATCCCTTTATCCCGCCATTTTCGGTCCGGGGCTCGACATCCTCGGCCCCTTCCTCGAAGCTGTCGGGGCTTTGAGTACTTGTACGCCGAATCGACAAGTTCACAAAGTGGCCGGAAGTGGAAGCAGTGAGGAAGGTGACAAAGACAACAAGAATAAGTTCTTCAAGTCAATTGTTTGCCGTTTTGGGATTCCTAACCGGATCATCACCGACAACGGCACACAGTTCACGAGCCGCACATTCATGCAGTACATCCAAGATCTTGGCGCCAAGGTCTGCTTCGCTTCTGTTTCTCACCCAAGAAGCAACAGTCAAGCGGAGAGGGCAAATGCTGAAGTGCTGCGAGGGCTCAAGACCAGAACTTTCGACAGGCTGCACAAGTGCGGAAGAAACTGGATTGAGGAGCTGCCGGTGGTTCTTTGGTCGATCAGGACGACACCAAATCGAGCCACTGGCCAGACACCTTTCGCTCTAGTCTATGGAGCAGAGGCAGTTCTCCCCACGGAACTCGTATACGGGTCACCTCAAGTACTCGCTTATGATGAGCTTGAGCAAGAGCAGCTGTGACAAGATGACGCGCTGCTCCTTGAGGAGGACCGTCTTCAGTTCTGCTTGACGAGCTGCTCGTTATCAAGCAAGCTTTGCGCCGCTACCATAGCCGCAGTTAGTGCCGAAGTTTCGAGGAAGGCGACCTTGTTCTTCGCTGCTCAGTCCGCCAAGAATTCCAACAAGTTGACGCTAAAGTGGAAGGCCCTTATCGGGTGAAACGAGTCACTAGGCCTGGCGTTGTTCGCTTTGAGATCAAGATGGCATGCCCGTGAGCAACTCCTCGAACATAGAGCATCTTCGTAAGTTTTACCATATGCTGTTGTCGAACCTGCTCCAAGCAACCACCCTTTGTACAAGTCTTGCCGATGATGCATGTAATCCTTTGTACAAAGCCGGGCGCAGACCCTGCATCAAGAAGCTCATGTGTTGCGCGCAACTTGTCAAATTTCATGCTTTCATAACCAATTTGCATGTGTTATCCGACATTTTGTGCAGATCCACACCCGTAAGCAATAACGAGCCACAAGGCTCCATAACTTTATTTTCTTCTTTCTTCTCAAAGAAAGGAAGGTTCCTCGCACAAGTTAACCAGGGGGGAAGGAGAAGATAATGGTATGGGCCGCCAAGCGTCGCTCGAGGAAGTTTCGCCTTACCGGGAAGCAAACGACAGAAAAGCTAAGTTGTTAAGTTTAAGCAATCAGCTTTTAAATTTTTAAGTTATCTCCCTCGAACGACAGTACTTTGTATGGAAAACCTGTGCGCGGAGGAACCAACTCATAGCTAGTTTGCGCCCTTACTTTGTTTCGAGTCCGCTCAACAACTTAAGTGAGCTGCAACTAGTTGCGACAAGGTTGCTTGTCGGAGGCGGCACCGCCAGCAGGCTGCTGATGTTCCGCACTCAGCGCTCGCGGCAAAGGTGCCCATGCCGACAAGTTCCCTAAAAGCGTAGGGCACAAACATACAAAGGAAGGAATCAAGTAAAGGAAATAACATTGCAATCATTGCCTAAGATAGAGTTGTATTACAAAAATAACTTGTCGCAGATCTAATAGATTGTTCTCCTAAACATGATCTGCAGCGACAAGGGAAAGATAAAACAGGCAGCCTAGTCTACGCGGTCGCCATCGACCCTCTTGACCCCGCTCACCCTGTCCACAATGGGTGCGACAAGGGCCGTGAGCGCTTCAACATCAGCGGTCGGCGGCAAGGACTTGAGGACGTTGGCGAAGCTGACGCCTGGATTGCGGAAGGCCACCTTCATCAGCACCTTCTGGAGAGCCCCTGCGCAGATTTGACGCGATTCGTTGGCCAGCTTCTTTGGGATCTCCTCCCGGAGCCGCTGGAGAGCCGTCACCATGCCCTTGAGGAACAGGCTGAGCTTGGCGCTGGGTTGAAGGCGCTCGTCGGTGGAATACCCGAGATCCACCATCCCCAGCTCCATCAGCTCCTTGTCGATGGCGGCGGCAATATCTACAAGACCCTCCGTCCAGTGCATCACGTTCTCTCTGAAGGTATCCTGGGCAGTCATGGCATTCGCCAGCAGCTCCTCATTGGCCTTGACCTTCTCCAACAAACCCACCTCCCGCTCCTTGGCACCATTCAGCGTCTCCGTCAAGGTGGTCAGCTTCAGCTCAAGATCGGCCTTGGAGTCCTTGGCGGCATCAACCTCTTTGATCCTCTCAGCCAGGCGGCCCTACAACTCGCCAAGAGTGTAGGCGTCCTTCTCGCCAAGGCTTCAGCGGCGTGGCGACCTCCTCGCCGCTCTTCCGAGGGTGGCCTCCAGCTGCGCCACACTGCCTCCAACTCCTTCTTGGCGGCCTCGGCAGCTGCGGGCGGCGTCTTTTGCTTCCTTGAGAGCTCCGCCAATTGATTGCTCGCTGCAAGATCTTCCTCATAGCTGCCGAGGTTGATCTTCCGCTGCGCCACCACCTTCTGCGCAGACAGCTTCTCGGCCGCAAGCAGCCGCTGCTCCTCGACCTCAGCCTTCTCTGAATGAAGGCTGTGCGCCTCAAAGTCGCCCCGCTCTTCCGCCACGCCCGGAGAGCTTCCTGGTTGGCGCCGAGCTCTTCTGCGCTTTCTCCATGTTCGCCCGCCCTCGCGACAAGTGCTTCCCGAGACTCCAGCTTGGCTTGCCGGGCGCGGTAGAGCGACAACAGCTTCTTCAAGAGCTGCTCCTCCTCAGACTTCGCCCGCTGCTGCTTGGCGCGTCAACCAGCGACAGCCAGCGGAGGCGAGCAGCTCTTCGTCAAAGGTCTCCCCTTCGACCGCGCCGGAGCTCGACGCCTGTGGAGCTTGATGAAGACGCCGTCGCCGGCCTTCAGATAGGCGCTGGCTGGGGCTCTCGAGCTCGACGCTGCATCGGTGGCGGAGGGATCGGCGGTCGGCGTAGCGCTGGCGCGCCTGCGGCCTCGTGGTCGCCAAGATGATCACTGCATTCTCCCGGCCTCTGCGGCAGCAGCCTTGGCGGCCTCGCCCGGCGGACCCATCGGCGCCAGCCTCTTCCTCCATGTTGGCGGCGTTGCCATTGTTGCCGCGGCGTCCTCCTCGCCGGCAACCTCAGTCTCCATCGGCTCTCCGGCAGATGGATCTGACGATCAGAAAAAGAAAGAACAGTTAGGCAAATGTTCGAGAAGAAGAACAGAAGAAAAAAGAACCCAAGGGAAATTGTCACGCAAAAGGGTTACCTGCGATGGGATCTGTGGCCGCGGTCTCCACCACCGGAGGATTGCCAGCGCTTCCCCTTGTCGGAGAAGCCTCCCTTGCCGGAGAGCGCCCTTGCCGGAGAATTCTCCTTGGCGCGAAGTTGAAGCGAGACGGAATTTGGGAGCGACTTCCGGCCCTCCCGATGAGGCTGCTCGCTCCTACACAAATCAACAAGTCAGATATCAAGAAGAAGGAGCACCCATGCACACCTAACCGTAAGAAATAAACCAAATACTTACGCTGGGGCCTGTCTGGGGCTGCTCGAGAAGGGTTGCGGATCCGCAGGGGTCTCGACGCGCCTCCTGTCGCCATGGCGGGATCGCCTTCGATGACAACCACCGTGTCTTGGTTTCTTCGACGCTCTCGAGCCAGCGCCCTGAAAAAGCAAAGAGTTCGTAATGAAGCAAATCGAGACAAGACAAAGCAGCAAAGTGAAGAATTACAAGTAACAGCGACAAGATCTTACTCTTCTTCTTCCTGAGCTGAGAGAGGAGGAGTCGAATTCCGCTCCGCCCGGTCTGATTTAACGGGAAGAGTAGGCTCCCTCGGACGCTTGGCGGGTGCGGGAGCCGTGGTCCCGAAGGCCCGCTCTAGTTCTTTGTGGCGGCGTGAGGCGCCCAGGCAATGAGCTTGCCGCGGTGGAGCTGCCGCCAGCGAGACGACTGATGGCCCGCCCGCCGCCCGCCACTTCCCGGTCTTATGGAGGCGCCTTCTTGGCGGGCCGCTGGCTCCTCCCGCGCAAGCTACCAAGGTGGAGAGGAGGCGCCCCGGCAGGCTCGCTCGGCTCAGCTTCAGCTCGGCCTGCTCCTCCGCCGGCAAGCTCCTCTCGGTCGGCAAGGCTTGCCGCCTCGCTGCCTCGCCTCCTCCACGGTGAACCCGACCACCAGCGGCAGAAGCTGCCGCCGCCTCCAGCCTGGTGGTGGCGCGCTGCAGCTCGGCGTCGGTGGTGTCGCGGTGAGCCACTTCGCTTTCGTCGGCGCGGATCGGCACTTCTTCCAAGCTGTCGAAGAACTGCTGCACGACGTCGTCGGCGGGCTCTTGCCAAGTTGGAACGATCCCATGAGAATCGCACAACGGCATCATCGCGCCGGATGCGGTCAAGCAAGAGTTGTTGCACAAAGGAACGACCCCTCGCAACATGAACCACTCGGGGTGATCTGGTCGTGCTTGAACAGCTCCAAAGAGCATCGCATCCAGCTCCAAGACGTTGAAATTCCAGTTGAGGCCCGGCGCAGCCTCATGATGTCCGCCGCGTTTTTGAACTCCCAAGCAGGCCTCCTCCTCTCGCGAGGGCGCAATGCGGCGAAGAAAATCCGCGCCAACAGCGCCTACAAGTGAGTCCGGCATGCCCGAGGCGCAAGATCCGGTCACGGCAATCTTCAACCTAGCATCCTCCGCGCCAAGTTGCTCCAATCGTTGCGCAAGACTATGGGATTTTGGCGGCTGGGCGGTGAAGGGCTGCGGTTCTCCTCGATGATCCAACACCAATCGGCTCTCCACTCCTCCCACTTGCTGCAGAGCTCTCCTTCCAGATATGCTTCTTTCTTGCCGATCCCGGAGATCCAAGCAATCCCTCCGCAAGCGGCTCTCCTCTCTCAATGCGGGCATGAAGAAGTGGCGAAGAGGGCTACGTTTGGGTGGACTCCGACAAAGTTTTCGCAAAGGTGTGTGAAAACTGCCATGGTCAGGACAGCGTTGGGGGTGAAATCAAGGAGGCGGAGACCGTAGGTGTTCATAATGTCGCAAAAGAATTCGGAAAAGGGCGGGCAGATCCCGCAGTAGAAGAAGAGCGCGAAGAAGGGATACCCGACAGAAACCTTCTGGGATGCGGCGGCGGAGATCACCCTCGTGCGCGGATGCGCCCGCGTTTCCGTCGACCAGAAGAGGTAGTAGCCCTTCCTCAGCTCCTTTGCGTCGAGCTGGGGGTCGAAGGTGGCCCGCTCCTTTCACAGCGCCGCGAGCCGCTGCGCCTCGGCCGACTTCACGCCCTTCCCTTTGTCGGCTTTCGGAGCCATGGCGGGGGTGGTGGAGAAGGCTGACGACGTTGATGGCGCCGGTGGCAATGGGGGGCGGAGCGTCGCTCTCTTCGGACCAGAGGAGAAAGGAGGGAGCGACGGTGGTTTTTGAGATGGGACAGCAATGGCAAGGTGGGCGACCTGCCCCTGATTCCCCTGTTTATAAGGAGGGAGAGGGGGCGGACGTTCCGCTCTTCCAATTAAAGAAAGCCCCCACGATCTCTCCCACGACGCCACGCTCGCGCAGGCTGTTCGTGGGGACGTGGTGGGTCCGGGGCAGTAACGGCGTGATCTAGGCCGCGCGTGTCTGCAGACTGCTTTTTGGCCTGGCCCAATAGCGCTCGGCACCGTGTGTGGCCCAGGCCCGGGGGCTCCTGTCGGTGTACTAGAGTAGGGGTACCCTAGTATCCCGAACTCGTGCACGGGCAGTTGCAGCACCCCGCGGCAAGGCTTGCCTAGTGACCGCCAAGGTCCTCCGCGGTTCCTTTGGAGCCATTCAAGAACAAAGTATTCAAGGCCCCGGCAAGAGGAGCTTGCCGGGAAGGCCACTCAAGGCACGAAGGAAACAAGACCCCGGCAAGAGGAGCTTGCCGGGAAGGCTTGGTGAGCGACAAGCTTCCGAGTGCGGCAAGGGTTCAGCCGCGGCAAGGCGCTTGCCGCGGCAGGCAACCTCTCTTCATCTCCGCTCCAGCTCATCCGCCAACGTGTCGCCATGGGGCTATTCCAGGCACGCGTGTCAAGAGGCTGTGCCGCCAGCGGAGAGCAGCGATAAGCGGCGCTGACAGGACTGCCATCATGGCGAACGGTGGCGCTCCTGACGGTCCCTGTTGCACTGTTTAGGCGACATGGACGGGCATTTAATGCCTTTGTCCCTTGCCGTCAGAGTTAGGTAGATTGCACTGTACAAGGTAGTTGCACCAACCGCAACTCATTTTCCCATTTTTGCCCTCGTCTACGTTGCCACCTGTGGTGACCCCTTGAGCCTATAAAAGGAGGCCCATGTGCAACGTAGAAAGGGTTCGGTTCGGCTCAGTTAGGATTCGACTCATTCGAGACTACACACACTCAAGCTAGGTTTTGTAGCTCTCTGTGCTCCCTAGCAAGAACACAATACAATCAACCAAGCAACAGTAGGAGTATTATCTCTCCGGAGAGCTCCGAAGCTGGGTAAACTGCTCGTGTGCATCGCCTCGATCTACTCTTTGTGCAATCTCCGGCCCCCACCGAACCAAAAGGGGCTCGGTCCACCGATCCCATAGGTGTTCGTGGGTCACGATCAGCTTCCCCGACAGAAAGGCTTTGATGGGCCTGAGGAGACATGAAGACTAGAGGCGGCTTAAGAGGCGGGCCTATTGGAGGCCCAAGACCTGGAGGTGTGAGCCACCCCATGATGACTTGCTTAATAAGGCAAGGTGATTTAGAAACCGAGTTGGTCACGTTGTGTGATCTGGCTTGGACTCTTGAAAGCCACGGGCCTCGATCTGTGTATATAAAGGCGAGACCCAGCGGCGAGTTAACTTAAGAAACAATTGATCGAAAGCTAGGTCAAGCGATTCCTCTCCCTTGTAATCGATACTCAATCAATACAATACAAAGCAGGACGTAGGCTTTTACCTCGTTCTGAGGTGTCGAACCTGGGTAAACCTTGTGTCTTTCGTCTTGCTCAACCCCTTTAGGCTAACCTAGGTTGTGATGGCTCCACACCTAATTACTTTCACAATGGCATGTGTCGTGACAAAACCACGACAGTAAGTTAACGGACTCCGAAAAATAAAAAAAATTTGTTAGTTCTCTAATATTACAAAAATTAGGAAAATAATAAAAAACTAGGAAGGCAACCCTGGTGGGAAGAAGACACCAGGGCCGCCTCGAGCTCCTCCAAGGACAAGTTATTCGAGAGGGTAATCAACCCCTACTTGTCCGAGGTGTTGAAGCACCCTCAAACCATCGAGACGCGTGAGGGGGTGCTCCACATCCGGGATGTTCGGGTACCCAAGGGGAAGGGGACCATGGAGGCTAGGCTCGAAATCATGGAGCAAGAGGTCTTCAAGTGCAAGGGGTTAATGGAGCACAGACTCAATGCCAATCACATCTTGATTACGGATCTTACCTGTGATCTCAAGGCGGATGGCCGGCCCATGAAGGATGTCGTCTTCTCCCTCACCGAGCAAACTAAATTTCTGCAAAGCCAGACATATGATCTCCAAAACCAAGTCTTTGAATATGAGGCAAGGTTTAAAGTTATGAGTTTGGTTGTCAGTAGCAGGACTCACGAGACTCATTCTTCGTCTTATGACGGTGAGCCACTACCATGGAAACCAGAGGATATACTCGCTACTACCTCATCACCACCACCTTCTTCTTCTTTACCACCAAAGGAGACTTGAGTTCATGCTATGGGCACTTCCCTTGGCTTGTGCCAAGCATGGGGGAGGTGCCCCTGTATCGTATCACCACCACTATCTTTGCTTTTATTTATCTTAGTTCAACCTTTAGTTATCTTCTGAATTAGTTGAATAGAATTTAGTTTGATCTTTCTTTGAGTGTTTTCTTAGTAATCTATCTTTGTAATCGTGTGCGAGATATATAATAAAGTTTAGTCTAAGATTTGCTTTCTTTACTTTTATGTTTCAATAAAAAGAAAGGAAAAAGATCATATGCTAATCTTATGGTAAGTAATGACATCACATAAGGAAAGTATAAGTGGTAAAATTTATTGGAGATTGACAAACATAGCATTGATCAATGATGCAATTCATGAAATAATTAATGAGGGAAGAGAAGATTCACATGCAAATACACTATCTTGGACATGTTTTATGATTGTGAGCCCCCATCAAAATATTATATGCCAAAATTGTTGACGTTGGACAAGGAAGACAACATGATGATTTATGTTTGTTCATATTCACATAGAAGTTATATTATCATAGATCCTTTAACATGTGGTGCTTGCTCAATATCTTTTCTAGCCAAAAATTCCGAACTAAGTAGAGATACCACTTGTGCATCCAAAAACCCTTAAACCCAAATCTTGTTTTGAGAGTCCACCATACCTACCTATGGTTTGAGTAAGACCCTTCAAGTAAGATGTCATCGGTGCAAAAAGGCAATAAAAATTGCTTCTAAATGTGTTAGATTATTTAGTGTAAGAGAAAATTGAGCGTTGTACGAACTTGTGATTGTAGAATAATAAAAGCGACAGACTGCATAATAAAGGTTGCTATCATAAGGGGCAATATAACGTGACGTTCTTTTGCACTAAGATATTGAGCATACAACCAAAAAGCGCATGGCAACCTCTGCTTCCCTCTGCGAAGGGCCTATCTTTTACTTTTATGTCTTTACTTTTATGCAAGAGTCGAAGTATTCTTCCCTATTCCTTTGTTTTATTTTCTCTTTTTGCAAGCATCATGTGGTGAGGAAAGATCTAGGCACATATATCCTGTTGGATATGGGTGAGCATGAGTTATTATTGTTGACATCACCCTTGAGGTGAATACGTTGGGAGGCGAAACTATAAGCCCCTATCTTTCTATGTGTCCGGTTGAAACTTTTTGCTCATGTGTATGCGGTGAGTGTTAGCAATCATAGAAGACTATATTATGGTTGAGTATGTGGACTTGACAAAAGGCTCCAATACGTGAGCCTTTACTGAAAAGATGATTAGTTGTAGTTGCAAAGCTCACTGAGAACATAGTTTGTTGGTTTTGAATAGACTTTATGCTTTATACTTCGATGTTGTGATGAATTTTTACTTGTTCAAGAGAAGTTATATGATGAAAGTTCCATGATAAAGCTTTATGTTAAAGTTTGTTGCTGTTATAATAATATGCATGATGCTTCTATGTGCATATTTTGTTTTTATTGACACCTCTCTCTCTCTAAGCATGTGGACATGTTTTTCGATTTCGGTTTTTGCTTGAGGACAAGAGAGGTCTAGGCTTGGGGGAGTTGATATGTCCATTTTGCATCATGTTTTCCTACTATTATTTATAATGCTTTTATGCATAATAATGCTTCATGGAGTAATTCTACTTTCTTTTCTCTCATGATATGCAAGTTTTGCACAAAGAGGGAGAATGTCGGCAACTGGAATTCTGGACCTCAAAAGGCTACATCAGAGTTACCTATTCTACACATCTCCAAATGAGCTGAAAATTTAAGGAGAATTGTTTTGGAATATATGAGGAATATTGGAGCAAATAACTACCAGAGGGGGCCCACTAGGTGGGCACAATCCACCTGGGCGCGCCAGGGAACCCAGGCGGGCCCTGGTGAGTTATGCCCTCCTCGGTCCGCCTCCAGTGCCCCTCTTCTTGTATATAAGTCATTTTGACCTAGAAAAAAAATAAGGGGAGGACTTTCGGGATGAAGCACCGCCGTCTCGAGGAAGAACTTGGCGGGAGCACTTTTTCCCTCGGGCGGAGCGATTCCGCCAGGGGAACTTTTCTCCGGGGATCATCGCCATCGTCATCACCAACAACTTTCCCATCTTTGGGAGGGCAATCTCCATCAACATCTTCAACAACACCATCTCCTCCCAAACCCTAGTTCATCTCTTGTGTTCAATCTTTGTACCGGAACCTTAGATTGGTGCTTGTGGGTGACTGGTAGTGTTGATTTCGTCTTGTAGTTGATTACTATATGGTTTATTTGGTGGAAGATTATATGGTCAGATCCATTATGCTATTTAATACCCTCTGATCTTTAGCATGATTATCATTTGTGAGTAGTTCTTTTGTTTTTGAGTTCACGGGAGAAGTCTTGTTGCAAGTAATCATGTGAACTTGATATGTGTTCGATATTTTGATGATATGTATGTTGTGATTCCCTTAGTGGTGTTATGTGAACGTCGACTACATGACACTTCACCATTTTTGGGCCTAAGGGAATTCATTGTGGAGTAGTTATTAGATGACGGGTTGCTAGAGTGACAGAAGCTTAAAACCTAGTTTATGCGCTACTTCGTAAGGGACCGATTTGGATCCAAAAGTTTAATGCTATGGTTAAATTTATCTTAATACTTTTCTCATAGTTGCAGATGCTTGCGAGGGGGTTAATCATATGTAGGAGGTTTGTTCAAGTAAGAATAGCACCTAAGCACTAGTCCACCCACATATCAAATTATCAAAGTAGCAAACACAAATCAAACCAACATGATGAAAGTGACTAGATGAAATTCCCGTGTACCCTCAAGAATGCTTTGCTTATTGTAAGACACCGTTTTGGCCTGTCCTTTTCCACAAAAGGATTGGGCTACCTTGCTGCACTTTATTTACCGTTGCCATTATTTGCTCGTCACAAACTATCTTGCTATCAAACTACTCATTACTCATAAATTTTGGTGCTTGCAGAGATTACCTTGTTGAAAAGCACTTGTCATTTCCTTTTGCTCCTCGTTGGGTTTGACACTCTTACTTATCTAAAAGACTACGATTGATCCCCTATACTTGTGGGTCATCAAGCTTTATCTACCTCAATACCTGTCGTGGTTTTGTCATGGTGGATATCCTAGTGAAAGAACTTAGGTGTGGAGCCATCACAACGTGGGTTAGCTCGAAGGGGTTGAACGGGACAAAGGACTCAAAGGATCTACCTAGGTTCGGCCCCTCATAACAAGGTAAAAGCCTACATCCTGCTTCTAGTTATATTGCTTCAGTTTCGATTACAAGGGAGCAAATACGCTTGACCTAGATATCGATCAGTTGTTTCTTTGGTTAACCCGCCGCCGGGTCTCGCCTTTATATACACAAGTCGAGGTCTGGCGGCTTACAAGAGTCTGAGCCGGATCACACATTGTGACCAGATCGGTTTCCAAATCTCCTTGCCTTACTAAGCAAGTCATCATCGGGCGGCTCACACCTTTGGGTCTTGAGTCACTTCCAGGTCTTGGGCCCCCAATAAGCCTGCTTATGAACCGCCACTTTCATGTCTTGTCTTCTTGGGCTTGCTTGGGCCCTTCGCTATAACTCGCCAACTATGTAACACGGACCCGTATGGGCGGGTCACACCGTGGGGTTATATCCCCAACAATACCTCTTTCGGAGATTTTATGACCTAAGACAATACCTTCATTCACCATATAGTGGCACTTCTCCCAATTCAAGACAAGACTAGATTCTTCACATCTCTGCAAAACTTGATCAAGCTTACTTAAGTAGCCATCAAAAGAAGTCCCGTAAACAGAGAAATCATCCATGAAAACCTCAACAATCTTTTCAAAAAAAATTAGAGAATACATCAGTCATACATCTTTGAAAGGTAGCAGGTGCATTACATAAACCAAAAGGCATGCGTCTATAAGCATATGTTCCAAAAGGGCAAGTAAAAGTAGTTTTCTCCTGATATTTCGGAGATACAAGTATTTGAGAAAAACCAGAATATCCATAAAGAAAGCAAAAATGAGTGTGCTTAGATAGTCTTTCTAACATTTGATCTATAAAAGGCATGGGGTAATGATCTTTTCTAGTAGCTTTGTTTAATTTCCTAAAATCAATTACCATCCTATAACCAGTTACAATTCTTTGTGGAATGAGATCATTCTTATCATTAGGAACAACATTAGTACCTCCTTTCTTAGGAACACAATGAACGGGACTTACCCATTGTCGGTGTCAAAACCGGCGGATCTCGGGTAGGGGGTCACGAACTGTGCGTCTAGGCGGATGGTAATAGGAGACAAGGGACACGATGTTTTTACCCAGGTTCGGGCCCTCTCGATGGAGGTAAAACCCTACTCCTGCTTGATTAATATTGATGATATGGGTAGTACAAGAGTAGGTCTACGACGAGATCAGAGAGGTTAAACCCTAGAAGCTAGCCTATGGTATGATTGTTCTTGTCCTATGGACTAAACCCTCCGGTATATATAGACATCGAAGAGGGCTAGGGTTACACAGAGTCGGTTATAATGGGAGGAGATCTACATATCCGTATTGCCAAGCTTGCCTTCCACGCCAAGGAAAGTCCCATCCGGACACGGGACGAAGTCTTCAATCTTATATCTTCATAGTCCAAGAGTCCGGCCAAAGGTTATAGTCCGGCTATCTGGACACCCCTAATCCAGGACTCCCTCAGTAGCCCCCGAACCAGGCTTCAATGACAATGAGTCCGGCGCGCAGATTGTCTTCAGCATTGCAAGGCGGGTTCTCCTCCAAATTTTGTGTACCTGTTAAATAGTGTCCGGCTTCTCGTGAATGTTTGCGCTCCTGGGCTTCCGCGCCCAATAGTAGCCACTTTCCACGCGTCAAGCGAATGTGAAGAGCCAGGGTGTTTTTACATTTACCCCCTAGCTATGTGAATGAGCTGCCTACTAAAGACACGAGGATTAAGATCCAAATCACTCCATCCTCCCTTAGCGAGCATTCATCGGAGCGCATCCGACAGAGATTCATTCCACAATGGCCGATCGACGCAGCTCCTCCTCTCGCCCCCCCTCCCCCCAGCGCAAGCCTAGAGATTGGGAGAGATGTTCCGTCCCGCACAACAAACTAGTGACACTTCAGACCAAGGGATTTCTTCCCCCAGCATACATGGTCCCGGTTCGAGCCGGGCTCGCCACCTATAATGGCGAAGAGCAAGCGGAGAGCCTTCCCAATCCCTCCAAAGGAGAGCTGGTATGCCTTGTCCCTCATCTGATAAGAGGGCTCGGATTTCCAATTCATCCGTTTCTCCAGGGGCTCCTGGAGTTCTATGGCCTCCAGTTGCACAGCCTTACACCTGCCTCCATACTGCATATTGCGGGCTTCGTAGCCCTTTGCGAGCTGTTTTTGGGCTGCGAGGCTCATTTCGCGCTGTGGAAGAAGCTGTTCTGCCTTGTGCCCCGTTCTCAGAAGAGGTCAATATATCAAGTTGGCGGAGTCGAAGTATGGCGCATTGCCGGGACCGGATATTTATCCGGAACCCCAAAGAAGGCGTCCGAAGACTGGCCTTCAGAATGGTTTATATAGAAGACGTCCCCCTCCGGATCCTATTCGGATCATCCTCCCTGAGTTCGAAAATGCTCCTTTGAAGAAGCGCCTGAGCTGGCGTCCACGGAGCCCCCAGGAGGAAGATGACAGGGACGTTCTTTACCTGATGAGCCGTATAAGGTCGCTAGCTCAATCCGGATTGACCATGATCGAGGTCATGGCCATATGCATTATGCGGGGGGTGCAGCCGCTTCAGTATAGAGGCCACCCCATGTGGGATTTCAACGGGGAGGATGACGCCACCCGCTGCGGTCGTAAGGGGCCAGAATCGGTTGTTGCTCTATTAAAGATCTTGTCCACTTTGTACAAGGGAGAAGAGGAGGAGTTCCTCCGCATCAATCCACAGGGCGGATTTTCTATGTACAATCCTCCAAGCTGGGTAAGCCGACACTTTTTCTTGCCCATCCGCCCTATATTCCCATAGTTAAGTATTCTATCTTGCGATTTCAACGCAGGAGCTACGCAAGGCAGTAAGGGAGATAAACAACCCTCCTCCACAACCCGAGGATCCAGAACGGTCCCTCGACCCGGCCTCCCAAGAGGATCCGGACACATCTGTGGAGCTGATCGATGGGGTATTTTACCAATTGGGCAATGACAATGCCTTGGTGGCCATTACGGCCGATTATCATAGGCTACTTCCAGCCTCGCAGGTAACTGAGACCAAAGTCCCAGCACTTCAAAAAGGATCTGTCCTTGCATATTCTTCATTATCGTATACTAACGGTGTTTTGCAGGGGAGGCCCTCGAGGCGGAATACCGAGCCTGCGGCGACTAGCCAACAAGGGGCCGCGAAGCCACGCAGGCTGAAAAGACACGCAGTCCGGATTGAGACACCGGTGCAGTGGTATGGCGCGCCGTCTTATTCCAAGATATTATTCTCAGAGGCATACTAACGCCCGTACCTTCTTTAGGAAAAGGAGCGCTCGCCAGACTATATCCGGAGAGGTTGCCAATCGTGCCTCCACCAGCCAGGCTCCAAGGCCGGATCCAGAAGCGGAGGCGAATACGAGGCGCGCGTCGGACGCTCCTCCGATAGAGGATGCGGACAGACTGTCTGCCACCAATTCCGAGGTGGAGAGTGCCATGAACCACAGGCGTCGCCGGACAGTTCTTCGTGACGCTTGTTTCTCCCAAGAGGCATTGGATGCCTTCAACTCGGGAGATGCGTACCTCCGTGCTGTTCAAAATGGTCTAGCCAGAGCCACGGAGCAGTATGTAAAGGACATACGGGTGAGAAAATTTGGTGATTAGATATACCAGTAGCCCCTGAGACTTGAAACAGTTAGAATAACTGATTTAAGGATCATTTGTTATGCAGGTTCTTACAGAAAAGAATACCCAACTGTCCCATGAGCTGGAAGACTGCAAAGCCCAACTTCAGGCCGCACTAGCCGCAGCAGGGGAGCCCAAGGAGACCCCGTCTGGTACTATATGCTTCAAATGATAAGTATCATGTAAAGTGCGGCGTATATGCAAATCTGACAATAAAATTGCAGATGGTGCCGGAGTAAATCTGGATAAGCAACAACTCCTATGCCAGCTAAAGGCTGGTGAGAGCGTGCTTACAAAGGTGAGGCAGGAGAAGAATGATCTCCTAGATGCCAACACCCAACTGGGCGTGGAACTAAAGGATGTTCGTGCCCAACTGTCGGACTCCGCCAAGGAGAATCGGCGGCTTCGACGCGGCATTTTTAGTAAGTGCTTGAACGAACTTCGAAAAAGAGTTTGGCGAGGAAGTCGACTGACAGAGTTATGTATGTAGGTATGCTCATATGTCGTCCTGCAGAGGAAATGCCCGGTTCTACAGGTGACCTTCTTCCCGAGCTCTCACAACTGCACGAACGAGTTTGGCAAGTGATGCAAGGCGTCACCCAGGCCTTGTGGCCATCCGTCTCCGTGCCCGAAGGCCTTGGAGAGCTTGCGGAGAAGCTGAAGGGAGCGTGGCGGCGCTTCCGATTATGGAAGATATCGGCCTGCCGTCAAGGTGCTAGGGAAGCCTGGGCCATGGTGAAGACGCGGTACACAAAGGCTGACCCAAACCACATGGCCGAGGTCGGACTTGTGGGGCCCGACGGGAAGGAGATCCCTGTGAGCTTAGGGCGTGTTTGGTTTCCTGGGTGGCTCTAACCTGCATGGCATGAGGGATCCTGGGTGAGCGTGGCCTGGTTGAGAGGATGCAAAGATGAGTTCAGATGTGTGTTTGGTAGGCAGCATGATATGGGTGCATGAGAGATGCTATATACAAGAGATGTTGTTTGGTAAGCTGTATTTGAGCTTAATTTTATGTGAACCTTTCTCTTCCAATTTCAATCATTCCAATTGATCTAGATCATTCCATGGACAGAAACAACAAGTAAAATAAACCTGAAATAAAATCTGGACCAAATCCCAAGTTTCAATTTTATTTATCAGAAATTTCTAAAGCCAATCAACGCCTAAACTGAAATCAGACCTATAAAGCTCAAGCAGCGGACAAATGGAACGCCAGATGGTAACTCGATGGTAGTAGCGGCTCGCGGCGCTAGATGCTCCCCTCCTCCTATTTCCTCTCGATCGACGGCAGGTGGCCTAGCGAGCCCCAGCGAGCTCATCCACAGGGCCAGGCGCGCGCGGCTATGGAGGAGTTCGGCGGCAGAAACAGATGATGTTGAGGCGGGGAGGCAAGCCCCCGGCGTGGGCGTGGAGGAGCGCCAAGCCGCCGACGGCGGAGATTGGGCCGGTGGCGGGGCGAGCTTGTCCGCAGGGCTGGGCGTGCGCGGCTATGGAGAAGTTCGGTGGCGTTGAGGCGGCTGCGGAAACCGGCGATGTCGAGGCGGGGAGGCGAGCGCCAAGCGCGGGCGTGGAGGAGCGCGGCGATGTGGATGGACCGGTGGCGGCGAGGTGCTTGAGTTACGCCGCGGGATCGGCGACGGCGGCGGCGGGTTGGTTTCTCGAGTCGATGCATGAGAGAAAGAAAGAGGAAAGAGAACGAGAGGTTGCGGTTGAGGCGTGGATGCAGGCACGGGCCTGGCTCCCCGGTACGCCCGATTCCTGCGTTCCCCTCAGCCTGGCTGAGAGGGCTCATTTTGCATGGATCGGGCCAGGCTGAGGAGGCCGCGCAGGTAACCAATCACGCTGACATTTGCATCGCGGATACGAGCTAGATGCGAGGCAGTCATCCAAACACGCCCTTAGTGTACGGCCAAGTAGAATTGGCCGCAAAGTATTCCCAACATGACTGTAGACTAG
Organism: Aegilops longissima; assembly: GCA_021605205.1. NCBI lineage: Eukaryota > Viridiplantae > Streptophyta > Magnoliopsida > Poales > Poaceae > Aegilops > Aegilops longissima. Next base: position 191,835,946 of record CM038677.1, on the reverse strand, counting down.
ACAGCCTATTGGATGGTATTGAAGAGGAATTTAACTAGTCAAATTGACTATGTAATTTAAAGTGACATGTATAATGCCTTCTAGCCAGATTGTAGATCATTTGTCATGGCGGACCTTTTCGCTTCTACCTCGGGACCCAACGGTCCGGAGTGTATCCGAATACCCTCTTGGTTATGTAAGAACCGGAGCATGCATGGAGACCAGGCGTAGGGGTCATTAGTGCTTGAGCAGACAAGTGCCCAACTAGTTATGTTATATTACATGGTTAGTAAGAGACATCTTCCAGGGAGAATAGTTCCGTTAGGGGTTCCTTTCCCTGGGAGGCATGCCCTAAAGTGCATGTCCGGACTCTGAAAAGAGATGCAGAAAAAAACATCTGGTGGCGCATAAGTAAATAAGTGAGAAATCATCTTTAGTTCACCGACCGAATATTCCCTTAAGAACGCTAGCTTTCGGCTTCACCCAGTCTGAGGTACACATCCGGCTAACCCGGCAGTAACAATCGCAGAGGTGCTCCCCTTATGCCCTAGCCGAATTAACGGGAACGTAGGGCATAAATACAAGAGCCAGGCAACCCAGCTTGGCCAAAACTTAAGTCATATCGATGCATATAATGGTGAATAAAAGGTACATGCGGAAGTATGACACATGTGTTGGGCATGAAGCCCGTATGAATAAGCTTCTGTTAAAGAAGCCCCCACGGATAGCGCGTCAGTTGTGTGCGAACAAGGCACAAATGGGCCCTTAAAGGCTGTGAGAGAAAAGAAGGGGAGAGGGAGAGAAATATAAGACAGATAGTGTATAAAAAATGGACAGAGGAAGGAGACGAACACAGAGTCCGGCGCTAGGCGTAGAATCTTCGGAGTCGGTCTGCATTCCATGGGTTTGGCTCGAGTCGATTATCCGATGCATCCTGCAGACGGTACGCTCCACCAGTCAGGACTTGGTCAATAATGAAGGGACCCTCCGACTTGGGCTTGAGTTTGTCCTTTTTCTTATCCGACTGGCGTAGAACTAACTCGCCAACATTGTAAGTTTTGGCCTGTACTTCTCTGCTATGGTATCTTCAAGCCTGCTGTTGATAGAATGCGGAACGGGCTTTTGCCACGTCACGCTCTTCCTCCAAGGCGTCCAAACTGTCCTACCGATCGAGCTCGGCTTCTCTTTCTTCGTACATGCGCACTCGAGGTGAGTCATGAATTATGTCGCAGGGCAGAACCGCCTCTGCGCCGTGTACCATGAAGAATGGTGTGTATCCGGTAGTGCGATTCGGCGTGGTCCGCAGCCCCCAGAGTACGGAGTCGAGCTCCTCTACCCAGTGCGTGTTAGATTCCTTGAGGGACCGCACTAATCAGGGTTTGATGCCGCCCATGATAAGACCATTTGTTCGCTCGACCTGACCGTTAGTTTGTGGGTGATAGACTGAAGCATAACCAAGCTTGATGCCCATTTTTTTGCACCAGAGTTTTACCTCGTCGGCCATAAAGTTCGTGCCGTTATCAGCGATGATGCTGTGGGGGACGCCGTAACGGTGTACGACCCCAGATATGAAGTCTATCACCGGTCCGGATTCGGCCGTCTTAACAGGCTTGGCTTCTATCCATTTGGTGAACTTATCCACCATGACCAGCAAGTATTTTTTCTTGTGGGTTCCTCCTTTAAGGGGTCCAACCATGTCAATCCCCCAGACCGCGAAGGGCCAGGTGATGGGAATAGTTTGGAGGGCGGTGGGTGGCATATGGCTTTGGTTTGCAAAAAGCTGGCAACCAACGCAGCGTTGGACTAAGTCCTGAGCGTCTGCCCGGGCCGTCGACCAATAAAAGCCTGTACGGAAGGCCTTGCTTACAAGGGCCTGGGCTGCAGCATGCTGGCCGCCCAGTCCAGCATGAATTTCTGCCAGGAGACTCCGCCCTTCCTTTTCAAAGATGCACCTTTGAAGGACTCCGGTGGTGCTTTTCTTATAAAGCTCTCCCTCATGGACTTTATATGCTTTAGATCGCCGCACTATGCAGCGTGCCTCGTTTTGGTCCTCGGAGAGTTCCTGCCTAGTTAGGTAGGCTAGGAATGGTTCTGTCCACAGGGCGATGACGGCCATTATTACGTGGGCTGAAGATGTTATTTCGTTGGCAGAGCCTCCAATTATGTCAGAGTGTTCGGTATCGGGCAGTGCGGTTGGGTCCGGTCTGTTATTGTCGGGTTCCCCTTCCCGTACTACGGATGGCATGAACAGCCTTTCCAAAAAGATGTTGGGGGGGACGGCGTCGCGTTTTGCGCCGATGCGTGCCAGGACATCTGCCGCCTGATTGTTTTCCCGGGCTATATGGTGAAATTCGAACCCCTCGAACTGAGCTGACATTTTTAGGATGGCGTTGCGATAAGCTGCCATTTTTGGATCTTTGGCATCAAAGTCTCCATTTATTTGGGATATCGCGAGGTTCGAATCCCCGCGCACCTCTAGGCGTTGAATGCCCATGGATACTGCCATCCGGAGACCATGTAGAAGGGCCTCATATTCGGCTGCGTTGTTGGAGTCCGTATTATCTGGAGTACGTATTGAACTGTATCTCCTGTTGGGGACGTCAAAACGACGCCAGCCCCTAGACCAACCAACATTTTGGAGCCGTCGAAGTGCATGATCCAGTTGGAATATGTGCCGTACTCTTTAGGGAGTTCGGCTTCCGTCCATTCGGCGACGAAGTCGGCCAATACTTGTGACTTAATAGCTAGCCGTGGCTTGTAAGTTATGTCGAACGGGAGGAGCTCAATGGTCCATTTGGCAATCCGGCCCGTCGCGTCGCGGTTGTTTATAATATCATTAAGTGGCACTTCCGAGGCTACCGTTATCGAGCACTCTTGAAAGTAGTGTCGCAGCTTCCGGGATGCCATGAATACTGTGTACGCTATCTTTTGATAATGCGGGTACCATGACTTGCATGGAGTAAGGACAGTGGATACATAGTAAACCGGCTTTTGAAGGGGGAATTCATGTCTGTCCATTTCTCGTTCGACGACGAGCACTGCGCTCACAACTTGATGAGTTTCCGCAATGTATAATAGCATTGGTTCGCCAATATTTGGCGCGGCCATGACTGGGTTGGTTGCCAATATGTCTTTTATTTCTTCCAGTCCGGCTGTGGCGGCATCCGTCCACTCAAAGTGTTCGGTGCGCCGGAGGAGGTGATAAAGGGGTAATGCCATTTCTCCCAGGCGGGAGATAAAGCGGCTTAGAGCCGCCAGGCATCCAGTCAATTTTTGTATTTGTTTGAGGTCCTTTGGTATATCCAATTGCGACAAAGCTCGGATCTTGGCCAGATTTGCTTCAATTCCTCTGCCGGATACAATGAAGCCCAAGAGCTTTCCGGCTGGTACGTCGAAAACGCATTTTTCCGGGTTGAGCTTGATGTCATATGTTCGGAGGTTATCGAATGTGAGCCTCAAGTCATCTACTAGAGATTCGACATGTTTGGTTTTGACGACCATGTCATCTACGTATGCCTCCACTGTTTTGCCGATCTGGTTTGCCAGACATGTCTGAATCATGCGCTGATATGTTGCGCCGGCGTTTTTGAGCCCGAAGGGCATTGTGTTGAAGCAGAAGGGGCCGTATGGTGTGATGAATGCCGTTGCGGCTTGGTCTGGCTCTGCCATCTTAATTTGATGGTAGCCGGAGTATGCGTCGAGGAAACATAATGAATCGTGTCCTGCGGTAGCGTCGATAATTTCATCGATGCGGGGGAGGGGGAAGGGATCGTTTGGGCAAGCCTTGTTGAGGTCCTTAAAATCGACGCACAGGCGCCAGGATTTATCCTTCTTTGGTACCATCACCAGGTTTGCTAGCCAGTCCGAATGTTTTATTTCTCTGATGAATCCGGCCTCCAATAACTTGGCTACTTCCTCTCCCATGGCTTGTCTCTTAGGTTCGGAGAAACGCCGAAGAGCCTGCTTGACTGGCTTGAATCCTTTTAGAATATTTAAGCTGTGCTCGGCCAGCCTGCGTGGGATTTCTGGCATGTATGAAGGGTTCCAGGCAAAAATGTCCCAGTTCTCACGTAGGAACTCTCGTAGTGCGGCGTCTACATCAGGGTTTAATTGTGCACCGATGGAAGCTGTTTTTGTAGGGTCCGTTGGATGGACTTGGAATTTGACTATTTCATCCGCCGGTTTAATAGAGGTGGACTTGGATCTTTTATCCAGTATCACATCGTCCCTGTTCACCGTGGAGCGCAGCGCAGTCAGTTCCTCAGCCGCTAGGGCTTCAGATAGGGCCTCGAGGGCCAGTGCGGCTGTCTTATTTTTGGCGCGGAGTGCTATGTCCGGATCACTAGCGAGAGTGATGATTCTGTTGGGCCCGGGCATTTTGAGCTTCATGTACCCGTAATGGGGTATGGCTTGGAAGATTGTAAACGCCTCCCGCCCTAACAGAGCGTGGTATCCGCTACTGAACGGGGCCACTTGGAACGTAACCTCTTCGGACCTGTAATTATCCGGTGTGCCGAACACCACATATAGTGTGATATTTCCTGTACAACGCGCTTCCCGACTGGGGATTATTCCTCTAAAGGTTGTGCTGCTTCACTCAATGCGGTTCCAGTCTATTTCCATTTTTTGAAGGGTTTCCTCATAAATGAGGTTCAATCCGCTGCCACCGTCCATGAGAACCTTGGTGAGTCGAAAGCCGTCCACTATTGGACTGAGGACCAATGCGGCTGGTGCTCGGGCTGTTCGGAATTTAGGTTCGTCACTGGCATTAAAAGTAATAGTTGTGTCACTCCATGGGTTTATTGTTGCCACGTGGTAGACTTCGGCAAGGATGCGGAGTGTTCGTTTTCACATATTATTTGATGCGAAAGTCTCGAAGACTGTTAATACCGTACTGGTATCCCTGGGATGGTGCTCTATGGCTTCTGGAATTAGAAGATCTTCGCCACTTTTGGCCACCTGCCGGAGTATCCAACATGCTCTAAGGCTATGAGTTGGTATGGCACCCTCTGTACTGTGAATTTTACAGGGTCCATTGAGCCATCCCTCCAGTTCAGTTCCAAGCCCTGTAGAGGGTTTTTGCTTTTTGGTGTTTAACCCGGGTGTCTGGTGATAATGCAACCTTTTATTTCGGACTGGGTTCATATTCAGGGCCAGATTGTCCCAAAATTTTATTTCGGTTTTCCAAGCGCTTTCCATCGCACAGTACTTTCGTACTATGGACGCCAAGTCGGCGAAGCGTGTAATTTCACGGCGACTTATGGCGTTGAGGATTCCCTTGTCCTTGCAACTATTGCAGAAGAATGAGATTGCGTCTTCCTCGCGTCAGTCCTTGATCCTGTTCATTACCAGGAGGAATCTGGCCCAGTAATGGTGTACTATTTCTTGGGGCTCTTGCCTAATTTGGGATAGATTGCTTATGTTTGGGTGGGTGGGTGTAATTGAATCCGAAAACTCACCCAATCTGAGACTCAGGGGCCAGGGAGTTTCCGAACTCGGAAGTTTGGATTCTTGGATGTTGTCCAATGAATCTGGCCCGCTGCCTGACTCTAGGTTCAGGGCTTGAGTGACGTCCTTCCCTCCGCGGGTATCCGGCTTGGAGGGCTCGGGAATCCGGACATAGCTAGTCCTTAAGATAGATGAAGGGTTGACGCATTGTTCCTCCACCACTGCAACGTGATGGGTGACCTGGGGAGAGTCAATCTCTCTCAGATCGGATTTAGGCCCAATCCGATCGTAGTCTGTAGCGACTCCCAGGGCGGCGATGCGATCCAAGAGCTCGTTTAGGGAAGAGAGCTCCATTGGATCTAATTGATCGGCGAGTTCCGAGTTGACGTGAAGATTGCTTTTGATGACCCGAGAAGTCATTGTCAGCGCAGCGGCCGAACAGGCGGTCATAAGAAAACCACCTAGCCGGAGAGTTTGGCCGACAGCCAAAGCTCCCTTAGCAACGGTGCCGTCTTTAAAGACGGGACGAGGCATCCTTCCTGATGGCGACGGCACAGCGGAACTCTCAATGAAAGCACCAATGCGGTGTCAAAACTGGCGGATCTTGGGTAGGGGGTCCCGAACTGTGCGTCTAGGCGGATGGTAACAGGAGACAAGGGACACGATGTTTTTACCCAAGTTCGGGCCCTCTCGATGGAGGTAAAACCCTACTCCTTCTTGATTAATATTGATGAAATGGGTAGTACAAGAGTAGATCTACCACGAGATCAGAGAGGCTAAACCCTAGAAGCTAGCCTATGGTATGATTGTTCTTGTCCTATGGACTAAACCCACCGGTTTATATAGACACCGGAGAGGGCTAGGGTTACACGGAGTCGGTTATAATGGGAGAAGATCTACATATCCGTATTGCCAAGCTTGCCTTCCATGCCAAGGAAAGTCCCATTCGGACACGGCACGAAGTCTTCAATCTTGTATCTTCATAGTCCAAGAGTCCGGCCAAAGGTTATAGTCCGGCTATCCGGACACCCCCTAATCCAGGACTCCCTCACCCATCTACTATCAGCTATGGGATAAATTATACCTGCTTCCAGAAGCTTTAATATTTCAGTTCTTACCACATCTTCATCTTAGGATTTAATCATCGTTGGTGATCGACAACTGGTTTAGCATCAGGCTCCATATTAATCTTGTGCTGACATAGAGTGGGACGGATGCCCTTAAGATCATCAAGAGTATATCCAATAGCGGAATGGTGCTTCTTCAGAGTTTTTAGTAATCTCTTTTCTTCATGGTCTGAAAGGTTAGCACTAATAATAAAAGGATATATCTTCTTTCCATCAAGATAAGCATGTTTCAATATATCAGGCAATTGTTTCAATTCAAACACAGGATCACCTTTAGGTGGGGGAGGACCTCCAAGAGTTTCAACAGGAAAATTATGTTTCAGGTGAAGGAAATATGCCCTAGAGGCAATAATAAAGTTATTATCTATTTCCTTATATCATGATAAATGTTTATTATTCATGCTAGAATTGTATTAACCGGAAACATAATACATGTGTGAATACATAAACAAACAGTATGTCACTAGTATGCCTCTACTTGACTAGCTCGTTAATCGAAGATGGTTATGTTTCCTAACCATACACATGAGTTGTCATTTGATTAACGGATCACATCATTAGGAGAATGATGTGATTGACTTGACCCATTCCGTTAGCTTAGCACTTGATCGTTTAGTATGTTGCTATTGCTTTCTTCATGACTTATACAAAGTTCCCGCAACTATGAGATTATGCAACTCCGTTTACGGAGGAACACTTTGTGTGCTACCAAAGCGTCACAAGCGAATCGGGTGATTATAAAGGTACTCTATAGGTGTCTCCAAAAGTATATGTTGAGTTGGCATAATTCGAGATTAGGTTTTGTCACTCCGATTGTCGGAGAGGTATCTCTGGGCCTTCTCGGTAATACTCATCACCTAAGCCTTCCAAGCATTGTAACTAATTAGTTAGTTATGAAATGATGTATTACAGAACGAGTAAAGAGACTTGCCGGTAACGAGATTGAACTAGGTATTGGATACCGACGATCGAATCTCGGGCAAGTAACATACCGACGACAAAGGGAACAACGTATGTTGTTATGCGGTTTGACCGATAAAGATCTTCGTAGAAAATGTAGAAACCAATATGAACATCCAGGTTCCACTATTGGTTATTGACCGAGAATAGTTCTAGGTCATGTCTACATAGTTCTCGAACCCGAAGGGTCCGCACGCTTAACGTTACGATGACAATTTTATGAGTATTGATGTACCGAAGTTTGTTCGGAGTCCCGGATGTGATCACGGACATGACGAGGAGTCTCGAAATGGTCGAGACATAAAGATTGATATATTGGAAGCCTATGTTTGGACTTGGAAGGTTCGGGTGAAATCGATTTTTTAGGAACACCGGGTTACGGAACCCTCCCGGGGGGTCAATGGGCCTTAATGGGCCATAAGGGAGAAGAGGAGGGCCGGCCAGGGCAGGCCGCGCGCCCCCTCCCCCCCTAGTCCGAATAGGACAAGGAGAGGGGGGGCGGCGCCCCCCTTCCTCTTCCCCTCCCCCAAGTCCTAATCCAACTAGGAAAGGGGGGGGAGTCCTACTCCCGGTGGGAGTAGGACTCCTCCGGCGCGCCTCCTCCTAGGGCCGGCCGCACCCCCCCTTGCTCCTTTATATACGGGGGCAGGGGGGCACCCCATGACACACAAGTTGATCTACGGATCGTTCCTTAGCCGTGCAGCGGTGCCCCTCCACCATATTCCACTTTGGTCATATCGTCATGAGCTTAGGCGAAGCCCTGCGCCGGTGGAGCATCATCATCGTCCCACGCCGTCGTCTTGTGGAACTCATCCCCGACGCTTTGCTGGATCGGGCCCGGGATCGTCATCGAGCTGAGCGTGTGCTGAACTCGGAGGTGCCGTGCGTTCGGTACTTGGATCGGTCGGATCGTGAAGGCGCACGACTACATCAACAGCGTTGTTATAACGCTTCGCCACGGTCTCACGAGGGTGCGTGGACATACACTCTCCCTCTCGTTGCTATGCCATCACCATGATCTTGCGTGTGCGTAGGGAAATTTTTGAAATTACTCGTTCCCCAACGATGGCATCGAGCCTGGTTTTATGCGTTGATGTCATATGCACGAGTAGAACACAAGTGAGTTGTGGGCGATATAAGTCATCTGCTTACCAGCATGTCATACTTTGGTTCAGCGGTATTGTGAGATGAAGCGGCCCGGACCGACATTACGCCAGACGCTTACGCGAGACTGGTTTCACCGCTTTGAGCACTTGTTGCTTAAAGGTGACCGGCGGTGTCTGTTTCTCTCACTTTAGTTGAACCGAGTGTGGCTACGCCCGGTCCTTGCGAAGGTTAAAACAGCACCAACTTGACAAACTATCGTTGTGGTTTTGATGCGAGGTAAGAACGGATCTTGCTCAGCCCGTAGCAGCCACGTAAAACTTGCAACAACAAAGTAGAGGACGTCTAACTTGTTTTTGCAGGGCATGTTGTGATGTGATATGGTCAAGACGTGATGCTATATTTTATTGTATGAGATGATCATGTTTTGTAACCGAGTTATCGGCAATGGCAGGAGCCATATGGTTGTCGCTTTATTGTATGAAATGCAAGCGCCATGTAATTGCTTTACTTTATCACTAAGCGGTAGCGATAGTCGAGAAGCAATAGTTGGCGAGGCGACAACGATGCTACGATGGAGATCAAGGTGTCGCTACCGGTGGCGATGGTGATCATGGCGGTGCTTGGAGATGGAGATCACAAGCACAAGATGATGATGGCCATATCATATCACTTATATTGATTGCATGTGATGTTTATCCTTTATGCATCTTATTTTGCTTTGATTGACGGTAGCATTATAAGATGATCTCTCACTAAAATTATCAAGAAGTGTTCTCCCGAGTATGCACCGTTGCTAAAAGTTCAGAGTGCCGGACACCACGTGATGATCGGGTGTGATAAGTTCTCGTCCATCTACAACGGGTGCAAGCCAGTTTTGCACACGCAGAATACTCAGTTAAAACTTGAAGAGCCTAGCATATGCAGATATGGCCTCGGAACACGGAGACCGAAAGGTCGGCGTGAATCATATAGTAGATATGATCAACATAGTGATGTTCACCATTGAAAACTGCTCCATCTCACGTGATGATCGGTTATGGTTTAGTTGATTTGGATCACGTAATCACTTAGATGACTAGAGAGATGTCTGTCTAAGTGGGAGTTTTAATATGATTAATTGAACTTAAATTTATCATGAACTTAGTACCGATAGTATTTTGCTTGTCTATGTTTCTTGTAGATAGATGGCTCGTCTTTGTTGTTCCGTTGAATTTTAATGCGTTCCTTGAGAAAGCAAAGTTGAAAGATGATGGTAGCAATTACGGACTGGGTCCGTAATTTGAGGATTATCCTCATTGCTGCATGAAGAATTACGTCTGGAAGCACCGCTGGGTGCGAGCCTCGCTGCAGAGCAACACCGAAGTTGTGAGCGTCTGGCGAGCAAAGCGATGACTACTCTATAGTTCAGTGTGCCATGCTTTACGGCTTAGAACCGGGTCTTCAACGACGTTTTGAGCGTCATGGAGCATATGAGATGTTCCAAGAGTTGAAGATAATAGTTCAAGCAAATGCCGGATTGAGAGATATGAAGTCTCCAATAAGTTCTATAGCTGCAAGATGGAGGAGAATAGTTACGTCGGTGAGCACATACTCAAAATGTCCGGGTATAATAATCACTTGATTCAACTGGGAGTTAATGTTCCGGATGATAGTGTCATTGACAGAATTCTCCAATCACTGCCACCAAGCTACAAGAGCTTCGTGATGAACTATAATATGCAAGGGATGAACAAGACACTTCCCGAGCTCTTCACAATGCTAAAAGTTGCGGAGGTAGAAATCAAGAAGGAGCATCAAGTGTTGATGGTCAACAAGACCACTAGTTTCAAGAAGAAGGGCAACTTTAAGAAGAACAGCAAGCAAGTTGCTGCTCAAGAAAAGAAACCCAAGTCTGGACCTAAGCTGACTGGCGAGTGCTTCTCTGCAAGCAAGCTGGACCTTTGGAAGCGGAATTGCCCCAAGTATTTGGCGGATAAGAAGGATGGCAAGGTGAACAAAGGTATATGTGATATACATGTTATTGATGTGTACCTTACTAGAGGTCGTAGTAGCACAGGGTATTTGATACTGGTTCATTGCTAATATTTGCAACTCGAAATAGGGACTACGGAATAAGCGAGCACGGCAAAGGACGAGGTGACGGCGCGTGGGAAACGGTTCCAAAGTCAATGTGATCGCGGTCGGCACGCTACCTCTACATCTACCTTCGGATTAGTTTTAGACCTAAATAATTGTTATTTGGTGCCGGCGTTGAGCATGAACATTATATCTGGATCTTGTTTAATGCGAGACGGTTATTCATTTAAATCAGAGAATAATGGTTGTTCTATTTATATGAGTAATATCTTTTATGGTCATGCACCCTTGAAGAGTGGTCTATTCTTGTTGGATCTCGACAGTAGTGATACACATATTCATAATGTCGAAGCCAAAAGATGCAGAGTTGATAATGATAGTGCAACTTATTTGTGGCATTGCCGTTTAGGTCATATCGGTGTAAAACGCATGAAGAAACTCCATACAGATGGACTTTTGGAATCACTTGATTATGAATCACTTGGTACTTGCGAACCGTGCCTCATGGGCAAGATGACTAAAACACCGTTCTCCGGTTGTATGGGGAGAGCAACAGATTTGTTGGAAATCATACATACAGATGTATGTGGTCCGATGAATGTTGAAGCTCGTGGCGGATATCGTTATTTTCTCACCTTCACAGATGATTTAAGCAGATACGGGTATATCTACTTAATGAAGCATAAATCTGAAACATTTGAAAAGTTCAAAGAATTTCAGAGTGAAGTTGAAAATCATCGTAACAAGAAAATAAAGTTTCTATGATCTGATCGTGGAGGAGAATATTTGAGTTACGAGTTTGGTCTACATTTGAAGCAATGCGGAATAGTTTCGCAACTCACGCCACCGGGAACACCACAGCGTAATGGTGTGTCCGAACGTCGTAATCGTACTTTACTAGATATGGTGTGATCTATGATGTCTATTTCCGATTTACCGCTATCGTTTTGGGGTTATGCTTAAGAGACGGCCGCATTCACGTTAAATAGGACACCATCAAAATCCGTTGAGACGACACCTTATGAACTAGGGTTTGGCAAGAAACCAAAGTTGTCGTTTCTGAAAGTTTGGGGTTGCGATGCTTATGTGAAAATGCTTCAACCTGATAAGCTTGAACCCAAATCGGAAAAATGTATCTTCATAGGATACCCAAAGGAGACAATTGGGTATACCTTCTATCATAGATCCGAAGGCAAAACATTCGTTGCTAAAAATGGATCCTTTCTAGATAAGGAGTTTCTCTCGAAAGAAGTGAGTGGGAGGAAAGTAGAACTTGATGAGGTAACAGTACCAGCTCCCTTATTGGAAAGTAGTTCATCACAGAAATCGGTTTCTGTGAAACCTACACTAGTTAGCGAGGAAGTTAATGATAATGATCATGAAACTTCAGATCAAGTTGTCACTAAACTTCGTAGATCAACCAGAATAAAATCCGCACCAGAGTGGTACGGTAATCCGATTCTGGAAGTCATGCTACTAGATCATGGTGAACCTACGAACTATGAAGAAGCGATGGTGAGCCCAGATTCCGCAAAATGGCTTGAAGCCATGAAATCTGAGATGGGATCCATGTATGAGAACAAAGTATGGACTTTGGTTGACTTGCCTGATGATCGGCAAGCAATAGAGAATAAATGGATTTTAAGAAGAAGACCGACGGCGACGGTAATATTTATGTTTACAAAGCTCGACTTGTTGCAAAAGGTTTTCGACAAGTTCAAGGAGTTGACTACGATGAGACCTTCTCACCGAAGCGATGCTTAAGTCTGTCCGAATCATGTTAGCAATCGCCGCATTTTATGATTATGAAATATGGGAGATGGATGTCAAAACTGCATTTTGAATGGATTTACGGAAGAAGAGTTGTATATGATGCAACGGAAGGTTTTGTCGATCCTAAGGGAGCTAACAAAGTGTGCAAGCTCCAACGATCAATCTATGGTGCCGTGCAAGCCTCTCGGAGTTGGAATAAACGCTTTGATAGTGTGATCAAAGCATATGGTTTTATCTGACTTTTGGAGAAGCTTGTATTTACAAGAAAGTGAGTGGGAGCTCAGAGCATTTCTAATATTATATGTGGACGACATATTGTTAATTGGAAATGATATAGAATTTCTGGATAGCATAAAAGGATACTTGAATAAAAGTTTTTCAATGAAGGACCTCGGTGAAGCTGCTTACATATTGGGCATCAAGATCTATAGAGATAGATCAAGACGCTTAATTGGACTTTCACAATGCACATACCTTGATAAAGTCTTGAAAAAGTTCAATATGGATCGAGGCAAAGAAAGGGTTCTTGCCTGTATTACAAGGTGTAAGATTGAGTCGGACTCAATGCCCGACCAACGCAGAAGATAGAGAAAAAATGAAAGGAGTTCCTATGCTTCAGCCATAGGCTCTATCATGTATGCAATGCTGTGTACCAGACCTGATGTGTGCCTTGCTATTAGCTTAGCAGGGAGGTACCAAAGTAATCTAGGAGTGGATCACTGGACAGCGGTCAAGAATATCCTGAAATATCTGGAAAGAACTAAGGATATGTTTCTTGTTTATGGAGGTGACAAGGAGCTTGTCGTAAAGGGTTACGTCGATGCAAGCTTTGACACCGATCCGCACGATTCTAAATCGCAAACCGGATCGTATTTTTATTAAACGGTGGAGCTGTAAGTTGGTGCAGTTCTAAACAAAGCGTCGTGGCAGGATCTACATGTGAAGCGGAGTACATAGCTGCTTGAAGCAGCAAATGAAGGAGTCGGATGAAGGAGTTCATTTCCGATCTAGGTGTTATACCTAGTGCATCGGGACCAATGAAGATCTTCTCGTGACAATCTTGGTGCAATTGCCTTGGCAAAGGAATCCAGATTTCACAAGAGGACCAAGCACATCAAGAGACGCTTCAATTCCATTCGGGACCAAGTCCAAGTGGGAGACATAGAGATTTGCAAGATACATACGGATCTGAATGTTGCAGACCGTTGACTAAGCCTCTCTCACGAGCAAAACATGATCAGCACCAAGACTCCATGGGTGTGAGAATCATTCTTGTGTAATCTAGATTATTGACTCTAGTGCAAGTGGGAGATGAAGGAAATATGCCCTAGAGGCAATAATAAAGTTATTATCTATTTCCTTATATCATGATAAATGTTTATTATTCATGCTAGAATTGTATTAACCGGAAACATAATACATGTGTGAATACATAAACAAACAGTATGTCACTAGTATGCCTCTACTTGACTAGCTCGTTAATCGAAGATGGTTATGTTTCCTAACCATAGACATGAGTTGTCATTTGATTAACGGGATCACATCATTAGGAGAATGATGTGATTGACTTGACCCATTCCGTTAGCTTAGCACTTGATCGTTTAGTATGTTGCTATTGCTTTCTTCATGACTTATACAAAGTTCCTGCAACTATGAGATTATGCAACTCCGTTTACGGAGGAACACTTTGTGTGCTACCAAACGTCACAACGAATGGGTGATTATAAAGGTACTCTACAGGTGTCTCCAAAAGTATATGTTGAGTTGGCATAATTCGAGATTAGGTTTTGCACTCCGATTGTCGGAGAGGTATCTCTGGGCCTTCTCGGTAATACTCATCACCTAAGCCTTGCAAGCATTGTAACTAATGAGTTAGTTATGAAATGATGTATTACAGAACGAGTAAAGAGACTTGCCGGTAACGAGATTGAACTAGGTATTGGATACCGACGATCGAATCTCGGGCAAGTAACATACCGACGACAAAGGGAACAACGTATGTTGTTATGCGGTTTGACCGATAAAGATCTTCGTAGAAAATGTAGAAACCAATATGAACATCCAGGTTCCACTATTGGTTATTGACCGAGAATAGTTCTAGGTCATGTCTACATAGTTCTCGAACCCGAAGGGTCCGCACGCTTAATGTTACGATGACAATTTTATGAGTATTGATGTACCGAAGTTTGTTCGGAGTCCCGGATGTGATCACGGACATGACGAGGAGTCTCGAAATGGTTGATACATAAAGATTGATATATTGGAAGCCTATGTTTGGACTTCGGAAAGGTTCCGAGTGAAATCGGGATTTTACCGGAACACCGGGGGGGTTACCGGAACCCTCCCGGGGGGTCAATGGGCCTTAATGGGCCATAAGGGAGAAGATGAGGGCGGCCGGGGCAGGCGCGCCCCTCCCCTAGTCCGAATAGGACAGGAGAGGGGGCGGCCCCTTCCTCTTCCCTCCCCCAAGTCCTAATCCAACTAGGAAGGGGGAGTCCTACTCCTGTGGGAGTAGGACTCCTCCGCGCCTCCTCCTAGGGCCGGCCGCACCCCTTGCTCCTTTATATCTGGGGCAGGGGCCACCCCATGACACACAAGTTGATCTACGGATCTTTCCTTAGCCGTGTGCGGTGCCCCCCTCCACCATATTCCACTTTGGTCATATCATCGCGGAGCTTAGGCGAAGCCTGCGCCGGTGGAGCATCATCATCGCCACCACGCCGTCGTCTTGTGGAACTCATCCCCGACGCTTTGCTGGATCGGAGCCCGGGATAGTCATCGAGCTGAACGTGTCTGAACTCGGAGGTGCCGTGCGTTCGGTACTTGGATCGGTCGGATCGTGAAGGCGTCGACTACATCAACCGCGTTGTTATAACGCTTCCGCTTACGGTCTACGAGGGTACGTGGACATACACTCTCCCCTCTCGTTGCTATGCCATCACCATGATCTTGCGTGTGCGTAGGAATTTTTTTGAAATTACTACGTTCCCCAACATCAGGATGGGTGGTTGGTCAAAGAACATCATATCTATTTCATATCTAGTAAATATTGTTCTAACGGATTGGTAGGACGTACGATAATAGAAGCAAGACCAATAATTTAATCTTTACTAGGCAATTCTTTATCATGAGGTTGTCTACGGAATTTAGAGAATTTAAACTCATGAGACACATCACCAAGGTTAACACTGACAATTTCTTTAGTGCAATCGGTCTTAACATTAACAGTGTTCAAGAAAGGTTTACCAAATATAATGGGACAAAATCATCATGTGGAGAACCAAGAACTTGAAAATCAGTGGGGTATTTTATTTTTCCACAAAGACTTCAACATCTCTAACAATCCCAAGCGGTGACATAGTATATCTATTCTCAAGCTTAATAGTAACATCAATATCTTCTATGTCAACAGGTGCATATCATTCATGATTTCTTGATATAAGGTAAACGGAGTAGCACTCACACTAGCACCAAAGTCACATAAACCATGATAACAATGATCTCCAATTTTAACTGAGACAACAGGCATGCCAACGACAGGCTTATTCTTGTCTTTAAGTTCAGGCTTAGCAATTCTAGCGTCTTCACCACAAAAGTAAATAACATGCCCATCTATATTATCGAGCAAGTTATCTTTAACCATAGCAACATTAGGTTCAACTTTAATTTGTTCAAAGGGTCTAGGTGCTCTAATATTACTTTTGTTAACCAAGTTGAAACTTTAGCATGTTCCTTTTATCCTAATAGGGAAAGG
The DNA here is from genome assembly GCA_021605205.1 of Aegilops longissima. Lineage (NCBI taxonomy): Eukaryota > Viridiplantae > Streptophyta > Magnoliopsida > Poales > Poaceae > Aegilops > Aegilops longissima. Next base: position 191,819,722 of record CM038677.1, on the reverse strand, counting down.
TGGTTTCTCAATATAAGCGGTTGGCACAACTGGATCAACATTGCAAATGATAGTTTCATCTTTAACTATAACAGATTCCTCGATCTTTTCTTTAATAGGTGGATGATATTTAAAACACTTCTCCTTAGGGAGAAACATGAGTAGAAAATGATTCACAAAAGGAAGCTACTATCTCAAGTCAAGTCCATATTTTGTGCTAAACTTATGAAAAGCGTCGGTATCCATAAAAGATTTAACACAATCAAACTCAAGTATTATACCTGACTTATTACCTTTGTTGAGTTCCCAATCTTCAGAGTTGCATTTAATTCTTTCGAGAAGATCACATCTGAATTCAATAGTTTACTTCATAAAGGAACCAGTCGAAGAAGAATCGAGCATGATTTGATTATTATGAGAAAGCCGAGCATAAATTTTTTGTAAGATAATTTCTCTTGAGAGCCCACGATTGGGGCATGTGTACATCATGTACTTAAGCCTCCCCCAAGCTTGAGCGATGCTTTCTCGTTCACGAGGCCAAAAATTATATATATAATTTTGATCATGATGAACCAGATGCATTGGATAAAACTTTTGATGAAATTCCAATCTCAATCGGTTCCAACCCCATGTTCCAAAATCGTCACATAGCCTATACCATGTCAATGTATTTCCCATCAAAGATAAAGGGAAAACCCTCTTCTTAATGCTACTTGTGAGCTACGTTGGTATTTCTCCATAGAGGAGAGGATGATGCAGTACAGTAGAGATAAGTATTTTCCTCAGTTGTGAAACCAAGGTTATCAATCGAGTAAAAAACTAAGCAACACTATGTAAATAGCACCTGCACAGAAAAAACAAATACTTGCAACCCAACGTGTAGAGGCGTTGCCAATCCCTCAACGGTTATGAGAAAGATTAAATTGTGTAGGTTTTGGAAAATAGATCTAACTACAATACAAAATAAAATAAATAAAATAAAATTTCAGCAAGGTATTTTTTTGTTTTAATATATGATAGAAAATAGACCCGGGGGCCATAGTTTTCACTATAGGCTTGTCTCGAGAAAATAGCATACGGTGGGTAAAAAAATTACTGTTGGGCAATTGACAGAAAAGCAAATAATTATGATGATATCCAAGGCAATGATCATGTATATAGGCATCACGTCCAAGATTAGAGGACCGACTCCTGCCCACATCTACTACTATTACACCACACATGGACCGCTATCCAGCATGCATCTAGTGTATTAAGTTCATGAAGAACAGGGTAATGCTTTAAGCAAGATGACATGATGTAATCAAGATAAACTCACGTCTGAATAAACCCCATCTTTTTACCCATAATAGCACCGATACATACGTGGCATGTCCCTTTCTGTCACCGGGATTAAGCACCGCAAGATCGAACCCATTACAAAGCACTCTTCCCATGGCAAGATAAATCAATCTAGTTGGCCAAACCAAACCAATAAATCAGAGAAGAAATATGAAGCTATAATAATCATGCATCAAAGAGTTCAGAGAAAACCCAAATAATATTCATGGATATATCAGATCATCAACTCACAATTCATCGGATTCCAACAAACACACCGCAAAAATTCATTACATCAAATAGATCTCCAAGAACACCGAGGAGAACATTGTATTGAAGATCAAAAGGAGAGAAGAAGCCATCTAACTACTAACTACGGACCCATAGGTGATAACCACAAGTATAGGGGATCGCAACAGTTTTCGAGGGTAGAGTATTCAACCCAAATTTATTGATTCGGCACAAGGGGAGCCAAAGAATATTCTCAAGTATTAGCAGCTGAGTTCTCAATTCAACCATACCTGGATAACTTAATATCTGCAGCAAAGTATTTAGTAGCAAAGTAGTATGGAAGTAACGGTAACAATGGCAAAAGTAATGGTAGCAGTTTTGTAGTAATTGTAACAGTGGCAACGGTAAAGTAACTAAGCAGAGATCAATATGTGAAAAGCTCGTAGGCATTGGATCAGTGATGGATAATTATGTCGGATGCGATTACTCCTGCAACAGTTATAACACAGGGTGACACAGAACTAGCTCCAATTCATCAAATCAATGTAGGCATGTATTCCGAATATAGTCATACGTGCTTATGGAAAAGAACTTGCATGACATCTTTTGTCCTACCCTCCCGTGGCAGCGGGGTCCTATTGGAAACTAAGGGATATTAAGGCCTCCTTTTAATAGAGTACCGGACCAAAGCATTAACACTTAGTGAATACATGAGCTCCTCAAACTACGGTCATCACCGGGAGTGGTCCGGATTATTGTCACTTCGGGGTTGCCAGGTCATAACACATAGTAGGTGACTAATGACTTACAAGATAGGATCAAGAACTCACATATATTCATGGAAGGATAATAGGTTCAGATCTGAATTCATGGCACTCGGGCCCTAGTGACAAGCATTAAGCATAGCAAAGTCATAGCAACATCAATCTCAGAACATAGTGGATACTAGGGATCAAACCCTAACAAAACTAACTCGATTAGATGATAAATCTCATCCAACCCATCACTGTCCAACAAGCCTACGATGGAATTACTCACGCACGGCGGTGAGCATCATGAAATTGGTGATGGAGGAAGGTTGATGATGACGACGGCGACGGATTCCCCTCTCCGGAGCCCCGAACGGAATCCAGATCAGCCCTCCCAAGAGAGTTTAGGGCTTGGCGGCGGCTCCGTATCGTAAAACGCGATGAATCCTTCTCTCTGATTTTTTTTCTCCCCGAACATGAATATATGGAGTTGGAGTTAAGGTCGGTGGATCAACAGGGGCCCACGAGGCAGGGGGCGCGCCCCCCACCCTCGTGGATAGGGTGTGGGCCCCTTGGTCTTGATTCTTTCGCCAGTATTTTTTATAGATTCCAAAAATATTCTTCGTGAAGTTTCAGGTCATTCCGAGAACTTCTATTTCATGGCAATTCTGCTGAAAATAGCGTCAGTCCGGGTTTGTTCCATTAAAATCATGCAAGTTAGGAGTCCAAAACAAGGGCAAAAGTGTTTGGAAAGGTAGATACGATGGAGACGTATCAACTCCCCCAAGCTTAAACCTTTGCTTGTCCTCAAGAAGTTCAGTTGACAAACTGAAAGTGATAAAGAAAAACTTCTACAATCTCTGTTTGCTCTTGTTGTTGCAAATATGTAAAGCCAGCATTCAAGTTTTCAGCAAAGATTATGTACTAACCATATTCACAATAACATTTAGGTCTCATGTTTACTCATATCAATGGCATAGTCAACTAGCGAGCAATAATAATAAATCTCGGATGACAACACTTTCTCAAAACAATCATAATATGACATAACAAGATGGTATCTCGCTAGCCCTTTCTGAGACCGCAAAACATAAATGTAGAGCATCTCTGAAGATTAAGGACTGACTAAACATTGTAATTCATGGTAAAAGAGATCGAGTCATAGTCATACTCAATATAAATTAATAGTAATGAATGCAAATGACAGCGGTGCTCTCCAACTGGTGCTTTTAATAACAGGATGATGACTCATCATAAAAGTAAATAGATAGGCCCTTCACAGTGGGAAGTAGGGATTTGTAGAGGTGCCAGAGCTCGGTTGTGAAATAGAGATAAATAATGTTTTGGGCGGCATACTTTCATTGTCAACATAACAACCAAGAGATCTTCCATGCTACACACATCATAGGCGGTTCCCAAGCAGAATGGTAAAGTTTATACTCCCCCACCACCAACAAACATCAATCCATGGCTTGTCCGAAACAACGCGTGCCTCCAACTAACAACAATCCTGGGGGAGTATTGTTTGCAATTATTTTGATTTCATTTCCTTAAAGCATGGGACTGGGCATCCCGATGACCAGCCATTTTCTCGTGAGTGAGGAGTGGAGTCCACACCTCTTCAGAATAACCCGCCAAGCATGGAAGATACAGACAACCCTAGTTGATACATGAGCTATTCGAGCATACAAAACAGAATTTCATTTGAAGGTTTAGAGTTTGGCACATACAAATTTACTTGGAACGGCAGGTAGATACCGCATATAGGAAGGTATGGTGGACTCATATGGAATAACTTTGGGGTTTGTGGAAGTGGATGCACGAGCAGTATTCTCGCTTAGTACAAGTGAAGGCTAGAAAGAGACTGGGAAGCGACCAACTAGAGAGTGACAACAGTCATGAACATGCACTAAAATTAATAAACATTGAGTGCAAGCATGAGTAGGATATAATCCACCATGAACATAAAATATCGTGGAGGCTACGTTGATTTTGTTTCAACTACATGTGTGAACATGTGCCAAGTCAAGCCACTTGAATCATTCAAAGGAGGATACCACCATATCATACCACATCACAAGCATTTTAATAGCATGTTGGCAGGCAAGGTAAACCATTATAAACTCCTAGCTAATTAAGCATGGCATAAGCAACTATAATCTCTAATTGTCATTGCAAACATGTTCATTCATAATAGGCTGAATCAGGAACGATGAACTAATCATATTTACAAAAACAAGAGAGGTCGAGTTCATCCCAGCTTATCTCATCTCAATCAGTCCATCATATATCGTCATTATTGCCTTTCACTTGCATGACCGAACGGTGTGGATAATAATAATAGTGCACGTGCAATTGGACTAAGCTGGAATCTACAAGCATTTAATTCAAGGGAGAAGACAAGGTAGTATGGGCTCTTTGTTAAATCAACAATAATGCATATAAGAGCCACTTCAACATTTTCATCATGGTCTTCTCCTCTCGACCCCCAAAGAAAAGAAAGGAAATTAAACTATTTACACGGGAAAGCTCCCAGCAAGCAAAAGAAGAACAAGACATATTTTTTGGGTTTTATTTTAATTACTACTACAGGCATGAAAAGTAAACTAGCTAAAAGCTACAACTAATTTTTTTTTGGTTTTTCTTAAGGTTTTCCAAACACACAAGAAGAAGCTTAGAAAATAAAATAAACTAGCATGGATAAGACAATGAAAAAGTATGAGCACCGACAACTAGAATGAATGTGTGAACATGAATGTAATGTCGGTGGGAAATACGTACTCCCCCAAGCTTAGGCTTTTGGCCTAAGTTGGTCTATGCCCAAGGATCAAAGCTGCTCTCTCCAGTGTACTGAGGAGGTTCCTCGGGGTTCCACTGGTTGGCGATTTCTTCCGGGTCCCACTGATAAAAAGATTGCCGATAAGGGTAAAGTGTGGCTCCGGCTCAGCCTCTGGAGCAGGTGTCGCGCTCAAGTATGCATGAATAGCCTCCGGCAAAATGAGGTACTTGCCTAAAAATATGTTGAACAAAGAGGGCGCAGGCAAAGTAATAACCTCACAATATTTTTTATCAAATATCATATTGTACTTAAGCAGTTTCTTCTTATTTTTAACAATAAAACCATGTGCTACCATAATCTTATAATCTAGGAAGACAGGGGGCAACAACTTTTCTTCTTTCTCATACTGCCTAATAGGTACATTAAAGTGTACAGCAAGACGCGAAGCAAAGATGCCACCGAAGATGGGGCCCTTTGTACGGTTCAGACTTAACCGTTTAGCTACCATAGCGCCTAAACTGAAGGTTCTATCACAGAGTAAAGCATGGCGCAAGATGGCAAGGTCAGGGGCACTGAGGCCCCCACTATTCCCGCGACCAATTAAACATCTAATTGCAACTATTACGAAGTAACGTAGAACAGGAAAATGTATGCTAGTAGTTCTCGCATCTGACACTTTTCTCGTTTCCCCTAAAACAATCATATCAATAAAACCTGCCACATCCCTTGGATGTGGTTCCTCTACGCTGCCTTCAAAATGCAACTTGCAAACGCCACAAAAGTCATAAAGTGACATCTCCTTATACTCATCATATAAATAAAAATCCACCGAAGGTGGTGAACTCCTAGCATGGAAATGAAAATTTTGCACAAAAATATTAGTGAGTAGGAGATACTGATCGAGCTGGTCGTGGAGGAAGTCGGTGAGGCTCGCATTCTCAGCCAAATAATAAAAATCATCGTGAATCCCGGCTACTCTCAAGAACTCATCACAAGGCCATTCACACGGCCGAACCTCCGCGGTGCGAGGGAGATTATATTTGGGCTTCTTATATTCTTCACTTTGCTTATCCTTCGAGCTTCGGCTCGAAGAGCACCTCAATAATCTCTTCATCATTTTCTGAAATTTTTAGTAATTCAAAATAAAAGTGAACCAAACTCAACAAAATTGATAGCAACTACTCCCACGAGTGCCTAGAGACTATATCATGCATTAGAACTTCTTGGAACCAAATAAATTTGACATGCAAGCTCAAGAACAGGGTCACCTAAGCAGCAAAAATTTGCAATAAATAAAGCACTAGAACAAAAACTAATTGGACCATTAGAGGAGTCACATACCGAAGAACAATCCCCCAAAGCAGTTTTGTGAGTGGAGCTTTGAGCAAGGAGATCGAAAATGGCAGCAAGATGAACTAGAACTCGTGCTTGAGCTAGTTGGTGATTTTTTCTAGAGGAAGAAGAAGTGTGTGGGTGCTGGAATAAGTGGAGGGGGTCACGTGGGGCCCACGAGGCAGGGGCGCGCCCTGGACTCTTGTGGCCAGGTGCTGGCTTCCCCTGATGTGTTCTCAGTGCCAAATATTCTTAAATATTCTAGAAAAATAATATTTCAATTTCAGGGCATTTGAAGAACTTCTATTTTCGGGGTATTTTTTTATTGCACGGATAATTCAGAAAACAGACAGAAAATACAATTTTTGTTTTATTTAATCTAAATAACAAAAGGTAAAAGGAGGGTACAGAGAGTTGTGCTTTCTAACTTCATCCACCTCATGCTCATCAAAAGGAATCCACTAACAAGGTTGATCAAGTCTTGTTAACAAACTCATTCCGAATCGCATGAAACCGCAGAATTTTCGAATAGCACTAGGTTACCAAAACGGGGATATGCACGTCCCCGACAATAATAATATCATATTTCTTTTTGACAGTAGGAAGAGGAAATTCAAAACCTCCAATAATAATCGATGGAATTTTTCCAATAGAATTGATACTGTGGACTTGAGGTTGTTTTCTCGGAAAGTGTACCATATGCTCATTACCATTAACATGAAAAGTGACATTGCCTTTGTTGCAATCAATAACAGCCCCTGTAGTATTCAAAAAGGGCTACCAAGGATAATCGACATACTAACGTCCTCGGGAATATCAAGAATAACAAAGTCCGTTAAAATAGTAACGTTTGCAACCACAACAGGCACATCCTCACAAATACCGACAGGTATAGCGGTTGATTTATCAGCCATTTGCAAAGATATTTCAGTAGGTGTCAACTTATTCAAATCAAGTCTACGATATAAAGAGAGAGGCATAACACTAACATCGGCTCCAAGATCACATAAAGCAGTTTTAACATAGTTTCTTTTAATGGAGCATGGTATAGTTGGTACTCCTGGATCTCCAAGTTTCTTTGGTATTCCACCCTTAAAAGTATAATTAGCAAGCATGGTGGAAATTTCAGCTTCCGATATCTTTCTTTTATTTGTAACAATATCTTTCATATACTTAGCATAAGGATTCATTTTAAGCATATCAGTCAAACGCATACGCAAAAAGATAGGTCTAATCCTTTCAGCAAAGCGCTCAAAATCCTTATCATCCTTTTTCTTGGATGGTTTAGGAGGAAAAGGCATGGGTTTCTGAACCCATGGTTCTCTTTCTTTACCGTGCTTCCTAGCAATAAAGTCTCTCTTATCATAACGTTGATTCTTTGGTTGTGGGTTATCAAGACCAACAGCAGGTTCAATCTCTACATCATTGTCATTGCTAGGTTGAGCATCAATATGAACATCATCATTAATATTATCACTAGGTTCATGTTCATCACCAGATTGTGTTTCAGCATCATAAATAGAAATATCATTGGGATTCTCAAGTGTGTCAGCAACGGGTTCACTAGAAGCATGCAAAGTCCTATCATTTTCCTTTTTCTTCCTCTTAGAAGAACTAGCAGCATCAACATTAGTTCTCTGAGAATCTTGCTCAGTTCTCTGAGGGTGGCCCTCAGGATACTAAGGTTCCTGAGTCATTTTACCCCTTCTAGTCACAACTCTAATAGCATTATCCTTTTCTTCTTATTTAATTCATTGAGCAAATCATTTTGAGCTTTAAGCACTTGTTCTACTTGAGTGGTAACCATAGAAGCATGTTTACTAATGAGTTTAAGTTCACCTTTAACTCTAGACATATAATCACTCAAGTGTTCAATCATATAAGCATTTCGTTTGAATTGTCTACCAACATAAGCATTGAAGTTTTCTTGTTTAACAATAAAATCATCAGACTCATCCAAGCATTGGCCAGCAAACTTAGTAGATGGGATTTCAGTTTTATCATATCTATAGAGAGAATTTACCTTTACTACCCGTGTCGGGTTATCAAGACCATGTATTTCTTCAATAGGTGGTACATTCTTAACATCTTCAGCTTTAATACCCTTTTCTTTCATAGATTTCTTTGCTTCTTGCATATCTTAAGGACTGAGAAATAGAATACCCCTTTTCTTCGAAGTTGGCTTAGGAGTTGGTTCAGGAAGTGTCCAATTGTTTTCATTAGTCAACATATTATTCAATAACAACTCAGCTTGATCAACAGTTCTTTCCCTGAAAACACAACCAGCACAACTATCCAGGTGGTCTCTGGAAGCATTGGTTAGTCCATTATAAAAGATATCAAATATTTCATTTTTCTTGAGAGGATGATCAGGCAAAGAATTAAGTAATTGGAGAAGCCTCCCCCAAGCTTGTGGGAGACTCTCTTTTTCAATTTGCACAAAATTATATATTTCCTTTAAAGCAACTTGTTTCTTATGAGCGGGGAAATATTTAGAATAGAAGTAATAAATCATATCCTGGGGACTACGCACACAACCAGGATCAAGAGAATTAAACCATGTCTTAGCATCACCCTTTAATGAGAACAGAAATAATTTAAGGATATAGTAGTAGCGAGTTTTCTCATCATTAGTGAGTAGGGTGGCTATATCATTTAATTTAGTAAGATGTGACACGACAGTTTCAGATTCATAGCCATAAAAAGGATCAGATTCAACCAAACTAATTATCTCGGGGTCGACAAAAAAATCATAATCCTTATCAGTTACACAGATAGGTGAAGTAGCAAAAGCAGGGTCATATTTCATTCTAGCATTCAAAGACTTTTCTTTCAGCTTAGCTAATAATTTCTTAAGATCATTCCTATCATTGCATGCAAGAAAGTCTCTAGCAGTTTCTTCATCCATAACATAACCCTCAGGCACAAAAGGCAATTCATATCTAGGGGGAGAATCTTCATCATCACTTTCATCAATATTATCAGTTTCAATAATTTCATTCTCTCAAGCCCTAGCAAGTTGTTCATCAAGAAATTCACCTAGTGGCACAGTATTATCAAGCATAGAAGTAGTTTCATCATAAGTACCATGCATTGTAGAAGTGGCATCATCAATAACATGCGACATATCAGAATTAATAGCAGAACGAGGTTTAGGTATTGTAAGTTTACTCAGAACAGAAGGTGAATCAAGTGCAGAGCTAGATGGCAGTTACTTACCTCCCCTCATGGCTGAGGGATTTTTTTTGTTTTCTCGTCTTTCAAGTTCCTCATAGTGACCAGCAGTTATAAATCCCAAGTTACTCAAAGAATAGAGCTATGTTCCCCGGCAATGGCACCAGAAAATAGTCTTGATAACCCACAAGTATAGGGGATCGCAACAGTTTTTGAGGGTAGAGTATTCAACCCAAATTTATTGATTTGACACAAGGGGATCCAAAGAATATTCTCAAGTATTAGCAGATGAGTTGTCAAGTCAACCACACCTGGATAACTTAATATCTGCAGCAAAGTATTTAGTAGCAAAGTACTCCCTCCGTTCCTAAATATTTGTCTTTCTAGAGGTTTCAAATGGTGACTACATACGGAACAAAATGAGTGAATCTACACTCTAAAATATGTCTATATACATCCGTATGTGGTGACCATTTGAAATCTCTAGAAAGACAAATATTTAGGAACGGAGGGAGTAGTATGGAAGTAACGATAACGGTGGCAAAAGTAACGGTAGCAATTGTAACAGTGGCAACGGTAAAGTAACTAAGCAGAGATCAATATGTGAAAATCTCATAGGCATTGGATCAGCGATGATAATTATGTCAGATGCGATTATTCATGCAACATTTATAACATAAAGTGACACAGAACTAGCTCCAATTCATCAATGTATTGTAGGCATGTATTCCGAATATAGTCATACGTGCTTATGGAGAAGAACTTGCATGACATCTTTTGTCCTACCCTCCCGTGGTAGCGGGGTCCTATTGGAAACTAAGGGATATTAAGGCCTCCTTTTAATAGAGTACCGAACCAAAGCATTAACACTTAGTGAATACATGAACTCCTCAAACTACAGTTATCACCGGGAGTGGTCCCGATTATTGTCACTTCGGGGTTGCCGGGTCATAACACATAGTAGGTGACTAATGACTTGCAAGAAAGGATCAAGAACTCACATATATTAATGAAAACATAATAGTTCAGATCTGAATTCATGGCACTCGGGCCCCAGTGACAAGCATTAAGCATAGCAAAGTCATAGCAACATCAATCTCAGAACATAGTGGGTACTAGGGATCAAACCCTAACAAAACTAACTCGATTACATGATAAATCTCATCCAACCCATCACCGTCCAGCAAGCCTACGATGGAATTACTCATGCACAACGGTGAACATCATGAAATTGGTGACAGAGGAAGGTTGATGATGACTACGACGACGGATTCCCCTCTCCGGAGCCCCGAACGGACTCCAGATCAGCCCTCCCGAGGGAGTTTAGGGCTTGGTCGCGGCTCCGTATCGTAAAACACGATGAATCCTTTTCTATGATTTTTTTTCTCCCCGAACATGAATATATGGAGTTGGAGTTGAGGTCGGTGGAGCAACAGGGGCCCCACGAGGCAGGGAAGTGCGCCGAGGGGGGCAGGCGCGCCCCCACCCTCATGGACAGGGTGTGGGCCCCTGGTCTTGATTCTTTCACCAGTATTTTTTATGAATTCCAAAAATATTCTCCATGAAGTTTCAGGTCATTCCGATAACTTTTATTTCTGCACAAAATTAACACCATGCAATTCTGCTAAAAACAGTGTCAGTCCGGGTTAGTTCCATTCAAATCATGCAAGTTAGAGTCCAAAACAAGGGCAAAAGTGTTTTGAAAAGTAGATACGATGGATACGTATTAGTAGGTCTATGGTAAACTACTCACGCATCATCGGAGGGGCAGCAAGGACGATGAAGAACCCCTCCATGACCGTTTCCCCCTCCTGCAGAGTGCCCAAAAAGGCCTCTAGACTGGATCACGTGGTTCTGGAACTTGCGGCGGCGAAAAAAGTATTTCATGGACTCCCCTCAGGGTTTTGGGATTTTAAAGTATCTATAGAGGCGGAGGTAGGTCAAAACGATGCTCGTGGGACACACTACCCACCAGGGCGCGCTAGAGGCCCTTAGCGCGCTATGGTGCCTAGTGGGCCCCTCTTCCATCTTCTCGTGGCCTCGAGAAGCTTCTTGGGTCTCTTATCACCCGAAAAAAAATCTGAAAAAAAATTCGTGGCATTTGGACTTCGTTTGGTACTAATATTCTACAAAGTAAAAAAACAAGCAAAAAGCAGCAACTAGCACTGGGCACTAAGTTAGTAGGTTAGTCCCAAAAAAAATGATATAAAGTTGCTTGTAAATGTATATAAAACATCTAAGCTTGATAATATAATAGCATGGAACAATAAAAAAATTATAGATACATTGGAGAAGTTTCAAGCATACCCAAGCTAAATTCCTGCTCGTCCTCGAGTAGGGAAATGATAAAAACATAATTTTTGATGTGGAATGCTACCTAACATATTCATCATATATTCTTTTCTTGGTAGCATGTACATTTGGACTTGAATGATTCAAAGCAATAGTCTATAATTTGACATGAAGACATCAATACTCAAGCATATCAACAAGCAATGATGTCTTTCAAAATATCAACGCTAATGACAGTTATCCCTAGCCCATTATGCTCAATCATTGATCCATTCATGAAACACACTCAAATATTAACTACATCCAATACACAAGTATGACAATAGTGTTCCCTAGTTGGTGCTTTATAAGAGAAGATGGAGACTCAACATAAAAATAAAAATTGCGTAAAAGTAAATAGATAGGCCCTTCGTAGAGGGAAGCAGAGATTTGTAGAGGTGCTAGAGCTCATAGCTTAAATTGAGAAAGAATTTTTTTTTAGAGACATGCTTTTCCAGACAACGAAAATGATCGAGAATTCCCAATATATTCCACGCTAGATAAATCATAGGCGGTTCCCAAACAGAAAGTAAAGTTTATTTCTTTTCCACCATTCTTTCACAATCCATGGCTAGCCGTATCCATGGTTGCCTTCCATACCAACACTTTCCAAGGAATTTATTATCAACAACATAATTTTTTTACATTTCGAGACTGGGCATCCCTATTACCTACCACACTCTCATGCAATGTCAAGTGAATAAACACTCATCGTGGGAATAAAATACCTATAATGGAAAATATTGGCACCCCCTGCCGCTTCATGAGTGTTACGGGCACACAAAAAGGAAGTTCATTTTGAAAATTAGAGTTGGCACATACAAATTTACTTGGAATGGCCTGGAAATAACGCATATAGGTAGGTATGGTGGATTCATTTAGCACAACTTTGGGTTAAGGAGTTGGTTGCACAAACAGTATTCCCACTTAGTACAAGGAATGGCTAGCAAATAGATTGAGAAGCAACCAACCAAAAAATGAAAATGGTCATAAATGAGCATTAAAAATAATTAACACTGAATAATGCACCACAAGTAGGATATAATTTCATTGCATAACTATTGACTTTACATGCATGCATAGGGAATCACAAACCTTAACGTTAATATTCTTACTAAAGCATAATTACTCGCCAACATGACTCACATATCACTATCTCCATATCGCAAAACTATTGCAAGGAATAAAGTTCATAATATCCAATGATCTTCATGAAAGTTTTTATTATATCCCCCTTGGATATCTATCACTTTGGGACCAAATTCATATCTCGTGCAAATCACCATTACTATTCCTGACTAAAAAAGATGTAACTGAAGCACGAGTGCATAAATATTTCTTCAAAAAAAATCAACTCTCAAAATAGTATAAGTGAAGCATGAGAGCATATTTCTTTAAAATTTACTAACTATGAAAATAATTAAACTGGAGCATGAGAGCATATTTCTTTAAAATATAACCACGCCCATGCTCAAAAAGTTATAGTTGACGTACTAGAGCAACTACCTAGCTCAAAAGATTTAAGTGAAGCACATAGAGTATTCTAACAAATCATGATATGTGTGTGGCTCTCTCAAACAAATGTGTTCAGCAAGGGGATGGCTGTGACAAACTAAATAATAAACATAGCAAAGACTCATATAATACAAGACGCTCTAAGCAAAACTCATGATATGCGACGAATAAAAATATAGCTCCAAGTAAAATTACCAATGGTCGTTAGAAGAAAGAGGAGATGCCTTCCAGGGCATCCCCAAGCTTAGTTGCTTGAGTGTCCTTGAATTTACCTTTGGGTGCCTTGGGCCTCCCCAAGCTTAGGCTCTTGCCACTCCTTATTCCTTCATCCATCGTGATCTCACCCAAAACTTGAAAACTTCAATCACACAAAACTTTAGAAAACCTTCGTGAGATCATTAGTATAATAAAGCAAATCACCACATTAAGTATTGTTGCAAATCCATTCATATTTTATTATTGCATTATACCTATTGTATTCTAACTTTAACATGGCTTATACCCCCGATACAATCCATAGATTCATCAAAATAAGCACACAATGCAATGAAAATAGAATCTGTCAAAAACAGAATAGTCTGTAGTAATCTGAACTTTGACTTTAATTCTGCAACTCCAAAAATTCTTAACAATTAGGACAACATGGGAAGTTTGTATATCAATCATGTTTAAAAAAATCATAACTTTATCATGCTCCAGCAAATTTTAACAATTCTGCTACTGGATGCAAAAGTTTTTGTTAATGCAGAGAATGGAATCAACTATCACCCAAATCATCCCAAAGGCTTAACTTGGCTCAAACACTGATTAAAACTCTAAAACACGATCATAATAGTAGCATAATTGTATATTTATTGAAGAACAGAAAGGGAAACAAAAAACTAAAAGATAACTATTGGGTTGCCTCCCAACTAGCGCTATTGTTTTACGCCCCTAGCTAGGCATAATGCAAAGTTTCAAGTGTTGTCACCATTGGTTTTAGCAATCTTTGTAGGAGTTTTATCAAACTTGGGAGGCTCTTTACGCTTCCCATTACTTGGGAAATGAGACTGATACATCTCCAACGTATCTATAATTTTTGATTGTTCCATGCTATTATATTATCAATCTTGGATGTTTTATATGCATTATTATGCTATTTTATATCATTTTTGGGGACTAACCTATTAACCTAGTGCCCAGTGCCAGTTGTTGTTTTCTCCCTTGTTTTTGTCTTTTACAGAAAATCAATACCAAACGGAGTCCAAACGGAACGGAACTTTTCGACGATTTTTCTTAGACAAGAAGACACCCACGAAGCTTCAGGAGGAAGCTAGAAGAACTACGGGTGGGCCACAAGCTCACCAGGAGCACCCTAGGGGGCGCCCTGCAAGCTTGTGGGCCCCCGTAGCCCCTCTAACCCTAATCTCAGCTCCATAAATACCAAAATATTCCCCGTATACTAGAGGGCACACCAAAAATACTTTTCCACTGCCGCAAGCTTCTATTCTCGTGAGATCCCATCTTAGGGCCTCTTTCGGTACTTTGTTGGAGGGGGCCTCGATCACGGAGGGCCTCTATACCAACCTGGCTTCTTCTCTCTCTTTAATCTTCAATACAAAGTTCTCCTCGATGTTCTTGGAGATCTATTCGATGTAATCTTCTTTTGCAGTGTGTTTGTTGGGATCCGATGAATTGTGGATTTATGATCAGATTATCTATGAATATAATTTGATTCTTATCTGAACTCTTTTATGCATGATTAAGATAGCTTTGTATTTCTCTCCGATCTATTGATTATGTTTGGCCAACAAGATTGATCTATCTTGCAATGGGAGAGGTGCTTTGATTTGGGTTCAATCTTGCGGGGTCCTCACCCAGTGACAGAAGGGGTAGCGAGGCACATATTTGAATTGTTGCCATTAAGGATAAAAAGATGGGGGGTTTTACCATATTGACTAGATCTATCCCTCTACATCATGTCATGTTGCTTATGGCGTTACTCTATTCTTGTTAACTTAATACACTAGATGCATGCTGGATAGCGGTCAATGTGTGGAGTAATAGTAGTAGATGCAGGCAGGAGCCGGTCTACTTGTCACCGACGTCATGCCTATATTCATGATCATTGCCTTAGATATCGTCATACTATACGCTTTTCTATCAATTGCTCAACATTAATTTGTTTACCCACCGTATGCTTTCTTTGAAGAGAGAAGCCTCTATTGAAAACTATCGCCCCCGGGTCTATTTTTATCATATTATTTTCGGATCTATAAAACCAAAAACCCAAAAATACCTTGCTGCAATTTATTTACTTTTATTTAGATTTGCACTTTTATTTATCTTTTATACCTATCTCTATTAGATCTCATCCTTGCAAATAACCATGAGATTGACAACCCCTTTATTGTGTAGGTGCTATCATTGGAGACTTGTGTGTTCCTCCCACTGGATTGATACCTTGGTTCTCAAACTGCGGGAAATACTTATCTCTACTTTGCTGCATAACCCTTTCCTCTTCAAGGAAAAAAACAATGCAAGCTCAAGAAGTAAAAGAGACCATCTTGAGGTCTAAAATATCCAACCCCTTATTACACAGAGTAATCAAAGTATTCATGCGATTGAGGTTCCCACTAATATTTTTGAGAGGTTTGTTAGACTTTTGCAACTCAACCAAATTTTTATGTATATCACCCAATTTGTCTAATATTTGAATCCCCTCTTGAGTAAAAGTAAATCCCTTTTGTGGTGGTGGAACTCCCAATGTTCCTTCTATTATTTCATAAGAAACATTGGAATCAACCTCAACATAATTCCCTTTAACAGCAAAATCCAAAAGCTGTCTGTGATGCATGGTTAAACCTATATAAAAATTGCAAAGCAAAATTTTCACATCCCCTTTTATGGAGCAAACACGGTAAGATTCCATTAACCTATACCAAGCATCCTTAAGATTTTCTCCTTGTTTCTTATTGAAGTAAAGAACTTCAAATTCTGGTGACAAAGGAGGGATAGTTATGCTAGTCATGATGACAAGATAACCAAGACAAAAAGGCAAACAAAAAATATTTTTGTATTTTTGTTAAAACTTTTTAGAAGTGGGGGAGATGAAAACGAGAGGCAAATGGCAAATAAGTAAATACAAGGAGATGAAAGTTTATGTGTAGGTACTTGATGCATGTTGATGATGTCTCCCTGGCAACGGCGCCAGAAATTCTTCCTGCTACTTGTGAGCTACGTTGGATTTCCCTGAAGAGGAGAGGATGATGCAGTACAGTCGAGATAAGTATTTCTCTCAGTTATGAAACCAAGGTTATCAATCCAGTTGGAGAACCAAGCAACACTATGTAAACAACACCTCCACACAAACAACAAATACTTGCAACCCAACGCGTAGAGGGGTTGTCAATCCCTTAACGGTTATGAGAAAAATTAAATTGTATAGGTTTCGGTAAATAGATCTAAATAAAATGCAAAATAATGGGAAATAATGGGAAATTGTAGCAAAGTATTTTTTGTTTTAATATATGATAGAAAATAGACCCGGGGGCCATAGTATTCACAAGAGGCTTCTCTTGAGAAAATAACATACAGTGGCTAAACAAATTACTGTTGGGCAATTGGTAGAAAAGCAAATAATTATGATGATATCCAAGGAAATGATCATGAATATAGGCATCACGTCCAAGATTAGTAGATCAACTCCTGCCTGCATCTACTACTATTACCCCACACGTCGACAGCTATCCAACATGCATCTAGTGTATTAAGTTCATGGAAGAACAGAGTAATGCTTTAAGCAAGATGACATAATGTAGATAAGGTAAACTCACGTATGAATAAACCCCATCTTTTTACCCGTAATAGCAACGATACATACATGCCATGTCCCTTTCTATTACTGGGATTGATCACCGCAAGATCGAACCCATTATAAAGCACATCTTCCCATGGCAAGATAAATAAATCTACTTGGCCGAACCCAAACCAATAAATTGGGGAAGAAATACGAAACTATAATAATCATGCATAAAAGAGTTCAGAGAAAACCAAAATAATATTCATGGATAGATCCGATCATAAACTCACAATTCATCGGATCCCAACAATCACACCGCAAAAAGTCATTACACATCAAATAGATCTCCAAGAACACCGACGAGAACATTGTATTGAAGATCAAAAAGAGAGAAGAAGCCATCTAGCTACTAACTATCGACCCATAGGTCTGTGGTAAACTACGCACGCATCATCAGAGGGGCAGCAAGGATGATGAAGAACCCCTCCGTGATCGTTTCCCCCTCCAGCAGAGTCTGGAAAAGGCCTCTAGATTGGATCTCGTGGTTCTAGAACTTGCAGCAGCAAAAAAATTATTTCGTGGACTCCCGTGAGGGTTTTGGGATTTTAGAGTATTTATAGAGGCGGAGGTAGGTCAAAATGATGCTCGTGGGCCCCACTACCCACCAAGATGCGCCAAAGGCTCCTGGCACACCCTGGTGCCTAGTGGGCCCCTCTTCAATCTTATCATGGCCACCAAAAGCTTCCAGGATCTATTATCACTAGAAAAAAATCTCCAAAAAGTTTTGTGGCATTTGGAATTCGTTTGGTACTAATATTCTGCAAAGTGAAAAAACAAGCAAAAAATAGCAACTCGCACTGGGCACTAAGTTAGTAGGTTAGTCCCAAAAAATGATATAAAGTTGCTTCTAAATGTATATATAAGATCCAAGATTGATAATATAATAGCATGGAAAAATCAAAAAATATAGATACGTTGGAGACATATCACTTAACTTCATCTCCGGGTAGACCTGCAAGCTTAAATGATCCACAAACTTCATCTACATAGATTAGATGCATATCAAGATGTATTGTTCCATCTCCTACATAAGGATTAGCTAGCAGTTTTTCTATCATACTCGAAAGAATCTCGTAATAAATATTTTTAGTAGGTGTAGTAGGTTGAGGAGCAACTTTTTGTGCTTCCGGTCGAGGTGAATATACCTCGAACAAACCCCTCAAAGGATTATTTTCCGTAGTAACAAGTAACAGTAAATTTCAGCACACAATATAAATGTTTACTTACCAAATTCCACTCACCAAAGGCGCTTCACTCCTCGGCAACGACGCCAAAAAAGAGTATTGATGTCGCACAAGTATAGGGAATCAATCGTAGTCCTTTAGATAAGTAAGAGTGTCGAAACCAATGAGGAGAAGAAGGAAATGACAAGCGGTTTTCAGCAAGGTGTTTTCTACAAACACTGAAATGATTGGTAACGAGTAGTTTGATAGCAAGATAATTTGTAACAAGTGACAAGTAGCAATAGTAACTAAAGTGCAGCAAGGTAGCCCAATCCTTTTTGTAGCAAAGGACATGACAGAACGGTCTCTTATAATAAGCAAAGCGTTCTTTAGGACACATGGGAATTTCATCTAGTCATTTTCATCATGTTTGTTCGATTCGCGTTCGCTACTTTGATAATTTTATATGTGGGCGGACCGGTGCTTGGGTGCTGTTGTTACTTGCACAAGCCTCCCACTTATGATTAACACCACTCGCAAGCATCTGCGGCCACGAAAGAGAATTAAGACAAATCTAACCATAGCATTAAACATATGGATCCAAATGAGCACCTTACGGAATAGCGCATAAACTACGGTTTAAGCTTCTGTCACTCTAACAACCCATCATATAATAACTACTCCAAATACATACCCTTAGGCCCAAATATGGTGAAGTGTCATGTAGTCGACGTTCACATAACACCACTAAGGGAAACAACAACATACATATCATCAAAATATCGAACGAATACCAAATTCACATGATTACTTATGACAAGACTTCTCCCATGTCCTCAAGGACAAAAGTAACTACTCACACATCATATTCATGTCTAAGATCAAAGGGGTATTGAATAGCATAATGGATCTGAACATATAATGTTCGTCCAAATAAACCATCTAGCATCACCTACAAGATATAATCAACACTACTAGCAACCCAGAGGTACCAATCTGAGGTTTTGATACAAAGATTGAATACAAGAGATGAACTTGGGTTTGAGATGAGTTGTGTTGGTGAAGATGTTGATGAAGGTTGGTCCTCCCATGATGAGAGGGTTGTTGGTGATGACGATGGCCTCGATTTCCCTCTCCCGGAGGGAAGTATCCCCGGCTGAATCGCTCCGCCGAAGAGCAAAAGTGCTCCTGCCCAAGTTCCGCCTAGAGACGACGGCGCTCCATCCCTAAAGGCTTCTCCTTTTTTTAGGGAAAATTTGCTTATATACTAGAAGATGGGCACCGGAGGCTGGCCAGGGGCCCGACAAGCCACCAGGATGCGCCCAGGGGGGTGGGCGTGCCCTGGTGGCTCATGGGCACCTGGGTGGCCTCCTCTAGTATTTCTTTTCTCCAATATTTTTTACTTATTCCAAAATAAATATCTGTGAAAATTTAGCTCATTTGAAGATGTGCAGAATAGGTATCTCGAACATAGCTTTTTCAGGTCGAGAATTCCACCTGTCGGCAATCTCCCTCTTCATGTAAATCTTGCATATTAAGAGAGAAAAGGCATTAGAATTTCTCCATAAAGTGTTATACTGATTAAAAACACTATGAACAAAAGTAGGAAAACATGTTGCAAAATGGACGTATCACTTACCATCTCTCTTCTATGAAATCTAATTGCAGATGAATCTCCATCTCAAGGGATCATAGGATCTCACAACAATACTAGGCACTTCATTGCTCTTGTCAGTACCTCTTGCCCTTTATCACCATCCTTACACTCATTGCTGTTTGGTTATGTAGCATCACTATGAATGTTCGCTTCCTTATTAACCATTTGCTTGAAATTATAAGATCTATATTTACTCTTACATAAATCCAGAATAAAATCAATGGCAATGATGTTCTGGATTGCTCATGTAAGTACCTTTTGTCATGTACTCCCTGCGTATCGAATTGATTGTTGATCAATTGGATGTATTTAGAACTAAAATAGTGCTAGACACGTCCATTTGAGCGACAAGTAATTCTGGACGGTCGTAGTATTACTGTACTTACATTGAGAGATAGTTGATTGTCTAGCATTACTCTGTATCTTATCTGCACTACGCTACATTTTCTACAAATTATTAGATCTCCATTTACTCTTACCAAAATGCTGAATAAAGCCAATGCCGTTGCACAAGTTGAGGTATGCATTCGTCTTTTCAGTACCTTTTGCCTCGTAATGTTGTACTTAATTGATATCTATATGTTATGTATCATCACTCTGCATCTAAGCTTCATTATCCTCTATTTCATCCAATATTATTAGATCTATATTTACTGTTTACAAAATGTAGAATAAAGGCGACGCTTATGAAGAAGTTTCTTTGGGGAATTTCTTGAATTATCCTTCCATCGGCATGGAGAAAGGCTCTCTTGAGCCATGTTAACATGTAATGTAAGTCCATCCTTCTCAAGCCTTCAAACTTTGTTCTAGTATATATTTGGATAGACATAATTTCCTCCAATGTTGTTTACTTTGGTGTTTGCATCAGATTGAATGTTTGCAACAACTGCCAGTTTCAGATTGTAGTTATAAAAACATGTTCCTTATTCACACCATCCACATTAATCAGAACAGATCCATTGATTTTCTTTAGCCCTACATGCATGCATGTGTTCTTGATCTCTAATCCGGTGGTGTGGTGAAGCTGCCCATGCCTGCATCATCTCATTTCCTGCTTTGTCTTAACTGATTTTGCCGATGATACGGACAATGCCATATTATTTTAATGCTATTTTAAATTATATATTTGAATTTGCCAATATAAAATGGGATGAAATTGTCAGCACACTGACCATCGTTGCTTATATATTTGTGAAACCTGTTATCTGTTTCCTTGTTTCTCATTCAGAATCATGTCTCTAATGCCAGGCAGAACTTTAGGGAAGATAGTGAGCCAAACCATCTTGAAGAGAGCGAGATGAGCCCAAGGTCATGTCTTGATGAAGACAATGAGTTCAAGCTACTCACCAGTAGCTGTGACACAACCTTGGTGAAGTTGTTGCCTCAATCAGTTTGACTTCATTAGTCTCAACTTAAAGCAGAAAGACTTGGTTCAACTCAGATCCGACTTGAAGTCAGTTCTCTAACGAAGATCACTAAGGACAGTTGTGCGTGCTTTCTTGCTACATGGCTAGAGTTTGAGGATATATGGTTTAGACAATTTAGGTCTCGTCAGCTTGTTCTGCTGCTTGCGGTGCACATCGCAGGCAAGGTTAACGTTTCTTGAACTTTGTTGAAGTGCTGTCAGTTTTGTATATTTTTTTGTCGGCGCGTTTATATGCACTGGTGGCGACCTTTGATTCCCATTGTATGTAGTCTGCGGTCTCATTGTGCTTTATTATCACCGGTGGCGAACTTTGATGCCCAGTGGATGTAATATGTCGTAATTTCTGTATTTTATAGTTTAGGTTTATTCTTAGTCGGTATGTTGTAATTTAGGCCGAAAGCTTCGACTAAGCTCAATGTTATCGTTCCGTCAGGCCAGCCTGTAACTCGCTATATATGGGTCGAAACATGGGCCTATAATCATCTTGGGCCACTAGTAGGCCTAAACGTCAAGTAGCTTTGCGCCTTTAACATGTTGAGTACAACTCGGGGCTGTTCCTACTTCTGAGCCGCATTGGGATTTCCTCGAAGAGGAGAGGATGATGCAGTACAACAGAGATAAGCATTTCCCTCAATTAAGAACCAAGGTTATCAATCCAGTAGGAGAACCACGCAACACCTCATTACACTACAAAAGACACATATGTGACATTTTGGGTCGAACGAAATTTTCTTCTATCATGCTTATGACACTTCTATGATGATAATTGTGACAAAAGCACGTATAATCATAGATGTGGTGGGCTCCTACTTGTATGAAAAAAATCATGACAGAAAATGGGTTTTTCGTCCCGGGCGGGCTAGGGACGCACCTGCATGGCATTCTTTGGGCCGTCCATGACGGAAAAAATTCTGGTAGAAGCGAGGGCGAGGAAAACTTCGGGGAGTTCCTGGTTAAGGTGGGTGATCGGGGCCGAGCGATGCACGGAGGCATTGCACGTTTCTCTCATACACGTACGCGCATGTGTGCGAGGCATTGGGCTCTAACTGAACCCGATGGAGGCGTTGGGAACTAACTGAACCCGAGCGATTGCACTAGCTACGTTACTAAACCCCGATCAATCCCTTGGATGTCAATAGAACCTGACTGATTCCTTCGCTACTGCTGCTAACTGAAGTCGATCAAAATTGCCTCTTCATGAACAGTCCCCGATGGGGTTGGATGAACAGGATCCAATGGTAGTAGAGGTCGTTGCCACTGGATGAACAAGACCCCGATCGAGGAGGTGGGGGTGGATGAATAGTAGCCGATGGAGGGACCCCGTGGAGGGCTGGTTGAACAGGACCCCGTGGAGGGCTGGTGGAATAGGACCCCATGGAGGGCTGGTTGAACAGGAGCTGGTGGAGGCTGGATGAACAGGAGCCGGTGGAGGCTGGATGAACATGAGTTAGTGGAGGCTGGATGAACAGGAGCTGGTGGAGGCGGGAGGAAGTCGACGGTGGATGAACAGTAGCAGGTGGAGGCTAGAGTAAGTCGACGGTGGGTGAACAGTAGCTCGTGGAGTCCCGTTTTGTGGTACTCCACATCCCTCCCGATGAACAGGACCCCATTTCGACCGTAGGCGCTCTAACACAAGTTTGTTTCCTCAGTTTTGCGGTACGCCACACCCTCCCGATGAACAAGGTGCTATTTCGACCGTAGCCGGTCGAACAGAAGGCCGTTTCCTCTGTACTGCGGTACGCTAGACCCCGTTTTGGCTGTTCCGTCCAAGCCGGTTGGCTCCCGATGAACACGATGCATTCCATTGCCTCTCGATGAACACGACGCATTCCGTTCCCTCCCGATGAACACGACGCAGTTTCTCCGTTCCGACCCAGCCAGTTAGCTTTCAATGAACAGGACGCCGTTGATGTCGTCTGTTGCCTCTCCATGTACACGAGACCTGGCCGTGCGTATGCATGAGTAGGCGTGAGAGACCCCACACGTATGTACGTATGTGGCCATATTTTTTGGCATGTGGGTGTCCATACGTGTACACGGTTTAGAAGAGATTGCGTTAGGGGCTCCACTACTAAACGTGCCGCTGCTTGCTCAGCCACGGTTCATCGTTGCAGAGAGACCGATCGACCAGTATGTACGTACACGTTCGCGACCAGACAGAAAACGCTACGTATGCTTCGATCGGGTGGGTCCCAGCTGTCAGGGAGGACAAGGACACACTTCCTTGCGTGCGAAGATATAGCTGGTGGGTCCCAGCTTTCAGGGGGAAGAATTACTTTTTTTGCCCGTAATATGGACACTTCCTTGCGTGCGAAGATGTCGCTAGTGGGTCCATCTGTCAGCCTCACCGCATAGAGTCCTCTTCTGATGGCTGTTGTTCATTGACCATGTTGACCACGCCGTGTGGACATCACCCAGGTGGTGGACGACGGTGAGGCCTAGGAAGGGAATGATGCGGAGCTAGGGAAGACGAGGCAGGTGGATACTCCACGCGGAGGGGAGTACGACGGTTCCTCATTCGGCTGCGGTGTGAGGCTGCTGTCGCAGGAGAATAACATGGTGTTGGTGAGTAGAGGAATGGCCTGGACGGCGATGGGAGTAGGATGGGTAGGTGAGTCCTGCATGGCAGCACAGTCGGCCACGGGAAGCGGTAGAAGGCGGTACCACCGGCGGTGGTATGGGCGGCTAAACCAAGAATATCTGAAATTGAAGAAGAAGCACGACATCCGTTGGATGGACATCCAACGGCCACTGTTGCTAGAACCGTGTGTTGACTATAAGTTGACAAAGCCTTGCGTACGGGTCAACTTAGTAGGCCCACAAGTGTGTGGCAGAGAACAAATAGCCCATTTGCGATTTGTAAGAATGTACAACCCATTTTTGAATTCTAATGGAATTTACTACAACCCATTTACAGTTTGCTAAAATTACAACCCATTTCTAGCTAGGACAATGATTAATAATTTCAACCAACCGCTCTAAACCTAATTTAATAAAATTTGCCACATTTTGATCGGATCCGAAATATTTTTATCCCAAAATTTCTAGTCAGCTTAAATATAATTTCAAAATAAATTTGCATTACGTAAAAATCCAACAAAATATTGCGCGCGCAACAAGTAATGAAATTAAAATTTTCAAAATCAAAAAATAATATTTTTTTAAGTAATTACGTGTTTGGTGCAT
The DNA here is from genome assembly GCA_021605205.1 of Aegilops longissima. Classification (NCBI taxonomy): domain Eukaryota; kingdom Viridiplantae; phylum Streptophyta; class Magnoliopsida; order Poales; family Poaceae; genus Aegilops; species Aegilops longissima. The sequence continues at coordinate 191,795,039 of CM038677.1, read as the reverse complement.
TTCTTTATAGTTACAGCCCAGTTTTTACAATTACATCCCATTTATTATTTCTTAAAGCCCATTTTCTTGTGAAGCCTAATGCATCCCTCCTAGGAAAGATTTGCAGACCAGCGGGGCGGAGAATAACAAGTTGGACTGGTCTGGCTATTCCTGAAAAAAAAGTATAGTTGGGCTAGCCATTTTCAGCTTGAAAATATTAATATCTGGGCTGGATATTTGGTCGACATAAAATAGTAGCCTATGCTAAACGGGCCACAGCCCGCCCAGTTGATACCCTGCTCCTCTGAACAACAACAAAAACATCGCTCAAGAAAAACTCTGCTTACACCTCAAAAAACAAATACTGCTCGTGCTACTGGGTCCGAGCTGTCCACCGCTCCTTGTGTAATTCTCTTGTTTATTTACTATATAGGTTGACAATGGTGTGGGACCGTGATGTCAGGAAACCAGGAGGAAGCAAAAAAATTATAGTTGTATATACTAAGGAGGAACTTGCGTACGTATGGCTATGGCCTAGGTGGGTCCCTACTGTCATCCTCTCCAAGTAAAGTCATCTCCTGATTCCTCATGTCTGTTCACCATGTTGACAACGCTCGGCGCCACGGCAAGCGCAACAACTCGAGGGACAACAGAGAGGGCCTCGTGGGCCCTACGGATGGTCTGATACAACTTCCGCTGCTCACCAGGAAGCCAGGATCATCGGACACCTATGCGCACCTTCAAGAGACTGAGGCGCCAAGAAATGATAATGCCGCGCTTGGGAGCTCGGGATTGTTTCACACATGTATTAAGATACAAGTGTAATTTACTCGTCAGCGGAAACAACGCGTAAAATACAGGTATAGTGAAACTGACGGCCCGAGGTCTGTAATGAAAACCGGTGAGTTACGCGTGTAATTTAAGAGACCAGTGTATTGCCTGTCGAAATCGACCAACCAAGCGCTTCGTTGAAGACCATCTACTTTTATTTACAAATGTAAGTTTTATAAGCAGTTTTGGTTGGAAAACGACGATCCAATCACGGTCTAAGATGATAAGTTGGTTGGAAGATCATATGGTTTCACTTCTAACCTACCTGAGTTGTCGTATAGGCTATGAATGAAACATAAGATGATGAACTTCTTAAGCACAGAAACAACAGAAGAGGACGATCATCTTAACATGCAAATCACTGGCATTACATCAACATGCAAAACAATATGAAGCATTATTCTTAGGAGGCACAGTGAACAGCTCGTGATGCCGCATGCCACAGCATTCCAAACTCAACTTTGCTATCAAACTCACAAGGCCTGGCACTTCAAAGATAACATTTAGAACAAACTCTTAAAATACCTTACATAAGTCAACATTCATGTGACTATGCATCCCAGCAGAGTAATATTAACTTCTGAACTAAACACAAGAATAGGAAAAAACGATCTACGCTACTCACAGCAAAGGGCGTCCCACTCCAAATATCAAATGCATGTCTTCTGGCTAACACCAATGAGCAAAATTTGACAAGGTTTTATAATTCCAATATATTAAACTAATGTCTTCTTGCCAACATAAATGATTAAATTTTGACAAGCTTTTCCCATTCAAAATATGTAATGCCTATGATTGTGGAATGGGCAGGGTTTGTCATCAGTTTGCACATTGAAATGGCACAGGGAGCCGGATTAAGCAGCGTATCTTTTTATGTCGTTCCACCAAAATCAAACAATGTATTGGCGTAGCATGGTGGATTTCGTTGGCAGCTCCATTCAAGTAGATAGTCTGGTGGCTCAAGGTGACGACGAATGCTTAGAGAACCATTCGATGTATTGTGCATGATCAAGTATTATGGAGGACACGAACCATCTGAACATTTTGTGCAGTTCCACTGAAATCAAGGTGAGCATCCCTGTCTGCATAAATACAGAAAAAGCATGATGAATATAATAGTGGTACTAGTTGATTAAACATACGCTTACAACTATAATCATCTTCGTTATCTTAACAGGAAAAGATAGCAATACAATAGCTTCAATTAAACATTTATTAAAAACAACACAACAATATAAGTAGCACAACATAACAAAGCACAATCATGTGGATGAAGGCCGATACTAACCTCATTTGTTACAGCTGCGTCGGGAACTGACTTGGTAGACTGAATTTTGCACTCCATGTATTGTTGAGTTTCCCATGCTCTCTGCAGACTAGTCATGTCACCAGCGTCTACTAATACTCTGTAAAGCTTCTTGATCATTCCTTGTGTAATGTAGTGCAAACAGAGACTGTTTCTTTTTGCAAAGTGGAAAGACCAACTGGGCTCAATAATGCAATAGTTTGCCTTAAACACATTGGCTCCTTTTGTGCAATTCAACTAAAATCAAAGTCGAATAGAATCGAGCAAAAAATTTGATATCCCTGTATGCAACACTAGGTGTAAAGGAAACAATTACTGAGAAATAACGGTTGATGACTTATACTCCCAGAAGAAAAAACATCTACCTTATCTTAATGGGAAACAAAGCAAGAGAGTAGCAATTCTCAAACAGTGTGATTCATTCATATTAACTGAGACATTATCTGAAGAATACCTTGTTTCAACATGTATAAAGAACGACAAAGCAGAAAATTGCCATTCCTAAAACAATGCAACTGATTCATATTAATAGACACATTATATTAACAATACCTTGGTTAATCATGTAGAAAGAACTACAAAGCAGGATAGTACCATTTGTAAAACATTGTAACAGATATTTAATAACACAGACATTATCTAGACAATACATTTCTTAAACATGTACTCCAGGCAATCCGTAACACAAATGGTACTTCCGCCGATCCCTAACAAGTGTTGCAGTTTTGAACTGAGATTTGGTAGTTAGTTCTGAGAGTGGCATTGCTTAATTTTACAAGTGTTATTAGATTAAAAAAAAAGCATAAACAGTTCCACGGGAGAGTGGGCGCAACAGCACCATGTGCTTCCATCTACTTATAAAGGGGGTGATGCAGAGTTTGTTGTAACAAAGCAACAAGAATCATGTCTGGGTTGGTCCCATTTTTGTTCACTTAATGGGAAAAGACAGCAATCAATAGCTTCAATTCAACATTTATTTAAAGCATTACCAATACAAGTAGCACAACATCTCTAAGCACACTGCACGATCATGTGGATGAAGGTCGATACTGACCTTTAATGGATCACCTACGAATCTGCCAACACGAATAGGAAATCCAATCTCGTTTTGTGTAGTTCAACTAAATCAAGCAAAGTCGCCGGTGTGACATTACGTTCACAATAGCAACAACTTGAATAGATATCCCTGTTTTAACAGAGGCAAAAAAGGAAACAATTACTGGCCAATAAAGGAGGATAAAACATACGGCGACAAAAGGAAGGATCTACCTTATGTTGATGGAAAGAAAAGTAGGAAAGTGGCATTTCTAAAACGGTTGCATTAATTCATATTAATAGAGACATTCTCTTAAAATAACATTCGTTAAGAATGTAATTTACTTTTAACAGTTGCATTGCTTCAATTTTCCAGCGGCATTCTTAGATTAACAACGGCAAAATAGTTGTATGGGACATGGGACATGCCAACACCATGTGCGTCCACACGTATAAATGGGTGATGCAGAGTATGTTGCCAAGAAGCATATCTGTGTTGGTCCCATATTTGTTCTCCTTGAACCTTTTTCCTATGTGTGGCAGCAAATCTAGTCCTGCACAAACTACCCGACCCCTAGTTTCTTTCCTATTTCAACAAAGAGATTGGTTCCTTACAGATGTGTGTACTGGGTTACCCCTTTTTTCCCTTTTCGACCAACAAAGCGGCTGGATAGCCAGTCTATACTACTTTCCCTCCCTCCTTTCCTCATTGAACCATGTCCTAGATTCAAGCTCCACCCCACCCCACCCTTCTTTCCTCTTTGAACAAAGACCTAGATTCGACTACAAATCGAAAAAGATACGCATGCAGCTAGAGCAATGACGGTTTCAAAGAAAGTTATACCTTAGGGTCGTCGGGATGTGGCTAGGCATGCGGCGGGATGCCAGATCTGCCCACACTATGTATGGCAGCGAGGAAGAAGGGGTCGGAGGCCCTCCCGCACATGCACTGGGTGAAAGAGAACGGCGCAGTCGGCAGTGGATTTCCTCCCTTGCTGAAGGCGACAAAGTGAACGCTGCACCTCCTCCCCATCTCGGTGTGACGGGATCAGAACGGCTCCTTCACCAGCTGTGAGGGGGGAGAGAGAGAGAGGCCAACGCAGTCTTGTTTAGATCTGGTGAAGAGGGTGAGAGACTGTGAATAGAGCAAACCCTAGAAAAGGAACACTGAGCCTCCAGCGTGTATATATATATGTAGTGCAACGAGATTGTGAAGAGTGCAAACCCTAGCGAACAAGCACTGAGGCTCCAGCTTATATAGTACTCGTGTATAGTACTAATATAGTGGAGTGGTTTTCTTTTTCTCTCCATAACAATCATTTTAAATTGTGTATGAAACGAAGCTCTTTATTTAATGTACCATTGAAGAAAACTACTACGATCAACTAATGATCCACGCGTCCTGGTCGCACTTCCTGTCCTTCACGTGTGGTACACTATCCTCTGTTAACTGAACAACCACACACGCGCCAAATTATCGAAAGGTGTGAGAGTGTGTACAAATAAAGAATTTTAAATTCAATTATCGGAATGTGTGAGAGTATGTATAGTTTGCCCTCTCTCAATAATTATGGTTTGTTGTGTTCGGCCTAAACTTGGTCAAACTTTACAAAATTTAACTTCAGTCAAATCTAATATGCAGACTAAATAGAAACGGAGGGGTACTACCTCCATCCGGGTTTTTAGTCCACACCATGTTTTTGATCAAAGTTTGACCACATATTTCGTTAAAAGTTGGACAAATATAATTACAGGGTAGCTGAAGACAAAGTTGTGAGAAGGCTTAAAAATCAATACAAAACTTTTGCCCTTAGTACCAACATTGATGCTTCTTCGGGGAAACATTTGGTTCATATCCAATTGTGTGATAAAATTGCACCAACGCAAATGACTGCTCCAAGATGAACTGGTGAAGGATATCGTCTTTGTGGTAACATGCGAAAAGCACTGATGGAAGACAATCCGTTCTTCATTAAACATCGATCAGCTTCACCAGCCCATGCAACCATGGGACGCAACCATGAGCATTGATAGCTCATCGTGGTGTGATGTATCATCAATTTTGGCATCATGTTTGGGTCAGGAACCAATGAAGTTTGATAATCCTCACTGTGGTTTGTTTCTTCTCGGTAATGAAGCTCAAGAAAGAAAGAACTGTGCAACGGTGGCCATCCAATTTTGTGCAGTTCCACTAAAGTTGAGGAAGACACGCCTAGGTATGGAAATACGCATCCCTGTTTGCAAAAATGTAAAAAATGATATTTAAGTAGTGTCCTTTCTTTGTTTTAGCAGTGGAACAAGATTAACAGCGGCATCATAATTGTCAATAAGAATTAATGAAACGTACACCAATAGAAGCATAATGATTATCTTGATGGTAACTAAAGCAGGATACCCGAAAAAAACTAAAGGAGGACATCAGCATTTATCGACGCCTCTACATGGGCATTGCATCATTTTACCAGTGACATTTTTCGATTAGCAGAAGCAATAGGAGCATATCGAAAATGACCGCACAACCACCATGTACTTTTTGTCGAAAAAACGTGTATACGTCCACCGATGCAAAATGATAAACCAGGACAACTTTTTGAGTGGCCTCTCCTCTATAATGTTGGACCAGCTGAAGAACCCTAGCTACTATACATGGGGAGCTGCGGCGTAGTGGTATAGAAGAAAACTCGATTGTAGAGTATAATTAAGCATCAAATCCAAAAGAAGTTATACCTCAGGTGGGAGAGATGTGGCTTAGGCGGGCGGGTGGGATCTGCCCACACGACGGTAGCAAACAAGGGCGCGGACGACCTTCGTCCGCTCCGGTGCCAGCTCAGAGAGGACGGTGTGCATTGGCTTCCTCCATCGCCGATGGCAACAACGTCAACGCTGGACCTCGTCACCTCCCGCACCGGACGGGATCCGGCCGGATCTGTGACCACCGGTGAGGAGAGAGATATAGTGGACACTGTCATCTTGTTTAGACTAGCAAGAGGCCCATGCGTTGCACAAAACATCAAGATGCATTTCTACAAGTTGTTTATCTTGTGGGAGGCAAAGATGAACGAGGAAAGGCCTTATTTGCAAATGTGGAGAGGGGCCCGGGTTTATTTTTGCAAAATTTTCATAGTTTTCTTTCTATCCCTCATATATAGATTGGACGTTCTATATTGCAGGATGGCAGGCATACCATCATCACCAACTCGGTTTTGTAAGAGTAGTAGAGTAGTAGAGATATAGTAGAGAAGCAGAGATAGAGATATGGAGAGGGTGAGTGAGTGAGACGCGACAAACCCTATCAAACAAGAGGATATATATATACAATGGAGTAAAAAATCTCTCCATAACAATGGTTTTAAATATAACTCGATCAATAACACGCCCCCGCTTCCAGGTCGCAGTTTGTATCCCTCACGTGTGGTCCCCGACCCTCCATTATTAAGTGAACAAATTAAAGGGTCGAATTATTACGTACGTAAGCTGCCTCTTCGTGTACAAATGCGCTCCATCTTGTACTGGCGGGTATCTCGGAGGCAGAGTGAGTGTGTGTGCATTTCTTCTTGTACGTAGTACTCGATTTATCTCACTTCATATTGTTTCCCACTCCTATGATATTCCTATCCTTGGAACAAAATGAGGCGGTACTAAGTTTGTGTGTGTAGGGATAATGAGACATCGATGTTGTGTATGAGTAGACGCGAGAGTCGTCACTATGTGTGCGAGCGCGCACACACACAAAGACATGCATATCCATGTTTACGTAAAATTCTTACTTTCATCTCCATATCCAATCATATTTGTCCAACTGGCACATTATTTGCGTTATTAATTACGCAACAATATTTACGTACGTCCAGCCTGACCGCCCTGGCTAGCTCGAACCCTCTTCATCACCCACGCGCGGTTCCCGCCCAAAACGATCAGTGTCGCATTCATGCCCGGCCAGAGCGGACGCGACCTCTCACTGGCACCGGCATTGAAGTGGCACATTGGTCGAGGGAGCGCTGCCTGTGCCGCTTCCCGGTGCACACGACTGCTCTGCGTTCAAATGTCAACACGTCCGGCCACAACATGCATGTAAAAAAGTTCTTCGGAGTCCGTGCTACAGCTAGCTGTCCTCCCCCTCCTTGTCTATCTCTTCCAGTAGTGAAAATAATACTTATAATATGGTATAAAACTAAGAAATTGAGATAAGCCCAATAAACCAGAAAGGAGGAAGTACATATTAACACATGACCCACCAGGCCACCATACACTCTCACATACTACATACGTCCTGGTTTATTAGTCCCCTATGTAATTTATGCATGATACTAGTATATGATACTCCCCACTATGAGTAGCCTTGTACGCATACAAAAATGGACCGGAGGGGGTACAAAGCTTTGTCAAATTTTGTTTCATGTATGTATCCTGACTCCAAGGTTGCCCCGTTACAACATTCCATCAAATACAAAGGAAAACTAACACGCATGCTGATGCATCTCAATGATTCACAGATCATAGCCAATATTTACTTCACAACTAAATAAAAAAGTTTTGAGAGTGTGTAAAAAACTACTGATGGGGTCTCTACGACTTAAACCCTAAACCCTAAACATGATTTAATTTCCTGGCTAGGTAGAACCTGTTGAAGGAAAGAAGCCTGGAAACCTCGGATCATACGATGCTTTTGTGTAGTTCCACTAAAATCGAGCTGAGCATCCATGTTGGCAAAGATATTGAAGAAGTGCGATTAGAATAATAGTAGTGGCACTAGTTCATGAGACATAAACTCATCATAAATAGAAGCCCATAGAAGTAGAGAAAGATCCACATGGAGATGGAGCTACGTGGGGAGCTGTGGCAGTGGAGCAAGCCGGCTCCAAAAGAAAGTTGTACCTGGGACGTCGTTGTGTAGCTAGAAGGCCAGTGGGAGGTCGCATCAGCCTATACCACGGGGACCCCCGGTCGGCACACACCGACAGTTGGTTTTCTTCCTCGCCGTTGTCGACCACGTCTACGTAGAACATTGTTCGCTTCCCCGGGCGGCGGGATCAGGTCGGATCTGTGACCAGCGGTGTGGCTATCATCATTCTATGCTTGTGAAGAAAGCAGCCCAAGCAAGCAGGCTTGTAGCTTAGGCTCCTGCTAGTGTATATATAGTGGAGCAGTTTGCTTTTTCTCTCCATATCAACCTTTTTATATTGCGTATGTGTGATGAACTTAGCTAGAGGTTCGAGTTAGTTTCTAGCTCATGACTAACCCTGAACTAACTCTAGCCAAAGTGGTGTTTGAATGACAGTGTTAGATTGACAATAAAAACACTAGGAGAACTAGCTCCAATTAGCACCTCTTGGTGGGATGGTTTTTTTGGGTGGGTTAGATGCAACTAGCTCAAACTAGCCCTCATGTTTGGATACTTTAGGGCTATTTGAGCCCAAACGAGCTCAAACTAACTCTAACCCATGGATCCAAACAGGGCAATTGAAGAGTGAAATGATGGTTGCTTCGTCCGACTAACTTACTATGTGATTTAACTGCTCCTGAGTGGCCCCTGCACGTACTCCCCCTACGTGTATGACCGTTCCCGAGTCTCATATGTACTTATCTCTATTTTCTTGCATGACACGTAGACATGATGCGCATAGAGGAATTTTGTTACTGCACGTTGTTGGGTATCTACTCTCTCCTCCTGGTTCACTATTAGTACTCCCTCCGCCCTGGTTTATTGTTCCCCTTTGTACTCAATTGATGGGCTTGTTTTCATCAAGAAATTGTCTTTACCAACGTACTAATATCGGGAATGCATGCGTGAACAATGAAAGATTAAACCTTGCATGCAACTTTTTGACAAAGCATTGACATATGAACATATGAATGTGAGGGACTACAACCTCGTACATGCATGCAACAGTCACACGTACACATGCACGCAAATATTCGCGTGATGCCCTAATGCATGCATGTCTGAGCACATGACGGAACACACACGGTCACGCTCAAGTGCTCAACCTACACTTGCATGCACACACATACTCAGCCAGGGTGAGCTAGTGACCGTATAAACAACGGAAAATGTATATATTGCCCAGAATGAGTGTATTATGAAGTCCACTGACCGTATTTTTACAAATATAGTGACAGCCAGCGTGTTTATCTCGTTTCAAATTAAGCCATATTAACCGGAAAGGAGGCAGTATGGACTAGCATTACTTTGTTGTGTCCCGTCAACTTGCAGAATGAGGAGAAGCTTGCACGCGGTGGCTCGCAGGACAAGGAGAAACTTTTGACTAATGCAAGCTCTTCCTCACTCAGGCAGTGGATGTGCAACAGTTAATTCGGTGTTAGATTGCTAGAAGCATACACTGTACTAGTACCATCATTAATTGTTCGACTTCCCGAAGAGGCGAAGAGCTAAGCGCAAAGTTTACTACAGTAGTACTTATTACTTTGTATACAGGTACTACTAGGAACCGCATGGTGGAGCGTCTACACTGTTATGCCTCCTTTGGTCTGTAGGAATTTCATAGGATTTCTATAGGTTAGGATTTGCAAAGGAAAATTTCCTTTGAAGCCCTTTAGTTTGTAGGAATGGATTCCTATTCCTATGTAGGATAGGAATCAATCCTCCACATTTTGGAGGAAAAAACATTAGCTAAGACTCAATGGAAAAATTCCTATCCTATGCATAAAAAATGACATCTCTTTCTCTATAAGAATTGAGATGCATGTCATCTCACTTCCTATGATTTTCATATTCCTATAACATTCCTACCCTATGATCCAAAGGAGGCCTTATTTCTGTGATAAAGCAATCTTCAACACATTTGCTTATCTTCGAGGGTTCTCGCATGTGATAATGGAAGTTGATTGCATGGAACACTTGCCACAATTCTTGCTTAATTCTGGTTCCTACCCTGTTAGAAACAGGAGCGCTCGGTAATATTTTCTCTTTTTTTGTTATTCAGCATGTAAACAGGTCAGCAAACCTTGCTGCAAATCTTTGTGTGAACCGTGCTTGCTGAACTTTGAATGTGACCGAGAGCTGGCTTGATGAAACACCTCGCTTTCTTTTTTTTGCAGGGTACCTCGCTTCCTAGTGACCAGTCTCTTGGCTGATTGTCCTAAGAATGCTTATATATGAATAAAGCTCTCTCATTTACCCGCAAAAAAGATTAAGCCATATTAACCGGAAAGGAGGGAGTATGGAGTAGCACTACTTTGGTGTGTCTCGTCAACTCGTAGAACAAGGAGAAGCTTGCATGACAAGGTGAACCTTGCTTACGCCCTCTCCGTCTACCTCAAGCGCGGTGGCTCACAGGACGAGGAGAAGCTTTTGACTAATGCAACCTACCCTCGCCCAGGCGGTGGACGTGCAGTAGTTCATTCAGTGTCAGATTGCCAGAGGCATACACTGTAGTACCAACATTGTTCGACTCCTCGAAGAGGCAAAGAGCCAAGCGCAAGGTTTAGTAGTACTAGTATACAGGTAGTAGGAACCACATGGTGGAGCATCTGTACTCTTCTTTTATTTCCATCTCTGATAAAGTACACATTTATTCATGACAAGTGCGAAAAACGGCAGCCAAGTAGTACTATTAAAAAACATCGAACATGTAATGATGGCATCGACCAACCATGCTCGAATATATCTTGGCCTCCGTGCGAGCCCTTCTGTGTGTTCTCGCTCCTTGTCTCTCTCAAGGAGCAGCGGGTTGGCCATTTTGCCGTCAATTGAGATCGGTTTGCTCACACTCTGGTCCCACATGTCAGTGATGTGCTAAGAGGAAGCGCATTGACCGGCGGGCCGTGCGCGGACTTGGTTTTGCACCTTCATACTACCCTCCGTCACAGTTTATAGAGCGTGCTTCAACAATCTCTGGGACCAAGGCAACTAGCACGACATTTCTTACTAGAGGAAATAATGCGTACACACATGCATGCAGTGCTTCCACCCCGGGTACACACTTGCATGCACTTAATCCACTCCGCGTACACACCTACACCGAGAGAATTGTGGGCTTGATTGCGGTTAACACACTCTAATAAATTTAGCACTCAACCAAATGCGTATAAATCTCTCTGGTGGTGGAAATGCAGGACAATTGAAGCGTGCCATGTAAACTGTGACGGAGGGTAGTATGAGCAGATTCAAAGAAGAGCGTATTGATGGTTGCTTCTTCCGAGCAACTTCCAGTGGGAAAGCTGGGGCTTATGATTTGACTGCTCATTACTGACTATTAGTGTGGCGCAACAACCGGGCCGAGTCTCCCATGCGGTTGTGCACTATAATTTGGTCCATGGCACATGGACCCGGATGTTGAATGGCTTCTGGCAATGCTATCAAGCTTCCAGCATTTGTTTACATATTTGACGTATACAAGTAATTTTCCACCGACATGAAATTGTACAATGCTCTGAAGCTTTCAACTTTTGTTTCGTGTGTCTTGCCAGCTGGAAGGTTGTCTCGTTACAACGTCAATCGTAATACTAGAAAGGAAACTAACATCCATGCTCTTTCAGAAAAAATAAAAATCTAACTTCCTTGCTAATGCATCTCAATGATTAGCAGATCAGAGATAATATTTACATCACAACTGAAGACAAAGTTGTGAGAAGGTGTTAAATTAAAACTTATCCATGCTTTCATTGGTAGCAACTTCTCCCCAGCTCTGTCTAATTCGACAAGGCATGTTGGGAAAAGAGTAGCTATCAGGAGCATGCAACATTTCGATCATTTTGTGCAGTTCCACTAAAATAGAGCTGAGCGTCCCTGTTCCAAATATATTAAGTGTGATTACAATAATAGAGGACTGTTGATGAAACAATAAACACACAAATAGAAGTCGGTCACCTTTGCAGTCTCTCTTAAGACTAACTAGTTGGAGAAGATTAAGCAAATAGTTGGAGAAGATTAGGCTCGGAGTTTGATGAGGAGGATAGAGCAAAACCAATCTTGCTTTGTGCAGTCGCACTGAGATATAGAGGCATTGACCATGTGACATTTTAATAGAATTGCACAAAACACTCTTTAGAAAAAAGTGATTTGTACCGTTCACCAAAAGGTCGCAATAGCAACAAGGTTAAATGGTTAGGCCTGTTTGCAAAAGAAGAGGTAGAAAGGAAACAATTACTGGCCAATAGCAGTTGATAACACAAATGATGACAAAAATAAGCATATTCCTTGACCTAAGGGAAGATAACATCACGGTTGGTTATCTAAAACGGTGTGAGGACGAGATTGCAATATGGAAAGTACGTCGGACGAGCTACGTTTTGGGCACAGAAATAGGAAAGATCCACACACAAGATTTTCCCCATGCAGCGACATGGGAAGATGGGCAGTGGAGCAAGGCCGGAGGGGAGGAAGTTGTACCTGGGGGTCGTCGGGATGTAACTGGAGGGCGGCGGCTGGCGTGTTTTTCCCATACTGCGGCTTCGAGAAAGTTGTGAAGGCCCTACCGCGCTTGAGCTTGGTCAGAGAGAATAGCGGGTACCGCAAATTGGGACGTGCTGCCTCCACGACGTCGAACGGAGAAACGATGCACGTCCTCCCTTTGTGCTGGCGGACGGGATGCGGCCGGATCAGTGACCAACGGTGAGAGAGAGAGAGAGAGAGAGAGAAGCCACCGCCGCCTTGTGTGAGATAGTGTGACGAGAGACAAACCCCGGTAGTGGCTCCATTGCATATAAAGGAGCGGATTTCTTTTTTCTTGATGATAATCATTTTATATACTTTACCTGCCATTGTGGAATATAACTTTATTTAATACTAATGCGTCAATTTAAACTTTGTTCTGTGTACCCTTGGTACACGACCCTCTTTCAAGTAAACAACTGCTACACGTGTCAAATTATCACGTTGGCTGCCTTTTCGTACAGAAATGAGCTCCACCGTCTACCCGCGTGGGTGTGGCCGGGAACGAGACATGAGTACGTGATCGTGTGTGCACCTCTTCTTTACGTGCATTTACGTGCAGGTACGTACGTGGGTGTTGTCGTCGTTCTGGGAATGGGGGTACCAGACTTGCCTGCCTGCGGCCTGCGGCGCGGCTCAAGGGGTGGCCCAGCACGGCCCATCTTCTTCAACACAAGCTCAAGACCCTCGCGAGGGGCCAAGCCTCGCGGGGTGGACGACAGGAAGCTTCCTCAGGCACGGCCTCGTCAGGATGGCTCGCGAGGAGGCGGAGAGATCAAGGCGGGGTACCTCACGAGGTTCCCATGACGCAAGCCATGACGACCAAGGGCGCCAGGCGGGCGCCAGCCCGCGTAGTGTCCTCGTTTCCTCTTTGGTGCAAAGGGGGCAAGCGCAGGCGAAGGTATCAAGAAAAGGCAACCATTTCGATGCAACAAGACTAAGGCCAACGCAGCAGCAGGGAGGAGGTCATCTTGTAGCCCAAGCCGGCGTCATCGATGGAGCCTTTGGCAGGCGAGGACCAACTTTAGTCAGGATAAGTGTACTGGATGTTCCCCTTCAAAATGGCCAATTGTTGGCGCCCTTCCGCTCAATATTTGGGAAGAGGCCCAGGGCCTCCGCCTATAAATAGGACTAGCCACCCACATGGGGGAGAGGACATCTGGAAGGTAGAACATCTGGAGGGGAGGAGAGATCGGACTGAGCTCCACCTAGCAGCTCATCGTACAAGCCAAGAACAGACCCTCGCGAGGCTGTTCTTCCTTGTATTGTTCATCAAACAGCCCCAGAGGCAATCCACCACACCACACACTGGAGTAGGGTATTACACCACAATGGTGGCCTGAACCAGTATAAACCTTGTGTCCCTTGTGTTGCCCTTTGCGTAGTTTAGATCCTTGCGAGGCGGCAAAGAGTAGGTAGGTAGGAGGTGTGATCTCCGCGCGCACCCCAGAGTTCGAACCTAGAGGATCTGCCGGAACCCAAAATCCGACATTTGGCGCGCCAGGTAGGGGTGCGCCGGAGTCCACCTTTCGCGCCATGTTCTTCGTCACCCCACGCATCCATGTCGGACGCTCGTCGGGCCCGCGCCGAGCGCCGGGCCGCTCTCGCCACTCCCGTCGCCCAGACGGCGGTCGCCCCCGTCGTTCCCCGTCGCCTGCCGTCAACGCCGCCACCGGCCCGGCGGGGAATGAGCAGCAAGCGTCGTCGCTGCATCCATCCGTGAGGCGAGACAGCCGCACCGCCACTCCTTCGCTCACCCTAGCTGGTTCTTTGTCCCACGCACTCCGCGCGCCCATGGAGGCCCGAGCCGCGCTCATAGCGGCAAACAAGCTTCTGCACTACCGCCCCGTCGACGACGTCTATGAGGAGTGGCTCGACCGCGTCGCCGAGCTCGTCCGTGCCGCAGGGGGCTCACCTGCGCCGTCCTTCTCGCTGCACCGCACCCCGCCTTGCGCAGGCGATGAAGCTCCAGGGGCGCCACAGCCGCCTCCAGAAGGTGCCTTGGCTCCAAGACGTGTGGCCTCAGGGGGGAACCCGCTCTGTCCAGCGCCAGCGCAGCCAGAGCGGAGCTGCCAAGAGGTCCCTCGTCCCCAAGAAGCCGCTCGGGTGCTCCCTGCACCTGCCCGTCCCGACCGCGCTACTGTTCCTGCACACCAAGACCCCGCGCTGCTCCCAGCAGCAGCGCACAGGGACCCGCAAGCTCAAGCTCTCCATCACCCAAGGCCTCCCGTGGCCACTGCAGGCTATCGCGCCTTCACCGCCGAACTACGCAGCGTCGCGTGGCCCGACAAGTTCAAGCCAGACCTACCCCCTCGCTATGACGGCAGGCCGACCCGGCGGAGTTCCTCCAGCTTTACGAGCTGGGCATCGAAGCTGCCAACGGGGACGAAAAGGTCATGGCGAACTGGTTCCCCATGGCGCTCAAGGACGGTGCCCGCACCTGGCTCCTAAACCTAGCTCCTGGCACGATCTCCTCCTGGGACGAGATGCGCACCCGCTTCATCGCCAACTTCCAAGGCATACGCGACCGGCCTCCTGTCGTGAGCGACATGCGCCGCATCAAGCAGCAGCCTGGGGAGACCCTGCAGAAGTACATCCAGCGCTTCAACAACGCACGCCTCAAGATTCCCAAGGTGACCGAGGAGGCCATCATCTCAGCCTTCTCCGATGGTGTGCGCGACGTCAAGATGAAGGAGGAGTTGGCGATGCATGGAGACCTGTGCACATCCCTGGAGCTGTTCAACTTGGCGACCAAGTGCGCCAGAGCTGAGGAAGGGCGCCTTTCCCTCCTCGAGCTGCCATCTGCCGATCCAGAAGAGAAGAAGCCCAAGGCCAAGGACGTGAAGCGCTAGGGGGTTGCCGTACTCGCGGCAGAACCTGACACCAAGCGAGGCAGAGATCAACCCGAGTCTTCCAAGGGCAGCCGGTACTGCGTGTACCACGACCTCAACACCCACAACACCAACGAGTGTCAAGAGCTCAGAGCCGTGCGAGAAGGGTGGATCGGTCGGCGCCCCGACCGCGGTGATCGAGGCTACGGCCGAGGAGGAAGAAACGCAGGACGCCGGGAAGACCGTGGCCCTCGCCAAGGGTGACGTGACCAACCTCGCGAGGACCGCTGGCAGGATCAGCCTCGCGAGGGAGGTTGGAGGGATCAGCCTCGCGAGGATCGCCCGCAAGGCAACGCAGGCCTCCCTCCTCTGCCGCCGCAGCCAAGAAGACACGAAGACCATCATCAGGACAAGGGGGCTGGGGGCTTCCCGAAGCCACGTGCGATCGCTTGCATTCTGGGCGGAGCTCAAGCCCCAGCCTCTCACCGCATCTTCAAGCAGTTTGCCCGCGAGGTGAATGCGGTCCTCCCCAAGCTCAAAGCCACGCGCCCGCTCAGGTGGTCATCGTGTGCCATCACGTTCAGCTCAGCAGATCAGCTCAAGTGCGCAGCCACAGCCGGAGTCCTCCCGATGCTTTGTTCCCCAGTCATCAACAACTTGCAGGTTACCAGGACCCTCATCGATGGTGGGGCAGGGCTCAATGTCCTGTCTGTCGAGATGTTCAACAATCTCCAAGTGCCTTACGATCAGCTTCGGCCAACCAAGCCCTTCTTCGGAGTCACTGATGGCTCCACGGTTCCGATAGGGCAGGTCCGCCTCCCCGTCACCTTCGGAGCGCGCAACAACTACCACACCGAGCTCATCGACTTCGACGTCACCCACATCCGCTTGCCGTACAATGCCATCCTCGGGTACCCTACTCTGGCCAAATTCATGGCCGTGACTCATCATGGCTATAACGTCCTCAAGATGCCCGGGGGTGCTGGAGTCATCACGGTGCCTTGTGAAGAAAGAGACGCGGTATGTTCCCTGGAGCGTGCTTTTCAAGCTGCATCACTTGAAGACCCAGATCACAGGAGCGGGAGGCTCCCTGAAGCTGCTCCCAAGAAGTGGCCCGACCCCTCAGGAGGCAAGCCCCTCAAGGTCCGCGCCTGTTCAGGGGGCACCGCCTTCTATCGCATAGGAAGTCACGCCCGGCGCCCTCCTCGAGCAAGGATCGGGGGCTCTCTCATGGAGGGTCAGCGACTTTGCTAGGATCACAAGGGAGGCGCTTGGGCACCACTTGGAGGCGTGTTTCAAGGCACGTTTCCCTCAGGAAGGAGCGAAGCAAGGAGAACCAAACCCTCAGGAGTTCATCAACGAGACCATTCAGGAGCTGCAGGAGTCAAGAGTCATGAGTGGCGGTCGCCGCTTACCTGTCGTAGCTCCCCATCCAGGCGAGGATGGTGGGCTGCGCGCCTGCATCGACATACCGGGGCTCAACCGAGCCGCTTCTCAGGAGCACCTCTGGCCCTCGCGCGTGGGGCGCTATGAAGGACCGCCCCACAGCTACGTTCGCATGCCTTACGGCTTGCCGAACGCGGCTGCCGCGCGCCAGCGCCTCATGAGGGGCATCTTGGAAGCTCAGGAGGCCAGGCGTTCCGCAGTCCTGGCGGAGATGGAGATGGTTCGCGAGGAGCCACCAGCGCCTCCGGAGCCTCCCGAGGCTCCTGCGCCTGGGGGCTCGTGATGATCGGCTTCCGCAGCGCGCGACGTCCGCTACTTCAGCATCCTTTCATCCTCATTGTCATCAAGTGACATCCCTCAAGTTTCATTTTCAGCTGGGAGCGCCCCCCAGGGCTGCATCATTCCCAGGCTGCGTGGGTTCGTCCCTGCGGTGTGTATCCCTTTAGCTTCATGTTCCTAGTTTACTTTCTTGGGGGCGCCCCTCGGGCTGCATCTTCCCCGAGTTGCTCGGGCCCGCCCGACGATGTTTGCTTTCTCTGCACCAACTGCTCCTTCATGGCTAACGTATTTGATCTAGTCGCTCGCTCGATTGACACCAACCGATGGAGCTGCTCCCAAACGGCATGATGCTAGCGCATGGGTCCGTCCCTGCTACGCCGACGAACCTGAGTGGCTGAGCTCTGGCCGCGGCAGCCCCGCATAAGCGCCACCTCATCAAGCCTTCAGTGCCCCTTCACCCCTCCGGAGTAACCAACGGCTGACTGTCGATTGACGAGGCGAACTCTTGTTCTTTTATGATGAGCTTGCAGGATCTCTTCAAGGAGCGGCACCAGGCGAGGCCATATCATGTGGTAATCATGTGGTGTGATGTTAAGATAATATATGAATGATGGTTTATCTTGGCAACAATCATGATTGATATTCTCAGACAAACGAATTCAAATTTAGTTCAAATTGCAGCGGTAGTATAGATATTTGGAATGCACTAAAATGTTGGTATGAGTAGGTTACATGCATTATACAGCCAACGAAAAAAAATAATTGGACATAACATGGATTCATAGCTTTGAATAGCATCTACCATTCTTAAGAAGTTGCTCCCCACTACAAAGTATTCTCTTAACATGCAAATGGTCCAACTCAACATGTCATGTCATCAGGTACCAACCAATCACAAACCATGTGATGCAATATATTCCTTTCTTTCGCGTGTAGTAGTCTCCTGGTCACGGAAGCGATCGCTTTTGCCTTCCGTAACTGATGAGCAAGCCTACTGTTTTTTCTCTTCCATGGACCACGGTTACTCTAGATTCCCAAACAATAAAAATCCACTAATAGCCACATCCTGCTCCTCTCTCGATCCCTTCATCTTCATCTCTCCACGTCCTTATGTACTCTCGCCGGCGGGTGCTTCATGACGCAACCACCGCATCCGCACCAATCAGTGGTGGCAAAGGTCGAAAACAGCCATAGGGCAGCCGCTTGCTCGCCTGGTAGCCAATGGATAGGTCTTCATGCTTGGTTGTACAGCCCCCCGGAGTTCATAGATAGGTAGTCAACTATTTCATGCCCTCTTTTTTCCACACTATCTATTGCATGTGTGTCTCATACAAGGTCTGTACATTCAACTATGTTCCCTGTTTATCAGCTATTTGAATTCGAGCGGGTGATGGCAGTATCTAGCGGAGTAAAAACACGGTCCTCAAATAAAACAGTGCTACCTCTTGGTGGAGATAGCAGCCGATTGTACATGCACAAGAACCATCCCTGCCACACATAACCCAGACTCTCACAGACTGTACCCCTACTGCGATGGACAAAGAACCAGCAGATAGTAACCCAGTTCTTGTTGACACAACACCGTCTCCACTACAGAGCTCCCAAACAAGAGCAGTTAGCCAGGCAGCTCCAGTGCCCAAAGCGCCAGTACTACCATGGTGAACTCCAACTCCACCAATTAGTACACCTATTCCTATGGAGGAAGCACAACCAATCATCTGTAGTTTAGCATCTATCACATTTGATGCTGTTAAATCCTATGTGTGTATCTTCCCTTCATGGAAATATTATACTGAAGATGAAGGAAAATGCCAGTTCCAGATGTTCGTCCAAGAGTTATGTATAAGTAATGTTATTCATGGCAATTACTTTGCTTTATCCCATACATTCTACCTCCATGATGGTTATCAGCAAAGTTTCCCATTTTTCTCTATAGAGAAGGACCGATTTGGAAACTCAGGATGAGGTAACCTGTGCTAATACCTATGCTATCTTCAAGAATGCTTGGTGGCAATATCATAATTACCTGAATAAAACGTACTTCACTAGCAAAGAAACTCATCAAATTCCCTTATGTTCTCCTGAGACACATTTACGGGACAATGACTGGGAACACATTGTTCTATACTAGTCCCGAACCAAGAATGTGATAAGGTCTATGAGCTCATTTTTTATTTTTAAGTATTATATGCATGTGTCTTACTGTACTCTGTTTGTGTAGAAAAAGTGCTTAAACCTGAAGAACAACTGTTCTCATTTAAGATTCCATCGCTATCATACATACTGCTTTGCTCTTGTATCACTGTATTTACACATACAAAGTTATTTTTAAATTGAAGGATCCAATCAAAACTCCAATGGCACAACAGGTATGCTTAAGCATGTTTCTTTAATAGGTTTGCTCTTATAAATAGCTCTATTCATTTCTATTTCAATTGTGTATACAGTTGACTTCATATCATGCATATTACTAGCATCACAACAGAGCCAATAGTGTTGTTGTACATGTAGACCCATGGTACCCATCTGAAATCTTGTTGTGTTGTGTAGTTTCCCACGCTTTGTATTCTTTCAATGCTGCTTTGTCTTGAACTGATATGATTTGAACCGTGTCTCTATTTTGATTTCGCAAGACAATGGAGTGACCATAGGACATAGATATATGTTTGTTTGATGCTATTATGTACTACTTGGCAATAGAAGGCTTGGTAGTTTAATCATGTCCACCTTACTAATGAACTGGTTCACCGAAATGAGTTTCATATACTACATGCTAAACCTATTATGTGTCTGCTTGTTTCTTCTTTTAGAGTGTTGACAGAATATTGGGGATGAGTGCCTTTAGCAATCGTAAAGGAAGTAATGTAGATAAGGTTCTGGATAGTGACACATCCTTGTTTGCATCCAACAAAGCTGATAAAACAGCCAAGGAAAACTATCTTGAAGACAGTGAGACAACCCCAAAGTCATGTCTTGGTGTAGTGTTCGAGTTACTAGCCACTACCGCTGGCACAAGCTATTCGAACTCACTATTTGAATCAGTTCCATTTCTTGAGTCTCAACTAAAAGCTGAAAGACATCGATCAGATGTGCTTCAACAAGAAGCCGAAGGACTACGGAAGTCCCTAGAGAATTCGGATGCATACTTTCTGGTGCAACAGCAGGCGTTGGAGATTTTAGCGCTAAACAGGAGAAAGCTAATAAGCTTGCTAAGCTTATTGCCAGCATGGTGGATACTCAGGATAACATTTCTTGAGCTCTTCTGAAGTTGTTTCAGTTATGGACTTGTTTTGCTACGGCGTTTATTTGCACTGGTGGTCAATTTAGACGGCCAGTGTATGCAATATGCTACTTTGTTCCCTATATTTGCATTGGTGGCGAACTTTGATGCCCAGTGGATGTAATATGTGTAATAGCTGTAATTGCCTACCGCTAGTTGCTTGCTTATTTATTTCCTTATTGTCTTGTTTAGTTGTTTGCTTGTAGTCACTGTAGTTCTTTATTCGTGTTTTACTAGTGGCCACAATAACCTATTTTTATAACTAGGCCACAATAACCATGGCAACACACAGACAGTTGTAACCATGGTCCTGATACCTGCTGTAGTGACCATGGGCTTCCTATGGGCCATAGGATCCATGGGCCTTCTACGGGCCCTATACTCGTTGGGCCAAACATGGGTCGTACTATTCATGGACCAATGACGATCCGCAAAATGGGTCGTAAACGGGCTAGACTGGAAATTGTCTGTTTATGCCCCGACCATAACGGGTCGTTAATAGGCCGTATTTGATGACGCTATGAGAACAACACAACGGGTTAACGAGCCACAAATGGGCCGACTATAACCATGCGTTGTATTTGGCCCACAAGCGTAACAGGCAAGTAACGGACCATAAGTAACTGAATTCTGGAAATGAGCGCGAGAATAAATGGGCCCTTAGAAGTCCGAAAGTTAACACGGGCTAGAAATTGTAACAGCCTGATTTTTGGCCCTTTTCTTTTTCTTTTGATTTATTTGGTTTTTGCCCTGATTTTGTTTTTGGAGTGGATATGTGGCCTTGCAACCTAGTAGATCATCATCATTTCTTCTCCCAAGTGGCTAATCATCCTCAAACTCATCCTGAGACCATTGCCCGCGTGGTTTAAGTGGAAACATATTTTGGATATTACGTTTTCCTCTTAGGTAAGCGTATTCTGTTAATGCTTCAGCTGGGAATGCGTTTTCCTTAGTTCAAAGCGTATTCTTCATGCGCTTTCCATTTTTCTGTTTTGACCCAGTCTGTAAATATTTCTATTACAGATAGGTCCCTGGCAGAAAACCTCTCATAACTTTTTGCTCAGAACTCCAAATGAGGTGATTCCAAAGCCCACTTCTTCGTATCGTCGAGCCCGTTCTGTTGGTATCATTTTTACCATGTTTTATCATTCTGAAAATGACCATTATGCCCTTTCCCTTATTCAGCCCTCTCCGAGAGAGAATGTTTTTCGACGATTCTTTCCGCGAACTTCTCGCACTTCCTCCCGGTGAATCCATCCACCACAGGCAAGCCACACCCTCCATTTGCATGATTGCAATGCAGTGACATGGTTTACTTATTTAAACTTATTTAAAATATTGCTTTAGCTATGTATGTTTTGTTCATGGCATTTCTCGGAGTTGTCTTGATTTTGCCATTGCCATGATGTTGCTTGGAGTTCTAGGACTAATATTTTGCAGTTTATGAGGATGACATGTTGCCTTTGGATTATTAATGGCTTATATTATGATTATTTTCATGTTGGTATTTGATATTATGCTTTGGAGTATTACTTTGGATGTCATGTTGCCTTTGGATTATTAGTGGCTAGTATTATTTTCATCATGATGATAGTTGATATTAGGTTCTGGAGTATGATTTCAGAGATAATGCTTGCTAGTGGATCTTAGCTGGATTGCTTGTTCTTGCTATTGGAGTAGTAGTATTACCGTTCTTAGATTCATCATCATAGTAGTGTTATGCTATCCCCGGAGTATTTTGATATGACGATAAGATGCTTTGGATTAGTTGTTGGATATAGCTATCACTTGGATTACAGGTTGATAGTTGATATTAGGTTTTGGAGTATGATTTCAGAGATAATACTTGCATGTGGATCTTAGCTAGATAGCTTGTTCTTGCTATTGGAGTAGTAGTATTACCGTTCTTGGAGTTATCATGATAGTAGTGTCATGCTATGCCCTGAGTATTTTGATAAGACGATAAGATGCTTTGGATTAGTTATTGGATATAGCTATGACTTGGATTACGGGTTGATAGATGATATCGGAGTATCAATTATCACTTTTATATTTTGGGGCTAAATTTTGTCATTAAGTTGGTCAGGTGCCACCAAACCGGGCTTTTCCAATGCAACCACATTTGCCTTTGTGGGAAGGCCTTAATGCGATCTATTGTCATGCCTCTCGCCGGTGCTTCCAACGAGGGAAGGTTATGGGCATGCGGTACCCTGGCCCGGTAAGCAGACATAACCTTGTGTGCCCGTGGTTGGTATTGAGATCTCTTGTCCCCGTTTGGGACCGTTTTTGTTTTGCCACGACGGTGGTCGTTGGATGTCTTTGGTAGACATCGGGGCCACCCATGACTTAGCCCAGAGGGGAGTTGGTCGGAGTGGCCGAGAGAGTGTCATGAAAATGGGTTGGTTCTGTCGGAATGCCGTTGGTCCACCCGAATGGGAGTGCGAGGCCATGGGTTCCGCCGTTAGGGTACAGTGTGCTAACCTATGCAGAGTGTGTGTTTAATCTATCGATAGCCGCGTCCTCGGTCAGGGGCACAGTTCATACAAGGTCACACCGTTCGATCAACACTCACATAACGGGATGACTTATAGGTGACTTATATGATGATATATTATGAGCAGTAACAGTTTGGCAGGACGTTGATGATGTTGTTGGGATGATCTTGAGGATGATCATTCAGTTTGTGTTGTGGTCACAAGGTGATCATGTGGATGTTTTGATCACAAGGTGATCAGGTGGATCACGAGGTGATCGAGATGGTATATTGCTTGGCCAGATAGCCAAGAGTGAGATGGTTCTTGAGATGATGGTTCAACAGTAATTCTAGTAGTATCATATCATGTTTAGTAGTTGCTTTAGCATAGTAGTTGTTAATTAATTAATCTGTTTAATGCTATGTTGTTGTATTGCCTTGATGCTTTTGGTTGTTGTGAGATTGCAAGTACATTCAATGTACTGACCTGGTGTGTCATGCCAGATTGCAGGTGATGCCATGTTTGATTGGTTGCTTGTTGAGGTTTCCGCGCGTGCGAGCTAGATCCTGTCCAGCCAGAGTTCCTGCAGAGTGGAGTTCACCACCTTCGTCGTTGTTCCGCTGCTAGAAGTAATCCGCTGCTACGAGTTGTTCTGCTGCTAGCATAGAGCATTCTTAGCAGGCGTAGCGTCCCCGTGCTGATGTGATCTTTTGTAAACCAGAACCTTGTAATTATTATCCTTTGTATTAAGAGCTGATTTGTTCTATGTCAAGCAGTGCCGTATTCTAGAAGACTTCTCCTTGATCTCTGGGCTACAATACGGGGCGTTCCGGTTTCTCTGAGCCGGGTGTCACAAAAACGGCCGACGGAATAATGAGCCGTTAATGGGTATAAAGTGATACACTGTACATTATGGGCCAGTTTCACCTCGGGCCTTTAATGGGCCCGAGTTACAAAGGGCCTCATATGGGCCGAAAGACGTCATGGGCCATACATGGGCCAAAAGTTACAATAGGATGGAATCATATATGACAGCCCAGATGACGCTACTGGGCCTAATTCGGATAGGCCGTAACGGGTCGTGAGTTAGCGGGATGTAATGGGCTATATGCGAATAGGCCGTTAACAGGCTTTCCGTGGGTTGGCCTGCTACCTTTTGACCAAGTCAAACGGGCCGACGATTTCACCAGAATGGGCCTCTATTGGGCCGTGCCACGTGTCGATGTATCATAGGCGCCTCCGGTCCAATGAGTGGATGACATGTGTCCTGATGTCGCTCGAGGCTACATCGGTATTTCCCCAAAGAGGAAGGGATGATGCAACACAGAGGCGGTAGGTATTTCCGACAGAAATGAAACCAAGGTTATCGAACCAGTAGGAGAACCAAGAAACATAACGTAAACAGCCCCTGCACACAAATAACAACACCTCGCAACCCGACGTGTTGAAGGGGTTGTCAATCCCTTTTGTTGTACGGCGCCAGAAATTGCGTGTTGACGGGGTAAAATTGTAATAGATTGAAATAATAGATCACAAATAAAATAAAGTGCAGCAAAGTATTTTTGTATTTTTGGTTTAATAGATCTGAATAAAAAGAGCAAATAAAATAGATCGCAAAGCAAATATATGACAAAGAAGACCCGGGGGCCATAGGTTTCACTAGTGGCTTCTCTCGAGAAAAATAGCAAATGGTGGGTAAACAAATTACTGTTGGGAAATTGATAAAAATTCAAATAATTATGATGATATCCAGGCAATTATCATTAGATAGGCGTCACATCCAAGATTAGTAGACCGGCTCCTGCCTACATCTACTACTATTACTCCACACATCGACCGCTATCCAGCATGCATCTAGTGTATTAAGTTCATGGAAAAACGGAGTAATGCAATAAGAACGATGACATGATGTAGACAAGATCTGTTTATCTATGGCAGTAGATATAGATCGTGTCTTTTTATCCTTAGTAGCAATGATACATACGTGTCGGTTCCCTTTCTGTCACTGGGATCAAGCACCATAAGATCGAACCCACTACCGGGCACCTCTTCCCATTGCAAGATAATAGATCAAGTTGGCCAAACAAAACCCAAATATTGGAGAAGAAATACGAGGCTATAAGAGATCATGCATATAAGAGATCAAAGAAACTCAAATAACTTTCATGGATATAAAAAGATATAACTGATCATAAACTCGAAGTTCATCAGATCCCAACAAACACATCGCAAAAGAGTTACATCATATGGATCTCCAAGAGACCATTGTATTGAGAATTCAGCGAGAGAGAGAAAACCATCTAGCTACTAACTACAGACCCGAAGGTCTACAAAGAACTACTCACACATCAACGGAGAGGCACCAATGGAAGTGGTGAACCCCTCCATGATGGTGTCTAGATTGGATTTGGTGGTTCTGGACTTTGCGGCGGCTGGATGAATATTTCGTCGACGCTTCTAGGGTTCTGGGATTTTTGGGGTATTTATATAGCAAAGAGGCGGTCCTGGGGGCACCCGAGGTGGGCACAACTCACCAGGGCGCACCAGGGCCTCCTGGCGCGCCCTGGTGGGTGGTCCCCTCCTCGGGACTCCCCCAGGTGCAACCAGGGCCCATTGTATTCCTTCTGGCCCATAAAAAATCATCGCGGAGTTTTGTGGCATTTGGACTTCGTCTGATATTGATTTCCTGCGATGTAAAAAACATGGAAAAACAGCAACTGGCACTTGGCACTATGTCAATAGGTTAGTACCAAAAAATGATATAAAATGATTATAAAACATCCAAGATTGATAATAAAACAGCAAGGAACATTCAAAAAATATAGATACGTTGGAGACATATCATGTCCCAACGGTGAGCCGACACGCGTTTCCTCCAGCCATTGAGAATTTTACACATGGAAAATCCCCATTGGTCCGGGCTGTTAATGGGTTATCGGTTTCAAACCGGAAGCCGATAGCTTAACGACGACCCGTTACGGTGGATGCCACGTGTCGGTTACCCTTGACGAAAGCACTTCCATGACGCACCATTTATCGTCATAGAAGTGGACACTTTCGTGATGATAATTTTGGTATTTTCATGGAACACTTCCACGACAGCACATGTATGACTATCTTGATTCTGTCATAAAATCGTCATGGATGTACATGCATGACAGAAAGCGTGACCTACTGTGACAAACACGTATCATCACGGAAGTGTATTTTTTTGTAGTGTTAGCAGTACCTTGCAACCCAACGCGAGCAAGGGGTTGTCAGTTCCTTGACGGTTACGTGCAAGATTAAATTGTGTAGTAATTGATAGAAAATAGCATACGACGGGTAAACAAATTACTGTTGGGAAAATGATAGAAAAGCAAATAATCATGACCATATGCAAGGCAATGATCATGTATATAGGCATCACGTCCGAGACAAGTAGACCAACTCCTTCCTGCATCTACTATTATTACTCCACACATCGACCGCTATCCAACATGCATCTAGAGTATTATGTTCGTAAAGAACGGATTAACGCCTTAATCAAGATGACATGATGTAGACAAAGTAAACTCACGCATGAATAAACCCCATATTTTTATCCTTAATGGAAACGATACAAATACGTGTCATGTCCCCTTCTATCACTGGGATTGAACACCGCAAGATCGAACCCATTACAAAGCACCTCTCCCATTGCAAGAAAAATCAATCTAGTTGGCCAAACCAAATCAATAGTTCGGAGAGAAATACGAAGCTATAACAATCATGCATGAAAGACTTAAAAAAGAAAAGTCAAATAATATTCATGGATAATCTAATCATGAACTCACAATTCATCGGATCCCAACAAACATTCTGCAAAAGTGATAACATCGAATAGAACTCTAAGAACATCGAGGAAAACATTGTATTGAAGATCAAAACGAGAGAGAGAGAGAGAGAGAGAGAGAGAGAGAGATAGATCTTGCTACTCACTATGGACCAGTAGTTCTATGGTAAACTACTTACACATCATTGGAAGGGCAACAAGGTTGATGTAGAGCCCTTCTGTGATCGAGTCCACCTCCGGCAGAGTGCCGAAAAAGGCCTCCAGATGGGCTCTCGTGGTTCTAGAATTTGTAGCGGCAAAAAAAGTATTTTGGCTGGCTCTCTGTTGGTTTCCTGATTTTAGAGAATTTATAGAGGCGGAGTTAGGTCAAACGGAGCCATGTGGGCCCCACCAGCCACCAGGGCGCGTCTACCCCCTAGGAGTGCCCTGGTGCCTCGTCAGCCCATGTTCCATCTTTTGGTCCTCTCCCGAAGCTTCTAGTGTCTCTTTTGTCCAGAAAAAAATCTCCAAATTTTTTTGTGCCATTTGGACTTCGTTTGGTACTGATATTCTGAAAACCCAAAAACAAGCAAAAAAACAGCAACTAGCAGTAGGCACTAAGTTAATAGGTTAGTCCCTAAAAATGAAATATAATTGCTTGAAAAATGCATATAAAACATCCAAGATTGATACTATAATAGCATGGAACAATAAAAAATTATAGATACGTTGGAGACGTATCAAGCATCCCCAACCTTAATTCCAGCTCATCCCCGAGTAAGTAAATGATAAAAAGAGAATTTTTGATGTGGAATGCTACCTATCATATTCATCATATAATCTTTTCTTTCGTGGCATGGATATTTGGACTTGAGTGATTCAAAGCAATAGTCCATACACTACAGGAATCAGGCACATTGCCATAGGCACGGCCGGCTGATGGCAAAGGGCTTTGCCATCTGCCAGCAGATGGCAAAGGGCCGGCTGAATAAACTCTAGTAAAGGCTTCTTTGCCGTCTGTGGCGATGGCAAGAGCTTGTAACCTTGCCATCGGTGGCGATGGCAAAGCCTCTGGACGGCAGAGGAACGGGGTTAGCCACGTTAGGAGGCTAACGGCGTGCTTTGCCATCAGCTAGCAGATGGCAAAGGCTGCAGGCTCTTTTCCATCTCCCAGCTGATGGCAAAGGGTGCAGGCTCTTTGCCATCGGCCAGCTGATGGCAAAGGCTGCAGGCTCTTTGCCATCCGCCAGCTGATGGCAAAGGATGCAGGCTCTTTGCCATCTACTGGTTGATGGCAAAGAGAACAAATAGGCCAGACGAGCGCTCCACAGGTTGCTGCCACGTGGCCTCTTTGCCATCTTCCAGCGGATGGCAAAGCTCTTTGCCATCGGCCAGCAGATGGCAAAGTGCCTATATTGCCTCATTTAATTTTGTCTTTTTCGTATATTAATACATTTTCACAGAAAATCATATATATATATATATGACCAATGTAGCATATTCAACACATATTGCCAATAGTCATGAACGCATATATATCCAACACATGTTACCAATAGTAGCAAGTTTCATCCATACATGTACATAGTTTCACCAATATTACACAGTTTCATCATAGGTAGCAAGTTTCACAAATTCAAAACAAAAACTGAAGACAAGCACTCCATCAACCCAAGCTTCCGTGATCTGAAACAAATCTACAAAATGGGAAAGAAGAAAGTTAGAAGAAGAAGACTAGAAGAAGAAGATTATTATGATGCAACTAAAATGTGAAGATTATTACGATGCAACTTATATCTGTAAAATAGGTCATTTTGGAGCTAAGTATGGTTATTATGTCATTTTTGAGGTAGCTAAGCATACTAAGTCATTTTGGTGTAAAAAATGCTAAGTAAGGTCATTTTGGAACTAATAAGTTTATTATGTCATTTTGGAGCCAGCTAAGCATATGAAGTCATTTCAGAGCTAAAATATGTCATTTCGTAAGCATATTATGTCATTTTAGAGCTAGCTAAGCATATTAAGTCATTTGGAGGAAAAATGCTAAGTATAGGTCATTTTAGAGCTATCCTAGGTTAAATAGGTCATTTTTGAGCTAGCTAAGCATATTAAGTCATTTTGGAGGGAAAATGCTAATTATAGGTCATTTTAGAGCTATCCTAGGTTAAATACGTCATTTTGGAGCTAATTAAGCAAAGCACTAGGCAAAACATACCGTCAACCCGTAGGTGAAGGATCGGGGTTCTTGCTCGCGATAGTGGCAGACGGAGGAGGATCGGGGTTCTTGCTCGCGCCAATGGCAGACGTCGATGCTTGTCGGGAGTTATGCTGCACCAAATTAAAGATCATTTGCAATGTCTCGTTAGCATGATGCAACTCAAATGTGAAGACTAATAAGTAATGTCCATTCAAATGAAACTCACCGTGCCCGCCGGAGCAATGACTGGCATCGGCGGAGGGGTCTGACCGTTCTTCTCGCACATGGACTACACATTTGGTTTTGATGAGTCAGGCATATTAGTTACTAATCAAAGGAACATTACGTGCATCATTTAGCTAATATGCAGAAGAAACTTACCGCGAAGAGCTCGTATATGGCCCGGTTAGCCAAGTCGTTCTGGTAACTCTCCTCCTTCAAAAGCCTAGTCGTCCTCTTCTCAATCTCCCTCTCCCTCTCTGTCGCCTGCCTCCTTTTCTCCGCCACAAGCTCCTAGGTCTTCGCTCTCTCTTCCTCAATAGCAGCCTGCAAACACCACTCCTCTTTAGCATTGTAATCATCGACGGTCGCACACATAATGTAATGGAGGAAAGGTATCTGATTCTATATAACTAACCTTGATTTCGACATCCATTAGCCATGGACGAGGCCTTGATTTCGAGATCCATTAGCCGTGGACGGCCGCACACCAGACCCTCGCAGGGACGAAACAAATGCACATTTATCCACCCGATCAACACAAATATACATGATTTTTTTCATAACAAAATCGGAAAACATATGACCTAACTCATAATTCATAAATATATGACCCCGTCGGCCTCTGGAAGGCCGAAAAGCACCTTTTCAGTCAATAGGAAGCCGAAGAGGTGTCGGGGGTCGAGGGTGTCGTGTCTGGGTGTCGTGGTGTCAAAGGGACAAAGATAAATTCTATCCGGCAAAACTGGACTGTAAAAAAAAGCCTGCTACATGATCCTCAAAACATCTATAAGCATATCCTAAATCTTGGCTGCATGCATGTGTTTTTTCGAAGTTAAGAAGAAAAAAACTGGACAACTAATAGGCCAGACTCTTAAAATTTCTTTCTCCGATAGATTGCTTCTTCACATTGGGATACTGCAACAAGCTGGACAATAATCAAAGGGCGGCAGATGAGACTGGGTATTATCGTGGGATGTGTTTGCACATGCATGTCTCGATCATTGTAGTACCTTCACTGAGCATGACTTGCGTAATTGAAAAGTATGTACTTTTGAGTTATTTCTCTACCTAAAATAGTAGATATTGCAATCAATCAATCAATCATGTAAAGTGGATCTTATGAACTCTGTTCATTTCAATAAAAAATAAAAAATTTCCTATAGTGTTTTCCAAGACATATCTAGCAGAACTTTACTGAATCTTCTAAGCTTGATGTCAGTGTGTATAGGATATTGCCTATAAGATCACTTTCTGGTAATGATCAGACATGTAGAAAAACTTTAAAAGACAGCCAAATAAAATGACAAGCAGCAGCTAAAAGAGAAATAACTGAATATACAACTTTGTTGAAGCAAGTTTCATTTGTGCTCTCCAGATGGCCATAAATGTCGCCCTTTCGAATGGGAGACGCTCTCCAGTTGGACAATCTTATGACGGTTATAAATATGCAAAGACATGCATATTTATAGATGTCGCCCTTTCGATTACGAGACTTGACATAAAAGCAAAATCTATTGGCATCGGCACGACGACCGGAACAAAGCAAATAGGGAAGGGGGAAGAGATGATAGTCGAGCTCACCCCTAGACCGTACGTAGAGGCGGTAGTCGAACGATGAGGGCAACGACAACGGGACCAATGGTGCTCCTCGAGATGAAGAGAAGATACCTGCACAGGAAAAGCACCGGCACAACCAACATAAGCACTCACACAACAATCTAATAAACAACATCAACAACATCATATCGCAGCTCAACAACATCTAACTAAAAGAAAATGCGCAAGAAAGAAATAACCCAAAAAATAGTATGTTCTGTGTTCGTGTGGCCTTTGTTTGCCATGCTTCTCCAAGTAATGGGAACTACTAGTTGAGTTGCTGACACCATAAACAATTTGTTATTTTGATTCAGAATATATCAAGCAGCGTCGGAGATGAAGCCAAATGGATGGTCAACATTCAAGACAGTATAACGTATGCAATTGTAACATTCATAGCAAAAAGACTATGTTCAAAGAAGACTATGGTCACATCGGCAATCCCCTGCACATCTAGCATACTAGCTTTCTTCCCTTTCTTCTTGCCATGGCTCTCAAGAAAAGAAGCAATGTTTCAGATTATCTTCTTTGAACAGATCATGTGCAAAATTACATTCTATCGATCATATGATAGGGTTAAACAGATCAGGTGCAAAATTATTTGTACGAGTTCATCTAATCATATACTGCATGAGGTGGCTCTGGAATTGATTCTACTCATGTACTGCATGTGCAAACAGATGATAGTCGAGGATTGGAGGCGGAGATTCGAGAATTGGTTTGGAGGCAGAGATTGTACCGGGCTGACGGGGGCCGGGCGATAGGCGGCCTGGATCCAGAGCGGCGACCGACGGGGACCAGCGCGGCCGGCCTTGATCCTTGGGGTGGCCGGCGGCGACCGGCGGGGAGGTGCAACTGGTCGGTCTCCTCCCTCGCGGTGGGGCGGGAATGGACCGACGGGATGGCCTATCCTCCGGCCATTTAGGGGAAACCGACGGCGGCAGCGACCAGTGAGGGCGGCGGGGAACCCTATCCAGCGCGCAGGGGAGTGGGCTGGGACTGTTTCGGGGTGGCTGGGTTTTTTTAGGGAGGCTGGGGGTTTTCTTTTCTTTTATTTTTCACTCTTTGCTTTTTTTGAGCAAGGAGAGAGATAGTCCCATCTCTTTGCCATCATCCAGCGGATGGCAAAGGCCCACATCTTTGCCATCAGCCAGCTGATGGCAAAGCCCCACCTCTTTGCCATCAGCCAACAGAAGGCAAAGAATCTTTGTCGTCTCCTGGAAGATGGCAAAGAGGTGGGGCTAGTGGATGACGACGCTGTAACGGCCCACTAGCCCCACCTCTTTGCCGTCTGCCAGCAGACGGAAAAGATTCTTTGCCATCAGCTGGCTGATGGCAATGAGGTGGGTTGATAAGTTGTTACAGCACCGGCGTCCACTGGACCCCACCCACCTCTTTGCCGTCTGCCAGCGGACGGCAAAGATTATTTGCCATCAGCTGGCAGATGGAAAGAACTGGCTGATGGCAACCAGGTTCTTTGCGGTCTGTCAGTTCTTTGTCGTCTATTTTTTGTAAGAGGATGGCAAAGACGTTCTTTGCTATCCGCTGGCAGACGGCAAAGAGCTGACTGATGGCAAATTCCCTGTTTCCAGTAGTGATAGTTTGACATGAAAACATAAATACTCAAGCATACCAACAAGCAACCATGTCTTTCAAAATATTAATGCTAAAGAAAGTTATCCCTAGCCCATTATGCTCAGTCATTGACCCATTCATGAAACACACTCAATATTAAACTACACCCAATGCACAAGTATGACAATAGTGCTCTCCAGTTGGTGCTTTATAAGAGAAGATGGAAACTCAAAAAAATAAAAAATGCATAAAAGTAAAATAGATAGGCCCTTCGCAGAGGATAGCAGAGATTTGGAGAGGTGCCAGAGCTCAAAGTTTAAAATAGAGATAAATTTTTTTTTGAGAAAGGGATGCTTTTCATGTCAACGTCACAACCGAAAGTTTACAATATCTACCATGCTAGACACATTATAGGCAGTTCCCAAACAGAAAATGAAGTTTATTTCCTTTCCACCATAATTTCACAATCCATGGCTAGCCATATCACGGGTGCCTTCCAAACTTTCAAATTTCCAAGGAATTTTCTTATTACCTTTTTCATTTCGGTACTAGGCATCCCTATTACCTTGCCATTTTCTCGTGCAATGACAAGTGAATAAACACTCATCTTTAGAATAACCCATATAGCATGAAAGATATTGACCATCCCCTGTCGCTTCATGAGCGGTCCAAGCATACAAAACAAATTTTTTGAATAATTAGACTTGGCACATGCAAATTTACTTGGAACGGCATGTAAATACCGCTTATAGGTAGGTATGGTGGACTCATTTCGCAAAACTTTGGGTTTAAGGAATTGGATGCACAAGCAATATTTATCCTTAGTACAAATGAAGGCTAGCAAATAGATTGAGAAGCAACCAACCAAAGAAACAAAATGGTCATAAACATGCATTGGGTGTAACTAGCACTAAATAATGCACAATAAGTAGGATGTAACTCCGTTGCATAACTATTGACTTTACGTGCACGCATAGGGAATCACTAACCTTAACACCAATATTCTTACTAAATCATGATTACTCACTATCATAACTCACATATTATCATCTCCATATCGCAAAACTATTGCAAGGAATCAAACTTATCAAATCCAATGACCTACATGAAAGTTTTATTATATCCTTCTTGAATATTCATCATATTGGGACCAAATTCATAACTCGTGCAAATTACCA
Source organism: Aegilops longissima (assembly GCA_021605205.1). Classification (NCBI taxonomy): domain Eukaryota; kingdom Viridiplantae; phylum Streptophyta; class Magnoliopsida; order Poales; family Poaceae; genus Aegilops; species Aegilops longissima. The sequence continues at coordinate 191,761,623 of CM038677.1, read as the reverse complement.
TTACTATTATCAACTCTCAAAAAGATATAAGCGAAGTATGAGAGTTCATGTATTTCTTCAAAATATAATCACCGCCATGCCCAAACATATATAAGTGAAGTACTAGAGCAGCTGCCTAGCTCAAAATATATACGTGAAGCAGATAGAGTATTCTAACAAATCATGAAAAATGTGTATCCCTATCAAATAGTTATCTGCATTAAAGATGATTGTGACAAACTAAGAAGCAAACAAAGCAAGTACTCATATAATACACGGCGCTGCAAGCAAAACTCATATCAGGTGATGAATAAAAATGTAGCTCCAAGTAAAATTACCGATGGTCTATACAATAAAGAGGGGATGCCTTCCGGGGCATTCCCAAGCTTAGTTGCTTGGAAGTCCTTTAATATTACCTTGGGGTTGCATCGGGCATCCCCAAGCTTAGGCTTTTGCCACTCCTTATTCCTTCATCCATCGTGATCTCACTCAAAACTTGAAAACTTCAGCACCCAAAACTCAACAAAACCTTTGTGAGATCTGTTAGGATAATAAAGCAAATCACAACTTTAAGTACTATTGCAAACCCATTCATGTTTTATTATTGCATTATACCTTTTGTATTCTTCACCATGGCTCATAGCCCCAATACAACTCATAGATTCATCAAAACAAGCAAACAACGCAATAATAACAGAATCTGTCAAAAATAGAACAGTCTGCAGCAATTCGAACATGACCATACTTCTGTAACTCCAAAAATTCTTAAATATTAGGAAAACAGTGGCAATTTGTATTTATATTAATTGTGAAAAATTTAGAATTTTATCACGCTCCAGCAAATCTCAACAATTCTGCTACTCGACGCAAAAGTTTTTGTTTTTGCACAGAATCAAAGCAACTATAATCCAGATCATCCCAAAGAATTTTCTTGGCATAAACACTAATTTAAAAAATAGAACACACAATCATAACAGTAGCATAATTGTGTGCACACAAGAAAATATAAAAATTAACAAGAAAATGAAGATAACTATTGGGTTGCCTCCCAACTAGCGCTATTGTTTTACAACCCTAGCTAGGCATAGTGCATAGTGTCGAGTGTTGTCATCTTTCAAATTAACTCCATAGGTTCCCCTCATAATGGATCCGTATGGTTGCTTAATTCTTTTTCTAGGGAAATGTTCCACACCTTTATTTCACGCAAACATAAACTTTATATTCCCTTCTTTCATATGAATAGCAGCACCTATGGTTCGTAAGAACGGTCTACCAAGTATTATGGTACAAGACAGTTTGCATTCAATATCAAGCATGATAAAATCAACAGGTACAAAATTCCTATTTGCAAGAATAAGAGCATTATTTATTCTACCCAAAGGTTTCTTGATAGTAGAATCCGCTAAGTGCAAATTAAGAGAACATTCATCCATATTGGTAAAACCTAGCACATCACATAGAGATCTTGGTATTGTGGAAACGCTAGCACCCAAATCAGCTAAAGAACTGCACTCATAATTTTTATCTTGACTTCAATGGTGGGTTACCATTCATCATATAATTTCCTAGGTATTGAAATCTCTAATTCTAGCTTTTCTTCTAAAGCTTGCATCATCGCTCCTACAATAAGTTTAGTAAAAGCCTTATTTTGTTCATAAGCATTGGGTGAATTTAACATGGATTGCAACAAAGAAATACACTCGTTCAAAGAACAACTATCTTAATTAAAATGTTTGTAATCCAAAAGAGTGGGCACATCACTATTTAAAGTTTTTACCTCTCCAAACCCACTTTTATAGATTTTTTTCGTTAAGATTTTCACCCTCCAAACTATGGGGACGCCTTCTAGCTAAAGTTGACTCTTCTTTAGTCCCATTTTCATCAAGTTTAACCTTTCTAAATAAAGATTCAATAGAAGAAACACCAATCATTTTAATATCTTCATCATTACTACGATAAAAACCTGGCGGAATCAATTTTCCAAAGAATTCTCGCTTAGCCCTCAATTTAGTGGTTCTTTCTTATCCATGGAGACATAAAGAGATTTAATTGATTCACTATTATAAATCTTGGGTAGCAAAATTTTAGACTTAAGATTTTCCACATCATGAACAATTCTATCCATATTTCTAGACATATCATCAAGTTTACTCAATTTTTCTTCTATCGTAGTGTTGAAAGTTTTTTGAGCATTAATAAATTCTTTAATATTACTTTCAATATCAGGGGCATCCTATTATTATTATAAGAATTACCATAGGAATTGCCATAATTATTAGAGTATTTCCAAGGAATGGCCTAGGATTAAAATTACCTCTATAAGCATTACTATTGAAATTGCTTCGAGAGACAAAATTCACATCTATGGGATCATTATTTTGCTCAATCAAAGTGGAAAATGGCACATCATTAGGATCAATAAAAGCATTTTTACTTGCAACCAATTTCATAAGCGCATCAACTATATCACTCAAAGTATTAATTTCTTCAACCGAATTCACTTTTTTACTGGCGGGAGTTCTTTCAGTATGCTCTTGTGAAAATTTTGCCATAATATTATCAAGTAATTTGGTAGCCTCTCCTAACGTTATTTCTGTAAAAGTACCACCCTGGCGGAATCTAAAAGATTTCTAGAAACAAAGTTCAATCCCGCAATTTTTTTGCATGATCATCCATAAATTTAAACCATGAGTAGGGTAATTTCTTATCATTAATTTCATCATTTCCCAAGATTGGGTGACATGTTCATGCTCAATTTGCTTTAAATTCATAATTTGATTTCTAAGTGAAATAATTTTCACGGGAGGAAAATACTTCTTAATAAAAGCATCTTTACACCTATCCCAAGAATAAATACTATTCTATGGCAAAAGTGAAAACAACATTTTATCGCGATCTCGCAAAGAGAAATGAAATAATTTTAATTTCACAATATCATTATCCACATCCTTTTTCTTTGGCATATAACACAATTCTACGTAAGTGTTAAGATGGGATGCAACATCTTCCTTAGGACTACCAGAAAATTTTTCTTTAATAACAAGATTTAACAAAGTGGCATTAATATCACAAGTCTCCGCACTAGCGGCGGGAGGAGAAATCAGAGTACTAATAAAATCATTATTAATAGTATTGGAAAAATCACACAATTTTGTAATCTCTTGAGACATCGTAACTCGGAAAATAAGATAACAAGCAAACAATGAAGCAAACAGGAAAAAGGCAAACGGAAAATATTTTTGTACTTTTGTAAAAACTTTTTAGAAGTGTGGGAAACGAAAACGAGAGGCAAATGGAAAATAATGTAAATGCAAGGAGATGAAATTTTATGCATAGGTACTTGATATATGTTGATGATGTCTACCCAGCAACGGCGCCAAAAATTCTTCCTGCTACTTGTGAATTGCGTTGGTATTTCCCCGAAGAGAAGAGGATGATGCAGTACAGTAGAGATAAGTATTTCCCTCAGTTAAGTAGAGAGATCGAACAATAGGAGAACAATGAAGATAAGTATTTCCCTCAGTTAAGAACCAAGGTTATCAATCCAATAGGAGAAGCACGCAACACCTCATTAGCAGCACCTCCATACAACTTACAAATCCTTGCAACCCAACATGAACAAGGGGTTGTCAATCCCTCAGCGGTTATGTGCAAGATTAATTTCTATAGTAATTGATAGAGAGATCGAACAAAAATACAATATAAAATAAAAAAAGTTAAATTGTAGCAAGGTATTTTTAGGATTTTATATATGATAAAAGTAGACCCGGGGGCCATAGTTTTCACTATAGGCTTCTCTCTCGAAAATAGCATATAGTGGGTAAACAAATTACTGTTGCGCAATTGATAGAAAAGCAAATAATCATGACGATATCCAAGGCAATGATCATGTATATAGGCATCACGTCCGAGACAAGTAGACCGACTCCTGCCAGCATCTACTGCTATTACTCCACACATCGACCACTATCCAACATGCATCTAGAGTATTAATTTCATAAAGAACGGAGTAATGCCTTAAGCAGGATGACTGGATGTAGACAAAGTAAACTCGCGCATGAATAAATCCCATCTTTTTATCCTTAATGGCAATGATACAAATATGTGTCTTGTCTCCTTCTGTCACTGGGATTGAGCACCGCAAGATAGAACCCATTACAAAGCACCTCTCCCATTGCAAGAAAAATCAAAGCACCTCTCCCATTGCAAGAAAAATCAATCTAGTTGGTCAAACCAAATCAATTGATCGGAGAGAAATACGAAGCTATAACAATCATGCATAAAAGAGTTCAGAGAAAACTCAAATAATATTCATGGATAATCTGATCATAAACTCACAATTCATCTGACCCAAATAACACACTTCAAAAGTGATTACATCGATTGGAACTCCAAGAACATGAAGGTGAACATTGTATTGAAGATCAAAGAGAGAGAAAGTGTGTGTGAGAGAGAGAGAGATAACCATCTAGCTACTAACTATGGACCCATAGGTATGTGGTAAACTACTCACACATCATCGAAAGGGCAGCAAGGTTGATGTAGAGCTCCTCTGTTATCGAATCCCCCTCCGGCAGAGTGCCGAAAAAGGCCTCCATGATTTCCCGATTTTGGAGCAACGACAGAAAAAGTTTTTTGGCTGGCTCTCTGTTGGTTTCCCGATTTTAGAGAATTTATAGAGGCGGAGTTAGGTTAAACGGAGCCATATGGGCCCCACCAGCCAACAGGGCGCGCCTACCCCTCCTGCGCGTGCCCTGGTACCTCATGGGCCCATGCTTCATCTTTTGGTCCTCTCCCAAAGCTTATAGTCTATTTTGTCCAGAAAAAACTCCAAAAAGTTTCATGGAATTTGGACTTCATTTGGTATTGATATTCTGAAAAACCGAAAATAGGAAAAAACAGCAACTGGCACTCGGCACTAAGTTAATAGGTTAGTCCCAAAAAATGATATATATATAATTGCTTTTAAATGCTTATAAAAACATCCAAGATTGATACTATAATAGCATGGAACAATCAAAACTTATTGATACGTTTGAGACGTATCACCTGTTGGGCTAGAAAATACCATGGGCTTTTAAGAGGCTGAAAACTAGATTGGGCTAGAATTGAGCCGAGCAATTCATGGGCCAACAGCAGGTCGAAACATACATAGGCCCATGATTGGCCCAATTACATACAAGTCGTTAACAGGCCAAAATTTATCTTGGGCCTTTATTAGCCCAACAAAATTATGGGTTGTAAGCAGGCCGGATGCAAAGAGGGCCGTAATTAGGTCCAACTATGTCACGAGCCTTTAACAGGCCGATTGTCATGTCGGGCTAAAATTTATCCATGAAGACTAAGGACTGTTAAGAGGCTGAAAGTCACTTAAGACTAGAAATAGCCTAGATGCAGCACGTGGCGTTAAATGGCCGAAAGTGAAACTGGACGGACAACGGCCCAGATGCACCAAGGGCCGCTAACAAGCTGAAACAAATATTGGGCCGAGCTGTTAAACGGGCCTTTAACAGGCCAAAATAGAAACCGAGCTTACAATGGGACCAAAAGCATAGTGGCATATTAACGGCCTAGTCTGATATGGGCTGTAATTAAGCCCAAAACACGGCAGGCTGTTAATGGGCCAGATATGATATGGAACATAATTTGATCCGAAACATGGGACATTGTTAACGGGTCGGCCCACTAGTATCTGAAAAAATCTTGTGGGCCTTTGGCTAGGACGGCCTTTTTACTTAAATGGTCCACTTTTGGGTCGTGCCACGTGTCGATGTATCATAGGCGTCTCCCGTCCATTGAATGGATGACATCTGTCCCAACGCTGAGCTGACACGTGGATCCTCTGGCGAATGAGAAATTTACATGTGGAAAATGCCATTGGCTCAGGCTGTTAGCGGGTTATCGGAACCAAACTGGAACCCAATAGCTTAATGGTGACATGTTATGGTGGATGCCACATGTCGGTTACCCTTGATGAAAACACTTCCATGACGGAACATTTATCGTCATGGAAGTTGACACTTCCATGATGACAATTTCAGTATTGTCATGGAACACTTCTATGACAGCACAGGTATGACTATCTTGATTCTCGTCACGGATGTACATGCATGATAGAAAACATGACCTACTATGACAAAGACGTATCATCATGGAAGTGTTTTTCGTAGTGTTGGTCTCCCCAAGACGGCATCGTAGCCCCCAGAGAAGGGGACTACCTTGAAACTTATGATCTTGCATCTATAATTTTGGCCTTCGTTGAAGGTCACTTCCAATGTTATTTCTCCCACAGGCTCTGGTTTTCTTCCTGGGATTATGCCTCGGAACTCTGTATTGGGGGCGTAGGACTTCCATCGGTATGTACATTCATTCCAATGTCCTAGTATATAATACGTTTATATCGGAGCTCCCGTCCATTAGTATTGCTGGGACACAGCAACCTCCAAAGACCGCGCCGAGGACGAGTGGTAGGCTTCTTGACCTATGAAAGAAAAATGGGTGATCAATGCGGCCGAAGGAGATTGTCTATTCAGACCAAGAGAGGTAATTGGAGTCCCTCATGTTCCTTGTGTTGTGATGCTAGCATGTCCTCCTTGGAGGACGTCATGCTTCGGTGACCATGTCGACTCTCCGGAAGTTCTTGGGGAAGGCCCGCTGGGTCTGCCCGTTGGCTTGTTGCTCGGGATGTGTTGCTGGTATCGGTAGAGCCGCGTTGTTCCCACTCTCATTGTGTGTGGCCGCAGGGTTATTCTTTTCATGGAGGAGCTGCTCATTGAGGCCACAGTCCCTTGTCGAGTGCTGGGCATTATGGTTGTCGTTGCTATGGTTTATGCGATTTCCGTTCATTATCTCATCATATGAGTGAGGGGTGCGCTTTGGCTTGTTGTTCCAACGTTGTATCTTGCCACCAGCCTCATCTGTCGTGTTCGCTCCTGCAACGAGTTTGGAATCTTGTTCTTCCTTGCGCTTGTGGTCTTCCCTATTTTTCGAGCTTTTGCTCTTTGGGGCCTCGGCTCCTAGGAGTGTTGGCTCGTTACTTTTGGCTCCTGGGAGAGGTCGGTGGCCGGCCCGAGCCATTTCTTTGCCAGTGGCGAAGTCATTGGCGACCTTCATCAGGGTAGCTAGGGATGTCAACTTCCCTTCTCCTCTCTTCTTTCTGAGCTTATGTCAGGATAGTGGGTCTTGGGTGCCGCTAACGAATGCCTTTATGGCTGTCTCATCTGAGATGCTTGACAGTGTGTTTTTCTTCTTGAGCTAGCGCACGGCGTAATCGTGGACAGACTCCTTGTCTTCTTGTATGATGTTATGGAGGTCAGCGCCGCTTCATGGTCGATGGTAAGTTCCCTCAAAGTTATTGAGAAAAACATGCATGAAGTTCGCCCAGTTGTGGATGGAGTTTGGAGGGAGCCCACTAAGCCAAAACTATGCATGCCCAGTTAGCCACAAAGGTATGTGCCGGAGGGCATTGCCGATGTCGTCGTTGGCCATCTCTACTATTGTGAGGTAGTTCTTCAGCTAGTTCTCTATATTTATGTCTCGTGAATATTTCTCGACGCCCCTGATGATGAAGGGTTGGGGGAAAGGGTGGGATATGACCTCTTGCCCAAAGCACGTAGGTGCGATGCTCGAGGTGAGCGAGGTGAACCTTGGGGCGGGAGCCCCCAAGAGTAATATGTTTGCTTCTGTTCCTCCCCACCCACCATGTTGCTAGTAGGGCCGTCCAACCGGTACGGGGTTCACCATCAGTAGGACCGTGCGCTGCTGTATGGAGACGGCCGATATCGGCTGTCGTAAATGCGTGATCATGGCTACCGGCACGGCCTCTGATCGTTGGATGGATCCCTGCCCTTGTTCTTGGGGTGGGTGTCTAGTGGCAGACAGGATGCTTGATAGCCTGTAAGTGCACAGGGTTTAGTTGTAGCCTTTTCGAAGTAAGAGTATCACTCCCACAGGGAGCACAGGAATTGGGCTTTTGCCCCTTGTAAATAATCATTTAGCTTTGTGCCTGCAACTAATTGTAGACATGAAGCGGAGTGAGGGCGGATTAGAATAAGGATTGAACAAGATGGTGATGTGTAATTAAATAGCATGAAAATAAATTAAAGGCGAGGATAGCAAAGAATGGTGAAGCATCAGAATTAAAAAGGTGTTCTCAGGGAATCTGAAATTCCCATTGGTATCTTTCTAGTACTACTAAGCATAAGCATAGCATTGAGTGGATACTTGAGCCACTGTTGACGATTATCCTGGGGGGGAGCCGGGTACAGCACACGTTCTACTCGTGGTAGCCTTCGTGCGATGCACGCCACTATCATAGCCTCCCCCCAGAGGGTTACAACTCATGACAGTTAAGGGTTTACCCCGTGGACGCGGCCTCACTAAGGGTTCTCCGTGATCCCCGGTCACTTGTAAAGGTTAGGAGCAGTAGGCTTTTACTGTCACCTCGAATTACCTCCACATCCTAAACTTATGCAAAGACAGTGATATACTTCATGGCCTGTAAAGGCACAAATGCTGAGTGGGGCCCCTTTACAACATTCATGAAGTTATTAAGCAAAGCATTCAACAGGTGATCTTATATCCATAGCCTATTATACGTTTCAGATCCTACACATACCAAGGTTCCTCCATATGCCCGAGAACTAGGGGTCTACTCACACATAAGAACAACAAACATCATGGGGACGGTAATGGGATACATGGACGACTAATTCAACCAATACACCAAATGATCCACTAGGGTTCTTGATGTTGCAGATGATAATTAAGGATGTGGATTATGATGATGAAGATGGTGGTGACGTAGATGTTGATGATGATGTTGTTCCTCTCGTGGTGAGAGGAACCCCCTTCTTCTCCCGGTAGATCTTCCCTCCGAATGGGTTCCGGAGGCTAGGGTCCTGCCTTCTAAATGAGTTCCCGGAGTCTCTGTTCATCCCCTCCACGATTCGTTTCCACGAGGTGAAAATAGATGATCCCTTGGAGGTGGCAGCGTGCCAAACGACCGCTCATGCGGGCGCGCGCGGTCGCATGGAACGCCGTCATTCGCTCTGGAGGCGCAACGACGCAACGACGACTGTTTCTTTTGCCTTCTTGCTTGACTTTTTCTATGGAATTTGTTTATCACCTTTAATACATGAGTCCACTGCCATATTTGAGTGGTTTCTCCATAAAATGAATATTGCTTAAAAAGACGTAACCTAAAGGATCATCAACAAAAAGAAGTGCGCGAACGCAGTAAAATTCCACAAAGCCCACTTGGTAGGCACAGAATATAAGGGAAAAACATCACGTAAATTGGAATCATCAACTCCCCCAAGCTTAAGTCTTGCTCGTCCCTGAGCAAGTACCATGGCTTGTAAAACGAGGTCACCCTTGTGTTTATAAGATATAGATTTTAGATGTATGAGGCCATTACTCCCAAGAAGGACGTTTGTTGATGAACATGTATGTACAAACAATATCCCATACTTATTCTTGTGATGATCATACACACATCCATATCTTTTCATTTCATTTTATTGAGGAGAAGTAACAACTTCATATCCTAGTTCATTGTTGTTTCAACTAGGCAATCAGTTTTCTCTTTTTCCTTATTTTTCTTTCTAGGGAGTTTTTATTAAAAAGGGTCTAGTCTCTCCTCATTGAATAATACAAAGGTCTTAAGAAAAACTTTAAGTGCATGCCAGTCCTATTTTTAAGAGAGAATTCATTTCCCGAGTTAATTTTAGCAAAGGATAAATTTATTTGCTTACCCTTAAGTACGTTGAAACCTTGAATGAGCTAGCGTATATAGTTATTTTATCTCCCTTCAAAAAAATTCACAACTTAAGATGTGGGGGCTTATAATCATCAGACATATAAATAAGCACTGATCATTTAGGTCACATCAACTATCAAGAATGCTCTTCAACAAAAATCAATGATCTCACACATCAAGATATCCCTAAATGCATCGAAAGGGATCATCCCTTATTCAAGAGAAAAATGATAGTTCAAACTTATTTAAATAAAATCCTAATTTTATTTTGCGAGAAGGAAAATGTGTGAAGGTAAAGATACAAAGTGCCCACAAATCTCCCCCAAGCATACAATTAAGCCGAGGAGATCCAGGAACTAAGCGTTATATGCTCACTCCTGGGAATCTCAGAAGTCAATGTAGATGCTCTTGAGTTTCTTCTTCATCCCCTCAATCACACCTTGCTGTTCATCTACAACTTCGGTCAAAAACTCAAGTTTCATAGTGTTATTGTTAAGGACCTCAATCATAAGTCCAACCTTATGAAGTAGGCCATCAACCGTGCCTCCAAGTCTTTACTCATCAACCAGTAGAAATCAACCCCATCTCCAATCACACTAACACGGCCCTCGGAAACTTTCTCCATTTCCCGAATCTTTTCCTTAATCTCCTCTGGAGTTGGTGGCTCCTTTCCCTGCTCGGATTGGGGAGGCCCTAGAGGATATAAAGGAATAGATCCATGGATATTTAATTGATAGGGATTAGGAGGGTACCCATATGGAGTAATGTCATCATCTCCCACCTTTGCTTGCTCCTCCTCGATCTCCACAACCTCGACCTTCTTCTCCATGTCCCTCTTCTCTTCACAAGTTTCATCCTTGATGTTGAGCTTCCTCAGATTCCCATCTCGAGGACACAACATCATCCAAGTTGGGGAAGGGGATGATGCAAGCATGGGTGGACGAAGTCTTCTTACTCAAGGTGGTGATCGTGCTTGTTTTTGCAAGTAAAAGCTTTTTGGAGGAGATGTAAATCAAAGGAAATGAGAGATTAGATGTTTTAGGTTTTATGGCCGTCCTTTCTTCCCTTTTACATAGGCTAAACTTGTAGGTAATCATGAGATATGATATAAAGAGTTAGTTGAAAGAAATCAAAACTAAATGACGGTAGAATCGTGCCATCGGGATCAAAGACGGCCTTCCATGCGGGCGGGTGCGCTCGCATGGCCGGTCATTTTACCTGTCGCGGGATCCTTTTATCTCTCTTATTTTTACCTGTCATGGAGAAGGTACAAAATGACCGCTTGCATGGGTGCTACCTCTTCAGCACTGCGTTGGTTTTCCCTTGAAGAGGAAAGGGTGATGCAGCAAAGTAGCATAAGTATTTCCCTCAGTTTTTGAGAACCAAGGTATCAATCCAGTAGGAGACTACACGCAAGTCGCCTCGTACCTACACAAACAAATAAGAACCATGCAACCAACGCGATAAAGGGGTTGTCAATCCCTTCACGCCCACTTGCAAAAGTGAGATCTGATAGAGATAATAATATAAATATTTTTGGTATTTTTTATGATAAAGATTGAAAGTAAAGATTGCAAAGTAAAATAGATTAGAAACTTATATGATGGAGAATAGACCCGGGGGCCATAGGTTTCACTAGTGGCTTCTCTCAAGATAGCATAAGTATTACGGTGGGTGAACAAATTACTATCGAGCAATTGATAGAAAAGTGCATAGTTATGAGAATATCTAGGCATGATCATGTATATAGGCATCACGTCCGCGACAAGTAGGCTGAAACGATTCTGCATCTACTACTATTACTCCACACATTGACCGCTATCCAGCATGCATCTAGAGTATTAAGTTCATAAGAACAGAGTGACGCATTAGGCAAGATGACAAGATGTAGAGGGATAAACTCAAGCAATATGATATAAACCCCATCTTTTTATCCTCGATGGCAACAATACAATACGTGTCGTTTCCCTTTACATCCTTTGGGATCGAAACAACGCAAGATTGAACCCAAAGCTAAGCACTTCTCCCATTGCAAGAAAGATCAATCTAGTAGGCCAAACCAAACTGATAATTCGAAGAGACTTGCAAAGATATTAAATCATACATAAAAGAATTCAGAGGAGATTCAAATATTGTTCATAGATAATCTGGATCATAAACCCACAATTCATCGGATCTCGACAAACACACCGCAAAAAGAATTACATCGAATAGATCTCCAAGAAGATCGAGGAGAACTTTGTATTAAGATCCAAAGATAGAGGAGAATCCATCTAGCTAATAACTATGGACCTGAAGGTCTGTGGTAAACTACTCACACATCATCGGAGAGGCCATGGTGTTGATGTAGAAGCCCTCCGTGATCGATTCCCCCTCCGGCGGAGCGCCGCAAAAGGCCCCAAGATGGGATCTCACGGGTACAGAAGGTTGCGGCGGTGGAAATAGGGTTTCGTGGTGCTCCTGGATGTTTCCGGGGTATATGGATATATATATATATAGGAGGAAGAAGTAGGTCGGTGGAGCTGTGAGGGGCCCACGAGGGTGGGGGGCGCGCCTAGCGGGAAGGCGCGCCTCCCTTCCTCGTGGCCTCCTCGCTTCTTTCTTGACGTCCACTCCAAGTCCCCTGGATCACGTTTGTTCCAAAAATAACTCTCCCGAAGGTTTCGTTTCGTTTGGACTCTGTTTGATATTCCTTTTCTGCGAAACACTGAAATAGACAAAAAAACAGCAATTTGCACTGGGCCTTCGGTTAATAGGTTAGTCCCAAAAATAATATAAAATTGCTTAGTAAAGCCCATTAAACATCCAAAACAGATAATATAATAGCATGGAACAATCAAAAATTATAGATACGTTGGAGACGTATCAACGGGCGCGTCTGGTCGTTTGGAACAACGTTGTTAGTTTTGTGCTCGTGACGTTCGCTGAGGGCATTCCAAATGACCGCCCAAATGGGCATTCACGTCCGTTGCAAATGTCGTCTTTGTCTCTATCTCCTGGAGCCTTCTCGTCCCTACTTCATGCGACCGCAAAGACGAGCGCTCGCAGTCGTTTGGAAGTCCGTATTTGGGTTTGTTGGTTGCTGCGCGAGTTTCTTCCTTAGAATTTTTTTGCCCCTGGAAGATTACTGCCAAAGCTTCCAACTAGAGGCAAAAATTCCAACTTCTGAGATGCTAGACTTAACAAACTAACAAAACCAAATCATTTCTATCTACTTATTCACATACATCTTACCGGAGTGCTGAACTATATTCATTATCCCTTACGGAGGGCTTCGGCTTGCTCGATCATGAGGAGACTTACCTCTTATATATATGGCTCTTCCTTTTGTTCATCAGCAAGGTATATCTGTAAGCGTTGTCCATTCACAATCAAAGGACCTTTCTTTCCTCCTTTAAGATGAAAAGCTCTAGAGTTGTACACCTCTTCTATCTCATATGGCCCTTCCCAGCGAGACCTAAGCTTCCCTGGAAATAACTTGAGATGAGAGTTAAATAGGAGCACTTTGTCCCCCACAGTGAAGGTTCATTTCAAAATCTTACGATCAAGCCACATTTTAACCTTTTCTTTAAGCAACCTGGCACTCTCGTAAGCACTGTTCCGAAGTTCATCTAGAGCATGCGTATCCAACAACCTTTTCTCTCCACCTTCTTTAAGATTAAGGCTGATATTTTTGATTGCCCAAAAATCTTTATGCTCTAGTTATAAAGATAAATGACAAGCCTTACCGTACACCATTTTGTATGGTTACATACCCATGGGATTCTTGTAGGTAGTGTGATAAGCCTAGAGTGTCTCATTCAGCTTTGTTGCCCAATCTTTTCTTGAATTCTGTACCGTCTTTTGCAGTATTGTCTTTATTTCCCTACTAGAGAGTTCCACCTACCCACTAGTTTGTGGACGATATGGTGAAGCTATTCGGTGAGTCACCCCTTACGAAGTACTCTTCCAAATATTCCCTATATAAAATGAGATCCACCATCAGTGATAAGAATTTTAGGAACTCCAAACCTGGATAAGATGATGTCCTTTATCATTTTCAACGAAGTAGACGCATTTGTATGCTTGGTTGGCAGAACTTCAACCCACTTGGTAACATAATCTACAGCCACAAGAATATGAGTGTACCCATCCAAGACAGGAAAGGTCCTAAATAGTTGAATCCACAAACATTAAATGGTTCACAAACTAGACTACAATTCATATGCATTTCTTGTCTCCTTCCAATGTTACCTGTGTGTTGACACGCGTCACAATTTTTAATAATCCTATGAGCATCTCTGAAGAGTGTAGGCCAGTAGGATCCTGATTGAAGCACCTTGGTGGTGGTTCAATCTCTAGCATAGCATAAGGGCTGCTATGGCACCCTTCCAATACAACATTAATTTCAAGTTCTGGAACACAACGCCTTATCATGTCATCTGGTCCATGCCGATATGGAAATGGGTCATCCCAAAAGTAATACTTCAGATCACTGAAGAACTTTTTCCATCGATGATAACTCATATCGGGCGGCATGTACTTTCCTACAAGAAATTTAGCATAATCTACAAACCAAGGTTCTATTTTTTTAATCATAGCCAAACTCTCACCTGGAAAGGATTCATTTATAGGCACAGGATCATAAGGTATTCTTTCCCTGCGTGATAGGTGGTCTACTACCGAGTTATCCTCCCCTTCGCGGTTGCTACTTCTTGAGCTTGCGTTGGTTTTTCCCTTCAAGAGGAAATGGTGATGCAATAAAGTAGAGATAAGTATTTCTCTAAGTTAATAACCAAGGTATAAATCTAGTAGGAGGAACATTCAAGTCTCCAGTAATTACACCTACACAAACAAACAAATACTTGCACCCAACGCGATAAAGGGGTTGCCAATCCCTTCACGGTTACTTGCAAGGATGAGATCTAATAGTGATAGATATAAAAGATAAGTAAAAGTGCAAAGTAAATAAATTGTAGCAAGGTATTTTTGCGTTTTTTTGTAGATCTGAAAATAAAATGATAAAGGATAGACCCGGGGGCCATAGTTTTCACTAGAGGCTTCTCTCTTGAAAGAAAGCATACGGTGGGTGAATAAATTAGTGTTGAGCAATTGATAGAAAAGCGCATACTTATGAAAATATCCAAGGCAATGATCATGTATATAGGCATCACGTCCGAGACAAGTAGACCGACCCCTGTCTGCATCTACTACTATTACTCCACACATCGACTGCTATCCAACATGCATCTAGTGTACTAAGTTAACAAGAAAGGAGTAATGCCTTAAGCAAGATGAAATAATGTAGAGGAATAGATTCAATCAATATGAACAAACCCCATCTTTTTATCATCAATTAATGGCTACAATACAAATATGTGTCATGTCCCTTTTTGTCACTGGAATTGAGCACCGCAAGATTGAACCCATTACAAAGCACCACTCCCATTGCAAGAAAAATCAATCTAGTTGGCCAAACCAAATCAATAGATCGGAGAGAAATACAAAGCTATATAAATCGTGGATAAAAGAGTTCAGACAAGACTCAAATAATATTCATAGATGTCGGTGGAAACGACACCTATGGGGTCACTGGGATCCCTTCTATGGTCGGCGAGCGCGGGGTCGTGAGAAGAGCAGGTTTAGGAGCTAGCACAAGGATCGTTTACCTAGGTTCGGGCCGCGAGGATGTGTAAAACCCTAGTCCTGCTTTGGTAGATGTATTTCAGAGTATTCTTGATCTCTTGAGCTAGCTACGGTGGCTGCATAGTTCAAAAGAGCCGAATCCCTCTCCTGGTCGCCTCGGGCCTCCTTTTATAGGAAAAAGGGGTCGCCACAGTGGCACACAAGAGGTGGAAAGGCGTACAGCGCGCGAGCTTATCGCTCGGCATTACGGGACAAAGCGCATTCAATGTGCTACTTAGGTGTCCATTAGCTTTATCGGGGACGGGAACGAGGCCCGTCCCGTCCGTCGCCGCTCCGCCTCGCTTCGACACGCGCCCAGGCCAGCGATGCATGCAGCGCCATGTAGGAAAGCAGGCTGCTGAGGTGGCGCGGTGGCAGGACCTTCACGAATATCTTCATGCCTCCACGCAGGTGCTTGCGGAGTTGGCCTGGAAGCCGCATGTTGCCACGCAGGCGCCTGCCCAGCTGGTTGGGCTGGCAGCTGCATGCGAATGGCGGCGGAGTCTTGGCTGGCGTAGGTCTGGCAGTGGCCCCACTGACGCCTTCGGTAAGGGTCTTGCCGGGGGCCCGGCAAGGGTCTTGCCGCGGCGTCATAGTCGTCCCCGGCAAGGCGCTTGCTAGGGGTCTTGTGGATTTCCTCGGCTAGGATCCCGCCGAGGGTCGCCATCTTATAGTCCTCATCTGATCTCATATGTTTATGATCTTGACGAAGATCTGCATGCCACCATAGAGGCGTCTCCCGAGCCTTGGTTCCAATGTGGTTGGTGGCGGCGTTTGGAACCCTTGGGCTCAAGGGTGGCTCGCTCCGCTGGCGTTGGGCAAGCTGCCCCGGCAAGGCCCTTGCCGGGGTCGCGGAGGCCGCCCCGGCAAGGGTCTTGCTGGGGGAGTCCACCTCACCCCCTTGATGTCTTGTGTTTTTGGTCTTGGCATTGTCTCAGTTGCCTTGTGCTTCGGCTCTTCTCCGGCTTCCCTCCTCTGCCCTGCTTAGTGTGGCCGCAGCGCGCGGCTCTGACTGCCCGTGCACAAGTAAAGGGGTCAAAAGGAGAGCCCCTACTTTTGTACACCGACAGGAGACCCCGGGCCTGGGTCACACATAAGCGCGACGCATTGTTGGGTGATACGTCTCCAACGTATCTATAATTTTTGATTGCTCCATGCTAGATTATCTACTGTTTTAGGCAATATTGGGCTTTATTATCCACTTTTATATTAGTTTTGGGACTAACCTATTAACCGGAGGCCCGGACCAGATTTCTTTGTTTTATGCCTATTTGGTGTTTGACGAAAAGGAATATCAAGCGGGTCAAACAGAACGAAATCAACTGGAGAAGTTATTTTTGGAAGGAAACAGGCCTGATGGACTTGGACCCCACGTCAGAAGATATGGGAGCTGCCCACGAGGGTGGGGGCGCGCCCCCTGCCTCGTGGGGCCCCCGTGGCTCCCCTGGCGTGCTTCTTCTGCCTATATAACTCCATATACCCTAAAACTTCCAGAGCAGAACATAGATCGGGAGTTCCGCCGCCGCAAGCCTCTGTAGCCACCAAAAACCTCTCGGGACCCTGTTCCGGCACCCTGCCGGAGGGGGGAACCCTCACCGGTGGCCATCTTCATCATCCCGGTGATGACGAGGAGGGAGTAGTTCACCCTCGGGGTTGAGGGTATGTACCAGTAGCTATGTGTTTGATCTCTCTCTCTCTCGTGTTCTTGATTTGGCACTATCTTGATGTATCGCGAGCTTTGCTATTGTAGTTGGATCTTATGTTTCTTCTCCCCCTCTTCTCTCTTGTAATGGATTGAGTTTTCCCCTTGTAGTAATCTTATCGGATTGAGTCTTTAAAGATTTGAGAACACTTGATGTATGTCTTGTCGTGCGTATCTGTGGTGACAATGGGATATCACGTGATTCACTTGATGTATGTTTTGGTGATCAACTTGCGGGTTCCGCCCATGAACCTATGGATAGGGATTGGTACACGTTTTCGTCGTGATTCTCCGGTAGAAACTTTGGGGCACTCTTTGAGGTTCTATGTGTTGGTTGAGTTGATGAATTGCGATTGTGTGATGCATATCGTATAGTCATGCCCACGGATACTTGAGGTGACATTGGAGTATCTAGGAAACATTAGGGTTTTGGTTGATTTATGTCTTAAGGTGTTATTCTAGTACGAACTCTAGGGCTGTTTGTGACACTTATAGGAATAGCCCAACGGATTGATTGGAAAGAATAACTTTGAGGTGGTTTCGTACCCTACCATAATCTCTTCGTTTGTTCTCTGCTATTAGTGACTTTGGAGTGACTCTTTGTTGCATGTTGAGGGATAGCTATGTGATCCAATTATGTTATCATTGTTGAGAGGACTTACACTAGTGAAAGTATGAACCCTAGGCCTTGTTTCCTAGCATTGCAATACCGTTTACGCTCACTTTTACCGCTAGTTACCTTGCTGTTTTTATATTTTTAGTTTACAAAAACCTATATCTACCATCCATATTGCACTTGTATCACCATCACTTCGCCGAACTAGTGCACCTATACAATTTACCATTGTATTGGGTATGTTGGGGACACAAGAGACTCTTTGTTATTTGGTTGCGGGGTTCTTTGAGAGAGACCATCTTCATCCCTCGCCTCCCACGGATTGATAAACCTTAGGTCATCCACTTGAGGGAAATTTGCTACTGTCCTACAAACCTCTGCACTTGGAGGCCCAACAACGTCTACAAGAAGAAGGTTGTGTAGTAGACATCAAGCTCTTTTCTGGCGCCGTTGTCGGGGAGGCTAGGTAAGTGAAGGTATATCTTTAGATCTTGCGATCGAATCTTTTTGTTTCTTGTTTTAGCACTAGTTAGTTTATAAAAGAAAACTAAAAAAATGGAATTGAGTTTGCCTCATACGCTTCGTCTTTTTAATATCTTTCGTGAGTATGATGGAAAGGAAAATTGTGCCCAAGTACTAGAACAAGAATTACATAGAATGCTTGGCATAAGTTATGTGAATGATGAGCATGATTGCAATGTTGTTAGTATGAATTCCTTGAATATCCATGATGCTAATGATATGCAAAGCCACAAGCTTGGGGAAGCTATGTTTGATGAAGATGATATTTTTTGTCCCCCAAGCTTTGATGAGCAAATTTACTATGATGAAAGCATGCCTCCTATCTATGATGATTATTGTGATGACACTTATGCTATAAAGAATAATGATAACCATGAAACTTGTCATCTTGATCTTAATTTTCCTTCACATGATAGCTATTTTGTTGAGTTTGCTCCCACTATTATTCATGAGAAGAATTTTGCTTATGTGGAGAGTAGTAAAATTTCTATGCTTGTAGATCATGAAAAGAATGCTTTAGGTGCTGGTTATATTGTTGAATTCATTCATGATGCTACTGAAAATTATTATGAGAGAGGATCATGTGCTTCTACATATTGCAATAATATCAAGTTTCCTCTCTATGTGCTTAAAGTTTTGAAGTTATGCTTGTTTTACCTTCCTATGCAAGATGATTCTTGTTCCCATAAGTTGTTTGCTCACAAAATCCCTATGCATAGGAAGTGGGTTAGACTTAAATTTGCTAGTCATATTCTTCATGATGCTCTCTTTATGTTACAATTCCTATCTTTTATGTGAGCATCATTGAAATCATCATGCCTAGCTAGGGGCGTTAAACGATAGCGCTTGTTGGGAGGAAACCCAATTTTACTTTAGTTTCTTGCTTTTTGGTTCTGTTTAGGAATAAATAATCCATCTAGATTCTGTTTAGATGTGGTTTTATGTTTTAATTAGTTTTTGTGCCAAGTTAGACCTATTGGATCTTCTTGGATGATAGTTATTTGATCTTGCTGTAATTTCCAGAAACTTTGCGTTCAGTGCCCGAATTATTAAAAATTATCAGAACGTGATAAAATACTGATTCCAATGGCTGCTGATCAAAAAACAAATTTTATAGGTCTTCCAATTTTGGTAGATTTTTTGTAGTTACAGAAGTTTGCGTTAGTTACAGATTACTACAGACTGTTCTGTTTTTGACAGATTCTGTTTTTCGTGTGTTGTTTGCTTATTTTGATGAATCTATGGCTAGTAAAATAGTTTATAATCCATAGAGAAGTTGGAATACAGTAGGTTTAACACCAATATAAATAAAGAATGAGTTTATTATAGTACCTTGAAGTGGTCTTTTGTTTTCTTTCTCTAACGAAGCTCACGAGATTTCTATTGAGTTTTGTGTTGTGAAGTTTTTAAGTTTTGGGTAAAGATTCGATGGACTATGGAATAAGGAGTGGCAAGAGCCTAAGCTTGGGGATGCCCAAGGCACCCCAAGGTAATATTCAAGGATAACCAAGCGTCTAAGCTTGGGGATGCCCCGGAAGGCATCCCCTCTTTCGTCTTCGTTCATCGGTAACTTTACTTGGAGCTATATTTTTATTCACCACATGATATGTGTTTTGCTTGAAGCGTAATTTTATTTTCTTTAGCTTTGCTTGCTGTTTGAATAAAGTATCAAGATCTGAAATTATTAAATGGGAGATTCTTCACATAGTTGCATAATTATCCGACTACTCATTGTTCTTCACTTATATCTTTCGGAGTAGTTTGTCGTTTGCTCTAGTGCTTCACTTATATCTTTTAGAGCACGGTGGTAGTTTTATTTTGAAGAAATAGATGAACTCTCATGCTTCACTTATATTATTTTGAGAGTCTTAAATAGCATGGTAATTTGCTTAAATAATCCTAATATGCTAAGCATGCAAGATTTGTAATAATTCTTATGAGTGTGTTGAATACTAAGAAAAGTTTGATGCTTGATAATTGTTTTGAGATATGGAGATGGTGATATTAGAGTCATGCTAGTTGAGTAGTTGTGAATTTGAGAAATACTTGTGTTAAAGTTTGTGATTCCCGTAGCATGCACGTATGGTGAACCGTTATGTGATGAGGTCGGAGCATGATTTATTTATTGATTGTCTTCCTTATGAGTGGCGGTCGGGGACGAGCGATGGTCTTTTCCTACCAATCTATCCCCCTAGGAGCATGCGCTTAATACTTTGCTTTCATAACTTCTGGATTTTTGCAATAAGTATATGAGTTCTTTATGACTAATGTTGAGTCCATGGATTATACGCACCCTTCTTACTTCCACCATTGCTAGCCTCTCTAATACCGCGCACCTTTCGCCGGTATCATACACCCACCATATACCTTCCTCAGAACAGCCACCATACCTACCTATCATGGCATTTCCATAGCCATTCCGAGATATATTGCCATGCAACTTTCCACCGTTCCGTTTATTATGACACGCTCCGTCATTGTCATATTGCTAGCATGATCATGTAGTTGACATCGTATCTGTGGCAAAGCCACCGATCATAATTCTTTCATACATGTCACTCTTGATTCATTGCATATCCCGGTACACCGCCGGAGGCATTCATATAGAGTCATATTTTGTTCTAAGTATCGAGTTGTAATTGTTGAGTTGTAAGTAAATAAAAGTGTGATGATCATCATTATTAGAGCATTGTCCCAGTGAGCAAAGGATGATGGAGACTATGATTCCCCCACAAGTCGGGATGAGACTCCGGACGAAAAATAAAAAAAGGGGAAAAAAAGAGGCCATAAAAAAGAGAGAAAATGCCCAAATAAAAAAAATGAGAGATAAAGAGAGAAGGCACAATGCTACTATCCTTTTACCACACTTGTGCTTCAAAGTAGCACCATGATCTTCATTATAGAGAGTCTCTCGTTATGTCACTTCCATATACTAGTGGGAATTTCTCATTATAGAACTTGGCTTGTATATTCCAATGATGGGCTTCCTCAAAATTGCCCTAGGTCTTCGTGAGCAAGCGAGTTGGATGCACACCCACTTAGTTTCTTTTGATGAGCTTTCATATACTTATAGCTCTAGTGCATCCGTTGCATGGCAATCCCTACTCACTCACATTGATATCTATTGATGGGCATCTCCATAGCCCGTTGATACGCCTAGTTGATGTGAGATTATCTTCCCCTCTTTTTGTTTTCTCCACAACCACCATTCTATTCCACCTATAAGTGCTATATCCATGGCTCACGCTCATGTATTGCGTGAAGATCAATTTTTTTTTTGAAAAAGTTAGAGTATGAAACAATTGCTTGGCTTGTCATCGGGGTTGTGCATGATTTAAATACTTTGTGTGGTGAAGATAGAGCATAGCCAGACTATATGATTTTGTAGGGATAATTTTCTTTGGCCATGTTATTTTGAGAAGACATAATTGCTTTGTTAGTATGCTTGAAGTATTATTATTTTTATGTCAATATGAACTTTTGTCTTAAATCTTATGGATCTGAATATTCATATCACAATTAAGGATAATTACATTGAAATTATGCCAACTAACATTCCACATCAAAAATTATCTTTTTTATCATTTACCTACTCGAGGACGAGCAGGAATTAAGCTTGGGGATGCTTGATACGTCTCCAACGTATCTATAATTTTTGATTGCTCCATGCTAGATTATCTACTGTTTTAGGCAATATTGGGCTTTATTATCCACTTTTATATTATTTTTGGGACTAACCTATTAACCGGAGGCCCAGCCCAGATTTGTTGTTTTATGCCTATTTCAGTGTTTCGAGGAAAAGGAATATCAGACGGGGTCGAAACGGAACGAAATCAACTGGAGAAGTTATTTTTGGAAGGAAACACACCTGATGGACTTGGACCCCACGTCAGAAGATACGGGAGCTGCCCATAAGGGTGGGGGGCGCGCCCCCCTCCCTTATGGGGCCCCCGTGGCTCCCCTGGCGTGCTTCTTCTGCCTATATAACTCCATGTACCCTAAAACTTCCAGAACAGAACATAGATCGGGAGTTCCGCCGCCGCAAGTCTCTATAGCCACCAAAAACCTCTCGGGACCCTGTTCCGGCACCCTGCAGGAGGAGGGAACCCTCACCGGTGGCCATCTTCATCATCCCGGCGCTCTCCATGACGAGGAGGGAGTAGTTCACCCTCGTGGCTGAGGGTATGTACCAGTAGCTATGTGTTTGATCTCTCTCTCTCTCTCTCTCTCTCTCGTGTTCTTGATTTGGCACGATCTTGATGTATCGCGAGCTTTGCTATTATAGTTGGATCTTATGTTTCTTCTCCCCCTCTTCTCTCTTGTAATGGATTGAGTTTTCCCCTTGAAGTAATCTTATCGGATTGAGTCTTTAAAGATTTGAGAAAACTTGATGTATGTCTTGCCGTGCGTATCTGTGGTGACAATGGGATATCACGTGATTCACTTGATGTATGTTTTGGTGACCAACTTGCGGGTTCCACCCATGAACCTATGCATAGGGGTTGGCACACGTTTTCGTCGTGATTCTCCGATAGAAACTTTGGGGCACTCTTTGAGGTTCTATGTGTTGGTTGAGTAGATGAATTGAGATTGTGTGATGCATATCGTATAATCATGCCCACGGATACTTGAGGTGACATTGGAGTATCTAGGTGACATTAGGGTTTTGGTTGATTTGTGTCTTAAGGTGTTATTCTAGTACGAACTCTAGGGCTGTTTGTGACACTTATAGGAATAGCCCAATGGATTGATTGGAAAGAATAACTTTGAGGTGGTTTTGTACCCTACCATAATCTCTCCGTTTTTTCTCCGCTATTAGTGACTTTGGAGTGACTCTTTGTTGCATGTTGAGGGATAGTTATGTAATCCAATTATGTTATCATTGTTGAGAGGACTTACACTAGTGAAAGTATGAACCCTAGGCCTTGTTTCCTAGCATTGCAATACCGTCTACGCTCACTTTTACCGCTAGTTACCTTGCTGTTTTTATATTTTCAGTTTACAAAAACCTATATCTACCATCCATATTGCACTTGTATCACCATCTCTTCGCCGAACTAGTGCACCTATACAATTTACGATTGTATTGGGTGTGTTGGGGACACAAGAGACTCTTTGTTATTTGGTTGCAGGGTTGCTTGAGAGAGACCATCTTCATCCTACGCCTCCCACGGATTGATAAACCTTAGGTCATCCACTTGAGGGAAATTTGCTACTGTCCTACAAACCTCTTCACCTGGAGGCCCAACAACATCTACAAGAAGAAGGTTGTGTAGTAGACATCATTGGCCCAGGCCCAGAACGGTGCGCGGGCAGGTGGGGCGGATTTTACCGCAGTAACTCTTCGTCTGCCGCGCTTCCCCACGACCCGCGTTGAACGTGCGACGTGGAGGGTCGTGCGTGACGTGGTGGTCATGCGTGGGGCAGTTCCTGCACGCATGCGTCACATCATGGTAAAGAGGCGGCTCGCGCCTTCCCCATAAAAAGAGGGAGGCTTGGAGGCGCGGCTCATTTACTGAGTGGACTCGGGTCGTGGTCTTCAAGGCGCCCACGCCCCATGATCACGAGGCGAGGAACGGTCGCCTCACCCGTTCTCTCGATCCTGCTCGCTCGCCACGCGTCCTCCATGCAGGTGGCAGGCGGTGGAGGCGGGAAACCGGGTCGTCACTGATTGGGGCAGCGAGTCGGTCCTGATTCCCTGCGCCTCCGATGGCTGGATTTGCTGAGTGGGGTGGCCGAGCCTCAACCCTGCCCCTTTATAAGGAGGGGGAGGGGATGTCATCCCACATTCTCTCAGCATCCGTCCTCTTCCACCTTCGCTCCTTTCTTCCACCCGCCATGGCGAGAGGGGGTGCTGGGCCTTCGACGGTGGCGACGAGGCTCGCCGCTCGACAGTGCGTTCCCTATTCCCAAGAGCCCGCGGTGGCTGAGCCGGCTACGAGAGGAAGAGGGAGGGGTGAGGCCGAGGTCGCTGCGGCGGTCGGGAGAGAGGGGGACGAGGCAGCGCAATGGCCATGCCTCCGCCAGTGATGCCTCCCACGATGGAGGGCCACGTCGGGGACCAGCCCCACAAGTTCTTTATCAGGCTACCCCGGCCACCACGTCGTCGTCTCCGCCTTCCCACCCCATTTTCTTGAGAGATGGAGCTCAATCCGCCCCATACCCTTAGGCTGCACATGAGGGGCTGCGGGAACGGCGACATGCGGGTCCACGTCGACTTCCCCGCTCCTCACGTCATGTACCTCTGCCGCGGATGGAAGACGTTTGCTCGCATCCACACCCTGACGGTGGGGCTCGTCCTCTACTTCAAGTTAATGGAGGGCGGCCTGCTCCCCGTCAGGATATTTGGAGATCTTGGAACTCTCCTAAAGTGCTGCTTGGAGAGCTCCTCCGACTGTGAAGATTCCCCCTCGAGCGGGAGTGACGAGGAGGACAGCAAGAGCGACGACGAGGGAGTCGAGCGGCGGGACGCCGACCTCGACTCCGACTAACCGCGTCGCCCCTCCCTCGGCCACGCGCCCTGCCGAGCGCCTTCCTTGTCAAGCTCTCCATCAGCGCGCTCCCCATCGCCTCCCTGGGCGGCTGGCATAGGAGGGCCGGAGAAGGCGAAGAAGGCGGGCGGCAGCCGTCAAATCGGAGTACGCGGGCACCGACGCCTTCGTTGCGTATTGTCGGGCCGCTGCCTCATCTTCCAACTCCTTCCCCGGCACCGGGACGCTCTCTTGGTGCCTTCTGCTTCTCGCACCTCAACTAGGCGCTCCTTTCGCCCTCCTGCTGTCTTGTTCCACCTTCTGAGGAGAGGGACAAGAAAGGGATTACGGGCACCTTATCTCTTTTTAGTTTGTAAGCCTGCGGGCACTTGTTAATTTTAAGACTTGTAATCCCCTTGCTCATGTTTCTAATTCCGTATGAACTGTACCTGTATGGGATGTTTTTAATGAAAAAGGGTGCTTGTCGGGTTCTTTGTGCATGAGCGAGGCCCATGCCAAGGAACGAATCCTTGTATTTTTAAGATAAACAATGTCGCCCGGCAACAGGCCTTGCCGTCCCCCCACTTCACTCGACCATTCTCGCGCTCTTGGCGGAGGCAGGGGTGAAGTAGAGTTAGTCCCCTCGTGTATTTCCTGGCCACCGCGTCTACAACCCAGTTCTGTCCCAGTGGCTTGGGTACAAGAAGAAGGGGGAGCACGGTGGTTTCAGAATGAAACGAGGTCTCATTTGTCCCAGTTTCATACGGAAATGCATAACAGGGGATGAAAGACTTATCTGAATCCGCAGCCCCCGGCAACCTTGGCTTGCCGTGGTTGGATCCTTGTGTCTTCAGCCCCCGGCAGTCTTGGCTTGTCGGGGCCGGAGCGCCGGTCCATTCTCTTTCTCCCAAGCGGCTCAGCAGAAGTGTCCATGTGCCCTGCGAACCAAAGAGGATAAAAAGACGCACACTCGACCTCTAGGCTAGGGGTTAGTCACCGCTAAGCACTATCAACCCTAACCGAGGGAGAGACTCAACCTAGCATGCATGCTATAACTTAGGGCGCCATCACTTCATTATTTATGCTCACGGTCTGCGCCTGGCTTTGTACAAAGGGTTACATGCCTTGCCGGCAAGGCTTGTACAAAAGGGTGGCTTGCCGGGAGGCCCGGCAACCGCGCCTTATGGGTAAAACTTGCGAAGATGTTCGATGTTCCAGGAGTTGCTCACTGGGACAACATCTTGATCTCGTGAGGACTCGCGCCGGCCCGGTGACTCAGATTACGATAAGGGCCTTCCCACTTCGGTGTCAACTTGTTGGAATTCTTGGCCGACTGAACGCGCTGAAGAACAAGGTCGCCTTCCTCAAAGCTTCGGGCATGAACCTTGCGGCTATGGTAGCGGCGCAAGGCTTGCTGGTAGCGTGCTGCTCTCACAGCCGCCCGAAGACAATCTTCCTCAAGGAGCATTGCGTCATCTTGCCACAATCGCTCTTGCTCAAGCTTGTCGTCAGCGAGCACTCGAGGTGACTCGTATATGAGTTCTGTGGGGAGAACTGCTTCTGCCTCGTATACTAGGGCAAAGGGTGTCTGGCCGGTGGCTCGATTTGGTGTCGTTCTGATTGACCAAAGAACCATCGGCAACTCATCAATCCAGTGCCTTCCGCTCTTGTGCAGCCTGTCAAAAGTCTTTGTCCTCAGGCCTCGCAACACTTCAGCATTTGCCCTCTCCGCCTGGTCGTTGCTCCGTGGATGTGCCACGGAAGCGAAACAGACCTTGCTGCCGAGGTCTTGGATGTATTGCATGAAGGTGTGGCTTGTGCACTGTGTGCTGTTGTCGGTGATGACTCTGTTTGGCACACCAAAACGGCAGGCTAGCCCTTTGAAGAACTTGACGGCTAACTGTGCAATAACCTTCCTCACTGCCTCCACCTCCGGCCACTTTGTGAACTTGTCGATGGCAACATACAAGTACTCAAAGCCCCCGACAGCGCGAGGGAAGGGGCCCAGTATGTCGAGCCCCCAGACCGAAAACGGCCAGGAAAGAGGGGTTGTTTGAAGGGCTTGAGCTGGTTGATGAAGCTTCTTTGAATGGAACTGGCATGCTTCACACTTGGTTACTAGTGTCGTCGCATCCTCGAGGGCAGTGGTCCAGAAGAAACCTTGCCGGAACGCCTTGCCGGCAAGGGCCCTCGACCCTATGTGGGAGCCACATATGCCTCCGTGTATCTCTGCCAACAGCTCCAGTCCTTCCTCCCGGGGGACGCACTTCAATTTCACACCGTTCGGCCTCTTCCTGTACAGGACGTCATCGACGAACTGATACATAGCAGACCGACGGGCTACTTTCTCCGCTTCTTCCTGCTCCTCAGGAAGCTCCACTGTTTGGAGGAATCGGACGGTATGTTGTGCCCATGCCGGAGCCTACGGCTCGACGGCAAGGACCAAAGGCATTTCTTCTGCCATGGGGGCGGCCGTCTCTACGGCCAGGGCTTGGCGCCCTGCCGGAGCCAGCCGTTCCTCGGCAGGCTCAGAATCCGCGGCAACACCCTTGCCGGTGGCCCCTGGGGGCACGACGGGAAAGTACTTGTCGGGACCTGATTTCCTTCGTTTGTTCTGCTCCATTGATGGTTCGACGGATGGTTGAGTTAACTGAAGCAAAAAGGTACCTGGTTCCACAGGTAGCTTGAATTCAGCGCGCTTTGACAGGTAATCGGCGATGTCATCCTCCGCCCGGGGAACGTGCTCCGCTTGTATACCGTCAAAGCGCTCCTCCAGCTTCATCACCTCATCTACGCAGGCCTCCATCAACGGGCTCTGATAATCTTTGTTGACTTGTCTGACGACAAGCTGTGAATCACCCCTGACGATGAGCTTTTTAACCCCGAGGTCTGTTGCGATCCTTAGACTGGAGAGCAGCCCCTCATATTCGAGAGTGTTGTTCGTGGACATCTCCCTGGGAAAGTGCATCTGGATTACATACTTGAGGTGCTCTCCGGTGGGTGCGACAAGCAGCACACCGGCACCGGCGCCTTGCAGCGAGAAAGCCCCATCAAAGTACATGATCCAGTCCCGACTTGCTTCCTTGCCGGGGAGAGCGGTCTCCTGGATTTCCTCGTCAGGCGTTGAGGTCCATTCTGCAATGAACTCTGCCAAGACTCTGCTCTGGATTGTCGAAGTACTTTCAAACTTCAAACCAAAGCTGGATAACTCCAGGGCCCACTCCACAATCCTTCCAGTTGCGTTCGAGTTGTGCAGTATCCGTTGCAACGGGAGGTGGGTGACGACAATGATCTCGTGGGCCTGGAAGTAATGACGCAGCTTCCTCGAGGCCATAAGGAGGCTGAAGAGCAATTTTTGCACACCAGAGTACCTTGACCTAGCCCCCTGAAGAGGGAGCTGACAAAGTAAACCGGGTGCTGCATCATCTTCTTCTTCTGCACCTCTTCACTTGGCTGCGTGGGCTCCATTCTGATGACGTCAGACTTTGCCGGGGGCCTTGCCTTCCCGGAGCCAGGCCCTGCCGGGGGGATCTCTGACTTGCCATCCACCGGTCCTGCCATTGCCACTGCCTCTTCATCGACCTCCCTCTGCGCCACCAGCGCGGCGCTGACCACTTGATTCGTCGCCGCCAGATACAACAGCAACGGCTCTTGTGGTTTAGGCGCCACCGGTACTGGTGTAGAAGAGAGGTATTTCTTCAGATCCCGCAGCGCTATCTCTGCCTCTGCCTCTGGGGTCCACTCCATTGGACCCGCTTTCTTCAAGATCTTAAAAAAGGGAAGGGCACGCTCAGTGGACTTGGAGATGAATCTGCTCATGGCGGCAACGAAGCCAGTGAGCCGACGCACATCCTTGATCTGCTTGCGTGCCTCAATCTTCTCAATAGCCTTGATCTTGTCTGGGTTTGCCTTGATCCCACGCTGCGACACAAAGAACCCTAGAAGTTTGCCGGATGGAACACCGAAGACACACTTCTCAGGGTTCAGCTTGAGGTTGATCTTGCGTAGGTTGGCAAATGTCTCTTCTAAGTCTTGTACAAGGGTTGCCTTGTCCTTGGTTTTGACCACTATGTCATCCATATAAGCTTCCATATTTCTATATAGCTGGGGCTCAAAACCAATTTGGACCGCCCTTGCGAACGTTGAGCCAGCACTCTTCAACCCGAAAGGCATCCGTAAAAAGAAATACGTACCACATGGGGTGATGAATGTTGTCTTCTCTTCATCTTCTCTTGTCATGAAGATCTGGTGGTAGCCCGAGTAGGCGTCGAGGAATGATAACAGATCACACCCGGCCGTGGAGTCAACAATCTGGTCGATGCGCGGCAACGGGAAGGGGTCCTTAGGACAAGCCTTATTGATATCTGTGTAATCAATACACATCCTCCACTTCACGTTCGCCTTGCGCACGACCACCGGATTGGCTAACCACGTCGGATGGAGCACTCCTCTCACCAAGCCCGCCGCTTCCAACTTCCTGATCTCCTCTATGATGAACTCCTGCCGTTCCAAAGCTTGCTTCCTGACCTTCTGCTTGATGGTCGCACATGGGGACAGACATTAATATGGTGCTCAATCACTTCCCTGGGAACGCCGGGGATGTCGGATGCTTGCCATGCAAACATATCGACATTTGCCCGCAGGAAAGTGACGAGCGCGCTTTCCTATTTGCTCTCGAGGGTGGAGCTTATAGTGAAGCTCCTCTCGTGCCATCCTCCCCGACGGACACCCTCTTGGTCTCTGGTGGTGCAACTTTGGATTTCTTGCTCTTGCCGGTGGAGCTCTCTGGCACGTCCTCGACGGTAGCACAACACACCGAAGAGGTGCACTTGTCGGAGTGGGTGCGAGAGGTCTTGCCGGTCCCAGTATTCTTCTTCCCTCCCGAGGCTCCAGCGGCAGGAGCAAGTGCCTTGGCGGCAGCTGCTGCAACTGCCTCCCAGTAGAGTAGGTCGGCGCAGATCAACGCGTCCTTCTTGTCGCAGGGGACGGTGATGATCGTCATCGGCCCAGGCATCTTCAGCATATTGTAGGCGTAATGCGACGCCGCCATGAACTTGGCTAGTGCCGGGCGGCCGAGGATCCTGTTGTAGGGCAAAGGGATCTCGGCTACATCAAAGACGATCCTCTCCTCCTGTAGTTCAACTCGCCTCCAAACGTCACAGGCAGCGTGACCTTCCCCTTCGGCTGGCTCCTTCCCGGGTTGACCCCTTCAAACGTGCCCGTCTCCTCGAGGTCTCCATCAGGAATTTGCAGCCTTTTGACCACGACGGGTGAAATCAAGTTCAGGCCGGCCCCGCCGTCAACCAGCATCTTGTTCACCTTGAGGTTGCATATCGTTGGCGAGACCAACAATGGCAAGCACCCGACCGCAGTTGTGCGGTCAGGGTGGTCCTCGGCGTCAAAGATGAGGGGCGTGTTGGACAACTTCAGTGGCTTCTGAGCATCGAACGATGGTTCCGCTGCTGCGATCTCACGCGCCCAGTGTTTGAGCTGACGGTGAGAAGTATGCAACTAGGCACCACCATCGACGCATATGGCCTCCGTAGCCTTCTGGAACTCATGCTCGTCGGACTCGTCGTCCTCGTTATGATCATTGTCTTCCTGCTTCTTGTCGCGGCCCCGAGCGGTCCTCTCTTGCTGGTTATCCTTGCCGCGGCGATCTCCTTGGCCGCCATGCTTCTTGCCGGATCCTTCGGCACCATCCTGTCCCTTCTCCTTGTCCCGCCTCTCGTACTCGGCTTTTTTTCTTTTCAGCAAGCAGCTCGACTTGTCAGCAGTTCTGGAGGTTGTGGCCCTTGGTGCGGTGGATCTTGCAATACTGCTTGTCGGAGCCTCCTGGCTTGTCGGCGGCCGCCAAGGCCCGGCAAGCGGCGCACCCGGCAATCTCCTTGCCGGGGTCGTCTACCTTGGCCTTCTTGGCGGCACCGGTGTCGTCGGATCCCTTGACGGCAAGCAGCGCTTTACCCTTGCGTTTCCTGTTGCGACGTTGGCCCTTCTTCGTCGGGGCGGCGGTGTCTTCATCAGTAGAGTCGGTTTCCACGCCGGCGTCCTCGCCGGGGTACTTCCTTCCCTCTTCAACACGGGCGCACCTATCGTCCAGAACATAAAGCTCAGCCACATCCTTAACCTTGTTCATCGCCAGCTCTTCACGCATCTTGCGATTGTGCATGTTCTGATGGAACGCGCTAATCACGGCGGCGGGATGAACATCGGGGATGTTGTACTGTACCCAGTTGAATCTCTGTATGTACTTGCGAGGGTTTCCCCTTCCTTCTGGGGAATGATATGTAAATCACTGGCCTGGCCATGAGCTTGGTGGCCTCCAGTGAAGTCACCAACGAACTAATGGTACAGATCCGAACAAGAAGAAATGGAATCCGCCAGCAAGTGCATCAACCAAGACATAACGTTGGGCTCAAGTGCCAACGGGAAGTAATTGGCAAGCACCTTATCGTCGCGAGCTCCGGCAGCTTGCATCGTGATGGTGTAGATGCTGAGGAACTCTGACGGGTGGGTCTTGCCGTTGTACTTCTCGCCGACGTCGGGCTTGAACATGCGGTGGGACAGCCACTGGAACTGCCGCAGCTCACGGGTAAAGGCTGGGCAACCCACCTTGTAAGGTAGGCCGCCGGAGCTCCCCGGTGCTGGGTGGTCCATAGCGGGCCCCGCCCGCTTATCCGACTGGTGGCGTGTATCGCGCCGGCGCTCGATGGTGGTTCAAGCGTCTTCATGGGCTCTCTCCCTATGAACTTGGCGCTGATCGTGGTGGGTCTGTGGGTCAGACAACGCTATGGAAATGTTATCACAAGCATCGTCACGATGGACCGGCACCGGCGGCAACTGGCGCGGGGGAGGGGAGTGCACTATAGCTGCAGCTCCCCTGGTCCTTCCACCGCTGGCATGTGGTGGCTCGACGGAACGCCGGCTTGAGGGCCCCGCCGGCCGCGGATCATCTTTGTTGGCGATGGTGACGAGGCTCCGGATGGTGGGTCTCCACTCATCGAAGCCCGCAGCGGGGGTCGAGAGCAGCTGCTGCTGGCCAATGCTTCTGCTGGCGTGGGTGGTGGTGAAAGCTGCGTGGACTGTGGTGCGCTTCGACTTCTAACCATGTTAGAAGGAGCTCTGTCACGTCCTAGCGTCTGCGTGCCATTTTCACCAGCACTTCGGCGGGCATGCTGGTCTCCTTCGTCCCACAGATGATGCACATGACTCTTCCTACGGCGGCGGCCGGGGTCTCTAGCGTGGTGGCGCTGCTCGTCGCGCGCACCCTGGGAAGAGCGGGCTGTGGGCACCGGCGTAGGCGTCTTGGAGGTTGTCGCGCCACCCGTAGGTGGCACAGCAACACCCTTGGAGGGCCCCGCGCCGCCTGCGGGGGCCCCTGTCGCGTCTTTGGATTTGGCGGTGTGCGGCTCGTCGTCTGGCGCACGAACGACGCCGCTCGCCAGGCTCTGACTGCCAGAGTGATGCTGGTGCTCGCGGGCCGCGGCTTGGGTTCTGTCCACGACCGGCCCGCTGCTTGCCCGCACTGGCACGGGCCATTCGGCTCCCGACAAGCCGATCGCGGTGATCGTCTTCTTCTTAGGAGCCATGGCGATGAAGAACTGCTAGGCAACTGCTCCCCCTACCTGGCGCCACCAAAGATGTCCGTGGAAACGACACCTATGGGGTCACTGGGATCCCTTCTACGGTCGGCCAGCGCGGGGTCATGAGAAGAGCAGGTTTAGGAGCTAGCACAAGGACCGTTTACCCAGGTTCAGGCCGCGAGGATGCGTAAAACCCCAGTCCTGCTTTGGTGGATGTATTTCAGAGTGTTCTTGAGCTCTTGAACTAGATACAGTGGCTGCGTAGTTCAAAATAGCCGAATCCCTCTCCTGGTCGCCTCGGGCCTCCTTTTATAGGAAAAAGGGGTCGCCACAGTGGCACACAGGAGGTGGAAAGGCGTACAGCGCGCGAGCTTATCGCTCGGCATTACGGGACAAAGCGCATTCAATGCGCTACTTAGGTGTCCATTAGCTTTATCGGGGACGGGAACGAGGCATGTCGCGTTCATCGCCGCTCCGCCTCGCTTCGACACGCGCCCAAGCCAGCGGTGCATGCAGCGGCATGTAGGCAGGCAGGCTGCTGAGGTGGCGCGGTGGCAGGACATTCACGAAGATCTACATGCCTCCACGCAGGCGCTTGCTGAGTTGGCCTGGAAGCCGCATGTTGCCACACAGGCGCCTGCCTAGCTGGTTGGGCTGGCAGCTGCATGCGAACGACGGCGGAGTCTTGCCTGGCGTGGGTCTGGCAGTGGCCCCGCTGACGCCTTCGGTAAGGGTCTTGCCGGGGTCCCGGCAAGGGTCTTGCCGCGGTGTCGTAGTCGTCCCCGGCAAGGCGCTTGCCGGGGGGTCTTGTGGATTTCCTCGGCTGGGATCCCGCCGAGGGTCGCCGTCTTCTAGTCCTCATCTGATCTCATATGTTTATGATCTTGACGAAGATCTGCATGCCACCACAGAGGCGCCTCCCGAGCCTTGGTTCCAATGTAGTTGGTGGCGGCGTTTGGAACACTTGGGCTCAAGGGTGGCTCGCTCCGCTGGCGTTGGGCAAGCTGCCCCGGCAAGGCCCTTGCCGGGGTCGCGGGGGCCGCCCCGGCAAGGGTCTTCCCGGGGGAGTCCACCTCGCTCCCTTGCTATCTTGTGTTTCTGGTCATGGCGTTGTCTCAGTTGTCTTGTGCTTCGGCTCTTCTGCGGCTTCCCTCTTCTGCGTCGCGTGGCTCTGACTGCCTGTGCACAAGTAAAGGGGTCAAAAGGAGAGCCCCTACTTTTGTACACCGACAATAGATAATCTAATCATAAACCCACAATTCATCGGATCTAAACAAACACGCCGCAAAAGAAGATTATATCGAATAAATCTCCAAGAACAATGAGGAGAACATTGTATTGAAGATCAAAGAGAGAGGAAAGGCCATATACCTACTAGCTATGGACCCGTAGGTCTGTGGTAAACTACTCACACGTCATCGGAAGGGCAGCGAGGTTGATGTAGAAGCGCTCCGTGACCGAATCCCCCTCCCGCAGAGTACTGGAAAAGGTCACCAGATGGGATCTCACGAAGACAGAAACTTGCAACGGCAGAAAAGTATTTTTTGTGTGCCCTCTGGTGTTCGGGGCATATTTGGGTATTTATAGAAGAAGAATTAGGGTTAGAGGAGCCATGGGGGCCCACAAGCTTGGGGGTGCGCCCCTGGGGCGTGCCCCCTGAGTTTGTGGCCACCTCGTGGCCCTTCTGGCCTCCTCCCGAAGCTTCCAGGGTGTCTTGTGGTCCAAGAAAAATGATCAAAAAGTTTCATTCCATCTGGACTCCGTTTGGTATTGATTTTCTGTAAAGAGAAAAAACAAGAAAAAACAGCAACTAACACTTGGCACTGGGTTAATAGGTTAGTCCCAAAAATGATATAAAATAGCATAATAATGCATATAAACATCCAAGATTGATAATATAATAGCATGAAACAATCCAAAATTATAGATATGTTGGAGACATATCAAACATCCCCAAGCTTAATTCCTGCTCGTCCTCGAGTAGGTAAATGATAGAAACAGAATTTTTGATGTGGAATGCTACCTAACGTGTTTATCATGTAATATTTATTTATGTGGCATGAATATTAAAATCCATAAGATTCAAAACAAAAGTTTAATATTGACATAAAAACAATAATACTTCAAGCATACTAAAAAGCAGCCATGTCTTTTCGAAATAGCATGGCTAAAGAAAGTTATCCCTACAGAATCATATAGTCTTGTTATGCTCCCTCTTCTCAACACAAAGTATAAATCATGTACTACCCCGGTGTTAGCCAAGCAATTGTTTCATACTTTTTAATGCGCTTCAGCTTTTTCAACTCTTACGCAATACATGAGCGTGAGTCATGGATATAGCACTTTAGGTGGAATAGAAGGTGGTAGTAGACAAAAAAAGAAGGGAGAAATTATCACATTAACTAGGAAAATTAATGGGCTATGGAGATGCCCATCAATCGATATCAATGTGAGTGAGTAGGGATTGGCATGCAATGGATGCACTAGAGCTATAAGTGTATGAAAGCTCAAAATAAAACTAAGTGGGTGTGCATCCAACTTGCTTTCTCATGAAGTCCTCGGGCATTTTAGGAAGCCCATCATTGGAATATACAAGTCAGTTATATAATAAAAAATTAACACCAGTAATATATGAAAGTGACAAAATAGGAGACTCTCTATCATGAAGAACATGGTGCTACTTTGAAGCACAAGTGTGGAAAAGGATAGTATTATTGTCCATTCTCTCTTTTTCTCTCATTATTTTCCTTTTTTTGCTGGGCACTTTGGCCTGTTTTTTCCTTGGGCTCATATGGCCTCTCTTTTTTATTTTATTCCTCACATGGGATAATTCTCTAATATTGATGATCATCACACTTTTATTTACTTACAACTCAAGAATTGTGATGCGGCTTGAACTACGTCGATATTTCCCCAAAGAGGAAGGGATGATGCAGCACAGCTACGGTAGGTATTTCCTTCAGTGATGAGATCAAAGTTATCGAGCCAGTTGGAGAACCACGCACCACCACGTAAACAGCTCCTGCACACAAAGAACAAATACTTGCAACCTGACGTAAGAGATGGGTTGTCAATCCCTCACGGGTAAAAAGATAGGTAAAATTGTAGTAGATTGGATAAATAGATCTCGCGGGAACGCGAGATAAAATAAATAACAATAAATTGCAGCAAGGTATTTTTGTGTCTTTGGATTAATAGATCTGAAAATAAAAGCAAATAAAAGTAGATCGCGAAGGCAAATATAATAAAGAAGAGACCCGGGGGCTGTAGATTTCACTAGTGGCTTCTCACGAGAAAAATTGCATGCGGTGGGTAAACTAATTACTGTTGGGCAATTGATAGAACTTGAAATAATCATGACGATATCCAAGCAATGATCATTATATAGGCATCACGTCCAAGATTAGTAGACCGACTCCTGCCTGCATCTACTACTATTACTCCACTCATCGACCGCTATGCAACATGCATCTAGTGTATCAAGTTCATGGAAAAAGGAGTAATGCAATAAGAATGCTGACATGATGTAGACAAGATCTATTTATGTAGAAATAGACCCCATCTTGTTATCCTTAATAGCAACGATACATACGTGTCGGTTCCCCTTCTGTCACTGGGATCACGCACCGTAAGATCGAACCCATCACAAAGCACCTCTTCCCATGGCAAGAAAAATCGATCTAATTGGCCTAACTAAACCAAAGATTTGAAGAAGAAATACGAGTCTATAAGAAATCATGCATATAAGAGATCAAAAGACTCAAATAACTTTCATGGATAAAAACATAAATCTGATCATAGATTCAAAGTTCATCGGATCCCAACAAACACCCACAAAAAAGAGTTACATCAAATAGATCTCCAAGAGACCATTGTATTGAGAATCAAAAGAGAGAGAGAGGAAGTCATCTAGCTACTAACTACGGACCCGTAGGTCTACAATGAACTACTCATGCATCATCAGAGAGGCACCAATGAGGATGATGAACCCCTCTGTGATGGTGTCTAGATTGGATCTAGTGGTTCTGGAACTTGCGGCGGCTGGAGTTGATTTTTGTTGACTCCCCTAGGGTTTCTGCAATATTGGAGTATTTATAGAGCAAAGAGGCGATGCGGGAGGCCACCAAGGTGGGAACAACCCACCAGGGCGCGCCTGGGCCCCCAGGCGCGCCCAGGTGGGTTGTGCCCCCCTCAAGGCACCCCTATGGTACTTCTTTGGCCCATCTTGTGTCTGGTCCAGAAAAATTCTCCAAAAAGTTCCGCTGCGTTTGGACTCCGTTTGGTATTGATTATCTGTGAAGTAAAAAACAAGCAAAAATAGCAAATGGCACTGGGCACTATGTCAATAGGTTGGTCCCAAAAAATGATATAAAATTGCTATAAAATGATTGTAAAACATCCAAGAATGATAATATAACAGCATGGAACAATAAAAAATTATAGATACATTGGAGACGTATCAAATTACAACTCAATGTGACTAATACATGATAAATCTACATGAATGCCTCTGGCAGTGTACCAGGATGTGCAATTATCTAGCATAGCAAATATTTCAAAACACAAACAAGCCATGAAAATATCATGCTAACTATCTTACGATCATGCAAAGCAATATGATAATGAATGCTCAAGTCATATATATATGATGATAGAAGTTGCATGGCAATATATCTTGGAATGGCCATGGAAATGCCATAATAGGTAGGTATGGTGGCTATTTTTGGGAAAGGTATAAGTAGGGTTTAATGCACCGGCGAAAGTTGCGTGGTGCTAGAGTGGCTAGCAAAAGTGGAAGGGAGAGAGTGAGTATAATCCAGGAACTCAACATTAGTCATAAAGAACTCATATACTTATTGCAAAATTTTATTAACCCTCGAAGCAAAGTACTACTATTCATGCTCCTAGGGGGGATGTTGGTAGGATTTAACCATCGCTTGCCCCCGATCTTCACTCAAAGGAAGACACAAGGATAAATTGTGCTCCAACTTCATCACATAACAGGAAGACCATACGCGCATGCTACGGGAATCACAATTCTTAACGTAAAAATTCTTACCATACCACAATTTACTACTAGCATGACTCTAATATCACCATCTTTATATCTCAAAACAAATGCAAGGAATCAAATTTCTCACATATTCAATGATCTTCATGAAAGTTTTTATTATATCCCTCTTGAATACCCATCATGCATATTAGGACTAAATTGATAACCCAAGGAAATTGCCATACTATTTATAAAACTCTCAACATTATATAAGTTAAGCATGAGAGTTCATCAATTTCTTTAAAATATAGCCACCGCCGTGCTCTAAACGATATAAGTGAAGCACTAGAGCAATTGCCTAGCTCAAAAGATATAAGTGAATTAGCTCAAAGAGTATTCTAATAAATTCACGATTAATGTGTGTCCCTCTCAAAAAGGTGTGTCCAGCATGGATGATTGTGGAAAACTAAAAATCAAATAAAGCAAACACTCATATAATACATGACGCTCCAAGCAAAACACATATCATGTAGTGAATAAAAATATAGCCTCAAGTAATTTACCGATGGATTGTAGACAAAAGAGGGGATGCCCTCCGGTGCATCCCCAAGCTTAGGCGCTTGGTTGTCCTTGAATATTACCTTGGGGTGCCATGGGCATCCCCAAGCTGAGGCTCCTGCCACTCCTTATTCCTTAGCCCATCGAAACTTCACTCAAAACTTGAAAACTTCACAACACAAAACTCAACAGAAAACTCATGATATCCATTAGTATAATAAAGCAAATCACCACTTTAGGTAGTGTTGTGAAATCATTCCAATTTTATATTTGCATTATATCTACTGTAATCTAACTTCACCATGGTTCATACCCCCTGATACAACCCATAGATTAATCAAAACAAGCGAACAGCACAATGAAAACAAAATCTGTCAAAAACAGAACAGTCTGTTGTAATATGGACATTAGCCAAACTTCTGAAACTCAAAAAATTCTGAAAAATTAGGACAATGTGGGAAATCTATATATCAATCTTGCGTAAAAAAATTAGAATTTTATCATGCTCCAGAAAAGTTTAATAATTCTGCTACTGGACGCAAAAGTTTCTGTTAATGCACATAATCAAATCAACAATCTTCCAAATCATCCCAAAGGCTTTACTTGGCAGTAACACTAATTTAAACACAAGAACATCATCATAAAATAAGTATAATGGTATATTTATTGAAAAACAGAAAAGAAAAATATTGGGTCGTCTCTCAATAAGCGCTTTTCTTTATAGCCATTAAGCTAGGCTTTGAGATTTTGATGATGCTCACATGAAAGATAATAATTGAAACACAAAGAGAGCATCATAAAACATGTGACAAACAAATTTAAGTCTAAAATGCTTCCTATTCATATGCATTTTATAAGCAAACAAATTATCAAGGCAAGCAAAAACTAGCATATGCAAGGGAGAAGAATAAAACATTGACAATCTCAACATAATGAGAGTTAATTTAGTAACATGAAAATTTCTACAACCATATTTCCCTCTCTCACTATAATTACATGTGGGATCATATTTAAACTCAACAATATAGCTATCACATAACATATTCTCTAGATGATCCACATGCATGCAAAGTTGACACTCTTCCAAAATAGTGGGATTATCATCAAATATAGTCATGAACTCTTCAAACCCACTTTTATAAAAAAAATCATACGATTGATCGTTCTCCAAAGTAGTGGGATCATTATTACATAAAGTTGGAACTCTTCCAAACCCACTTCAATATTATCGAAAACATATTCATCATGAGGCTTAAATAAATTTTCAATATCATTAGAAGAATCACCCCAATCATGATCATTGCAATAAGTAGTGGACATATCAAAATTAGCATCCCCAAGCTTGGAGTTTTGCACATTATTAACAGAATTGAAATTAATAGAATTTATAATAACACCATTGCAATCATGCTATTCATTCATGGAGCTATCATGAATCACTTCGTAAATGTCCTCTTTTTGCACTTCATCACAATTTCCAGATTCATGAATTTCAAGCAAAACTTAATAAAGATAATCTAGTGCACTCAACTCACTAGCAATTGGTTCATCATAGTTGGGTCTTTTAAAATATTAGAAAGTGGATGAGGATCCATAAAATTTTTGCTTCTGATTTGGAATAAACATACAATTGTGCCAAGTGAACAAGCAAACAAACCAAGCAATACATAATTAAAGGCAAACGGAAAGAAGGCAAATATTTTTGTATTTTCTCAAAACATTTTTAGAAGTGGGGGAGAGGAAAACGAGAAGCAAATGGAAAATAAAGTAAATGCAAGAGATGAGAGTTTATGATAGGTACCTGGAAGGGTTGATGTAGATCCTCCCCGTCAACGGTGCCAGAAATTCTTCCTGCTACTTCTTCAGCTTGCGTTGGGTTTTCCCTTGAAGAGGAAAGGGTGTTGCACCAAAGTAAAGATAAGTATTTCCCTCATTTAAGAACCAAGGTATCAATTCAGTAGGAGGAACACACAAGTCTCCAATAATTGCACCTGCACAAACAAAAAAATACTTGCACCCAACGCGATAAAACGGGTTGTCAATCCCTTCACGGTTACTTGGAAGGATGAGATATGATAGTGATAGATATAAAAGACAAGTAAATGTGCAAAATAAAATAAAAGTAAATAAATTGCAGGATGCTATTTTTGTGTTTTTTATTTTTGGATTTGAAAATAATATGATAAAGGATAGACCCGGGGGCCATAGTTTTCACTAGAGGGTTCTCTCGAAAGAAAGCATATGGTGGGTCAACAAATTACTGTTGAGCAATTGATAGACAAGCGCATAGTTATGACAATATCCAAGGCAATGATCATGTATATAGGCATCACGTCCGAGACAAGTAGAACGACTCCTGCCTGCATCTACTACTATTACTCCACACATCGACCGCTATCCATCATCCATCTAGTGTATTAAGTTAACAAGAACATAGTGATGCCTTAAGCAAGATGACATGATGTAGAGGGATAGTTCCAATCAATATGAACAAACCCCATCTTTTTATCCTTAATGGAAACAATACAAATATTTGTCGTGTCCCTTTCTGTCCCTGGGATTGAGCAACGCAAGATTGAACCCATTACAAATCACCTCTCCCATAAAGAAAATTCAATCTAGTTGGCCAAACCAAATCAATAGATCGAAGAAAAATACAAAGCTATATAAATCATGCACAAAAGAGTTCAGAGAAGACTATAATAATATTCATAGATAATCTAATCATAAACCCACAATTCATCGGATCTCAACAAACTCACCGAAAAAGAAGATTACATTGAATAGATCTCCAAGAACAACAAGGAGAACATTGTATTGAAAATCAAAGAGAGAGAGAGAGAGAGAAAGCCATCTAGCCATGGAACAGTAGGTCTGTGGTAAACTAGTCACACATCATCGGAAGGGCAGCGAGGTTGATGTAGAAGCCATCCATGATCGAATCCCCCTCCGACAGAGTACCGGAAAAGGTCCCCAGATGGGATCTCACGAAGACAGAAACTTGCGGCGGTGGAAAAGTATTTTTGGTGTGCCCTCTGGTCTTTGGGGAATATTTGGGTATTTATAGAAGAAGAATTAGGGCTAGAGGAGCCACGGAGGGCACAAGCTTGGGGGCGTGCCGCTGAGCTTGTGGCCACCTTGTGGCCCTTCTTGCCTCCTCGTGAAGCTTCCAGGGTGCCTTGTGGTCCAAGAAAAATTGTCAAAAAGTTTCATTCCGTTTGGACTCCATTTGGTATTGGTTTTTTGTAAAGGTAAAAAACAAGGAAAAAACAGCAACTGGCACTGGGCACTAGGTGAATAGGTTAGTCCCAAAAAATGATATAAAATATCATAATAATGCATATAAAACATCCAAGATTGATAACATAATAGCATGGAACAATAAAAAATTATAGATACGTTGGAGACATATCAGCGGTCTACTATGTGTAAATCAAATTCCTGAAGTAGTAATATCCACCTAATCAACAGGGGTTTAGCGTCCTTCTTTGTAAGGAGGTAACGTAAAGCATGGTGATCGGTGTAGACTATCACTTTTGAATTAATAATTGATATGTCCCTAATGTATCTACAACTTCAGATTGTT
Source organism: Aegilops longissima (assembly GCA_021605205.1). Lineage (NCBI taxonomy): Eukaryota > Viridiplantae > Streptophyta > Magnoliopsida > Poales > Poaceae > Aegilops > Aegilops longissima. The sequence goes on along the minus strand of CM038677.1, from coordinate 191,720,190 downwards.
CCATGCTATTATAGTATCAATCTTGGATGTTTTATATGCAACTTTATGCAATTATATATCATTATTTTGGGACTAACCTATTAACATAGTGCCCAGTGCCAGTTGCTGTTTTTTGATTGTTTTTGGCTTTTCAGTAAATCAATATCAAACAGAGTACAAACAGAGAAAAAAACTTTGGATTAATTTTTCCTGGACCAGAAGAGACCCTAGAAGGTTCGAGACAAGACCCGACGAGGCACGAGGGAGCGACAAGCTCGGGAGGCGCACCCTAGGGGGGGCCAGGCTTGTGGGCCCCTCGTGGAACCTCTTAACCTAATTCCACCTCTATAAATACTAAAATAACCCCCTAATCAGAGAGCCACCCGAAATATTGTTTTCGCCGCCGCAAGCTTCTGTCCCACGAGATCCCATCTGGAGGCCTTCTCTGGTACTCTGTCGGAGGGGGAATCGATCACGGAGGGGCTCTACATCAACCTTTCTACCCTTCCAATGATGTATGAGTAATTTACCACAGACCTACGGGTCCCTGGCTAGTAGCTAGATCACTTCTTCTCTCTCTTTGATCTTCAATTCAGATTATCTATGAATATTATTTGAGTCTTCTCTGAACTCTTATATGCATGATTATTCTAGATTTGTATTTCTCTCTGATTTATTGATTTGGTTTGGCCAACTAGATCGATTTTTCTTGCAATGTGAGAGGTGCTTTGTGATGGGTTCGATCTTGCGGTGCTCAATCCCAGTGACAGAAAGGGACATGACACATATTTGTATCATTGCAATTAAGGATAAACATATGGGGTTTATTCATGCATGAGTTTACTTTGTCTACATCATGTCATCTTGCTTGAGGCGTTCCTTTGTTCTCTATGAACTTAATACTCTAGATGCATGCTGGATAGCGATCGATGTGTGGAGCAATAGTAGTAGATGCAGGCAGGAGTCGGTCTACTTGTCTCGGACGTGATGCCTATATACATGATCTTTGCCTTGGATATTGTCCTGATTATTTGCTTTTCTATCATTTTCCCAACAATAATTTGTTTACCCACCGTATTCTATTTTCAAGAGAGAAGCCTCTAGTGAAAACTATGGCCCCCGGGTCTACTTTTGTCTTATATCGAAATCCTAAAAATACCTTGTTGCTATTTTATTTTATTTATTTTATTTTGTATTTTTGTGCTATCTATCTATCACTACGAGATTTAATCCTTGGAATTAACCGCTAAGGGATTGACAACCCCTTGTTCGCATTGGGTGCAAGTAGTTGTTATTTTGTGTGTAGGTGTTGCGTGGTTCTCCTATTAGATTGATAACCTTGGTTCTTTAATGTGGAAAATACTTATCTTTACTGTACTGCATCATCCTCTCCTCTTCGAGGAAATCCCAACACATCTCACAAGTAGCAGGAAGAATTTATGGCGTCGTTGCCGGGGATACATCATCAACATCTATCAAGTACCTATGTATAAACATTAATCTCCTTGCATTTACATTATTCGCCATTTGCCTCTCGTTTTCATCTCCCCCACTTCTATTTTTTTTCGAAAATACAAAAATATTTTCCATTTGCCTTTTTTGTGTTTGCCTTTTTGTTTGCTTGTTATCTTGTTTGCCTAGTCGTAGTTTCTCAAGAAAATACAAAATTGTGTGATTTTGCCTAATAATAATGATTTTATTAGTACTCCGATTGCTCATCTCGCTGCTAGCGCGGAGTCTTGTGATCTTAATGTCGCTTTGCTAAATCTTGTTATGAAAGAACAATGTTCCGGTAGTCCTAATGAAGATGTCGCATCACATCTTAACACTTTCGTTGAATTGTGTGATATCCAAACGAATCAATATATGGATAATGATATTGTGAAATTAAAATTATTTCCGTTCTCATTACGAGATCGTGCCAAAACTTGGTTTTCATCCTTGCCATGAAATAGTATTGATTCTCGGGATAAGTGTAAGAATGCTTTTATTGCCAAGTATTTTCCTCTCAAGAAAATTATTTCTATTAGAAATAAAATTATGAATTTCAAGCAACTTGAGCATGAACATGTTGCACAATCTTGGGAGAGGATGAAATAAACAATAAGAAATTTCCCTAGTCATGGTTTGAATTTATGGATGATCATACAAAAAATTTATGCGGGATTGAACTTTGTTTCTAGAAATCTTTTAGATTCCACCACGGGCAGTACTTTTAGGGAAATCACACTAGGGGAATCCACAAAAATTCTTGATAATATTATGGCAAATTATTCACAATGGCATACCGAAAGAACCTCTACTAGTAAAAAGGTGAATTCTATTGAAGAAATTAGTACTTTGAGTGATAAAGTAGACGCGCTTATCAAATTGGTTGTTAGTAAAAGTGCTCATATTGATCCTAATGATGTGCCATTTGATTGAGAAAAACAACGATCCCACAGATGTGAATTCTGTCTCACGAAATAATTTCAATAGTAATGTTTATAGAGGTAATTTTAGTCCTAAGCCATTTCCCAGAAATTCCTCTAATGATTATGGAAATTCTTATAATAATATTAATAATAATAATAGTAGTAGTAGTAGTAATAATAATAATAATAATAATAATAATAATAATAATAATAATAATAATAATAATAATAATAATAATAATAATAATAATAATAATAATAATAATAGGATGCCCTCTGATCTTGAAAGTAATATTAAAGAATTCATTAATGCTCAAAAGGTTTTAAATACTACGATAGAAGAAAAATTGAGTAAACTTGATGATATGTCTAGAAGCATGGATAGAATCGTTCATGATGTGGAAAATCTAAAATTTTGCCAGCCAAGCTTGATATTAATGAATCAATTAAAGCTCTTTATGTCTCCATGGATTAAAGTAAAGAAAGAACCGCTAGCTTGAGGGTTATGCGAGAATTCTTAAAAAAAGTGATTCCTCCTGGTTTTTATCGTAGTAATGATGAAGATATTAAAATGATTGGTGTCTCTTCTATTGAATCTTTATTTAGGAATGTAATACCTGATGAAAAGAGGATTGCAGAAGAGTCAACTTTAGCTATAAGGCGTCCCCATAATTCAGAGGGTGAAAATCTTAATGAAAAAATTGATAAAAGTGGGTTTGGAGAGGTAAAAACTTTAAACAGAAATGTGCCTACTCTTTTGGATTACAAAGACTTTAATTATGATAGTTTTTCTTTAATTGAGTGTATTTCTTTATTGCAATCCATGCTAAAATTCACACAATGCTTATGAACAAAATAAGGCCTTTACTAAACATATTGTAGAAGCGATGATGAAAGCTTTAGAAGAAAAGCTAGAATTGGAGATTTCAACACCAAGGAAATTATATGATGAATGGGAACTTACCATTAAAGTTAAAATTAAAAATTATGAGTGCAATGCTTTATGTGATTTGGGTGCTAGCGTTTCCACAATACCAAAATATTTATGTGATGTGCTAAGTTTTACCAATATAGATGAATGTTCTCTTAACTTGCACTTGGCGGATTCTACTATTAAGAAACCTTTGGGTAGAATAAATGATGTTCTTGCAATTTGGAATTATGTACTCGTTGATTTTATTGTGCTTGATATTGATTGTAATTCGTCTTGTCCCATAATACTTGGTAGACCGTTCTTACGTACCATGGGTGCTATTATTGATATGAAAGAATGGAATATAAAATTTCAATTTCCGTTAAAAAAGGTATGGAACATTTCCCTAGAAATAAAATTAGGCCACCATATGAATCCATTATGAGGGCCACCTATGTAACTAAAACTAAAGATGACAACACTTGAAACTATGCATTACGCCTAGCTAGTGGTGTAAAACAATAGCGCTAGTTGGGAGAAAACCCAATAGTTATCTTAATTTTCTTGTTTATTTTTCTGTTTTTTAGTGAACACAATTATGCTACTATTATGGTTGTGTTTTTGTGTTTTAATTAGTGGTTGTGCCAAATAAAGCCTTTGCGATGATTTGGATGATAGTTGCTTTGATTATGTGCAAAAACACAAACTTTCTAGTCTAGTAGCAGAATTGCTAAAATTTGCTGGAGCGTAATAAAATTCTGATTTTTTACACATGATTGATATTAAAATTGCCCACGTTACCTAATTTTCAGAAGTTTTGGGGTTACAGAAGTATGGTCATTGTTCAAATTACTACAGACTGTTCTGTTTTTGACAGATTTTGTTTTCGTTGTGTTGTTTGCTTGTTTTGATGAAACCATGGATTGTATAGGGGGTATAAGTCATGGAGAAGTTAGAATACAGTAGGTATAATGCAATAATAAAATATGAATGGGTTTACAATAGTACCTAAAGTAGTGATTTGCTTTATTATACTAACGGATCTCATGATGGTTTTGTTGAGTTTTGTATGCTGAAGTTTTCAAGTTTTGGGTGAGATCACGATAGATGAAGGAATAAGGAGTGTCAAGAGCCTAAGCTTAGGGATGCCCGAGGCACCCCAAGATAATATTCAAGGACTCCCAAGCATCTAAGCTTGGGGGATGCCCTGGAAGGCATCCCCTCTTTCTTCTACCAACTACCGGTAATTTTATTTAGAGCTATATTTTTGTTCATCACATGATATGAGTTTTCCTTGCAGCGTCGTGTATTATATGAGTCTTTGTTTTTTTGGTCACAATCATCCTTGCTGGATACACCTATTTGAGAGGGACACACATTTTTCATGATTTGTTAGATTACTCTTTGTGCTTCACTTATATCTTTTGAGCTAGGCAGGTGCTCTAGTGCTTCACTTATATCTTTTTTAGCACGGCGGTGATTATATTTTGAAGAAATATTTGCACTCTCATGCTTCACTTATATCTTTTTGAGAGTTGATAACAGTAATGGTAATTTGCACAAGATGTGAATTTAGTCACAATGTGATGAATATTCAAGAAGGATATAATAAAAATGTTCATATAGATCAATGGATATGATAAGTTTGATTTCTTGCAATAGTTTTGCGATATGAAGATGATAATATGTGAGTTATACTAGTGACTAATTGTGGTTTAATAAGAATATTGGTGTTAAGGTTTGTGATTCCATGTGCATGCATGTAAAGTCAATAGTTATGCAACGAAATTATATCCTACTTATGGTGCATTATTCAGGGTTAGTTATGCTCAATGCATGTTTATGAACATTTTCATTTTTTGGTTGGTCGCTTCTCAATCCATTTGCTAGCCTCCATTTGTACTAAGAGGGAATGTTGCTTGTGCATCCAACTCCTTAAACCTAAATTTTTGCCTAATGAGTCCACCATACCTACCTATATGCGGTATTTACATGTCGTCCTAAGTAAATCTGCATGTGCCAACTCTATTCATTCAAAATAATTTTCTGTTTTGCGTGCCCGTACTGCTCATGAAGCGGCAGGGGGTGGCCAATATCTTTCATGCTAGGTGGGTTATTCTCATGATGAATATTTATTCACTTGTCATTGCATGAGAAAGTGGTAGGTAATAGGGATGCCCTGTCCCATAATGAATCATAATAATAATAAATTCCTTGGAAAGTTGAAAGTTTGGAAGGCACCCATGGATACGGCTAGCCATGGATTGTGAAAGAATGGTGGAAAGGAAATGAACTTTGTTTTCTATTTGGTAACCGCCTATAATGTGTCTAGCATGGAAGATGTTGGGAATTCTCGGTCGTGATGTTGACAGGAAAAGCATGCCTCTCAAAATAATTTTATCTATCTATTTAAGCTTTGAACTCTAGCACCTTTGCAAATCTCTGCTTCCCTCTGCGAAGGGCCTATCTATTTTGCTTTTATGCAATTTTTATTTTGCGTCTTCACCTTCTCTCATAAAGCACCAACTAGAGAGCACTATTGTCATACTTGTGCATTGGATGTAGTTAATATTGAGTGAGTTTCATGAATGGATCAATGATTGAGCATGATGGGCTAAGGATAACTTCTCTAGCGTTGATATTTTGAAGGACATGATTGTTTGTTATTATGCTTGAGTATTTATATCTTTATGTCAAACTATAGACTATTGTTTTGAATCACTTGAATCCCAATAATCATGCCACAACAAAAAGATTACATGATGAATATGATTGGTAGCATTCCACATGGAAAAGTTTGTTTTTATCATTTACCTACACGAGGACGAGCAGGAATTAAGCTTGTGGATGCTTGATACGTCTCCAACGTATCTATAATTTTTTATTTTTCCATGATATTATAGTATCAATCTTGGATGTTTTATATGCAACTTTATGAAATTATATATCATTTTTTGGGACTAACCAATTAACTTAGTGCCCAGTGTCAACTGCTATTTTTTGCTTGTTTTTGGCTTTTCGGGAAATCAATATCAAACAGAGTCCAAAAGGAGAAAAAAAACCTTGGATTAATTTTTTCTGGACCAAAAGAGACCCTTAAAAGTTCAGGAAAAGACTTGATGATCCACGAGGGAGCGACAAGCTCAGGAGGCGCGCCCTAGGGGGGCGCCCCCAGGCTTGTGGGCCCCTCGTAGCACCTCTTGACCTAATTCCACCTCTATAAATAGTCAAACATTCCCCTGACATCAGAGAGCCACCCAAAATACTTTTTTCGTCACCGCAAGTTTCTTTCCCATGAGATCCCATCTGGAGGCCTTCTTTGGTGCCGGAGGGGGGATCGATCACGGAAGGGCTCTACATCAACCTTGCTGCCTTTCCGATGATGTGTGAGTAGTTTGCCACAGACATACGGGTCCCTAGCTAGTAGCTAGATTGCTTCTTCTCTCTCTTTGATTTTCTATACAATGTTCTCCTTGATGTTGTTGGAGTTCTATTCGATGTAATCACTTTTTGCGGTGTGTTTTTTGGGATCTGATGAATTGTGAGTTTATGATGAGATTATCTATGAATATTATTTGAGTCTTCTCTGAACTCTTTTATGCGTGATTATTATAGCTTTATATTTCTCTCCGATTTATTGATTTGGTTTGGTCAACTAGATTGATATTTCTTGCAATGGGAGAGGTGCTTTGTGATGGTTTCAGTCTTGTGGTGCTCATCGCAGTGACAGAAAGGGACATGACACATGTTTGTATCATTTCCATTAAGGATAGAAAGAATGGGTTTATTCATGCATGAGTTTACATTGTCTACATCATGTCATCTTGCTTGAGGCGTTACTCCGTTCTTTTTGAACTTAATACTCTAGATGCATGTTGGATAGCGGTCGATGTATGGAGTAATAGTAGTAGATGTAGGCAAGAGTCGGTCTACTTGTCTAGGACGTGATGCCTATATACATGATCTTTTCCTTGGATATCATCATGGTTATTTGTTTTTCTATCAATTTGTCCAACAATAATTTGTTTACCCACCGTATGCTATTTTCAAGAGAGAAGCCTCTAGTGAAAAACTATGGCCCCCGGGTCTACTTTTTTCCTTATTAAAATCCTAAAAATAGCTTGCTTAAATTTTATTTACTTTATTTTATTTTGTATTTTTGTGCTATCTATCTATCACTACGAGATTTAATCCTTGCAATTAACAGTGAGGGATTGACAACCCCTAGTTTGCGTTTGGTGCAAGTATTTGTTATTTTGTGTGTAGGTGCTGCTAGCGAGGTGTTGCGTGGTTCTCCTACTAAATTGATAACCTTGGTTCTTAACCGAGGAAAATGCTTATCTTTACTATACTGCATCATCCTCTCCTGTTCGAGGAAATCCCAACACAGCTCACAAGTAGCAAAAATATAAGGACGAAATTTGTCACAAGCATAAACAATAGCTAGGAATTATTCTTCGGTTGTTGCCAAATGTACTTGGTCTTCATCCAAACTCATGCTAGCATAAAAGATCACGTTAAGTTTTCTATCAGCTCGCTGCCCTAGAACAACTGCTACAACATGATTGTTTGCGTAACACATGATCTCAAAGGGTTTATCCCACTTTGGAAGTTGGATGATGGAGGTCGTGATTAAGGCACCTCTTAATTTCTCATAAGCCAGCACACAGATATTATCAAAATAATAAGGCACATCTTTGTGCAACAGATCAAGCAGGGGTTTACATATTTTAGAGAAATCATTTATAGACACTAGCATGTCCCATAAAGGTTTGCATACCTTTAGCATCTTGAGGGTAAGGTAAATTTTCTATTACCTCAATTCTATCTTGGTCTATCTCAATACTCTTTCCTGAGACTCTATGTCCCGACACCACACAATTTGGCGACCATAAAATGACTCTTCTCCAAATTCGACACAAAACATGTTTCCTCACATCTCTGCAAAACCTTTGTGAGATTATAGAGACAAATATCAAAGGATGTGCCTTGAACAGAAAAATTGTCCATGAACACTTCAATAATCTTTTCAATATAATCAGGGAAGACTTTAGATATGCATTTTTGAAATGAGGGCAGTCCATTACATAGACCAAATGACGATAGGCATATGTACTGTACGGGCAAGTGAAGATAGTCTTTTCTTGGTCTTGAGGTCTGATTGGTATTTGAGAGAATCCAGAGTATCCATCGAGGTAACAATAAAAGAATTGTTAGCCAATCTCTCCAATATCTCATTTATAAATGGCAACGGGTAGTGATTCTTCTTCGTATATTTATTTAAGTTCCTAAAATCAACACACATTCCATATCCAACAACAACCCTAATAGGGACTAGGTCATTGTTTTCGTTAGTTACCAAGGAAACTCCCCCTTTCTTTGGAACGCAATGGACCAGAATTACCCATTTGCTATCTGATATGGGAAATTACCCCTGCATCAAGGAGACATATTACTTCTTTTCTTACCACGTTCTTAGACGCCGGATGAAGTCTCCTTTGGCTCTCAATAATGGGCTTAGCCCCTTCTTCAACAGGTATGGCATGAGAATATATAGAAAGATGTATCCCTTTTACATCTCGGATTGAATAGCCCAAAGCTTTTTGATGCTTACTCAGTACTTCTAAAAGCTTTTCTTTCTCTTTGCCTGAAAGGTCAGCATTAGCAATAATAGGAAATCTTTCTGTATTATCCATAAACTCATACCTCAACCCCTTGGGCAGTGATTTCCAAGTAGGAGGTATAGCAAGCGAGGACGGCCTCCTTGGCGCTAGCCACCCCTAGTACAGGACCCCATCACCCTCTGCCACAGCTGGACAGCCTGGCACAGACGCCACTCTCTACCGCAACATTGTTGGTGCACTTCAGTATCTCACGCTCACACAACCAGACATTCAGTTCGTCGCGCAGCAAGTTTTCTTGCACATGCACTCGCCCCGTGATACTCACTGGTCTCTGGTCAAGCGCATTCATCGGTACATACGCGGCACACAGACTTATGGTTGCACCTCCGCGCTTCCGCCTTCACCGAGCTTCTTGCCTACACGGATGCGATTGGGCCGGCCGTCCTGACACAGGATGCTCTGCGTCTGGTTATTGTGTCTTCTTCGGTGACTCACTTGTCTCCTGGTCCTCTAAGCGGCAGCCCACCGTCTCCCGCTCGAGTACCGAGGCTAAGTACTGTGGCCTTCCTGAGACTTGTTGGCTGCGGCACCTTCTTGGTGAGCTTCGGGTTCCACTTCCGAAGGCTATGGTGGTTTTTTGTGACGATGTTTTGGCTATCTATCTCGCGGCCAAACCGGTGCAACATAAACACACAAACCACATTGAGCTGGATGTTCACTTTGTGCGTAAGAAGGTCCAGTTGGGTCAGCTCTGAAGCCTTCACGTACCGACTACCCAAGAATTCGCTGACATTATGAGCAAAGGGTTGCCAACCGCTGCATTCCAGGATTTTTGTGCCAGTCTTTGCATCGTCGACGTCGACGCCGACGCTTCGACTGCGGGGGTGTTGAGCATGACATATCTCTACTTCTATACCTACTAATAAAAGGGCTATCGCTTCTTACCACCGTAATTTCATCCGTTTTTGGTCCACCCACCTCGCTTCAATAATTTTTGTTTCGTTTCGTACGTTCACAAATCAATGGGCCTGAATTTTGTTAGGTTTCGTCAGTTCTTTGCAACTTCACGAGTCAATGGGCCTGAGTTTTGTTACCGGCCCGGTAAAGAAGTTCGACCTCACCATCTGCCCTCTCCTCCCTTACGACTGCAGCAGAGGAATTTTTTTCATCATACATCTACTACAATGTTAGATTCTAATTAATAGTCCCACCCTGACTGTTTACATCGAATCATAGCAACTTATATACATTTGGAGTAGTCAGAATCAACAAGTCAACAAAGAGGAGTGAGATCTGGGATCATGTTTATCCTATGGATGTGAAGAAACATGGAGAGGCTATTGAAATCAACAAAACCAGCAGGGATGCCCAGCCTAATAGCAGGATTTGAGACGGATTCCTAGCGGCACGCGGATGTGGTAGGAGACCGCCGTGGCCGGCGGCGGTGATTTAAAGCCAGGGCGAGTTGGGCCTTGGGCCGGCTGGCTGCTGTTGGGGCTTCTCTTTTTCTTTTTTCCTCTGCCTTTTCACAATTACAGAAATTAAGAAGAACAAATTCTCAAAACAAAATGATAAGAACAAAGGCAATGGGTAGGACTTCTCGAAAAAGGTGAAACTTGTTGACAGAGTTTTCTGGAATATTTCCAAACCCACGAAGGTGCTTCCAGCAATTTTGGATGAAGTTGAATTCAAATTCACTTAAACTTAAATCAATGGATTCAAACTAGAGGTATAGTTTAGAAGTGTCCAAAAATCATGAGATTTTGGTGGAGCTTGGGAAAAATATGTAAGAATTTTCGGCAAGGTTTGGGGCAAACTTCTTTCATTGAGAGGATAAAGAGAAGCTTGGTTCATCTTGAGATGTTCAATGTTTGTCCATTGGACAAAATCACGTCCACGGAAGATATGGCCATCAAGCACACTGCCGGAAGTGGGTAGGTATACTACGAGTATGAGGTGACAGGGCTGCGACACGCACAATCTCATCTACACAACGTATATATGAAGCTAGTTATTTGGTTTTCTCCCGTTGCAACGCACGGGCATGTTTTCTAGTATTTCCAATTGATCTTTCTACGATCTCTGATATAGTCTAATTATTAGAGATGTGGTAGGGTTAGTTGGCTTGTCAAACAAGACATCTCTTGTATATATTATAACGAATTTCGATGAATACAGTTGAGTTGCATCCTATAGCTTTCTACAGGAAATAGCTGGCGTGGTTTTAGATCAACATTGACAAAACAACCACGCCAGCTAGCTATTTCCTAATCGGAGGGAGTACATTTGAGATTACCCATGTGCAGTCAAAGTGGATCTACCCATGCATCCTTTTGCATGCACATTGTCCCAACGGAAACGTGACAGTATGTGTTGATGCAGGGTTCGTTGGCAAAAGCCAACAGAAAGCCCTAACAACACGGCAAAGCGCTATGGCTTAGTAGGCCGTAAGATCGAGATTGAGAAAAAGCAAAGGCAAAAGGCACCCACATCCACTGAACCACACCCGGCGCTGCCCCCCGGCCAGTGGTAGATTAAACTCGGGAGAAGAATCTCCCCAATAATATGGTCGAGCGAAAGCAGATATCACCACATCACCTCTCTCCCTCCCTAGCCTCCTCATCGATCCGGCCAAAAGCGAGGCGGAAACCATCGATCTCGCCGCAAAAGATACAAGTGGAACTGCGGGGAGGAGGAAAGCGAGCGCGTCGCGCAGGGGCGCTCCAGCTTTTCTCCCACTCAAAAGAATACACATCGCCACACCACACCGCACCGCATAGCCTAGCTAGCTAACTAACAATTCGCATAGGCGCACAGGCTAGCGCGCGCTGGCCAGCTGATCCCTACGTAGTCGCCCTCGCCGGCCATTAAAATCCCTCGGCGCCACGGTGCGGTAACCCTCATGTTGCCCCATCGCCGTAGCTTACATGGATACGCTGTTTAGGTTGGTTAGCCTCCAAGCCTCCGAGCAGCAGCAGCAGCAGCAGCAGCAATCGGCGTCGTACAACTCCAGGAGCACCACCTCCAGCGGCTCCAGGTCGTCCTCCCACCAGACCAACGCCTCCTACAACTACTACCACCACAGCTCCAGCAGCGGCGGCGGCGGCGGCGGGCAGTACTACTACAGCCAGCAGCAGCAGCAGCAGCCGCAGCAGTCCTACTACCTGGAGCCGTACCAAGAAGAATGCGGTGGCAACGCCCACCAGCACCACCTCTACATGGATGAAGACTTCTCCTCCTCCTCCTCGTCGAGGCAGCACTTCCACTCGCACGGCGGCGCGGCCCAGCCGCCCACGTCGTCCGCCACGCCCACCGCGCCCACGCCCCCGCTCTCCACCTCATCCACGGCTGGCGGGGCGGGCCACGCGCTCTTCGAGGCGGCCGACCTGTCTTTCCCGCCGGACCTCAACCTCGACTTCTCCTCCCCGGCCTCGTCGTCCGGCGCCGGGGGCACAGCGTCATCGGCGGCTGTGGGGGGAGGCGGCGGCGGGAGGTGGGCTAGCCAGCTGCTCATGGAGTGCGCGCGCGCGGTTGCGACGCGCGAGAGCCAGCGCGTGCAACAGCTGATGTGGATGCTCAACGAGCTGGCGTCGCCGTACGGGGACGTGGAGCAGAAGCTCGCGTCCTACTTCCTGCAGGGTCTCTTCGCGCGGCTCACGGCGTCCGGCACCCGGACGCTGCGCACGCTCGCGGCGGCGACCGACCGCAACACATCCTTCGACTCCACGCGCCGCACCGCGCTGCGGTTCCAGGAGCTCAGCCCATGGTCGTCGTTCGGGCACGTGGCCGCCAACGGCGCCATACTGGAATCTTTCTTGGAAGCCGCGGCCGCGTCGTCGGAGCCGCAGAGGTTTCACATCCTCGACCTGAGCAACACCTTCTGCACGCAGTGGCCGACGCTGCTGGAGGCCCTGGCGACGCGGTCCCCCGACGACACGCCGCACCTGTCCATCACCACCGTCGTGTCGGCCGCGCCGTCGGCTCCGACGTCCGCCGTGCAGCGCGTGATGCGGGAGATCGGGCAGCGCATGGAGAAGTTCGCGCGGCTGATGGGCGTCCCCTTCCGCTTCCGCGCCGTGCACCACTCCGGGGACCTCGCGGAGCTCGACCTCGACTCGCTCGACCTGCGCGAGGGCGGCGCCACCACCGGCATCGCCGTCAACTGCATGAACTCGCTGCGCGGCGTGGTGCCGGGCGGTGCGCGCCGGCGCGGCGCGTTCGCCGCGTCCCTCCGCCGCCTCGAACCTCGGGTCGTAACCGTGGTCGAGGAGGAGGCAGACCTGGTGGCGACCGACGCCGACGCGTCCGACGAAGGCGGCGACACGGAGGCGGCATTCTTGAAGGTGTTCGGGGAGGGCTTACGGTTCTTCTCAGCTTACATGGACTCGCTAGAGGAGAGCTTCCCCAAGACCAGCAACGAGAGGCTGGCATTGGAGAGGGGAGCAGGGCGTGCCATTGTTGACCTGGTCTCGTGCCCAGCGTCGGAGTCCATGGAGCGGAGGGAGACGGCAGCGGCATGGGCGCGGCGCTTGCGGTCGGCCGGGTTCTCACCGGTGCCATTCAGCGAGGACGTAGCCGACGACGTGCGGTCGCTTCTGCGCCGGTACCGGGAGGGCTGGTCGATGCGGGAGGCCGGCACGGATGACTCGGCGGCCGGAGCCGGCGTGTTCCTGGCGTGGAAGGAGCAGCCTCTGGTGTGGGCAAGCGCGTGGAGGCCATGATCGGTGGAGATGGAGCGAGGTCAGCAATGCACGTGCAAGGATTGGATGCATGCATCCATGCCATGCATTGGGTCCTCAGATCAACGGTACGCTCATGTAGGGTTTTGAAGCAGCGCAAGCAAGCAAGCGTAGGAGGCGACAGATATTAATGGATGGCTCACGTACGTAGGTAGGTACGTACGAATGTTGGAGGTGATCGAGGAGGTGGGTGATCATAGCTTTAGCTCTTAGACTCGCATCGATTTTTATCATCATCGTTCGCCGCAAGTTCTTGGCGCACGCCATGATTTGATTTGTTTCCTTAATTTCTTTGCTCTTTGCTTTTGTGTTTCGATCGTCTTGTAAGGTTAAGAAATTCTTCTTCCGTCCTTTTGGAGCAAACTTACGTGCATGCTTCTGTCATACCCTATAGCTAGCTAGCTAGCATGCTTGCTTGCTTTGCATTATCGATGCATGATTTACATGTTCCTTGTCTTGTTGGGATGTCAGTTCTTGTCTTCTTGACGAGAGGTTTAGGACAGACACTTGCACGGCCTACTACTTTTGGCCATCAAACATGAACCACTAAAGCTTCGCTAGACCATATATACGTACGTGCTTGCTCGTTTCTATTTGTTTCAGGAATGATCTCGTTAGGCCTTTCGTTCTTTTATCTCCTAGTATTACCCCGTTTTCGGTTAGCAACACGAAAGAAAACTATCTTGGACAGCGTCAATACGTAAACAAAGATTATTTATATCACTTACTTTACCTGATCCAAAAGAGTAGCATTAGGTCAATGTTCCTAGAAGACAATATCTGGTGAAACGGTACAGAGCATCAGCTATAATAAGTTTGGTGTCATTATCTTTGGTCCAAGAGGCCGGATAAACTTTTGTTGTGTCTATCCCAAGCTAGTAAGACCGTTTGGCATGCTTTGGAAAGAAAGGGCCGGCCTGTGGTTGACAGATAATTAGTTCCCTCGCCACTGAATCCGTTAATTAACTTATAAGCTTGATGCTACGTAGAAGACAAGATCAAGAGTAGTTACGGGTTTGCAACGTAGTGGGAAGTGACGATGCAACACGCAATGGAATTATGAAAATAAGTCAGGACGAGGAGTAGGATAAAAAGAGAGAGTAGCACGACGAATGTCCATCTCAGAGGATTAGGTGATGGGGTGATATCATTAGCTCTGAGCCATTTCCAGACAAATCACAGTTTGCACCCTCAGCCTTTTCCTGATCTTCTTGCAGACCCGATCCATTATTTTGAATGACGTTTCAGTCTTGACGTGCACATCTCCCCGCCGGTTATGTACTTGCGTTGGGGCTTAGTTTATAATCTATTTTTTTTCGACAAAGAGTTTTTGGCCTAGTAACTTGTGGGAAGAACTAGTAATACAAACCAAATCAAACCAGAGAGAGACAGAGAGAGAAAACAACGTAGGGAGTATAATTCAACAGAAATGGGCTCTGGTCAGCAGTTCACTGGCAATATTTCATGTGGGCGGTGCAGAACAACATATGTATGCGCCTCTGTTTTACAGTGCTGGGAACGAGGATCCACCAACCACTTCCATGCAAGTGCCGGCGAGAGGCATGGGCGTACATGCCGCCTGCCACCGAGAGCTAGATACGGTACGAGATCGACGACGGATCGCGCGAAAAGCCACGAGGAAGAGAGAGCGGCAGAGCGAGCGAGGAGTGGAAAGGTGATGGGGGCATGGCATCAGGCACGAACAAGATCAGGCCGCCGGCCGCGCGGGTCGTTATCGCGTGGGCTTGGCGATCCATGGATGGCGAGTGAGTGAGTGTGCGGGGCGCGAGACGGATGGATGGATGGGAATGGGAATGGTGGTGGAAGCGAATCTCCGGGCGGGCGCTGGTGGAATCTAACAAAAGAAGGTGGGCTTGGACTGGCCGGCCGGCCGGCCAGTGAGTGGCCTGCTCCTGACGTGCCTCACGGGGCCCCGCGCGATCTTTACCTTTCCCTCCTTTTCTCACGCGAAATTATTGTTGCGCCGACCCGACCCACTCACCCGCGCTTCCCTGGCTGCCCATGATCTGCAAGGTCGCTGTCCACTGCCATGGCCCCTTTCCTCGCAGCGTCGTCGAGTCAGCACTTACGATTCTGCTACTACAATCATCTATTCGTATCAGTGCATCTCCACAACGGACTCTCGAACCGCCTGCAACCGTTCCACACACAATTTGAATGTGTTTTGCCATCAGATGCGGCCTTGTATTGGTCTGCCCACCAAAAACCGAAATCAAACGGGGGAGGAGGGATTTGGACTCCGACATCCCCGACCCACCTAACACCCCTCCCAGACCCCGCTGACGGTGTTCTGGACTAGGGGTACTCACCACGTCGTCTCCCGATCAGTTGGATTGGGCCGAGGACCGCCTATGGCTGTGTACTCATGGGCCAGTTCGGACAGCCGATGTATATACGAGAAAGGTTTCACAAGACTTGGTGATCAAGACAAGGACTCCTCTCCACCAACGTATTCGACTAGGACTCTTGTTATCCTAGGCCTCCAGTACATTATACAGTCGATAGATCATCATGACATTAATCATCATACCCCTAGAGTTTAGACCACAACATATGATCTCGGGGTAGATCAACTCTTGTAATCTCTATATTCATTAAGATCAATCAAGCAGGAAGTAGGGTATTACCTCCCTTAACAGGGCCCGAACCTGGGTAAGCATCATGTCCCCTGTCTCCTGTTACCCATCGATCCATGACACACAGCTTGGGACCCCCTACCCGAGATCTGCCGGTTTTGACATCGATAATGGTGCTTTCATTTAGAGTTCTGTTGTGTGGTTGGCAAAAGGATCAGTGGCTGCCATCCGGACATGCAATTTGAATGTGTTTTGCCATCAGATGCATCCCTGTATTGGTCCGCCCACCAAAACCCGAAATATAACGGGGGAGGAGGGCTTTGCACTCTGACACTCCCGACCCACCTAACACCCCTCCCGGACCCCGCGTCTCCTCTGTATCTAGTAATTAAGCAGTTCTGCAAACAATGCACATAGTTCAAACTTAAAACATGTACAAAGTTAAATAGTTTGTACGAACTAGCGCTACCCATCTAGCAAGCTAGTGTCAGGAGGGGCCGGCCTCGTGGTCGTCCCTGGTGGACCTACGACCCCTTTGCTGACCACCCTGCTGACCCCCCTTCTAACCCTCGATGTCATAGCATTCTATGGGATCCTCCTCCGCCTTCTTTCTGGATGCATGCTAAAGAAGCATCATCTTGTTGATCTCCACGAGTTGCTTATCTGTCACAAGATGCCTCACCATGGGGCTCGAACAACCGCATCTTGGCCTGGAGGTTCTCCTTATCCTCAGCCTGGGTGCATATCCTCATGCCCTCCGACGCGAGGGACCCCACGTACTCATGATGCTCAGGGAAGCTCAGAAGCGCCCCTTCCTTATAGAACTCAATAGACTTGGCATCGTAGGCGCGCGCCGCTAACTACGGGGTGTCCCAATGGCCAAGCTCGTGGACCACATTGTCCTTTCTAATGGTCGCTGCTACTCGTGATAAGCGTTAGGATTTCCCCGAAGAGGAAGGGTGATGTAGTATAGTAGAAGATAGTATTTCACTCAGTTAAGAACCAAGGTTTATCGAACCAGTAGGAGAAACTACACAGACAAATATAAGCAGTACCTGCACACACACACACACACACACACAAAGAAAATACTTGCACCCAACACAGGCAAGAGGGTTGTCAATCCCCTCGTACTCGTTAATTGCCAGGATTAAATCTGATAGTGGTAGATAGATAAATAAAAAGGAAAAAAATTAAATAAATTCCATCAAGTATTTTTTAGAGTTTCAGTAAATATAAAGTGAATGGACTCGGAGGCCATAGCATTCACTAGAGTCATCTTTCTCATGAACATAGTACGGTGGGTTGACAAATTAGTGTTGGACAATTGTTAGAAAAGCGCACAGTTATGATGATTCTTCATGACATGATCAGTACATAGGCATTACGTTCGAGATAAGTAAAACGTTAATCTTACTAAATCTACTACTATTACCACCCCTCGACCATTATCTGGCATGCATCTTAAAGTATTAAGTAACAAACAGAGTAATGCTTGAAGCATGATGACATAATGTGCACAAAGCAAGAGCAAATAATATGTTCAAGACCCATTGTTTTATCCTTAGTAGCAACAATACAAATATGTGCTTTGCAACTCCTCCTATCACAGAGTAAGGACACTACAAAATTGAACCTACTACCAAGCACCTCTCCCATGAAGATAAAACAATCTAATTGGCCAAAAGAGATGGATAGACTGGGGAGAAATAGAACACTATAAAATCGCACATAAAAAAGACTCACATAGTTTCATTGACTAATCCGATCATAAGCCCATAATTCATCAGATCCCAACAAAGACACTGCAAAGATTACATCGAGTATATCTCCAAAAAGATCATTCTATTGTAGATCGAGAGAGAGAGAGAGAGAGAGAGAGAGAGAGAGAGAGAGAGAGAGAGAGAGAGAGAGAGAGATCTAGCTATTGCCATGGACCCATAGGTCCTGTTGAAACTACTCACACATCATCATGGAGGTAGAAAGGTTGATGAAGATGGCCTCCGAGATCGATTCCCTCTCTGGCAGAGTACCGGCGGAGGCCTCCAGATGGGATCACAGAAGAACATAGGTTTGCGGCGGCGATAAAATTGTTTCGGGTCTCGCTCTGGGGGTTTCTGGTATTTAGGGTATTTATAGAGCTGGAATTAGGGAAAAGGGAGGTCTATGGGGCCCACAAGCTCTGATGGCCCACCTACAGGTCTTCTGGCCCTCCCCTGAAGCTTGTAGGGTTTCTTCTGGTCCATAAAAACTCAATATAAAGTTTTCTACTTGTCACGGACATAATGCCTATGTACTGATCATGCCATGAATAACATCATGACTATGTGCTTTTCTATCGATTGCCCAACAGTAATTTATCTACGCATCGTATGCTATGTTCTTGAGAGAGATGCCTCTATTGAAAACTATGCCCCCCGGGTCCATTCACCATATTTTCTAAAACCCTAAAAAGCTTGCTGCAATTTATTTACTTTTCTTTTATTTTGCAGTTTATATATCTATCACTATCAGAATTAATCTTTGCAATCAACGAGTACAAGGGGATTAACAACCCTCTTACCCGTGTTGGGTGCAAGTATTTTGTTTGTGTGCATAGGCACTATCGAGTTTTGTTTGTGTGAATCTCCTATTGTTTCGATGACCTTGGTTCTCTATTGAGGGAAATACTATCTGCTACTATATTGCTTCACCCTTCCTCTTCAGAGAAAATCCCAACTTGCTCACAAGTAGCATTGACCCTATGAATTAGATAGATGAGAATAGACAAGATGAGGATAATGAAATGCAACTATTTTTGAAAGTAATTGAGTTCAAAAGTCAACTTTAGGTTTTCACTGTTAACAGTTTAGTCTCACCAAGTGGATGATTTCAGATATTCCAAGTCATAGCAGAGACTGTGCCAACATGTTTCTGTGTCACCGATTGTGTTCGCTTGGTCTCTCTGTAGTGCACATGAAAACCCATGTGTCGATTCGGTTGCACTGAGCGAGCTTCTTTGGGTTAGACGGAATTCACTCTGTACAATAGCCATGGCCAACTTGTCATCATTGAAGCGACTCCATTCGGTCAGCCCGAAGCATTGACAGAAAACCCTAAACTTAACTTTTCTGCTCTAAAATAAATACTAGGAATATCTTTGTGGATGATCGGTAGCAATGGCCAGATAATGTGGGAGATCTCATGCAAGAATTTGGAGAAAATATCACACGAGTGATCGAGCGATATCCTAACTTGGTGATTACCCTCTACGACGGCGGCGGCGCTGAAATCCCGTGGCAAGAGGTCGTGAGACAAAGGGGTGAAGGCCTGAAGATCGGTACGGTGACAGTGGTGAGGCGCGGGGTGTTTGCATTTGAAGGAATTTCCAAATGAACCGTCTGCAGGATATATAACTCATGCATTGTCGATTCGTCCGAGTGACTGCTTTCTGTGACAGTGAAGTGAAGTAATCGCTCTATTAAGAGTTATTCCGTGAGACTGAAATATTTTAGTCAGGTTATCCGAGGGGCAAATATGAGATCAATCTGCATGGCCTGGTGAGACCGAAGAGTATTGATTCAGTCATACCGAGAAACACACAGAAGGTTTTAAAGTTCAGCCCTAGTCAAATCGGAGGCTTTGAATTCTCTTCATTTGGAGGGCCTGAGTAGGACTGAGGGAGTTCCGGACTAGGGGGTGTCCGGATAGCCGAACTATCATCATCGGCCGGACTCCAAGACTATGAAGATACAAGATTGAAGACTTCGTCCCGTGTCCGGATGGGACTTTCCTTGGCGTGGAAGGCAAGCTTGGCGATACGGATATGTAGATCTCCTACCATTGTAACCGACTCTGTGTAACCCTAACCCTATCCGGTGTCTATATAAGCCGGAGGGTTTTAGTCCGTAGGACGAACAACAATCATACCATAGGCTAGCTTCTAGGGTTAAGCCTCTTTGATCTCGTGGTAGATCCACTCTTGTAACACACATCATCAATATTAATCTAGCAGGACATAGGGTTTTACCTCCATCAAGAGGGCCCAAACCTGGGTAAAACATCGTGTCCCTTGTCTCCTGTTACCATCCGCCTAGACGCACAGTTCGGGACCCCTACCGAGATCCGCGGTTTTGACACCGACATTGGTGCTTTCATTGAGAGTTCCTCCGTGTCGTCACCGATAGGCTCGATGGCTCCTTTGATCATCAACAACGACGCGGTCCGGTGAGACTTTTCTCCCGGACAGATCTTCGTGTTCGGCGGCTTTACTCGGGCCAATTAAGCAGCCATCCGGAGCAGATCGAAGCTACGCCCCGGCCGTCAGTCAGATTTGGAAGTTTAAACTATCGGCCGATATCCGCGGAGACTTGATCTTGACGGATTCGGCCGCAATAAGCGCCGCAGACTTGTCTCGATGGGCATGATCTAGCTCTGCGGCGAAAGTGCCACGGAGGCCGCACGAATCCGCTCCGACCCTTAATCCGGGCGGATTCCCGATCGAGGACGAGTGGTTGGACACCGCCTCGGGGGCTTTAATCTCTACGGCGATCGAGCCGAACCCTATCCATGTCCTTTGCGAAGACCTCGACTCCTGTGTGTCGGACTCCTCTCTGGACTCCGAACCCCCCACGCCCCAGCCAATCGAATCCGATTGGGCGCCCGTCATGGAGTTCATTGCCGTGGACATCTTTCAGCACTCGCCCTTTGGCGACATCCTGAATTCACTAAAGTCTCTCTCTTTATCCGGAGAGCCTTGGCCGGATTACGGTCAGGAAGGTTGGGATGCGGACGACGAAGAAATTCAAAGCCCACCCACCACCCACTTGGTAGCCGCTGTCGATGATCTAACCGACATGCTAGACTACGACTCCGAAGACATCGACGGTATAGACGGCGATGCGGAGGCGATCAAGACCAGCGCCTCTGAGGCACCTGGAAGGCCACCTCGTCATCGACATATATATGGTGGACATCCCAAAAGATGGGAACAACAGCGGAACAACGGAGGATGACCCTCCAAGAAGCAGCCCAAGCGCCGCCGGCGTCGTGGCGCCGCTCTAAATCCCGCCACAGCAAGAATGAAGATTCAGGCACCGGAGATAACAATACACCGGACAGTGCCGAAGACAATCCACTCCAGCAAGATCCAGTGCAGGAGGATGGAGACGCCAACCCTCAAGAGAGAGTGGCAGAAGAAGAGGTAGAGGATTATATGCCTCCCTCCGAAGACGAAGCAAGCCTCGACGACAATGAATTCGTCGTGCCCGAGGATCCCGTCGAACAAGAGCGTTTTAGGCGTAGGCTTATGGCCACGGCGAACAGCCTCAAGAAAAAGCAGCAACAACTTCGAGCTGATCAGGATCTGCTAGCCGACAGATGGACTGAAGTCCTCACGGCCGAAGAGCATGAGCTCGAACGCCCCTCCAAAGGCTACCCTAAACGCAAGCTGCTCCCCCGATTAGAGGAGGAGGCTTATGAACCCGCATCACCAGGAGACAATACGGCTGACCGACCACCCCGTGGTCGCGACAGAGAGGCCTCTAGGCCCTTCACTAGAACCGTACCCCGGCATCGCTCAAAAGGCACACGGCCACAGGGGAACGCCCGGACTGCGAGATATATTGGAGGACAAGGCAAGACAATCAAGATCGATCTATGGATCGCGTGGGCGCCCACGATGCGTGGCGACAACCGTCGCGCCGGACTGATAAGTCCGCCGGGCGAACAAAAGCAGACAAAGCTCTTTTGAGCTCCGTCGTGATATCGCCCGATCTGAGGCGCCAGACACCCACTATGCTTCACAGACGAAGTAATGGATCATCGATCCCGAAGGGTTTAAACCCGTCAATATTGAATCCTATGATGGCACAACAGACCCAGCGGTTTGGATCGAAGACTATCTCCTTCACATCCACATGGCCCGCGGTGACGATTTTCACGCCATCAAATACCTCCCCCTCAAGCTTAAAGGACCAGCCCGACATTGGCCAACAGCTTGCCAGCAGAGTCAATTAGGAGCTGGGAGGGACCTGGAAGCCGCACCTCGATAACTTCCAGGGCACTTATGTGCGACCACCAGACGCTGATGACCTAAGCCACATAATTCAGCAGCCAGACGAATCGGCGGACAATTTCGACACGGTTCTTAACCAAGAAAACCAAATCGTCGACCGTCCGGATGCGGAGGCCCTCGCAGCCTTCAAGCATAACATCCACGACGAGTGGCTTGCCCGGCACCTAGGACAGGAAAAGCGAAATCCATGGCAGCCCTCACATCACTCATGACCCGCTTTTGCGGGTGAGGACAGCTAGCTAGCGCGCAGCAACAACCTCAAAGCAAAAATTCGGCGGTCCGGACTTCAAGAACCGAAATGGCAGGCAGCGTCGTAATAAAAAACAAATGCCACATTAACGGCGATAATATTAAGGATACGACAATCAATGCCGGATTCAGAGGCTCTAAACCGGTCGCGGAAAAAGCCATTCAAAAGAACTACTCCGGTCCATCCAATTTGGACCGAATACTCGACCGCTTGTGCGGATACATGGCACTTCAAAAGCCAGCTAACCACACCAACAGGACTGTTGGGTATTCAACGAGCGAGCAAGTTAATTGCGAAAACAATGACAAGGGGCTGCATAGCGATGACGAGGAGGAGACCCAACCGCCGAACAATAGAGGACAGAAGGGTTTCCCCCCACAGGTGTGGACGGTGAACATGATATACGCAACGCACATACCCAAAAGGGAGCGGAAGTGTGCACTCAGGGATGTCTACGCGATGGAGCCAGTTGCCCCGAAGTTCAATCCATGGTCCTCCTACCCGATCACTTTTGACCGAAGGGACCACCCCACCAGCATCCGCCATGGTGGATTCGCCGCACTGGTCTTAGACCCAATCGTCGATGGATTTCACCTAACCGAGTCCCGATGGGCGGCGGCGGCAGAGCCTGAACCTGCTTTACCGGGATACAAAGTCGCAAAATGGGCATAGACCCTCAAGGATTAAACCTACCAAAACGACCTTTAAAGGCGTCATACCAGGTGTAAAGCCAATTGTACAGGCTCAATTACATGGAAGTGGTCTTCGGATCCTCGGATAACTTCCAAAGCGAGGAGTTAATCTTGACATAGTCCCGTTCGCAGCGGCTATCATGCCTTGCTCGGACGCACGCGCTTGCAAAGTTCAGCGCGGTGCCGCACCACGCATACCTCAAGCTCAAGATGCCAGGCCCTCGAGGAGTCATTACGGTCAGCGAAACACCGAGCGTTCTCTCCGCACGGAGGAACATCTGGCTCTCTCGCGAAGTGCAATGCAGCCTCTTAAGGCAATTCTCGAGTCCGGCCGTTAAGCGGCGGACACAGCTAAGCGCCGGAGTAACTTACAACAAGACCACCTAGCACGTTCAGAGCACGCGTAGCAGTGCGGCCCCAACCCCAGCCCCTGCGAAACGTCAAAGCAGGTCCTTCGCGTACACCATTACGCTCTGAAGATACCATGGGCATGGGGAGAGGGCACGACCACGATAAATCCAGATGCGGCTCAACCACACCGGGGCTCTCAAGTGTGTCATTCCTTCTTCTTTTCTTTTTACCTTTTACTTTTTACCCACAGACTCCGTTTGTCGGAGCTCTGTCCCGGCAGAGACCTGCCGAACTCACGATGCAACAGCCGGGGAAGGATAAAGGCTACAACGAATATACATGTGGTCTCCATTACGAGCATTTTATACACCAATCAGTAGCCTACCCACGGAGGGGGACATGTTTAACAGTTCCTACCTTGCTTATCGCACTATTTGTATCGTTCGCATTCATAGCAGCACTTATTGAATAAAACAATGCAGCACCTTTTGCTTATAATTGCATTTCTTTTTCATACATATGTTCATTCACGGCATGTTGCATCCGTACACTTTAGTACGGCTAATATACACCAGGGCTTATGTTTCCGCATTATGGTGTGATAAGTCCGAACACTTTCACAAGTGCGGCACCCGAACTTATAGCACTATATGCATCGGCTCGAATCATGTCTTGGGTCAATAGTTGGGTTTGCGGCTCCCATGTTTTGGTACCTTACGTTCCGTTATATCGGCTAAGGTAGCACTGGGAGAACCACTGCGATTCCGCCCCAGTTGAGCTGGGTTAACGCCTCAGTGGAGAAAGCTAAAACTGACTATCATGATGAGGCGAGAGACCGGTCGCTGTTCGAGAGGTTTTTTGCGAGTCCTTAAAGACTTATGCCGCTTAGAGAGAGGAGCCGTCCGGCCAAGGCGTGGATAGCGCCCCAAATTCGGCCTTCCGACGACTAGGGGCTTCGCCGAAATTTAAAATTATAGAATTCTATGGCTAAGTGAGAGTGTTCAAGCATTATAAGTCCGGTTGCCTTGTTCGCTGTGTTGGCGCCTCCTAGATGGACCCAAAATGGGAACAAGAGCGCTCAAGTTTATCCGAACACCCCAAGCACTCGTGGCATGGGGGTGAAGCCGACGACTTGCCATCTCTCGATTTGATAAACAGCCGCCTGAAGGTAATATTTTAAATTAACAAGCGTTGCTTTAGCGCATATGAACTAAGTTTTCAGCGCACAGGATAACAAAATGTGATTCTACTCAAATATTACATCTTTGGAGCACTCACCCGCAATAGTCTGGCGCCCTTCAACACACTCTTATAATACATCTCGGCGTGCGATGCTCCTTGCCCTCTGGTGGCGGGTCATCACAAGCTTACGGCATCCATCTTGCCCCAGTGCACCTTTATGCGGGCAAGGGCCCGACGGCACCCTCAATACAAGCGGAATGCTTGATAACTTCAACCCACGGGCACGCATCCATCAGCCGCCGCACCAGGCCGAAGTAGCTCCCAGGCATGGCCTCCTGTAACACCCCGGATGTAACTTTCCATATTTGTAACTCCAACTCTTGCCATTTTCGGCATTGTGATATGATATTCCCTCCGTGGTTGGATTTTTGTCTTTCATTTTGCATTTTGTCCATGTCATGCATCTCATATCATGTCATCATGTGCATCTCATTGGCATACGTGTTCGTCTCATGCATCCGAGCATTTTCCCTGTTGTCCGTTTTGCAATCCGGCACTCCTATGTCCCCCGGCGTCCCCTTTTACATTTTTCCGTGAGCGGGTACTAAACTTTCTCGGAATGGACCGAGGTTTGTCAAGTGGCCTCGGTACACCACCGGTAGACCACCTGTCAAGTTTCGTGTCATTTGGAGGTCGTTTGATACTCCAACGGTTAACCGCATAACCGCAAAGGCCTCTTTTGAGTTGCAGACCAACACCCCTTCAAAACAGCCCAATAACCCATCTAAGTCACTTCCATGCTCTCCGTCGTCGGATCACGATCGTGTGGGCGAAAACTACACTCCATTTGGAGCTTCCTAGCTCCTTCTACCTATAAAAACACCCTCTTCCCCGAAATCCCGGATCATTTCCTACCCTAACCCTAGCCCCGCTCCTCTCCGCGCGCCGGACACCGTCCGGACCGGGCCGGACGTGTCCGCCCGAGCCGCCCGGCCACTCGCCGGCCGCCACGTGGGCAGTCCGCGCCCCATCGCCGCAGCCATGACCGCGCGAGCCGCGGGCCGGGCCAGGCGGGCCCTCCGCCCCACGCGCCGGGCCGTGCCGCCGCCTCCTCCGGCGCCCGGCCGCCTAGCTCCGTCGCCCGTGGCTCCGCCGCCGTCCGCCCGCCTCCGCCTCGACCCCCGCCCGCCGCCGCGCGCGTCCGCCGCCCGTCCCGGCCGCCCGCCTCCGCGTCGCCCGGCCCGGATCTGGCCGGCGCGGCCCTCCTCAGCCGGCTCCCTCCTCGGCGCCCTCTCCCTCTCCGCCGCCGCCGCTGCTGCGAACTCCGCGACCTCGAGCTGGATCCAGATCCGCAAGGGTTGACTTCTTCTCCCCATTTTTCGTCTAAGTCATTATCTGTGATAATTTTGTTGCATGTTCATCGCATCGTAACTCTGTACTCGTGGCTCCGTTTTGGGCGTGTAGCATACGGATTGTTCTTCTCGATGAGTACATCATTTCATCTCATTGTGGCATTTTCATTTGAGCTCATCTTGATGCCCAAAATGCTGTTAGAAGAGGGCTATGTGATGTTAGTTTCATATTCTTATCGAACATGCACTTTTGTCATTTTGCCATGATTGATGTGTGCACCCTATGAACTTGAGTCCTACATATGTTTTGTAATATGTCATGCCATCTTTACAGGGGTGTATGCCATGTATTTTTGTGATCTCTGTGGTGACTAGCACAAGCATGCAAACTAGGCTTCATGATGTTGCTGATTTCAGCCCTATTCACTTGATATTTTTATGCCATGTAAACTTGATGCTGCTGAGAGAGATCCATGCGTATTTTGAGATACTTCAGTAAGGATGTTTTGAACATATGGTTATTCTCTATCCATCCATGCCCTTTTTTGCAATTATGGAGTGCCATAGCTTGAGTCAATCGAGCTCTACTTTTGCTATAAAATGTTTCCTGGCAGATTGTTTACATGTTATTCAATTTTGCCAAGGTTGTTGTAGTTGATCCGTGTATGCTATGATGTTGTTCTTGCCACGTATAGCTTCTATGCCATGTATTCTTGATGGTTGTATGCTTAGTTTATCATGAAATGCTCTGTAGTGAGTGCATCGAGCTCGCGAAGATGCCTTCATAATTATGTCAATGTCATGCCCTGCTTTCTTTGAATCATTAACTGAAACTTGCTATGTTTACGTGGGTGCCATCATATCTTCTGATCCTTTATGGCTCATGGTCCGTAAGGGACTTTTGTTCTATGCTTTGAGTAGATTCATGCCATGCCTTTTTTGCTATTATAAGTTCCTGTAGCATGTTGTTTGCTTGCTCGAACATTGCTTCACGATCTTGATTACGCCATGTTCGATATTTTCTCTAAAGTCTGTGAAGCTGATATATTTTGCACTTTTGCCATGCTTGTTTGGACCTGTTATGGTGTGATTTAGCCGTAGCTCAGTGTTCATCTTTTGTCAAGCATCTTGAGTAGATCACTGCCATATGCTTTGTTGGTACGTTTGGGTGCGATAGCTTAATTTCTTGTTGCTTGCTATGTGGCATCATCTTTGTTAATGGCAGATTTGTGCCATTCTTGTTTTGATTGTCATTTGCAAACCGTGCATCCGATTCGGTGATCTTTATATCGATTTCAACGAAATTATCTCACCTTTCCAGCGGCATACTTGGTTTGCCAAGTTGATGCCTTGTTCATCATTTTCCTTCCGGAGCACGCATACGCATTGCATATCACATCTCGCATGTCATGCCATGTATTGCATCATGTTGCTTGTGCATTGCAGCGTGATTTATTGTGTTTCCATTGCTTGTGTTCTTGCTTTGGGTAGAGCCGGGAGACGAGTACGTGAACGAGGAACCTGTTGAGAACGCTTACGAGGATCAAGCTTTCAACAACTCTGAGAACCTTGCAGGCAAGATGACCATACCCTCGAAATCACTTCTATCTTTGCTTGCTAGATGCTCGCTCTTTTGCTATGCCTATGCTATGTTACCTACCACTTGCTATATCATGCCACCCATATTGCCATGTCAACCTCTAACCATCCTTTTCTAGCAAACCGTTGATTGGCTATGTTACCGCTTTGCTCAGCCCCTCTTATAGCGTTGCTAGTTGCAGGTGAAGGTGAAGTTTGTTCCTTGTTGGAACATGGATATTTTGGGATATCACAATATCTCTTATTTTAATTAATGCATCTATATACTTGGTAAAGGGTGGAAGGCTCGGCCTTATGCCAGTGTTTTGTTCCACTCTTGCCACCCTAGTTTCCGTCATCTTGGTGTTATGTTCCTTGATTTCGCGTTCCTTACGGTTGGGTGATTTATGGGACCCCTTGACAGTTCGCTTTGAATAAGACTCCTCCAAGAAGGCCCAACTTTGGTTTTACCATTTGCCACCAAAGCCTTTTCCCGGGTTTTCGCGAGCCCGAGGGTCATCTTTATTTTAACCCCCCGCCGGTGCTCCTCGAGTGCTGGTCCAACTGTCGACCGCGGTGGCCATCGGGGCAACTCGGGATGGCCTATCGGAAGCTTGGACAATCCGGTGTGCCCTGAGAACGAGATATGTGCAGCTCCTATCGGGATTTTTCGGCACAGTCGGGTGGCTTTGCTGGTCTTGTTTTACCATTGTCGAAATGTCTTGTAGTTCGGGATTCCGAGACTGATCGGGTCTTCCCGGTAGGAGGAATATCCTTCGTTGACCGTGAGAGCTTATAATGGGCTAAGTTGGGACACCCCTGCAGGGTATTATCTTTCGAAAGTCGTGCCGCGGTTATGAGGCAGATGGGAATTTGTTAATGTCGGTTGTAGAAAACCGAAGTTGACCTTAATTAAAATACATCAACCGCTTGTGTAACCGTGATGGTCTCTTCTCGCGGAGTCCGGGAATTGAACACAGTGTTGGAGTTATGTTTGGCGTAAGTAGTCTCGGGATCACCTCTTGATCGCTACTAGCTTCACGACCGTGCCTTGCTTCTCTTCTCGCTCTCTTTTGCAGTGTAGCCACCATATATGCTAGTCGCTGCTGCAGCTCCACCTCACAACTCTGTCCTTCCTATAAGCTTAAATAGTCTTGATCTCGCGGGCGTGAGATTGCTGAGTCCCGTGACTCACAGATTCTACCAAAACAGTTGCAGGTGCCGGCGATGCGGTCAGGTGGCGAACCGAGCTCAAGTGGGAGTTCAACGAGGCGTGGTCGTTACTATGTGTCTTTTCACGATGATCGTAGTGGAGCCAGTTGGGACGATCGGGGATCTGTGTAGCATTTGGGGTAGTCTTCTTTTATTTTGGTTCCGTAGTCGGACCTTGAGTGTAATCTGGATGATGGATGTTTATTTATGTATTGTGTGAAGTGGCATTGTAAGCCAACTATGTATCTCTTTCCTTATGTATTACATGGGTTGTGTGAAGATTACCTCACTTGCGACATTGCTTTCAATGCGGTTATGCCTCTAAGTCATGCTTGACACGTGGGAGATATAGCCGCATCGAGGCGTTACAAGTTGGTAATCGAGCCATCCCCAACTTAGGAGCCCCCGCTGATTGTTTTTGGCGTTGTTGAGTCTAGAACAAAAATGTTTTGAGTCTTAGGATTATATATATCGGAGAGTAGGATTCTTTTTACTCCTCAGTCCCTTCGTCGCTCTGGTGAGGTCTCCTGACGTAGAAGTTTTGATTCTCCTCTCCTCAAATTTCACTAAAAAAAATTAGGATCACGCGGGTATCTTGGAATCGTTCCGATGGTTTTGTGACGAGAACATTGTTCTTGGTGCCTCCTGACATTTAGGGGTTGTGGCAGTGTCCCGGGGAGTTGAGCTCCGAGGTGTTGTCGTCACAATTTTATCGTTGCAGATTCTGGAATACGAGCTTTGCCGACATCGAAAATCTCTTTTATACAGTTGTTGATGAGATAACCCGATAACCCGATCTTTCGGGCGAGCTCGGGAGTATTTCCATGACTCAGTATAACGGGTGCTTTTGAAGGTCGAGGTACACGATTTCGAAGGTTTCTTGGTTATGTGTTGACGGATGGATACAAATGGATCTAGGTATTGTTAGTTTGGGTGATATATTTTGTGTCCCTGTATCCCCAACACCAGATTGCATAACCAGAAAGTTTGGGAGTTTATAGGTGGGATTCAAGTAGCTCTTAGCATTTCTTCCCGCAGATATTTGGTTTGTGATTGGGTAATCCTTACCACTTATTTGTTCGATCGTACCTTGTTATTTTTTTCATCAACCCCTTAATCAAGTGGCTTCTCACCTTAATGGACGTGTGATGTTAGCTTTTGGAATTCATTCGTTCATCCTTGTCCGAATGTTTAGACTATATGTTGCAATTTCTATCCGTTGATTCAACTTGTCTATCTGTCTATCAAAGTGCTAACGGATGTCACCCTCTTGAGGATGGCTCCGCCAAGCGTCGAATCCGGAGCGCAATGATGGGAGTCGATCGAACCCTCCACCTCCACCTCCGCCTCCGGAGGCATGGCAACTATCATGGCAGCCACCAACGCAAATGCTCAGATGATTTTGCAACTCTTGCAAGAGCGTACCCAAGGGCAAGGCAACCAAGGAAATCAAGGCCAAGGCAACAACCAGCCGCACTTTGCTACCCTCAACCAGTTCCTCGCTAATCAGCGAAGTCTTTCACACGTGCCGAGGCCACAGACGCCGACGATTGGCTTGTGGACATCTGCAAACATTTTGAATGTAGCAATGTCGGACACGAGGACTTTGTCAAGTTTGCTTCGTTTCAACTCAAGGACCAAGCTGCCGAGTGGTATCAGCAATACAAAGATTCCAGAGGAGGTCGTGTAATTACCTGGGATGAGTTCCGCCGAGACTTGAAAGCTCACCACATTCCGCAAAGTGTTGTTGAGAGCAAGCATGAGGAGTTCCACAATCTCAAGCAAGGCGGCATGTCTGTGTATCAATACAATATCCAGTTCCAGAAACTCGCTCGCTTCGCTAAGCAAGACGTCCCTAATGAAAAGAGTATGATCTATCAATTCAGAGGTGGTCTCAGAGAAGATTTGCAATTAGCTCTCGTGCTTTTTGAGCCAGAAAAGTATGATGAATTCTACAACATGGCACTGAAGCAAGAAGCTGCCCAGCTCAAGTGTGAGGCTTCTAAGAAGAGAATCAGGGATGCAGTTCAGTCTTCTTCTTCCTCTCAAGTGGAAGCTAAGCAGCAAAAGTTCTACCTTCCTCCTCCTCCGTTCCGTCAGCCTTATCAGCAGAAGAACTCAGGTGGTCGTGGATCTTCCCACCCATCCAACCCAGTCTATCAGAACAAGTCAAATTCTCAAGCTCCAAGGTCAAATGCTCCTTATCACCATCCGCTCTCAGAGGTGACTTGCAACAAATGTCAGCAGAAAGGTCACTATGCGAACAAGTGCTTCAACCAAAGGCGCCTTCCGCCTCCTCCTCCTGTGAGATCTTCCAGTAATGCAGTGGTCAAGCACAATTCCAAGTTTGCAAAGGTGAATATGATGAATGCAGCGCAAGCGGAGGAGTCTACTGACGTGATAATGGGTAATCTTCATGTTAATGATATTCCTGCAAAAGTTCTTTTTGACACTGGTGCATCGCTTAGTTTCATCTCAAAACCATTTGCATCTAAGCATGAGTTGTCTTTCCAAGATTTACCTAGACCATTAGCAGTTGTCTCTCCGGGTAAATGCATGAACGCAAGCTACATGGTTCCGGATGTTTCTATCAAGATGGGCGACTATAAATTTCTGGCTAAACCAATTGTTCTTGGTGACTCGGATATTGATCTTATTCTCGGGATGGACTGGCTTTCTCAGCACAAAGCTCAGCTTGATTGTGCTGCCAGGGAAATTCAATTGACTCACTCTTCTAATGATGTGACCATCTATGCGCTCGTGATGAAACCATTGGTTGTTTTCTCTCAATGAGAAGGGCGAGTTGGATGCTATCTCTCGATTCGATCGTTTGTGAGTACCAAGATGTCTTTCGGAAGAGCTTCCGGGTATGCCTCCTCACCGGCGATTGAATTAGTTATCGATTTTGAGCCCGCATCGAACCCGTTTGCAGCGTCCATACAAGCTTGGACCTAATGAGCTAAAGGAATTGAAGAAACAACTCGATGAACAAGAGCGTCTGGTTTGATCGGACCGAGTTTATCTCCTTGGGGTTGTGGTGTTCTTTTGTCCGGAAGAAGGATGGCACGGACCGATTTTGCGTCGATTACCGTCCATTGAATAAGAAGACTATCAAGAACAAGTATCCACTTCCCAACATCATTGAGCTATTCGAGCAACTCAAAGGTGCTAAAGTGTTCTCCAAGCTTGACCTTCGTATGGGTTATCATCAAATTCGCATTCGTGAACAAGATATTCCCAAGACAGCTTTCAGAACAAGCTTTGGTTCTTATGAATATACTGTCATGTCTTTCGGCCTTGTCAATGTTCCTCCAACATTCTCTCGAATGATGAACTTCATCTTCAACCCCTACACCAATGAATTCGTCTTGGTCTATCTTGATGATATTTTGGTCTTCTCCAAGAATAAGAAGGATCATGCCAAACATTTGCGATTGGTGCTCGACAAGCTCAGAGAGCATCAATTCTATGCGAAGTTTTCCAAATGTGAATTTTGGCTTGATGAAGTTCTTTACCTTGGTCATATCATCTCCGCCAAGGGCATCGCTATTAACCCCGAGAAGGTGTCTGAAGTTGTGAATTGGGAACCTCCTCAAAATGTCAAGCAGCTTCGCAGTTTTCTTGGACTTGCAAGCTATTGCTGAAGATTCGTTGAGAACTTCTCTAAGATTGCAAAGCCTCTTTCCAACCTCCTCCAGAAGCATGTGAAGTATGTCTGGTCTCCTGAGTGTGACGTTGCTTTCAATACTCTCAAAGAGAAACTCGTCACAGCTCTGTCTTAACTCCTCTGATGAATCCAAGCCATTGAAGTTTTACGTGATGCTTCTCTTCAAGGTCTCGGTGTTTGTGTTAATGCAAGAGAAGAAAGTTGTGGCCTATACCTCTCGTCATTTGAAGCCCAACGAAAAGAACTACCCCACTCACGATCTTGAGTTGGCGGCAATTGTCCATGCATTAATAACATGGAGACATCTCTTGTTGGGAAGGAAAGTGGACATTTTCACCGATCACAAGAGCCTCAAGTATATATTCACTCAACCCAACCTCAACCTCAGGCAAACTCGATGAGTCAAAATGATTCAAGAGTACAACCCAAGTATTGAACATACTCCAGGCAAGGCCAATGTGATTGCAGATGCTTTGAGCAGGAAGGCTTATCGCAGCAGTTTAATTCTCAAGCCCTTCCAACGGACCTTTGTGAAGCTTTCCATAAGCTGAATCTTCAAGTTGTTCCTCAAGGCTTTCTTGCCAACCTCATAGTCTCTCCTACTTTGGAAGACCAAATTCGTGAGGCTCAACTCTTGGATACCATGGTGAAAAAGGTGAAGCGTGGTATCGACAAGGGCATTTCAAATACAAGTGCTTCCACATTGATGACAAAGATACTCTTTTCTTGAGGACGGATTGTGGTTCCTAAGGGTGATCTCGTAAAGTCATTATGAGCGAGGCGCACAATTCCCTTCTATCCATTCATCTGGAAATGCGAAGATGTACCATGACCTCAAGCAGTCATATTTGTGGACTCGAATGAAGCGAGAAATTGCTCAATTCGTGAATGAATGTGATGTCCGCGAAGGGTGAAAGCAGAACACCAATGACCAGCTGGTCTCCTCCAACCTCTTGCTATTCCAGAATGGAAGTTTGATCATATTGAGATGGACTTCGTGACTGGTTTTCCTAAGTCAAGCGTGGAAATGATGCTATCTTCGTTGTCATTGACAAGCTTACTAAAGTGGCTCATTTTCTTCCTATCAAAGAATCTATCACAGCAGCTCGGTTGGCGAGCTATACACCTCGAAATTGTCTCCTTGCGGCATTCCACAATTGATCTCTTCAGACCGTGGAAGCATCTTCACTTCTAAGTTCCGGGACTCCTTTCAGAAGGCCATGGGCACCAACATTCGTTTCAGCACAGCTTTCCATCCTCAAACAAGTGGCCAAGTCGGCGAGTCAATCAAATCCTTGAAGATATGCTCGGGGCTTGTGTCATTTCCTTGGTATGAAGTGGGAAGATTGTCTTCCATATGCTGAGTTCTCCTACAACAACAGCTTCCAAGCGAGTTCGAGCAAGGCCCGTTCGAAATTCTCTATGGCGAGAAAGTGTCGTACTCCTCTCAATTGGTCCGAGACAGGTGAGCGCCAACTTCTTGGGAACGACTTGATCACGAAGCGAAGAAATGTGCAAAGTCATTCGTGAGAATCTCAAAGCCGCATAATCGCGCGGAAGAGCTATTATGGTGACAAGCACCGTGATGTGGCTTTTGAAATCGGAGACCATGTCTACCTCGCGTTTCTCCAATGAAAGGCACTCGCCGCCCGGTATCAAAGGAAGCTTGCCCCTAGATCGTGGGTCCTTTCAAGATCATTGGCAAAGAGGCGATCTAGCCTATCAACGAGCTTCCGTCCAACCGCGAACGTGCGATGTGTTTCACGTGTCACAGCTTCGCAAGTGCTTCAAGACTCTGGCGCACTATCAACCGAAGAAATTGACCTCCAAGAAGATCTCTCTTATCATGAGCACCCGTTGCTATTCTTGAAGAAACCGGCGCAAGACTCGCAACAAGTCAATCAAATTCCTGAAAGTGAAGTGGTCACACCATTACGACCGAGAAGCCACACAGGGGCGCGAGGATCACCTCCGTTCGAATATCCGGAGTTCTTTCAGTCCTAGATCTGGGGCGAGATCCTCTTGTAGTGGTGGAGTGTTGTAACACCCCGGATGTAACTTTCCATATTTGTAACTCCAACTCTTGCCATTTTCGGCATTGTGATATGATATTCCCTCCGTCGTTGGGTTTTTGTCTTTCGTTTTGCATTTTTTCCATGTCATGCATCTCATATCATGTCATCATGTGCATCTCATTGGCATACGTGTTCGTCTCATGCATCCGAGCATTTTCCCCGTTGTCCGTTTTGCAATCCGGCACTCCTATGTCCCCGGCGCGCCCCTTTTACATTTTTCCGTGGCGGGTACTAAACTTTCTCGGAATGGACCGAGGTTTGTCAAGTGGCCTTGGTACACCACCGGTAGACCACCTGTCAAGTTTCGTGCCATTTGGAGGTCGTTTGATACTCCAACGGTTAACCGCATAACCGCAAAGGCCACTTTTGAGTTGCAGACCAACACCCCTTCAAAACAGCCTAATAACCCATCTAAGTCACTTCCATGCTCTCCGTCGTTGGATCACGATCGTGTGGGCGAAAACTACACTCCATTTGGAGCTTCCTAGCTCCTTCTACCTATAAAAACACCCCCTCCCCCGAAATCCCGGATCATTTCCTACCCTAACCCTAGCCCCGCTCCTCTCCGCGCGCGGACACCGTCTCGACCGGGCGGACGTGTCCGCCCGCCGCCGCCGGCCACTCCAGCGGCCGCCACGTGGGCGATCCGCGCCCGCATCACCGCCGCCTCCGCGCGAGCCCGCTGGGCCAGCGGGCCCTCCCGCCCACCGCGCGCGGGCGTGCCGCCGCCTCCTCCGCGCCGGCCGCCTAGCTCCGTCGCCCGTGCAGCTCCGCCGCCGTCCGCCGCCTCGCCTCGACCCGCCGCCCGCCCGCCGCGTCGCCGCCCGTCCCCCCGCCGCGCCTCCGCGTCGCCCGGCCCGGATCTGGCCGGCGCGGCCCTCCTCCAGCCGGCTCCCTCCTCCGGCGCCCTCTCCCTCTCCGGCCGCCGCTGCTGCGAACTCCGGCGACCTCGAGCTGGATCCAGATCCGCAAGGGTTGACTTCTTCTCCCCCCTGTTTTTCGTCTAAGTCATTATCTGTGATAATTTTGTTGCATGTTCATCGCATCGTAACTCTGTACTCGTGGCTCCGTTTTGGGCGTGTAGCATACCGGATTGTTCTTCTCGACGAGTACATCATTTCATCTCATTGTGGCATTTTCATTTGAGCTCATCTTGATGCCCAAAATGCTGTTAGAAGAGGGCTATGTGATGTTAGTTTCATATTCTTATCAGAACATGCACTTTTGTCATTTTTGCCATGATTGATGTGTGCACCCTATGAACTTGAGTCCTACATATGTTTTGTAATATGTCATGCCATCTTTACAGGGGTGTATGCCATGTATTTTTGTGATCTCTGTGGTGACTAGCACAAGCATGCAAACTAGGCTTCATGATGTTGCTGATTTCAGCCCTGCTCATTGATATTTTTATGCCATGTAAACTTGATGCTCTGAGAGAGATCCATGCGTATTTTGAGATACTTCATAAGGATGTTTTGAACATATGGTTATTCTCTATCCATCCATGCCCTTTTTGCAATTATGGAGTGCCATAGCTTGAGTCAATCGAGCTCTACTTTTGCTATAAAATGTTTCTGGCAGATTGTTTACATGTTATTCAATTTTGCCAAGGTTGTTGTAGTTGATCCGTGTATGCTATGATGTTGTTCTTGCCATGTATAGCTTCTATGCCATGTATTCTTGATGGTTGTATGCTTAGTTTATCATGAAATGCTCTGTAGTGAGTGCATCGAGCTCATGAAGATGCCTTCATAATTATGTCAATGTCATGCCCATTTCTTTGAATCATTACTAAACTTGCTATGTTTACGTGGGTGCCATCATATCTTCTGATCCTTTATGGCTCATGGTCCGTAAGGGACTTTTGTTCTATGCTTTGAGTAGATTCATGCCATGCCTTTTTTGCTATTATAAGTTCCTGTAGCATGTTGTTTTCTTGCTCTGAACATTGCTTCCTGATGCTGATTCTGCCATGTTCAGTATTTTCTCTAAAGTCTGTGAAGCTGATATATTTTGCACTTTTGCCATGCTTGTTTGGACCTGTTATGGTGTGATTTAGCCGTAGCTCAGTGTTCATCTTTTGTCAAGCATCTTGAGTAGATCACTGCCATATGCTTTGTTGGTACGTTTGGGTGCAGTAGCTTAATTTCTTGTTGCTTGCTATGTGGCATCGTGCTGTTAATGGCAGATTTGTGCCATTCTTGTTTCGATTGTCATTTGCAAACCGTGCATCCGATTCCGGTGATCTTTATATCGATTTCAACCGAAATTATCTCACCTTTCCAGCGGCATACTTGGTTTGCCAAGTTGATGCCTTGTTCATCATTTTCCTTCCGGAGCACGCATACGCATTGCATATCACATCTCGCATGTCATGCCATGTATTGCATCATGTTGCTTGTGCAATGCAGCGTGATTTATTGTGTTTCCATTGCTTGTGTTCTTGCTTTGGGTAGAGCCGGGAGACGAGTACGTGAACGAGGAACCTGTTGAGAACGCTTACGAGGATCAAGCTTTCAACAACTCTGAGAACCTTGCAGGCAAGATGACCATACCCTCGAAATCACTTCTATCTTTGCTTGCTAGATGCTCGCTCTTTTGCTATGCCTATGCTATGTTACCTACCACTTGCTATATCATGCCACCCATATTGCCATGTCAACCTCTAACCATCCTTTTCTAGCAAACCGTTGATTGGCTATGTTACCGCTTTGCTCAGCCCCTCTTATAGCGTTGCTAGTTGCAGGTGAAGGTGAAGTTTGTTCCTTGTTGGAACATGGATATTTTGGGATATCACAATATCTCTTATTTTAATTAATGCATCTATATACTTGGTAAAGGGTGGAAGGCTCGGCCTTATGCCTGGTGTTTTGTTCCACTCTTGCCACCCTAGTTTCCGTCATACTGGTGTTATGTTCCTTGATTTCGCGTTCCTTACACGGTTGGGTGATTTATGGGACCCCTTGACAGTTCGCTTTCAATAAGACTCCTCAAAGCAAGGCCCAACTTTGGTTTTACCATTTGCCACCAAAGCCTTTTCCCGGGTTTTCGCGAGCCCGAGGGTCATCTTTATTTTAACCCCCCGGCCCGGTGCTCCTCGAGTCTTTGGTCCAACTGTCGACCGCCGGTGCCATCGAGGGCAACTCTGGGATGGCCTATCGGAGCTTGGACAATCCGGTGTGCCACGAGCGAGATATGTGCAGCTCCTATCGGGATTTTTCGCACGGTCGGGTGGCTTTGCTGGTCTTGTTTTACCATTGTCGAAATGTCTTGTAGTCCGGGATTCCGAGACTGATCGGGTCTTCGGTAGGAGGAATATCCTTCGTTGACCGTGAGAGCTTATAATGGGCTAAGTTGGGACACCCTGCAGGTATTATCTTTGAAAGCCGTGCCGCGGTTATGAGGCAGATGGGAATTTGTTAATGTCCGGTTGTAGAAAACCCGAAGTTGACCTTAATTAAAATACATCAACCGCTTGTGTAACCGTGATGGTCTCTTCTCGGCGGAGTCCGGGAATTGAACACGGTGTTGGAGTTATGTTTGACGTAAGTAGTCTCAGGATCACCTCTTGATCGCTACTAGCTTCACGACCGTGCCTTGCTTCTCTTCTCGCTCTCTTTTGCGAGTGTAGCCACCATATATGCTAGTCGCTTGCTGCAGCTCCACCTCACAACTCTGTCCTTCCTATAAGCTTAAATAGTCTTGATCTCGCGGGCGTGAGATTGCTGAGTCCCCGTGACTCACAGATTCTACCAAAACAGTTGCGGTGCCGGCGATGCGGTCAGGTGGCGCAACCGAGCTCAAGTGGGAGTTCAACGAGGGCGTGGTCGTTACTATGTGTCTTTTCACGATGATCGATAGTGGAGCCAGTTGGGACGATCGGGGATCTGTGTAGCATTTGGGGTAGTCTTGTTTTATTTTGGTTCCGTAGTCGGACCTTGAGTGTAATCTGGATGATGGATGTTTATTTATGTATTGTGTGAAGTGGCATTTGTAAGCCAACTATGTATCTCTTTCCTTATGTATTACATGGGTTGTGTGAAGATTACCTCACTTGCGACATTGCTTTCAATGCGGTTATGCCCCTAAGTCGTGCTTCGACACGTGGGAGATATAGCCGCATCGAGGGCGTTACACCTCCTTAGGCCACAGCCGAACTATGAGGCCCTTCATGGCCTGTTCGACCGCTTTGTGGAGATCGACCAGCTGCTTCAGCTGGTCGCTAAGGGGCACCGGATGTCCGGCCTCAACATCTTGAGACCGAAGACCTTCTCCGTCGAGCTCCCTCCTCGGCCCGGTAGAATCGGCAGCATCGAGACACGTTATGAGGAAGATCTGCGAGCGCTCTTGAGAGCTCCGAATTCGGGTA
Source organism: Aegilops longissima (assembly GCA_021605205.1). Classification (NCBI taxonomy): domain Eukaryota; kingdom Viridiplantae; phylum Streptophyta; class Magnoliopsida; order Poales; family Poaceae; genus Aegilops; species Aegilops longissima. Next base: position 191,681,138 of record CM038677.1, on the reverse strand, counting down.
AGCAACAGGTAATTAACTCTCACATGCTTACTTTGCATGAAAAATGCCTTACCGCTGCTATTTTCTTCACCGCCTCAATCTCTGGAGGGCCTTGTAGGCTTCGGCCTTAGCGGCTTTGGCACTCTCAAGAGCCGTTGCAAGCTCGAGACTCTCGAGTCTTGAGTCACGCTCAAGCTCTCATGTTTTTCACGAGATCCTGGAGCTCTTGCTGTACCTCCGCCACCGCACCTCCTGCTTCTCTCGCTCGGTGCGCTCGCGCCGCATTGCGTTCGGCGCGGCCACCGCCTCCTTGTGGTCGCCACCTCGTTAGTGGCCCCTACAAAACCCACGTTATCCTTGTCATTTTTGCAACCAAATCCTTTTACAGAAGGTACAATTTTCATAAGGTATTACTCACCTTCTTTTCCTCGAGCTGCTTCTTGGCATGACCGAGCTCGTTCTCGGACCGCTCGAGGTTTTTCTTCAAATTATTGACCTCCATGAATAAGGGCGGAGGTCAGCAAGACAACCTGCAATCCCATATTGACATATTTTTTATGACTCCTGCGTTTATCTTTCTAAAGATCCTCAATCCGGCTTTTCTTTCCGAACACGAACCGAGCATCGGGGGCTACTGTCTATGCGGTACCATTTTACATATATTGAAATTCTTACCTCAAAGCACGTTAGAAGGCTGCTGCGAGCCTCAGTCAGCCCGCTCTTGGCGAAGCTGAACCTTTCGAATCACCGCACTCATAGCGGTGCGGTGTTCCTCTTTCGATGGGCGCCGTTGGCGCCTCCAGCAAATATCCGGCACCTCCGGTTGGGCCGGAGGCAGCCGGCGTCGTGGTCTTGCCCTTCTTACGAAGGGTGCGCCACGGACTCGGAGCCACTTTGTGGCCTCGGGGCTGAGTCCGTGTGCAGTCCCGGAGGGTGTCTGTGACACCTCGGGGCCTCCTCCTCTGGTGGGTCCTTTTCAGGATCCCACCTTGGCGTCGTCCGTGGCACGGGGTGGAGGCAGTCGGAAGGAATCCATATCCGGCGCACCCAAGGACCCTTCGGCAAGCGGGAAGATCATCCTTAGGCGGACTGCAGGATTGTATGCGGCATTAGAAAGACATCATGTGGCAAAAGAAAAACCTTGAAGTTATTGGGAGTCCGGATACTTACGATCTCGCCGAGGCTTGGCCCTTGGAGGCCGATCCTCGTCGTAAATCCTTTGGCGTTGGCGGAGCAGTCCGGGAAGAGTTTCTCCCTTCTTGGACCCTTGGCCTCCCTTGTTGGGGAGGCCTTCCTTTCTTTCCTCCCCGGCGGGAGAGAGGCTCTTCTTCTCCTCCTCGCCTTGGTGGGAGGAGTCGGCCTCAGATTCATCATCCGATAACACCTGGCAGGAACTCTTCCGAGTCCCGTGGCCGTCTTCTTGGCCTTCTTATCCGGCACCACGTGGGGCACCGGAGCCAGCAGCCCCGTTAGGCGGGCGTCCGCTGGGTCCTCTGGCAATGGGGCCGGACATGTAACACGTTCGGCCTTCGCCAGCCATTCCTGTCAAAGGTAAAGGGAGTTTAGATCCCGCATAGAGCCAAACTATGGAAAACAAGTGGTGAAATCACTTACCTCGTCACTGGACGCTGCGAGCGAGAATCCGCGATCTTGGTAGTGGATGCGGGAGCTTGGCGCCCTTGAACAGCACCTTCGGACATCTTCGTGCGTAGTGTGAAGAGCCCTTCGAGTGCAGTGCTGCGCGGATCAAACTCCCACATGTTGAAGCCACATCATTGCACGGAGAATCCGGCGGATGAGCATGACACGGACTACGTTGACAAGCTTGAGCTTCTTGCCCACCACCACGGATACGGGCTTGGAGTCGGTCGGCTCCTCGAATTCCCCAAATCCGGCCACTCTCTTTCCGGGAGGTGAGCCGTGTAGGGATGCCGGATCTGAACTCGGGGCGCTGCCCAATCAGTCCGCGGCTCGGTGATGTAGAACCACCCGATTGCCACCTTGATGGTTTCCACGAAAGTGCCCTCCACCACGTAGCGTGGGACATCCACGCCCACCATGGCGCCTCCGCACTCCGGCTTGGCTGCCCTTCACAACCTTGGGTTGACACTAAAGGTCTTGAGCCACAAGCGAAGTGGGGCTGGATGCGAGGAAGGCCTCGCACCTGACGATAAACGCCGAGATGTTGAGGATGAAATTGGGGCGGATCATGGAAATCTAGGCGTAGTAGAACATGAGCCCCGAACAAAGGGATGAAGCAGGAAGCCCAGTCCAGCGGAGGAAATGGGAAGAAATACTACCATCTCATGGGGCACTGGGGTTGGGAATGAGCTCTCCCTCGTCGGGGAGCCGATGTGCGATGTTCTTTGGACAAATATCCGGCGTCGTGCAGCTCGGATCTGCCCCTCCGTGACGGAGGAGGCCATCCACTGCCTCCCCTCGAACATAGTTGGAGAAGGTTGAGGTGAGAAGTGCGGACTTGGGCGCTGGAGCTCGAGTTCACGGAGATGGATAAGCCAAGGAGGAAGAAGGCGTGGGTAAAAAGGTTGGATCTTTATCCCCTTATATGGGCGGACAAAAATATGTGTCCCCGCCGGCCTGGTAAAACTCGCTTATCCCCAAGCGTCACAATCAATGGCGCGGTTGGGTTACCACGTCCGTATTGATGGGAATCCGGAATAAGGGAACACGATCTCTGCTCGACAAGGCGTGCCAAGAAACGCGCCGCTAAGCGTCTTTGAGGTGGAACAATAAAACAATTTGAGTAAAGGCTTGGTAGTGGTGTGACGTCACGCCACGAATCGTCGCCAGATTGATCTTGTGTAATATTATTTTCTCTACGGTGGTATGTGGAATTTATTTTGCGAGCGAACACTATCTGGTGTTCACAATCTTCTATAAATTATTGGAGGAAGAACCCGCCTTGCAATGCCGAAGACAACATGCGCGCCGGACTCGTCGTCATTGAAGCCTGGTTCGAGGAGCTCTTGAGGAGTTCGGACTAGGGGTGTCCGGATAACGAACTATCATCATCGGCGGACTCCAAGACAATGAAGATACAAGATTGAAGACTTCGTCCCATGTCCGGATGGGACTTTCCTTGGCGTGGAAGGCAAGCTTGGCGTCTGGATATGTAGATCTCCTACCATTGTAACCGACTACTGTGTAACCCTAACCCTATCCGGTGTCTATATAAGCCGAGGGTTTTAGTCCGTGGGACGAACAACAACCATACCATAGGCTAGCTTCTAGGGTTTAGCCTCTTTGATCTCGTGGTAGATCCACTCTTGTAACACACATCATCAATATTAATCTAGCGGGGCGAGGGTTTTACCTCCATCAAGAGGGCCGAACACAGGTAAAACATCGTGTCCCTTGTCTCCTATTACCATCCGCCTAGACGCACAGTTCGGGACCCCCTACCCGAGATCCGCCGGTTTTGACACCGACAAGGACCTTGTTTTAATTTTGTGATCGGCAAGAATGAATCTGAGACAAGATATAAGATAAATAGCTAGATAGGGTGGTTAGGCATTCTTGTTTGTCCAATTGGTCAAAAGAGCATTGTTGGTGCCGTTGTCAAGCACAAAGCATAGCTCGTCACCCATGGATTCATCCAGATGAAGGACGTCGACTATGAGGAGGTTTTCGCTCCAGTGGCACATCTGGACTCAGTACGGCTCCTCGTCGCCAGTGCTGCAAAACTTGTGTGGAAACCACACCACCTCGACGTCAAGTCTGCTTTCCTCAACGACGAGCTTGTCGAGGAGGTATATGTTGCCCAACCACCAGGTTTCGCTCGGGAAGGAGAAGAGAACAAGATGTTGTGCCTGAGGAAGGCACTCTATGGCCTACACCAGGCCCCCCGAGCTTGGAACCAGAAGCTTGACGTCTTGCTTGGTTTCACGAGCAGCCCATCAGAGCGCTCTCTGTACAGTCGAGGCACCAGCGACAAAAGGCTACTCCTTAGAGTTTATGTGGACCTGACTCTCATCGGGGCAGATGCCAGCGAGCTCGCACAGTTTAAGGGAAGAGATGATGGACAAATTCAAGATGAGTGACCTAGGAATCCTCAGCTCTTACCTTGGGATCGAGGTCGACCAGAGTGGCTCCGGGATTACTTTTCCATAGAGCATGTACGCAGGCAAGCTTTTGGACAAAGTGATCATGGCGGAGTGCAATCCAATGCACATCCCCATGGAGCCGCGCCTCAAGTTGAGAAAGCATATCTCGAGCCAACCCACTGACGCCACCTTCTATAGAAGGATGGTTGGTGGCCTCCGCAAGCTTGTGCACACCAGGCTTGACATAGCCTTTGTCGTCGGATACGTGAGAAGTATCATGGAGGCGCCCACGGTAGAGCACCTTGCCACCGTCAAGCATCTCCTCCGTTACATAGCTGCCACCAAGAAACTGGGATGCACATACACGTTAAGAGGATATCTTCAGCTGCTTAGTTTCAGTGATTCATACATGGCCAGGACGTTGATGATCGGAAGAGCAGACCAGGCAGTTTGTTTCTGCTTGGGGGGAGCCCGATCACCTGGCACTCTTAGAAGTAGAAAGTAGTGGCACTGTCCAGCTGCGAGGCAGAGTACATCACTGCCACCACCGCAGCATGCCAAGGAGTGCAGTTGAACATGCTGCTGCTGGACATGCCCGAGGGCGGTGAACGCGCCACCACAATCCTAGTGGACAACAATTCCGCTATTCAGCTGTGCAAGAATCCGGTTTTCCATGACCAGAGCAAACACATCGAGCTCGGTATCCATTTCGTCCGTGAGTGCATCGATGATGGGAAGATCTACGTCGACCACATCAACACATGAGGTCAGTCCGCGGACATCCTCACCAAGCCGCTCGTATGGACCCGTTTCCTGGAGCTCCGACCATGCATCGGGATGATCAATCTCAAGTAAGCTGTCACACTAGCTTAGCGGCGGTATTTTAGCAAATAAATCTAGTGTGACAGGTGAGTGTTGGGGAATGTAGCATGCAATTTCAAAAAAATTCCTACGATCACGCAAGATCTATCTAGGAGATGCATAGCAACGCTAGGGGGAGAGTGTGTCCATGTACCCTCGTAGACCAAAAGCGGAAGCGTTAGGTTAACGCGGTTGATGTAGTCGAACGTCTTCGCGATCCAACCAATCAAGTACCGAACATACGGCACCTCCGAGTTCCGCACACGTTCAACTCGATGACGTCCCTCGAACTCTTGATCCGGCAGAGGGTCGAGGAAGAGTTTCGTCAGCACGATGGCATGGTGACGGTGATGGTGATGTGATCTGCGCAGGGCTTCGCCTAAGCACTACGTGAATATGACCGGAGGAGTAAACCGTGGAGAGAGACGCCGCACACAACTTGGAACAATTGGTGTCTCTCCAAGGGGTGCCCTGCCCACGTATATAAAGGAGGGAGAGGGAGGAGGCCGGCCCTAGGGGGCGCGCCATAAGGGGGGAGTCTTAGTAGGACTCCTAGTCCTAGTAGGATTCAGCCCCCCTTCTTTTCCTTCTCATGGAGGGGGAAAGGGGGGAAGGAGATGGAGTAGGATAAGAAAAGGGGGTGGCGCCCGATACACTCCGGTATGTAGCCGATACACTCCGGAACCCTTCCGGTGTCCGAATACTACCTTCCAATATATCAATCTTTACCTCTCGACCATTTCGAGACTCCTCGTCATGTCCGTGATCTCATCCGGGACTCCGAAAAAAACTTCAGTCACCAAAACACATTACTCATAATACAAATCGTCATCGAACGTTAAGCGTGCGAACTCTACAGGTTCGAGAACTATGTAGACATGACCGAGACACATCTCCGGTCAACAACCAATAGCGGAACCTGGATGCTCATATTGGTTCCTACATATTCTACGAAGATCTTCATCGGTCAAACCGCAATAACAACATACGTTATTCCCTGTGTCATCGGTATCTTACTTGCCCGATATTCGATCGTCGGAATCCTTATACCTAGTTCAATCTCGTTACCAGTAAGTCTCTTTGCTCGTTCCATAATGCATCATCCTGCAACTAACTCATTAGTCACATTGCTTGCAAGGCTTATAGTGATGTGCATTACAAAGAGGGCCCAGAGATACCTCTCCGATACTCGGAGTGACAAATCCTAATCTCGACCTATGCCAACCCAACAAACACCTTCAGAGACACCTATAGAGCATCTTTATAATCACCCAGTTACATTGTGACGTTTGATAGCACACAAGGTGTTCCTCCGGTATTCGGGAGTTGCACATTGTCATAGTCAAAGGAATATGTATAAGTCATGAAGAAAGCAATAGCAATAAAACTTAATGATCATTATTCTAAGCTAACGGGTGGGTCTTGTCCATCACATCATTGTGCTAATGATGTGATCCCGTTCATCAAATGACAACACAAGTCTATGGTTAGGAAACTTAACCATCTTTGATTAACGAGCTAGTCTAGTAGAGGCTTACTAGGGACACGGTGTTTTGTCTATGTATCCACAAATGTATCAAGTTTCCGGTTAATACAGTTGTAGCATGAATAATAAACATTTATCATGATATAAGGAAATATAAAATAACAAATTTATTATTGCCTCTAGGGCATATTTCCTTTAGTCTCCCACTTGCACTAGAGTCAATAATCTAGTTCACATCGCCATGTGATTTAACACCAATAGTTCACATCACCATGTGATTAACACCCAAAGGGTTTACTAGAGTCAGCAATCTAGTTCACATCGCCATGTGATTAACACCCAAAGAGTACTAAGGTGTGATCATGTTTTGCTTGTGAGAGAAGTTTAGTCAACGGGTCTGCCACATTCAGAGTCGTATGTATTTTGCAAATTTTCTATGTCTACAATGCTCTTCATGGAGCTACTTTAGTTAATTGCTCCCACTTTTAATATGTATCCAGATTGAGACTTAAAGTCATCTGGATTGATGTAAAAGCTTGCATCGACGTAACTCTTTACGACAAACTCTTTATCACCTCCATAACCAAGAAATATTTCCTTAGTTCTCTTAGGTAACTAAAATTGCTTCTGGCGGTATGTCATTAAAATTGCTCCCAAAGTTGCAAAATATTACCCACCAATGCCACCTAAGTGACAGAAAATGTTTTGCAGGGAATCCCCCGCCTGGGCCGGCCCAAGCATTGGGACCTACTATACTGCGCTTTGCGCGTTGGAGAAGACACAACGCACCCGTTTGGGCCGGCCCATGTGCGGGTGCCTGTTTTATTAGTCTCATTTTTTATTTTCTATTCCCTTTTTGTTTTTTTCTACTTTAAATAATTTGGAACTTCAAAAAACTTTTGAAATTTAAAAAAACTGAGAATTTTGAAATGAAATGTTCAAGAAAACATAAAATGTTTGTGAATTCAAAAAATGCTCGGCATTTTCTTAAAAAAATGGCATATTCAAAAAGATGTTCGCAATTTTGAAACAAAATGTTCGTAAATTAAAAAAAATCCATGATTTTGAAAACAAATCTGTGTATTAAATATTATTAATAAAATTTAAGAAAATATTTTCTAATTAAAAAATGTTCATACATTTTAAAAATGTCCTAAAATTTTAAAAGCAGTTTATTAATTACAAAATAGTTTATTGATTCATAAAATGTTCACACATTTCAAAAAATGTTAATGAATTTCAAAAAAAAAGTTTGTCTATTCTATAATTGTTCACTGATTCAAAAGAAAATGCTTGAAAACCGTTTGAAATATAAAAAAATGGCAATTCTAATAAAATGTATGTAAATAGTAAAAAATATTCATGATTTTAAAAATGTTCACGAATGCTTCTGAGTCTTTGTGACTATATACCTGTGTGAATTTTGAAGAATTAACTGCCGGGGTGGATCGGAATACTATGGTATGCTTTTGAAGAAACGCTTCTTGAGATTCAGAATAATTCTTTGAATTACCAAGTTTTTTTTACAACCACGATATTTTTTCAAAAATGTGAACATTGCTTCAATTTATGAATAAATTTTAAAAAAGAAACATTTTCTTGCATTTGTGAACAAATTTTTCAAAATCATGCGATGAGATGTGAACAAAATATGGTCATCGTCATTGGAGATTATGATTTTTCTTTCTCCTGTTGCAACGCACGAGCTCTTTTACTAGTGAGAATAAAAGGAAGAGAGAAAAGCAGCAGTCAGTGGGCTGCACAAAAATTATTCGGTGTTTATCTTCCTCTGTGTTCTTCCTCCGCGCGCTTGTGTGTGTGTGTGTGTGTGTGTGTGTGTGTGTGTGAGAGAGAGAGAGAGAGAGAGAGAGAGAGTACTTGTGAGTGCTAGCACTTCAAATCATGGAATGCTGACCAGAAATGAAGCACACATATGGGAGCAAGAGGCGACTAAAGACGACTATCTTCGTATGACGACCACATCAACTGACATGAGATAATGCCACCTCCAAGCACCAAAGCTGGTTTTGCATGTTTCAGCTGAGGCGATGCATGGTCATGGTCGTGCATGACTCTGCATCACATGCATGGACATGGGCTGCACGACTGATGGAGTAGCTCAGCAACCTCACATAGACGAGATCTTTGATCAATGGCCGGCATGGTTGATCAACCCCCACTAGCAGTGTAGCAGTTGCACCAGCAGAGAGGCACAACTAGGTAGTAGGAGTAGCTCGTTAGTGTTAAGTCGAGGTGGAGTCGAAAGACAAGCAGCGCAAGCTAGGTGTTGGAACAAAAGGAGAGCGACGAACGAATAGTGGGATCTCCTTTTTAGGGGGTGGGGCGAAGGAAGGTGTGGGCACGGAGAGACATGGCCCCTCCTTTTCAGCCCCAGCGGGCGCTTTGCATAGGCCTCCTTTCAGGGCATGGGCTTAACAGTAGTACTACCACTAGTTTGTCCGTCCGTGCACAGTCGCATGCGTGACTGATATGCACACACATGTTGTACACACGCTGACACCCCACACCCATCTACGACAATCACTGGTTGGCACTTTGCAGGGCTCCACATGCAATATGCAAGCGATCCACATGGCTCTGTACATATTGGTAGAGATTGTCGAGCCCTCCAGAGAGAGCTAGATTACATGCATACACGTACGTACGAAGAGGGTTTGCATTCTCCTGAACTGTTCTTCTTTTAGATTTTGGATTGGAGGTTCGACAGAGGTAAGGTTCGACAGAGCGCGTGAGAGAAGAGGCACTCATTCGCCTCCGCGTGCATGAACGATGTAGTGCTTGCTGCGTACGTACTACAGTATTTGTTGGACCAGCCATTGTCCTCACTCTTCCTGTGACCATGCATGGCCACTACTTCATCAGATCGACACGTACGCCGGCCACATGGGTTCAGGTATAATGGACTATGATACAATTGCACCCACGCAGAGATGCGGCTTTTGCTCGATGTACGAACCAGCTTGTGTTCGAGAAAGCAAACCTTTTCGTGTGCGTTGGGTCAGTGGTCAAGCCGCGGGCTAAAGCTGAGTGTGCGTGGTGCGTGCATGCATGCGAGGCGTTTTTTGTCAGACACAGCTTACTCATACTGATCCCGGAAAGACCGGCAACCACCCAGCTGGCGCGAAAATCCATGAAATCCGCGACAGTGGCAGCGTGTCCCCGGCCGGGACTGCACGTTATGGAACTACAAGCATCAACCAATACTTCCAAACGTGAAGTGGTACTAATAATGATTGGATTATCAAGAGCATCTCCGACGGGAGCCCTATAATAGGGCGCCCAAAAAAAACATATTGGGCACGAAAATATCAAAACCATTGCAAATTCGATCAAACATGCAAACATAGCAATTTGAACATCCGAACTTAAAAAATATAATTCGCATACAACTTAAACATAGTTCGAATACAAAGATACTTCGACTACAAACTACTCAGAGGTTATCTCAGTCAATGTCGGAGCCCATCTCGTTGCCCTCATCCGAGCTGAGCTCGATCTCCATCTACACTGTGCCCAGAAAACATACTCTGCATGCAAAAGGTGCGGATTTTCTGCCACAAACCTCGCCATGATAGCCTCATCCCGCTAACAAATGTTACACTAATCCAGAATGTTCCAAGTCTCCTTCAAATGGTCATCATCTCTATCTTAGGACGGAAGAACTCCCCACGGGCCTGAGTCTCAAACTCCGGGAAGTTCGAGTCCCGCTTTCATCGGCCAAGACGCGAACATGCCTTGTCGAAGGCGCGTGCAGCGACGTCCTTCTCGTTGTGCGTGCTGAGCCAATACCGCACACCCTCATGCGTGATCTCGGCTGACAAATAGCCCAAGTCCCGCCTATGAAGGTCCTAGAAGCGAGTGGAGGTCCTCGGTCGGTGGCGCGGCGACATCATGGTGGTGCCGGATAGGGTGGCGCCAACGGCCAGAGAGAGGCGGGGGGAGGGGGCCGGATCTAAGACGGTGTATTCGGTGGCAGGGCGGACGGATTTCATGGCGGCGGACTATGGCTTTTGAGGCGGCGGATAGGGCGATGTCGGCGACCGGAGAGAGGCAGGGTGTGCTAGATCCGCGGCTGCGAGGCGCGGGACAGGAGTACTGCGGCCTGAGCCGGCGGATTTGGTAGTAGAGGCGTGCAGGTGCGGAAGAGGACGTGTGCGTGAGGGGGCGTTTGGAAGTTTGAGCTACTTGCGACACACGGGTGAGCATCCGTTTTTGCGTTTGGGGCAGCCCGGCTGCGTGATGCAAATATACATTACTTCGAGCTAGTTTTTTGGGCAGCCCTAAAATGGAGCATAAAAATATGCGTTTAGCGCGGCTGATGGAGCTCCTTTTTCCGTCGAAGTGATGTAAAAACAGTTTTTTGGGCAGCTTCCCTATTATATGGCTGATGTTGGAGATGCTCTAATAATGGGAATATGCCCATTCACCCATCGTCTACTTTGCCACCACAAAACCGCACTTATTGTATGTTTCTCAAGAACGACCGGTATCTATGTGTATTTGTAAACGTTTTGCATTTTTATTATATTTCTCAAAAAATGTTCTAGTGAGCTAACAGCTCCCACTCCTAGATTTTTCTCCCAAAAATAACCGACATCAGCCCTGTACACTTGTGAACTGAGGTGAAACTAGCGGCGATGACAATAGAGCAATGAAAAGAGTTACCTTCTTGGAGTATTTAGCCTCACAAGTGTAAGCATCTACGACGACACATAGTCACGATTGTGGTAAAGCTAAGAAAGGTGACTTCATGAAATGAAGGGTTGTGGTTGGCCGTGTTCATCTCAACTCATACTAGTGTATAGGTTGATGCTTGATCTGACGACATGAAATTAGGGAGAAGAAGAATTTCCAGTAGTCACTTGAGCGAAATCTAATTAATCAGATCCCTCTCACTTGAAACCCATGTCACTCTTCATATGACCCCTAACTTTGTTCTAAAGCCACCAGACATGCCCGCAAACCCCCAACAGTACTACTCCTTTGTCCGCCCTCCCCTCTCTGCAGTGGTTACATCGAGAGAGCTCCTCCTAATCTTTCTAGTTGCTCCCGCCACTAGATACACCTTTGTTTAACCAAATTCCACTTGATGTCACCGGTTTTATTACTACAATGTTTATTATCATTGTTTCAAAAAAAGTGTTGGTGATCCGCCCATTTTTCTCTTCTCAACCTACATCTACCGCATACCAAGGACCCATATTTAGTATAAGTCATTTATGACATGTAGCCACAATGATGGTAAAACCTAGAGATGAGCCTTTTACCAAAGAAGGTAATGGTTGATTGGATGGATGCGAGCTTTGGAAGAACAAGAACCTCTATTTTTCACTTGATCAAAATCCAATGGATCGGATCCCCTCTCACTTAAAATCCATGTCGCTCTTCATATGACTACTAACTTTGTTTTAACGCCATTAGGCATGCCCGCAAACCCAAACGGTACCACTCCTTTGTCCGCTATCCCCTCTATGTGATGGTTACACCGAGGCGGCTCCTCCTCATCTCTCCAGTTGCTCCCACCACCGGATACACCCATGTTTAACCAAAGTCCACTTGATGTCACCATTTTTATTACTACAATGTTTATTATCATTGTTTTAAAAAGGAAAGTTGATGATCCGCCCATTTTTCTCTTCTCAACCAACATCTACCACATACCAAGCAGTGCCTAGGTCTAGTGTAAGCTTTCTAAGACACGTGGGCCACGCTGATGGTAAAACCGAGAGCGGAGACTTTTTCGAAGAGGGTGATGGTTGATCTAATGGTTGCGAGCTTTGGAAGAAAAAGAACTTCTATTTGTAACTTGATCCAAATCCAATTGATCAAGTCCCCTTTCACTTAAAATCCATGTCGCTCTTCATATGACCACTTTGTTCTAACGCAATTAGTGAAGGAAATATGCCCTAGAGGCAATAATAAAGTTGTTATTTATATTTCCTTATATCATGATAAATGTTTATTATTCATGCTATAATTGTATTAACCAGAAACTTAGTACATGTGTGAATACATAGACAAAACAGAGTGTCCCTAGTATCCCTCTACTTGACTAGCTCGTTAATCAAAAATGGCTAAGTTTCCTGACCATAGACATTTGTTGCCATTTGATGAACGGGATCACATCATTAGAGAATGATGTGATGGACAAGACCCATCCGTTAGCTTAGCATAATGATCGTTAAGTTTTATTGCTATTGCGTTCTTCATGACTTATACATATTCCTCTGACTATGAGATTATGCAACTCCGAATACGGAGGAACACCTTGCGTGCTATCAAACATCTGGCGTAAGCTGGGTGATTATAATGATGCTCTACAGGTGTCTCCGAAGGTGTTTGTTGGGTTGGCATAGATCAAGATTAGGATTTGTCACTCCGAGTATGGGAGAGGTATCTCTGGGCCCTCTTGGTAATGCACATCACTATAAGCCTTGCAAGCAATGTGACTAAAGAGTTAGTTACGGAATGAGTAAAGAGACTTGCCGGTAACGAGATTGAACTAGGTATGAGGATACCGACGATCGAATCTCGGGCAAATAACATACGAAGACAATGGGAATAACATATTTTGTTATTGCGGTTTGACCGATAAAGATCTTTATAGAATATGTAGGAGCCAATATGAGCATCCAGGTTCCGCTGTTGGTTATTGATCGGAGATGTGTCTCGGTCATGTCTACATAGTTCTTGAACCCGTAGGGTCCGCACGCTTAACGTTCGATGACGATTTGTATTATGAGTTATGTGTTTTGGTGACTAGATTGTTCGGCGTCCCAGATAAGATCACAGACATGACGAGGAGTCTCAAAATAGTCGAGAGGTAAAGATTGATATGTTGGACGAAGGTATTCGGACACCGGAATGGTTTCGGGACGTTTCAGATATTTATCAGAGTACCGAGGGGTTACCGGAACCCGCCGGGGAAGTAATGGGCCAACATGGGCCATAGGGGAGAGAGAGGAGAGCCCACAAGGGGTGGAGCCCCCCCTCCCCCATGGGCTGTCCGAATTGGACAAGGGGAAGGGGGCGCCGCCCCCTTTCCTTTCCCCCTCTCCCTCTCCTTCCCTCTTTTCCCCTCCATGAGAAGGAAAAAAGGGGGGCGAATCCTACTAGGAGTGGAGTCCTAGTAGGACCCCCCCCCCCTTGGCGCGCCCCTTCGTGGCCGGCCTCCTCCTCCCCTCCTTTATATACGGGGGCAAGGGGGCACCCCAAAGCACAACAATTATTCTCTTAGCCGTGCGCGGTGCCCCCCTACACAGTTTACTCCTCCAGTCATAGCGTCGTAGTGCTTAGGCAAAGCCCTGCGAGGATCACATCACCATCACCGTCAAAACACCGTCGTGTTGATGAAACTCTCCCTCCCTCGACCCTCTGCTGGATCAAGAGTTCGAGGTACATCATCGAGCTGAACGTGTGCTGAACTCGGAGGTGCCGTACGTTCGGTACTAGATCGGTTGGATCGTGAAGACGTTCGACTACATCAACTGCGTTTACCTAACGCTTCTGTTTTGGTCTATGAGGGTACGTAGACACACTCTCCCCCTCTCGTTGCTATGCATCTCCTAGATAGATCTTGCGTGACTGTAGGAATTTTTTTGAAATTGCATGCTACGTTCCCCAACAGTGGCATCCGAGCTAGGTCTATGCGTAGATGATATGCACGAGTACTACACAAAGAGTTTTGGGCGATAATAGCCATGCTTCTTACCGCCAACGTCTTATTTTGATTCGGCGGTATTGTTGGATGAAGAGGCCCGGACCAACCTTACATGACCACGTTCATGAGACCGGTTCCACCGACAGACATGCAACTTGTTTTGCATAAAGGTGGCTGGCGGGTGTCTGTTTCTCCAACTTTACTTGAATCAAATTTGACTACGGTCGGTCCTTGTTGAAGGTTAAAACAACACACTTGATAAAAAATCGTTGTGGTTTTGATGGGTAAGAACGGTTCTTGCTAGAAGCCCGTAGCAGCCACGTAAAACTTGCAACAACAAAGTAGAGGACGTCTAACTTGTTTTTGCAGGGCATGTTGTGATGTGATATGGTCAAGACATGATGTGATATAAGTTGTTGTATGAGATGATCATGTTTTGTAAAAGTTATCGGCAACTGGCGGGAGCCTTATGGTTGTCGCTTTATTGTATGAAATGCAATCGCCATGTAATTGCTTTACTTTATCACTATGCGGTAGCGATAGTTGTAGAAGCAATAGTTGGCGAGACGACAACGATGCTACGATGGAGATGAAGGTGTCAAGCCGGTGACGATGGAGATCATGACGGTGCTTTGGAGATGGAGATCAAAGGCACAATATGATGATGGCCATATCATGTCACATATTTTGATTGCATGTGATGTTTATCTTTTATGCATCTTATTTTTCTTAGTATGGCGGTAGCCTTATAAGATGACCCCTCATTAAATTTCAAGGTATAAGTGTTCTCCCTGAGTATGCACCGTTGCGACAGTTCGTCGTGCCGAGACACCACATGATGATCGGGTGTGATAAGCTCTACGTTCACATATAACGGGTGCAAGACAGTTTTTCACGTGCAGAATACTTGGGTTAAACTTGACGAGCCTAGCATATGCAGATATGTCCTCGGAACACTGAGACCGAAAGGTCAAAAGTGAATCATATGGTAGATTTGATCAACATAGAGATGTTCACCATTGAAAACTACTCCATCTCACGTGATGATTGGACATGGTTTAGTTGATATGGATCACGTGATCATTTAGATGACTAGAGGGATGTCTATCTAAGTGGGAGTTCTTAAGTAATATGATTAAATTGAACTTTAATTTATCATGAACTTAGTCCTGATAGTTTTTGCATATCTATGTTGTTGTAGATCAATGGCCCGTGCTACCGTTCCCTTGAATTTTAATGCGTTCCTAGAGAAAGCTAAGTTGAAAGATGATGGTAGCAACTACACGGACTGGGTCCATAACTTGATGATAATCCTCATTGTTGTACAAAAGATTTATGTCCTTGAAGCACAGCTAGGTGCAAGGCCTACTGCAGGAGCAACTCCAGACGTTATGAACGTCTGGCAAGCTAAATCTGATGACTACTCGATAGTTCAGTGTGCCATTCTTTACGGCTTAGAATCGGGACTTCAACGACGATTTGAACGGCATGGAGCATATGAGATGTTCCAGGAGTTGAAGTTAATATTTCAAGCAAATGCCCGAGTTGAGAGATATGATGTCTCCAACAAGTTCTATAGCTGCAAAATGGAGGAGAACAGTACTGTCAGTGAACATATACTCAAAATGTCTGGGTACCATAACCACTTGACTCAGCTGGGAGTTAATCTTTCGGATGATAGTGTTATTGACAGAGTTCTTCAATCACTGCCACCAAGCTATAAAGGCTTCGTGATGAACTATAATATGCAAGGGATGGAAAAGACAATTCCCGAGCTTTTCGCAATGCTTAAGGCTACGGAGGTAGAAATCAAGAAGGAGCATCAAGTGTTGATGGTTAACAAGACCACTAGTTTCAAGAAAAAGGGCAAAGGGAAGAAGGGGAACTTCAAGAAGAATAGCAAGCAAGTTCTGCTCCGGGAAGAAGCCCAAGTCTGGACCTAAGCCTGGCCTGAGTGCTTCTCTTGCAAAGGGACTGGTCATTGAAGCGGAACTGCCCCAAGTATTTGGCAGATAAGAAGGATGACAAAGTGAAAGGTATATTTGATATACATGTTATTGATGTGTACCTTACTAATGCTCGTAGTAGCGCCTGGGTATTTGATACTGGTTTTGTTGCTCATATTCGCAACTCGAAACAAGGGCTACGAATTAAACAAAGATTGGCTAAGGACAAGGTGACGATGCGCGTCGGAAATGATTCCAAGGTCGATGTGGTCGCCGTCAGCATGCTACCTCTACATCTACCTTCGGGGTTAGTTTTAGACCTGGATAACTGTTATTTGGTGCCACCGTTGAGCATGAACATTATGTCTAGATCTTGTTTAATGCAAGACGGTTATTCATTTAAATCAGAGAATAATGGTTGTTCTATTTATATGAGTAATATTTTTATGGTCATGCACCCTTGATGAGTGGTCTATTTTTATTGAATCTCGATCGTAGTGATACACATATTCATAATATTGAGGCCAAAAGATGCAAAGTTAATAATGATAGTGCAACTTATTTGGTGTAAAGCGCATTAAGAAACTCCATGCAGATGGGCTTTTGGAATCACTTGATTATGAATCACTTGATGCTTGTGAACCATGCCTCAGGGGCAAGATGACTAAGACTCCGTTCTCCGGAACAATGGAGCGAGCCACTGACTTGTTAGAAATAATACATACTGATGTAAGTGGTCCGATGAGTGTCGAGGCTCGTGGCGGGTATCGTTATTTTCTGACCTTCACAGATGATTTGATCAGATATGTTTATATCTACTTAATGAAACATAAGTCTGAAACATTTGAAAAGTTCAAAGAATTTCAGAGTGAAGTGGAAAATCATCGTAACAAGAAAATAAAGTTTCTACGATCTGATCGCGGAGGCGAATAATTGAGTTACGAGTTTGGTCTTCATTTGAAACAATGTGGAATAGTTTTGCAACTCACGCCACCTGGAACACCGCAGCGTAATGGTGTGTCCGAACGTCGTAACCATACTTTATTAGATATGGTGAGATCTATGATGTCTCTTACCGATTTACCACTATCATTTTGGGGTTATGCTTTAGAGACGGATACATTCACGTTAAATAGGGCACAATCTAAATCCTTTGAGACGACACCATATTAACTGTGGTTTGGCAATAGACCTAAGCTGTCGTTTCCTAAAGTTTGGGGTTGCGAAGCTTATGTGAAAAAGCTTCAAACTGATAAGCTCGAACCCAAATCGGAGAAATGTGTCTTCATAGGATACCCAAAAGAAATTGTTGGGTACACCTTCTATCACAGATCTGAAGGCAAGATATTCGTTGCTAAGAATGGATCCTTTCTAGAGAGGGAGTTTCTCTCGAAAGAAATGAGTGGGAGGAAAGTAGAACTTGATGAGGTAGTTGTACCTTCTCTCGAATTGGAAAGTAGTTCATCATAGAAATTAGTTCCAGTGATACCTACACCAATTAGTGAGGAAGTTAATGATGATGATCATGAAACTTCAGATCAAGTTACTACCAAACCTCGTAGGTCAACCAGAGTACGTTCCGCACCAGAGTGGTATGGTAATCCTGTTCTGGAAGTCATGTTACTAGATCACGACGAATGAACGAACTATGAGGAAGCGATGATGAGCCCAGATTCCCCAAAATGGCTTGAGGCCATGAAATCTGAGATGGGATCCATGTATGAGAACAAAGTATGGACTTTGGTTGACTTGCCCGATGATCGGCAAGCCATAGAGAATAAATGGATCTTCAAGAAGAAGACTGACGCTGACATTAATGTTACTGTCCACAAAGCTCGACTTGTTGCGAAAGGTTTTCGAAAAGTTCAAGGAGTTGACTACGATGAGACCTTCTCACCCGAAGTGTGCTACCTCTTGAGCACTGCGTTGGTTTTCCCTTGAAGAGGAAAGGGTGATGCAGTAAAGTAGCGTAAGTATTTCCCTCTGTTTTTGAGAACCAAGGTATCAATCCAGTAGGAGACCACGCTCAAGTCCCACGCACCTACACAAACAAATAAGAACCTTGCAACCAGTGCGATAAAGGGGTTGGCAATCCCTTCACGGCCACTTGCAAAAGTGAGATCTGATAGAGATGATAAGATAATATTTTTGGTATTTTTATGATAAAGACTAAAAGTAAAGAAAGCAAAATAAACGGTAATAGAAATAACGGTAGATTAATATGATAGAGAATAGACCCTGGGGCCATAGGTTTCACTAGTGGCTTCTCTCAAGAGCATAAGTATTACGGTGCGTGAACAAATTACTGTTGAGCAATTGATAGATTTGAGCATAGTTATGAGAATATCTAGGTATGATCATGCATATAGGCATCACGTCCGTGACAAGTAGACCGACTCCTGCCTGCATCTACTACTATTACTCCACACGTCGACCGCTATCCAGCATGCATCTAGAGTATTAAGCTCATAAGAAAAGAGTAACGCTTTAAGCAAGATGACATGATGTAGAGGGACAAACTCATGCAAAATGATATAAACCCCATCTTTTTATCCTCGATGGCAACAATACAATACGTGTCATTTCCCCTACTGTCACTGGGATCGAGCACCGCAAGATTGAACCCAAAGCTAAGCACTTCTCCCATTGCAAGAAAGATCAATCTAGTAGGCCAAACCAAACTGATAATTCGAAGAGACTTGCAAAGAAAACCAATCATACATAAAAGAATTCAGAGGAGATTCAAATATTGTTCATAGATAATCTTGATCATAAACCCACAATTCACTGGATCTCGACAAACACACCGCAAAATAAGATTACATCGAATAGATCTCCAAGAGAATCGAGGAGAACTTTGTATTGAGATCCAAAGAGAGAGAAGAAGCCATCTAGATAATAACTATGGACCCAAAGGTCTAAGGTAAACTACTCACACATCATCGGAGAGGCTATGGTGTTGATGTAGAAGCCCTCCGTGATCGATGCCCCCTCCGGCGGAGCGCCGGAAAAGGCCCCAAGATGGGATCTCACGGGTACAGAAGGTTGTGGCGGTGGAAATAGGGTTTTGGCTCCGTATATGATGTTTCCAGGGTACCTAGGAGTTGGGTTCTACTGTAGGGTGCGTCGACTGCAAATTAAAATTTTCCTACACGCAGAACAACCAGGAACATGCTACGGGAGATGGATCACAGTTCGTTACCACTAAACATGCAGTGCCATGCAGCGGAAGAAGAGTTGGGGCAGCGTGTCTGCCTGGATCGTCTCCTCCTCATCCGATCTCCCTCGAACAGCCGGTCGTCGGTTCCCACGTACAGGTTCGCCGGAGCGGCGCAAGTGCACCGCCTCTAATGGTATCCGTGCGTGCGGGAGGAACATCGTGCGGCGGACTGCTAGGTCCGATCACACAACCGGCGGCGAGTGGAGGTGTCTATTCGCAACTCATGCAAACCCTAGTGAAAGCGCCGAAGTGATCAACCGCATGAGTGTGCCGCACCCCACTTTATATAGGCATTTGTCGAGGGCTCAATACTTGGGCCTCGCACAGACCCTAAAGCCCATAAGTCTACTTGGCCACAATCCGAATACAGCTCGGATCACATCCGACCAGTGTCCTCGGATCCGACCTAGTAGGTTCCTTCCCTTAAGCGCGCGACCCCTTAGGTTCAAGTTGGCTTGGTCACAGTTCGGATCACCTCCGAACTGCGTGGTTGATAGCGGCCTCTAGCAAGGCATGCCGAACACCAAGCGGACTATGAAGCTGGTTAGCGAACCTGTACATCACACTTACATTCCTTTTGCCACACGATATACGTTGTCGAGCTCAAGGTGAGTGTGTCATCCTTGTGCTAGCCCGACCTCTTTCTCGTTCCAGTGATGCCGACGACTATCTGGATTATCTCATAATCCTTGTCGCATGGCCATGCTTATCCTGGTCGGATCACACGAGGGGCCCAGAGTATATCTCTCCGGTCGGAGGGGCAAATCCCATCTTGCTCGACCATGTCTCGCAACATGGGTGCAGACAAGCCGAAAACTACCTTTGTAACTACCCGATCCGCGGAGTAGCGTTTGGTCGGCCCAAAGAAGGTCTGTCACCATCCCGACTACATGTGCCAGCTCAGGTCTTAGGACATAGAACGTATGTTGTACTAGAGACTCACAAATGACATATCGCTGCGTCTCATAGTTGGGTCTGTCAAACTCGGACCTTATCTCGACTCGGATCCGACTACGTCGAATCCGACCAGACCTTTCCAAGTCCATATTATCCGGTTAGCATCCAATGCTCCATGGCTAGTGAGACTAATCCATCTACCGTGTCATATGCTAGTCTAGTCAGCTACGCGTCCACACAGCCCTTTCGACTAGGGACCTTTTAGGACAGTCATCATACAATGCATAGTCCCACAAACAAGTCACATACTTGCTGATACACATCATTGATAATGTCCAAGGACTATCGTTATTCATAAACACAAAGGAAATATCATCATACATGATTGCCTCTAGGGCATATCTCCAATAGTAGGTATATATAGGAGGACGAAGTAGGTCGGTGGAGCTACCAGGGGCCCACGAGGGTGGAGGGCGCACCTAGCGGGGTAGGCGCGTGTAGCGACCCGACCTCAGACGGTCAAGCCTCTGTGTTTCTGTGCCATCCCTGGATCAGTATGCTGGCACACACAGTACATCAATGTATATATCAAAGTGCAATCACATGTATAAATAACGTAAAACTGATATATACCTCATAAGTCACAATGAAACAAATAGTCGGTGTGGAGTCCCATCAACGCCATCGGCAGGTTGAGTGTAGACCGTAACCTGTATCGTAACTCTTACTCGTCGAGGAAATATCGCAACATGATACGTTGCAGCCGTGTAGGTCAATTACATTGAATGTCAAGCAAGATCACAATAAGAGAAAACAGATGATAAACTATACTATATGCGGTATGGCTTTGTGGCTCGTATCGAGTTTTGTTTGCGTAAAAGCTGGTTT
This sequence comes from Aegilops longissima, assembly GCA_021605205.1. Lineage (NCBI taxonomy): Eukaryota > Viridiplantae > Streptophyta > Magnoliopsida > Poales > Poaceae > Aegilops > Aegilops longissima. The sequence continues at coordinate 191,660,116 of CM038677.1, read as the reverse complement.
TATTTTCCCTATATCAAAGGAATAAATGAAGTCTGTACTATAGAGTTTTCTATCATGACATGGTTCCGCCAACCGAATGTCTCATAGCCCAAAATCATCATAAGTTGCCCACAATTAAGTTATCGATCCGGTGTTGAGAGTTCGAGATAGATCCAAGTCCGGATGCTCAAATTGTCCGTAACAGGGGACACGGCTAATCGATTAGGTTTAAACCCTCTGCAGAGGTTTGTACACTTTACCCGCAAGATTCGATCCCTCTTTATTACGTTCTCGCACTTGAGTGTTTGAGAACAAGATGACCAAACATGGTCTTCCAAAGAGTTCCTCGACCACCTGTCGGTACTCAACCCATCCTACCGTAGTTCTACATCTGCTAGTACCGCCCCGGCCAGAGTCACAACTAAGGTCAACCAAGCGAGCCCATAATGACTTGCGGTTGCGGGTAAGCTTCGAGCACGAAGTATTCTTACATCTCTTTGAGTCAGGTGAAGCTTTCCGCAAGATGTCATGGCGCTTCTCCATGCATCCGGCCAACCTTTGGTTTCTCCAGGTGCCGTCAACAAATCCTTCACCCGATGAGTGTGTATTGAATTCTTGTCTCGAGTCTTGAAGTCTTGAGGCCTTGAAGGTGCAGTCCTTGCAGATTCCATCATGGAGTTGTCGTCATTGACGTAGAATCCTCCATTCTCACACCACTCCCGAGTACTCATACCAAACCCCGTCTACTACAGCGTAGCATTAAGATAAAATATCGTCCCGGGCTTGGTAACAGGGGGATGGGTTCCTACCTCATGCATACTACTCAACTACAAGGATTCAATAACACTACTGAGGGGTGGTTGCAAAGATGCCACTAAATGCAATAAAACATAGGTATGAAAGCATGGTCAAAGTGAACTTGCCTTGTTGACGATCTTCGAAAACTAGGGATTCGTAGTAGCAAGCTTCGCACTCCGGAAAATTCTACCGAGGCAAACAATAACTATAATAAGCACATAGCATATGATCACATAACACAATAGCATAGTAACATAACCCACCAAAACAAAGCGAATCAAAACCCAAAGGAAAAACTCAAGAAATCCAACTCAAAGTTTTCCTACTTCAAGCAACAACTAAAAATAGTTTTATATAACAAAAATTTCTCAACATAACCTAATCATGAGTTTATGTTAACTGAACAGAAATTAATGCATTAAGCAATTAGGAGCAAAAAGAATCAATTTAAAATCTATTATGAAACTCCTATTAGGCCTAATCCAATTTATATTAAGAAAAATAAAATAAAATTTTATTTATTATAAATAAAAGTTCATCCTTTAAAGTGACAGAAACTATCCTAGAATAATCAATCACATGTTAAAAATAAATTTATTTACTAATTAAAATAATAGGAAAACAGTAGCTAGTTAATTAATTAGGATTAACAAGATTCTGCTTAAAACTATTTTTTATTAATCCTAAAATACCCAAATTAATTCCTATGGTTTGGCAATGTCAAAATAAAGTTGGGACAAAAGAATCATCCAAAAATAATTTTTCTAACTCATGTTATAACAGATTTACTATTCTGACCAAAACTAAAATAAAGCAATTTTAATTAATTTTAACATAGCTAAATATATTTTCTACAGAAACTATAGAAAATTTGCAAACCAACAAAAAAGAATCACTCAAAAATATTAAACAGAATAAAAGATATGAATTTTTCAAAACAGGAACTATTCTGTTAAAACAGAAAACAAAAATAAATGAAAAAGGGCCTAATGGGCCTAAACTACATGGCGTAATATAAACTAAACGGGCCTAGGGTTTTAAGCGAATCGGCCGATTTAAATAAAAACCTAACTTAAAATAAACGGACTAACTAAACCGGACCGAACGGTTTTATTTTAAAACATACCCCTTGAAGTCTAATCTCGGCCGTAGATGGGGATCGGACGGACGAGGAGGAGAAGAGCTCACCGTGGGAAGGTCGGCGGCGGCTCGGACGTCGGGCGGCGGCGGCGCTCCGATCGTCGGCGGAGCTCGGCGAGGGAACCTTGGCGGACGCGGCGTTCGACAGCGAGTCCAGTGATGGTCGAGTGTCGTCCGAGGTGGAAGGAGACAGACGGGCGAGGTCGAGGCGGCGGGTGCGTTGAGGCGTCGGCGGTGGTGGCGCTCCGGTGGGTTTTGGGGTGGGTGAGGGCACGGGAGGTGTGGTCGGCGAGGGAGTCCGGAGGTGGTCTCGGCGAGCTCGGGGTGGTCGGGGTGGCGGAGCAGGCTAATGGCTGGCGGCTCTCGGGCTCCCAGCGAGTTCGAGAGGAGGAGGAGGGTTCAGCGAGGCGAGGAAGCAGGGGTGCGGGGAGGGGTTCTTATAGGGAGGCGTCGGCGGCGGGAAGCGAATCGGGAGGATCGGGAGATCCGGGGATCATGAGGTTTCTGGCAGGCGGCCTTGGCGGGGTGGCGTCTTGAGGGGAAGACGGGTGGGGATCCACCTGTCGGTGAGAGGGAAGCGGGGGACGGGTGGGCGACGGTCCGAAGGGTTCAGGCGAGGAGGGCTCGGTGGGCTGGCGCTTAGTGGGCTCGATCAATTTGGGCCGCCTCGGCCATTGGTGGGCAGTGTTTGGCTGGCGCTGAGAGGGGGTTTCTCTTTTAAATTTTATTTTTTAATAAAACAGAAACAGAGATAAAACATAATCTATAAATATTTTATATAGGACATATATATACCAAAATGATCAGGGAATATTCCTATCATTTGAACATTTTCAAAGGCAAAATCAAACTTTATAAAATCCATTTTCCAATATTCAAATAAAACCCAAATTTGAATTCAAAACTTTTGGCATTGTTTCCTCTGATATTTTTGGAGTGTCATGTTTACTCCTCTCATACTTTTGATCAAGTATTTATCAGGTATAGTTTTGAAATGAATTCCTCTTGCCAAAATTTGAATTCAAATACCAAAACTCAAAATCTTCCGAAACTCCAAATGGCACTTTCAAATGACTTTCAATTTGATACTTTTTAACTTCAACTCATATTTCATATAATTGAAGAAGTCATTTTATCTTCCCTCATGAAAATCATTGAGTTGCATAAAGCCTTGAATTTGAAATATTCTCAAATGAATTTCAAATCTTTTCAAAACTCTTTTCATTCCAAATGGAAGAAGTCATGTCATCTTCACTCTAGGTTTTGGTGTTGGAATGAATTTGAATTCATTGAGATCCAAAAGGCAAAGGAGAAAGTTTTGGGAAAGTCATTTCATTCCCTCTCATTCAACTTTCAAAAGTTTCAAATTTCACTCAGTTTCACTCAATCAATCAAACCAACAATCAGACAACAAGCATAGTTATTTATTTAATATAACATTCCAAAATTTGAAATTTTGGGATGTTACAAACCTACACACTTAGAATGAATCTAGTCCTCGAGATTGAAGAAACTAACAAGAAAGGGTTAGGGGTTGGGGTCTTCTAGCAAAAGTTCAGTCGAAAGGTCGGGGTGCTACCACACTTAAAAGCAAGGTTACAGTTCCAATAAACTCAGATACTTCCTCTGGAGTGTTGACAATGTATGTATCTTCACATATCCTACAATAGCTCCTTCACCAAAGCTCTTCTGTCAAAAGCATAGAGTTTTCCTCAGAATCTTGGTTTGGTTCTTCAAAGTTGTGGTTCGTCCGAGACTGGTGCTTCTTAGCTGATAGGTCCGTGTCCATTTTAGACAACTACCGAATCAAGAGTGACATGTATGAAATAATATGTATGATGGCTTTGCCACAAATACGATGTCAACTACATGATCATGCAAAGCAATATGACAATGATGAAGCGTGTCATGATAAACGGAATGGTGGAAAGTTGCATGGCAATATATCTCGGAATGGCTATGGAAATGCCATAATAGGTAGGTATGGAGGCTATTTTGAGGAAGATATAAGGAGGTTTATGTGTGATAGAGCATACCGTATCATGGGATTTTGATGCACCAGCGAAGTTTGCACCAACTCTCAGGGTGAGAAAGGGTAATGCACGGTACCGAAGAGGCTAGCAATGATGGAAGGGTGAGAGTGCGTATAATCCATGGACTCAACATTAGTCATAAAGAACTCACATACTTATTGCAAAAATCTACAAGTCATCAAAAATCAAGCACTACGCGCATGCTCCTAGGGGGATAGATTGGTAGGAAAAGACCATCGCTCATCCCCGACCGCCACTCATAAGGAGGACAATCCAAGAACACCTCATGTTTCAAATTTGTTACACAACGTTTACCATACGTGCATGCTACGGGACTTGCAAACTTCAACACGAGTATTTATCAAATTCACAATTACTCAACTAGCACAACTTTAATATCACTACCTCCATATCTCAAAACAATCATCAAGTATCAAACTTCTCTTAGTATTCAACGCACTTATAAGAAAGTTTTTACTAATATTGGATGCCTATCATATTAGGACTAATTTCACCATTTAAGCAAATTACCATGCTGTTTTGTAGGACTCTCAAAATAATATAAGTGAAGCATGAGGGAACAATAATTTCTATAAAACAAAACCACCACCGTGCTCTAAAAGATATAAGTGAAGCACTAGAGCAAAAACTATATAGCTCAAAAGATATAAGTGAAGCACATAGAGTATTCTAATAAATTCCGAATCATGTGTGTCTCTCTCAAAAGGTGTGTACAGCAGGGATGATTGTGGTAAACTAAAAAGCAAATACTCAAATCATACAAGACGCTCCAAGCAAAACACTATCATGTGGTGAATAAAAATATAGCCCCAAGTAATGTTACCGATAGACGAAGACGAAAGAGGGGATGCCTTCCGGGGCATCCCCAAGTTTAGACTTTTGGTTGTCCTTGAATTTTACCTTGGGGTGCCTTGGGAATCCCCAAGCTTAGGCTCTTGCCAATCCGTGTTCTATAATCCATCAAATTTTTACCCAAAACTTGAAAACTTCACAACACAAAACTTAACAAAAAATCTCGTGAGCTCCGTTAGCGAAAGAAAACAAAACACCACTTTAAGGTACTGTAATGAACTCATTATTTATTTATATTGGTTTGAAACCTACTGTATTCCAACTTCTCTATGGTTTATAAACTCTTTTACTAGCCACAGATTCATCAAAATAAGCAAACAACACACGGAAAACAGAATCGGTCAAAAACAGAACAGTCTGTAGTAATCTGTATCATACGCAAACTTCTGGAACTCAGAAAAATATACCAAAATAGGACGACCTAGAAAATTTGTTTATTGATCTACTGCAATTGGAATCAGTATTTTATAATGTTCTGGTGATTTCTAACAATTGTTTTCGTGAACAGAAAGTATCTGGAATTTTCAGCAAGATCAAATAACTACCATCCAAGAAGATCCTATAGGTTTAACTTGGCACAAACACTAATTAAAATATGAAAACAAATCTAACCAGAGGCTAGATCAAAGATTTATTACTAAACAGAAATAAAAGCAAGAAATTAAAATAAAATTGGGTTGCCTCCCAACAAGCGCTATCGTTTAACGCCCCTAGCTAGGCATAAAAGCAAGGATAGATCTAAGTATTGCCATGTTTGGTAGGCAATCCATAAATGGCTCTCATAATAGATTTATAAGGTAATTTAATATTATTTCTAGGGAAGTGTTCCATGCCTTTCCTTAACGGAAATTGGAATCTAATATTCCCTTCCTTCATACAAATAATTGCACCAACCGTTCTAAGGAAAGGTCTACCAAGAATAATAGGACATGAAGGATTGCAATTTATATCAAGAACAATAAAATCTACGGGCACATAGTTCCTATTTGCAACAATAAGAACATCATTAATTCTTCCCATAGGTTTCTTGATAGTGGAATCCGCAAGGTGCAAGTTTAAAGAACAATCATCAAAATCACGGAAACCTAGCAAATCACACAAAGTTTTTAGAATCGTGGAAACACTAGCACCCAAATCACACAAAGCATAGCATTCATGATCTTTAATTTTAATTCTAATTATAGGTTCCCACTCATCATAAAGTTTTCTAGGGATAGAAACTTCCAACTCAAGTTTTCCTTCGTAAGATTGCATCAAAGCATCAACGATATGTTTAGTATAGGCTTTATTTTGACTATAAGCATGAGGAGAATTTAACACAGATTGCAACAAGGAAATACAATCTACCAAAGAGCAATTATCATAATTAAATTCCTTGAAATCAAGAATAGTGGGTTCATTGCTATCTAAAGTTTTGACCTCTTCAATCCCACTTTTACCAATTTTTGCATCAAAATCTAAAAACTCCGAATCATTGGGACGCCTTTCAACAAAAGTTGACTCATCTCCAGTGCCATCATTATCAAGATTCATATTGCAAAACAAAGATTTAATAGGAGACACATCAATAACCTTTAGATCTTCATTTTATTCTCATAATTTTTTTTCGGTTTAGCGGCCATCTTATTAACTAAGGTGGCATGCTTATCCGAAATTTCAGCTATTAACTTTTCAAGATGAGCAATCTGAGATTTCAAACCATAGAATTCCTTAGATATATCATCAAGCTCTTTATTCATGTACTCCATAAAGCCTTTTTGTTCCTTAAGCTTGTTTCTAAAGAAATTATTATGCTCAAATTGTAAAGTCATAAAACTTCTGACGTTGCTTTCAATCTCTTCCATCCTTTTAAGGTGAAGATCACCAAATCTAGGCAGGGCCATAAGGGCAACAAGCAACAAGAGGCAAGCAAAAAGAGGCGAACGAAAAAGAGGGCGAATAAAACGGCAAGGGTGAAGTGGGGGAGAGGAAAACGAGAGGCAAATGGAAAATAATGTAATGCGAGGGATAAGAGTTTGTGATGGGTACTTGGTATGTCTTGACTTCTACGTAGACTCCTCGGCAACGGCGCCATAAATCCTTCTTGCTACCTCTTGAGCACTGCGTTAGTTTTCCCTTGAAGAGGAAAGGGTGATGCAGTAAAGTAGCGTAAGTATTTCCCTCAGTTTTTGAGAACCAAGGTATCAATCCAATAGGAGACCACGCTCAAGTCCCACGCACCTACACAAACAAATAAGAAACTTGCTACCAACGCGATAAAGGGGTTGTCAATCCCTTCATGGCCACTTGCAAAAGTGAGATCTGATAGAGATGATAAGATAATGTTTTTGGTATTTTTATGATAAAGACTAAAGGTAAACAAATCAAAATAAACGGTAATAGAAATAACAGTAGATTAATATGATAGAGAATAGACTCGGGGCCATAGGTTTCACTAGTGGCTTCTCTCAAGATAGCATAAGTATTACGGTGGGTGAACAAATTACTGTTGAGCAATTGATATAATTGAGCATAGTTATGAGAATATCTAGGTATGATCATGCATATAGGCATACGTCCGTGACAAGTAGACCGACTCCTGCCTGCATCTACTACTATTACTCCACACATCGACCGCTATCCAGCATGCATCTAGAGTATTAAGTTCATAAGAACAGAGTAACGCTTTAAGCAAGATGACATGATGTAGAGGGATAAACTCATGCAATATGATATAAATCCCATCTTTTTATCCTCGATGGCAACAATACAATACGTGTCGTTTCCCGTACTATCACTGGGATCGAGCACCGGAAGATTGAACCCAAAGCTAAGCACGTCTCCCATTGCAAGAAAGATCAATCTAGTAGGCCAAACCAAACTGATAATTCGAAGAGACTTGCAAAGATAACCAATCATACATAAAAGAATTCAGAGGAGATTCAAATATTGTTAATAGATAATCTTGATCATAAACTCACAATTCATCAGATCTCACAAACACACCGCAAAAGAAGATTACATCGAATAGAGCCCAAGAGAATCGAGGAGAACTTTGTATTGAGATCCAAAGAGAGAGAAGAAGCCATCTAGCTAATAATTATGGACCCGAAGGTCTGAGGTAAACTACTCACACATCATCGGAGAGGCTATGGTGTTGATGTAGAATCCCTCCGTGATCGATGCCCCCTCCGGCAGAGCGCCGAAAAAGGCCCCAAGATGGGATCTCACGGGTACAGAAGGTTGCGGCGGTGGAAATAGGGTTTTGGCTCCGTATATGATGTTTCCAGGGTACGTAGGTATACATAGGAGGAAGAAGTAGGTCGGTGGAGCTACGAGGGGCCCACGAGGGTGGAGGGCGCGCCCCTGCCTCGTGGCCTCCTTGTTCATTGCTTGATGTCCACTCCAAGTCCTCTGGATCACGTTTGTTTCGAAAATCACATTCCCGAAGGTTTCATTCTGTTTGGACTCCGTTTGATATCCTTTTCCTTCGAAACACTGAAATAGGCAAAAAAAACAACAATTTGGGCTGGGCCTCCGGTTAATAGGTTAGTCCCAAAAATAATATAGAAGTGTATAATAAATCCCATTAAACATCCAAAACATAATATATAATAGCGTGGAACAATCAAAAATTATAGATACGTTGGAGACGTATCAAAGTGATGCTTAAGTCTATCCGAATCATGTTAGCAATTGCCGCATTTTATGATCTTGAAATTTGGCAAATGGATGTTAAAACTGCATTCCTTAATGGATTTCTTAAAGAAGAGTTGTATATGATGCAACCAGAAGGTTTTGTCGATCCTAAAGGTGCTAACAAAGTGTGAAACTCCAGCGATCCATTTGTGGACTGGTACAAGCCTCTCAGAGTTGGAATATACGCTTTGATAGTGTGATCAAAGCATATGGTTTTATACAGACTTTTGGAGAAGCCTGCATTTACAAGAAAGTGAGTGGGAGCTCTGTAGCATTTCTAATATTATATGTGGATGACATATTATTGATTGGAAATGATATAGAATTTCTGGATAGTATAAAAGGATACTTGAATAAGAAATTTTTCAATGAAAGACCTCGGTGAAGCTGCTTATATATTGGGCATCAAGATCTATAGAGATAGATCAGGACGCTTAATTGGACTTTCACAAAGCACATACCTTGATAAAGTTTTGAAGAAGTTCAAAATGGATCAGTCAAAGAAAGGGTTCTTGCCTGTGTTACAAGGTGTGAAGTTGAGTCAGACTCAATGCCCGACCACTGCAGAAGATAGAGAGAAAATGAAAGTCATTCCCTATGCCTCAGCCATAGGTTCTATCATGTATGCAATGCTATGTACCAGACCTGATATGTGCCTTGCTATAAGTTTAGCGAGGAGGTACCAAAGTAATCCAGAGTGGATCTTTGGACAGCGATCAAGAACATCCTGAAATACCTGAAAAGGACTAAGGATATGTTTCTCGTTTATGGAGGTGACAAAGAGCTTGTCATAAATGGTTACGTTGATGCAAGCTTTGACACTGATCCGGATGACTCCAAGTCATAAACTGGATACGTATTTACAGTACAAAAAAAAGACACATCCGTGAAATTTTGGGTCGAACGAAAAAAATTCGGTCATGCTTATGACACTTCTATGACGATAATTGTGACAAAACCCGGTATCGTCATAGATGTGGTGGGCTCCTACTTCTATGACCAAAAATCATGACTGAAAATGGGCTTTTCATCCTGGGCGGGCCGGAGACGCAGCTGCATGACATTCTTTGGGCCGTCCATGATGGAAAAAGCCGTGGTAGAAGCGAGGGCGAGGAAAATATCGGGAGTTCCGCTTACGGTGGGTGGTCGTGACGGCGATGCGTTTCTATCATACACATACAGCGTGGGTGCGAGGCATTGGGCTCTAACTAAACCCGGCGAGGCATTAGCGCTCATCGAACCCGGCGATTGCCGCTGCGAACTCGCGTTCTTGAACCCGAGCGATCGATCGATGGTTGTTAACTGAACCCGATCAAGCGATTCCTTTGCTACTGCTGCTAACTGAAGCCGATCAAACCTGCTGCCTCTTGATGAACAGTGAGCGTTGTTGGGGGGGTGGATGAACAGTTCCCGGTGGGGGTTGGATGAACAGGACCCCGTGGTAGTAGAGGCTGTTGCTGCTAGATGAACAGGACCCCGATCGATCGAGCCGGTTGGGGGGGGGGGGTGGATGAACAAGACCCCGTGGAGGCCTGGATGAACATGACCCCGTGGAGGGCTGGTTGAATAGTAGCCGGTGGAGGGCTGGATGAATGGTAGCCCGTGGAGGGGCGGTTGAACATGACCCTGTGGAGAGGGCTAGTTGAACAGTAGCCGGTGGAGGAGCGGTGGAGGCTGGATGAACAGGAGCCCGTGGATGAGCGATCGCGGTGGAGGCTGGAGGAGGTCGACGGTGGATGAGCAGTAGCCAATGGAGGTGGAGGAGGTCGGCGGTGGAGATGAGCGGTATCCCTGAGTCCGTTTTGCGATCGCCACACCCTCCCAATGAACAGGACCCCGTTTTGACCGCAACGCTCCAACACAAGTCCGTTTCCTCTGTTTTGCGATACACCACACCCCTCCCGATCAACAGGACCCCGTTTCGACCGTACGTAGGAGGTCCAAGAGAAGTTTGTTTCCTCCGTTTTGCGGAACACGAGACCCCTCCCGATGAACAGGATCCCGTTTCGACCGTGGCCGGTCAAACACAAGGCTGTTTCCTCCGTTCTGCGGTACGCCAGGCCTCGTTTCAATCAACTGTTCCGTCCATGCCGGTTGGCTCCTGATGAACATGACGACGACACAGTTTCTCCATTCCGACCCAGCCATGTACACGAGCCCTCGCCGTACGTATGCATGAGTAGGCATTTGAGACCCCGCCCGTATGTACGTACGTGGCCGTATTTACTTTCTTACACCCTAGCCACTGTACGTACGTGTACATGATATTAACGGGACTGCGTAACATGCTACGTGCGCGCCTCTACTACGATATGTGCCCTTCCTTACACGGCCACGGTTCACCGCTGCAGCCTGCAGACATGACTAATCGACCGGTATATGCATTACGTGCGCGACCGAATGACAACGCTATATGCGCTTGACCAGGTGGGTCCGTATCGAGCACTTCCTTGCGTGCGAAGATGTAGCTGGTGGGTCGCAGCAGTCAGGGGGGAAACGTTTTTTTCCCGGCATATCGATGCACTTCCTTGCGTGCGAAGTAGTAGCTGGTGGGTCCCAGCAGTTAGGGGGGAAATGTTTTTTTCACGAAATACAGTGGCCTGTCCGGTGGGTCCATGCTGTCAGGTGGAGGAATCATCATTTTTCGCGTAATAAGGAGGCACTTCCTAGCTGCGACCATGGACCCAGCTGTCAGCCTCTCCACGTACAGTACTCTTCCGATGGAAGTCGTTCCTTGACCATGTTGACCACGCCGCGCCGAGAGCACCAGGGCGGTGGACGACGGCGTGGCCTAGGAAGGGGACGACGTGGAGCCGGGGAAGACGCGGAAGTGGAAGCCCACGTGGAGAGGAGTACGAGGGTTCACTGGTTCGGCTGCGGTGTAAGGCTGCCTTCGCAGCAGAATAACAGGGGGTGTGGGTGAGTGGATGGCCTTGCCAGCGGTGGGAGTAGTAGGGGGCGGTGAGGCCTCCGCAGCATCACAGCCGGCCACGGGAGGCAGGAGCACTCGGCACGACCGACGCTGGTTTGGGCGGCTGGAGCAAGAAGACTAGAGGTTGAAGAAGCACTACGGTCGTTGGATGGACATCATATGGTCACTGGAGCTTGAATCGTTCATATTGACTAAGTTGAGAAAGCCCGTGGTAAGCATCAACTTAGTAGGCCCACAGGTCAGCCTCTGAAACGGTGCACGCCAGATGTCAGGGGGAGGAATCATTTTTTGGGCGGGAGAAGCTAGAATATCTGAGATTGAAGAAGAAGCACGACATCCGTTGGATGGACATCCAACGGCCACTGTTGCTAGAACCGTGTGTTGACTATAAGTTGACAAAGCCTTGCATACGCGTCAACTTACTTTTTTTAGGGGACACGTCAACTTAGTAGGCCCACAAGTGTGTGGCAGTGAACTTATAGCCCATTTGAGATTTGTAAGAATGTACAACCCATTTTTGAATTCTAATGGAATTTACTCCAACCCAATTACAGTTTGTTAAAAGTACATCCCATTTTCTAGCTAGGACAACGATTAATAATTTCAACCAACCGTTCAAAACAGAATTAAATAAAATTTCCCACATTTTGATGGGATCTGAAATATTTTTATCCTGAAATTTCTAGTCAGATTAAATACAATTTCAATATAAATTTGTATCACTGGTATTGGATGAACATGCACAATACGTACTAGCATTATTCCCAGGGTGATCACCTCGTTTGCAGCAGTTTCACACGTACTCCCTCCGGTCCTTTTTAGTTTGCATACAAGTTTTGTCTGCAGTCAAAGTATCTCGACTTTGACCAATCTTATAGAAAAAAGTATGAACACTCACAATGTAAAATCAACTGACTTGAAAGAAAGCTAATATGCGAAGTAAAAAAGGAACAGAGGGAGTACAAAGAGTTTGAGCAGCTTTTTAGCGTTCCTGTACATTGCAATCGAACACACAGGCCTGGCAATTCATAGAGAACATTCAAAACAATCGATGATTATGCGTCTCAATGATTCACATGTCAAAGCCAATATTTACTTCACAACTAAAGAATAAAGAAAAATCGATCGATGCTGCTGACAGCAAAGGGCGTCCCATTCGAAAATATCAAACACATGTTTTCTTGCTAACATCAATGAGCAAAACTTGACAAGGTCGTCCCATTCCAAAATGTCAAATGCGTGTTGTTTTGCGTACATCAATGAGCAAACTTTGACAAGGTTTTCCCATTACAAAATATCAAATGCCTATGATTGTGGAATGGGCAGGATTTGCCATCAGTTCGGACATTGACATGGCACCTCGTGCTAAATAAACCAGTTGTTCTTTTTGTGCAGTTCCACCAAAATCAACCAAATTCACCCGTAGCTTGTATGATTTAGCCCTTATATGTTGCAATGCCTTGAACATATCGGCACCTCCTTTCTTCTGGTGGAAATGAATGATTCGATGTATTCAAGAACATTTTGTGCAGTTCCCATTGAAATCAAGCTGAGCACCCCTGTTTGCACAAATACAAAAAAAGTGATTAGTATAAAGAAAAATGTACTATGAATTGACAGTTTAAACAGGCACCTACATGGTCCATGTAGAGCACACATTTTAAAAAAATGGAACTCACCGGAAAGAATCCTAGAACAACATTGTACTTGTGCATCACAGCAAAAAATTGGTGATCTGTCAGTCCTTCTGAGCTGAAGTTAGTTTGGTCTTGTGGGGAGTAATGTAACCATCCTTCAACTGCTCCTTCTGATGAGAACATAGACATGGCTTCTTCATCCTGGCATAATCGGAACTAGTCACTTCACGTACTCCATATTCTTCTTCAGAGGAGGATGATCCTGTTGTGCAAAGACAAGAGGACAACTAAATGCTAGCATCCATGTTTGCTCGAAAAAAGGGAAAGGAAGTATAGCAACTTGTAACGCCCTCGATGCGGCTATATCTCCCACGTGTCGAGGCACGACTTAGAGGCATAACCGCATTGAAAGCAATGTCGCAAGTGAGGTAATATTCACACAACCCATGTAATACATAAGGGAAAAAGATACATAGTTGGCTTACAGTCGCCACTTCACACAATACATAAATAAACATCCATCATTCAGAGTACACTCAATGTAAGATTTGGCATGTCAATTTGGGAGCACAAGTATAGCACTAAACAATGACATTAATTTTCTGATGAAAATGACAAAATACAGGCCAACAGTTGTGAAATATCCTTATCTTACCTCATTGGGATATTACGGTGCACATACAGATTGGAAGTCTTGTCTCCATTTGTGCAGTTCACTAAAATCAAGCAACTTTACCCTACAAGTAGCACAACATATGAAAGCACACTGCACAATCATGTGAAAGAAGGCTAGTACTGACCTCTCATGATGCAGAATTCAAACAACTCACAAGAAGAAGATCTGAACCAAATTTGCCAACATGGATAGGAAGTAAGATCTCCTCTTGTGCAGTTCCACTAAGATCAAGCAATCAAGCAATGTTGTCGGTGTGACATTTTGGTTGAACTACACAAAACACTCTTAAAACAAAAGTGTTTTGTGCAGTGCAAAAAAATGTCACAATAGCAACGAGGTGAAGTAGATAACCCTGTTTACACAGAGGTGCAAAGGAAACAACTAGTGCTCAATAACGGTGGATGACATAGAAGCCAACAAAAAGAAGCATCTAACTTATCTAAATGGGAAAGAAAGCAAGACAGTAGCATTTCTCGAACGGTGGCATTGATTCATATTAACAGAGAGATTATATTAACAATAAAATTCGTTAAACATGTAATTTGCTTTTAAGCGTGGCATTGCATCAATTTTCAGTGACATTATTAGAGGGTGTTTGTTTACGGGGACTTTTTGGTGTAGGGACTAAAAGTTCCCTATCGATCCCATCTAAACCAAGCAGGAGGGACTTTTAGGGACTAAAAGTGGGAATTTGGGACTAAAGAAAGAAGACCCGAGGAGAGTCTTTTGGGACTTTTTCCAACAGTTGCCCTGCCCGCATCGCACGTTATCTCTATTAGTTCATTACTAGGGGTAACATGGTCTTTTAGCATGTCATTTAATAACCTCTAGTCCATGTTTAGTCCCTGGAACCAAGCAGGTAGGGACTAGGGACTTTTTAGTTGGGACTAAAAAAAGTCCTCGGACTTCTAAACCAAACAGGGCCTTAGATTAACCGAACAGCTAAAGAGTTGCACGGGACAGTGGACGCACCAGCACCATGTGCATCTACCGATATATGAAGGGGTGATGCATAGTCTGTTGCAACAAAGAACAAACAACCAAGGAGCATATTTGTGTTGGTCCCAGTTTTGTTATCTTTAGACACCTTTCTCTATGTGAGCGCAACAAATCTAGTCCTGCTCAAACTCTACAGCCTTGTCCCCCAAAACAAAAAGATCAGTTCATTACAGATGTGTGTACTGCGTTTGTCATTGTTTTCCCTTTTCGACCAACGTAGGTGCTGGATAGCCAGTCTGTACTAGTACTTCCCCCTTCCTTTCCTCTTTGAACCACGTCCTAGATTCATGCTATACAACTTTCCCCACAACTTTCCCCCATTCCATTCCTCTTTGAACCACGTCCTAGATTCATGCGATACAACTTTTCCCACTACTCTCCCCCTTCCTTTCCTTTTTGAACCACGTCCTAGATTCATGCTATACAACTTTCCCCACTACTTTCCCCCATTCCTTTCCTCTTTGAACCACGTCCTAGATTCATGATATACAACTTTCCCCACTACTTTCCTATTTGATCCAACACCTAGATTCGAGTGCAGAAGCAGAAAAAGCCCACATGCAGCTAGAGCAATGCATGTGGAATAAGTAAATTATACCTTAAGGTTCTTGGGGTGTGGTTCGGTGGGTGACAGGAGGCCGTTCGGCCCGCACTATGTACGACGGCGGTGAAGAAGGGGTCAGAGGCCCTCCCACGCTGCTTCTGGGTGAAAGAGAACAGCTGCGCCGGTACTGGATTCCCTCCCTCGCTGACGGCGACGGTGTTAAGCCGCCTTCCCTTCCCGATGGACGGATCCTGCTGGCTCTTTGACCAGCAGCAAGGGGGGGGGGGGGAGAGAGAGAGGCCAACGAAGTCTTCTCTAGATATGGAGAGGGTGAGAGAGTGTGAAGAGAGCAACTACAAGCGCTAAGGCTCCAGTGTGTATATATATAGTGGAGAGAGAGTGTGAAGAGTGCAAACCCAAGAAAACAAGCGCCGAGGCTGCAGCGTATACGTGATGAGGTGATTATACGGTCACTACGAGATCATATAGCTCCGTATCCATCCATTTTGACCAGTCAAAGAATCCTCCTGGCACCATCCCAGATCACTTTCTCTCTCTGTCATGCGGGGCCTACCTGTCACTGGGTGGAAGAAAGAAGTCAAAAAAAACAAAATTATGCTCAAGTGTAGTTATCGAACCCGAGACCTCAAGTTTGATGAGCGAACAGGCTAACCAGCTACACCACCCTCCCGTTATGTTTAACGAGAGGAAAATAACCTTTTATACGTTCCTGCATTCGCGTGACAAGCATGCCATGTTTTCTTTTTGCGTGCGAGTCATTGGGATTTAAATCATGATCGTGCCATGTGGCTTTGGTGGTAAGGTCTTTTGGGATTTAAAGCAATGTTGGTAGTACAGAAATAATGCAGCCTTAGTCACCTTACCTCTCTCGATGTAGTACGTTGGGTCCCACCAGTCAGAGGGTGAAATAAACAAATTAATAAGAAAAATTAAAAGCGCCAGCGGTGTATCTTACCTCACACGTCTCGCTACTGCTTGTGAACACTGTCCAATTGATCCCTTTGTTCGCTCACATACTATTTTAAGTGAATCCTTATTATAACATGTACACAATTTTGGGCACTTGCATTCGACCTAAGTCAGTGTGCCACCATATCTCGTACTACTCCCTCCGTCTAGGTGTAATAAGTCACGTTAGAATGTGCAGCAGGACCAAGGCACAAGCAGATTGGAGGAGAAGGAGAAACTTGACCGGTCCTTCCTACAATCAAAGCCCTGATTTCTGTCTCTATACACAACAATTAATCCCAAAAACTAAGAGATGCCATTTTAGCTACCATGCAGGGCCACGTATTAACTCGCATGCAAGCCGACTTTGATTTCGTGATTGATCAACACGTAGTTGCGCTCCATGCATTGGGTTTCCGGGGGAGATAACAAGGCAGAGTAAGGAGCGTTTGGTTACATTGCTTAGGCTAGTCATAGTGGTGAGTAACTTGGACTAGTAACATGAATATGTTACTAGTCTATGTTACTACTACCTTTGTCCTGGTTTATAGGTCCCCTTTGTAGTTTGTGCCAAATTTTGACCAAATATTTAACTAACAAAATGTTAATGCATGTCAACAGAAATTATATCATTGGATTCATATTTAAACATAGTTTTCAGTGATATAATTTTTTGTGACATGCATGAACATTTTGTTAGTTCAATCTATGGTCAAAATTTTACACGAAATACAATGGGGACCAATAAACCAGGACAGAGGTAGTGGGTAGTAACATATGGATGGTAACATGCAAGTCTTCATTAATTGAGATATAGACTCATTTTACCTCGGGTGTGTTATGTTACAGTAACATATTATGTTACCACAAGCATCTCTTTCCTCATTAACTCCATGCCACATAAGCAATTTTTTCTTGGGATATGCTATGTTACTACCTAAGTAACTCCCACTATGGCTAGCCTCAGTAAGGGCATCCACAATGTGATGTTTTTGCGCCTCTAAGGCCGCCTCTAAGGATTTCTAGTCTGCCTCTATACACTGCACGATTTAGTTTGTCCGCCTCTATGCTTAGCGTCGCCTCCAACACTAGAGGCAGCCTCCAAGTGAATATAAAAGTGGAAGAAAAGAAGAGAGGAGGAAAGAGAGTTGCATGCACACGGATGAGAAGTTGTAACTTGGATTTTTTTTATTTGTTGTAGGCTTATGGTGGGCTCCACCTTGGAGGCATGTTAAAATCTTTATACATTGCAGAACTTTCATTCATGCTTAGAGGCACTAATGTGGGGCCCAGCTTAGAGGTTGCACTGCCTCCATACATTGGAGATTCTCTAAGGAAATTCCTCGCCTAGCCCAGCTAGCCAGCTTTTATTTTGCCAACCTTGCCTGGTCAAACGGTTTTGTTCTTTTTCTTACCATCCTTGCCCCATGAAAATCGTTGTCATGAGTGGGTCGCCAATTTTTCCGTGCGTGAAGTTTGCCGCCGGAAGCGAGCCAATCTGGCTCTCCTGGGCTAGCAATGTTTTTCTAGCCCACCCAAGCTAGTCGGCCCACAAAAGCTAACATATTTTAACAGTTCCAAACGCCTAACCTTGCCCGGCTAGGCTATAAACGATTCTTGCTAATGATCCAAAGGCTCCCTAAGTAACAACGCTCTCTAGCAACGAGGCCAGGAGGGGATTGAGATGCGAAGTTAATGGACGACGTCTAAACATTTTGGGAATATTTGATTTTTGTAAGATGACTTAACACCTAGACGGAGGGAGTACTACTCCTCAGTCCAGGTTTGATGGAATATTCGTCACCTCTTCTCTTCTTGTACGTACTCCATTTGTATCTCACTTCCTGTGGCTTCACACTCGCACGATATTCCTATTCTATGAGCCTGTGTGTGCGTGTGCACGCGCGCGTGTGTGTAACAACATGTGTGTGTTAGAGAGAGCGACACATCGACCTACTCCTACAGAGAGATGGTGTGTAGTGTACGATTTAGCCACGAGATTCGGTGCATCCTCTCGTTTCCGGGCGTCCGGTCGGGACAGTCGGACAACTGCCATGCCCGCTCCTGACCAGCCTGGCCCACCCAAAGCCCCTCAATCGCCCACGCGCGCTTCCCGTCTGAAAGGGTCAGCGCCGCTACAAAGAATCGGTGCCGCATTCATGCCCGGGCAGAGCGGACGCGACCTCTCACTGGTGCCTGCGTTGAAGGGAGAAGCAGATTCAAGAGTGATGGTTGCTTCGTTCGTCCAACTTAATGTTGAGTCTATGTGATTTGACAGCTCATTGGTCATTATTACTGAGGTGGTACGACAGCTGTGTCGGCGTTCTGGGAACGGGGGTCCCCAGACTTGCCTACCTGCGGCCTGCGGCGTGGCTCAAAGGAGGCCTAGGACAACCCATCTTCATCAACACAAGCTCAAGAACCTCGCGAGGGGCCAAGCCTCGCGGGGCGGACGACCAGGAGCTTCCTCCTGCACGGCCTCGTCAGGCTGGCTCACGAGGAGGCGGAGAGTTCAAGGCAGGGTACCTCGCGAGGTGCCCGTGACGCAAGCCATGACGACCAAGGGCGCCAGTCGGGCGCCAGCCCGCGCAACGTCCTCCTTTCCTCTTTGGTGCAAAGGGAGCAAGCGCAGGCGAGAGCATCAAGCAAACGCATCCGTTTCGGTGCAACAAGACCAAGACCAGCCCCAACGGCTGGAATGCAGTCATCGTGGAGCCCAGGCAGGCGTCATCACCAGAGCCTTTGGCTGACGAGGACCAATTTTAGTCAGGATAAGTGTACCCGCTGTTCCCCTTCAAAATGGCCAATTGTTGGCGCCCTTCCCGCTTAATATTTGGGAAGAGGCCCAGGGCCTTCGTCTATATAAGTAGAGCTAGCCACCATAGTAGAGTCTCCTCTCTCCTCCGGGCAGGCATTTTGGAATCCAGAGAGAGAGAGACCCGATCCTCAAGCTAGAGCGATGGGATACCACTTAGCAGTTCATCACACCCACCAAGAACAGACCCTCGCGAGGCTGTTCTTCCCTGTACTGTTCTTCGTCAGCCCCAGAGGCAATCCACCACACCACAACTAGAGTAGGGTATTACACCACAGCGGTGGCCCGAACTAGTATAAATCTTGCGTCTCTTGTGTTGTTCTTGCTAGTAGTTTACATCCCTGCGATTCGGCGAGGTACGAGACGGTGGAGGGTTGGATCTTCGCCGCACCCCATAGTTCGGCAACCAAGCGGGCAACCCAGATCCTTGGGCGGCGTGGCCCGCCCAGGCAGAGCCGCTCGCCTCGGCGACCCGTGCCCAGTGCAGCTCGCGGTCCGTGGGCGCTGCGGGCATGGGCGACGCGGACAGCCTCGGCAGCTCTCACACTGCGGCGGCGCGGTCGGCAGCAAGAGCCTCCAACCACGCCTTGAGCACATCACCGTACACCCGCCGGGGAGCAGCAAACTCGAGGGTCGCGCTCACAGTGGCCGAGAGCTGCTGCAGTGCAAGCTCTTTGGAGAGCGGCGCGACGTCTTCTTGGAGCGAGTGGCGGAGCTCCGGAAGCCGCCGCCTCGGGCTCACCCTTCGCACCCAACTCCCACCTCAGGCCGAGGGCGGCCCGCACGGGGGCTCCACGCGCCCGCGGGCTCCAAAGCTACTCCAGCACCGGCGAAGCTGTCAGCGCCGGGCCGGCGGCGGGGTTGCCCCCGCCCCCGGCCCGCGGGGAAGAAGGACTCGACGCAACTCACGGCCCTGGTGGACCGCCGTGCCACCACCCCACGGCGGGCGCCTCAAGCAGAGCAGCAAGGCACGCTCAGCACTACGGCGTGGCCTTCGGGATGACGGTGCCGGAGGAATACGTGCCCCACGTGATGGACCAAGGGCACCCGCATGAGGGAGAACAAGACTCGCTCCTCAGCCCCATCTGGGGGGATGAGGCGCCAGAAGCCGCGCTCTTCCAGGAGTCTCGAGACGGTCCCACTGGTCACGCCGGGGGCGACGATTATCGGGTACCGCTACTTCTTCAAGAGCAAACATACGCTAACCATAGGTCGCAGGAGGTACAGGTCGCCACGACGAGCGGCTGCCCCGCTCCCGCAATCCCCTACCCCTCGGGAGGGGGCGCAGGGGGCTGGCGGAGAGGGGCAGAGATCCGACATCACCACCGCGGCGTTCGGAGCAAGGCGTTCTCAGGAGGTAGGCCCTCTGCTGGGGAGGTGCCTCAGGGCCTGCCCCTGGCGGAGGACCCGTGGTCGTCGGGGGAACCTCTGGCGACCGCTCTACCCCACTGGCAGCGTCCTGGTTTCCGGTCGTCGTTGGTGGCACTAGAGTGTGGTGCAAGGCGGGGCCCTCGTCTGGCGATATGAAGCAAGGCCGGTACCTGTGAAGAAGGCCCAGTGCCTGTAAAGCTCGCCGCCCCGTGACACTCTCACGTAATAATGAGTGGGGCTGTACACGCCCGGAGTCTCGAGGTGTGCGGCCTCGGGCCCAGGGCTCCCTCCACGCCCGAGAGCAGCACTTAGCTCCGCTGGTGAGAAGGCGTCCAAGACTAGACTAGGTGCCGGACGCGGCCTTTTTCTGCTTTCATTTGGTTTTCCCTCTGGCTGTCGTTTTCCCCTGTTGGATTTAAGTTGAATTTGAGCTCGAAGATTTGCGTGTATTCGGGGAAGTGGTGCTTAGTCTCGTTCGAGCAAATCTCTCGCGTTTCGGTTACAACTCCGCCTCAGCTGCCTCCCCTCGCGAGCCCCTCGCGATCCGGGCCAGGCCAAACTCGCGCACAGCCCAGCTTGTCGCCGCCGCATCCTATCCGTAGGGTTTTTACTGCAGGTCCTACGGATTTGATCAATAGACACTCAGATCGCCTCGGCCTCCCATAGGCTATCTCGGGGCTCGTACGAAACAAAGGTAAACCATCCAACTAGCGCGCCGCTTAGCCAACCACTTGGCGCGGGTGTATGGGCGATGTAACACCTGCTAACACGAAGAACACAAGTTTTACATGAGGGGCTCCCCCTCCCAAAATGCTCTCACCTCCATCAGGCCAAACCTGAGTTCTATTCATGCAGGGTAATGGAACAAGGACAATACATGATCACTTGGACAAATTCCCCAATGCATCCTCAGGAGCACCTCCCAAGCCGTTGCTGGCGTCGCTGGCCTCGCCGTCGCTGTCTGCGTGATCGTCGGCGGCGTCTGGGCCGTTCACCACACCGCCCTCGTCGGCGGCCACGACCACGCCGTCATCGTGCAAGCGAAAGGCCCGGACGAGGCATCCACGTTGTCTTCCACCCGGTCGCCCAGTCGCCCGGACGGCTGGGGAGGCTGGGCGTTAACTGCGTCAAAATCAAGTGAGGGTCCAAGTCCGGAGATGGCTGAAGACACGAGAGAAAGCGCGCCCGAGCAGCACGCTGGCTCCTCTCCTCCACCAACCTGCCGGCCCCGACCGACCACGCCTCGATCGCGCCACCACGTCGATGAAGAACGAAGGTTGCGGCGTAGTTAACGCGTGCGGCTGGCCTCTGCCGCCTCGCAGATATTATCAAGGTTGCATTAGCTCTTTCCGGGCGTGGCGAGCATGGGGCGGTGCTCATGCTCCAAGATTCGCGGCCGCGCATCTCGTCCGCATTGCAGCGCAACAGCCTCGGCCTCCTCCACCCATTGGCGAAGAAGGCGCCTCGGCCCGAGAGGTGGTGGACTCCTCTCGCCACCTCAAGGGCGGCCCGAGAGCATCGGCCGCGCGTCGCCTCCTCCGGCTTGGCCCTCAAGGCAGCAGTCCTGCCCTCGGCCTCGGCCCGATCAACCCCAGCCGCTCCTCAAACTTCGCGCTCGAGGATCGGCCGCCGCCACTCGACGTCCGACCTCCTCCGGGACGCTGGATTCCCGTGCCGCGACCTCATCCTCTGCCCGCGTGCCGCCAGCGCTCCCTCGTATCAAGCGCTGCGACTGCGCGCGCGTTCGGCGGCTTCAAGCGTCAGCGCCTCCTCACGCTTCTGGAGCTCCGCCGGGTCGCCAGAGGCCACCTTCATCGACGCAAGGGCTGCCTCGCGCAGCTGCACTTGCTCCTCCAACGAGTGACACCGGGCCAGGAGTTCCCGT
The DNA here is from genome assembly GCA_021605205.1 of Aegilops longissima. Classification (NCBI taxonomy): domain Eukaryota; kingdom Viridiplantae; phylum Streptophyta; class Magnoliopsida; order Poales; family Poaceae; genus Aegilops; species Aegilops longissima. The sequence goes on along the minus strand of CM038677.1, from coordinate 191,637,787 downwards.
GCCCGCTCCTCCGCCGCCTCTCGTCGCCTGTTAGCTGCCCGGGCCTCCTCGACGGCCCGATAGCAAGCCTCCCGAGAGGCTGCCAGCGACGCCTTGGCCTCTTCATCATCAAGATTGCGCTGGCGGCGCGCAAGGGCGGCAGCGCCCTCCAGCTCGTGCCTCTTTGCGGCCAGGCGCAGGCCCTCAGCCTCAAGGCGCGCGTCTTCGTCAGCAAGCTCTTCACCAAGAAGGCTCACCGCGTCGGCCGCCCTTCGAAGAAATCCTTGGCGAAGGGCGCGACGCTCCCGGGCGTGCTCGCGCACGTCCTTCACACCATCAACCGCACAGACGGGCGCCGGAGCAGCGGATCAACACTCCCCTCCGGGCGGGGCTGGGGCTGGCGCCCTCGCGGCCGCGGCGGCGCGCGCTGAAGCCCGGCACGAGCCAGCCCGTCCCGCACGAGGGGCGCAGGAAGTGCCTCAGCCAATCGCCGTCCACGACCAGGCGAGAAGCCTACGACAGGCTAGCTATGCCTCGGGAAGGCTCGCGAGGAAGGATCGCGAGGCGCGCAGGGGCGTCTGCCTGACGCGGGTTGCTAGTCGCCTCACCAAGAGAAGCAGCAGGGGCCTCGGGGGCTCCATCCGCGGGCGGCTGCCTGCCGCCCTCAGCCGCAGCGGTATGAGCCTCAGGAGCTGCCCCCTCACGAGCATCGTCCGACGCTTTCACCCCGGCGGGGGTCCCTTCGGCCTCTGGCGGTTCGTGCCTCCCTGCTCCGCCACTTGAGGAGGAGCCGCCTTGGCCGACTGGAAGGGCTGTCACCACCACTGGATTCTCGCGAGGCCCCTGGAGACCAGCGGGGCGCAGCCCCCATTCATCGAAGATAGGCATCTGGGTCACCAAATCACCCCTGTTCCGGCAAAGGTACAGCAAGGCCCCTTCATGCCGGATGCCACGAGGTTAGGATAGGATCGGGACAGAGAGCACTTTCCTTAGCGCTTGGCGTCGGGTCTTCTTCTGGAGCCTCATACGATCACCAGGCCGCCAAGGCCCACATCCGTGGGAATGGCGTTGAGAGGAGCAATCACGGTGCATCAGAACTCCTTCACCACCTTGGGCGCTGTCGCACAAGCGACCTCGAGAACGCCAAGCGGCGCCAGACGAAGATGAGCCGAGGGCTTGAAAGCATCTCCTGTCCCCAGCCTGAATTGGGGACAGCAGGCGAGGTTGGCTCCGATTGCAGGGGGCTAGGCACCCCCACATCCACGTACAACCACCTCTCGCTGAACTCAGCCGCGGGCGGAGGCAGGCTGAAGTCAATCCCTGAGGCCGCTGTCTCGGGCGCGGCGACGAAGCTCACGCACGCCGAGCATTGAGTGGGGTCGACAAGGCGCAGAGAGAAGAAGTGGCGCAGCAAGGCAACCGTGGGAAGGATGCCCATCATTGCTTCGCAAACAAAGGCGAAGACCGAGAGGAGAGTAATGGACTCAGGACCCAGATGCATCATGTGGATCTGATAGTGGGAAAGCACGACATTGAAGAAATCAGAGAAGGGGGGAACCAGCCCCGCCCACAGGGCGTCAGCAAAATATCGGACCACGGTGACTATCCTGTCGATGGCAAAGTGGGACGCGGGCCAGGCCGTCGTCCTCCCGCATCCGTTGAAGGAGGTGGCCAGAGCCGAACTGACCTTACCCAAGCCCTCCAGATTGAGTATGATCGACGAGTCGACAGCGGAGGCCACCGGCGGCGGCAAGCGAGGCGAAGGCGAGTTTTCTTCCCTTTCCCCTTCTTCATTGGAGCCATGGCGATCGAAAGGGGGAAGGGGAGATTTGAGATTGGATTGGAAATGGAAGCTGGAGTTCGAGAGAGGAAAGGACTGGAGCGCAGAAACAGCAGAGAGGAGAACGGATGTGTACAACAGCGTGTCCGCCTAGCAAGGCACGAAATAAGGAGGCGTGGGGGAACAGTGTCGCCCACGTCCAATCAACCGCCACGCGTCGCCCAAGGCCGCAGGCTGTTAGGGCCCGCGACGCTTCGCACTTGCCCTTTCGCCTCTCTGCCCGGCCAAGAGCGGGCGCGCCGTGGGCCCGGGGGCTACTGTCGGCGTTATGGGAACGGTGGTCCCCAGACTTGCCTGCCTGCGGCCTGCGGCGTGGCTCAAAGGAGGCCCAGGACAGCCCATCTTCATCAACACAAGCTCAAGACCCTCGCGAGGGGCCAAGCCTCGCGGGGCGGACGACCAGGAACTTCCTCCTGCACGGCCTCGTCAGGCTGGCTCACGAGGAGGCGGAGAGTTCAAGGCAGGGTACCTCGCGAGGTGCCCGTGACGCAAGCCATGACGACCAAGGGCGCCAGTTGGGCGCCAGCCCGCGCAGCGTCCTCCTTTCCTCTTTGGTGCAAAGAGAGCAAGCGCAGGCGAGAGCATCAAGCAAAGGCATCCGTTTCAGTGCAACAAGACCAAGACCAGCCCCAACGGCTGGAATGCAATCATCGTGGAGCCAGTGCAAAGGCGTCATCACCAGAGCCTTTGGCAGGCGAGGACCAACTTTAGTCAGGATAAGTGTACCCGCTGTTCCCCTTCAAAATGGCCAATTGTTGGCGCCCTTCCCGCTCAATATTTGGGAAGAGGCCCAGGGCCTTCGTCTATATAAGTAGAGCTAGCCACCATAGTTGAGTCTCCTCTCTCCTCTGGGCAGGCATTTTGGAATCCAGAGAGAGAGAGAGACCCGATCCTCAAGCTAGAGCGACGGGATACCACTTAGCAGTTCATCACACCCACCAAGAACAGACCCACGCGAGGCTGTTCTTCCCTGTACTGTTCTTCGTCAGCCCCAGAGGCAATCCACCACACCACAACTGGAGTAGGGTATTACACCACAACGGTGGCCCGAACTAGTATATATCTTGCGTCTCTTGTGTTGTTCTTGCTAGTAGTTTAGGTCCCTGCGATTCGGCGAGGTACGAGACGGTGGAGGGTTGGATCTCCGCGCGCACCCCAGAGTTCGAACCTTAAGGGTCTGCCGGAACCCGAAATCCGACATGCTGGATGTCCCACACTTTCGGCGAAAGGAGGTACTACTAGATTACAATTTTCTCCATTCTTACAGTGGAGGAGTGTGAAAGCAGTGAAAACATGCAGGCTCAGTGATTACATGGCCCACCTCACACTATCACCATATTTTCTGGACACTGTGCGACACCCAACTCTTTACATAGTACTAGTATAGTACGTACTGTGATTTATCTGCGAGATAAATTTGTACAATGCTATGAAGCTTCCAGTTTATGTTTCATGTATCTTGCGTCCAAGGTTGCCTGTTGCAACATTTCATCAAATACAAAGGAGACTAACATGCATGCTATTGCATCTCAATGATTGACAGATCATAGCCAATATGTACTCCCTCCGTTCCAAAATACGTGTCTCAACTTTATGCAAACTTTAGTACAGAGTTGTACTACTACTAAAGTTGACACTTATTTTGGAATAGAGACGGCTAAATAAAAAAACGATCCATGCAGTCCCTAGCCCTTGAACCGTAAACCCTAACTAGGCTTTAATTTGCTGGCAACGTTGGAGCTTCCCAAGAAATGAAGTTTGCAACCCTTTGACCATCGGATCATTTTTGCAGTTTCACCAAAATCGACATGAGCATCCCTGTGGCAAGGAAATTGAAGAAGCGTGATTAGAATAAGATTACTGGGACTAGTTAATGAGACATAAACTCATCACAAATACAGTACATAGAAGCCAGTAGAGGTGTGTGCGGGGCAAAGAAGTAGAGAAATATCCACATGGAGTGATGTGGGTAGCTGGAGCAGTGGTGCAAGCCGGCTGTAAAGGAAGTTGTACCTGAGGGATGTCGAGACGTAGCTCAACCTAGAGGAGGGTGGCGGGAGGCGGAAATTGCCCACGTCGTGGCAGTGAGCAAGGGACGAAGGCAACCTCACCGGCTTTGTGAGAGAGAATGGCGGGGACCCCTGATCGGGACGTGTCGACAGTGGTTTTCGCCGTCGGCAACGGCGACCGCATCTACACTAAGCATCCACCCCTTCCCCCGGCAGACGTGATCCGCCAGGATGTTAGAGATGTGGCCACGGTTGTTTTGTGCGAGAGAGTGTGAAGAGAGTGACCCCAGCAAGCAACCGTGTAGGCTCGTCCTGGCTATGTATATAGTGGAGCGGTTTCCTTTTCTCTCCATATTAACCTATTTATATTGCATACGTGCCACTGAAGAAAAAAATCTTTATTTATAAATGACGTGGCACCATTCATGCGTGGTTCCTGAACCTCCATTATTTATAAGTGAGTATCTACTAGTAGACGCGTCAAATTATCACGTGGGCTGCATCATCTTATAGAAATGAGCTCCACCGTGTCACGTGTGTGGTTGGGGAAGACGCAAAAGACGCAAAGAGTGCTACTAGTAAACTACATGCGTGGGTGCGTGCACCTCTTCTCTTCGAGCATGGTTATTAAGTATAGCCCACTACTGTAGTACCACGCGGTTATTATATATGGGCAAAGAGTATAGGCAGTAATAATGACTAAGAAGCCGTGAAATCATGAGGCCCACCTTTCTCTATGTTTGACTGAGGAAGCAACCATCATTTCACTCCTCGTTGAATATCCATCCGCTGCTACCTCCGCGAATAAATAAAAATCCGCTTCTACCTCTGTAGCATGGTTAATAATATAGCCATGTCAATCACGACGTAGAAATATCATTCACCGATACAATAGGGCTGGATCTAAGGCTGGTGATTCTTTTTTACTTTGTCTCTTCCTCTTTTTTTTCTCATTTACTCATTTTACATAGGAGCACGTGTAGAGGATGGCTATTCCTTTCGATGGGACTTCTTCACGGGGTTTAAGACTAAGCATCTCCGAATTATGCCCGCTGCCCACTACTCTGAATCATACCATCTATGATAGGGAGTAGTCCCATTGCAACAATGAGGTCCACTAGGTCTAGCACGTCCTGTAAGAAGAGACTGTCATGCAAAACATACATCTTGTTGCCTTCTTCCTCATACAATACGTACCACTAGTATGTACTACTAGTACTACTACTACTGGTTCTCCTATAGACCTTGCGCTTGGCATCTCCAAAATATTAACCTTGCGATTGGCTCTTCGCCTCTTCGGGGAGTCGAGCAATAATGGCACTGCAGTATATATCGTTCTAGCTATATGAGACCGAATAAATTGTTGCATGTCCACCACGTGGGCTAGGGTCGAGGGGCGAGGGAGAGTGCGTACTCTTACGTTCGTTTCAATATGGACTACATACGGAGCAAAATGAGTGAATCTACACTCTAAAATATGTCTATATACATCAGTGTTTGGAGTATGTACTAGTAGTTCATATTGAAATCTACTAAAGGACATATATTCCAAACAATATGATAATCTCTCTAACCAAGGTAGGGACGAGGAGTAAACCGAGGGAGTAGTAAAATTTTCTCCTCGTTCTGAGAGCCACCACGCGTGTGGGCGAGGGAGCGGGCGTAAGGCGTAGTAAGCAAGCTTCACCTTGTCCTGCGTGCCATCGCGCCCGTGGGCAGTGGAGACGGTGTACTAAGCAAGTTTCTCCTTGTTCTGCGAGTTGACGGTTCACATCAAAACTAATACGTACAAACCATATCAAGTGTATAGAGCCTTGCCTCTAAGGTAGGCCCCACATGGTTTGCCTCTTTTTTAACATAACGCGCCAAGTCACAATTTGTTTGTTCACCCATGGTAGACAATCCTCCGTCAAGTGGACAACCAGTACATGTCGGTGTAAAAAAGTAGGGGCTCTCTTTTATACCCCTTTAATTGTGCACGGCAATGAGCGCACCATGCGCCACGATTAGCAAAGGCAGAGGAGGGACGCAGAAATACAAGACTACCAGAGAAGCGCCAAGACATATGCGCAAGAAGGTCGAACAACAAGATGGGCTTTCCCCTGACAAGACCCTTGCCGGGGCGGCCTACGCAACCCCGGCAAGAGTCTTGCCGAGGCAGCTCACCCAATGCCAGCATAGCAGTCACCCTTGAGCCTGAGAGTTCCGACACCATCGACAACGTTGGAACCAAGGCTCGAGAAGCACCTGCATGGTGGCATGCAGATCTTTGTGAAGACAAAGAGGCTACGAAGCCCAGATGAGAACCAGAAGGTGAGACAACCGCGAGGCTCCTTGCCGAGGATGCCCATGAGGCCCCATCTAGGCTCCTTGCCGAATACACCCGCAAGACCCCGGCAAGGCTCTTGCCAGGGGCGCTCGCAAGGCCCCGGCAAGACTCTTGCTGGGAATATCCACAAGACCGTGGCAAGGCCTTGCCGCCCCAGCTCAGCGGCCGACCCACCAACTAAAGCAAGTACCCATGTGGCAGTACGTGGCTCCTAATCCAACTAGTCAAGCACCTGCGTGGTGGCATGCAGATCTTCGTGAAGACCCTACCACCACGCCAGCTCACCAGCTTGCCAGCCTACATGGCGCTGCATGCCTCGTTGTCCTGGACGCGTGTCGGAGCAAGGCAGAGCGGCGACAGACGGGACGGGCCTCGTTACCGTCCCCGATAAAGCAAGTGGACACCATAGTAGCGCATTTAATGCATTTTGTGCTGTAATGCCAGGCGATAAGCTTGTACTCTGTACATAGCTTTCCACCTCCTGTGTGCCACTGTGGCGACCCCTTTGACTATAAAAGGAGGCCCGAGGCGTACTGAGGAAGGATTCGGATCTTTTGGACTACGCACGCACTGTAGCTAGTTCAAGAACTCAAGAACACTCAAACATACACCAAAACAGGACTAGGGTATTACGCATCTCCGCGGCCCGAACCTGGGTAAAATCCCGCTGTGCTAGCTACTAGACCTGCTCTTTGCACAACCCCGCACCCGCCAACTGTAGAAGGGATTCCCGTGATCCCATAGGTGTCGTTTTCCCCCGACATCTTTGGCGCGCAAGGTAGGGGGCGCCGTTGTGAGAATCCGGCCTAGCAGTTAGTATAGCAGTTCTTCATCACCATGGCTCCCAAGAAGAAGACGATCACAGCGACTGGTTCATCTAGAGCCGAACGGCCCGCACCACAGCGGGCGAGCGATGGGGCGGTCGCGGACGGAGGCCGAGGCGCGACCCGCGAACACCCACATCGCTCTGGCAGCGAAAGCCCGGTGAGCGGTGTCATTCGTGAGCGAGACAACGAGCCGCGCGCCACCAAATCCAAAGACGGAGCCGTCACCCGCGCAGGCGGCGCGAGGCCCTCCAAGGGTGGCGTTGTGCCACCTACAGGCGGCACGGCGACTTCCAAGACGCCTACGCCGGCGCCCACAACCCGCTAATCTTAGGTTGTGCGCAACGAGCAGCGCCACCACGCTAGTGACCCCGGGCGCCGCCGCGGGAAGAGTTCTACGCATCATTTGTTGGGGAACGTTGCAGAAAATAAAAAATTGCCTACGGTTTCACCAAGATCCATCTATGAGTTCATCTAGCAACGAGTGATAGGAGTGCATCTACATACCTTTGTAGATCGCGAGCGGAAGCGTTCATGTGAACGGGGTTGAGGGAGTCGTTCTCGTCGTGATCCAAATTACCGGAGATCCTAGCGCCGAACGGACGGCACCTCCGCGTTCAACACACGTACGGTCAGCATGACTTCTCCTCCGTCTTGATCCAGCAAGGGGGGGGAGGAGAGGTTGATGAAGATCCAGCAGCACGACGGCGTGGTGGTGGATGCAGCAGGGCTCCGGCAGGGCTTCGCCAAGCAACTACGGTAGGAGGAGGAGGTGTAGCAGGGGGAGGGAGGCGCCAAGACTTTTGGTGCGGCTGCCCTCCCTCCCCCCTCTATATATAGGGTCCCCAGGGGGCGGCGGCCCTAGGAGATGGGATCTCCTAGGGGGCGGCGGCCAAGGGGGGTGGAGTGCCCCCCAAGGCAAGTGGGGCGCCCCCTCACCTATGGTTCCCAACCCTAGGCGCAGAGGGGGCCCAAGGGGGGCGCACCAGCCCACCAGGGGCTGGTTCCCCTCCCACTTCAGCCCATGGGGCCCTCCGGGATAGGTGGCCCCACCCGGTGGACCCGGGACCCTTCCGGTGGTCCGGTGACAATACCGTGGACCCGAAACTTTCCCGATGGTCAAACTTGACTTCCCATATATAATTATTTACCTCCGGACCATTCCGAACTCCTCGTGACGTCCGGGATCTCATCCGGACTCAACAACTTTCGGTTTGCTGCATACTCATATTCATACAACCCTAGCGTCACCGAACCTTAAGTGTGTAGACCCTACGGGTTCGGGAGACATGTAGACATGACCGAGACGGCTCTCCGGTCAATAACCAACAGCGGGATCTAGATACCCATGTTGGCTCCCACATGATCCTCGATGATCTCATCGGATGAACCACGATGTCGAGGATTCAAGCAACCCCGTATACAATTCCCTTTGTCAATCATATGTTACTTGCCCGAGATTCGATCGTCGGTATCCCAATACCTCGTTCAATCTCGTTACCGGCAAGTCACTTTACTCGTACCGTAATGCATGATCCCGTGACCAAACACTTGGTCACTTTGAGCTCATTATGACGATGCTTTACCGAGTGGGCCCAGTGATACCTCTCCGTAATACGGAGTGACAAATCCGATCTCGATCCGTGACAACCCAATGACACATTCGGAGATACCTGTAGTGCACCTTTATAGTCACCCAGTTACGTTGTGACGTTTGGTACACCCAAAGCATTCCTACGATATCCGGGAGTTACACGATCTCATGGTCTAAGGAAAAGATACTTGACATTGGAAAAGCTCTAGCAAAATGAACTACACGATCTTGTGCTATGCTTAGGATTGGGTCTTGTCCATCACATCATTCTCCTAATGATGTGATCCCGTTATCAATGACATCCAATGTCCATAGTCAGGAAACCATGACTATCTATTGATCAACGAGCTAGTCAACTAGAGGCTCACTAGGGACATGTTGTGGTCTATGTATTCACACGTGTATTACGATTTCCGGATAATACAATTATAGCATGAATAAAAGACAATTATCATGAACAAGGAAATATAATAATAATCCTTTTATTATTGCCTCTAGGGCATATTTCCAACAGTCTCCCACTTGCACTAGAGTCAATAATCTAGTTACATTGTGATGAATCGAACACCCATAGAGTTACGGTGTTGATCATGTTTTGCTCGTGGAAGAGGTTTAGTCAACGGATCTGCGACATTCAGATCTGTATGCACTTTGCAAATTTCTATGTCTCCATCTTGAACATTTTCACGAATGGAGTTGAAGCGACGCTTGATGTGCTGGTCTTCTTGTGAAACCTAGGCTCCTTGGCAAGTGCAATAGATCCGGTGTTGTCACAGAAGAGTTTGATCGGCCCCGACGCATTGGGTATGACTCCTAGGTCGGTGATGAACTCCTTCACCCAAATTGCTTCATGCGCTGCCTCGAGGCTGCCATGTACTCCGCTTCACATGTAGATCCCGCCACGACGCGCTCGCTTGCAGCTGCACCAGCTTCTCGCTCCACCATTCAACATATACAAGTATCCGGTTTGTGACTTAGAGTCATCCGGATCTGTGTCGAAGCTAGTGTCGGCGTAACCCTTCTGACGAGCTCTTCGTCACCTCCATAAAGCGAAACATGTCCTTAGTCCTTTTAGGTACTTCAGGATATTCTTGACCGTTGTCCGGTGTTCCTTGCGGGATTACTTTGGTACCTTCCTACCAAACTTACGACAAGGTTTACATCAGGTCTGGTACACAACATGGCATACATGATAGACCCTATGGCTGATGCATAGGGGATGACACTCATCTCTTCTATATCTTCTGCCGTGGTCGGACATTTGGCCGAGCTCAATTTCACACCTTGTAATACAGGCAAGAACCCTTTCTTGGACTGATCCATTTTGAACTTCTTCAATATCTTATCAAGGTATGTGCTTTGTGAAAGACCTATGAGGCGTCTCGATCTATCTCTATAGATCTTGATGCCTAATATATAAGCAGCTTCTCCAAGGTCCTTCATTGAAAAACTCTTATTCAAGTAGGCCTTAATGCTGTCCAAAAGTTCTATATCATTTCCCATCAAAAGTATGTCATCTACATATAATATGAGAAATGGTACAGAGCTCCCACCCACTTTCTTGTAAATGCAGGCTTCTCCATAAGTCTGCATAAACCCAAATGCTTTGATCATCTCATCAAAGCGAATGTTCCAACTCCGAGATGCTTGCACCAGCCCATAAATGGATCGCTGGAGCTTGCACACCTTCTTAGCATTCTTAGGGTCGACAAAACCTTCCGGCTGCATCATATACAGTTCTTCCTTAAGATAGCCGTTAAGGAATGCCGTTCTGACGTCCATTTGCCATATCTCATAATCATAGTATGCGGCAATTGCTAACATGATTCAGACGGACTTCAGCTTCTCTACGGGAGAGAAAGTCTCATCGTAGTCAACCCCTTGAACTTGGCGATAACCTTTAGCGACAGGTCGAGCTTTATAGGTGGTAACCTTACCATCCGTGTCCGTCTTCTTCTTAAAGATCCATTTGTTTTCTATCGCCCGCCGATCATCGGGCAAGTCTGTCAAAGTCCATACTCTGTTTTCATACATGGATCCTATCTCGGATTGCATGGCTTCAAGCCATTTGTTGGAATCTGGGCCCGCCATTGCTTCTTCATAGTTCGAAGGTTCACCGTTGTCCAACAATATGATTTCTAGGACAGGGTTGCCATACCACTCTGGTGTGGAACGTGTCCTGGTGGACCTACGAAGTTCAGTAGCTACTTGATCCGAAGTACCTTGATCATCATCATTCATTTCCTCTCCAGTCGGTGTAGGCACCACAGGAACATTTTCCTGAGCTGCATTACTTTCCGGTTCAAGAGGTAGTACTTCATCGAGTTCTACTTTCCTCCCACTTACTCCTTTTGAGAGAAACTCTTTTTCCAGAAAGGATCCGTTCTTGGCAACAAAGATCTTGCCTTCGGGTCTAAGGTAGAAGGTATACCCAATGGTTTCCTTAGGGTATCCTATGAAGACGCATTTTCCGACTTGGGTTCGAGCTTTTCAGGTTGAAGTTTCTTGACATAAGCATCGCATCCCCAAACTTTTAGAAATGACAGCTTAGGTTTCTTCCCAAACCATAATTCATACGGTGTCGTCTCAACGGATTTAGACGGTGCCCTATTTAAAGTGAATGTAGCTGTCTCTAGAGCGTATCCCCAAAATGATAGCGGTAAATCTGTAAGAGACATCATAGATCGCACCATATCCAATAGAGTGCGATTCGACGCTCGGACACACCGTTACGTTGAGGTGTTCCAGCGGCGTGAGTTGTGAAACGATTCCACATTTCCTTAAGTGTGTACCAAATTTGTGACTTAAATATTCTCCTCCATGATCTGATCGAAGAACTTTATTTTTCGGTCATGTTGATTCTCTACCTCATTCTGAAATTCCTTGAACTTTTCAAAGGTCTCGGACTTGTGTTTCATCAAGTAGACATACCCATATCTACTCAAGTCATCGGTGAGAGTGAGAACATAACGATATCCTCCATGAGCCTCAACGCTCATTGGACCGCATACATCGGTATGTATGATTTCCAATAAGTTGGTTGCTCGCCCATTGTTCCGAGAACGGAGTCTTGGTCATCTTGCCCATAAGGCATGGTTCGCATGTGTCAAATGATTCATAATCGAGAGACTCTAAAAGTCCATCATCATGGAGCTTCTTCATGCGCTTGACACCAATGTGACCAAAGCGGCGATGCCACAAGTATGTGGGACTATCGTTATCAACTTTACATCTTTTGGTATTCACACTATGAATATGTGTAATATTACGTTCGAGATTCATTAAGAATAAACCATTGACCATCGGAGCATGACCATAAAACATATCTCCCATATAAATAGAACAACCATTATTCTCGGATTTAAATGAGTAGCCATCTCGCATTAAACGAGATCCTGATACAATGTTCATGCTCAAACTTGGCACTAAATAACAATTATTGAGGTTTAAAACTAATCCCGTAGGTAAATGTAGAGGTAGCGTGTCGACGGCGATCACATCGACCTTGGAACCATTCCCGACGCCAAGATCGTCACCTCGCCCTTCGCCAGTCTCCGCTTATTCCGCAGCTCCTGCTGTGAGTTACAAATATGAGCAATGACACCGTATCAAATACCTGGGTGTTACTACGAGTCTTGGTAAGGTACACATCAATCACATGTATATCAAATATACCTTTAGTGTTGCCGGCCTTCTTATCGCTAAGTATTTGGGGCAGTTCCGCTTCGTGGACCCTTCCTTTGCAATAAAAGCACTCGACCTCGTGCTTGGGTCCATTCTTTGACTTCTTCCCAAGAATCGGCTTACGGGCGCGGCAACATCCTTGCCGTCCTTCTTGAAGTTCTTCTTACCCTTGCCCTTCTTGAACTTAGTGGTTTTATTGACCATCAACACTTGATGTTCTTTCTTGATTTCTACTCTGCTGACTTCAGCATTGAAAATATTTCAGGAATAGTTTTCACCATCCCTGCATATTGTAGTTCATCACAAAGCTCTTGTAGCTCGGTGGGAGCGATCAAGGATTCTGTCAATGACCGCCTCGTCCGGGAGTTTAATGTCCAACTGGGACGGGAGGTTGTGTAACCTGGACATTTTGAGTATGTTCTCACCGATGTAACTATTTTCCTCCATCTTACAACTATAGAACTTGTCGGAGACTTCATATCTCTCGACCGGGCATGAGCTTGGAAAACCATTTTCAGCTCCTCGAACATCTCATATGCTCCGTGTTGCTCAAAACGCTTTTGGAGCCCCGGTTCTAAGCTGTAAAGCATGCCGCATCGAACGAGGGAGTAATCATCAAGACGAGACTGCCAAGCATTCATAACGCCTTGGTTCTCTGGGATGGGTGCTTCACCTAGCGGTGCTTCTAGGACATATTGTTTCTTGGCTGCTATGAGGATGATCCTCGTGTTCGGACCCAGATCCGAATAGTTGCTGCCATCATCTTTCAGCTTGGTTATCTCTAGGAACGTGTTGAAGTTCATGGTGACATGAGCGTTGGCCATTTGATCTACAAGACATTTTGCAAAGATTTTAGACTAATGTTCATGATAATTAATTTCATCTAATCAAATTATATAATGAACTCCCACTCAGATTTGACATCCCTCTAGTCATCTAAGTGTTACATGATCCGAGTCGACTAGGCCGTGTCCGATCATCACGTGAGACGGACTAGTCATCGTCGGTGAACATCTCCATGTTGATCGTATCTTCCATACGACTCATGTTCGACCTTTCGGTCTCTTGTGTTCCGAGGCCATGTCTGTACATGCTAGGCTCGTCAAGTTAACCTAAGTGTTTTGCATGTGTAAAACTATCTTACACCCGTTGTATGTGAACGTAGGAATCTATCACACCCGATCATCACGTGGTGCTTCAAACGATTTAACTTTAGCAACGGTGCACGTTAGGGAGAACACTTTCTTGAAATTATTATAAGGGATCATCTTATTTACTACGGTCGATCTAAGTAAACAAGATGCATAAACATAATAAACATCACATGCAATTATATAGTAGTGACATGATATGGCCAATATCATATGGCTCCTTTGATCTCCATCTTCGGGGCTCCATGATCATCTTGTCACCGGCATGACACCATGATCTCCATCATCATGATCTCCATTATCGTGTCTCCATGAAGTTGCTCGCCAACTATTACTTCTACTACTATAGCTAACGGTTTAGCAATAAAGCAAAGTAATTACATGGCGTTGAATCAATGACTCGCAGGTCATACAATAATTAAGACAACTCCTATGGCTCCTGCCGGTTGTCATACTCATCGACATGCAAGTCGTGATTCCTATTACAAGAACATGATCTCATACATCACAATATATCATTCATCATTCATCACAACTTTTGGCCATATCACATCACAAGGCAATTGCTGCAAAAACAAGTTAGACGTCCTCTAATTGTTGTTGCATCTTTTACGTGGCTGCAATAGGGTTCTAGCAAGAACGTTTTCTTACCTACGAAAAATCCACAACGTGATTTGTCAACTTCTATTTACCCTTCATAAGGACCCTTCTCGTCGAATCCGCTCCAACTAAAGTGGGAGAGACAGACACCCGCTAGCCACCTTATGCAACTAGTGCATGTCAGTCGTTGGAACCTGTCTCATGTAAGCGTACGTGTAAGGTCGTTCCGGGCCGCTTCATCCCACAATACTGCTGAAGAAAAATCAGACTAGTAACGGCAAGAAAGTTGACAACATCTACGCCCACAACAAATTGTGTTCTACTCGTGCAATAGAGAACTACGCATAGACCTAGCTCATGATGCCACTGTTGGGGAACGTTGCAGAAAATAAAAAATTTCCTACGGTTTCACCAAGATACATCTATGAGTTCATCTAGCAACGGGTGATAGGAGTGCATCTACATACCTTTGTAGATCGCGAGCAGAAGCGTTCAAGTGAACGGGGTTGAGGGAGTAGTTCTCGTCGTGATCCAAATCACCGGAGATCCTAGCGCCGAACGGACGGCACCTCCGCGTTCAACACACGTATGGTCAGCGTGACGTCTCCTCCGTCTTGATCCAGCAAGGGGGGGAGGAGAGGTTGATGAAGATCCAGCAGCACGACGGCGTGGTGGTGGATGCAGCAGGGCTCCGGCAGGGCTTCGCCAAGCAACTACGGGAGGAGGAGGAGGTGTAGCAGGGGGAGGGAGGCGCCAAGACTTTTGGTGCGGCTGCCCTCCCTCCCCCCTCTATATATAGGGTCCCCAAGGGGGGGCGCCGACCCTAGGAGATGGGATCTCCTAGGGGGGGCGGCAGCCAAGGGGGTGGAGTGCCCCCCAAGGCAAGTGGGGCGCCCCCTCCCCTAGGGTTCCCAACCCTAGGCGCAGAGGGGGCCAAGGCGCACCAGCCCACCAGGCTGGTTCCTCCCACTTCAGCCCATGGGGCCCTCCGGGATAGGTGGCCCCACCGGTGGACCCAGGACCCTTCCGGTGGTCCCAGACAATACCGTGGACCCCAAACTTTCCCGATGGCCGAAACTTGACTTCCCATATATAATTATTTATCTCCGGACCATTCCGAACTCCTCGTGACGTCTGGGATCTCATCCGGGACCCCGAACAACTTTCGGTTTGCTGCATACTCATATTCATACAACCCTAGCGTCACCGAACCTTAAGTGTGTAGACCCTACGGGTTCGGGAGACATGTAGACATGACCGAGACGGCTCTCCGGTCAATAACCAACAGCGGGATCTGGATACCCATGTTGGCTCCCACATGATCCTCGATGATCTCATCGGATGAACCACGATGTCGAGGATTCAAGCAACCCCGTATACAATTCCCTTTGTCAATCGGTATGTTACTTGCCTGAGATTCGATCATCGGTATCCCAATACCTCCTTCAATCTCGTTACCGGCAAGTCACTTTACTCGTACCGTAATGCATGATCCCGTGACCAAACACTTGGTCACTTTGAGCTCATTATGATGATGCTTTACCGAGTGGGCCGAGTGATACCTCTCCGTAATACGGAGTGACAAATCCCAGTCTCGATCCGTGACAACCCAACAGACACTTTCGGAGATACCTGTAGTGCACCTTTATAGTCACCCAGTTACGTTGTGACGTTTGGTACACCCAAAGCACTCCTACGATATCCAGGAGTTACACGATCTCATGGTCTAAGGAAAAGATACTTGACATTGGAAAAGCTCTAGCAAAACGAACTACACAATCTTGTGCTATGCTTAGGATTGTCTTGTCCATCACATCATTCTCCTAATGATGTGATCCGTTATCAATGACATCCAATGTCCATAGTCAGAAACCATGACTATCTGTTGATCAACGAGCTAGTCAACTAGAGGCTCACTAGGGACATGTTGTGGTCTATGTATTCACACGTGTATTACGATTTCCGGATAATACAATTATAGCATGAATAAAAGACAATTATCACGAACAAGGAAATATAATAATAATCCTTTTATTATTGCCTCTAGGGCATATTTCCAACATCATTCACGGGATGTAGAAGACCAGCATGCACGCTGAGGCGCTGGCGAAAATGGCGCGCAGCCGCAAGGCCGTGATAGAGCTCCTTCTAACATGGTTAGAAGTCGGAGCGCGTCACGGTCCACGCAGCTTTCGCTGCCACCCAAGTCAGCAGAAGCTTTGGCGCGCACGCAGTTGCTCCTCGACTTCCCTCCTGCCGCGGAAAAGCTCAACGAGTGGAGAGCCACCATACGAATCCTCGTCAGCATCGCCAACAAAGATGAGCCGCGACCAGCTGAGCCCTCAGGACGACGCTTTGTTGAGCCACCGCATGCCAGTGGTGGAAGGACCGGAGGTGTTGCAGCCACGATGCACTCTCCTCCTCCACGCCAGTTACTGCGGGTGCCAGTCTGTCGGGACGACGCTTGTGATAACATTTCCATAGCGTCGTCCGACCCACAAACCCACTGCGACCAGCGCCAAGTTCTTCGGGAGCGATCCCATGAAGACGCTCAAACCACCATCGAGCGACGGCGTGCCGCGCACCATCTGCCGATATAAGGGCGGGCCCACTATGGACCACCCAAAGATCGGGGCTCGTGGCCTACCTTACGAGGTGGGTTGCCCAGACTTTACCCGTGAGCTGCGGCAGTTCGGTGGCCCACTCACCGCACGTTCAAGCCCGACGTCAGCGAGAGGTACAACGACAGGACCCACCCGTCAGAGTTCCTTAGCATCTACACCATCGTGATGCAAGCTGCCGGAGCTCGCGACGACAAGGTGCTTGCCAATAACTTCCTGTTGGCACTTAAACCCAACATCATGTCGTGGTTGATGCACTTGCCTGTGGATTCTATTTCTTCTTGGTCGGATTTGTGCCATGAATTTGTTGGCGCCTTTACGGAGGCCACCAAGCTCATGGCCAGGCAAGCGACTTGCATATCATCCCCCAGAAAGAAGGCGAGAACCTGCGCAAGTACATACAGAGGTTCAGCCGAGTGCAATACAACATCCCTGATGTTCATCCCGCCGCTATCATCAGCGCATTCCATTAGAATGTGTGTAATCACAAGATGCGTGAAGTGCTGGCGATGAACAAGGTCAAGGATGTGGTAGAACTCTATGTTCTAGCCGATAGATGTGCTCGGGCTGAAGAGGGAAGGAAGTACCCCGGCGAAGACGCCGGTGCGGAAACAGACTCCTTAGACGAAGACGCCATCGCCCCGGCAAAGAAGGGCCGACGCCGCAACAGGAAGCGCAAGGCCAAGGCCATGCTTGCTGTCGAGGGATCCGACGACACCGCCGCTGCCAAGAAGACCAAGGCAGACGACCCCGGCAAGGAAGCTGCCGGGTACGCCGCCTACCGGGCCTTGGCAGCTGCCGACAAGCCAGGAGGCTCGGACAAGCAGTACTGCAAGATCCATCGCACCAAGGGCCACGACCTCCCGAATTTCCAACAAGTCAAGCAGCTCGCAGAGAAGCGGAAAGCAGAATATGAAAGGCGGGACAAGGAGAAGGGCCAGGATGGTGCTGAGGGATCCGGGAAGGAGTGGCGGCCAAGTTGGCCGCCGCGGCAAAAATAATCAACAAGAAAGGCCCGCTCGGGGCCGCGACGAGAAGCAGGAAGACGACGATCATGACGAGGACAATGAGTCTGGCGAGCATGAGTTCCAGAAAGCTACAGAGGCTATGTGCATCGACGATGGCGCCTCGCTGCACACCTCTCACCGCCGACTCAAGCAGTAGGCGTGTGAGATCACAGCAGCGGAACCATCGTTCGATGCTCAAAAGCCATGAAGTGGTCCAGATCGCCTATCATTTTTGACACCGAGGACCACCTTGATCGCACAACTGCGGTCGGGTGTTTTCCGCTATTGGTCTCACCAACAATACGTAACCTCAAGGTGACAAAAATGCTGGCTGACGGCGGGGCCAGTCTGAACTTGATCTCGCCTGTTGTGATCAAAAGGCTGCAGATTCCAGATGGAGACCGCGAAGAGACGGGCACGTTTCAAGGGGTCAATCCGGGAAGAAGTCAGCCAAAGGGAAAGGTCACGCTGCCCGTTACATTTGGAGGCGAGCTGAACTATAGGACAGAGAGGATTCTTTTTGATGTTGCTGAGATCCCTGAGGGAGTCCTGGACTAAGGGTTCCTCGGGCGTCCGGCCTGTTATCCATGGGCCGGACTGATGGGTTGTGAAGATACGAAGACTGCACTCGTGTCCGGATGGGACTCTCCTCGGCGTGGAAGGCAAGCTTGGTGGACGAATATTTAGATTCCTTTCCTTGTAACCGACCTTGTGTAACCCTAGAATTCTAGGGTTTAGCCATTACGATCTCGTGGTAGATCAACTCTTGTAACACTCATATTCATCAAGATCAATCAAGCAGGAAGTAGGGTATTACCTCCATAGAGAGGGCCCGAACCTGGGTAAACATCTTGTCCCCTGTCTCCTGTTACCATTGACCTTAGACGCACAGTTCGGGACCCCCTACCCGAGATCTGCCGGTTTTGACACCGACATTGGTGCTTTCATTTAGAGTTCCACTGTGTCGTCCCCAAAAGGTTTGATGGCCCCTTCAATCATCAAAGACAATGTTGTCCAAGGAGAAACCTTCCTCCCCGGACAGATCTTCATATTCGGCGGCTTCGTACTGCGGGACAACTCACTTGGCCGTCTGGAGCAGTCAACAGCTATGCCCCTGGCGATCAGGTCAGATTTGGGAGCTTGAACTACGTCGCGGATGTCCGCGGAGATTTGATCTTTGCTGGATTCGAGACCACGGCAATCGCTCCTGCTCACCCCGATGACCATGACCTAAATCTGTCATCGGACCGCATCCAGGAGATTGCTCTTGTAACTGCTCTGGCCGTAGATCCGAAGCATATTGCGCCATCCCAGGACAGGAGTCTCAACCCCACCGCGGAGGCCACAGATTCCACGGCATTGGAGCCGAACATATACCTAATGTCACACGACGTCTTTGTCGCCGGAACTCCGGACTCGTCTCTGGTCATGAATTCCGGGCCATGTGCATCCGCGGACGCTGAACTTGATCGCTTATCGATCTTCGAGTTTAGTGTCGGAGACATCTTCTAACACTCGCCCTTCGGTGATGTGCTAAACTCATTAAAGAATCTATCCCTGGCGGGGGACTCACAGCCGAATTATGTCCGGTTCGAACTGGAGGCTGATGATGGGGGAGAATTCAGCTTCCCACCCGCCACCCACTCCATAGCCACTATCGAAGACTTAGCTGACGTGCTCGATTACAACTCTGACGACATCGACGGTATGGACGACGACGCCGACGAAGAGCAGGGCCAAAACCCGCCGCTTGCCGGATGCTGGACGACCACTTCTTCACATGACGTATACATGGTGGATACACCTAAAGAAACTAACAACGACAACAAGGAGGATCCAGTTAAGAACACACCCTCTGAGACACAGCCCCGGCACCGGCGTCAGCAGCGCTGGTCTAAATCACGTTGTACAAAAGACAACAACACCGACACCGGAGAAAATAATACTCTGGACGGAGCCGAAGACAATGAAGACCCTGTCGGGGCAAGCTCTGAACAGGATGAACGGGAGGACGGGCACGTTAGCCCCGATGAACAGGCCACACATGAAGACTCGGAGGATAGTAACTATCTTCCGCTCTCCGAGCAGGAGGAGAGCCTTGGCAACGAAGAATTCATCGTGCCTGAAGAACCTCTCGAGCAGGAGCGCTTTAAACGCCGGCTAATAGCCACTGCAAGGAGCCTGAAAAAGAAGCAGCTGTAGCTTCAAGCTGACCAAGATCTGCTCAATGATAGATGGACCGAAGTCCTGGCTGCCGAAGAATACGGCCTCAACGACCCAACCAAAGACTACCCGAAGCGCAAATTGTTATCTCAGTTCGATGACGAGGCGCTGGAGCCCGCACCATCATCGCACAACGCGGTCGACCGACCGCCACGCGGTCAGGATAAAGCGGCAACTCAAGCCGAACACCAGAACGCCGCACCTCGCCATAAAGGCAAGAATAGAACAGCTCGGGGTTGTACATACGACCGTCGACAGGACTTGGACAACAGAGCAAGACACATAAGATCGATCTATGGATCACAAGGACGTGCCTCGACACGCGACGACGGCTACCTATTCGGACGTGAAAAACCCAGCCATGCCCGGGCCGAAAACTGCAAACAGACTCCATCAGAGGTACGTCGCAGTGTGGCCCAGTATAGAGGTGCCGCACACCCTCTTTGCTTCATAGATGAAGTAATGGAGCATGAATTCCCAGACGTGTTTAAACCTATGAATATCGAATCATACGACGGAACAACGGATCCCGCGGTATGGATTGAGGACTTCCTCCTCCATATACACATGGCCCATGGAGGTGACCTTCATGCCATCAAATACCTACCACTAAAACTTAAAGGACCAACTCGGTACTGGTTAAACAGTCTGCCAAAAAATTCTATTGGCAGCTGGGAAGATTTGGAAGGCGCCTTTTGCGACAACTTCCAAGGAACATATGTCCGGCCACCAGATGCCGATGACTTAAGTCAAATCGTCCAGCAGCCCGGAGAGTCAGCCAGGAAGCTCTGGATTAGGTTCTTAGTTAAAAAGAACCAGATTGTCGACTGTCCGAACGCGGAAGCCCTTGCGGCCTTCAAACACAGCGTCCGGGATGAATGGCTTGCCCGCCACCTCGGCCAGGAAAGACCTAAATCCATCATATCCCTTACCGCTCTAATGACTCGCTTTTGCGCGGGAGAAGACAGCTGGCTCGCTCGTAGAAGCAACAGCGCCTGCAACCCGGGCACTTCCAAAATCCGAGACGGCAATGGCAAGCCACGACGCAACAAACACAAAAATCGCAATGATAATGAAAGATCACGCGACACAACGGTCAATGCCGGATTCAGCAGTCCCAAATCCGGTCAAGGGAAAAAGCCATTCAAGGCAAACATGGACGGACCATCCAATCTAGACAGGATATTGGACCGACCCTGCCAGATTCACGGCCACCCCGATAAACCAGCTAATCATACCAACAGAAGCTATTGGGTCTTCAAGCAGGCCGGCAAGCTCAACGCCGAACACAAGGGGAGGAGGCCGCTCGGCGATAGGGACGATGAAGAGATCCACCAACCAAATACCGGGGGTCAGAAGCAATTTCCCCCTGAAGAAAAAACAGTAAACATGGTATGCATGACACACACCCCTAGAGGTAAGTGCACGGAACATTCCCTCCGTACAGGAGATCATACTACGGCTACCTCTGCCGAACTACACAGCGGCCTTATCACACCGCATACCACGTCGGCCATCACGCCGCCGGTCTCCATTCAACAGGATCGATCAATGTCCATATTGGACTAGCAATTTGGCTTCCGCCGTTCGCCCAATATGCCTTCGAAGTGGGTACCGCGCATACATAATTATGCAATTGAAATACCCTGGGCACCGGCGGAAGCACAACACGGGTGCGCTTGCACCCACCCCCTACTTTTCTAACTGCCCTTTTTTCCTTTTTATTATCCCCTCCACAGGTAGCTCAAGGGTCGGTCACCCCGAGGACTCTACCAGAGTTCGGGTTCGTACAATCATCCAAGAGTTATTCCCGTCAAGGAATCCCTTAACCGAGGACAGGCGGCGCAGACGTGCGACAGGAGGTCCAAAATAACTTTTTGTAGACCGAGGTCTCTATTCCGAGCCTGTAAAGTGCCTTTTTTCCTCCACCTTCGACCCGTGGCTTGTCAAATAGCCAGGGTCGCGGCTTTGTTATCTATATAATTATTGGCATATCACTCACTCTCAGTACACTTACCAAGTGTCCAATGTTGACTTTTTCCTAATCGACCCGAATTTTTGCTCCTATGGTTATTTTACACACACCTCGGCATAACTCGCCACGGGCTCGGTATTGGAACAAATGAGTTGCCGACAAGTCTGAACAGCTTTATAGTGTACTTTGGCGTCGCGAGTTTGGCCTTATATGTATCAGCTCCGAATCATGTCTTGGGGTCAATAGTTGGGTTGCTTGGCTCCTGTGCTTGCTACCCTACGTTCCGCTCTATCGGCTAGGGTAGTAAAGGGAGAACTATTGCAATTGTGCTTTAGGTTCATCTGGTCAAGCACCTCAGTAGAGAAAGCCGAAAACTGACTGTCATGATGCGGCGAGGGCTGGTCAACCACTTGATGACTTATCGGAATCTTTAGCGATTCTCTCTGTGTTATACGAAGGATCTTTTTTAGATCATCTTTACAGCGCATCGTACTAAGAATAAGCCACGTACATACCAGGGGCTATATCGTAGACCCACCATAAAACTCCTATGGCTAAGTGAAAGTGTTAACGCCCTATAGTCTGATTGCCTTGTTCGCCGCATGGTCAACTCCTTCATGGACCAAGACGTTGGGTCAAGAGTGATCAAATGATTTTCTGAACACCCCCGTACTTCCTACGAGGGGGATGAAGCCGACGACTGGAAAAAATTTAGGTTATATAAAAACGGCTGCACAGGAGGAACAAAAGCTTTCGAACAAAACTTAAAAATAGACTAAACATAAAATTGTCTTTAAAAATTCCCTTACACCTCACTATGTCTTTCGAGCATTGACCCTCTATCAAGCGGGCAGCCTCTAAGACATCTTCAAAATAATACTCCGTGCGTGATGGTGCTTGCCCTTGGGCGGACTCTTCGCTGCAACATCGATGGCCTTCATCTTCCCCCGGTATGTCTTGACACGGGCAAAGGCCATCCGTGCACCCTCAATGCACGCCGACCGCCTCATCGTGTTGATACGTGGCACCACATCAATGAGCCGCTGCACCAAGCCGAAGTAGCTATTTGGAACAGGCTCAGTCGGCCACAGCCGGATTATGATGTTCTTCATGGCAGCGCCGGATATCCTATGAAGCTCGGCCCATTGAGATATCTGTTCATTCAGCAACAGAGGGCGCTTTGACGCGCCAAATTGTGACCAAAAAAGCTTCTCCGTTGCATACCCCTCCCGCGCTTGGTAAAACTGCGCCGCATCGGAAGAACTCTTCGGCAAGTCTAAAACTCATCCAGAGAACTCCACACTTGGTTAAGCCGATCATAGTTCGGATCGCCGAACTTCGTTTGTAGCAAAAAGGGCTTACCGGCCGCAATCTCAGCAGCTTGCCGGATCTCCTCACGGGCTGCTCTGGATTCAGACCGAGCTTCTCTCACCTCTCGTAAGGCCTGGTCAAGTTCAGCCGTTTTGGCTTCATTCTCCTTCTCAAGGAATTCACAGCGGCTAGTAGCATTTTTCAGCTTGAGCGCCATCGTGGATATTTTCTCCTCGTCTTGGCGCCGAGCAGCTTGTTGGGCCTTTAATTCAGCCGATGCCTTTTCGTAGCTGCGTTACTAAACCGAGCCTGCTCCTTGGCGCAGGCCAGCTCCGCCCGAAGAATCTCAATAGCGGCGGCACCATCTGCAGCCATGCATATCCCAGTATATAACTTTTAGCGTCATGCTTATATTACAAAAATGTATGTGAAAGGACTGCTACGAATACATACCTTGCGATTCGTCAAGATGCATATTGATTAACGCAGTGTCATCCCCTGCCACATCAAGCTTCCGCTGCAGCTCGGCAATATCCGTAGTCTGGGAAGTAGCCAGGGGGAAGTAGCCTGTGTTTCAGTTAATCATATTAGTCCTTGAGTATTTCTTCTTGATCCTTCGTTCGCCTCCCATGGGAAGCCAACCCGAGTCTCAGGGGCTACTACTTATACACATGTGCATCTTTGCAAAAAAATATAGTTAAAAAACATTACATCACAAACCTCGAAGCCTCTTAGCAGGCTCATGAAGGCTTCATTCAATCCGCTCTTCGCGGACAGAATCTTCTCAACCACCGTACCCATCAAGGTACATTGTTCCCCCGCGACAGATGCTTTTCGCAGCATATCCCTCAACATATCCGGCGCCGCCGGGTCCCTGGAAGCCGCAGTGGGGGCACGACCATCCTTTGAAGGAACCTGTTCACCCGTCTCTAGAATCATCATTGGCTAAAAACCGGACAGTCCGGGGCCTTCATTATTGGCCCCCGAATCTCGGACGATCGGAGGTTCACCTTCGGGTACTGCCTCTTTTATCCCCTGCACCGCTTGTTGATCAAGAAAAACCCTCCGAGACGACACTTCAGAGTCGTCCACCGTATTGGGCGAGGAGGTCGGGGGAGGCGTCTCGCTTTCCATCATCTCTGGGAGGAGATCTCCCGAAGAAGAGGATTGCCCAGAAAAACTCCGTGCCGAACTGTAAAAATACACAAGCACGTTACATGTCTCTCCGGTAACAGGAAAGGAGTGGGATGCTATCAAGGCACCCCGGTTCACTTACGATTTGGTTGAGGGCTTGTCCTCATGACGGAGCTGTTCAATGGTGTCGCCTTCCAATCCCGAGCCGCTCGACGGTGGCATCTTTCCCCTCTTAGGAGACCGCCCCTCCCAACTTTCGGAGGCGTCCCTTTTCTCGTTGAATGGAGAAGGAATACTTGCTTCTCTTTCTCCTTTGTCTTCGGGCGAGGGAATGTCAATTTCTCCAGACTCGGTATCTAATTTACCTTCGGAACAAAGGTCGCCCCGGGTCTTCTCACCATCCACCTTGCCCTCCCCTGCTGACGCCCGGTACGGCGCCGGTGCCAGCATCCTTGTTAACACGGGGTCCACTGAGTCTTCGGGAAGAGGGGCCGGACACCTAATCCGTTCCGCCTTCTTTATCCAGCCCTGGAAAAAGATGGTTTGCTCAGCGTCTTATCACAGGATATCTGATTATGAGGTGTTCGGCGGATGAGTACTTACCGGGGTATCCGGATGGTTGCAGTCGAGGCCAGTATCTTCGGTGTAGTCCGGCCATTGTTTTCGTTTCCCGAAAAGTAATTTCCACATTCCTTTGTGCATAGTGCCAAAGAAGTGCTGAAGAGTCTGTGGCCCTTCTGGGTTAAACTCCCACATACGGAGAGGCCGTCGCTGGCACGGCAGGGTCCGACGGACTAGCATTACCTGAATAACGTTGACAAGATCGATATCCTTCTTAATAAGGCTTCTGATGCGACTTTGCAGAGTCCGCACCTCGTCAACTGATCCCCAGTCCAACCCCTTATTAATCCATGACACAAGCTGAATTGGGGGGCTGGATCGAAATGCAGGCGCAGCCGCCCACTTGGAACCACGGGGCTCGGTGATATGGAACCACCCCTGCTGCCATTAGTCTTGAGATTCTTTGGAAGACCCTTTCAGCCAAATAGCGCTGGTAAGCTTGCTCACTGAGGCACCACCGCACTCCGCCTGCTCCCCCTCTATCAATTGGGGTTTCGCATTGAAGGTCTTGAGCCACAAGCCGAAGTGTGGAGGAGTGATACGTCTCCAACGTATCTATAATTTTTGATTGCTCCATGCTATATTATCTACTGTTTTGGACTATATTGGGCTTTATTTTCCACTTTTATATTATTTTTGGGACTAACCTATTAATCGGAGGCCCAGCCCAGAATTGCTGTTTTTTGCCTATTTCAGTGTTTCGAAGAAACTGAATATCAAACGGAGTCCAAACAGAAAAATCATTTTTGGAACGTGATTTTCTCACCGGATAAGACCAGGAGACTTGGACCCTACGCCAAGGCATCGGAGAGGCGGTCACGAGGGGGGGCGCGCTTCTAGGCGCCCGCCTCGTGGGCCCCTCGAAGCTCCACCGACGTACTTCTTCCTCCTATATATATCCACGTACCCCCAAACGAACAGAATAGGAGCCAAAAACCTAATTCCACCGCCGCAACTTTCGTATCCATGAGATCCCATCTTGGGGCCTGTTAGGAGCTCACGAGAGGGCCGTCATCACGAGGGCTTCTACATCATCATAGCCTCTCGATGAAGTGTGAGTAGTTTACCTCAGACCTTGGGTCCATAGTTATTAGCTAGATGGCTTCTTCTCTCTTTTGGATATCAATACAATGTTCTCCCCTCTCTTGTGGAGATCTATTCGATGTAATCTTCTTCTTTTTGCGGTGTGTTTGTTGAGACCGATGAATTGTGGGTTTATGATCAAGTCTATCTATGAATAATATTTGAATCTTCCCTGAATTCTTTTATGTATGATTGGTTATCTTTGCAAGTCTCTTCAAATTATCCGTTTGGTTTGGCCAACTAGATTTGTAGTTCTTGCCATGGGAGAAGTGCTTAGCTTTGGGTTCGATCTTGCGGTGTCCTTTCCCAGTGACAGAAGGGGCAGCAAGGCACATATTGTATCGTTGCCATCGAGGATAACAAGATGGGGTTTATTTCATATTGCATGAATTTATCTCTCTACATCATGTCATCTTGCTTAAAGCGTTACTCTGTTTTTAACTTAATACTCTAGATGCATGCTGGATAGCGGTCAATGAGTGGAGTAATAGTAGTAGATGCAGAATCGTTTCGATCTACTTGTCATGGACGTGATGCCTATATACATGATCATGCCTAGATATTCTCATAACTATGCTCAATTCTGTCAATTGCTCAACAGTAATTTGTTCACCCACCGCAGAATACTTATGCTCTCGAGAGAAACCACTAGTGAAACCTATGGCCCCCGGGTCTATTCTCATCATATCAATCTCCATCACTTTTATTTTGCTTTGGTTTTTTACTTTGTCTTTTACTTTTCACTTTTCATCTCTATGCCAAAAATACCAAAAATATTATCTATTGGATCTCACTTTCGTAAGTGACCGTGAAGGGATTGACAACCCCTAATCGCGTTGGTTGCGTTGAGCTCTTTGTGTTGTGTAGGTACGAGGGACTTGCGCGTGGCATCCTACTGGATTGATACCTTGGTTGTCAAAAACAGAGGGAAATACTTACGCTACTCTGCTGCATCATCCTTTCCTCTTCGGGGAAATCCAACGCAAGCTCAAGAGGTAGCAAGAAGAATTTTTGGCGCCGTTGCCGGGTAGGCTTTCGCAAGTCAAGATTTGGACTCCCTTCAACGAGCCATTTCTGGCACCGTTGCCGGGGAATCTACGCAAAAAGTCAACATACCAAGTACCCATCACAATCCCTATCTCCCGCATTACAGTAGTTGCCATTTGCCTCTCGTTTTCCTCTCCCCCACTTCACCCTTGCCGTTTTATTCGCCCTCTCTTTCCCAATCTCCTTCTCCTTCTCCTTCTCCTTCTCCTTCTCCTTCTCCGTTTGCCTTTTTCTCGCTTGCCTTTTGTTTGCTCATGTGTTGGATTGCTTGTTTGTCGCGATGGCTCAAGATACTACCAAATTGTGTGACTTAATAATAATGATTTCCTTAGCACTCCGATTGCTCCTCTTGCCAATACTGAATCTTGTGAAATCAATACTGCTTTGTTGAATCTTGTTATGAAAGATCAATTCGCCGGCCTTCCTAGTGAAGATGCCGCTACTCATCTGAATAGCTTCGTTGATTTATGTGATATGCAAAAGAAAAAAGATGTCGATAATGATGTCGTTAAATTGAAGCTATTTCCTTTTTCGCTTAGAGATCGTGCTAAAGCTTGGTTTTCGTCTTTGCCTAAAAATAGTATTGATTCTTGGAACAAGTGCAAAGATGCTTTTATCTCTAAGTATTTTCCTCCCGCTAAAATCATCTCTCTTAGAAACGGTATTATGAATTTTAAGCAACTTGATCATGAACATGTCGCACAAGCTTGGGAGAGAATGAAATTAATGATACGTAATTGCCCTACTCATGGTTTGAACTTGTGGATGATTATACAAAAAATTTATGCCGGATTGAATTTTGCTTCTAGAAATATTTTAGATTCGGCCGCGGGAGGCACTTTTATGGAAATCACTTTAGGAGATGCTACTAAACTCCTAGATAATATTATGGTTAATTATTCTCAATGGCACACTGAAAGATCTTCTAATAAAAAAGTGCATGCGATAGAAGAAATCAATGTTTTGAGTGGAAAGGTGGATGAACTTATGAAATTATTTGCTACTAAGAGTGTTTCTTCTGATCCTAATGATATGCCTTTGTATACTTTGATTGAGAATAATAATGAATCTATGGTTGTGAATTTTGTTGGTAGGAATAATTTTGGTAACAACGCGTATAGAGGGAATTTTAATCCTAGGCCTTATCCTAGTAATCCTTCTAATAATTCTGGAAATTCCTACAACAACACTTATGGAAATTATAATAAGATGCCCTCTGAATTTGAGAATAGTGTTAAAGAGTTTATGAATTCACAAAAGAATTTCAATGCTTTGCTTGAGGAGAAATTACTTAAAGTTGATGATTTGGCTAGGAACGTTGATAGAATTTCTCTTGAGGCTGATTCTTTAAAGCTTAGATCTATTCCTCCTAAGCATGATATCAATGAGTCTCTCAAAGCTATGAGAATTTCCATTGATGAGTGCAAGGAAAGAACCGCTAGGATGTGTGCTACGAAAGATGCCTTTATTAAAGCGTGTTCTTCCAATTCCTATGAAAATCAAGATGAAGATCTAAAAGTTATTGATGTGTCCCCTATCAAATCTTTGTTTTGCAATATGAATCTTGATGAAACTGAATATGATCTTCCTTTACCTAGAAGGCGTTCTAAAAATTCGGAGTATTTAGATCTTTATGATGAAATTGATGAAAGTGGGATCGAAAGAAATAAAAATCTAGATGTTGCTAAACCCACTATATTGGATTTCAAGGAATTTAATTACAAAAGTTGCTCTTTGATTGATTGTATTTCCTTGTTGCAATCCGTGCTAAATTCTCCGCATGCTTATAGTCAAAAGAAAGCCTTTACCGAACATATTGTTGATGCCTTGATGCAATCTTATGAAGAAAAGCTTGAGTTGAAAGTTTCCATCCCTAGAAAACTCTATGACGAGTGGGAACCAACTATTAAAATTAAAATTAAAGATCATGGGTTTTATACTTTGTGTGATTTGGGTGCTAGTGTCTCCACTATCCCCAAAACTTTGTGTGATTTGCTAGATTTCCGCGATTTTGATGATTGCTCTCTAAACTTGCATCTTGCGGATTCTACTATTAAGAAACCTATGGGAAGGATTAATGATGTTCTTATTGTTGCAAATAGGAATTATGTGCCCGTAGATTTCATTGTTCTTGATATAGATTGCAATCCTTCTTGCCCTATTATTCTTGGTAGACCTTTCCTTAGAACGGTTGGTGCGATTATTGATATGAAGGAAGGGAATATTAGATTCCAATTTCCATTAAAAAAGGGCATGGAACACTTTCCAATAAAGAAAATAAAATTACCATATGAAACTATCATGAGAGCCACTTATGGATTGCCTTCCAAAGATGGCAATACCTAGATCTATCCTCGTTTTTATGCCTAGCTAGGGGCGTTAAACGATAGCGCTTGTTGGGAGGCAACCCAATTTTATTTTTAGTTTTTTGTGTTTTTCTTCTATTAGGGAATAAAATAACCCATCTAAATTCTTTTCGGATGTGGTTTTGAGTTTTAATTAGTGTTTGTGCCAAGCTAGACCTATTGGATCTTCTTGGATGATAGTTACTTGATCTTGCTGTAATTTCCAGAAACTTTGCGTTCAGTGCCCGAATTATTAAAAATCATAAGAACGTGATAAAATATTGATTCCAATTTCTGCTGATCAATAAACAAATTTTATAGGTCTTC
The DNA here is from genome assembly GCA_021605205.1 of Aegilops longissima. Taxonomy (NCBI): domain Eukaryota; kingdom Viridiplantae; phylum Streptophyta; class Magnoliopsida; order Poales; family Poaceae; genus Aegilops; species Aegilops longissima. The sequence continues at coordinate 191,608,083 of CM038677.1, read as the reverse complement.
TAATTTTGGTACAATTTTTTGGGTTCCAGAAGTTTGCGTTAGTTACAGATTACTACAGACTGTTCTGTTTTTGACAGATTCTGTTTTTCGTGTGTTGTTTGCTTATTTTGATGAATCTATGGTTAGTAAAATATGTTATGATCCATAGAGAAGTTGGAATACAGTAGGTTTAACACCAATATAAATAAAGAATGAGTTCATTACAGTACTTTGAAGTGGTCTTTTGTTTTCTTTCTCTAACGGAGCTCACGAGATTTCTGTTGAGTTTTGTGTTGTGAAGTTTTCAAGTTTTGGGTGAATTATTTTGATGGATTATGGAACAAGGAGTGGCAAGAGACTAAGCTTGGGGATGCCCATGGCACCCCCAAGATAATCCAAGGACACCAAAAAGTCAAAGCTTGGGGATGCCCCGGAAGGCATCCCCTCTTTCGTCCACTACCATCGGTAATTTACTTGGAGCTATATTTTTATTCACCAACATGATATGTGTTTTGCTTGGAGCGTCTTGTATTATTTTTGTCTTTGTTTGTTAGTGTGACACAATCATCCTTGATGTACACACCTTTTGAGAGAGCCATACATGAATTGGAATTTGATAGGATACTCTATGTGCTTCACTTATATCTTTTGAGCTATGTAGTTTTGCTCTATGTGCTTCACTTATATCTTTTGAGCGTTATAATTTTGCTCTATGTGCTTCACTTAGATATTTTAGAGCACGGTGGTGGTTTTTTTTAAAGAAACTATTGATCTCTCATGCTTCACTTAAATTATTTTGAGAGTCTTAATAGCATGGTAATTTGCTTAATAATAACATGCTTGGTGTTTAAGATTTGTGAATTTTTCTTTTGAGTGCGTTGAATACTAAGAGAAGATTGAAGCATGATAATTGTTTTGAGATATGGAGGTGATAATATTAGAGCCATGCTAGTTTAGTAGTTGTGGATTTAAATAATACTTGTGTTAAAGTTTGTGATTCCCGTAGCATGCACGTATGGTGAACCGTTATGTGATGAAGTCAGAGCATGATTTATTTATTGATTGTCTTCCTTATGAGTGGAGGTAGGGGACGAGCGATGGTCTTTTACTACCAATCTATCCCCCTAGGAGCATGCGCGTAATACTTTGCTTTGATAACTTCTAGAGTTTTGCAATAAGTATATGAGTTCTTTATGACTAATGTTGAGTCCATGGATTATACGCACTTTTTCCCATCCTTCCATCATTGCTAGCCTCTCTAATACCGCGCACCTTTCGCCGGTATCATACACCCACCATATACCTTCCTCAAAACAGCCACCATACCTACCTATCATGGAATTTCCATAGCCATTCCGAGATATATTGCCATAAAACTTTCCACCGTTCCGTTAATTATGACACGCTCCATCATTGTCATATTGCTAGCATGATCATATAGTTGACATCGTATTTGTGGCAAAGCCACCATTCATAATTCTTTCATACATGTCACTCTTGATTCATTGCATATCCCGGTACACCGCCGGAGGCATTCATATAGAGTCATATTTGTTCTAAGTATCGAGTTGTAATTGTTGAGTTGTAAGAAAAATAAAAGTGTGATGATCATCATTTTTTGAGCATTGCCCAAGTGAGGAAAGGATGATGGAGACTATGATTCCCCCATAAGTCGGGATGAGACTCCGGACGAAAAATAAAAAAAATAAAAAAAAGAGGCCAAAAAAAGAGAAAAGGCCCCCCAAAAAAATGAGAGATAAAGAGAGAAGGGACAATGGTACTATCCTTTTACCACACTTGTGCTTCAAAGTAGCACCATGATCTTCATTATAGAGAGTCTCTCGTTATGTCACTTTCATATACTAGTGGGAATTTCTCATTATAAAATTGGCTTGTATATTCCAATGATGGGCTTCCTCAAAATTGCCCTAGGTCTTCGTGAGCAAGCGAGTTGGATGCACACCCACTTAGTTTATTTTGATGAGCTTTCATATACTTATAGTTCTAGTGCATCCATTGCATGGCAATCCCTACTCACTCACATTGATATCTATTGATGGGCATCTCCATAGCCCGTTGATACGCCTAGTTGATGTGAGACTATCTTTCCCTCTTTTTTGTCTTCTCCACAACCACCATTCTATTCCACCTATAAGTGCTATATCCATGGCTCACGCTCATGTATTGCGTGAAGATCGAAAAAGTTAGAGTATGAAACAATTGCTTGGCTTGTCATCGGGGTTGTGCATGATTTAGATACTTTGTGTGGTGAAGATAGAGCATAGCCAGACTACATGATTTTGTAGGGATAACTTTGTTTGGCCATGTTATTTTGAGAAGACATAATTGCTTTATTAGTATGCTTGAAGTATTATTATTCTTTATGTCAATATGAACATTTGTCTTGAATCTTTCGAATCTGAATATTCATACCACAATTAAGAAATCTTGCATTGAAATTATGCCAAGTAGCACTCCGCATCAAAAATTCTCTTTTTATCATTTACCTACTCGAGGACGAGCAGGAATTAAGCTTGGGGATGCCTGATACGTCTCCAACGTATCTATAATTTTTGATTGCTCCATGCTATATTATCTACTGTTTTGGACTATATTGGGCTTTATTTTCCACTTTTATATTATTTTTGGGACTAACCTATTAACCGGAGGCCCAGACCAGAATTGTTGTTTTTTGCCTATTTCAGTGTTTCGAAGAAACGGAATATCAAACGGAGTCCAAACGGAAAAATCCATTTTCGAACATGATTTTCTCACCGGATAAGACCCAGGAGACTTGGACCCTACGCCAAGGCATCGGAGAGGCGGTCACGAGGGTGGGGGCGCGCCCCCCTGCCTCGTGGCCCCCTCGAAGCTCCACCGACGTACTTCTTCCTCCTATATATATCCACGTACACCCAAACGAACAGAACAGGAGCCAAAAACCTAATTCCACCGCAGCAACTTTCTGTATCCATGAGATCCCATCTTGGGGCCTGTTCCGGAGCTCCGCCGGAGAGGGCCGTCATCACGGAGGGCTTCTACATCATCATAGCCTCTTCGATGAAGTGTGAGTAGTTTACCTCAGACCTTCGGGTCCATAGTTATTAGCTAGATGGCTTCTTCTCTCTTTTTGGATCTCAATACAATGTTCTCCCCCTATCTTGTGGAGATCTATTCGATGTAATCTTCTTCTTTTTGCGGTATGTTTGTTGAGACCGATGAATTGTTGGTTTATGATCAAGTCTATCTATGAAAAATATTTGAATCTTCTCTGAATTCTTTTATGTATGATTGGTTATCTTTGCAAGTCTCTTCGAATTATCCGTTTGGTTTGGCCAACTAGATTGGTAGTTCTTGCCATGGGAGAAGTGCTTAGCTTTGGGTTTGATCTTGCGGTGTCCTTTCCCAGTGACAGAAGGGGCAGCAAGGCAGGTATTGTATCGTTGCCATCGAGGATAACAAGATGGGGTTTATTTCATATTGCATGAATTTATCTCTCTACATTATGTCATCTTGCTTAAAGCGTTACTCTATTTTTAACTTAATACTCTAGATGCATGCTGGATAGCGGTCGATGAGTGGAGTAATAGTAGTAGATGCAGAATCGTTTCGATCTACTTGTCACGGACGTGATGCCTATATACATGATCGTGCCTAGATATTCTCATAACTATGCTCAATTCTGTCAATTGCTCAACAGTAATTTGTTCACCCACCGCAGAATACTTATGCTCTCGAGAGAAGCCACTAGTGAAACCTATGGCCCCCAGGTCTATTCTCATCATATCAATCTCCATCACTTTTATTTTGCTTTGCTTTTTTACTTTGTCTTTTACTTTTCACTTTGCATCTCTATACCAAAAATACCAAAAATATTATCTATTGGATCTCACTTTCATAAGTGACCGTGAAGGGATTGACAACCCCTAATCGCGTTGGTTGCGTTGAGCTCTTTGTGTTGTGTAGGTATGAGGGACTTGCGCGTGGCCTCCTACAGGATTGATACCTTGGTTCTCAAAAACTAAGGGAAATACTTATGCTACTCTGCTGCATCATCCTTTCCTCTTCGGGGAAATCCAACGCAAGCTCAAGAGGTAGCAAGGAGTTCGGAGGAAGGCTTCGCACGTGACGATAAACGCCTAGATAAGAAGAACAGAGTTCGGGGCGAGGTCGTGAAAATCTATTCCATAATAGAACATGAGCCCCCGGATGAAGGGATTGAGGGTGAACCCTAACCCTCGGAGGAAGTGGGAAACGAACACGACCCTCTCGCCGGATCTAGGGGTAGGGATAACCTGCCCCTCCAGGGGAAGCCGATGGAGGATTTCTGCGGTTAGATATCTTGCCGCCCGAAGCTTCGTGATATCCTCCTCTGTCATAGAAGAAGCCACCCACCGGCCTTGACGGCTGGATCCGGACATGACTGAGGCTTACGGAGGGTGAAACCTGGGTATTGGAACTCGAGGTAGTAAGAGTTGAGGAAGAAGCAAGCGTGGAGAGGAAAGGCGGGTCTGTGCCCCTTTATAAAGGCTATGAATATTGAACGCCTCCTCCTGGGCCTTAAAACTTGCCTATTCCCAAGGAGTTGTACCCTAAAGACGGTTGGGTTACCCACGTCCGTGTTGATAAAGAATCCCTTAATGAGGGGACACGATCTCTTCTTGGATAAGACGTGCCAATGACAACCGCGTCTTGAAACATGGGGCCGCAGGCGAGACAATGGTTCGAAATAATGACCGGACAGACATGATGTCATATTGTAAAAAGTTGCCGGAGGATTGGACTTATAAATTATTATGCCCTGTGTGGAAGTATATGCACTCGCGCTACAGAACCGAACTAGATCGTCTAAAGACCATTGTGAAGTATCCGGAAAGAAGGGAACCCGCCTTGCAATGCCGAAGACAAATCTGCGCGCCAAACTCCTCGTCATTGAAGCCAGGTTCAGGGGTTACAGAGGGAGTCCTGGACTAAGGGGTCCTCGGGCGTCTGGCCTGTTATACATGGGCCGCACTGATGGGTTGTGAAGATACAAAGACCGAAGACTGCACCCGTGTCCGGATGGGACTCTCCTTGGTGTGGAAGGCAAGCTTGGCGGTCGAATATGTAGATTCCTTTCCTTGTAACCGACCTTTTGTAACCCTAGATCTCCCCGGTGTCTATATAAACCGAGGACTTAGTCCGAAAGGAGAGACTCATTACCATAGTCAAACAGGCTAGGCTTCTAGGGTTTAGCAATTACGATCTCGTGGTCGATCAACTTTTGTAACACTCATATTCATCAAGATCAATCAAGCAGGAAGTAGGGTATTGCCTCCATAGAGAGGGCCCAAACCTGGGTAAACATCGTGTCCCCTGTCTCCTGTTACCATCGACCTTAGACGCACAGTTCGGGACCCCCTACCCGAGATCCGCCGGTTTTGACACCGAAAATCCCCTTGCCCTACAACGGGATTCTCGGCTGCCTAGTAATAGCCAAATTCATGGCGGCGTCACATTACGCTTACAACACGCTGAAGATGCCTGGGCCGATGATCATCATCACCGTCCCCTCCGCCAAGAAAGATGCACCGATCTGCGCCGACCAGCTCTACCGGGAGGCAGTTGCAACAACTGCCGCTAAGGCACTTGCTCCTGCTGCTGAAGCCCCCGAAGGGAACAAGACCGGCAAGACCTCTCGCACCTACTCCGGCAAGCGCACCTCTTCGGAGTGTTGTGCTCCCATCGAGGACGTACCAGAGAGCTCCACCGGCAAGAGCAAGAAATCCAGAGCTGCACCACCAGAGACCAAGAAGGTGTCCGTCAAGGAGGATGGCACGGGAGGGGCTTTCACCATAAGCTCCACCTCGACAGCAAATAGGAAGGTGCGCTCGTCACCTTCCTGCGGGCGAATGTCTATGTGTTTGCATGGCAAGCATCCGGCATCCCCGGCATTCCCATGGAGGTGATTGAGCACCATCTTGCTGTCTGCCCCCATGCGCAACCCATTAAGCAGAAGGTCAGGAAGCAAGTGATAACCCACAAGTATAGGGGATCCAAACATTTTTCGAGGGTTGAGTATTCAACCCAAATTTATTGATTCGACAGAAGGGGAGCCAAAGAATATTCTCAAGTATTAGCAGTTGACTTGTCAATTCAACCACACCTGGAAAACTTAATATCCGCAGCAAAGTAGTATGGAAGTAACGGTAACGGTGGCAAAAGTAATAGTAGTAGTTTTGTAGTAATTGTAACAGTGGCAACAAAAAAGTAACTAAGAAAAGATCAATATGTGAAAAGCTCGTAGGCATTGGATCAGTGATGGATAATTATGTCGGATGCGATTCTTCATGCAAAAGTTATAACATAGGGTGACACAGAACTAGCTCCAGTTCATCAATGTAATGTAGGCATGTATTCCGAATATAGTCATACGTGCTTATGGAAAAGAACTTGCATGACATCTTTTGTCCTACCCTCCCATGGCAGCGGGGTCCTATTGGAAACTAAGGGATATTAAGGCCTCCTTTTAATAGAGTACCGGACCAAAGCATTAACACATAGTGAATACATGAACTCCTCAAACTACGGCCATCACCAGGAGTGGTCCCGATTATTGTCACTTCGGGGTTGCCGGATCATAACACATAGTAGGTGACTAATGACTTGCAAGATAGGATCAAGAACTCATATATATTCATGGAAACATAATAGGTTCAGATCTGAAATCATGACACTCGGGCCCTAGTGACAAGCATTAAGCATATCAAAGTCATAGCAACATCAATCTCAGAACATAATGGATACAAGGGATCAAACCCTAACAAAACTAACTCGATTGCATGATAAATATCATCCAAGCCATCACTATCCAGCAAGCCTACGATGAAATTACTCACGCACGGCGGTGAGGATCATGAAATTGGTGATGGAGGAAGGTTAATGATGACGACGACGACAGATTTCTCTCTTCGAAGCCCCGAACGGACTCCAGATCAGACCTCCTGAGAGAGTTTAGGGCTTGGTGGCGCCTCCGTATAGTAAAACACGATGAATCCTTTTCTCTGATTTTTTTCTCCCGAACGTGAATATATAGAGTTGGAGTTGAGGTTGGTTGAGCACCAGGGGGCCCACGAGGCAGGGGGCGCGCCCCCACCCTCGTGGATAGGGTATGGGCCCCATGGCCTTGATTCTTTCACCAATATTTTTTATTAATTCGCAAAATATTCTTTGTGAAGTTTCAGGTCATTCTGAGAACTTTTATTTGTGCACAAAAATAATACCATGGCAATTCTGCTGAAAATAGCGTCAGTCCAGGTTAGTTCCATTCAAATCATGCAAGTTAGAGTCCAAAACATGGGCAAAAGTGTTTGGAAAAGTAGATACGATGGAGACGTATCAACTCCCCCAAGCTTAAACCTTTGCTTGTCCTCAAGCAATTCAGTTGACAAACTGAAAGTGATAAAGAAAAACTTTTACAAACTCTGTTTACTCTTGTTGTTGCAAATATGTAAAGCCAGCATTCAAGTTTTCAGGAAAGATTATGAACTAACCACATTCACAATAACATTTAGGTCTCATGTTTACTCATATCAATGGCATAATCAACTAGCGACCAATAATAATAAATCTCGGATGACAACACTTTCTCAAAACAATCATAATATGATATAGCAAGATGGTATCTCGCTAGCCCTTTCTGAGACTGCAAAACATAAATACAGAGCACCTCTGAAGATCAAGGACTGACTAAACATTGTAATTCATGGTAAAAGAGATCCAGTCATAGTCGTGCTCAATATAAACTAATAGTAATGGATGCAAATGACAGCGGTGCTCTCCAACTGGTGCTTTTTAATAAGAGGATGATGAATCAACATAAAAGTAAATAGATAGGCCCTTCGCAAAGGGAAGCAGGGATTTGTAGAGGTGCCAGAGCTCGATTTTTGAAACAGAGATAAATAATATTTTGGGTGGCATACTTTCATTGTCAACATAAGAACCAAGAGATCTCAATATCTTCCATGCTACACACATTATAGGCGGTTCCCAAGCAGAAATGTAAAGTTTATACTCCCCCACCACCAACAAGCATCAATCAATGGCTTGCCCGAAACAACGGGTGCCTCCAACTAACAACAATCCTGGGGGAGTTTTGTTTGCAACTATTTTAATTTGGTTTGAGCATGGGACTGGGCATCCCAGTGACCAGCCATTTTCTCGTGAGTGAGGAGCGGAGTCCACTCCTCTTGAGAATAACTCGCATAGCATGGAAGATACAGACAGCTCTAGTTGATACATGAGCTATTCGAGCATACAAAACATAATTTCATTTGAAGGTTTAGAATTTGGTACATACAAATTTATTTGGAACGGCAGGTAGATACCGCATATCGGAAGGTATGGTGGACTCATATGGAATAACTTTGGGGTTTATGGAAGTGGATGCACAAGCAGTATTCCCGCTTAGTACAAGTGAAGGCTAGAAAAAGACTGGGAAGCGACCAACTAGAGAGCGACAACAGTCATGAACATGCATTAAAATTAATAAACATTGAGTGCAAGCATGAGTAGGATATAATCCACCATGAACATAAATATCGTGGAGGCTATGTTGATTTTGTTTCAGCTACATGCGTGAACATGTGCCAAGTCAAGTCACTCAATCGTTCAAAGGAGGATACCACCCTATCATACCACATCACAACCATTTTAATAGCATGTTGGCACGCAAGGTAAACCACTATAAACTCCTAGCTAATTAAGCATGGCATAAGCAACTATAATCTCTAATTGTCATTGCAAACATGTTCATTCATAATAGGTTGAATCAGGAACGATGAACTATAATCATATTTACAAAAACAAGAGAGGTCGAGTTTGTACCAGCTTCTCTCATCTCAATCAGTCCATCATATATCGTCATTATTGCCTTTCACTTGCATGACCGAACGGTGTGGATAATAATAATAGTGCACGTGCACTTGGACTAAGCTGGAATCTGCAAGCGTTTAATTCAAAGGAGAAGACAAGGTAATATGGGCTCTTGGTTAAATCAACAATAATGCATATAAGAGCCACTTCAACATTTTCATTATGGTCTTCTCCTCTTGGACCCCAAAGTAAAGAAATAAAACTATTTACACGGGAAAGCTCCCAACAAGCAAAAGAAGAGAATTTTTTTTAGGTTTTATTTTTAATTATTACTACTACAGGCATGGACAGTAAACTAGCTAAAAGCTACAACTAATTTTTTTTGGTTTTTCTTAAGGTTTTTCAAACATACAAGAAGAAAGCTTAGAAAAGAAAATAAACTAGCATGGATAGTACAGTGAAAAAGTATGAGCACCGACAACTAGAATGAGTGTGTAAACATGAATGTAATGTCGGTGGGAAATACGTACTCCCCCAAGCTTAGGCTTTTGGCCTAAGTTGGTCTCTGGCCATGGCTGGCCTGGCGGATATCCAAAGTTGTAGCTGGGGTCGTACTGAGATGCAGCAGCTATTGCCTGATGAGCTGCAGCTTCTAGGCGGGCTGTCTCCGACCTCCTCTCATACTCGTTCGGCTCCTCCCTGGTTATAACATATCTCCCCTTTGCTCGAAAGTCAAAGAAAGTAGGAGCAGAGAGAGCAATATGGATAGCGCGAAGCCTATCAAACATTAGTCGGTACTGGAGGGGCTGTTCATTCCTCCCAATAAATTGATGGCGAACCATAGCATTATAATCTAAATAAGCAGGAGGCAATTCCATATCATTTTCATGTATGCGTATCTCAAGATAATTAGCCACACGGGTTGCATAAATTCCACCAAACAAATCTCCACTAATACTGTTATTATGCAACCTACGTGCAACAATGGCCCCCAAGTCATATTGTCTATCTCCTAACGCAGCACTCTTGAGAACACTAAGATCTGGAACACACATGTGGCATGCCTCATCCTTACCGTTTATGCATCTACCTATAAAGAGAGCAAAATAATGTATAGCAGGAAAATGAATGCTCCCTATGGTGGCTTGTGTTATTTCTCTCGATTCCCCCACAGTGATACTAGCAAGAAAATCTTTAAACTAAGATTTGCGAGGTTCACTGGCACTACCTCATTGCGGGAGTTTACAAGCAGTGTTAAAATCTTCTAAGTCCATGGTATAAGATTTATTATAGAGATCAAATAGGACAGTGTCAGAATTGCGTGATGATGTAAATTTAAATCTTCTCACAAAGGAATCAGTAAGGTGGTAGTATTGAGGGCACTTATCTAACATGAAGCCCTTGAGTACGGCATTACGCGCATACACGTCAAATTCATCCTTAATTCCTGCTTGAACCATGAAATTTTCTGACGGCCATTCACAAGGCCGCACTTGAGCTTCTCTTGGTGGTTCATGGTCCGACTCATGTATTGCGGGTCTGGGTCCTTGCTTCCTTGAAGAACCACCTTGGTATATTTTCCTAAACATATTTCTTCCTCTGGAAAATTTCTGAAATTTTTAGTAACTCAAAATAAAAGTGAACCAAACTCATCAAAATTGATAGAAACTACTCCCACAAGTTCCTAGAGACTATATCATGCATTAGAACTACTTGGGACCAAATAAATTTGTCATGCAAGCTCAAGAACAGGGTCACCTAAGCAGCAAAAATTTGCAATGAATAAAGCACTAGAACAAAAACTAATTGGACCATTGGAGGAGTCACATACCTAAGAACAATCCCCCAAAGCAGTTTTGTGAATGGAGCTTTGAGCAAGGAGATCGAAAATGGCAGCAAGATGAGCTAGAACTCGTGCTTGAGCTGGTTGGTGATTTTTTCTGGAAGAAGATGAAGTGTGTGGGTGCTGGAATAAGTGGAGGGGGGCCACCAGGGGCCCACGAGGCAGGGGGCGCGCCCTGGACCCTCGTGGACAGGTGCTGGCTCCCCTGGTGTGTTCTCAGTGCCAGTTATTCTTAAATATTCTACAAAAATCATATTTCAATTTCAGGGCATTTGGAGAACTTTTATTTTTGGGGTATTTTTTAGTGCATGGATAATTCAGAAAACAGTCAGAAAATACTATTGTTTATTTATTTAATCTAAATAACAAAGAGTAAAAGGAGGGTACAGAGAGTTGTGCTTTCTAACTTCATCCATCTCATGCTCATCAAAAGGAATCCATTAACAAGGTTGATCAAGTCTTGTTAACAAACTCATTCCGAATCGCATGAAACCGGAGAATTTTCAAATAACACTAGGTTACCTCAACGGGGATATGCACGTCCCCAATAATAAGAATATCATATTTCTTTTTGACAGTAGGAAGAGGAAATTCAAAACCTCCAATAATAATCGATGGAATTTTTCCAATAGAATTTATACTGTGGACTTGAGGTTGTTTCCTCGGAAAGTGTACCGTATCCTCATTACCATTAACATGAAAAGTGACATTGCCTTTGTTGCAATCAATAACAGTCCCTGCAGTATTCAAAAAGGGTCTACCAAGGATAATCGACATACTATCATCCTCGGGAATATCAAGAATAACATAGTTCGTTAAGATAGTAACATTTGCAACCACAACAGGCACATCCTCACAAATACCGACAGGTATACCAGTTGATTTATCGGCCATTTGCAAAGATATTTCAGTAGGTGTAAACTTATTCAAATCAAGTATACGATATAAAGAGAGAGGCATAACACTAACACCGGCTCCAAGATCACATAAAGCAGTTTTTAACATAGTTTCTTTTAATGGAGCATGGTATAGTTGGTACTCCTGGATCTCCTAATTTCTTTGGTATTCCACCCTTAAAAGTATAATTAGCAAGCATGGTGGAAATTTTAGCTTCCGATTTCTTTCTTTTATTTGTAACAATATCCTTCATGTATTTAGCATAAGGGTTCATTTTAAGCATATCAGTCAAACGCATACGCAAAAAGATAGGTCTAATCATTTCAGCAAAGCGCTCAAAATCCTCATCATCCTTTTTCTTGGATGGTTTAGGAGGAAAAGGCAAGGGTTTCTGAACCCATGGTTCTCTTTCTTTACCGTGCTTCCTAGCAACGAAGTCTCTCTTATCATAACGTTGATTCTTTGATTGTGGATTATCAAGATCAACGGCAGGTTCAATTTCTACATCATTATTATTGCTAGGTTGAGCATCAACATGAATGTCATCATCAATACTATTACTAGGTTCATGTTCATCACCAGATTGTGTTTCAGCATCTGAAATAGAAATATCATTGGGATTCTCAAGTGTGTCATCAACAGGTTCACTAGAAGCATGCAAAGTCCTATCATTTTTCTTTTTCTTCCTCTTAGAAGGACTAGGTGCATCAACATTAGTTCTCTGAGAATCTTGCTCAATTCTCTTAGGGTGGCCCTCAGGATACAAAGGTTCCTGAGTCATTCTACCCCCTCTAGTCACAACTCTAATAACATTATCATTTTTCTTATTATTTAGTTCATTGAGCAAATCATTTTGAGCTTTAAGCACTTGTTCTACTTGAGTGGTAACCATAGAAGCATGTTTACTAATAAGCATAAGTTCACCTTTAACTCTAGACATATAATCACTCAAGTGTTCAATCATATAAGCATTGCGTTTCAATTGTCTACCAACATAAGAATTAAAGTTTTCTTGTTTAACGATAAAATTATCAAACTCATCTAAGCATTGGATAGCAGACTTATAACGAGGAATATCACCTTCATCAAACCTATAAAGAGAATTTACCTTTACTACCTGTGTCGGGTTATCAAGATGATGTGTTTCTTCAACAGGTGGCAAATTAAGACCATGTATTTCTTCAATAGGAGGTACATTCTTAACATCATCAGCTTTAATACCTTTTTCTTTCATAGATTTCTTTGCCTCTTGCATATCTTCAGGACTGAGAAATAGAATACCCCTTTTCTTCAGAGTTGGCTTAGGAGTTGGTTCAGGAAGTGTCCAATTATTTCCATTAGTCAACATATTATTCAATAGCAATTCAACTTCATCAACTGTTCTTTCCCTGAAAACACAACCAGCACAACTATCCAGGTGGTCTCTGGAAGCATTGGTTAGTCCATTATAAAAGATATCAACTATTTCATTTTTCTTTAGAGGATGATCAAGCAAAGCATTAAGCAATTGGAGAAGCCTCCCCCAGGCTTGTGGGAGACACTCTTCTTCAATTTTCACAAAATTATATATTTCCCTTAAAGCAACTTGTTTCTTATGAGCGGGGAAATATTTAGCAGAGAAGTAGTAAATCATATCCTGGGGACTACGCACACAACCAGGATCAAGAGAATTAAACCATGTCTTAGCATCACCCTTTAATGAGAACGGAAATAATTTAAGGATATAGTAGTAGCGAGTTTTCTCATCAGTAGTGAATATGGTGGCTATATCATTTAATTTAGTAAGATGTGCCACAACAGTTTCAAATTCATAGCCATAGAAAGGATCAGATTCAACCAAAGTAATTATCTCAGGGTCGATAGAGAAATCATAATCCTTATCAGTAACACATATAGGTGAAGTAATAAAAGCAGGGTCATATTTCATTCTAGCATTCAAATACTTTTCTTTCAGCTTAGCTAATAATTTCTTAAGATCATTCCTATCACTGCAAGCAAGAAAGTCTCTAGCAGTTTCTTCACCCATAACATAACCCTCAGGCACAACAGGCAATTCATATCTAGGGGGAGAATCTTCATCATCACTTTCATCAATATTATCAGTTTTAATAATTTCATTCTCTCTAGCCCTAGCAAGTTGTTCATCAAGAAATTCACCTAGTGGCACAGTATTATCAAGCATAGAAGTAGTTTCATCACAAGTATCATGCATAGCAGAAGTGGCATCATCAATAACATGCGACATATCAGAATTAATAGCAGAAGCAGGTTTAGGTGTCGCAAGCTTACTCAAAACAGAAGGTGAATCAAGTGCAGAGCTAGATGGCAGTTCCTTACCTACCCTCGTAGTTGAGGGATAAATTTTGGTTTTCTCTTCTTTCAAGTTCCTCATAGTGACCAGTAGATATAAATCCCAAGTGACTCAAAGAATAGAGCTATGGCCCCCGGCAACGGTGCTAGAAAATAGTCTTGATAACCCACAAGTATAGGGGATCGCAACAGTTTTCGAGGGTAGAGTATTCAACCCAAATTTATTGATTCGACACAAGGGGAGCCAAAGAATATTCTCAAGTATTAGCAGTTGAGTTGTCAATTCAACCACACCTAGAAAACTTAATATCTGCAACAAAGTATTTAGTAGCAAAGTAGCATGGAAGTAACGGTAACGGTGGCAAAAGTAACAGTAGTAGTTTTGTAGTAATTGTAACAGTGGCAACGGAAAAGTAACTAAGCAAAGATCAATATGTGAAAAGCTCATAGGTATTGGATCAGTGATGGATAATTATGTCGGATGCGATTCTTCATGCAAAAGTTATAACATAGGGTGACACAGAACTAGCTCCAGTTCATCAATGTAATGTAGGCATGTATTCCGAATATAGTCATACGTGCTTATGGAAAAGAACTTGCATGACATCTTTTGTCCTACCCTCCCGTGGCAGCGGGATCCTATTGGAAACTAAGGGATATTAAGGCCTCCTTTTAATAGAGTACCAGACCAAAGCATTAACACATAGTGAATACATGAACTCCTCAAACTACGGTAATCACCGGGAGTGGTCCCGATTATTGTCACTTCAGGGTTGCCGGATCATAACACATAGTAGGTGACTAATGACTTGCAAGATAGGATCAAGAACTCATATATATTCATGGAAACATAATAGGTTCAGATCTGAAATCATGACACTTGGGCCCTAGTGACAAGCATTAAGCATATCAAAGTCATAGCAACATCAATCTCAGAACATAATGGATACAAGGGATCAAACCCTAACAAAACTAACTCGATTGCATGATAAATCTCATACAACCCATCACCGTCCAGCAAGCCTACGATGAAATTACTCACGCACGGCGGTGAGCATCATGAAATTGGTGATGGAGGAAGGTTGATGATGACGACGACGACAGATTCCCCTCTCCAGAGCCCCGAACGGACTCCAGATCAGCCCTCTCGAGAAAGTTTAGGGCTTCGTGGCGGATCCGTATCGTAAATCGCGATGAATCCTTCTCTCTGGTTTTTTTCTCCCCGAACGTGAATATATAGAGTTGGAGTTGAGGTCGGTGGAGCACCAAGGGGCCCACGAGGCAAGGGGGCGCTCCTAGGGGGTAGGCACACCCCCACCCTCGTTTATAGGGTGTGGGCCCCCTGGCCTTGATTCTTTCGCCAGTATTTTTTATTAATTCCAAAAATATTCTTCGTGAAGTTTTAGGTCATTCCGAGAACTTTTATTTCTGCACAAAAATAACACCATGGCAATTCTGCTGAAAACAACGTTAGTCCGGGTTAGTTCCATTGAAATCATGCAAGTTAGAGTCCAAAACAAGGGTAAAAGTGTTTGGAAAAGTAGATACGATGGAGACGTATCAACAAGCTTTGGAACGACAAGAGTTCATTACAGAGGAGATCAGGAAGTTGGAATCGGCAGGCTTGGTCAGAGGAGTGCTCCACCTGACGTGGTTGGCCAATCCGGTGGTGGTGCGCAAGGCAACTGGGATGTGGAGGCTGTGTATTGATTACACAGACATCAATAAGGCTTGTCCAAAGGATCATTTCCCTTTGCCACGCATCGACCAGATTGTGGACTCCACGGCCGTGTGTGATTTGCTGTCATTCCTTGACGCTTACTCAGGATACCACCAGATTTTCATAACAAGAGAAGATGAAGAGAAGACCGCGTTTATCACCCCATGTGGTACATACTGTTTTATACGAATGCCTTTCGGGTTGAAGAGTGCTGGTCAACGTTCGCAAGAGCAGTCCAAATTGGTTTTGAACCTTAGCTACATAGAAATATGGAAGCCTATATGGATGACATAGTGGTCAAAACCAAGGACAGGGCAACACTCATACAAGACTTAGAAGAAACATTTGCCAATTTGTGCAAGATCAACCTCAAGCTGAACCCCGAGAAGCGTGTCTTTAGTGTTCCATCCGGCAAGCTTCTCGGGTTCTTTGTGTCACAGCGCGGGATCGAGGTGAACCCCAACAAGATCAAAGCGATTGAGCAGATTGAGGCGCCAAGGCGAGTCAATGATGTGTGTTGGCTTGCTAGCTGTGTTGCTGCTTTAAGCAGGTTTATCTCCAAATCTGCTGAGCGCACCCTTCCCTTTTTCAAAATCTTGAAAAAGGCTGGCCCAATGGAATGGACCCTAGAGGCCGAAGCAGCACTGCAGGATTTGAAGAAATACCTCCCTTCTACGCCAATACTGGTTGCACCTAAACCGCAAGAGCCGTTGCTGTTGTATCTAGCGACAACAAATCAAGTGGTCAGTGCTACCCTAGTGGCGCAGAAGGAGGTCGTTGCGGAAGTGGTTGCAATGGCAGAGCTGACAGATGGCGAGGCAGGGCGCCCGACAGAATCTGACGCCACTAGGACAGAAGCGGCGCAACCAAATGAAGTGGTGCAGAAGAAGATGATGCATCACCCAGTTTACTTTGTCAGCTCCCTCCTGCAAGGGGCTAGATCAAGGTACTCCCGTGTGCAGAAATTGCTCTTCGGCCTCCTTATGGCCTCGAGGAAGCTGCGTCATTACTTCCAAGCACACGAGATCACCATCATCACCCGCCTCCTGCTGCAATGGACCTTGCATAACCCAGATGCCACCGGGAGGGTCGTGGAATGGGCGTTGGAGCTATCCATTTTTGGTCTTAAGTTTGAGAGTACTTCGATGATCCAAAGCAGAATCTTGGGAGAGTTCATTGCAGAATGGACCGCAACACCCGACGAAGAAGTTCAAGAGACTACTCTCCCCGGCAAGGAAACAAGTCACAACTGGATTATGTACTTTGATGGGGCCTTCTCGCTGCAAGGTGCCGGTGCCGGTGTGCTACTTGTCGCACCCACCGGAGAGCACCTCAAGTATGTAATCCAGAGGTAGTTTCCCCGGGAGAGATCAAAAAATAACACTACAGAGTACGAGGGATTGCTTACAGATCTCAGGATCGCGGCAGACCTCAGAATCAAGAAGCTCATCGTCAAGGGTGATTCACAGCTTGTCGTCAAGCAAGTCAACAAGTATTACCAGAGCCTGTTGATGGCGGCATACGTAGATGAAGAGAGGAAGTTGGAGGAGCGTTTTGACGGTATACAAGCGGAGCATGTTCCCTGAGCGGAGAACGGCATCGCCGACTACTTGCCAAAACGGGCTGCCCTCAAATTGCCTGTGGCACCAGGTACCTTTGTGCTTCAATTAACTCAACCATCCGTTGAACCATCGACAGAGCAGAAAAAACGGAGGAAATCAGGCCCCGACAAGTACTTTTCCGCCGAGCTCCCAGGAGCCGCCGGTAAAGATGTTGCCAAGGACACTGAGCCTGCCATGGGTCGACAGACTCCGGCAGGGCGTCAAGCCCTGGCCATGGAGACGATCTGGGCTTGGACGGGCTTCATCGTCGCAAGGTAAGCAGCGGAGGAATGATGATTGCCAGCTCTTCGGCCGTGGGTTGCCGACCGTTGTCGGAGAAGCTTTGTTCAATTTGTGCGGTGACCGCCAGGAGCTGGTCGAGGGCGGCCTCCATCAGGGCTAAGGCCACCGCTACAGAACGGACAGCTGCTATGCCGCTCTCGCCAGTTCCTATCCCCGAGGCAGATGTTGCTGCCGCCACCTGAGAAGCAACAGCGGCCGTTTGGGCTGCCTTTGCCACCCGGTCACAGATTGCGGCCGAGCTCATGCACCTTGTTAGCACGTGCATGGCGGCTGCGGCCGCGCTCTTGCTGGAGTGGGCCACCGGAGTTGCCCTCCCGACGCGGGTCCACGTGCCCATCTTTCACAGGCGACGATTGAACAGTGAAATGATATTTGGGGAGCGAGCTAGTGTGCTTGAGACGCCGGCTGTGGACAGTAGCCGACGCACCTTCTCGCGTAAGCCATAGGCGTACTATACTCCGACGGTGCTCCAGGATATTTTGTGCTGCATCTCACACGGTTGCTGATAATAAACTATGTGTGATCTACTTGATTTTTCATCTTGATTTTAATTAAATAATGGGGTCACAACGGCAATGGACGGTGTTTGAATTGCTAGACCTTTTATCTGGAGTGAACATGCAACAATATGGGTGTCATAAAATAATTGGAATTATTCAGGGTTTGTTTGAACATTTAATACATTAAATTGGATTTCTAGCCATTTCAGGTGAACAATTCAAATTTGAACTACATGCACATGCTCCAGTGCATATAAATTGGTCAAAAAAAATCAAATCCGTGTCCTTGGGTGCATGCGTAGGTCCCACGCAAGAAATGGGAATGAATTTCAAACACCAGGGCACCGTTGATTGCCGGCAAAACATTGACATGCCTGGTTTTTAAATTCTAGTAAATCAAAAACTCGTCTGAAATTCATGAAACTTGGCATGCTATCATGGAGCTGCATCAACATGTCGTGGTAAATTTTTTGTCCCATTTGGGGCAGGTTTGGGTTTATGCTTCTCACAAACCGGAGCTTCTCACAACAAGCATGATGGTTTTCGGTAGGGAACGTCCCACCTTTGTGGACGAAACGATATCCATTGCCTCTTATTGCTTTCAAATTTTTTCTTGTGTCAACATAGAACAACAGGAGTGTTGTGTGAATTTTCGTCATTTTTCGGGGTTCGTTTGAACATTTTTATGCATTAACTGAGTTTTAATGCATTTATCTGCATAATTCAAATTTGAACTACATGCACATGCTCCAGTGCATATAAATTGGTCGAAAAATCAAATATGTGTCCTTGGGTGCATGCTTAGGTCCCACGCAAGAAATGGGAATGAATGTCAAACACCAGGGCACCGTTGATTACCGACAAAACATTGACATGCCTGGTTTTTAAATTCTAGTAAATCAAAAACTCGTCTGAAATTCATGAAACTCGGCATGCTATCATGGAGCATCATCAACATGCCGTGGTACAAATTTTGTCCCATTTGGGGCAGGTTTGGGTGTATGCTTCTCACAAACCTGAGCTTCTCACAATAAGCATGATGGTTTTCGGTAGGGAACGTCCCACCTTTGTGGACGAAACGATATCCATTGCCTCTTATTGCTTTCAAATTTTTTCTTGTGTCAACATAGAACAACAGGAGTGTTGTGTGAATTTTCGTCATTTTTCGGGGTTCGTTTGAACATTTTTATGCATTAACTGAGTTTTAATGCATTTATCTGCATAATTCAAATTTGAACTACATGCACATGCTCCAGTGCATATAAATTGGTCGAAAAATCAAATATGTGTCCTTGGGTGCATGCTTAGGTCCCACGCAAAAAATGGGAATGAATTTCAAACACCAGGGCACCGTTGATTACCGGCAAAACATTGACATGCCTCGTTTTTAAATTCTAGTAAATCAAAAACTCGTCTGAAATTCATGAAACATGGCATGCTATCATGGAGCGGCATCAACATGCCGTGGTACAAATTTTGTCCCATTTGGGGCAGGTTTGGGTATATGCTTCTCACAAACCGGAGCTTCTCAAAACAAGCATGATGGTTTTCGGTAGGGAACGTCCCACCTTTGGGGATGAAACGATATCCATTGCCTCTTATTGCTTTCAATATTTTTTCTTGTGTCAACATAGAACAACAGGAGTGTTGTGCGAATATTTGTGATTTTTTGAAGTTCGTTTGTACATTTTTATGCATTAACTGAGTTTTCAATGCATTTATGTGCATAATTCGAATTTGAACTACATGCACATGCTCCAGTGCATATAAATTGGTTGAAAAATCAAATCTGTGTCCTTGGGTGCATGCTTTGGTCCCATGCAAAAAATGGGAATGAATTTCAAACACTAGGGCACCGTTGTTTGCCGGCAAAACATTGAGATGCCTGGTTTATAAATTCTAGTAAATCAAAAACTCGCCTGAAATTAATTAAACTTGGCATGCTAACATGGAGTGGCATCAACATGTCGTGGTACAAATTTTGTCCCATTTGGGGCAGGTTTGCGTATATGCTTCTCACAAACCGGAGCTTCTCAAAACAAGCATGATGGTTTTCGGTA
Source organism: Aegilops longissima (assembly GCA_021605205.1). NCBI lineage: Eukaryota > Viridiplantae > Streptophyta > Magnoliopsida > Poales > Poaceae > Aegilops > Aegilops longissima. The sequence goes on along the minus strand of CM038677.1, from coordinate 191,588,017 downwards.
GGGAACGTCCCACCTTTGGGGACGAAACGATATCCATTGCCTCTTATTCCTTTCAAATGTTTTTGTCGTGTCAACATAGAACAACAGGAGTGTTGTGCGAATATTTGTGATTTTTTGGAGTTCATTTGGACATTTTTATGCATGAACTGAGTTTTCAATGCATTTATGTGCATAATTCAAATTTGAACTACATGCACATGCTCCAATGCATATAAATTGGTTGAAAATTCAAATCTGTGTCCTTGGGTGCATGCTTAGGTCCCATGCAAGAAATGGGAATGAGTTTCAAACACCAGGGCACCGTTGATTGCTGGCAAAACATTGAGATGCCTGGTTTTTAAATTCTAGTAAATCAAAAACTCGTCTGAAATTCATGAAACTTGGCATGCTATCATGGAGCGGCATCAACATGCCGTGGTACAACTTTTGTCCTATTTGGGGAAGGTTTTGGTATAAGCTTCTCACAAACTGGAGCTTCTCACAACAAGCATGATGGTTTTCGGTAGGGAACGTCCCACCTTTGGGGATGAAATGATATCCATTGCCTCTTATTGCTTTCAATTTATTTTCTCGTGTCCACATAGAACAACGGGAGTGTTGTGTGAATTCTTGTGATTTTTCGGGGTACATTTGGACATTTTAATGCATTAACTGAGTTTTCAATGCATTTATGTGCATAATTCAATTCTGAACTACATGCACATGCTCCATCGCATATTAATCGGTCGAAAAATCAAATCTATATCTTTGGGTGCATGCTTAGGCCCCGTGTAAGAAATGGGAATGAATTTCAAACACCAGGGCACTGTTGATTGCCGGCAAAACATTGAGATGCCTGGTTCTTAAATTCTAATAAATCCAAAATTCTGTTAACCATTCACGTGATGCCACGTGTCTTGGTTTTAATGGCTGTAGGAGGTGCCATGCGGATAGCTGCTTCACCTTGACTGAATGGGAGGCGTGCGAGCGCCGTCCGGTGCGCAGGCTGACCGAGAGGCATGCAAGCTGTCCTCGAGTGCGCAGGCTCACGAAGCGTGCGAGCTGTACGCTACGCAGGCTCACTGGGAAGCGAGCCCTTTGACTTCCATGGCCGTACGCCTTGCTCGCATCCTCTCCATTAATGGCGCCCAAGCCGCAGTTTAATTCGCTTTTTAAATATAAAACACTCGTCGCAAACATTTTAGTTAGAACACCCTTATGCAAACCGACAGCTTTCCAGGAAGCCAAGATAAAATGTGCCGAGCAGGATTTCTACAGCTCTTGATCGCAAATGTTTTAGATAGAACACCCATATGCAAAGTGAGAGCAGCGCAGGATTTGTGCATCCCTTCAATGCAAATGGTTGTTTTGGATGACCCGTGTGCAACAACGTACAAAAAATTTGGTAAGATCTGTCAATCATTGTAACACTGCTATTTGTCAAAATTCAGTAATTAAGCATAGATTGCATTCATAGATTAAGCAGTCGTTCTTAATTTATACAAACAGTTCAACTCGACAGCTGAACCGACCAAAATTTTCCCCAATTGTTGCCAACCACGTACTGAAATAACTAGTTCAACTAAATATACTAGCTAATTTTAAGTACGTTGTACAGTTCCACCACATCTATAGTCAGATGAACTGAACAAAATAGCCCCTAAATACTACTCCCATCATGGAGGGGCTTTGTACTACTTCCTTCGCCTCTCTCGCCGAAGGCCAAGAAGAGGCGGAGGAGGAGGAGCCTACCGACGAGCTGGGCAACCACAATACGGTGCCTGCCGCCAATGCAGCTTCAGCGACGTTCACCTCGAACGCCCTCTGCCGCTCCAGACGACCCCTCTCGAAGCGGTGGTACTCCTTGTAGATCTCCTGATTCCTCACCTCTGAGGTGGCGTGTGGCGCGGCCACGGCAGCGGTAAGGCTCTTTGCATGCTCGACGAGGAGATCCTCCTCCTCCCGCAGGAACTCGGTGTAGCGCGCAAGGTCGCTGACGCACGTGCGGGCATCCACCTCCGCCTCCCACATCCGGGCGGCGGTGGCGGAGCGGGTGATGACCCCGGCGGTCGACGGTGGGATGACGGCCACGGCGGCCGATGACGGGGTGGCGGCCACGATCACCACCTCCCGCCTTCAGGCCGCGGTGGGGGAGCGGTGATGGCCACAGTGGCCGGCAGTGGGGTGGCGGCCACGACGGCCACCTTCCGCCTTCGGGCCGCGGCGGCGGAGCGGGCGATGGCCCTGGCTTTCGACGGTGGTGTGGCGGCAACGGCGGCTGGCAACAGCTGCATACGGGCACCAGCGGCAGAGCGTGTGGTGGGTGTTCCGCGCACACCCAACAGGGACGCCACGCGCACTACACTACTCCGAGGACTACGCCGCCGCCGCAGTGTAGTCTCCTAGCTAGAGCTGTCCTCTGATGACGGTGGAGTGGCTGAGCAACGACGATGGACCGGTGCCATAGGCAACTGTGGGAGAAGCAGACGAGATAAGCTATAGGGATGGAGGGGGAAATGCGACGCAGGACTCGTCGGCCGTGAGGGTTTATATAGTAGGTCGGTAAGCATTGGGATTTTGGGGGATTTCACCGAGTCGGGCGGGAAGCTTGCGCGGGAACCTGCGAGGTTGCGCGGGAACGGGCTCACCGACGATTCATTGGCACCACCGTTTGGCCAAAAGAAAGAGCGCACTCGCACGCTGCGCAAGCTTGTGCTGTAAGCCGTCTGCGGCAGCGGGGTGACAAGACCTGCGAGAGGAGGACGAAAGGCCACATACACATACGGTTAATAAAAAAGGTTTGCGATTTAATTACCTACTATACCACCATCCTGGTTTATAAGTATGATTTAACTAATAAAATACAAATGCATGTCGCCAAAGATTATATAGTTGGATTTGTATTTGAACATAGTTTCCAATTACATAATTCTTAAAACATGCATTAACATTTTGTTGGGTAAATTTGAGGGAAAAGTATGACATAGAATATAAAGGAGACTATAGACTAGACGGAGGTGGTACCACACGGCCGCTCTCTACACAACGACGCAACTGTCGTCCGTCTTGTAGGCGACCATTTCCTGCGTGTTCAGCTGCTCTATGTGTGTGGTTGCTTGCGGTTCTGGCGGCCGCGGCGCGCTCTGCTCATGTCCCGCCGCGCGCACTCTACTCTCACGTCCCTCAGGGTGCTCTGCCCTCGTCCCTCCATGCGCGCTGCCAGTGTTTGGGGCCGGCGCACGATCACACACGTTCATGTGCAAGTGGTTGCATCGGGCGCGCGTGATGATGCAGTTACCTGCTGCAAACTGCCATGCGGACGTGCCGACAATCCACGCCGCTCGACCCCCTTTTATTCCTGCGGCCATTTACCTTCATCTCTCGTATCACACGACACAATAAGCACACCCACTAGGACACATACAGAGAGGACATCCAGCGTTCCAATGGCGCTCCCAGCGGCCGACGACGACAACGGCGGGCAGTTCACCATGCATCACGTAGTGGACACCCACGTGAGGGGGAAGGCCCTCTCGGTGGTGTACATGAATGATCCGGTCTTGGTGGAGAGCTCCATCCAAACTATGGAGCAGTTCCTTGCCGAGGACAAGTACCAAGTGGTCGGCTTCAACCTCGAGTACACCATCGATCGTGCTGGGCACAATTAGAAGGTTGTCGTCGCCCAGTTGTGCATGCGACATGACGTCCTCGTCTACCACTTCCACCTTGCCACAAGGCCTTGCGAGCATTTCTCCAGGTTTATCAAGTGCTCCGACTAAAGTTTTGCTATGGTGGACACCACCAACGATCTAAAAGCGCTCAAGGTTTCGGACTTGAAATGCCCGAATCTTGTCAACATCCAGCACCACTACAAGGTCTGGGGCAGCAACAAAAACAAACTGAACTCCCTAGTTGACCTCGCCTCGGCCATCATCGATCCCTACTACACGAAGATGAAGGAAGAGAGCAATAAGGACAAGAACGCCTGGCACAGTGTGTGGCATAAGAGACTGGATGAACAACATGTCAAGTACGCTGCCATGGACGCGTACACAAGCTACGAGATGTACAGGTGGATCATTGACATGAGGAACTGTCTTGTTCCTGACAAAGACGTGGGATCGAGCCACATAGCAGTGGCGGGAGCGTTACAAGAAGTAGATGACTGGATGATCGTTTCTCATACTTTAGAATGCATGCAATTGTTTATTGAGGTGTGTGCGAACGATCTGTATAGTCACTTATGTAATTGGACATTTATTTCAGTTATATATTATATATATACATGTTATTCTACTGTAGACAGAGCAATTCACACGGCTTATTAGCAGCAATCGTCTGTGTTATTATTGGTCTTCGCACACATTTTAGATTACGGACCTGTTTGCCACGTATCACACATATCTTGTTCAGTTGAACCATTTCCATTGTGTTGCCTAATCACACACAGTTCATCCCAGTGAACTGTATGCTGTATATCGCACACGCCTTCATCTGGTTGCCCGTTTCTTTTGTGCCTCCTCATCCCAAACAGTTAATTGAGCTGAACCGTATGCCCTGCATCACACACACAACTAAATTCTGAACCGTGTATGATGCATCTGTCATCGCAAACGTTTTTCACCTTTTTGGACGGGTTTTTTACACCACCGTTTGCGATTATGGCATCTCACACCATTTCGTCGAAGGGTCTCTGATCATAGTGTCGCGTGTCGGTGTCAAAACCGGCGGATCTCGGGTAGGGGGTCCCGAACTGTGCGTCTAAGGCGGATGGTAACAGGAGGCGGGGGACACAATGTTTACCCAGGTTTGGGCCCTCTCGATGGAGGTAATACCCTACTTCCTGCTTGATTGTTCTTGATGATATGAGTATTACAAGAGTTGATCTACCACGAGATCGTAGAGGCTAAACCCTAGAAGCTAGCCTATGGTATGATTGTTGTTGTCCTATGGACTAAACCCTCCAGTTTATATAGACACGGAGGGGGCTAGGGTTACACAGAGTCGGTTACAAGGGAGGAGATCTACATATCCGTATTGCCAAGCTTGCCCTCCGCTCCAAGGAAAGTCCCATCCGGACACGGGACGAAGTCCTCAATCTTGTATCTTCATAGTCCAACAGTCCGGCCAAAGGATATAGTCCGGCTCTCCAGAGACCACCTAATCCAGGACTCCCTCAGTAGCCCCTGAACCAGGCTTCAATGACGATGAGTCCGGTGCACAAATTTGTCTTCGGCATTGCAAGGCGGGTTCCTCCTCCGAATACTCCATAGAAGATTTTAAACACAAGGATAGTGTCCGGCTCTGCAAAAAAAGTTCCAGATACCACCGTAGAGAGAATAATATTTCCACAAATCAAATTTGCTGACGACCTTTCATAACATGACATCACACCATGGCCTGGCCAATACTCGAACCGTTTTTCTCAATCAGCCTGTCATCGCAGGTTTCGCGAGGCAATTTTATTGGCACATCTTGTCGGAGCAGAGATCGTGTCCCCCTTATTACGGGATTCTCATCAATACGGACGTGGGTAACCCAATCGTGCCCGTTGGTATGACTCCTCGATTTTAGGCAAGTCCCAAACGGCCACGAGGAGGACGCTTGATATTCACCCTCTTTATAAAGAGGCCGAGGCCCGTCCTTTTTTCCTCTCACCCTTAATCGAGTCCTTCCCCCGCCTCGAGCTCCAACACCCAAGGCTCAGGTCAGGCTCTTCGGACCTTCAACCATGTCCGGATCCAACTTTCAAGGTCGGTGGATGCCTTCCTCTGTCACAGAGGAAGACATCAAGAAGCTAAGAGAGGCCAGGTATTTGACTGGCGAAATCTCGCACCGGCTGCCTGCTCGAGGGCAGGTCATTCCCACTCCCAAACCCGGCGAGAGCGTTGTATTCATCTCCCACTTCCTCTGAGGGCTAGGCCTTGCTCTGGATCCCTTTGTCAGAGGGCTCATGTTCTATTATGGGTTGGACTTCCATGATCTGGCCCCGGATTCCATCCTTCACATCTCATCGTTCATCGTCGTGTGTGAGGCCTTCCTCCGCATTACCCCACACTTCGGCCTATGGCTCAAAACTTTCAATGTGAAGCCGAAGATGATTGAGGGGCGACACACATAGTGCGGAGGTGCCGTAATAAGCAAAGGCGCCGAAGTTCCATGGCCAGAGGGTTCCTTTCCAGAGGTGTCCAGTTTATGGCAACGGGTGTGGTTTTATATCACAGCTCCCTGGGGTACCAAGTGGGTGGCCGTCCTGCCTTTTGCTCGGGCCCCCCGCCACAACTGACGTCATGGATCAACAAGGGGCTGGACTGGGGCCCAGTAAATGATGTGCCGATATTGCAGAGTCACATCCGAGGTCTCCTCGAGACAGATGTCAGCCTGATCACAGTAATGCAAGTCATGCTAGTTCGTCGAGTCCTGCCTTGCAAACGTCGACCCCTCCGAATGTGGGAATTCAACCCAGAAGGACCGCGAACTATTCAGCACTTCCTCGGCATGACGCTCGAAGAGATGTACAAATTGTTCTTTGGACCACAAATAAGGTGTCCGGACACCACCGAGGATGCGGGTCTGAGTTGCAATCGTCCAGATACCCAAGTAAGTAATCCCGTAACCGAACACATTGTCTTTTTATTTATCAAAACATCATTCTGAAAAGTCGCTCTTCGACCAGGACTGGGTAACAAAGGCGAAGATGATCAGGTGTTCGGCCCCCCTTCCCGAAGGCTCAGCAGATCCAGTACTGGCCAGAATGCTCGAGCCGGCGCCTTATCTGGCGCCCACGGGGGAAGATAAAGGGGGGAATAAAGAGGCTGAAAGGCGGCCTCGCTCACTATTCATCCAAACCGGGGGAGTTAGCGCCTCCGCGAAGGAGGATAACCGGGGAGGAGAATCTGAAATTCCCTCTCCCCAAGGAAGGAAGAGGACCACCTCTGAAGACCCGGAAACAATGGTTTCCAAACGGGGGAAGAAATCTTTGCCAAAGGGTCCTGCAACGGAAGGTACCCTTGCCACACAGTGCCCGCAAGGGGTACAACCCTCCACCGAGCTGTAAGTAAACAAAAAGCACTTAATAATAAAAATGTCCTACTTTAAGTCTGAGGATAATAACCGAAGCATATATCTTGTAGTTCGGATCGTAGCCCTTCTCGACAGAGTTCGTCTTCGGGGGATCTTCTTCCGGAGATGATGGAGAGCGAAACACCTCCCCATGCCTCCCCGCCTCATGAGGAGGGCGACCCTGAGGTGTCGTCACGGAGGACTTCTCCTGATCCACCAATGCCAGAGGGTAATCCTTTGGCCGCCCAAAGTCCTCGGTATTCGGCCTCAAGAGAGCAATGTAAAGAGTCCGAATCGCCCCTGTAGCGATCGAGCGATCAAGGATCTTCCGAGCAAGTGGCTATCTCAGAAACGCATCGTACACTAATGGGTACGGTGGTTGAGCAGATTTCATCCACTGAAAGCGGGCTGCATGAAGCTTTTATGAGTCTGCTGAAAGGCTTTAAGGTATGTGAAATAGTATATTTTTTTGACAGTACCGCACACGTTAGGTGTGCCCTATGCAGATAGTAGCCCCTGAGACTCTGGTTGCTGTCGATAATGGCGGCAAACAGAGGATCATAGTCCCAGGTAATAATCAGGCCGCCTTGATGTGTAGGTGGCTGAAGGTCCGGTGGCTAGCCGGACTGGTGAGTTTGCCGAGCTGAAGCGGCAACTTGATGCAGCAGATGCTGACATCGTGCTTGTCAACAAGCGGCTCGACGAGGCACAAGGTATGTGAATTTTCCGTTTATCAACACATAGTAAGAGGAGCATGATGCTAGTATCTTTAATATGTTGTGAGTGCAGATGGAGCTGCCGCCGTGGAGACCCTTTGGGCGGAACTTGCCCGAGCCAAGGAACAAGCCAGGAAAAGTGACATGGCCGCTCTAAAGGCGGTCGAAGAGCTGAGAGACGAACGGGCTACGCATTGCCGAAGCAAGGATGAGATAGCCAAGATGGCTGTGGAATTGAAGGATGCCGCCGACCGTTACGAGCTTCTTGAAAATAAAAATTGAGCGAAGATGACGGACCTGGAAAAGGCCACGGTGGCGGCCAAGGACGCCCGCTCTACAATCAGAGCGATGAAGGAGGAGTTGTGTCAAGCCGGGGATATCGCGGCTGGGAAGCCCTTTATGCTGCGGATGAAGTTCAGAGATCCTAAGTACTCTCCTCTTGATCAACTATGGAGTTCTGCAGACGCATATGTGGATTTGGCAGCAAGTGCTGCTGATGCGGCCGAATACTTCAAAGATCAAAAAGATCGTGAAGTGGAAAAGCTGTTCTGGTCACAATTCAATGTTCCAGTGCGTCCGCTTCTGTTGAATGAGCGGATGGCCGAGTGGGCCGAGCTCCATTGGTTGTCCGGACTTGCCATGAGGTCTGTTGTGGATCATCTGTGGCCGGAAGGGCCAAGGCCGAACAATTATTTTAATTTAGTGCAACAGTTCCTTGGTGTTGTGCCGCGCATTGACGCTATGAAGAGGTCGGCGTGCATAGAGGGTGCGCGGATGGCACTTGCCCGTGTTAAAATATACTGGGCAGAGATGGAGGCCACCGCTATTGCAACCCAGAGTTCGGCCGAGGGCTGAGTGTCTGCCGAGCACTACTTTGAAGAAGTCCTTGAAGGCGCTCGTTCAATAGAGGCTCAGTGCTCAAAGGATATTATGTTCTAGTGACATGTATTCCCATTGTAAAAACAATGTTTTATTTAATTATAATGGCTGTGTTTATACTTTTGCCTGAAAGTATTATGATGCCTCCTGTGCGGCCGTTTTATGTATATATGTATATAACCTGAAAGTTTGCACTCGTCGGCTTCAGCCCCCATGCATATAATTCGGGGGTGTTCGCAAAAAACGCGTATTCACACTTGATCCAACATCTTGGTCCATTAAGGAGGTGGTAGCGCAGCGAACGAGGCAATCGGACTATATTGCTTTAACACTTTCACTTAGCCATAGGAGTTTGATGGTGGGACTACTATATAGCCCCTAGTACCTCCGCGCTCTTCCGAATACGGGGCGCGTACTTACATGACCGGGAAACGGCCCTTCGTTAATGCGGACGAATCCCGAAGATTCCGCTAAGTCATCGAGTGGTTGACCAGTCTCGCGCTTTATCATGACATCCGCTGGCTTTCATCGAGGTGCTCATCCGGATGAACCAGGGCACAATCGCAGTAGTTCTCCCGGTGCCACCTTAGCCGATGGAGCGGAAAGTAAGGCAGCAGAACGCGGGAGCTGGGCAAACCCAACATTTGACCAAAGACATGATTCGGAGCTAATGCATATAAGGCCAAACTCGCGACGCCGAACACTCCCTAAGGTATTCGGTCTTTATAACATATGTCGGGCTGAACAATGCCCTTAATAATAAAACCCCGAATGTCCGGGTACGTGCAATATTTTGACGTGGACAAATCCCAATAACGTCAGCATCCTTCTCGGTTGTATTTAGTATCCGGAGGATGGGAACAACAAGAGATAGTAAAAAAGGTTTACGCAGGGTCTTATTCTAAAAAGAAACCTTTGAGCGGGTCCCTGCTGCATGTCTGCGCATGTGTCTCCGTTGTGCCGTATCCTGGACGGGTGTAGCGTGATTGTCATCTGTGAAAGAGAAGAACTTAGGTGAAAGTTGTCGTGCAAAAAAATTTGGTTATTCACAATAAACCATTAAAATTCAAGATAAGTTAGGTTGAGCTGAACTAGCCCTGATTACACACGGGAAGCCCCTGGTGCCATCTGTGGGGGTATAACCATCCAACCAATCTTGGGTTTATCTAAGCTGTTATAGCTAGTAATGCACCGGACTCGTCTAGACATCTCCGCGGTCTTGACGACCGATCCTTTATTCTGGTCGGAGGGGCCATTTAGTGTTCGGCTGTTAAAGTCGTCGCACATTCTTCTGCTCGTAGGGAACGTTCGATGTTTCCGCTAATGGTGATGATGCCACGTGGACCGGGCATCTTAAGCTTGAGAGAGGCGTAATGTGGTACTGCATTAAAACGAGTGAATGCCGCTCTTCCGAGCAGTGCTTGATAGCCACTTTGGAATGGAGCGATGTTGAAGGTTAACTTTTCACTTTGGAAGTTGTCGGGAGAACCGAATACAACCTCTTGTAATAGAGATCCCATGCAGCGGGCCTCTGGGCCTGGTATTACTCCCTTGAAGGTAGTATTACTGTGGCAGATTTTTGCCGGGTCTATCCCCATTTTGCGGATTGTGTCCTGATATATCAGATTAAGACTACTGCCGCCGTCCATAAGGACTCGTGTGAGATGGTATTCATTTATTATTGGGTCTAACACCAAGGCAGCCAATCCTTCATGCCGGATGCTTGTCGGGTGATCCCTGCGATAAAAAATGATCGGGCAGGCCAACCAGGGGTTGAACTTAGGGGTGACGGGCTCTACGATGCGTGTGTCTCGGAGTGCATGTTTGATTCTCCTCTTCATCACGTCGATCATGTTTACCGTTTTAACCTCTGGTGGGAATTTTTTCTGTCCCCCAGTGCTTTGCTGGCGAGGTTCGTCCTCGTCTTCGCTTAGTGTCTCTCTCCCCTTGTGTTCGGCGTTTAGCATACCGGCCTTCTTGAAGACCCAGCATTCTCTGTGGGTGTGATTTGCAAGTTTATTGGGGGTGCCATGAATCTGACATAGTTTGTCTAGAATCTTGTTTAGGTTGGACGGTCCATCTCTGCTGCCTTTGAAAGGCTTTTCCGCTGACCCGGTCGAGAGCCCCTGAATCCGGCATTTACCGCCGTATTATCTGGGCTGTCTTCTTTACTTCGACGCTTGCTTTTACTGCGTTGTGGTTTTCCATTGCCATCCCTGACTTTGGATGTGCTTGGGTCGCTGGTGCTACTGCGGGCTAACCAGCTATCTTCGCCTACGCAAAAGCGGGTCATGAGGCTTGTCAGGGCTGCCATTGTTCTCGGTTTTCTTGGCCGAGGTGTCTGGCGAACCATTCGTCTCGGACGTTGTGCTTGAAAGCTTCTAAGGCTTCGGCTTCCGGGCAGTCGACGATTTGGTTCTTCTTAGTGAGGAACCTGTTCCAAAGCTTTCGAGCTGACTCTCCGGGCTATTGAATTATGTGACTTAAATCGTCTGCATCCGGAGGTCGGACATAGGTCCCTTGAAAATTAGCCCGAAAAGCATCCTCGAGCTCCTCCCAACTTCCAATTGAGTTTTCAGGGAGGCTTTTCAGCCAGTGCCGAGCTGGTCCTTTAAGCTTGAGGGGAAAGTACTTGATGGCATGGAGATCGTTTCCGTGAGCCATATGGATATGGAGGATAAAGTCCTCAATCCAGACCCCAGGGTCTGTGGTCCCGTCGTACGCCTCTATGTTCACTGGTTTGAATCCTTCCGAAAATTCGTGGTCCAGCACCTCATCGCTGAAACATAGGGGGTGTGCGGCACCCCTGTATTTGGATGTATCATGGCGTTCGGACGGTTGTAGTATTCGGTTTTGATTTTGTGCCGGAGTGCGCTTCCTAGATCCATACATGGATCTGGTCACGCCGGTCTTCCGATGCAAGTCATCATGTGAAGCGTGTGCTGACTTATGTGCGGCCTTGTTGGCCGCTCTATCGCGGCCACAAGGTGGTTAATCCGACGGGTTGGCCGTTTTATTTTTCGGCTGTGTGGGCGCTAAGGCCTCATCGTCGAATTCAGGCAGTAGCTTGCGCTTTGGATAGCTCTTTGTGTGGTAACTTCCACCATACTTTTCTTTGTTGTCAAGCACTTTGTTCCATCTGTTGTTGAGTGTATTTTGTGCGGCCTTAAGCCTTTGCTTCTACTTCTTCAGACTCCTCGCTGTGGCAATAAGCCTTCTGCGGAGGTTCTCTTGTTCCAAGTGCCTTTCCGGGATGATGTGTGCATCTTTGTCCGGACTGTTTTCCTCTTCGGAGGGAGGTTGATGAGCTTTATCCTCGGCGTCGCCGTGTTCAGACAGCAGATCCGTACTATGTTCGCCGTTTGCTGGTTCATCCTGCTCTGCCGCTGGGTCAATGTGGTCGTCGTTTCCTCTCGAGTCGACTGCGCTGTTATTTTCTCTTTCGTTGTTATTGCTGTTTTTGCCGAGGCGGGATTTGGAGCGGAGCCTACGCCGACACTTTGTTTGCTTCTCGATGGAGCTGTTATTCACTGCATCCTTCCGTTCCTCATCATTGTTTTCTTTGGGTGTATCCACCATGTATATGTCATGTGATGAAGTGGTTGTCCAGCGCCCCGTGGGCGATGGTTCCTGTTCTTTTCTTGCATCATCGTCCATGCCGTCGATGTCGTCGGAGTCAAAGTCGAGCATGTCAGTTAGATCGTCGACAGAGGCTATTAAGTTGGTGGTGGGTGGGTAGAGAATTTCTTCGTCGTCTGCATCCCATTCTAGCCGGACATAATTCGCCCGGGGATCTCCTGACAAAGAGAGAGACCTTAGTAAGTTTAGCACGTCGCCGAGAGGCGAGTGCTGAAAGATATCTGCGAAGGTAAACTCCATGATCGGCACCCAAGTGGATTCAATAGGCATGGACGCAGGCGGCTCGGAGTCCGTGGCTGGGGTCGAATCCAGTGGTTCGGCAACACGGCTCTCGTAAGGGGTGAAGTCAGTATCCGGCTCTATCGCCACTAAGAGTGCGGCCTCCATGGCGGGGTCTATTAACCCGTCCTCGGATGGTGCAATTTGCTCCGGTTTGAGGGCCGGAGTAGCTGCAGGTGTGATCTCCCGAACACTGTCCGACGGCAGAGCTAAATCATGCTCGACTTGATCATGCGGCACACCTGGCATGGGCTTGAATCCGCCGAAGATCAAATCTCCGCGGATGTCGGCGGTATAGTTCAAGTTTCCAAACCTGACCTGGTGGCTGTGGGCGAGCTCTCGATTCGCTCCAGATGGCTGCGAGTTGGCCCGCAAAGGCGGCCGAATACAAAGATCTGTCCGGGAGGAAAACCTCACCTGGACCGCATCGTTACTAATGATCAAGGAGCCATCAAGCCTTATGGTGACGGCACGTGGAACTCTCAATGAAAGTACCAATGTCGGTGTCAAACCGCGGATCTCGGTAGGGGTCCCAATCGTGCGCCTAGGGCGGATGGTAACAGGAGGCAGGGGACACAATGTTTACCTGTGTTCGGGCCCTCTCGATGGAGGTAATACCCAACTTCCTGCTTGATTTATCTTGATGATGTGAGTATTACAAGATTTGATCTACCACGAGATCGTAGAGACTAAACCCTAGAAGCTAGCCTATGGTATGATTGTTGTTCTCCTACGGACTAAACCCTCCGGTTTATATAGACACCGGAGGGGGCTAGGATTACACAGAGTCGGTTATAAGGGAGAAGATCTGCATATCCGTATTGCCAAGCTTGCCCTCCACGCCAAGGAAAGTCCCAGCCGGACACGGGACGAAGTCTTCAATCTTGTATCTTCATAGTCCAACAGTCCGACCAAAGGATATAGACCAGCTGTCCGGAGACCCCCTAATCCAGGACTCCCTCATCGCGTTTGGACCATCCTGCAGTAGTGTGTCTTTCCATCTTTTTTAGTTAGCCATCATAATGTGAAATTGTGTCATGCTATCCTGTTTAGTTAGCCATCATATATGTGAAATTGTGTCATGCTATCCTGTTTTGTTAGACAACATAAATGTGAATTATTTCATGCCGTCTTTTGTTACCCACTACCCATTGCACTTGTCTATCAATCAATGTTTGTACATTGAATTACTTTTCTTGTTTATTAGCCATTTGAATTGGAGAGGGTCATGGCAGTATCTAAGGGAGTACCAACGCGATCTTTAGAAAAGATAGTGCTACCAGTAGATGCAGATAGAACCACTTTGTACTTGCCCAAGAACCAGCCCCACCACACATAACCTAGACTCTCACAGATTGTACCCCTACCCAGTTGGAAAGAGAACTAGCTACACCCCTTCTAACCCCAACCCAGTAGACAGTAACCCAGTCCCAGTTGACACAGCACCATCTCCACCATAGAACACCCAAACACGAGCAGTTAGTAAGGGAACTGCAGTGCCCAAAGCACGAGGACCACCACTCCAATCCCAACTCAACGCTTAAAGGAGAAAAGAATTGTTCTCGTGTCAGGTTCTCAGAGCTATGGTTCATACTCATTTGCTCTTGCATCACTGTATTTACTCATACCAACTATTTTCAAATTTGAAGGATGGAATTGAAACTCCAATGGCGCAACATGTATGTTTTAAACCTGTTTCTTTAACTGGTTTGCTGTTGTAACTTGCTCTATGTTGATTTCAGTTTCAATTGAATAAACAGTTATGTTCTCATGTCATGCACATTACAAGTGTTGTTATTGCTCTATAGTTTCCCACAATTATATTCTATCTATTCTGCTTTGTCTTGAACAAATATTATTTGAATTGTGTCTCTATCTTGATTTGGCAACACAAACTAGAATGATATAGACCATAAAGTGACCATGGTACATAGATATATGTTTGTTTCATGATGTTATCCTGTCCACTTTACTACTAAACTAATTTACCAAAATGAGTTTCATATACAACATGGTAAACCGGTGATGTGTCTTCTTGTTTCTGTTTTAGAATGCGGACAAAATATTGGAGAACAGTACCCCGTTATGCAATGGTAAAGGAAGTAATGCAGATAAGGTTCAAGATAGTGAGACATCCATGTTGGTCTCCAAGAAAGCTGATAAAAACTATCTTGACGATAGTGAGGGAACCCAAAAGTCCTATCTTGATGTAGTGTTCGAAAGCATCGCCACTCATGTTGGGACAAGCTCTTCGAACTCGCTGCCTAAATTAGTTCGTCTTCTTGAGTCTCAACTTCAAGTTGAAAGACATCGATTAGATGTGCTATGACAGGAAGCTGAAGGACTGAGGAAGTCCCTGCAGAATTCAGATGCATACTTTCCGTGCAACAAAGCAAAGCACCGGAGGATTTAAGCGCCAAACAAGAGAAAGTTAATAAGCTTGCTAAGCATCTTACCAGCATTATGGGTACCTGTGATATTGTTTCTTGAGCTCTTTCAAGTGGTTTCAGCCTCGGACTTGTTTTGTTATGGCGCTTATTTGCATCGTCGCTAACTTTGACAACCAAAGGTATATGATATGCGGCTTTGTTCCCTATATTTGCACTGGTGGCGAACTTTGATGCCCAGTGGATGTAATATGTGTAATAGCCATGATAGCCTAGCACAAGTTGATTGCTTATTTATTTCCTTGTTGTCTTGTTTATTTGTTTGCTTGTAGTAAATGCAGTTCTTTTTCTTTGGTTAGTGGCCGCAATAACCTATTTTTTGAAACCAGGCCACAATAACCATGGGCTACATATTTACTGTAGTTACCATGGGCCTCCTATGGGCTGTAGAAACAATGGACCTTCTAAGGGTGGTAAAAACAATGGGCTATCTATGGGCCGTGGCATCAATGGGCCTTCTATGGGCCGTATGATTGATCGGCCAAACATGGGCCGATAACAGACCGCATTATGGGCCATAAACGGGCTAGATTTGGAATCGTCCATTCATGGGCTGACCATAACGGGTCTTCGTTAATCGGTCTTATTTGATGACGCTATGAAAACG
The DNA here is from genome assembly GCA_021605205.1 of Aegilops longissima. NCBI lineage: Eukaryota > Viridiplantae > Streptophyta > Magnoliopsida > Poales > Poaceae > Aegilops > Aegilops longissima. The sequence continues at coordinate 191,572,409 of CM038677.1, read as the reverse complement.
GCCCAACTGTTTAACGTGCCGCAAACGGGCCGATTGTAACCACGGGCTGAATTTGGCCCACAAGCAGAAAAGGCCAGTAATGGGCCGTAAGTAACCGAATGCTGGAAATAAGCCCAAGAATAAACGGGCCCTGAGAAGACCGAAAGATAATACAGGATGGAAATGGCCCAATGGAATAATGGGCCGTTAATGGGTATAAAGCGATACACTGTTCATTGCGGGCCAGACTCACCACGGACCGTTAATGGGCCAAGAGTTACAAATGGCCTCGTATGGGCCAACACACATCATGGGCCATACATGGCCCCCAAGTTACAATGGGCTAGAATCATATTGGACGGCCCACATGAAGCTACTGGGCTTAATTCCAATAGGCTATAACGGTCCGTGAGTTAGCGGGCCGTAAATGGGCTATATACGAACATGCCGTTAACTGGCTTTCCGTGGGTCGGTCCGTTACCTTTTGACCAAGTCAAATAGGCCGGCCTTTTCACCGAAATGGGCCTCTATTGGGCCGTGCCACGTGTCGACCTATCATAGGTGCCTCCTGTCCAATGAATGGATGGCATCTGTCCCAACGGTGAGCCAACACGTGTTTCCTCCAGCCAATGACAATTTTACATGTGGAAAATCCTCATTGGTCCGGGCTGTTAACGGGTTATCGGATCCAAAACCGGACCCGATAGCTTAACGACGAACCGTTACGGTGGATGCCATGTGTCGGTCACCCTTGACGAAAGCACTTCTATGACGCGTGATTTATCGTCATGGAAGTGGACACTTCCGTGATGATAATTTTGGTAATGTCATGGAACACTTCTACGACAGCACAGGTATGACTATCTTGATTCTGTCATGAAATCGTCATGGATGTACATGCATGACAGAAAGTGTGACCTACTGTGACAAACACGTATCATCAAGGAAGTGTATTTTTTTGTAGTGTTATATTGAATGGTGGAGCTATCAGTTGGTGCAGTTCCAAGCAGAGCGTCGTGGCGGGATCTACATGTGAAGTGGAGTACATAGCTACTTCTGAAGCAGCAAATGAAGAAGTCTGGATGAAGGAGTTCATATTCGATCTAGGTGTAATACCTAGTGCATCGGGTACAATGAAAATCTTTTGTGACAATACTAGAGTAATTGCCTTAGCGAAGGAATCCATATTTCAGAAGAGAACCAAACACATCAAGAGACGCTTCAACTCCATTCGCGATCAAGTCAAGGAGGGAGACATAGAGATTTGCAAAATACATACGAATCTGAATGTTGTAGACCCGTTGACTAAGCCTCTTCCACGAGCAAAACATGATCAACACCAAGACTCCATGTGTGTTAGAATCATTACTATGTAATCTAGATTATCGACTCTAGTGCAAGTGGGAGACTGAAGGAAATATGCCCTAGAGGCAATAATAAAGTTGTTATTTATATTTCCTTATATCATGATAAATGTATTTATTCATGCTAGAATTCTATTAACCGGAAACTTAGTACATGTGTGAATACATAGACAAAACAGAGTGTCCCTAGTATGCCTCTACTTGACTAGCTCGTTAATCAAAGATGGTTAAGTTTCCTGACCATAGACATGTGTTGTCATTTGATGAACGGGTAAGACCCATCCGTTAGCTTAGCATAATGATTGTTAAGTTTTATTGCTATTGCTTTCTTCATGACTTATACATGTTCCTCTGACTATGAGACTATGCAACTCCCGAATACCGGAGGAACACCTTGTGTGCTATAAAACGTCACAACGTAACTAGGTCATTATAAAGATGCTCTATAGGTCAAGATTAGGATTTGTCACTCCGAGTATAGGAGATGTATCCTCGGGCCCTCTCGGTAATGCACATCACTATAAGCCTTGCAAGCAATCTGACTAAAGAGTTAGTTACGGGATGATGCATTACAAACGAGTAAAGAGACTTGCCGGTAACGAGATTGAACTAGGTATGAGGATACAGATGATCGAATCTCGGGCAAGTAACATACCGATGACAAACGGAATAACGTATGTTGTTATTGCGGTTTGACCGATAAAGATCTTCGTAGAATATGTAGGAACCAATATGAGCATCTAGGTTCCACTGTTAGTTATTGATCGGAGATGTGTCTCGGTCATGTCTACATAGTTCTCGAACCCGTAGGGCCCACACGCTTAACGTTCGATGATGATTTGTATTATGAGTTATGTCTTTTGGTGGCCGAAGATTGTTCGGAGTCCTGGATAAGATCATGGACATGACGAGGAGTCTCAAAATAGTCGAGAGGTAAATATTGATATATTGGACAAAAGCATTTGGACACCGGAATGGTTTCGGGATGTTTCGAATATTTATCGGAGTACCGAGAGGTTACCGGAACCCCCCGGGGAAGTAATGGGCCAACATGGGCCATAGGGGAGAGAGAGAAGAGCCCACAAGGGGTGGCACCCCCCCATGGGCTGTCCGAATTGTACAAGAGGAAGGGGGCGCGGCCCCCCTTTCCTTTTCCCCTCTCCCTCTCCTTCCCTATTTTCCCCTTCATGAGAAGGAAAAAAGGGGGGCCGAATCCTACAAGGAGTGGAGTCCTAGTAGGACTCCCCCCCACTGAGCGCGCCCCTTGGTGGCTAGCCTCCTCCTCCCCTCCTTTATATAAGGGGGCAAGGGGGCACCCCAAAGCACAACAGTTATTCTCTTAGCCGTGTGTGGTGCCCCCCTCCATAGTTTACTCCTCCGGTCATAGCGTCATAGTGCTTAGGCGAAGCCCTGCGCGGATATCATCACCATCACCAGGCCGTCGTGCTGACGAATCTCTCCCTCGACCCTCTGCTGGATCAAGAGTTTGAGGGACTTCATCGAACTGAACGTGTGCTGAACTCGGAGGTGTCGTACGTTTGGTACTAGATCGGTTGGATCGTGAAGAGGTTCGACGACATCAACCGCGTTAACATAAAGCTTCCGCTTTTGGTGTACGACAGTACGTGGACACACTCTCCCCCTCTCGTTGTTATGCATCTTCTAGATAGATCTTGCTTGATCGTAGGATTATTTTTGAAATTGCATGATACGTTCCCCATCAATTAGGCATGCCCGCTAACCCCAACAACATTGCTCATATGTCTGCCCTCCGCTCTCTGTAGTAGTTACATCGATGTGCCTCCTCCTCATCTCTCTAGTTGATACCACCATCGGATGCACCTATGTTTAACCAAATTCCACTTGATGTCACCATTTTTTTACCACAATGTTGATGATCCACACAATTTTCTCTTCTCGACCTATATCTAGCGCATACCAAGGTGTGCCCAGGTTTAGTATAAGTCATGTATGACACGTGAGCCATTATCAAAGTCCATTGTGATGTAGGCCATTACTTTCATACGAAAAAGGCATTACGTCAGGGTGACCCATTGTCTCCAATGTTATTTAACACTAGTAGAACGCACGTGCATTGGTACAGGCTACAATGCATATAAATGAATCAAATAATTGATTAGGATCGTCTCGAAAGTCGAAGCTAATTTCTCCCTCATATGTTCGGGCGTGTCCAGACATCAAACGTGCATCCAGCGAGCTCCCAAAATTTCAACCATCAAGACAGTTCGAGCTCCCCCAAGTCAAGCCCATATGTGGCATGAAAAATATGGTTATTCGAACTATCCACCATGTTATCTCCAATACTCGAATCCAACACAAAAACCTCACTCCACGACACACCCTTCCCTTTTCCTGCCAAACTCTCCCCTTCCCGCTCAGTTTTTTGCTGCTAGGGCCCTCTCCTTTGAAACCAAATGATGCCCACCTCACCTTCGCCATGGCATCCTCTCTCCTTCACACCATACTTCCCCACAGACCGCCAAGGAGGAGTCCCCCGCCAACCAGCCCTCTCTTCGCTCTGATACCTCACCCCATGTTTCTGTCAATTCGCCATCGCTATCAAGGAGGGAGGCGTGCATGGAGAATGGGCGCCGTGGAGATTGTACACATGCAGTGTGACGGGAATATAAATAAGTTATTGGTTCAACATTAATTCTGTTGGACATACATCTTTTGTATCCTCCTGCACATTAAGCAACATTGTTGATATTTTTTTCTACTGTTAAACCATGCTTCTTCTTCATCCTCCTTCTCCTCCTCCCACTATCACTACATCTACCAAACTCCATGAAGAACCACAACATCCGTCAAAAATAAACATGAAAATTTGGAACTCACCGACTTTATGTCAGTCCAGAAGTAATAGTAGTAGAAGCGCTGCTACAAAATGCAATGCTCAAGGTGTGGGGGTTGCACAAGGTGAGAACGAATGATCATTGGAGGACAGATCATCTGCAAGAGTGTAGGATCGAAAGTATGTCTAGAGGGAGGGGGTGATTAGACTACTTGACCAAATAAAAATCTAGCCTTTTCCCAATTTTAAGTTTTGATAGATTTTAGCAACTTAGCACAAGTCAAGCAATCAACCTACACATGCAAAACTAAGAGTATAGCAATGGAACGGAAATCATTGCATATGAAGGTAAAGGGAGGAGTTTAGAGGGAGCAAACACAATGTTGACACAGAGATTACTTTCCGTGGTTCCGATAGGTGGTGATATCATACATCCATGTTGATGGAGACTTCAACCCACGAAGGGTAACGGCTGGGCCAGTCCACGGAGGGCTCCACCCACGAAGGGTCCACGAAGAAGCAACCTTCTCTATCCCACCATTGCCATCGCCCACGAAGTACTTGCCTCACTATGGTTGATCTTCACAAAGTAGGCGATCTCCTTGCCCGTACAAACTCCTTGGTTCAACTCCACAATCTTGACGGAGGCTCCCAAGTCACACCTAACCAATCTAGGAGACACCACTCTCCAAAAGGTAATAGATGGTGTGTTGATGATGAACTCCTTGCTCTTGTGCTTAAAATGATAGTCTCCCCAACACTCAACTCTCTCTCTCTCTCATAGATTTGGATTTGGTAGAAATATGATTTGAGTGGAAAGCAACTTGGGGAAGGCTAGAGATCAAGATTCTTGTGGTTGGATTGGAATATCTTGGTCTCAACACATGAGTAGGTGGTTCTCTCTCAAAAAATGAATGCTGGAAGTGTAGGCACGTTCTGATGGCTCTCTCCATGAATGAAGAGTGGGTGGAGGGATATATATAGCCTCCACACAAAATCTAACCATTACACACAATTCATCAAACTGGGTGGGACCGACTCATGAAACTCAGTCAGACCGATTCAGTTCAAAATGTGAATGTTAGGATTTTCGGTGGGACCGACATGTCAACTCGGTAGGACCGATTTCATTAGGGTTAGGGCATAATGTAATCTCGGTGAGACCGACCACATAAATTCGGTGAGACCGATTTCTGTAATAGGCAAACAGAGAGTTGGTCAGGCAAACTCGGTGGGACCGAATCGCTCATTTCGGTGAGACCGAAACGTTATTAAAGGGAAACAAAGAGTTTGCATTGCGAACTCAGTGGGACCGATCGCTCATCTCGGTTAGACCGAAACGTTACAAAGGGAAACAGAGAGTTTGGAATCCCATCTCGGTGAAACTGAGATCCCTATCGGTGAGACCGAAAAGATTAGGGTTTCTAGCAATGACTACGTCAAATGAACTCGGTGGCGCCGGATAGATCAAATCAATGGGGCCGAGTTTGACTTTTGGTTTGGGACATATGTGGATATTAGAAAGTGGTTGAGAGCTTTTGGAGCATATCACTAAGCATTTTGAGCAAGCATGCCATTCAGCAACACCTCATCCCCTTTTAATATTATTGGCTTTTCCTATGGACTCAATGTGATCTTGGATCACTAAAATGAAAATGTAGAGTCTTGAGCTTGAGCCAACATGTGTTCTTAGCACTTTGAGGGGTCCACATTCCTAGTCCATGCCATGCCAATCCTTGAACTTTCTGAAATGATCATCTTGAAAGAGCATTAGTTCAATGAGCTATATGTTGTTGGGAATTACCAAAACCACCCAGGGATAGTTGCACTTTCGATCTCCCCCTTTTTGGTAATTGATGACAACATATAGATCAAAGCTTCGACAAATGATAATAAGATTGAAATACATCGTCGCATGAGGAAGTATGTGATAAGAAAGAGCTCCCCCTAAATTTGTGCATTATTTAAAGGGATTTTTACATCTGTGCCCCTGGTTCCTTAGCTCTACTCATTCATCCCCGCGCTCTTAACTTTTGCTCAATTTTCCCCACTCCCTTGCCAGAAACCCTCATAACTGGGCACAATGAACGTTGCCGTCGGGTCAAAGGCTTGACCGTTAACTCTGACTAGTGGGGCCATGCTGGACTGAGCCACGTTGGGTGGTGTCGTTGTTCGGCCATTGGGCTGTGGTTTCGTTGGGCCATCCCTTGCATTAAATGTCTGCGCGCGCTGCCAGGACAAAAGCCTGCTATGCATGCACCCAGCAAACCCTGCGTGCATGCGTCGATCGAGCCTGCATGCGCGGATTCCACGATCCCATGATGCACCGACCGAGCCTGCATACGCCGATGATCCTGCATGTGCCGATGCGTCCGCCACGATGCACTGGCCGAGCAGCTTTCTTGCATGCTAGCCGCCATAGATGCAGCGACGGTCACTGTCGCTGGTTTCTCTCTTCTAGCTAGGTGGCTACATATTTGTGGCTTGTGTAAAAAAAGAGCCACTCCCTTGCTTAGTTGTACTCATTCATCCCTACTAACAAAGCTTGCTTGCATGCACTAGCTAGGTGGTTACTAACAAGGGAACCCTACTAACAAGCCGAGCTCTCTAGGAAAATAATCAACAAATATGCAGTCCCAATATGTAGATAGGGCCAACAAGCCCATAGCTCAAACTAGGAAGAACTTAATAATAGAATAGATAGAAAACTTAATAATAGAATTTAAGAAAAGGGCCAACAGGCCCATAGCAACTCCAACATAGTTCAATTACAACTTAACATAACATAGACTAAAAAAAGATAGAGGGTTTAGAACCCTAGGCGCCGCCTTCTCCACCTTGCTCCTCCTCCGGGCGCCCTTTTCACTGCTCCTCTGGGGCATTGTCGATGGGGTACGGAAGAGAGTGTATGCGCGTCGTGGTGGGGAAGATATTGTTGTACTCCGTGAACCTGTTGTGGGTGGTGAAAGTGATGAACTCGGAGCCACACCAAATCACCCGGCCGAGGAGGTAGAAGGCATCGAATGTGTTGGTGAAGTGGGCAAGGAGAGCAACCACCACCCGGTTTTGGATGACCTCCTCGATGCGGAACATCATTGGAGATCCCTTCGGGAGGTGGTGGTAGCCGGACGCGAGGAAGAACTCGGTGAAGTTCCTTGCGGTTATCACCTTGATATCGCCCACACATGTCGTGTGCGATCAACGTACACGCCGGTAGGGTAGAGCCTCTCCGGCACGGTGGGTGGGAAGCGGTAGGTTGGTCCGGTATACTGCATGGCTGAGGGATGTGCAGAAGATGGAGAAGGGGTCGAAGAGCAAGAAGGGCAGATGTATGAGGGATGGCAGAGGCAGAGGGTGGCTTAAATAGCCATAGTGCTACATGTTATTTGGTCGTGGCAATAACGGGGTCCAATGTGAAGTTAGTAGCCCGTTTTCAAACCCACCACAGCATCGGGAGTGTACACGCGTGGAAACGGTGGTTTGAAAAGAAGAAGAAAAAGAAGCTAATTGCACGCGTGGGAATCCGTGGAAAAACCCTATATTATATGAACAAAAAGAGACAATTTTTGAAGAGCTTGTGGCCATTTTGAATGATAAAAATAAATTTGGCCCTTAAAAATTTGGTCATTTTGCATGATAAAAAGAGGTAGAGGGCTTGTGGCCATTATACAAATGTAAAATGACCCATTTTGATAGTTTGTGGCCATTTTGCATGATAAAAATAAATTTGGCCTTTATAAATTTGGTCATTTTACATTTTTATAGAAAAAAAAGAACGATGCAAAAAACAGAGCAAACGATGCAAAAATACAGAGCCAGCACGTTCACAAAAAACAGAGCAAACGATGCAAAAAAGATGCAATTCGACGGCCCAAGCAGAGCTTGGTTTCCTTTTGGGCCCAATAATAACATTTTTTTCACGGAGTCAGTGGTGGGCGAGCGGCCGAGCACAACCAATAGGATCGTCTCTCGCGGATCACCCCATGATCCTACGATGTGGAGCCGTCTTTGTGATCCAACGGTGCAGAGCCTGCACACAGCCAGCCCACCTAGTTCCTTCTAGAAGGCCAGATCTGAGGGCTGTCGCTTGGCGTGAGGGTATGATCGGACGACTGACGTTGGGAGCTAGGGTTAGGCGAAACCCCGCGGGGTTTAGAGGGGTTTTGAGCTGGTCAACGGGGTTTCGAAGTCTTTGAATGAGCATAACTAATTTTAAAAAAATCGAAAAAATATGAAACCTTCGTTGTTCGTCGTTTTATAAGATAAACTAACGAGAAAAAAATACTAAACTTGGTCTATGGTCATTTTTATGAAAAAACCACAGCTGGCACGATCGAGGTCAAATGAGCACCATTAATTTTAAAAAAAATCAACAAAATATAAAACCTGCGCACAATGTTGTCTTATGTGACATGTTACCAACCAAAAATCATAAACTTGCTCTATGGTCATTTTCATGAGAAAACCTTCACACATATGAGCTATCATGTACATGATTTCATAGAGTTCAAGGAGAGGAGGTGGTGTTACCTTCTGTTTTTGAAAAATAAAAAAAAATCAAAAAAATCACTAAAGCTTTTATTTTAAAGTGAATAAAAAGGATCTGAAGTTAGTTTTCCATTTTCATATTTCAAAACATGTTTTTAATAGTTTTTATATTAAAGCATATGTTTTCAAAAGAAAATTTAAAAATATGAAGACTAATTCAAAAAATAGTGAGTCTTCGAATCTACACTATGGAAAGTGAATATGTGTTAATAAAAAAGACATTTGGCTCATTTAGAGTAGGTTCAAAAAAACTTGATCACAAATGGGCTGTTTACCCTAGCCTGGGAGCTCATTTGGAGCACATTTTCTCAAATTCAAATTTATTTGACCTCCTCTAAATCACTTCAAATTTTGCACGCATGACCTCCTACACAAACATAGATAGTTTGCCAAGGTTTTACTTGTTTTTGCATTTTCTTGAATTTGTACTGTCCAGGTTTGCCAAGGTTTACATGATCTCATTTGGAGCATGCATTTGATTTCCTACACAACATGTTTGATCATTGCAGCACCTAAGATCATAGTTCACAACATCTAAACATAAGAGCAACTCCAATGGGGCGACCCATTTCGTCCGCCCGCGTCCGTTTGGGACGGCGCGGGCAAAAGTGGTGGCCCAACGCGCCGACCCAAACCCAAATCACATCCGCTTCGCGTCCGCGCCGATGCATTTGCGGCCCAAATTTGCGGCCCAAATGCGTCGGCGCGGACGTCGAACGGATGCCACGCGCGCCTTCTTGCTGTCCGCCGCGTCCCCTCCTGGCGGCCGCCCAACTACCCGCTGCCTACGCGGTCAGCTTAATTTATGACCACATGCCCACGCGTCTGCGACGGCGGTCACCCTTTTTTAAGCCGACCGTGCGGCGGGGCCGTCCTCATCTAAACTCGTCGTCCCCATTTAGGAAAGCTTGCTCCCCCATTGCCGGCAAACCCTAGCAAAAACTCTAGCCAACCCTAGCCAAATTGGGCTCTTCTCCGGCGCCGGCTTGCCAGCAGAGGGTGCGAGTGAGCGTGCCAGTGCACCAGGCGGAGTGGCACTGGCAGACCGCTGCCCTCCGCTGCACTCGACGCCACCCTGCCACACGACCGCATCTCGGATCCGAGAGGATCCCATCGCTGGCGCGCCGCGCCGACTAGGGCCCACACGGAGGAGGTGCAGCCGACGGGCAATGCTGATGCCGGAGCAGCGCCGCGACGCCACCTATGCCACTGACTCGCTTAACTGGGCGAGGTGGTTCGCCTTCGAGCACGAGGAGGCAAGGCGACGCAGCGTGCGGGAGGTCGACCGCAGTGTGCCGCTGCCCCCGCTCGTCGTCCGGGAGGAAGACCAGGCGGCCCTTGCGGCGGTCTACCGCGAGAGCGAGGAGGACGAGCGGCGCAGGGTGGAGGCAGTGGAGGAAGTGGAGGCTCGCTACGAGGCGGCCATGGCGCAGGCCCTCGCTCTCTTCGCGGCCGGAGATTGCGTCGTGCCGCCGATGGCCCCGCCGTCCCCTCCCCGACGGCTCATCAAGGCTGACCCGGCGCCGCAGCCGGAGCCCATCGCGCGCTTCTCCTGGACGGGAGTGGTGCGCAAGTGGGTGTCCGCGCCACCGGTTTGGATGGGGGCGACCTCGGAGCAGGAGGCGGCGTATCTCGAGATGTGGCGCCAGCTACGGCTCGCCGAGGAGCGCCGTCGCGGCGAGTACGAGGAGATGCTCAAGCGCGACCTCGAGGAGGAGGCGCGCGACGCCGAGGAGGAGGCACGCCAAGCCGTGGCTACACAGGCGGTCGCACAGCCCCACCCCCACCCCCGCGCCGGCACTGCCCCCGCCGGAACAGCTGCCCGCGACCTACAACGCCACTGCCTGGAATACGATGTTCCCCTGGGCCGGCCCTGCGCCGACGCTCATCGACCTCACCCATCCCGAGGACGGCAACGACAACGCCTAGGGCGCGCTAGGCAGCGCGCCGCCTCATAGTTAGGTTGTTTTTAATTTCTTTTAATGCTAATGTGGACGCGTGGACTCTCGCCAGCCTTCCTGGTCAGCTTTAATGTTTAATTAAGTTGTTTTTATTTTAAATATGCATGCACAGTTTTATTTGTCGGCGCCGTCAAAATGGGTTGGGCCAGCGTTGGGCGCACGAGCCGACCCAAACATGAAAGCGGACGTTTGTGTCCGCCTGGCCGACCCAAATGGACAAAAAGCGGATGAAATCACCGTCCGTTTGGGTCGGCCCGTTGGAGTTGCTCTAACTAACCATAGATTCAGGACAGACAAATATACCACATGCAAATTTAAGGATATACAAATATGATGGGACAGCGAGGGGATTTGGGGGAAAATGGTAGGGGTGATGGCGGTGGTTGCCCTCTTTATATGATGGGACGTTTCGGGCATGTCCATGGACACGTGCTACCCCACGACTGCAGTCTTGCATGCGCCCACGTATACGCGGCCCCACTCGTTAGCTAACGGTCAAAGGCATTGACCCGACGGCAACGTCCGTTATAACCTGTTATGAGGGTTTCGCGCAAGGGAGTGGGGAAAAGTGAGCAAAAGTTAACAGAGTGGGGATGAATGAGTTGAGCTAAGGAACCAGGGGCACAGAAATAAAAATCCCTTATTTAAAATTTGCTTGTGAATGCAAATTCACAATCGATTAGGATCATGGATTACTCTTCCATGTCACATACATCTTGGTGCAGCGCTCAAAATGATAGAAAGTAAAATATGCACTCATCACCAAGACAAAGGGAATGATCATATATGAGAGATAAATAATAGAATCATTCAAGCACAAGCATTAATGTAGGATATGATCAAACACATGATCAAACAAGTATCTCACACACACATAAAGTACCATCCAAGCAAGCACACATAAGTATCAACCAAGAAACAAAAGAGATAGCAAAAAGAAGCAAAGCACTCTCTCTCGAAGCCTATGATCTATACACTTTCTCCCCCTTTGGCAACAAGTTGCCAAAAATCTCGAAAATGCATAGTGCTATGCGTCTCTCTAGGCTTGATCTTCGGGAGGTGGCATTGATAGGACTCCAAGGATGAATGCATCTGTTGAAGTTGTTGGAGCTGGTGAAGTGGCAACTAGAGGTGCTACTGATGTTGTGGCTGCAGGTGCTGATGTGGTAGCTCTTGTGTCAGTCACTGGCACTGTAGCAGATCTCTGTCCTCTTGGCACTCTCTGAAAGGCATCTGTGGTAGCCTGCCCTTTCCTCTCCTTAGCTTCTTCTTGGAGCTGCTCAACTGCTATCTGCATCTCTGTCACCTTCAAGTCAAGATCATAGAATTTTGTTTCAATGATCCTCTCCAAGCTTCTTGGTTCTGAGTCACGGTGGCCAATCCCTTCTCAATCCTCAAGGTGGCTTGAATCAGATATCCAAGTTGATCTTGCTTAGACTTGAGAAACACTTGAGAAGCCTCTTCAGCACTTGGCATCTTTGCAGCTTTAGCTTTCTCCCTCTTCTCTCGAGCTTCAACAAATGTAGGATCTTCTTCATTCATGACAACTGTGTTTTCCTCAAAATCAGGGCTCAAGGGAAGATGTTCCTTCTCCAATAAGTATGTGCATGTGCCCATCTTGGAGTTGATGAGCATCTGGATGTGTGGAGCATACCCACATAACCTTTTCTGATTTGCAGCTGTCCTTTTGATTGTCTCAACAATCAAACTCATAACTTTGAACTTTTGGGGCACATCAAACAACTACAGCAAGTTTATGGTGTGGCCTCTGATCATCCTATGATCTCCTGATTTGGGAAACAATGTATGCCTCAAGATAGTGTTGATGGTGGTCAAACCAGACAACAGATAGTATACAGAACCCATCATGTGAGTTTCCAAGGCTTTGTCAGGAATTGCCTTATACATGTTAGCCATGGAGTTGTGATCCTTCTTCTTCTTGGCATAGACATCTATGTCATCCTCTTGCTTTGCAGGGGCATTGATCAGCTTGGCCCATTCAACAACTGTAGATTGGTACCTAGTACCTTCAGACATCCAAACAATTTTGCCATCACGATAGAAATGTGTAGTGGAGTAGAATTGCATAATAAGTTCATCATTCCACTTAGTGAGTTTATGACCCACAAAGGCATCTACTCCACACAGCCTGAAGCTCTCATGCACTCCTGGAAAGTGGTCTTCATTGTTGTCAATATATTTCCAGTCTACCCACTTCTTATCACAGACAATTGGCTTCTTATCAATTAGAATAGTGATACGTCTCCAACGTATCTATAATTTATGAAGTATTCATGTTGTTATTTTATCATTCTTGGATGTTTTAAAACCATTTTATATCAACTTTATATCATTTTCTGGGACTAACCTATTGACCCAGTACCCAATGCCAGTTGTCATTTTTTGCTTGTTTTTTACATCGCGGGAAATAATTATCAAACGGAGTACAAACAACGCGGAACTTTTTGGAGATTTTTTTGGGTTAGAAGACATCCATTGGGCTAGAGCTACACTGGGGAGCTCGAGGGGCACAACCCACCGTAGGCGCCAGCCCCTGGCGTGCCCAGGTGGGTTGTGCCCACCTCGGTGGCCTCCCGCACCCCTTATTTGCACCATAAATTCCCAAATATTCTGAAACCCTACGGGGTTACTCTAGATCAGAAGTTCCACCGTGGCAAGGTCTCTGTATCCGCAAAAACCAATCTAGACCCTGTTCCGGCTCCCTGCCGGAGGGGGGAATCATTTCCGGTGGCCATCTTCATCATCCCGGCGGCCACCACGATGAGGTGAGACTAGTTCAACCTCGGGGCTAAGGGTTTGTACCAGTAGTTATGGGTTTGATCTCTCTCTCTCTCCCTCTCGTGATCTATATCATGGGCTTTGTTAATATAGTCGGATCATATGATGTTTCTCCCCTCTATACTCTTGTTGTGATGAATTGAGTCTTTACCCTTTGAAGTTTTGTCTTGTTGGATTGAATATTCAGAGAATAGAACACATGATATATGTCTTGCGGTATGAATACTTGAGGTGACAATGAGGTATCATATTGATTCACTTGATATGTTTCTTGGCATTCAACTCGCGGATTCCCGCGGTGATATTGGGGTAATCTATGCATAGGGTTATGCATGTTTTTATTATCTTTTCTCCGACAGAAACTTCGGGGTCTCTTTATTGTTCTTTGTGTGGACTAAGTATTATGAATATGAATTTGCTTTGGTGTTATTCTAGTATGAACTCTAGGATAGATCGAACAGAAAGAATAGCTTTCTGTTATTTTAGGACGAACTCTTGAATAGATCAAACGAAAAGAATAGCTTTGCGGTGGTTTCATGCCCTACAAACAAATTATATCTTTTGTTCTCCGCTAATAGGAACACGGGAGTGATTCTTTGTTGCACTTTGAGGGATAATCATATGATCCAACTATGTTAGCATTGTTGAGAGGTTGCACTAGCGAAATTACGGACCCTAGGCCTCATTTTCAAGCATTGCAATACCATCTTTGTGTCCGTTTACTAATTGCTACCCTGCTGCTTTTATTTATTCAGATTATAAAAATATATGTCTACCATCAATATTACACTTTTATCATCATCTCTTCGCCGAACTAGTGCACCTATACAATTTGCAATCGTATTGGGTGTGTTGGGGACACAAGAGACTTCTTGTATTTGGTTGCAGGGTCGTTTGAGAGAGACCATCTTCATTCTACACCTCTCACGGATTGATAAACCTTAGGTCATCCACTTGAGGGAAAATTGCTACTGTCCTACAAAACACTACACTTGGAGGCCCAACACGTGTCTGCAAGAATAAAGTTGCGTAGTAGACATCAAGCTCTTTTCTGGCGCCGTTGCCGGGGAGGTGAGTGCTTGAAGGTATATCTTTTAGATCATGCAATTGAATCTTTTAGTTTCTTGTTTATCACTAGTTTGGTTTATAAAAAATCCATAAAAATGGAATTTAGATTGCATCATATTATTGATCATCTTTATAATATCTTTCTTGAAAATGATGGTTCAGAAAATTGTGCTCAATTTTTAGAAGAAGAAGTCAATAAAATGCTTGGCACAAAATCTTTGAATGATGAGAATGAATGCAATGTTGTTAGTATGAATTCTTTGAATATCCAAAGGGCTAATGATGATTGCACAAGTCATGACAAAAATGTTTCTTATAAGCATGTCACTTTTTGCGGAGTGAATTGGGAGTGCCTTTGCACACAAAAAAGGGAAGATAGATTTTGTAAGAAGAATACATATTTAGAAATGAAAAGTTTGCAAGAGAGGCTAGATGATTGTGTTGAAAGTTGTAATTTTCTTCGCCATCCTTGTGAACTTTGCAATGAACGTGGTCATTTAAATCTCCAATGCAAAAAATTTCATGATCAAATCATGTCACAAAATTGTGATAACTTGATTACCCTTGAGCAACATAAAGAGCTTACGTCTTCTTTTGGGGTATAAGAAATGAAACATATAACTAGGGGTTTTCCAAATCCTGAGAGATATCTTGATTTTGATCTAGAAGAAATTTATATGTTTTGTGCGGTAAATTTCATGGAGAATCCTTATATTGCCAACTATCTGAAGTCAAGAAAACAAATAGAATATGAAGAGAGTACTAATGAAAGGGAAAATATTTCCCAAAACCATCCTAGTGTTTATTACGAATCAGGTAACAAGGAGGAGCTCCTTATCCAACCAATCTCATCAATAGGAAGCTTGAAAAAATTAATTAAACCCACACGTGATGTGTTGAAGAAGAAGAAAAGAAGAAAGAAGAGTGGTAAAAATTTATCTCTCCCAAATAATGTTGCTCCTATTATTGTTGTGCCTCATGAAAACGAATAAAAATAATTCTGGAAGATGATGCACTTGATGATGATATTGCTTCTATGTCTTATGGCACAATGACCGAGAGCACTATTGATGATGTTTTTGTTATGCCTATTGCTTGCTGTGATGATTATGATTGGGAGGATGATGATGCTTCTTATAATCTTGGAAATCTTTTTGGCACCAACTTGGGAAATTATCATGATAGCAATTGTTATACCGTTGGTTCTACTCATACTATTAATGATGAGAGTGATTATGCTTATGATATGCCAAGCCACAAGCTTGGGGATGCTATGTTTAATGAGAATGACATGAATGATAATTTATTTGCTCCAATTAATGTTTGTCCCAAGCTTGTGGAGGCTATGCTTAATGAAGATGATCTTTTTAGTCCCCTTACTTTGAATGATCAAATTTGCTATGATGATTGCATGCCTCCTACTTATGATGATTACTGTGATGATACTTATGTTATAAAAAGTAGTGATAATTATTGTCGTAATTTTGATTATCCCTTTGGTGAACATTAGGGCATGTACAACTGCGACGCTAATGACATGCGCTAGGATTCACTTCCTGGCCGTTATGGTCCAATCCTGGACGATCCCAGGATTATTGCTAGCGTCGATGCCATGGCTGCCATCGGGCGCTTCGTTCTTTTTTTCTTTCCCTTGAGCTGTTTAACGAGCGTTGCCCCTTTTTTTCTACGAGAAACCCATTGCATTAGCCTCGACCAGGCGCCCATGCATTGAGAAGACGGACTCCTACAGCGATGCCACTTCTTTAATTAATTCTTTTTATTCCCTAAACGTCCAAATGAGCGCTCTTGCATTGTAGATGCCCTTACTCTTTTAATGTGGGAATAATTTATAGTATTCGAGCTTCCTATGATACTCCCACTATTATGAATGAGTATAAAATTGCTTATGTGGGGAGTAATATATTTTCTATGCTTATGGATCATGAAAAGAATGCTTTATGTAATGGTTATATTGATAAATCTATTCATGATTCTACTGAAAATTATTATGAGAGAGGAACTTATGCTTCATGATGCCCTCTTCATGTTTCAATTCTTATCTTTTAGGTGAGCATCATTGAAATCATCGTGCCTAGCTTGAAAGGCATTAAAGAAAAGCGCTTGTTGGGAGACAACCCAACACTTTTACCTACTGTTTTGTGTGTTCACATGGTTAATCTACTATAGTAATCATGTTTTATTGCTTTTGGTTCAATAAAGTACCAAGTAAAGCCTCTAGGATCATGTTGGGCGATAGTTGCTTTGATCTTCCTGAAAATCAGAAACTTTTGTGCTCACAAAAATAATTCTTATTTTTAATAGAAGAGTGCTTTTGAGTTGATTATTTTTGCAGAAGATTAATATGCAAATTTCTCATGTGGTCTAATTTTTTCAGAAGTTTTGGAGTGGCAGAAGTATGGTTTGAGTACAAATTACTACAGACTGTTCTGTTTTTGACAGATTCTGTTTTCAATGCATAGTTTGCTTGTTTTCTAGTTTCTATGGCTTATATTGATCAATATAAACTGTGGAAATGTTATGATACAGTACGCATTGTGTGGAAACAATTATGAATCTTGTCTTTGACAGTACCAAAAGTGAAATGGTTTGCTCTTTATCATACTAACCCATCTCACGAAGTTCCGATACGTTTTGTGTGATTGAAGTTCTCAAGTTTTGGGTGAGATGTTGATATGAGGAGAATAAGGAGTTACAAGACCCTAAGCTTGGGGATTCCCAAGGCACCCCAAGGTAATATTCAAGGAAGATCCAAGCGACTAAGCTTGGGGATGCCCCGGAAGGCATCCCCTCTTTCGTCTCCAACATTATCGGTAACCTCACTTGGAGCTATGTTTTCATTCGTCACATGATATGAGTTTTACTTGGAGCGTCAATTTATTTTGTTAGGATTTGCTTGCTGTTGTTTAGAATAATGTTTTGCATCTTTTATTTCAATAAAAGTGGCATTTATAGCCTTTACTATGCGTATTTCACAAGTCTACATGTTGCTGTTTGAAAACAGGAAGTTTACCGCTCTTGCAAAAATTCCCTAGAAAAGTCAGAATGTGATAAAATGTTGAAACTTTTTGCGTAACTAGCAAAAGAGCCCGTGCCTTGCAACGGGAGAGAAAACATAACACACACTCTTAACCCAACAACCATCACTCAAGACCATAATAGGTCCATCTCCTTTATTTTTGCGAGGCATCATATTTGTGTTGCCGCTTATCCTCCATCTCACCCTCACCGGTGATGGCCTCAGTGTTCACAAAAAACAACAATAAAGTGTGTTGAATATGGTTAATCCTAAGGTGTCTCTCTCCCTCTCCCTCTCTCTATCTCTCTCTGTCTCTCTCGCTCGCTTTCTCTCACTCTCGCGATGAGAAATCTGTTGTTTTCCCTTGCGACATGTTTCAGAGGTATGCATGTGTAGTTATCGATGTTTTCTTTTTGTATATCGTTATAGTGGGGTGTTTATTTGCAATCGGATCGCCGCCGGTATGTAAAAAATGGATCTTGCGCTATAAATTATAAGTTTGCTTCCATAACAATATTTTAAAAAATACTTAACATGTAAAATTAACATCATATTTAGATTCCACACATTTTCCTAATAAAATTTCATATATAATATGTTAAAATCAAAGTTACGGTTGAAAAGATATAGATAATTTAGAAAATCATTTGGTTTGACTCAAATATATTCCAAAATAATATTTAAAAATACTTAACAGGTAAAATAATCTCATATTCATATTCTACATATTTTTCTAATCAAATTTCATATATAACATGTTCAAATCGGAGTTACGGTTTAAAAGATATGGAAGATTTTGAAAGCATTTGTTTGACTTAAATATGATCCATGGATTAATTATCTAAAACAAAATATATAACAGGTAAAATTAACATCATATTTAGATTCCACTCATTTTTCTAATAAAATTTCATATATAATATGTTAAAATCGGGTTACGGTTTAAAAGATACAGATAATTTAGAAAATCATTTGGTTTGACTCAAATATATTCCAAAATAATATTTAAAAATGCTTAACAGGTAAAAATAATCTCATATTCATATTCTACATATTTTTCTAATCAAATTTCATATATAACATGTTCAAATCGGAGTTACAGTTTAAAAGATATGGATGATTTTAAAAAGCATTTGTTTGACTTAAATATGATCCACGGATGAATTACCTAAAACATCAGGGGGGTTTTCAAAAAAATGTAAAATAACGGTTAGGGTGTGACTTAAATCCGGACGGCGGGTTGATTTCAAGAAAAGATAGGGACTTTTGTGTAAACTATGAAAATAACGATTCGTTTTAACTTAAAACAGGACTGCGGGTTGAATTCTCTGAAATAGAGGGACTTTTCTGAAAAATGCCATGACGGACGAAAGAAACCCAATTCGCTTTACTATTAGGTAAAGATAAGCTCTGATAAATTTTCTACAGTGTGTTAAATTTTCATAATTTTTGGAGTTAGGGAAGTATATATTGATACTCTTGCATTCTTTACACATTGTACTGTTTTGGCACATTGCTCTTATGTTTGCATTGCTTGCATATGTTTGCTTGTTTAATGATTCTATTTGAGGATGGGATTACTAAATATGCAGAGGCATTTAGTATGCAATGTTGAATAATAATTTTAGTTTTTTGCTATAGTAGAAAATGATAAGGTTTTTGCATTGGTTTATACTAACTTATCTCACGAGTTCTTGTTGAGTTTTGTGTGGATGAAGCTTTTGAGATTTAGGAAAACCATGATATGCGAGGAATTAAGGAGACACAAAAGCTCAAGATTGGGGATGCCCAAGGCATCTCAAGTTAATATTCCATAGAAGTCTCAAGCATCTAAGCTTGGGGATGCCCCGGTAGTCATCCCACCTTTCTTCTTCAACAATTATCGGTTAGTATCGGTTGAACCTAAGTGTTTGCTTCTTCACATGATGTGCGCTATCCTTGAAATGTCATTTTGTTTTTTTTTTGCTTGCTGTTTTGATAAATTACTTAGATCTGAAAGTTTTTAATAAGAGAGATCCTCAAATAGCTAATTATTTATTTAACTACTCACATGATCTTCACTTATATCTTTTTGGAGTAGTTTGTCGTTTACTCTTGTGTTTCACTTATATCCTATGAGCAAAATTGTTGAATGAATTGAATATCATGAAGTTGAAATCATATCATGCCTAGTGGTAGCTTCACATTGGGGTTTAGAAAGTGAAACCTTTTGAGGCTTGACATACACAATATTGGTCATACAAGCAATTCACGAATAATTAGTATAAGGAAGAGAACTTTCACATGCAAACACACTATCATGGAAATCTTTTGTGATTGTGAGCCCCGATCAAATATTATATGCCAAAATTGTTGACGTTGGACAACGAAGACAACATAATGATTTATGTTTGCTCATATTCACATAGAAGTCAAATTGTCATAGATCCTTCAACATGTGGTGCTTGCCCCCCATCTTTGCTAGCCAAAAATTCCGCACCAAGTAGAGATACTACTTGTGCATCCAAAAACCCTTAAACCCAAATCTTATTTTCAAGAGTTTGCCATACCTACCTAAGGATTGAGCAAGATCCTTCAAGTAAGTTGTCATCGGTGCAATAAGGCAATGAAAATTGCTTCTAAAAGTGTTAGATCATTTAGTGTAAGAGAAAATTGAGCGTTGTACGAACTTATGATGGCAAAGCAATAAAAGCGATGGACTGCATAATAAAGGTTGCTACCATAAGGGGCAATATAATGTGGCGTTCTTTTGCACTAAGGGATTGAGCATACAAACAAACAAACGCATGGCAACCTCTGCTCCCCTCTGCGAAGGGCCTATATTTTACTTTTCAGTATTTACTTTTATGCAAAGAGTCAAAGTATTTCTCTCTATTCCTTTTTATTTTTCTCTTTTGGCAAGCATCATGTGGTAAGGAAAGATCCAGGCACATATGTCCAGTTGAATATGGGTAGCATGAGTTATTATTGTTGACATCACCCTTGAGGTGAATGCGTTGGGAGGCGAAACAATAAGCCCCTATCTTTCTATGTGTCCGGTTGAAACGTTTTGCTCATGTTTATGCAGTGAGTGTTAGAAATCATAGAAGACTACATGATGGTTGAGTATGTGGAGCTCTTACCTAGACTCTGTTGAATAAGTTGAATTGCAATTGCTTGGTGACTAAGAACATAGGGTGTTGAGTTTCAAGAGAATTCATTGTTTGAACCTTAAGATGCGAATTGGTTGCCACTATAACATGAGAAATTTTATGAGAAATAATTGTTGTTATGATGCTGGAAAAAGTGATTGAAATTATCATTGATCAAACTTATGCACTATTCTAGCATTCACACTTCATAAATTATTTCTTTTATCATTTACCTACTTGAGGACGAGTAGGAATTAAGCGTGGGGATGCTGATACGTCTCCAATGTATCTATAATTTATGAAGTATTCATGCTGTTATTTTATCATTCTTGGATATTTTACAACCATTTTATAGCAACTTTATATAATTCTTTGGGACTAACCTATTGACCCAGTGCCCAGTGCCAGTTGCTGTTTTTTGCTTGTTTTTTACATCGCAGGAAATCAATATCAAACGGAGTCCAAACAATGCGAAACTATTTGGAGATTTTTTTGGGCCAGAAGACATCCATTGGGCCAGAGCTGCACCTGGGGGGTGCCCCAACGGGGGCACAACCCACCAGGGCGCGCCAGGCCCGCCTGGCGCACCCTGGTGGGTTGTGCCCACCTCGGTGGCCTCCCGCACCCCTTATTTGCACTATAAATTCCCAAATATTCCGAAACCCTTGGGGTTACCCTAGATCAGAAGTTCCCCCGCCGCAAGGCCTCTGTATCCGCGAAAACCTATCTAGACCCTGTTCCGGCACCCTGCCGAAGGGGGAATCATCTCCGGTGGCCATCTTCATCATCCCGGCGGCCACCATGATGAGGAGGGAGTAGTCCACCTTCGGGGCTGAGGGTTTGTACGAGTAGCTATGTGTTTGATCTCTCTCTCTCTCTCTCTCTCTCTCTCTCTCGTGATCTATATCATGGGATTTGTTAATATAGTTGGATAATATGATGTTTCTCCCCTCTATACTCTTGTTGTGATGAATTGAGTCTTTACCTTTGAAGTTTTGTCTTGTCGGATTGAATATGCAGAGAAGAGAACACATGATATATGTCTTGAGGTATGAATACTTGAGGTGACAATGAGGTATCATATTGATTCACTTGATATGTGTCTTGGCATTCAACTTGCGGATTCCCGCGGTGATATTGGGGTAATCTATGCATAGGGGTTGATGCACATTTTTATTATCTTTTCTCCGACGGAAACTTCGGGGTCTCTTTATAGTTCTTTGTGTGGATTCAGTATTATGAATATGAATTTGCTTTGGTGTTATTCTAGTATGAAGTCTAGGATAGATCAAATAGAAAGAATAGCTTTGTGTTATTTTAGTACAAACTCTTGAATAGATCGAACGGAAAGAATAGCTTTGAGGTGGTTCGGTGCCCTACAAACAAGTTATATCTTTTGTTCTCCGCTAATAGGAACTCGGGAGTGATTCTTTGTTGCACTTTGAGGGATAATCATATGATCCAACTATGTTAGCATTGTTGAGAGGTTGCACTAGCGAAAGTACGGACCCTAGGCCTCATTTTCAAGCATTGCAATACCGTTTTTGTGCCCGTTTACTAATTGCTACCTTGCTGTTTTTTATTCAGATTATAAAGATATATTTCTACCATCAATATTACACTTTTATCATCATCTCTTCGCCGAACTAGTGCACCTATACAATTTGCCATTGTATTGGGTGTGTTGGGGACACAAGAGATTTCTTGTATTTGGTTGCAGGGTCGTTTGAGAGAGACCATCTTCATCCTACACCTCTCACGGATTGATAAACCTTAGGTCCTCCACTTGAGGGAAAATTGCTACTGTCCTACAAAACTCTCTGCTTGGAGGCCCAACACGTGTCTACAAGAATAAAGTTGCGTAGTAGACATCAAATAGTCCCATAGAAATCTTGCTGCTCCTTGGTGTGAAACCTATAGTCCACAACAGTCCTTCTCCTCATAGCATATGGATCAGATTGTCTCCATAGTGTGAGACCTGCATCCTTTCTGAACTTCATGTTTTGTGCAACTGGATGGTTATCATCATGGTCAGGGGTCTTGGGCTTGAGCTTCCTAAGCACTTGTGCTTCGGCATCTTCTTCTCCTTCAATTTCAGTCTCAGGCACTGGGGCCTTTTTCTTCTCAGCAGCTAGTATATTCCTTGTGCTCCTCTTTGCTGCAGTCTTGGGAGTAGGAGCAGAAGCTTTGGGGGTTGTCTTGGGCTTAGAAGGGGCAGCCCCAGACTTGATGGCATCCCCCATCAACTTTTGAGCTTTGGGTGCTGGTGCAGCATCCTCTTCCTCTTCCTCTTCATCCTCAGCTGGATCTCTCATCATAGAGTATCTCCCAATGACTCTGGCTATGGTCTTATTGACCCTTTCTTTTCTCTTCTTGCCTTCACTAGCCTCTTTTGGTTCAAGAGTGAACTCTGTTGTTTCCTGAGTTGAGGTTCTGGCCTTAGACATGGGCACTCTTTTTGCAGGGGCCTTCTTGTGCATACCAGGCCTTGTAGATGGAGCTATGCCAAACTCTTTCTTGACAACCTTTTTCTTGGAGCTGACCTCCTCCTCAGTAGCTACAGAGTCTTCATCTTCAGTCTCAGAATTCCTCTTCCAACTGTGCCTAGTAGCAGCCTTAGGCTGATTACTAGGAGTACTTCTGCTCCCTTCATCATAACTGCTAGAGGGACTAGAGCCCTCACTCAGATTCACCTGCTCTTCTGACTTATTATGTTTGTCACTCTGATCAAACATTCTGGCACTGCAAGCTGATAGTTGGCCCTGTGAATAGTTATAGATGAGATAGAGTGGATGAGCATCACAAAGTGCAGAGATTTTGCAAAACAAATGAGCCAAAAACTTAGCTTTAGTTTTCCACAGAAAGCATTTCAGAGCTACCGATTTGTTAAACTCGGTGACACCGAAGCAACTTTTGGAATCTAAACTAGTGAAATCGGTTAGACCGAGACATAGTTTGGTGACTCCGAGATTGCTAGGGTTTCACTAAGAGTTGAACTCGGTCACACCGATTTGCAAGTTTCGGTCAGACCGAAAAGTGCAAGTGCAATGGCCTAAGCCAAATCGGTGAGACCGATTTTCACAACTCGGTCAGTCCGAGATGAGTTCGGCGGAAACCTAACCCTAAATTTTTGAATCAAATCTAATCTAAAGGAAGATTTTGCTGGACAGGATGATCTCATACGTGGTAAGAAACATGGCATTTTCTTTGTGCTAAGAATCGGAGGTAAGAACAGCACAAAGATTTGAAATCATACCCTAGTACGGTGATGAGCTCGCTACGGCGGCGACGGCGGTGTAGAATTCCTTTGACGGCGACGGAGACCAGCAGCAGGAGGTCGCTGGCGACAAGAGGACGATCCGGAGACCCGAGACGGCAGAGCAGGACACGCGCTGGTGAAGAGGTTTTGGAGAAATTTCCAAAATTTGACCCATCGATATATATATATATATATATATATATATATATATATATATATATATATATATATATATCCTGACCCTGTTGGTGTGACCGCGTGGAACAACTCGGTGGTACCGAGATGCAGAATCGCAAGCGGTTACTGCAACTTGGTGTGACCGAAAAGTTCTAATCGGTTGCACCGAGATTGAAAACCTAGATCAACTCAGTGAACTCGGTCAGACCGAAAAGGATGAATCGGTCAGACCGAAATGCACAGAGAGGTTTTTGAAGTTTAAGTCTATGATGAATCGGTGACTCCGAGTGCTCCTCACACAGAGGGTTCGAATCTGACTTGATCAAACTTTGTGATGTAGCATGAATAGTGTTTGAGACAAGAAAAGCATAGATAGCTAGAGGAAGTTCTGAGGCATTCTTGTCCATCCATTTGGCAAAAGAAGAAGAGCCAAACAATCAAAGCAACAAATGGATGTCCTCGAATGAGAAAAATATGCAACAAACATGCTCACACAATAAAATGGCAAATGAAATATGTGACAAAGCATGCACAAACACTCTAGCATCTATCAAGCAATTGGCGATGATTAGGTCATCTATATATGAGTAAACTGACTTAGGAGTCAAATGAGAACATTTGATCATAGGTCATACTCATCGTTTAAGCGCAAGTGGGGTTACCACTTTAACATAAAGCATTGTTGTGTTCACACCATTAGAGTTGCTTTAGCTCAATATTTAGAGTAAAGCTCCCCCTAGATGTGATATCCCCCCTAAGAGGGATGAACTAACCTTGGGTTTTGTCGATGATGACTCATACGTCTCCGTCGTATCTACTTTTCCAAACACCTTTGCCCTTGTTTTGGACTCTAACTTGCATGATTTGAATGGAACTCACCCGGACTGACGCTATTTTCAGCACACTTTCATGGTGTTATTTATGTGCAGAAACAAAAGTTTTCGGAATGACCTGAAACTCCAGTGAACATCTATTTGGAAAATAAGAAAATATCGAAGAAAATCCACATCATGGGGCCCACACCTGTCCACGAGGTGGGGCGCGCCGCGCCTCGGGCGCGCCCCTACCTCGTGGCCCCCGACGCCCACCGACCTCAACTCCAACTCCATATATTCACTTTCGGGAGAAAAAATCAGAGAGAAGGATTCATCGCATTTTACGATACGGAGCCGCCGCCAAGCCCTAAAACCTCTCGAGAGGGCTGATCTTGAGTCCGTTCGGGGCTCCGGAGAGGGGAATCCGTCGCCGTCGTCATCATCAACCGTCCTCCATCACCAATTTCATGATGCTCACCGCCGTGCGTGAGTAATTCCATCATAGGCTTGCTGGACGGTGATGGGTTGGATGAGATCTATCATGTAATCGAGTTAGTTTTGTTAGGGTTTGATCCCTATTATCCACTATGTTCTGAGATTGATGTTGCTATGACTTTGCTATGCTTAATGCTTGTCACTAGGGCCCGAGTGCCATGATTTCAGATCTGAACCTATTATGTTTTCGTGAATATATGTGAGTTCTTGATCCTATCTTACAAGTCTATAGTCACCTACTATGTGTTATGATCCGGCAACCCCGAAGTGACAATAATCGGGACCACTCCCGGTGATAACCATAGTTTGAGGAGTTCATGTATTCACTATGTGTTAATGCTTTGTTCCGGTACTCTATTAAAAGGAGGCCTTAATATCCCTTAGTTTCCATTAGGACCGCGCTGCCACGGGAGGGTCGGACAAAAGATGTCATGCAAGTTCTTTTCCATAAGCATGTATGACTATATTCGAATACATGCCTACATTACATTGATGAATTGGAGCTAGTTCGTGTCACCCTATGTTATGATGTTACATGATGAACTGCATCCGGCATAATTTTCCATCACCGATCCAATGCCTACGAGCTTTTCACATATTGTTCTTCGCTTATTTAATTTTTCGTTGCTACTGTTACAATCACTACAAAATACCAAAAGTATTACTTTTTCTACCATTACCATTACCACTATTATCATATTACTTTGCTACTAAATACTTTGCTGCATATACTAAGTTATCCAGGTGTGGTTGAATTGACAACTCAACTGCTAATACTTGAGAATATTCTTTGGCTCCCCTTGTGTCGAATCAATAAATTTGGGTTGAATACTCTACCCTCGAAAACGGTTGCGTTCCCCTATACTTGTGGGTTATCAAGACTATTTTCTGGCGCCGTTGCCGAGGAGCATAGCTCTATTCTATGAGTCACTTGGGATTTATATCTGCTGGTCACTATGAAGAACTTGAAAGACGCTAAGACAACAATTTATCCCTCAACTACGAGGGGAGGTAAGGAACTGCCATCTAGCTCTGCCGTTGATTCACCTTCTGTTTTGAGTAAGCTTGCGACACCTAAACCTGCTTATGCTATTCGTTCTGATATGTTGCATGTTATTGATGATGCCACTTCTGCTATGCATGATACTTATGATGAAACTACTTCTATTCTTGATACTACTGTGCCACTTGGTGAATTTCTTGATGAACAACTTGCTAGGGTTAGAGAGAAAGAAATTATTGAAACTGATAATATTGATGACGAAGACTCTCCCCCTAATAAATATGAATCGCCTGTTGTTCCTGAGGGTTATGTTTTTGAAAAGGAAGCTGCTTTAGCTATTTTAGCTTGCAAAGATAGATACGAGCTCAAGATGTTATTAGCTAAATGGAAGCAGCAATCTCTTAATGCTAGAATGAAACCTGACCCTGCTTTTGCTACTTCACCTATCTGTGTTACTGATAAGGATTATGAATTCTCTGTTGATCCTGATGTAATTACTTTGGTTGAATCTGATCCTTTTCATGGCTATGAATTTGTAACTATTGTGGCACATCTTACTAAATTAAATGATATAGCCACCCTGTTCACTAATGATGAGAAATGTCGCTATCTTAATATCCTTAAAATATTTCGGTTCTCATTAAAGGGTGATGCTAAGATATGGTTTAATTCTCTGGAACCTGGTTGTGTGCGTAGTCCCCAGGATATGATTTATTACTTCTCTGCTAAATATTTCCCTGCTCATAAGAAACAAGCTGCTTTAAGGGAAATATATAATTATGTGCAAATTGAAGAAGAGAGTCTCCCACAAGCTTGGGGGAGGCTTCTCCAATTACTTAATGCTTTGCCTGGTCATCCTCTTAAGAAAAATGAAATACTTGATATCTTTTATAATGGACTAACATATGCTTCGAGAGATTACCTGGATAGTTGTGCTGGTTCTGTTTTCAGGGAAAGAACACCGGATTAAGCTGAAATTCTATTGAATAATATGTTGACAAATTAAAATAATTAGACACTTCCTAAGCCAGCTCCTTAGCCAATTCCTGAACCTATTCCTAAACCAACTCCGAAGAAGAGAGGTCTTCTGTTTCTCAGTCCTGAAGATATGTAAGAGGCAAAGAAATCTATGAAATAAATGGGTATTAAAGCTGAAGATGTTAATAATTTACCTCCTATTGAAGAAATACATGGTCTTAATTTACCGCCTGTTGAAGAAACATATGATCTTAATCCATCACCTATTGAAGAAACTCATGGTCTTGATAACCCGACACAGGTAGTAAAGGTAAATTCTCTCTATAGATATGATAAAGCTGAAATCCCTCCTACTAAGTTTGCTAGGCAGTGTTTAGATGAGTTATATAACTTTATGGTTAAGCAAGAAGATTTCAATGCTTATTTTGGTAGACAGTTAAAACAAAATGCTTATATGATTGAACACTTGGGTGATTATATGTCTAGAGTTAAAGGTGAACTTAAACTCATTACTAAACATGCTTCTATGGTTACCACTCAAGTAGAACAAGTACTTAAGGCTCCAAATGATTTGCTCAATGAATTAAATAGTAAGAATAATGATTATGCTGTTAGAGTGGCTACTAGAACTGGTAAAATGACTCAGGAACCTTTGTATCCTGAAGGCCATCCTAAGAGAATTGAGCAAGATTCTCAGAGAAATAATATAGATGCACCTAGTCCTTCTAAAAAGAAGAAAAAGAAAAATGATAGGACTTTGCATGCTTCTAGTTAACCTATTGCTGAACCACCTGAGAATCCAAATGATATTTCTATTTCTGATGCTGAAACACAATCTGGTAATGAACATGAATCTAGTGAGAATGTTAATGATGATGTTCATGATGATGCTCAACCTAGTAATGATAATGATGTAGAAATTGGACCTGTTGTTGATCTTGATAACCCACAATCAAAGAATCAACGTTATGATAAGAGAGACTTTGTTGCTAGGAAACATGGTAAAGAAAGGGAACCATGGGTTCAGAAACCCATGCCTTTTCCTCCTAAACCATCCAAGAAAAAGGATGATGAGGATTTTGAGCGCTTTGCTGAAATGATTAGACCTATCTTTTTGCGTATGCGATAGACTGATATGCTCAAAATGAATCCTTATGCTAAGTATATGAAAGATATTGTTACTAATAAAAGAAAGATACCGGAAGCTGGAATTTCCACCATGCTTGCTAATTACACTTTAACGGGTGGAATACCTAAGAAACTTGGAGATCCAGGGGTACCCACTATACCATGCTCCATTAAAAGAAACTATGTTAAAACTGCTTTATGTGATCTTGGAGCCGGTGTTAGTGTTATGCCTCTCTCTTTATATCGTAGACTTGATTTGAATAAGTTGACACCTACTGAAATATCTTTGCAAATGACTGATAAATCAACTGCTATACCTGTCGGTATTTGTGAGGACGTGCCTGTTGTAGTTGAAAATGTTACTATTTTAACAGATTTTGTTATTCTTGATATTCCCAAGGACGATAGTATGTCTATTATTCTTGGAAGACCTTTTTTTAATACCGCAGGGGCTGTTATTGATTGCAACAAAGGCAATGTCACTTTTCATGTTAATGGTAATGAGCATACGGTACACTTTCCGAGGAAACAACCTCAAGTCCACAGTATCAACTCTATTGGAAAAGTTCCATCAATTATTTTTGGAGGTTTTGAATTTCCTCTTCCTACTGTCAAGAAGAAATATGATATTCTTATGATAGGGGATGTGCATATCCCCGTTGAGGTATCATAGTGTTATTCGAAATTTCTCCAGTTCCATGTTATTCGGAATGAGTTTATTAACAAGACTTGATCAACCTTGTTAGTGGATTCCTTTTGATGAGCATGAAATGAATGAAGCTAGAAGCACAACCTTCTGTACCCTCCTTTTACTTTCTGTTATTTAGTTGAAATAAAGTAAAAATAGTATATTTTTTCTGTCTGTTTTCTGATTTATCCGTGCAATATAAAAATACCCCGAAAATAAAAGTTCTCCAAATGCCCTGAAAATGGAATCTGATTTTTTCTGGAATATTTGAGAATATCTGGCACTGAGAACACGGCAGCAGGGGAAAGCACCTGGCCACGAGGGTGGAGGGCATGCCCTACCCCCCTGGGCGCGCCCCCTACCTCGTGGGCCCATGGTGGCTCCCCTCCACTTATTCCTGCACCCACACACTTCTTCTTCCTCCCAAAAAAATCACCATCCAGCTCAAGCACGAGTTCTAGCTCATTTTGCTGCGATTTTCGATCTCCTTGCTCAAAGCACCTCTCACAAAACTGCTTGGGGAGATTGTTCCTTGGTATGTGACTCCTCCATTGGTCCAATTAGTTTTTGTTCTAGTGCTTTATTCATTGCAAATTTGTGCTGCCTAGGTGACCATGTTCTTGAGCTTGCATGTCAAATTTATATGGTTCCAAGTAGTTCTAATGCTTGATATAGGCTCTAAGCACTTGTAGGAGTAGTTGCTATCAATTTTATTGAGTTTGGTTCATTTTTATTTGAAGTTACTAAAAATTTCAGAAAATTTTCAGAGGAAGAAATATGCTTAGGAAAATGTTCCAAGGTGGTTCTTCAAGGAAGCAAGGACCCAGGCTTGCAATGGGTGATGCTGACGATGAGCCACCAAGGGACGCTCCAGTTCGGCCTTGTGAATGGCCTTCAGAAAACTTTATGGATCGAGCGGGAATCAAGGAAGAATTTAGCGCATATTTGCGTAACGCTGATCTTGTGAGCTTCGAGGCAGAGAAGTGCCGCCAATACCACTATCTCACTAGTTCATTTGTGAGGAGGTTTGAATTTTCAACTTCACGTAATTCTCCAACTGTCCTGTTTGATCCTTATGAAAAATCTTATACGATGGACTTAGAGGATTTTACCGCACTACAAAAAAAGACACATCTGTGACATTTTGGGCCGAACAAATTTTTTTCTGTCATACATATGACACTTCTATGACAATAATTGTGACAAAACCCGGTATCATCATAGATGTGGTGGGCTCCTACTTCTATGACAAGAAATCAAGACAGAAAATGGGCTTTTCGTCTGTATGGGCCGAGACGCAGCTTGCATGACATTCTTTGGGCCCACGACGGAAAAACCGTCGAGAAGCGAGGGCGAGGAAAATTTCCGGAGTTCCGTTACGGTGGGAGGTCGGGGCCGAAGCGATGCGCATTTCTCTCGTACACGACGCTGCTGTGTGTAGGCGCGTTGGCTCTAATCGAACCCGAAGCGAGGCGTTGGGCTCTAATCGAACTCGAGCGATTGTAATCACGGCTACGACATCGAACCCGAGCGATCGATCGATGGTGTTAATCGAACCCGATCGAGCGATTCTTCGCTGCTGCCGCTAATCAAGCCGATCGATTGGATGAACAGTGAGCATTGAGGGGGGGTTGGATGAACAGTGAGTGGTGGGGTTGCCTCGGATGAACATGACCCGTGGTGTGGAGGGCTGGATGAGCATGAGACGGTGGAGGGGTGCCCGTGGAGGGTGGTTGAATAGGACCCGTGGTGTGGAGGGCTGGATGAACAGAGAGCGGTGGAGGGTGGTTGAACAAGAGCGGTGGAGTAGCGCGGTGGAGGTTGGATGAACAGGAGCCCGTGGAGGCTGGAGGAGGTCGATGGTGGAGATGAACAGTATCCCGTGGAGTCTCGTTTTGCGGTACGCCACACCCCTCCCGATGAACAGGACCCCTGTTTCGACCGTAGGAGGTCCGTTTCGTCCGTTTTGCGGTACGCCACACCCCTCCCGATCAACAGGACCCCGTTTCAACCGTAGGAGGTCCGTTTCGTCCGTTTTGCGGTACGCCACACCCCTCCCGATCAACAGGACCTCCGTTTCGACCATAGGAGGTCCGTTTATCCCTTTTGGCGGACGCTGCACCCTCCCGGCGAACAGGATCCCATTTCGAACGTGGCCGGTCGAACACAAGGCCGTTTCCTCCGTTCTGCGATTCGCCAGGCCTCGTTTCCATCGCCTGTTCCGTCCAAGCCCTCTCGATGAACATGACCATGCATTCCGTTCCGACCCAGCTGGTTGGCTTCCACGCGTTCCGTTGCCTCCCGATGAACACGACGCATTCCGTTGCCTCCCCATGAACACGATGCATTCCGTTGCCTCCCCATGAACACGACGACGATGATGTTTCTCCGTTCCGACCCAGCTATGTCAACGAGCCCTCGCCGTACGTATGCGCGAGTAGGCGTTCAAGACCCCGCCCGATTGTACACATACGTAGTCGTATTTTCTTTCTTGCACCCTGGCCGTTGTACGTACGTGTACATGCTACGTGCGCGCCTCTACTACGATACGTACGCGCCTCTACTACGACACGTGCGTGCCTCTACATCCACCAGTATATATGTATGTACACGTTCGCGACCAGAATGACAACGCTACGTATGCTTCAACCAGGTGGGTCCCGACTGTCGCGCACTTCCTTACCTGCGAAGATGTAGCTGGTGGGTCCCAGCAGTCAGGGGGGCGAATCATTTTTTTTGGCCGGACGCACTTCCTTGCGTGCGAAGATGTAGCTGGTGGGTCCCAGCAGTCAGGGGTAAACATTTTTTTCGCGAAATACAGTGGCCCGTTCGGTGGGTCCCAGCTGTCAGGTGGAGGAATTATTAGTTTTCCGCGTAATAAGGAGGCACTTCCTTGCTGCGGCCGTCGACCCAGCTATCAGCCTCTCCACATACAGTCCATGTCCGATGGAAGTCGTTCCTTGACCATGTTGACCATGCCGCGCCGAGAGCACTAGGGCGGTGGACGACGGCGAGGCCTAGGAAGGGGACGACGGGGAGCCGGGGAAGACGCGGCAGTGGAAGCCCGCGCGGAGAGGAGTACGAGGGTTCACTAGTTCGGCTGTGGCGTGAGGCTGTCGTCGCCGCAGGGCCTGGCCAGCGATGGGAATAGTAGGGGGCGGTGAGGCCTCCGCGGAAGCACAGCCGGCCACGGGAGACAGGAGCATGCGGCACGACCGGCGCTGCTTTGGGCGGCTGGAGCAAGAAGACCAGAGGTTGAAGAAGCACTACGGCCGTTGGATTGACATCGTACGGTCACTGGAGCTAGAATCGTTCATATTGACTAAAGTTGACAAAGGCCCCCGTCCCAGTCAACTTAGTACGCCCACAAGTCAGCCTCCCACCATGGTGGGTCCTAGCTAGCAGGGGGAGTATTCATTTTTTTGGGCGTAATAAGGAGGCACTTCCGGTGGGTCCGAGCTGACAGCGGGGGGAACTTTTTTTTGCAAAATACGCTGGCCCGTCCAGTGGGTCCCAGCAGTCAGGGGGAAACGTTTTTTTCGCGAAATAAGTTGGCCCGTCCGGTGGGTCCCTGCTATCAGGTGGAGGAATAATTATTTTGCACCTAATAAAGAGGCACTTCCTTGTGGCGCCTGGACCCATCTGTCAGCCTCTCCACGTACAGTACTCTTCCGATGGAAGTCGGTCGTTGGCCATGTTGACCACGCCGCGCCGAGAGCACTAGGGCGGTGGTCTGGACGACGGCGAGGCCTAGGAAGGGGACGACGCGGAGCCAGGGAAGACGCAGCAGCGGAAGCCCGCGCGGAGAGGAGTACGAGGGTTCACTGGTTCGGCTGCGGTGTGAGGCTGCCGTCGCCGCAGAATAACAGGGGGGGTGTGGGTGAGTAGAGGGATGGCCTGGCCAGCGGTGGGAGTAGTACGGGGCGGTGAGGCCTCCGCGGCATCACAGCCGGCCATGGGAGGCAGGAGCACGCGACACGACCGGCGCTACTTTGGGCGGCTGGAGCAAGAAGACCAGAGGTTGAAGAAGCACTACGGCCGTTGGATGGACATCGTACGATCACTGCAGCTAGAATCGTTTATATTGACTAAGTTGACAAAGCCCTTGGTACGCGTCAACTTAGTAGGCCCACAACTCGGATTTGGCAGAGAACATATAGCCCATTTGCAATTTGTAAGAATGTACAACCCATTTTTTAATTCTAATGGAATTTACTACAGCCCATTTACAGTTTGTTAAAAGTACAGCCCAACTTCTAGCTAGGACAACGATTAATAATTTCAAACAACCGCTCAAAACAGAATTTAAAAAAAAATCCCACATTTTGATGGGATCCTAAATATTTTTATCCGAAATTTCTAATCAGGTTAAATACAATTTCAAAATAAAGTTGTATTACGTTAAAATCCAACAAAATATTGCGCGCACAACAAGTAATGAAATTAAAATTTTCAAATTCCAAAAATAATATATTTTTCAAACTAATTACGTGTTTGGTGCATAGTAACTGTCCAGTTGTTATAATTACATCCCATTTATTATTTCTTAAAGTCCATTTTATTGTTAAGCCTAATGCATACCTCCTAGGAAAGTTTGCAGCCCAGCGGGGCGGAGAATAACAAGTTGACCCAGATATTGTGTACAACTGTCGGCCCAGTTGCATTGCTGATGTTGAAAAAAAGGCCTGTGTAGTACAGTACAACCTACTCAGCCCACATTCAGCGACGCTGGAAAGGCCCAAACAAGGCTTCTGTACAACTTTTTGAAGTCACTGAGCTCAATTAATAACTTAAGAAAAAAGTTAGATTGCAGTGGAACCTAATTAAAAGCTATCACGGGCAAATAAATAATTCAACGGGTCCCACTTGTGCATGTGCGCGTGTGTGTGCATGTGTGTGTGTGTGTGAGAGAGAGAGATAGAGAGAGAGAGACCCATCGATCGATGCTTGTAAATACATCTTTCAGCCATATGCATTGCTGATGCTTAGTAAAAACTTATATAGTTGACACAATCATATAGAACATCATAGCACAAACTTGCATACAAAAATTTCACGTAGGCGGCACAATTAGGATGGAAGCAGTGGATCGCTACGGGAAGGGCTATGTTGAAACCAACGAAGTCGTACATAACGGTTCATCGTCTTTATCAATGATGGGGAAATATCTAGAATGTTGTGCAAAGAAAACAGACAGACAACATAATAAGTTCTGCTAGCACATTAAGTTGACGTACAGCCCTTTCTAAAAAAAGTTCAGGTACAAAATTAGAACATGTCACAATCAAATGTACTGGCATATCAGTGCTTCACACCCATAGCTCGGATTTAACTTGTATCTGACAAGATTCAGTTGTTACCTCAAATTAGAGCACATCCAGGCAGCCAGCCCTGCCTCTTCTCCCAAAGAAGCAGTGGCCTCCGCCGCGCGATGGAGTAGGCCTGTGCCATCCATCGTTCTGAGCAACACGGGGAAAGTCTGACGTTGACTCCTGTAATGGACGTCGTCGACGGACCCTGGCACCAGAGGCGGCAGCAGGACTTCGATTGATGGATTGACCACTTCTTCGACATGCACGAACACTCGATACAGGTACATCCCTAACGTGGTCCATGGCGGCCTTGGTGGCGACAAATAGTACAACCCGGTTCCTACACCGTATCTCAACACCAATCACCTTCGGTATGGTGGACGGCTTCTTCATCCATGCCATAACCGTCAGAGCCCAGCTGTCTGGAGGAACAAACATACTTACGAGCTCACCTCCAAGGTCGTAGATAAGCTCGTTCATGGACTCGCTGTGCCAAGCACGTCGAGGCATGCCGTGGAAGGTAAGCTTTGTTAAAAACTCAAGCTCAGAGGGCACCGAGCCCCATCCTGGGTGCCACCGATCAAACCTCACCAGTGCGCCATCACAGAACAAACGCCGGGAAGATTCGAACACACGACTGCAATCGAAAGTTGTCCGGAACCTGACGAAGAAATCAGCCGGTGGCGGACAAACTTCGACGAGCAAGTCACTTATTTGGATGTCGTACGCAATGCCACGAGCTTTGACAAGGTTGTCCGGAGAGACGGGAGGCCGGTCGCCATTGATGGTTACCATCAGCACTTTGCCGACAAACTGGTCGTCAAGCGCCGCCATGCCACTGTTGAGCGACAAAGACGCGGCGATCAAGGCGGACGGACCTCGTGATCTCCGCTCGGAGATCCGCGTTGACCGCGACATGATAGTGCGCTTGAGTACAGGAGTACAGGAGGGGATTTGGGGAATCGAGTAGGAATCAAGATTCCAGAGGTGGGGAGGGCGGAGACTGGGATGAAAAGGTAGCATGAATTTCGAGCATGCGCTAATATGTCTCTCGGCAAGCGCACGAAAACACCGTGGCGCCCACATGTTGGCCTAAGAGTCCTTATTCTTTCTTTTTGGAGAGCCCGCCTTTTTTCAGGATCTTTTGAAAGCCCGCCCGAGAGTCATAATTGACCTTTTGGCATTATACTACTCGCCCATATTCAACGACACCTCACTGGCCCAAACAAGTGTACATCATCGAAAATACACTGAGCTCAAATTATATAACTTGGAAAAACGAGATATACTCTGAACACTGGAGAATGGTGATGCCCTCATTTAGCCCACAAGTAGTTTGAGACAATAAACAGTTCGAAACAACGATATATACAACATTCAAACACTGACTAGTGACTACTAATTACATAAACAGCAAGACATGATAGTTCATAAGAAGTCTTGCTACACCACCAAAATGCACCCATCTGCAGCACTCACACTCTCGTGATCCAGATGAGAATGGCATTCTAAACAGAAGCAACTATTACATAGTAAGAGTGACATAGACGAGGATGACCAAATGACAAGGAATATGCATAACAAAAGAAAGAACTACCCATCCAGAACCAGCAGCAAAGACAACAAAGTCATTCGAAGAGATGATCCAACACCATCATAATTTGCAGCCCCGCTTCAATGACAAAGTGATCCGGAGACACCAGTACTCCACCCTTTTGATGCAACGGCCCAATTACCTATCAACCTGAAGGCTTGAACCACATCACTGCCTGTCGTAATTGAGACATCCAATGATCAAAGTTAATTCGGATGACTTTGTCATTCTCACCTTCTTTTGGCTGCAGGCTGTATCGTTAACAATCAGGGGAGTTTGCTCCCGAACTCCTAGGGCTCGCCGTGTAGACACAGTTTTCCATAGCAAACAGAGCCTCTCTGCCATCAAGGTCCTTGCCAACGGTGATCTCCTGGTTAATCGGATAATTGAGTCCGAGAAACAAAGAGTGTGAACCAAGGCTGTTTACCCGCCTCCAACTAAAAAATCCTAGAGGCCCCAACAAGCTGGTATCCTTCTCATAGACGTAACAGCCACTGTCCGAATACTCATGTATTACACGGTGCTTCTATACAGTGGAGTTTTTGCAATATAACTTTTCCGGCTCATGTGTCCAATGATCATCAGTCTTTTGCCGTCGTCTGATCGAGCGAGGAACCAGTTGTGCTTCCCTGTTGTTGGCAAAGGTGGTGTGATTACAAAGGGCAGTAACTGTAGGGACACTGCATCATATAAAAAAGGACAGGCATAGTTAATGTAAGATCAGCATTGTTTAGAGTATGAGTAGGATAATGCAAGAAACAACATTGATATGTCCCTGTTGGAACTGGGAGGAAAATACAGGGAAATGTATACTGGGTCCGAAAATATAGAAGTGCCAAGCATGGTTATACTCATGTTATCTCGCAATCGATTCTTCACAGGAAACTACCATGTCATGCATGTTATGTAATCATGTTCTGTCCTCACAAACAAATTCTTCAAGGTAACTAACAGACCATGCATTGTTATATACTCGTGTTCTGTGGGCAAAATTTTTGTGAGGATATTATTCTAGCCATTGATTGCTGAAGGGCTAATATAGGTATGTACACATGGTAAGCATTGCAGATTTCACTACTTCCAAATATAGAGTTCTCCATATGCACATTTACTTCCCTAATGTATGGTTAGATGAAACCAACAGTGTGGTGCATGTTCTACATCATGAAAATGAGGAAACTAACATGGACATTGATACACACTCATATTTAGTAGTAGTATATAGATTACTGTAAAATAAGGATAATATCCATATATTCCTAACCGTTTGATTATTCAGGGTACAAATTGGCTGTAATGACATGGTCACAATTGCATGAATTAACTCATTCCAAATATAGCTGATTTACGACGTCTCTAATACATTGCCATAGTTCTACTCAAATTCTGCTCAAACAGGGATATGCCAATCATCACAAAAAGTTCAAACAGTGTCATGGCGTGATCATTAACATGAGACGGAAACAACGTACACGCGCCGTCCCAGCAATACGTGGTGCCATCTGCTTTGTCGATCGCGTAGATGAAGCCATTGTGTTCAATAGCATCACATAAGTGTGTATCAACTTTGACGATGATCCACTGCGAGCCGAGTTGTCTCCAGCTAAAGAAGGCACCGGCGTAAAGATAGGCGAGTCCGCGGTCGAACAAGGAAATTAGCTTGAAGTCTGCGTAATTCGCATGTCGTGTGGGCACTTGGCAGATTACAATCTTCTGTAAAACAAGGTCCGTCCAACTGACGTCGTAATCTCGATGACTTGGACCGCGATGGTAATACTCTATATAATCCAACGGAGGAAGGATA
This sequence comes from Aegilops longissima, assembly GCA_021605205.1. Classification (NCBI taxonomy): domain Eukaryota; kingdom Viridiplantae; phylum Streptophyta; class Magnoliopsida; order Poales; family Poaceae; genus Aegilops; species Aegilops longissima. The sequence continues at coordinate 191,534,454 of CM038677.1, read as the reverse complement.
ATCTCATGGGAGGTCTGGAAGTTCACGGGCACCAACTTTTTACCGTCTTCTCTGAAGGCAGCCATCTAGTGGGAGTTCATGCCGACCCAGTACATACCTGCCAGGAAGTTTCGGACGATGATGATCGGATCGATGTCGAGGGAAATGATGTACGGCGACCCACTACATACCTGCAAAGAACTTTCGGCTAATGGAGATCGGATTGAACTCGAGGGGCATCATGCACGCCTCCGTATCATGGTAAGCCAATCTCGCAAGACCAGATAGCAGCAAGCAGGGTGTCTTGAAGAGCTTAGGCCTCGCTCGACGATGGCCATGTGCATGTCCTCGAGCATGCAGCCAGCCGCAGGGCACTCAACATATCCATACACGAACAACAGAGGTCGAGGATGTCACTGGGGAGATTGCTCCAATCGCGGCTCATATGGATGCTGCGCGGTTCTCGTTCAGCCATGGTGGAGTTTGGAAGGGGGCTTGATTTACGGGGGAGAAGGATGTCGGTGCTGGAGCGGCTAGCGAGGGAATAGTGGTACTGGGGGAGGCGAGTGAGGCGACGGTACACGGGGGCACAGTGAGATGGAGACGGAGACGGAGAAGGAGAAGGAGATGGAGATGGAGTGGTGATAAGGGAGCGGAGAGGGATAAGAGGCGAGGCGCCAATGTGTTGTACAACGGCGGTGACAGATCGCATGACAAAGGCATGTGGTGAGGCTGACTTTGGTAACCGAAAAAGGCTACTACTACTACTACTACTACTACTACTACTACTACTACTACTACTACTACTACTACTACTACTACTACTACTACTACTACTACTACTACTACTACTACTACTACTACTACTACTACTACTACTACTACTACTACTACTACTACTACTACTACTACTACTACTACTACTACTAGGAACATGAGTACTCCAATATTGCATAGTGGAAATAGGTCTCCCGTGCTAGCATGCCTGTTCACTTCATCGCTCGTATCATCATATTGTGAGCGTAACCAAATTCTCGCATGCCCAATCAACGCCCGCCACGATGCATGCAAAGGGTCGTTCGGTGCATCAAGGACGGCATGCGATCATTCCACACTTGAGAAGAGGAAAAATGGAAAGGTAGAACGCGGCAGTAGAGGAAGAGAACGCTGGCTAACGAGGTGGGAGGGGATCGAGCTGGAAGTTAATGCTCCACGCCTAAAGGTTTTGGGAAAACCTGATTTTCATAAGGTGACTTATACTCACCTAAACGGAGGGAGTATTCCTTAACCAGAGAATGTTGAGTCTCCCACTCACGCGCTCAAAAAAAAAACTACTCCCTCCGTCTAGGTGAATAAGTCATCTTAGGTTGTCCACCGTGACCAAGGAGGAGGGGAAAACGAGAAAACTTAATGTTTATTTGCTAATTAATAGCACTGCATGCAATGAACTAACCACTGCATGTCGTGTCTGTTGTCTCAAGTCAATAAAAGCATGCACACCCAACATCTCTTATTGGTTGATATGTCAAGAAACAAGAAACGAGATAGAAGTTAATGCACCGCGCCTAAGTGTTTTGGGATTATTTGGTTTTCATAAGATGACTTACACACCTAGACGGAGGGAGTACGACACATTTTTTATCTGTTTGCATAGGTCCCACCTATCAGGAAGGATGGGCACGTACACGAACAGGTACGACTCATCAGTCTACCCGCATAGCCTTTTCGTTTAGTCTACCTAGCCGTCTAATCAATCGTCAGACGCCACTTCTCCCATTTACTTCTCCATCGGGAACCGATTCTCCTCGGCTTCTTCACCTCCCCTTCGTCTTCATTTGCATCCAAACCCCACTGCGTTCACATTGTTTTAACCTCTTTAAATAATCATCTACTACTTCAGTTAGACTAGCCATCTAATCATAATTCTCCAAACCATAGCCCTTCGTTCCAGCAGTTACAAATGGCGAAAGAGATCGAGATGCAGGTTTTTAGCGTCCAACATGTCCTCGTCGAAGGCTCGATGCGCATAGTTGCCACCGTCACCATCCACCCAAGGGTTGTTCGGTAGTGGATCAACAATGTATCCAACTCCCTCGAAAAGGTAGAGACGAGGGTCATCGGTCTCGACGCAGAGTACACTGAGCGTGCCCCTGGGAAGATCCAGTAGCGCCACCGTCCTTCGGGATTGTGCCTCAAGATGATGTTTTGGTGTACCACATCATACACTCGCCCTCCATACCAGGTGAGCTTCACGATTTCTTGTCTCGGGAGGACGTATACTTTTGTGGGGCAGCCATCGAAGAAGAAGAAGAAGAAGAAGAAGAAGAAGAAGAAGAAGAAGAAGAAGAAGAAGAAGAAGAAGAAGAAGAAGAAGAAGAAGAAGAAGAAGAAGAAGAAGAAGAAGAAGAAGAAGAGGAAGAAGAAGAAGAAGAAGAAGAAGAAGAAGAAGAAGAAGAAGAAGAAGAAGAAGAAGAAGAAGAAGAAGAAGAAGAAGAAGAAGAAGAAGAAGAAGAAGAAGAAGAAGAAGAAGAAGAAGAAGAAGAAGAAGAAGAAGAAGAAGAAGAAGAAGAAGAAGAAGAAGAAGAAGAAGAAGAAGAAGAAGAAGAAGAAGAAGAAGAAGAAGAAGAAGAAGAAGAAGAAGAAGAAGAAGAAGAAGAAGAAGAAGAAGAAGAAGAAGAAGAAGAAGAAGAAGAAGAAGAAGAAGAAGAAGAAGAAGAAGAAGAAGAAGAAGAAGAAGAAGAAGAAGAAGAAGAAGAAGAAGAAGAAGAAGAAGAAGAAGAAGAAGAAGAAGAAGAAGAAGAAGAAGAAGAAGAAGAAGAAGAAGAAGAAGAAGAAGAAGACGAAGAAGAAGAAGAGGAAGAAGAAGAGGAAGAAGAAGAAGAAGAGGAAGAAGAAGAAGAAGAGGAAGAAGAAGAAGAAGAGGAAGAGGAAGAAGAAGAGGAAGAGGAAGAAGAAGAGGAAGAGGAAGAAGAAGAGGAAGAGGAAGAAGAAGAGGAAGAGGAAGAAGAAGAGGAAGAAGAAGAAGAAGAAGAAGAAGAAGAGGAAGAGGAAGAAGAAGAGGAAGAAGAAGACGAAGAAGAAGAAGAAGAGGAAGAAGAGGAAGAAGAAGAAGAAGAAGAGGAAGAAGAAGAAGAAGAAGAAGAAGAAGAAGAAGAAGAAGAAGAAGAAGAAGAAGAAGAAGAAGAAGAAGAAGAAGAAGAAGAAGAAGAAAAGGCTGCACCAGCAGGAGGGCATTATGGATGGATGAACTATTTCCTCTCTTGTAAAAAAAATTATTCCCTCTCAGTGTATATTGATATAGATGGACTATTTCGATGGTGTGCATGTCTTTGGAACAGAGTAGTAGCGTGGGTCCGCTTGACTATAAGGAACTATTTATCCGCATATATAGCTTTCTCGCTACTCATTCCAGTTGATCGGTATGCAAAGTGCATGTGTCCGTAGACATGACAGCTTGTCCATGGAAGTTCAACCACGGCGACCATCACGTTTCATCTCGCGATTCCCATGACGCCTCTCCAACCCACGGCACCACGCCCGACGGCGCCTCACCCCTCTCGGCCGCACCGCCTCCGCCTTTGTGTGCATGACATGTGGGCCACCTAAAATGCGGCGAGCATCAAGTTTCTACCACAGCCACCATGATTCCCACGACGCCGCCGAACCCATGAAACCACATGTCCCCGACCTGCGGCTCACCCTCTTGGCCCCACTCGCCCTCCGCCACGGAGCATTACATGTGGACCACCACCCATCGGGTCCACATGTTATTGACTCAAAGGTAGGTGTAGTAAAGCATCAAGCTCAGTCCCGACGGCCCCGAGAGGGAAATGTAACTCTCAAGGCCAGGCTTGTGGTGCTCTTGCAGCACAAACTCGTGCCAAACTCGAGATTTGTTTCTTTACTATACACGCAAGCAACGATTTAATGGACATTGTAATCTCAACATGTGATGGGGAGCTCTAAATTTGAATTTGAAACTTATAAAACGAAAAGATTCAAAACAAATAAACTGGGAGAGAGGGAGTATATCGTAGGATGTGTCCCATACAAAATAAGTCCCCTAGTTTGTCACCGCGAAGATGCGGTTAGAAAGGAGCACAGCGTCTTCCTACTCGTACGACAACAAATCGGCCGGTTCGTGCTATCTTATTCAATCTCACCGTGGTTCCATCGTACCAATTTATGCGGTGGCCCGTTGCATGGCTGATCCCAATGTTGGACAAAGGTTCTATGGGAACGGTGTCACCGTTGTAAATGTTGTGCAAATTGATGTTGGTACCCTCCCGTACATATGCAAGCCAATCTCCACTCGCACCGAGCCAAACCTGTGAAGCAGTGGGCAGGGGGAGAATTAGGAAATGGACACGGAAGTAGTCTTTAGAATGCATTTACTACGTGATCAAACTCATCTTACCTGCTCATCGGAGGAAATTCGAGTGCCCCTCAACGTCGGCATCTCAAGGGGCGTCAACTTGCAACCACGGCCACACCAAGACCGGAGAGACCCCAAGGAAACATCCTCGTATGCTCCACGGAACATCAAGATGCATTTGTATGAGTAGTTTATCTTGTGAGAGAAAAGGATGAACGAGGGAAGGCCTCTAGAGATAGAGATGGACACTACTACTACCAATGTGCTGGCCGTGCGTTGCAATGGATCCAAAGTAGTAGAATAATACTTGTTCATGTGCTTGAAATATAAACACTGTAGTTTTGATATACATGTGTCAGTAGACATGACAGCTTGTCCATGGAAGTTGAACCACGGCGACCATCACGTTTCTTGTTTCTACCACTGCCACACCCACACGCGATTCCCACGACGCCGCTCCAACCCACGGCACGACGTCCCCCGACGTGGACATGGATCCTCTGACGTGGCTATCACCGCTTTGCCCTCGCCTTTTCTTCGCCGATGGTGGGACCCACGCTTATGGGTCCCACATGTCAGTGATAGAATGGTAGGATTGTTCGCGTCAGGGGATCCTCATCCCCCCGACGTGCCCCTCATCCTCTCGCCCCACCGCCTCTGCCTTTGTGTGCATGACATGCGGGCCAGCTGAACTGCGGCGACCATCAACTTTCTACCACGACACACCCGATTGACACGGTTTGCTCTGCTCCGCAGCTGCTGTGTTCGATCCGTACTCCCGCACCATCAAATTTTCATCCAGTGTCTGTGACACATTTCGTCCCGGGCATCAATCCTCAGCTGGAGTACTTATGTACTACAGGTAGTACCCGCCGGTGTGGCCATCTACGCCTTGTAACGCCCCGACGCCCAGCTGTGGCACCCTCGCCACAGCCACGCCAGCACCGGCCGGTTCATCTCGAACGAGTGAGTTGCGAACCACGCCACCACCATGAGAATGACATGTGGGCTAGCCGCATTTAAGGTCCGCATGTCATTGACTCATAGGTCGGGCACTAAGCCACTGAAGTTCAGTCCTGTGGGCCCCGAGAGGGAAATGTAACTCCTACGGCCGGCCTTGTGGTGCTCCCGGAGTACGAGCTCGTGCCAAAACTGGAATTTGTTTCTTACTACTACCAACTAGTACTAGTAAGGTACACGTGCATTGCACGCATGAGATTCTGGTGGTTTGTGCATTATGCTTCTACATGTGGAGCTTTCTGGATTCTAACATGTGGCAAAATCTGGTGGAATGTAAGGTTAGACAAGTTTGATTAACTTAGGTGACTGTTTGGTTCAAGCCACACCTTAGGCAAGCCACACAAAGGCCCCACATGAATACACACAAAAAATGTGGCAAGATTCCCTTAGGCTTGCCAACTTGTGGCTATCATTTTGAAGAACTAATAACTTTGCCTAAGCTTAGTTGTGGCAAAGTTAGTCATGAATTAAGTTCAACCATGGAGTCTTTTAGATTATACATGTGGCGTAATCGGTGGATGATATCCAAGGCAGTAGTGCTCGGATTTGCCATCTTTGTACCTTGTCGGATTGGCTTCATCCAACGACCAACTTTCAAAGTTTTTCACACACTATATAGGGGGTATAGATATAGATGTGCTGGTCCGTTGCAACGGATCCAAAGTATATCTATTTAGTGGAGTGCACTCTAAACACATTATCTATTTATTTTTCTCTAACCTTCCGTAGCCATGCAACCAAGCCACATAAGCTTCATGGGTGCCCCCCACATCATACTATTCATACTACGTTGATTGAAAAAAAGATAAATCACCCAAAACAAGATCTTCCTGTTTTTTGTTCCTACGATGTTGTGCCGTGCACGTACCTACTAGTTGTATAGTGGTAGTACTAGTAATATAGTATTAGGAGTACAAACTTGGTACTAGTAGGAGTAGTACTAGTACGGAATGCTCCTACTCTATCAACGAGCCCCGTCTGACACCAAATTTCTTGGCTTCCGTGCTACAGCTAGATCTTCCCCTCGTTTCTGTTTTCCAACCCAGCGGCGGGCGGGGTGTCGGTTTGCTCAACGGCGGTCCCACATGAAAGTGAAAATGCTAGGCAACACGCCTTCCTAAGCTATGTGTCGTGCCAGACGGGCCGTGTTGTACTCCCGATTCCCGGGCGTGTGGGGGTGCGACGCGAACGCGACAGGCCTTTTCCTTTTACTAGCAATGTGTCGTGCGTTGCGACGGATCCAAAGTAGTAGAATAGTAGTATTTGTTCACAAACTTGAAACAAATCACTATTGTTTTGATATACTCCTAATATATTACTCCCTCCGTACCTAAATATTTGTCTTTTTTGAGATTTCAAATGGACTATCACATACGGATTATATAGACATATTCTAGTGTTTCTAGCAAAATGCCCGCGCGTTGCACGAAGTTGATGGAAAAGGTAAGCACAACTTATAAATTGACGGATGGAGTACTAGTTAAAGTGATGCATATAATTAACAAAGGGATCGCACATGTCGGTATTGACTAGAACGAGAATGCAACAACACAATAAGAATTAAGGCCACGATGATGCCATCGCAGTGGTGGTTACAGAAGGCAAGAAGAAAGATGGACCCACGAACGTACGACCTCCTCCTCCTCAACTTAGTGCGTCGGGCCACCAACCGGCGGCTAAGGAGCGGCGGCTTTTGTGTCGAGGTCGAGGTGCTTCTCAGCAATGGCATCCAAGGCTTCCAGCCGGTTGAGGAAGGCCAACATCGTAGTGTCCTCACTGGCCTTGTAGATACCTATGTACACGATTTGCTCGTACATGTGGATGTGTAGGTCGATGAATTCTTGCAGGGCGAGGCGCCTCGCGGCGAGCGCGACCTCCAGGTGGACATTCTTCATGGCCTCGGCGGGCAGTCGCAGGGCCACTAGTGCTTGAAATAGGTTCCGGCCACAGAGGCCGGTTAGGGTGGCAGGCAATGAGGAGCCCGGGCACGCGGGCTGGAGGAGTACTGCGATGTCGTCCGCAAGCTTCTTGAGGACGGTGAAGTTGTTGCTGGTGGCAACGATCATCTGGTCCAACTGAGAGTCGTAGTTGGCGTCGACGGCGGCCATCCACCAGCCGGTCTCCAACACCGTCTGGAGACGATCCTCGGTGCCATGCCACAGGCCGGCATTGTGGACCATCTGACACAGCCGCTGGCCACTCACGCACATCGCCGCCATGGGTCTGGAGTGAGCTCTTTTGCGCTTAGTGTAGGTGCTTAGGCAAATGCTTAGGTGCGTATGATGTGGTAGATGCATTGGAATGGAGGGGCGCCTTTATATGAGGGAAATGAGGGAAAACTGCGTTGCATTCACATCGTGCCTCTCTTTCCGGACCTCCTCCCATTACTTCCCTCATGCATTAATTGAAGGAGGATGCATTGGCGTTCAACATATCGGGAACCGCTACTCCTCCTCGTCGCATTAAAGCCGATCGTGAACTGCGCCGCCCATTGTCAAATCAATACTCCCTCCGTCTAGGTGAGTATTAAGTCATCTTACGAATATCAAATAGTAAACACATAGGCGTGGTGCATTAACTCTCACGTTGTTTCTTATTTTTTGACATAAATAGAGGAATCAACCAAGAAGAGATGTGGGGCTTGTATGCTTATAATGACTAGAGACTATCAAACATGACATGCAGTGGTCAGTTTGTTGCACAAGAACAAATACAACCCACATCAGCACACACGCATCTTACATAGCATCACATCCAATGGCTATAAAAGATGAATGAGACCAAATTATATCTCATCTAGATGAGTTCTAGCAAAACTGTATTAATAATACTTAGTACTCCTGCGCCATGTATCATATATTAGTATCATGTAGTACTTTATTTATTGCCATGTATGACACATAGTACTCAACTCTCACTCTTTCTTCATTTAATTCTATGACACCTCATCAAAATTGCTAAGGCTAGTACCATTACAACCAGCCTTAGCAAATACTAAACATTAAGTTCTCTCGTTTTCCTCTCCACCTTGGTCACCTAGACGGAGGAAGTATACTGCGCGGGCTTTTCCTGGGCGGTAGGCGGGGCAGTTCCGCCTAGTCGGTTCGGCAGAGACGCGAGAAGACGAGGGAGTAGGCTGCTACAAACGTAGGGCTGTGTGAGTTGACAGCGAGTTACTGCTGGACAGGCGGGGCCCCGTGATTTGACTTGCCATTATCATTTTAATCTGCGGCCACGACCGGCGTGAGTCTCCGATTCTGACCACCTCCATACAGGTGCCTCTCCCAATGCTCCACCATGTAGTAGAGGCTGACTCTTGCATGAGAGCCCACTTCTCCACTTTTTCCTTGCCTCTTTCCTCCACATATGTAAAATGCCATGTAAAGCGACTATTGTACTTACTTTCTCCTCTAGGTGCTTAAGCTTGCCACATAGGCATAAAGTCGATGTGGCAAGTTAATCAAGAAGAGAGAGACTAGTTTGGTGACCGAAGGAAGAAACGGTGCTAAGCGCGTGTACCTAGGTGAAAATACAATTTTGAGTCTATAGCTAATTAAATGAAGCAAACTTAGCAACACCATTTCATTGGAAGAGGTCACTCCTTGGCAAATGCAATAAATACTAGTACTCCCTGTGTCCCATAATATAAGAACGTTTTTGGAACTACACTAGTGTCAAAAACGTTCTTATATTATGGGACGGAGGGAGTACGAAGAAAGAGATAGAGAGAAGTAAAAAAGTAAATACACTTATAGCCAACCTTATAGCCAAAACCTTGTTGTAGTATGAGTGGCTAAGTGATGACTATGTATGACATGCCAACATCAGATAGCCTAACGCATCGTGTTAAATCTCCAAGGGCGCGACCGCACGAGCGACGCGACGGTCGTGGTAGGCGCGACCATGATACGGGCTGCTGGCAGCCCTTGGATCAGAGATGAAACGGTCGCATGCTAAGTTGCTGAAAATTTGCAGAATAACCCTCCAGGATAGGATATTCACCCATAGGTCTAGAATCACGCCATGCCACCGTTCGATCTCAGATCCAAGGGCTCTCGAAAGCCCTTATCATGGAAGAATGGAAAGCCACTACCCTGCCGTTCGCACGCTGGCAGTTCGCTCCTACTCGTCCTCGCACGTCCTTCAATACTACGGCGGTTCGCTCCTAGTCATCCCGTCCATTCACATTACGGCAGTTCCACTAATCCTAACCCTCCTCCCAAATCCATGGAGTCCCAAATCTCCCCGATAGGCGGTGAGTACAAGGTTAGAACCATCACGACGTCATCTACACCCGTTCTAACGCGACGGTGAAAGGATGCCTTGCTCGCTTCAGACACATGTTCGAAGACTCAGATGATGAGTGGGTCGCTGGGCTAAATGTTGAGTACACCACAGTCCTGGGACGAGAGAAGGATCTAAAGGACGAAGAGAGGAAGATGCCCGCCGTGATCCAGGTTTGCGTGCATGACTTATTCTTGGTCTACCACATATGCCATGCCGATGTTGAGTGCCAGGATTTTAAGGACTTCCTCGAGAGCAACCTAGTCAAATTCGTTACTGTAGACTTTGGTAACGACAAAGAAGTCCTACGTCAGATAGGCCTCGTTGTAGGCAACACCTTCGACCTTCGGAAGAATCGGCTGGTGTCCTCTCGTCACCTTCACGCTGACCTGGCAGAGCCATGGTTCATCATTCAGACGGTAAACCGGAGAAACCTCCATACACGCTTTCATCATCATGCATGGCAGCGGAATGTACTAGATATAGACCACATCCACTACGCTGCAATGGATGGCTACCTTTGCTTCAATATCTACAAGGGTTGGATGAAGAGCAACAACCAAGTGTGCGGTTAAAGCAAAGAAGTATCGGCCAAGAGGAAGAGGGACAAGGACGAAGTCGAGGACGTGGATGAGGACTCCGAGTAAGGTGGCAGTGTCGTTCCTCGTGGTGGTTCTAATGCAGTGCCTACCGGAATAGTTGCAACGTTTAATTTCAGGTGTGCTTAATTTAATTTGAGGGGTATGTTGTGTTGAGCCCCTAGCAAAACTATGTTATGTTTCTTCTTGTTACTTTAACTCTTCAGTACGTACATACTAGTATTTCTTAAATTTCATGTTTTAGTTGGTATATTACTACCACTCGTTTCTTCACATTATATACATACAATATATATGGCCAACATCATATAGCCAGCAGTTTAGTTGTCAAAGAATTTCTGGGTGCTTAGTTTTGTCAAAGAATTCCAGGGTGCTTAGTTTTATTTGAGGGGTGGGTTGTGCACTTGTGCTGGACACCATTATTGTGACAAGCCTTTTTAATAGTACTATATGCATAATTTGGCGACGAGCGCTCTCTATATGTACCACCTTTATTTTAATTTCAAGTTTTGCTCCATGGCGCAATCCATCGATACTACTACTGTACAAAAGTGGAGTATATACATTCTTTAAAAGGCTAGAGGGCGGGGCAGTCTAGCTCGGTCGGTTTCATGAGAGGCGAGGGCCTTTGTGATTTAACGGCTCATTACTGCTGTCAAATCGAATAGTACTGTGCTGCCCGCTGCACGCCAGGCGCCTCCATTAAACCCCTCCGTTAAACTCGCATGCAAACCGAGAATCCTACTCCGGCCACACGTCCGTTCATGAGCGGTCCGGAATTAAACGCAACACCGGCCGAGCTCCTCCCGTCCGCCCTCAGTTTAAACGAGGACAGACGTCGGCCAAGCTCCTACCGTCCGCCCTCTATTTACACGAGGCCAGACAGACAGCGGGCAAGAATCGCACCCCTCCGCCACTCCCCCATCTCCTCCTTCACAATTTTCTCCACTCTTCGATGGCTTCCGATGAGCCGTTCTTCGGCATATTACCCGGCTGGGTGGCCTGCCGAGCCCTCCGGATACGGGTGAGGCCGCTCGGTGCTTCACCAACCTCGCTTGGCCCGACGGAGCCGGTTGCCGCCCCAAGCAGGCGCGTGGTTCAGCAACTCGCCGCTCCAGTTCAGCTCGATGAGGAGTGGCGAGTTGCTCCACGCCGGCACGGCGGCGAGCACCCCGGTACGGGCGCCATCGCTGCGGTGTCGTACCGCGCCACCAATGTCTGCGGTGGCCGCACCTCCCATGTCTGTGGGCGCGCCTCCTATGCCTGCGGCAGCGCCATGCAGGCAGAGACAGAAACCGGGTGCGTGGAGAGCGACGAGTCGGTGGCCAGCTTCTCCGTGTCCGCCGCCATCATCGAGGAGAAGTAGAACACGGGAGGCCGCCGCCACTTGGGACCCATGAAGGCCACCGCCGAGGTGACGACCGCGGATTCAGGTGGTTTATTTGCTGCTTCGTCTCTTCCAAGGACCTTCGTCGACCCCGCAAGTGTCTGACAGACATGAGGAAGACAAAGGGATCTGCGGGCGGCCATTTAGAACTAAAATAAGTCTAGATACATCCATTTCTAGGACAAGTATTTCCGGACGGAGGGAGTATTAATTATACAAGAGAGCCGGATTGGCACCTCCTTTTGTTCATGTAAATGTAATGAAATCCATCATGTTTATATGAAGATCCGGCTTTTTTATACGAAATCCTTCATGCTTATATGAAATCAGTCCGTGTTTGCACGAATTTCATCTGGTTGGTTAGAGTTGTAAAAATGTATGCCACTGGCATTTGATGTCATCCTCCGCTTAAGGAAGCGGGAGGAAATTTGCCGGCTGCCGTTGGAGATGCTCTTTATGCTTGAAATAATAGAGTGACATCCAATCCATTTGAGTTAATTGCCTGTATGATTGTCCCTCTATAAAAAGTTAATTGCATGTATAGTGTACACGTGACTTGCAGGGTGGCTACAACTTCGTACAGAAAGTTAAAATGAAACAAGTCCATCCTTAATCTTGTATTCTAAGTACTCTGTGGGTTCCAATGTCAGTACAATAGCGAAAGAAGTATATATTAAATAAGTAGAGTAATATATAATATAAAAATATAAAGTTAAAAGACAGAATTCGAACTCATGTCATTGCATTGCGAGCATCCGGCGCTAACCACCCCAGCACATTTTTGTTGTAGACCATGCTGGAGATATATCTCCATGTCTACTCTTATATATACTCCATTCGTTCCTAAATATTTGTCTTTTTCATATTTCAAATGGACTACCACATACGGATGTGTATGTAGACATATTTTAGAGTGTAGATTCACTCATTTTGCTCCGTATGTCTTTTTCGTGCAGGGTCCGATTTGTCCTTGATTTATTTATGAGGTATCCAGATGGCATCGCACCACCAAGAAAAGAGGGTAACATCAAAATTATGGACTACTTTTTGAGTATGTTGGTAAGGTCCGGTCATAGTCACTTGTTGAAATCTCTAAAGACAAATACTCCCTCCGTCAGAATACTTGTCATCAAAATGGATAAAAGGAAACGTATCTAGACGTATTTTAGTTTTAGATACATCTCTTTTTATCCATTTTGATGGCAAGTATTTTCGGACGGAGGGAGTAGAAAACAGAGTTGGTGATGATGGTGTGCGTGCCATCCTGCAATATAGGCCGTCGGATTTATATCTAACGGATAGGAAAGAAACTATGGCAATTTTGCAAAAATATACCCTCACGTCTCTCCACATTCGCAAATGAGGCCTTCCCTCATTCAACCTTTTCTCTCACAAGATAAACTACTCATACAAATGCATCTTGATGTTCCGTGCAACGCACGGGCAGCTAGCTAATTTCTTTTAAAATACTTGCTGCGATAATTGGGTTGAAGTGATATATTTTATGTCTGCCCTGAATGATTTCAGATTCACTAGTAGTAACGAAGAAAAGGTTGCCTTGTTAATTAACAGAAAACAGGGTGAAAACTATCACATGAGGCCAGTAAAAACAAGGCACACTGGGTTCAGCGTCATTGTCACCACAACTGTGCGCGCGTGAGAAGTCTACATATCGAGGGGGCTACCGAGCGAGGCACCGAGACACAATGTTTGAGAGAGAAACCTATTGATGATTATGATCAGATCGAGTTGTCACCCTTCCGCTGTCATTGTTGGGGGGGGGAGAGAAAGACGTATCGAGAGTGTGCGCGGTATGCACAGAGGCACAACTAGTGAGTGTGTGTGTGTGTGTGTGTGTGTGTGTGTGTGTGTTTGAAACAGGAGTAGATAGATTATTATCAAGAACGATGTGCCACCCTACTCCTTCGGTGCCGGGTAGTGTGTGTGTGTATGTTTGAGAGAGAAGCCAGTCGATAGATTAGTATCAAGATTGAGATGTCACCCTACTCCTTCGGTGTTGGGAAGTGTGGGTGTGTGTGTGGGGGGGGGGCATTGACACTCACATATCTCTACTCTAATAAAAAAACAGAGTTGGTGATGGTGGTGTTCCTGCCATCCTGCAATATATGCCATCCGATTTATATCCGACGGACAGGAAGGAAACTATGGCAATTTTACAAAAAGATACCCACACCCCTCTCCGCATTTGCAAATAAGGCATTCCCTCGTTCATCCTTTTCTCCCACAAGATAAACTTCTCATACAAATGCATCTTGATGTTCCGTGCAACGCATGGGCATCTTGCTAGTAGGGAGAAGGAGTTTGTGTGACACATATCTAGCTATATTAAGGGATACGTAGATAGCATATGTGCGAGAGACATTATTATACTTTGAGACATTAGTGGCTGTGGGTGGGCGGAATTAAAGGGGTGGGCGTGTTAGACATAGAGAGCGTGTGTGTTTCTGTGTGAGAGACTTGTAGGACGGGGTAGAAAGAAGAATTTAACCCTGACGGAGGGAGAGAAATACATGAAGTGCGCGTGTGTGATTCCTATGCCCACAGGGAAATGAGATATGTATGCGTGTGAGAGAGATTGCACAATTCATTCACGTATCACTATCTAGCGATCATGGACATGCATTGCTTGAACATAAGTCAATATCTACTTCGTATCATGGCCAAAGGTACAATATCGATTCAACGCTATAAAGATTGGACACTCACATATCACATTTTTTCTATTTGAATAAACCTTTTCAGTTGTGCATGCCAAAGTTATAGTGATGTTTCTTCAAACAACCAATGTAGCTATCATGTACATGCACCATTGTTACTCTTGCATCCAAATTCATTAGGCTTGGATGATTTAAGTTTCTATTTTGAAGTAATATATGTAATATTCACATATGAATTCAACGGGTACGCAATTTATGAAATGGAGGCTATGTAATCATATGAGGTAACACTTTTAAGTAGCTGACTACAATATCCATTTCTTTTTGTGCGCCTCTACACTAACACGTCAATGCATTATGTTTAAAGTAAATAACCAATGGCACTAAATTATCTATTTACACGAGAAATACATAGGATGAGCGTTTGATCCCTTTTTTGTGAACGCGCCACTACACCCGTACGATTGGCCGCGCTCGTGTGAACGTCCAAGTTATCGGCGCATCATGCCGAGTTATTGTGTTTTTTCTGGGGTGGAGTTCACACTAGTTACTAATCACGACGCATGCCCGTGTACACAGTCTAGCATGACCTTCCGCTAGCACGGTCCAAAATTAGTTGAAACGGATACGAACGATCCGCTGGGCGGCAAAATCTCCGCCTCCTTCTAAAATTTCCGCCACCTTAGTCTTTAGCATGCGAAATCCCCTTTTGTCCTTGGTACACGGAGACCAACAGTTATAATACCGCCTCATCTACATGATAGGTCGGGCTGCTTTGGTAACTTCGGTTCCCCACTACACGGCACCCCCATTTCCTCTCCCCCTCCCGCAAAAACGACAAACTCCACAGCACCAGAGCATCTTACATCACGCCGTCCATACTTCATCGCCCTTTCTCCCCTCCCCTCTCGAAACCCTAGACTGCTCATCCACCGGCGTACCATAGCCCATTCACTACCAGCGGCGTCCACCTCGCCAGATCTGCTTCTGCGGCCGCATCTACCCCTCCCACCTCCCCTAGAAACAAGTAGACTGCTCATCCACCATTGTACCACAGCCCATTCAGTGTCGGCCTTGTCCACGGCGCCGGATCTGCTTCGCCGGTACTCTCGTCAACCCCCGCGCATCTGCAGCGGCTCATTCATACTCCCCACCGGAGACGCTTCGTCCACACACCCCGGAGCCGCCCCACCAACGCCCCCATCGACGGCCTCTGATCCTCTTCGCCGACACCTTCCTCAACCCTACCGGAGCCGTTTCGCCGACACCTTCCTCAACCCTACCGGAGCCGCTTCGCCGACACCATCTTCAACCCTACCGGAGTAGCTTCGCCTATACCATTCCCAACCCTACCAGGGCCGCTTTGCCAACTCACAAGTCCACGGCCTCAGATCCGCTTCCTCGCACCCTCATCCAACCTACCGGAGCAGCTTCTGACACCCCGTCCACGGCCGCAGATCCGCATCGTCGACACCACCCTTAACACAACCACCGGAGCAGCTTCTGACGCCCCATCCACGGCCGCAGATCCGCATCGTCGACACCATCCTTAACCCAACCACCGGAGCAGCTTCTGATGCCCCATCCACGGCCGCATATCCGCGTCATCGACACCATCCTTAACCCAACCACCGGAGCAGCTTCACCTACGCCCTTGTCCACGGCCACAGATCCGCTTCGCCCACACCGTAGTCCACCCTACCGGAGCCGCTCCACAAACACCCTACTCGACGGTTCTAGATCTCCTTACCTGAACCCGACAGCCAGTGCAGCGTCATCACCCTCGACGTTTCTAACCTGATTCCCACCGTCTGGAGAGATTCCAAGCACCCGCCACGGCCTAGGTAATTGTCACCTTTAAACCCGTCCAACATCACCTGCCCGATGAACTTCAAATGTACTAACCGGTCGCTGTTACCTGTTATGTAGCTGGCAAAAACTACAAGGACGATGTTTCTTCTGGATCTAACAGCTTGGCCAACCAAGATCCTGGACTGAGGCATTTCTATGATCTTGTAAGCGTCTCTCTCTCTTGTATTGTTTTGTGCTCGCGGCGTGCTTTGCTAGGATTTTCACCAGTAATCCCTTTGTGCGCATAATGATTTCTACTATCGATCGCTAAATTAGATATGTAGATGTCATACATGATACTACCTCGCACCTCCGTTCCTAAATATAAGTCTTTCTAGAGATTCCACTATAGGCTACATACGGAGCAAAATGAGTGAATCTACACTCGAAAATGCATCTATATACATCTGTGGTCCATACTGGAATCTCTACAAAGACATATATTTAGGAACAGGGGCAGTACATTACACAAAATCATAGGTGGCATGTAGGAATTCCATGCACTACATTAGGCTCCCTTAGAGTGCCCGTAGTCCAGACATCTGGTCATGGCTAGATTATGGTGCGCACACAATCGTTAATTTGTGGTTTAAATATGCGCAAGGGATATGCAATGTAGTATCATGTAGAGATGTCTGAAATTAGCCGTGTCAGCTTGCAGATAGGGTTACACAATGAAAAAGTACAAGATGTATGTGGCAATTTCATGGAACATCGCAAAAAAAAGGAGAGGCAGCGGTGAGCCTATACAGTGTGCTATGGTATGCCACTCCTCCATTGCAATCATCGTGACATGTTATTTGTATGCCAGTTCTATTAGCCAAGTTTCTTAGGGACAGTTATTACGAGTTATCCTAAGAAAATAAGCACCTGTGAATATAAGCTCCATGTAATAAGCCAACTAGTTCTTTTCATTGCGTTTTCAACTTATATTTGGTATGATCAGTGGAAAGTCTAGATTGCATTATATTTTTTTCATTTTGCTGCCCATATGGAAATTAATTTGACTTGCAAACATCACAAATTGAACCCAGTGCAGTAATTAATATGATAGGAAAACAGACCATCACTATTTTCTCAATATGCAAATACAAAGATACCATCTACTTGGCACAATCTGCTTTGGTCAATGTTTTCCATAGAGATTCCATTGCCTAATTTAAACGAAGAACGCATGACCCACATTTAAATGAAGAACAATTATTTATTGAAATTTGATGGTCCAAGTGGCTGGTTATTATCGTATAGCAGCACCACCTGAAAGTATCACATAGCAGCAGCAGCTCATAGCAACTCATCATACAGCAGCAGCAGTCTGCAATTCATCATATACCAGCAGCAGCTCATAGCAATTCATCATATAGCAGCAGCAGGATCAGCTCATAGCAATTCATCATAGAGCAGCAGCAGGAGTAGCTCATAGCAGTTCATCATATAGCAGCAGCAGGAGCAGCTTGTAGCAACTCATCATATAGCAGCAGTAGTAGCTCATAGCAATTCATCATATAGCAGCAGCAGCAGCTCATAGCAACTCATCATACAGCAGCAGCAGCTAATAGCAATTCATCATATAGCAGCAGCGGAGCAGCTCATAGCAATGCATCATATAGCGGCAGCAGAAGCAGCTCATAGCAATTCATCGTATAGTGGATCAGAATGAAAATTTGGCAAAAAAATAGAGGAGATCCTCACCTTGTTGGATGAGGTCATCCTTCTATAGAACCTCAAGGCCATGGCCTGGGAGGAGGGGAGGGGGAATAAGGTGCCTTCTGACGCAGTGTGGCATCAGCCGTAGTTGTGCAGCGCCCGCCGGAGTAGTGCGTTGGATGAACCATAGTGGAGCAGCTGCTGGAAACCATGAGAATGAGGGGCGGCGCCAGAGGGAGGAGCAGCCAGGGAGATTTGCCCCTACCCGCTGGCCATGTAGCCTAGCTGGACATAGCATCATCGAGGACCAGGACAGATGGGACCAGTGGCGACGGCTCGCTAGAGGAACCCTAGTGCTGCAGGCAGGGGATCGAGCTAGAGGGAAAGGGGATAGGAGATGCAAGCGGGCAGGGCAATGAATGCTTGCGTGTTTGTTTTTACTTGAGGGTCAAGTGTGACACGGGCGTCAGCAGTTGCATTTTGAGTGTAATATAGGTAGACAACAGAGTCATTTCACTATTCCCCTTCCCTTCAATTTTACTGAGGTTCTACCCGAAACACCCCCCTCCAAAGCGAAATTAGTTAAGCCCAAGCCCATAACTCAAAAATGACTTCTTTACATCTTTTAGGTATGCCTAGTTTTTACATAGTGCAGACATAGTAAATGCTCATTTCATTGTGTGCAAGTGCAAGAGATGCGGCATGTTTCATTATGTGGTATTGTTTTGTTATAATCTCATCCTTTTGTGTTCACAGACTTGAAAGTATGCATATTTATCTTCCAAGGAGACGAGTAACTAGTTTGTGTCACCTTGCAGAGGGGGTGCAATGAAGATAAGATTGAGGATTTCCAAGTACAAGATGTTAGGAAGGAGCCTTGCAAGAGAAGTAGGAGAGCTGTTGAGCCTCTTCAACCTGCTAAGGTAAGTCATTGTATGCAACTCAACAGTTCAATTCCTTGTTTGTTTCAGGCATAGTTAATTTTCTCTTTTCAATTGCTTTATTTGTCCTGAGTTAATGAGATGCCAAAATAATCATGCCTGATGTTTGATACTTGTATCACTATTAGTTAACATAATTAAAGGCCTTACCATTTAATTACTCTGCCGAAGTGTGCATGAAGCTTTGAAGTCTATTAACCAACTATTATTGCATGAGGCTCACAATCTAGTTTATACCACGCTAATGATTGCATAGTTTTCCCTGCTATAGTATGTTTGTATGAAACCCTCTACTGTTCATTATGCTCCCTAAGACTTTAATTGAGGCACAGAATGGCCAACTGCTTGCTTACTTATACGCAACATGCTGTCTAAATTTGTAACTTGTCTGTGTTTTCGATTGGGCCCCAACATCATGCTCCTCTGGTAAGCTAAGAGGGATTTCTGTATGCAGGCTGCACAGACTATCTTTTTTATAATTTTTAAAATATCATCTGCTTATGCTTCATGACGTGTAACTTTTTTTTGAAAGTGACGTGTAACATTATTGTTAGTCCTGTTTTGCCATGTAGTACAAAATAGTGTCTTGTTCGCTTCACTGTTGTAACTATATTTTTGCCCTAGTCATGTGTACTTACAGAAACATTTCAGGATGAAGTGACATCAACACAAAGATCTGCAAGCAGTGCGGCATGGCCGTTACCGAATGATTATGGATTGGAATTGGAATGTGCTAATGTTCTCGAGCATCAACTAGAGGTGGCAAAACAACGTGTACATGATTGTCAACGTATAATCAACAAGTTGAGACTAGACATGCAGGTATTAGATGCAGGAGTCAAAAAAATGAAACAAGACACTGAGGTAACCATGAAGGAATTGGAGATTTTGCAGACTGAAATTTGTGCTATCTGAATCCGGCCAATCCTATTTTCTGAAGAGATTATAGTTCAAATGGAGTTAAGTTGATGCGCGTCCATGATGTGTGAGCTGTATTTGCCCAGTGTATGTAATTTGTTGTTTGTGTATGCTTTATTATCACCTGTGCCGAACCATAATGCCCAGTGGGTATAATCGGCTGTAATTTCTTTATTGTATAGTGTAGGATTATTCTACCTTTCTATGCCTTGATCTCTTTGTTGTATAGTGTATGCTTTTTAGAGGTGATAGTATTGAGTAGGATAATTCTTTGAATATGCTATATCGTTCAAACGGGGGCCAACTCGCCCGACCATGGCCCTTCACGGGCCGTCGGATCCATGGGCCTTCTACGTCTCGTAGGATCCATGGGCCTTCTACGTCTCGTAGGATCCATGGGCCTTCTACGTCTCGTAGGATCCATGGGCCTTCTACGTCTCGTAGGATCCATGGGCCTTCTACGTCTCGTAGGATCCATGGGCCTTCTACGTCTCGTAGGATCATGGGCCGCCGACTCATTTATGGATCTTGTACGGGCCTTTAATGGGCCGTAGACGGGCCTTTAATGTACGTTTTACGGGCTGACCATAACGGGCCGTTAATAGGCTGTATTTGGTGATGCTATGAAAATGGCCCAACAGACTAACGGTCCACAAACGGGCCGACTGTAACGACGGGCTGAATTTGGCCCACAAGCAGAAAATGATAGTAACGGGCCGTAAGTAACCGAATGCTGCAAATGAGCCCAAGAATAAATGGGCCCTCAGAAGGCCGAAAGTTAACTTGGGCTGGAAACGGCCCAATGGAATTACGGGCCGTTAATGCGTATAAAGTGGTACACTGTTCATTACGGGCCAGTTTCACCACGGGCCGTTAATGGGTGTAAAGTAATACATTGTTCATTACGGGCCAGTTTCAGCATGGGCCGCTAATGGGCCAAGAGTTACAATGCGCCTCATATGGGCCGAAAGACGTCATGGGCTATACATGGGCCAAAAGTGAAAATGGGCTGAAATCATATTGGATGGCCTAGATGACGCTACTGGGCCTAATTCGGATAGGGCGTAACGGGCCTTGGGTTAGCGGGTTGTAAATGGGCTATATGCGAACAGGCCCTTAACAAAGCTTTCCATGGGCCGCCCGCCACTTTGACCAAGTCAAACGGGCGGCATTTTCACAGGAATGGGCCACTGTTGGGCCGTGCCACGTGTCGACGTATCATAGGCGCCTTCTGTCCAGTGAGTGGATGGCATCTGTCCCAACGATGAGCCGAGACGTGTTTCCTCTAGCCAATGATGATTTTACACGTGGAAAATCCCCATTGGTCGGGGCTGTTAACGGGTTATCGGATCCAAAACCCGACCCGATAGCTTAACGGCGTTCCGTTACGGTGGATGCCACGTGTTGGTCACCCTTGACGAAAGCACTTACGGACGCGATTTATCGTCATGGAAGTGGACACTTCCATGATGATAATTTTGGTAATATCATGGAACACTTCTACGACAGCACATGTATGACTATCTTGATTCTGTCATAAATTCGTCATGGATGTACATGCATGACAAAAAACGCGACCTACTGTGACAAACACGTATCATCACGGAAGTGTATTTTTTTGTAGTGCCACTGCTTGCAAACTTCCACAATGGGGTAGTGCTAGTGAACCTCGCAAATCTGAATTTAGAAATTTTCTTGCTAGTATAACTGTGGGGGAATCAAGAGATATAGCACAAGCTACCATAGGGAGCATCCATTTTCCTGCTATACATTATTTTGCTCTCTTTGTAGGTAGGTGCTTAAACGGTAAGGATGAAGCATGTCATATGTGTGTCCCTGACCTCAGTATTCTTAGGAGTGCTGTGTTAGGAGACAAATCTTATAATTTGGGAGCCATTGTTGCACGTAGGTTGCATCACAATAGATTTAATGGAGATTTCTTTGGTGGAATTTATGCAACCCGCTTAGCTAATTTTCTTGGTGTGGACATACGTGAGGATGATATTGAATTGCCTCCTGCTTACTTAGACTTTAATGCTATGGTTCACCACCAGTTTGTTGTGAGGAATGAATCACCTCTCCATTATCGCATAATCTTTGACAGACGTCGTGTTGTCCCTATTACTCTCCCTACTCATGCCTTCTTTGATTATCAGGCAAAAGGAAGATATGTTATTACCAGAGAGGAGGCAGATGAGTACAAGAGGAGGGCGGAGGCCGCTCGCCGCCACGCTGCAGCTCAGGAGGTGATAGCCGCTCCATCTCAGTACGACCCCGCCTACAACTATGGATATCTGCCAGGCCATCCGTGACAATAAACCAACTTAGGCCAAAAGCCTAAGCTTGGGGGAGTACGTATTTCCCACCGATATTACATTCATGTTCACACACTCATTGCTAGATGTCGGTGCACATACTTTTCCATTGTAATATCCATGCTAGTTATTTTCTTTTTCTTGCTTTCTTCTCGTGTGTTTGATAAACCTTAAGAAAAACCAAAAAATTAGTGTAGCTTTTAGCTAGTTTACTTTCCTTCTTGTAGTAGTAATAATTAAAAGAAAACCCAAAATATTTCTCGTTCTTCTTTTGCTTGTTGGGAGTTTTCCGTGTAAATAGTTTTATTTCTTTTCTTTTCTTTGGGGGTCGTTAGGAGAAGACCATGATTTGTTGAAGTGGCTCTTATATGCATTATTGTTGATTTAACCAAGAGCCCATATTGCCTTGTCTTCTCCTGTTTATTGAATGCTCGCAGATTCCAGCTTAATCCAATGCACGTGCACTCTTATTATTTTCACATCGTTCGGTCGTGCAAGTGAAAGGCAATTGTGACGATATATGATGGACTGACTGAGATGAGAGAAGCTGGTATGAACTCGACCTTTGCACGTTCCGGATTCAGCCTATTATGAATAAACATGTTTGCAATGAAAATTAGAGATCATAGTTGCTTATGCCATGCTTGATTAGCTATGAGTTATAATGGTTTACCTTACGTGCCAACATGCTATTAAAATGGTTGTGATGTGGTATAGTGGGGTGGTATCCTCCTTTGAATGACTTAAGTGACTCGACTTGGCACATGTTCACGCGTGTAGTTGAAACAAATCAACATAGCCTTCACGATATTCATGCTCATGGTGGATTATATCCTACTCATGCGCGTAGTCAATGTCTATTAATTTTAATGCATGTTTATGACTGTTGTCGCTCTCTAGTTGGTCGCTTCCCAGTCTTTTACTAGCCTTCACTTGTACTAAGCGGGAATACTGCTTGTGCATCCAATCCCTTAAACCCCAAAGTTATGCCATATGAGTCCACTATACCTTCGTATATGCGGCATCTACCTGCCGTTCCAAGTAAATTTGTATGTGCCAAACTCTAAACCTTCAAACGAAATTCTGTTTTGTATGCTCGAATAGCTCATGTATCAACTAGGGCTGTCCGTATCTTCCATGCTAGGCGGGTTATTCTCAAGAGGAGTGGACTCCGCTCCTCACTCATGAGAAAATGGCTGGTAACCGGGATGCCCGGTCCCATGCTTTATGCAAACTAAATCAAAATAATTGCAAACAAAACTCACCCTGGGACTGTTGCTAGTTGGAGGCAGTCGTTGTTTCGAGCAAGCCATGGATTGATGCTTGTTGGTGGAGGGGGAGTATAAACTTTACCATTCTGTTTGAGAACCGCCTATAATGTGTGTAGCATGGAAGATATCGCCATCTCATGGTTGTTATGTTGACAATGAAAGTATGCCGCTCAAAATATTATTTATCTCTATTTCGAAACCGAGCTCTGGCACCTCTACAAATCCCTGCTTCCCTCTATGAAGGGCCTATCTATTTACTTTTATGTTGAGTCATCACCCTCTTATTAAAAGGCACCAGCTGGAGAGCACTGCTGTCATTTGCATTCATTACTATTAATTTATATTGGGTATGACTATGACTGGATCTCTTTTACCATGAATTACAATGTCTAGTCAGTCCTTGATCTTTAAAGGTGCTCTGCATTTATGTTTTGTGGTCTCAGAAAGGGCTAGCGAGATACCATCTTATTATATCATATCATGATTGTTTTGAGAAAGTGTTGTCATCCGAGATTTATTATTATTGCTCGCTAGTTGATTATGCCATTGATATGAGTAAACATGAGACCTAAGAGTTATTGCAAATGTGGTTAGTCATAATCTTTGCTGAAAACTTGAATGCTGTCTTTACATATTTACAACAACAAGAGCAAACAGAGTTTGTAAAAGTTTTTCATTATCACTTTCAGTTTATCAACTGAATTGCTTGAGGACAAGCAAAGGTTTAAGCTTGGGGGAGTTGATACGTCTCCGTCGTATCTACTTTTCAAAACACTTTTGCCCTTGTATTGGACTCTAACTTGCATGATTTGAATGGAACTAACCCGGACTGACGCTGTTTTCAACAGACTTTCCATGGTGTTATTTATGTGCAGAAACAAAAGTTCTCGGAATGACCTGAAACTCCACGGAACATCTATTTGGAAAATAAGAAAAATACTGGAAGAAAAATCCACGTCAGGGGGCCCACACCCTGTCCACGAGGGTGGGGGCGCGCCTGCCCCCCTGGGCGCGTCCCCCTACCTCGTTGGCCCCCTGACGCTCCACCGACCTCAACTCTAACTCCATATATTCACTTTCGGGGAGAAAAAAATCAGAGAGAAGGATTCATCACGTTTTACGATACGGAGCCGCCGCCAAGCCCTAAAACCTCTCGGGAGGGCTGATCTGGAGTCCGTTCGAGGCTCCGGAGAGGGGAATCCATCGCCGTCGTCATCATCAACCATCCTCCATCACCAATTTCATGATGCTCACCACCGTGCGTGAGTAATTCCATCGTAGGCTTGCTGGACGATAATGGGTTGGATGAGGTCTATCATGTAATCGAGTTAGTTTTGTTAGGGTTTGATCCCTAGTATCCACTATGTTCTGAGATTGATGTTGCTATGACTTTGCTATGCCTAATGCTTGTCACTAGGGCCCGAGTGCCATGATTTCAGATCTGAACCTATTATGTTTTCATGAATATATGTGAGTTCTTGATCCTATCTTGCAAGTCTATAGTCACCTACTATGTGTTATGATCCGGAAACCCCGAAGTGACAATAATCGGGACCACTCCCGATGATGACCATAGTTTGAGGAGTTCATGTATTCACTATGTGTTAATGCTTTGTTCCGGTACTCTATTAAAAGGAGGCCTTAATATCCCCTAGTTTCCATAAGGACCCCGCTGCCACGGGAGGGTAGGACAAAAGATGTCATGCAAGTTCTTTTCCATAAGCACGTATGACTATATTCAGAATACATGCCTACATTACATTGATGAATTGGAGCTAGTTACATGTCACCCTATGTTATGATGTTACATGATGAACCGCATCCGCATAATTTTCCATCACCGATCCAATGCCTCTGAGCTTTTCACATATTGTTCTTCGCTTATTTACTTTTCCGTTGCTACTGTTACAATCACTACAAAACACCAAAAATATTACTTTTGCTACCATTACCGTTACCACTACTATCATATTACTTTGCTATTAAATACTTTGGTGCAGATACTAAGTTATCCAGGTGTGGTTGAATTGACAACTCAATTGCTAATACTTGAGAATATTCTTTGGCTCCCCTTGTGTCGAATCAATAAATTTGGGTTGAATACTCTACCCTCGAAAACTGTTGTGATCCCCTATACTTGTGGGTTATCAATGACTTCATGTAGATGTTGAAGATGTGGATGCTCAGAGTTGATGTAGATCATTTGGAGCAATCCATTGGACTGAGTTGCACTTTCAATACCTACACGGGTTAGTCCCACAAGGAACAAACAAGGATATCCATAGACATAGAGTGAAGTTCACACAAGATGATGTCCATGAAAGCATTAGGTTACCTTGTCCCTTGTCTTACCAACAAGAGGGTTTGTGACTCCTTGAACTAGTGCAAGATGTGGAAGTTGTTTGCACTTGTCTTTGCCAAAATGATATGAGTGAAGTATGTTGGCAGAGTCACCCTCAAGAACTCTCTAGTTCTTCTTCTTCGGGATCCACATCATCTTGATGGGAATCCTTGGAGTTGTAGTCATACTTGATGAAGTAGAACTTGATGTAGTCTTGGGAACCCACTTGACCAAGGCCTTGGGAGCTTCTTCAAATGCATCAATCTCCTCTTGAAGCTTGTCCTTGCCTTTTTGCTTGTGGTCTTGTGGTGGAAGATCATCTTGAGCTTGTGTCCCCTTGAAGGAAGTAGGATCATACTTCTCTTGTTGAGGAACAAACTTCGTCTTGGGGTATTGATCTTCTTCCGACTCAACTCCATTGGCATTGAACTTTCGTTCAAAACCAACACCTTGATTCTTCCGGTGCCTTCCTTGCTTTCATACAATTTCCTCAAATTGCTTACTCCCGGCAAGGCTCTTGTAAACACATTTCTCTGTAATTCCCTTCAATAAGCTATTTTCTTGCTCAAGTGTAACTTGGTTAAGAGAATCATTAGTGGAATCAATAGAACTACTAGAAGCAACATCATTGGATTTAACATGATTATTGTTACTACTAGAAGAAGAATATTTCTTGCTCTTGTTGCTAGATTTTACTTGTGGCATGTAAGTAGACAAGAGTAAACGCTTGGCAATGTAAGAAGAACTTTTCTTACGAAGATCATCATTGATTGCCTTTAAGAACCCATGCTCTTCTCAAGGTTGAGCTTTTCAAAGCGTAGCTTCTCATGAGTCTTTAAAATCTCTCGATGATGTTCTAAGGTAGTTTCATGAGCTAACTTAAGAGTTTTTAGTTCTTTAGTTAGACACTCAATCTCCTTCTTATCATCGTCATTCATTTTATCTTGATTAGCATGATTAATAGCAAGTTCATCATAGTTTTCATCACTAGAGTTGTCAACTAGTAAATCATCATCACCTAGAAAATCATCTTCATCACTATTGAAATCAACATACTCGGGGTGTGATACCTTTGGGCCTTTAGCCATGAAGCATCTTCCAATGCCTTCATTTGGTGAGTCAAATATGTCATAGGAGTTGGTTGACACAAGTGCTAAACTGGCAACACCTTCATCTTGAGTATATTCGGAGTCGGAGTGATAACTCCTCTCGGAGTGATGGTCGGAGTCGGAGCCGGATACCCATTCACAGACATGAGCTTGATGTCTTCGTTTTTTTAGCTCCTTGATGATTTGTCCTTCCTTTTCGAATCCTTGCTTCTGCGAGAGGTTCTTCGTTCATAACGATCATCTCTACTCCTTCTCTCTCTTGGAGGTGATTCTTCTCTTTTACTTCTCCTTTT
Organism: Aegilops longissima; assembly: GCA_021605205.1. NCBI lineage: Eukaryota > Viridiplantae > Streptophyta > Magnoliopsida > Poales > Poaceae > Aegilops > Aegilops longissima. The sequence goes on along the minus strand of CM038677.1, from coordinate 191,507,446 downwards.
AGGTGAGTCTTATCTTATTTTATAGGGAGCCGTACACTCATTGGAGTAGTGTCCGGGTCTTCCACAATTGTAGCAGTTACGCTCACGACTAGAAGATCTTTTGTCATTGTTGGATGATGTCTACTACACAACTTTATTCTTGTAGACTCATGTTGGGCCTCCAAGCGCAGAGTTTTGTAGGACAGTAGCAATTTTCCCTCAAGTGGATGACCTAAGGTTTATCAATCCGTAGGAGGTGTAGGATGAATATGGTCTCTCTCAAACGACCGTGCAACCAAATACAAGAAATCTCTTGTGTCCCCAACACACCCAATACAATGGCAAATTGTATAGGTGCACTAGTTCGGCGAAGAGATGGTGATAAAAGTGTAATATTGATGGTAGAAATATATTTTTATAATCTGAATAAATAAAAACATCAAGGTAGCAAATAGTAAACGGGCACAAAAACGGTATTGCAATGCTTGAAAACAAGGCCTAGGGTCCGTACTTTCGCTAGTGCAGTCTCTCAACAGTGATAACATAGATGGATCATATGATTATCTCTCAAAGTGCAATAAAGAATCACTCCTGAGTTCCTATTAGTGGAGAATAAAAGATAGAAATTGTTTGTAGGGTACGAAACCACCTCAAAGCTATTCTTTCCGTTCGATCTATCCTAGAGTTCTTACTAAAATAACGCAAGCAATTCTTTCTGATCGATCTAATCAAGAGTTCGTACTAAAATAACACCAAAGCAAATTCATATTCATAATACTCAATCCACACAAAGAACTACAAAGAGACCTCAAAGTTTCTATCAGAGAAAAGATAACAAAAACATGCATCAACCCCTGTGCATAGATTACCCCAATGTCACCTCGGGAATCCGCAAGTTGAGCGCCATTACATACATCAAGTGAATCAATATGATGCCCCATTGTCACCTCAAGTATTCATACCGCAAGACATATATTATGCGTTCTCATCTCCAAATATTCAATCCGACAAGACAAAACTTCAAAGGGTAAAGATTCAATTCATCACAACAAGAGTAAAGAGGGGAGAAACATCATATGATACGACTATATTAACAAAGCCCATGATATAGATCACGAGAGAGAGAGAGAGAGAGATCAAACACATAGCTACTGGTACAAACCCTCAGCCCCGAGGGTGGACTACTCCCTCCTCATCGTGGTGGCTGCCGGGATGATGAAGATGGCCACCGGATGGAATGGGGTATAGATTGGTTTTCGCGGATACAGAGACCTTGCGGCGGCGGAACTTCTGATCTAGGGTAACCCCGATGGGTTTTGGAATATTTGGGAATTTATAGTGCAAAGAAGGGGTGCGGGAGGCCACCGAGGTGACGACCGCGGATTCAGGTGGTTTCTTTGCTGCTTCGTCTCTTCCGAGGACCTTCGTCGACCCCGCAAGTGTCTGGCGGACATGAGGAAGACAAAGGGATCTGCGGGAGGCCATTTAGAACTAAAATTAAGTCTAGATACATCCATTTCTAGGACAAGTATTTCCGGACGGAGGGAGTATTAATTATACAAGAGAGCCGGATTGGCACCTCTTTTAGTTCATGTAAATGTAATGAAATCCATCATGTTTATATGAATATCCGGCTTTTTTATACGAAATCCTTCATGCTTATATGAAATCAGTCCGTGTTTGCACGAATTTCATCTGGTTGGTTAGAGTTGTAAAATGTATGATTATTGGCGTTTGATGTAAATCCTCCGCTTAAGGAAGCGGGAGGAAATTTGCCGCTGCCGTTGGAGATGCTCTTTATGCTGGAAATAATAGAGTGACATCCAATCCATTTAGGTTAATTGCCTGTATGATTGTCCCTCTATAAAAAGTTAATTGCATGTACAATGTACACGTGACTTGGTGGTGGCTACTGACCGCATGAAAGTTAAAATGAAACAAGTCCATCCTTAATCTTGTATTCTAAGTACTCTGTGGGTTCCACTGTCAGTACAGTAGCGAAAGAAGTATATATTAAATAAGTAGAGTAATATATAATATAAAAATATAAAGTTAAAAGATAGAATTCAAACTCATGTCATCGCGTTGCGAGCATCCGGCGCTAACCACCCCAGCACATTTTTGTTGTAGACCATGCTGGTCCATGTCTACTCTTATATATACTCCATTCGTTCCTAAATATTTGTCTTTTTCAGATTTCAAATGGACTACCACATACGGATGTGTATGTAGACATATTTTAGAGTGTAGATTCACTCATTTTGCTCCGTATGTCTTTTCAGGAACGGGTCAGTGTAACGCCCCGGATTCGATGCGCCAGGTGTCTGCCAGTTATTCGCCTTCGTTGCCATGTCATTTGCTTGCGTTTTGCATTTCATACCATGTCATCATGTGCATCGCATTGGCATACGTGTTCGTCTCATGCATCCGAGCATTTTCCCCGTTGTCCGTTTTGCAATCCGGCACTCCTATGTCCTCCGGCGCCCCCTTTTACCTTGTTTCGTGAGTGGCCGAAAAATGTTCTCGGAATGAGTCGAAACTTGGCATGCGGTCTTATTATAGTGTAGACAGAGCGCCTATCAAGTTTCGTCGCATTCGGAGTCCGTTTGATAGCCCAACCGTCATCCGTAGCGGCACCCTTGCCGGTTTATTCGTCGGGTGTTTTCGGTCTCCGAAAACCCGTGCCGGGCTGCTATCTCTTCTCTCCTTATAGCCTAGCCCATCTACACAGCCCACCAACCCCTCTCCTAGTCCCCCCTCCGTTCCTGAATGTCGGATCGTGATCGGAGGCTCCAACGGCCTCAAAACCCCCCTAAACCCAAACCCTAGCCATCCCTGCCTATATATGGACATCCCCCCTTCCAAATTTGGCATCCCTAGCCCCTCCACCTACCTCTAGCCGCCCCCTCGGGATCCCCGCAGCCGCAAGCCTCCTCCCTCCTCAATTTCAGCGCCAAGCCAGCACCCCGCCGCCACTTGTCGCGCCCCCATCGGCCAGCCCCGCCGCCCGGCGACAAGACAGACCAACCGGGCGTCGCCACGTCGTCCCGCGCCCCTGGCCTCCCAGGCCCGGCCGCCCATCCATGACCGCCCGGCCCGACCGCGCCCACCGCTCCAGCCCGCACGCCCGAGCCGCTCCCTCCTCGATCCCGATCTGGATCGAGGGAGCGAGGAGCTCCTGCCCCGCCTCGCCGGACCTCCCCTGCCCGTCGCCGGCGAGCCCCGTCGCCGGAGCACCCACGCCTCCCCGCCAAGTCGCCGTCCTGCCCGCCTTCCTTCTCCCTTTTCTCTCCCTCTTCCCCTCACCGGCTACCTCTCTCTCTCCCGGAGGTGGTTGCCACTGCCGGAGCCCCGAGGCAGCGCCGCCGACCCCTCCGCCGACCGGATCCGGCAGCCCACGGCGGATCCGCTGCCGCCGCCGCGCCCGCCACTTCCGGCCTCGCCCGCTTGGCAGCGGGCGGCCATCGCCGCCCGCCTCCCATCGTGCGGGCACGGGGAGGACGACGCGCCCCAGCGCCTCCCGCATGGGCCCGGCCCTTCTCCAGCCGGCCCAGCTCCCTCCTCCTTGGATGGGCTCAGCCCATTGGTGAGAAGCCCGCCTAAACCCCGCCCCGTGCGCTGAATAGTTATATCACGCTCATATGGTTTTTTCCAGAAAAATGACTAAGACCCGAATTTGTGTAATTTTTTCATGCATTTTCATTATGCCATAACTCTCTGCATATTGCTCCGTTTTGCGCGTGTAATATGTCAAATTGTTCGCCTCGACGAGTAAATCATTTCATTCCATTGCATCATTTTCATTTGGGCTCATCTTGATGCCCGAAATGCTGTTAGAAGAGGGCTATGTGATGTTAGTTTCAGATTCTTATCAGAACATGCACTTTTGTCATTTTTGCCATGATTGATGTGTGCACCCTATGAACTTGAGTCCTACATGTGTTTTGTAATATGCCATGCCATCTTTCGAGGGATGTATGCCATGTATTTTTGGGATCTATGTGGTGACTAGCACAAGCATGCAAACTAGGCTTCATGATGTTGCTGATTTCAGCCGCTGTTCTGCTGATATTTTTATGCCATGTAAACTTGATGCTACCGAGAGATCCATGCTTATTTTGAGATACTTCAGTAAGGATGTTTTGAACATATGGTTATGCTCTATCCATCCATGCCATTGTTTGCAATTATGGAGTGCCATAGCTTGAGTCAATCGAGCACTACTTTTGCTATAAAATGTTTCCTGGCAGATTGTTTACATGTTATTCAATTTTGCCAAGGTTGTTGTAGTTGATCCTTATATGCTATGATGTTGTTCTTGCCATGTATAGCTTCTATGCCATGTCTTCTTACTGTTGGTTGCCTTGCCATGCCATGTATTGCTCTGTGGTGAGTGGTTCAAGCTCACCAACATGCCTACTTATTGTTATTCCTGCCATGTTCAAATCTGTATTATAACTTGCTATGTTTACATGGGTGCCATCATATCTTCTGGTCCTTTTTGGCTCATGGTCATTAAGGGACTTTTGTTCTATGCAATTAGTAGATTCATGCCATGCCTTTGTTTGCCATGATAAGTTCCTGTAACATGTTGTTTGATAGCTCTAAACATTGCAACTTTGATGTTATTTACGCTAAAGTCTAAGCTGTTATTATTTGCAATCTTGCCATGTGTGTTTGAGCATGTTCTAGTGGTTTATGGAGATAGCTCATTGTTCATGTTTTGTAATGCTTTACCTGTACATCATGCCCATGCCTTCTGTTATTACGTTGAGGTGTTGTAGCTTGTTGTTTTGGTGCTTGCAATATGCCTAGTTGCTGTTTTGGGTAGATTGTTGCTATAACTTGTATAGGGTGTATGTGTTGAACCGTTGCTCCGTTTTGAGTGTGCTGTATATGAAACTTGCTTGATTTTGCATGTTGTCTCATATTACCATGTTGCATCCATGTTTTGAGGTGTTTTCTTGATGTTTGTATGCATTTTGCATCAATGCCATGCTTATCTTGTTTTGCTCATATCTTCTAGGCCGTAGCTCCGAATTTAATGAACTTTATATGTAACTTGACTAGAATTTCGTGTAGATCATCGTGGTGCATCTTAAATTGCTGTTTAACAACTTGAACATAAGGTTTATTCAGATCTGGACCAATTTGGAAATATGCATATGAGGACTTACCGGAATTGTTCTATGTTGTTTCCGGCCTCATTTAAACTTGCCTTGATGTTTTGCTCTTGTTTGCATCATCTCTTGCCATGAGTAGCTTCATGTAGCTTTGTCATGCATCATGCTTGTTTGTGCATCATGTCTTGTCTATGTGTGGTGTGTTTACCTTGTGGTGTGCTTCTTCTTTTTAGTTCCCGTTTCGTTGCGATCGTGAGGATTCGTTCGTCTACGCTTGGTTCGGCTTCATCCGTTCGTCTTCTTCATGGACTCGTTCTTCTTCCTTGTGGGATTTCAGGCAAGATGACCGTTACCCTGGATCTCACTACTATCATTGCTATGCTAGTTGCTTCGTTCTATCGCTATGCTGCGCTACCTATTACCTGTTTATCAAGCCATCCCAAATTGCCATGTCAGCCTCTAACCTATTGCACCCTTCGTAGCAAACCATTGTTTGGCTATGTTACCGCTTTGCTCAGCCCCTCTTATAGCGTTGTTAGTTGCAGGTGAAGATGAAGTTTGTTCCTTGTTGGAACATGGAGATGTTGTTCCTTGTTGGAACATGTTTACTTGTTGGGATATCACAATATTATCTTATTTAATTAATGCATCTATATACTTGGTAAAGGGTGGAAGGCTCGGCCTTATGCAGTGTTTTGTTCCACTCTTGCCGCCCTAGTTTCCGTCATATCGGTATTATGTTCCCGGATTTTGCGTCCCTAACGCGGTCGGGTGATTTATAGGACCCCTTGACAGTTCGCTTTGAATAAGACTTTTCCGGCAAGGTCCAACATTGGTTTTACCATTTGCCTCACCTACCCTTTTTCCCTTGGGAGTCGCTCTCAAGGGTCATCTTCATTTTAGCCCCGGGCCAATGCTTGTCTAAGTGTTGGTCCAAACCAGAGCCACTTGCGGTGCCGCCCCTAGGCAACTTGGGGTATCGTCGGTTGCAGACGTAGTGTTCATCCGGTCGTGGCTCGAGGCGAGATCTGTGGCTACTATCGAGGTGTCGGCACGCCAGAGGTCTTGCTGGTCTTGTTTTATTCTGTCGAAATGTCTTGTAGCCGGATTCGAGGCGATCGGGTCTTCCGGGAGAAGGAATATCCTTCATTGATCGCGAGAGCTTATCATGGGCTAAGTTGGGACACCCTGCAGGTATAAACTTTCGAGAGCCGTGCCATGTTATGTGGCAGATGGGAATTTGTTAATATCTGGTTGTAGTAAACTTGAAGCAAACTCTCCTAAAATACACCTACCGTGTGCGTAACCGTGAGTGTCTCTTTTCGGGGTTGATCGAGAGGAGAACACGGTTTCTGGGTTATGTCTGACGTAAGTAGGAGTTCAGGATCACTTCTTGATCATTACTAGTTGACGACCGTTCCTTTGTTTCTCTTCTCGCTCTCATTTGCGTATGTTAGCCACCATATATGCTTAGCCGCTGCTGCAACCTCACCACTTTACCCCTTCCTTTCCCAGTTAGCTTTGCTAGTCTTGATACCCATGGTAATGGGATTCTTTGAGTCCTCGTGGCTCTGATTACTACACCACCGATTGCAGTACAGGTTCATGGGATGATCTTGGCGTGAGAGCGATACCTGCTTGTTTGGAGTTCTTCTTACGCTTCTTCTTGATCGGGGATAGGTTCGGTCGGCAGCCTTTGGGCTAGCGAGGTGGATGTCGTTTGAGCTTCTGTTTATGTTTCATCCGTAGTCGGATGTTGATCTCTTGTATATATGATGTTGATGTATTCTTGTGGCATTTGTGCCTTATGTATGTATCCCCATCTATTATGTAATGTTGATGTAATGATATCCACCTTGCAAAAGCGTTCCAATATGCGGGTCTATCCTTGGTGGGACCGTCGAGTTCCTTTTGGATAGGGTCGCATATTGGGCGTGACAGTCAGATTTGTCCTTGATTTATTTATGAGGTATCCAGATGGCACTGCACCGCCAAGAAAAGAGGGTAACATCAAAATTATGGACTACTTTTTTGAGTATGTTGGTAAGGTCCGGTCATAGTCACTTGTTGAAATCTCTAAAAAGACAAATACTCCCTCCGTCCTGAAATACTTGTCATCAAAATGGATAAAAGGAAATGTATCTAGACGTATTTTAGTTTTAGATACATCTCTTTTTATCCAAGAGTTGGTGATGATGGTGTGCATGCCATCCTGCAATATAGGCCGTCAGATTTATATCTAACGGATAGGAACGAAACTATGGCAATTTTGCAAAAATATACCCTCAAGTCTCTCCATGTTCGCAAATAAGGCCTTCCCTCATTCAACCTTTTCTCTCACAAGATAAACTACTCATACAAATGCATCTTGATGTTCCGTGCAACGCACGGGCAGCTAGCTAATTTCTTTTAAAATACTTGCTGCGATAATTGGGTTGAAGTGATATATTTTATGTCTGCCCTGAATGATTTCAGATTCACTAGTAGTAACAAAGAAAAGTTTGCCTTGTTAATTAACAGAAAACAGGGTGAAAACTATCACATGAGGCCAGTAAAAACAAGGCACACTGGGTTCAGCATCATCGTCATCACAGCTGTGCGCGCGCGAGAAGTCTACATATCGAGGGGGCTACCAAGCGAGGCACCGAGACACAATGTTTGAGAGAGAAACCTATTGACAGATTATGATCAGATCGAGTTGTCACCCTTCTGCTGTGATTGTTGGGGGGGAGGGAAAGAAAGACGTATCGAGGGTGTGCACGGTAGGCACAGAGGCACAACTAGTGAGTGTGTGTGTGTGTGTGTGTTTGAAACAGGAGTAGATAGATAATTATCAAGATCGATGTGCCACCCTACTCCTTCGGTGCCGGGTAGTGTGTGTGTGTGTGTGTTTGTATGTTTGAGGGAGAAGCCAGTCGAGAGATTAGTATCAAGATTGAGGTGTCACCCTACTCCTTCGTTGTTGGGAAGTGTGGGTGTGGGGGGGCAGTGACACTCACATATCTCTACTCTTATAAAAAAACAGAGTTGGTGATGGTGGTGTTCCTGCCATCCTGCAATATAGGCCATCCAATTTATATCCGGCGGACAGGAAGGAAACTATGGCAATTTTACAAAAAGATACCCACACCCCTCTCCGCATTTGCAAATAAGGCATTCCCTCGTTCATCCTTTTCTCCCACAAGATAAACTTCTCATACAAATGCATCTTGATGTTCCGTGCAACGCATGGGCATCTTGCTAGTAGGGAGAAGGAGTTTGTGTGAAACATATCTAGCTATATTAAGGGATACGTAGATAGCATATGTGCGAGAGACATTATTATACTTTGAGACATTAGTGGCTGTGGGTGGGCGGAATTTAAGGGGTGGGCGTGTTAGACATAGAGAGCGTGTGTGTTTCTGTGTGAGAGACTTGTAGGACGGGGTAGAAAGAAGAATTTAACCCTGACGGAGGGAGAGAAATACACGAAGTGCGCGTGTGATTCCGATGCCCACGGGGAAATGAGATATGTATGCGTGTGAGAGAGATTGCACAATTCATTCACGTATCACTATCTAGCGATCATGGACGTGCATCGCTCGAACATAAGTCAATATCTACTTCGTATCGTGGCCAAAGGTACAATATCGATTCAACGCTATAAAGATTGGACACTCACATATCACATTTTTTTCTATTTAAATAAACCTTTTCAGTTGTGCATGCCAAAGTTACAGTGATGTTTCTTCAAACAACCAATGTAGCTATCATGTACATGCACCATTGTTACTCTTGCATCCAAAATTCATTAGTCTTGGATGATTTAAGTTTCTATTTTGAAGTAATATATGTAATATTCACATATGAATTCAACGGGTACGTAATTTATGAAATGGAGGCTATGTAATCATATGAGGTAACACTTTTAAGTAGCTGACTACAATTTCCATTTCTTTTTGTGCGCCTCTACACTAACACGTCAATGCATTATGTTTAAACTAAATAACCAATGGCACTAAATTATCTATTTACACGAGAAATACATAGGCTGAGCGTTTGATCCCTTTTTTGTGAACGCGCCACTACACCCGTACGATTGGCCGTGCTCGTGTGAACGTCCAAGTTATCGGCGCATCATGTCGAGTTATTGTGTTTTTTTTCTGGGGTGGAGTTCACACCAGTTACTAACTGCTGACGCGTGCCCTGTGTACACAGTCTAGCATGACCTTCCCGCTAGCACGGTCCAAAATTAGTTGAAACTGGATCTGAGCGATCCCTGGCGGCAAAATCTCCCGCCTCCTTCTAAAATTTCCGCCTCCTTAGTCTTTAGCATGCGAAATCCCCCTTTTGTCCTTGGTGCACGGAGACCAACAGTTACAATACTGCCCTCATCTACATGATAGGTCGGGGCTGCTTTGGTAACTTCCGGTTCCCCCACTATACGGCACCCACATTTCCTCTCCCCCCCCTCCCGCAAAGACGACTAACTCCACAGCACCAGAGCATCTTACATCACGCCGTCCGTACTTCATCGCCCTTTCTCCCCTCCCCTCTCGAAACCCTAGACTGCTCATCCACCGGCATATCATAGCCCAATCACTGCCAGCGGCGTCCACCTCGCCATATCTGCTTCTGCGGCTGCATCTACCCCTCCCACCTCCCCTAGAAACAAGTTGACTGCTCATCCACCACTGTACCACAGCCAATTCAGTGTCGGCCTTGTCCACGGCGCCGGATCTGCTTCGCCGGTACTCTCGTCAACCCCCGCGCATCTGCAGCGGCTCATTCAGATACTCCCACCGGAGGCGCCGTCCACACCCCCCGAGCCGCCCCACCGACGCCCCGTCGACGGCCTCTGATCCTCTTCGCCGACACCTTCCTCAACCCTACGGAGCCGCCGCCGACACCTTCCTCAACCCTACCGGGCAGCCGCCGACACCATCTTCAACCCTACCGGAGTAGCCGCCTATACCATTCCCAACCCTACCGGGGCCGCTTTGCCAACTCACAAGTCCACGGCCTCAGATCCGCTTCCTCACACCCTCATCCAACCTACCAGAGCAACCGGCGCCCGTCCACGGCCGCGAGATCCGCATCGTCGACACCACCCTTAACCCAACCACGGAGCACCTTCGGCGCCCGTCCACGGCTGCAGATCCGCATCGTCGACACCATCCTTAACCCAACCACGGAGCAGCCGATGCCCGTCCACCGCCCCAGATCCGCGTCATCGACACCATCCTTAACCCAACCACCGGAGCAGCTTCACCTACGCCCTCGTCCAAGGCCACATATCCACTTCGCCCACACTGTAGTCCACCCTACCGGAGCCGCTCCACAAACACCCTACTCGACGGTTCTAGATCTCCTTACCCGAACAAGACAGCCAGCGCAGCATCATCACCCTCGACGTTTCTAACCTGATTCCCACCGTCTGGAGAGATTCCAAGCACCCGCCACGGCCTAGGTACTTGTCACCTTTAAACCCGTCCAGCATCACATGCCCGATGTACTTCAAATATACTAACTGGTCGTTGTTACCTGTTATGTAGCTGGCAAAAACTACAAGGATGATGTTTCTTCTGGATCTAACAGCTTGGCCAACCAAGATCCTGGACTGAGGCATTGCTATGATCTTGTAAGCGCGTCTCTCTCTCTCTTGTATTGTTTTGTGCCTGCCAGCGTGCTTTGCTAGGATTTTCGACCAGTAATCCCTTTGTGCAGACAATGATTTCTACTACTGGCTACTAAATTAGATATGTAGATGTCATACATGATACTACCTCGTACCTCCGTTCCTAAATATAAGTCTTTCTAGAGTTTCCACTATAGGCTACAAACGGAGCAAAATGAGTGAATCTACACTCGAAAATGCATCTATATACATCTGTATGTGGTCCATCTTGGAATCTCTACAAAGACATATATTTAGGAGCAGGCGTACATTACACAAAATCGTAGGTGGCATGTAGGAATTCCGATTGCACTACATTAGGCTCCCTTAGAGTGCTGCTAGTCCGACATCTGAGTCATGGCTAGTTTATGGATACGCACACAATCGTTAATTTGTGGTTTAAATATGCGCAAGGGATATGCAATGTAGTATCATGTAGAGATGTCTGAAATTAGCCATGTCAACTTGCAGATAGGGTTACACAATGAAAAAGTACAAGATGTATGTGGCAATTTCATGGAACATCGCAAAAAAAGGAGAGGCAGCGGTGAGCCTATACATTGTGCTATGGTATGTCTCCATTGCAATCATCGTGACATGTTATTTGTATACCAGTTCTATTAGCCAAGTTTCTTAGGGATAGTTATTATGAGTTATCCTAAGAAAATAAGCACCTGTGAATATAAGCTCCATGTAATAAGCCAACAAGTTCTTTTCATTGTGTTTTCAGCTTATCTTTGGTATGATCAGTGGAAAGTCTAGATTGCATTATATTTTTTTCATTTTTCTGCCCATATGGAAATTAATTTGACTTGCAAACATCATAAATTGAACCCAGTGCAGTAATTAATATGATAGGAAAACAGACCATCACTATTTGCTCAAAATGCAAATACAAAGATACCATCTACTTGGCACAATCTACTTTGGTCAATGTTTTCCATAGAGATTCCATTGCCTAATTTAAACGAAGAACGGATGACCCACATTTAAATGAAGAACAATTATTTATTGAAATTTGATGGTCCAAGTGGCCGGTTATTATCGTATAGCAGCACCACCTGAAAGCATCACAAAGCAGCAGCAGCTCATAGCAACTCATCATACAGCAGCAGCAGTCTGCAATTCATCATATACCAGCAACAGCTCATAGCAATTCATCATATAGCAGCAGCAGGAGCAGCTCATAGCAATTCATCATATAGCAGCAGCAGGAGCAGCTCATAGCAATTAATCATATAGCAGCAGCAGGAGCAGCTTGTAGCAACTCATCATATAGCAGCGGCAGTAGCTCATAGCAATTCATCATATAGCAGCAGCAGCAGCTCATAGCAACTCATCATACAGCAGCAGCAGCAGCTAATAGCAATTCATCATATAGCAGCAGCGGAGCAGCTCATAGCAATGCATCATATAGCAGCTGCAGCGGATCAGAATGAAAATTTGGCAAAAAAACAGAGGAGATCCTCACCTTGTTGGATGAGCTCATCCTTCAATAGCACCTCAAGGCCATGGCCTGGCAGGAGGGGAGGGGGAATAAGGTGCCTTCTGATGCAGTGTGGCATCGGCCGTAGTTGTGCAGCGCCCGCCGGAGTAGTGCGTTGGATGAACCATAGTGGAGCAGCTGCTGGAAACCATGAGAATGAGGGGCGGCGCCAGAGGGAGGAGCAGCCAGGGAGATTTGCCCCTACCCGTCGGCCATGTAGCCTAGCTGGGCATAGCATCGTCGAGGACCAGGCCAGATGGGACCAGTGGCGACGGCTCGCTAGAGGAACCCTAGTGCTGCAGGCAGGGGATCGAGGTAGAGAGAAAGGGGATAGGAGATGCAAAAATGACTTCTTTACATCTTTTATGGCTTATTTTGACAATATGCCCTGAAAAGGCGGAATCGAACTGGCCCTTAACCTGCAATTCAATTGTGCGTGCAATGATGAATCACTCTTGCCTGCTATCTATACATTTAGGCATCATCATACATGGCATAACCTAATACATGTGCATTCCATTGTAGAATCTGGAATATGCAATGTTTATGTTAGTTCATACGTTGCACATGATGTTTAAATGCCCCTTAAATCTGGTCAGTCAAGTGATGGTCTTTAAGCCTCCTTCTTTGCTTCTTTTCTTGATATGTAAGATTTGCTCACACATCTGTTCAATTGCTTGTTTGCATCAGCCAGCCATACTAGGACTGTAGCTTTGATTACTTGTTGTTCTTGACCTAACACTCTAGCAGAGCTTGTCAACGATTTAAACACTAAGGACTGCTGTAGTGGGGCCTTGTCTAACTCATAGGTGACATAAAGGTTTGGCTGTACACTACAGTAGGCTCTCCAAGAGTACCTGGAGATCCAGTTCGAAGGTATGCCTAGTTTTTACATAGTGGAGACATAGTAAATGCTCATTTCATTGTGTGCAAGTGCAAGAGATGCGGCATGTTTCATTATGTGGTATTGTTTTGTTATAATCTCATCTTTTTGTGTTCACAGACTGGAAAGTATGTATATTTATCTTCCAAGGAGACGAGTAACTAGTTTGTGTCACCTTGCAGAGGGGGTGCAATGAAGATAAGATTGAGGATTTTCAAGTACAAGATGTTAGGAAGGAGCCTTGCAAGAGAAGTAGGAGCTGCGCTGAGCCTCTTCAACGTGCTAAGGTAAGTCACTGTATGCAACTCAACAGTTCAATTCCTTGTTTGTTTCAGGCATAGTTATTTTCTCTTTTCAATTGCTTTATTTGTCCTCGATTAATGAGATGCCCAAATAATCATGCACGATGTTTGGTACTTGTATCACTATTAGTTGACATAATTAAAGGCCTTACCATTTAATTACTCTGCCGAAGTGTGCCTGAAGCTTTGAAGTCTATTAACCAACTATTATTGCATGAGGCTCACAATCTATTTTATACTACGCTAATGATTGCATAGTTTTCCGTGCTATAGTACGTTTGTATGGAACCCTCTACTGTTCATTATGCTCCCTAAGACTTTAATTGAGGCACTGAATGGCCAACTGCTTGCTTACTTATACGCAACATGCTGTCTAAATTTGTAACTTGTCTGTGTTTTCGATTGGGCCCCAACAACATGCTCCTCTGGTAAGCTAAGAGGGATTTCTGTATGCAGGCTACACAGACTATCTTTTTTATAATTTTTAAAATATCATCTCCTTATGCTTCATGACGTGTAACTTTTTTTTTGAAAGTGATGTGTAACATTATTCTTAGTCTTGTTTTGCCATGTAGTACAAAATAGTGTCTTGTTCGCTTCACTGTTGTAACTATATTTTTGCCCTAGTCGTGTGTACTTACAGAAACATTTCAGGATGAAGTGACATCAACACAAAGATCTGCGAGCAGTGCGGCATGGCCGTTACCGAATGATTATGGATTGGAATTGGAATGTGCTGATGTTCTCGAGCATCAACTAGAGGTGGCAAGACAACGTGTACATGATTGTCAACGTATAATCAACAAGTTGAGACTGGACATGCAGGTATTAGATGTAGGAGTCAAAAAATGAAACAAGACACTAAGGTAACCATGAAGGAATTGGAGATTTTGCAGACTGAAATTTGTGCTATCTGAATCCGACCAATCCTATTTTCTGAAGAGATTATAGTTCAAATGGAGTTAAGTTGATGCGCGTCCATGATGTGTGAGCTGTATTTGCCCAGTGTATGTAATTTGTTGTTTGTGTATGCTTTATTATCACCTGTGCCGAACCATAATGCCCAGTGGGTATAATCGGCTGTAATTTCTTTATTGTATAGTGTAGGATTATTCTACCTTTCTATGCCTTGATCTCTTTGTTGTATAGTGTATGCTTTTTAGAGGTTATAGTATTGAGTAGGATAATTCTTTGAATATGCTATATCGTTTAAACGAGGGCCAACTCGCCCGACCATGGCCCTTCACGGGCCGTCGGATCCATGGGCCTTCTACGTCTCGTAGGATCCATGGGCTTTCTACGTCTCGTAGGATCCATGGGCCTTCTACGTCTCGTAGGATCCATGGGCCTTGTACGTCTCGTAGGATCCATGGGCCTTGTACGTCTCGTAGGATCCATGGGCCTTCTACATCTTGTAGGATCCATGGGCCGCCGACTCATTTATGGATCTTGTATGGGCCTTTAATGGGCGTGAGGCGAGACCTTTAATGGAAATAAATGCGTTTACGGGCTGACCATAACGGGCCGTTAATAGGCTGTGTTGGTGATGCTATGAAAATGGCCCAACAGTCTAACGGTCCACAAGCGGGCCGACTATAACGACGGGCTGAATTTGGCCCTAGCGAAAATAGCGAATGGGCCGTAAATGGCGAATCTTGCAAATGAGCCCAAGAATAAATGGGCCCTCGAAGGCGAAAGTTAACTTGGGCTGCAAGCGGCCCAATGGAATAACGGGCGTTAATGTGTATAAAGTGATACTTTGTTCATTACGGGCAGTTTCACCACGGGCGTTAATGGGTGTAAAGTAATACATTGTTCATTACGGGCGATTTCAAGACGGGCGCTAATGGGCCAAGAGTTACAAAGGGCCTCATATGGGCCGAAAGACGTCATGGGCTATACATGGGCCAAAAGTGAAAATGGGCTGAAATCATATTGGATGGCCTAGATGACGCTTCTGGGCCTAATTCGGATAGGGCGTAACGGGCCTTGGGTTAGCGGGTTGTAAATGGGCTATATGCGAACAGGCCGTTAACAGGCTTTCCATGGGCTGGCCCGCCAGCTTTTGACCAAGTCAAACGGGCTGGCATTTTCACATGAATGGGCCACTGTTGGGCCGTGCCACATGTCGACGTATCATAGGCGTATACATCCCCGTGAGTGGATGACATCTGTCCCAGCGATGAGCCGACCGTGTTTCCTCTAGCCAATGATGATTTTACATGGAAAATCCCCATTGGTCGGGGCTATTAACGGGTTATCGGATCCAAAACCCGACCCGATAGCTTAACGGCGTTCCGTTACGGTGGATGCCACGTGTTGGTCACCCTTGACGAAAGCACTTACGTGACGCGATTTATCGTCATGGAAGTGGACACTTCCGTGATGATAATTTTGGTAATGTCATGGAACACTTCTCTGACAAAGACCGGTATGACTATCTTGATTCTGTCATAAATTCGTCATGGATGTACATGCATGACAAAAAATGCGACCTACTGTGACAAACACGTATCATCACGAAAGTGTATTTTTTCTGTAGTGCCACTGCTTGCAAACTTCCACAATGGGGTAGTGCTAGTGAACCTCGCAAATCTGAATTTAGAAATTTTCTTGCTAGTATAACTGTGGGAGAATCTAGAGATATAGCACAAGCTACCATAGGGAGCATCCATTTTCCTGCTATACATTATTTTGCACTCTTTATAGGTAGGTGCATAAACGGTAAGGATGAAGCATGTCATATGTGCGTCCCTGACCTCAGTATTCTTAGGAGTGCTGTGTTAGGAGACAAATCTTATAATTTGGGAGCCATTGTTGCACGTAGGTTGCATCACAATAGATTTAATGGAGATTTCTTTGGTGGAATTTATGCAACCCGCTTAGCTAATTTTCTTGGTGTGGACATACGGGAGGATGATATTGAATTGCCTCCTGCTTACTTAGACTTTAATGCTATGGTTCACCACCAGTTTGTTGAGAGGAATGAATCACCTCTCCATTATCGCATAATCTTTGACAGACGTCGTGTTGTCCGTATTACTCTCCCTGCTCCTGCCTTCTTTGATTATCAGGCAAAAGGAAGATATGTTATTACCAGAGAGGAGGCAGATGAGTACAAGAGGAGGGCGGAGGCCGCTCGCCGCCACGCTGCAGCTCAGGAGGTGATAGCCGCTGCATCTCAGTACGACCCCGCCTACAACTATGGATATCCGCCAGGCCATCCGTGGCAATAAACCAACTTAGGCCAAAAGCCTAAGCTTGGGGGAGTACGTATTTCCCACCGACATTACATTCATGTTCACACACTCATTGCTAGATGTCGGTGCACATACTTTTCCATTGTAATATCCATGCTAGTTATTTTCTTTTTCTTGCTTTCTTCTCGTGTGTTTGATAAACCTTAAGAAAAACCAAAAAAATTAGTGTAGCTTTTAGCTAGTTTACTTTCCTTGTTGTAGTAGTAATAATTAAAAAGAAAACCCAAAAATATTTCTCGTTCTTCTTTTGCTTGTTGGGAGTTTTCCCGTGTAAATAGTTTTATTTCTTTTCTTTTCTTTGGGGGTCGTTAGGAGAAGACCATGATTTGTTGAAGTGGCTCTTATATGCATTATTGTTGATTTAACCAAGAGCCCATATTGCCTTGTCTTCTCCTGTTTATTGAATGCTCGCAAATTCCAGCTTAATCCAATGCACGTGCACTCTTATTATTTTCACATCGTACGGTCGTGCAAGTGAAAGGCAATTGTGACGATATATGATGGACTGACTGAGATGAGAGAAGCTGGTATGAACTCGACCTTTGCGTTCGGATTCAGCCTATTATGAATAAACATGTTTGCAATGACAATTAGAGATCATAGTTGCTTATGCCATGCTTGATTAGCTATGAGTTATAATGGTTTACCTTACGTGCCAACATGCTATTAAAATGGTTGTGATGTGGTATAGTGGGGTGGTATCCTCCTTTGAATGACTTAAGTGACTCGACTTGGCACATGTTCACGCGTGTAGTTGAAACAAATCAACATAGCCTTCACGATATTCATGTTCATGGTGGATTATATCCTACTCATGCGCGTAGTCAATGTCTATTAATTTTAATGCATGTTTATGACTGTTGTCGCTCTCTAGTTGGTCGCTTCCCAGTCTTTTACTAGCCTTCACTTGTACTAAGCGGGAATCTGCTTGTGCATCAATCCCTTAAACCCCAAAGTTATGCCATATGAGTCCACTATACCTTCGTATATCGGCATCTACCTGCCGTTCAAGTAAATTTGTATGTGCCAAACTCTAAACCTTCAAACGAAATTCTGTTTTGTATGCTCGAATAGCTCATGTATCAACTAGGGCTGTCCGTATCTTCCATGCTAGGCGGGTTATTCTCAAGAGGAGTGGACTCCGCTCCTCACTCATGAGAAAATGGCTGGTAACCGGGATGCCCGTCCCATGCTTTATGCAAACTAAATCAAAATAATTGCAAACAAAACTCACCCTGGGACTGTTGCTAGTTGGAGGCAGTCGTTGTTTCGAGCAAGCCATGGATTGATGCTTGTTGGTGGAGGGGGAGTATAAACTTTACCATTCTGTTTGAGAACCGCCTATAATGTGTGTAGCATGGAAAATATCGCCATCTCATGGTTGTTATGTTGACAATGAAAGTATGCCGCTCAAAATATTATTTATCTCTATTTCGAAACCGAGCTCTGGCACCTCTACAAATCCCTGCTTCCCTCTATGAAGGGCCTATCTATTTACTTTTATGTTGAGTCATCACCCTCTTATTAAAAGGCACCAGCTGGAGAGCACTGCTATCATTTGCGTCTATTACTATTAATTTATATTGGGTATGACTATGACTGGATCTCTTTTACCATGAATTACAATGTCTAGTCAGTCCTTGATCTTTAAAGGTGCTCTGCATTTATGTTTTGTGGTCTCAGAAAGGGCTAGCGAGATACCATCTTATTATATCATATCATGATTGTTTTGAGAAAGTGTTGTCATCCGAGATATATTATTATTGCTCGCTAGTTGATTATGCCATTGATATGAGTAAACATGTGTCGGGGAAGCTGATCCACGAACACCTATGGGACCGGCGGACCGAGCCCCTTTCGGTTCGGCGGGGGGCGGAGATCGCACGAAGAGCAGATCGAGGCGAAGCACACGAGCAGTTTACCCAGCTTAGGAGCTCTCCCGAGAGATAACACTCCTACTGCTGCATGTCTGAGTGTATTGAGTTCTTGCTTGGGAGCGCTGAGTGCTACAGTACACACTAGCTGCTAACGAGACCTAGCGTGAGTGTTTTCTGCCTTCGAACCCCCCTCTACGTTGCGCATGGGCCTCCTTTTATATGCTTAAGGGGTCTCCGACAGGTGGCAACCTAGACAAGGGTAAAAATGGAAAAGGAATTGCGGTTGGTACAACTACATGCAGTGTACCATACCTAACCACGGCGGCGGGGACAAAGGCATTAAATGCCCGTCTCGTCGCCCAAACAGTGCAAAAGGACCGTCGGGGCGCCACCGCTGCCACGATGGCAATCTTGTCGGCGTCGCTTGCCACGCACCGCTGGCTGCTGACCTCTTGCCACCCGCGCTGGAAAGGTCGAGGCGACACGTTGGTGGATGTCTTTGGGAGCGGTCTGCAGTGGTAGTTTGCGGCAAGCGCCTTGCCATGATCGTTGTCTTGTCGCGTCCGGAAGCTTGTCGCTCACAGGCTTCGCGGGACACGTGGCGCGTCATGCAAGTTCCTTGAGATGCCTTGGTTGGCCTTCCCGGCAAGCTCCTCTTGCCGGGGCCTTGTCTCCTTGGCTTAAATACTTTGGTCATGCCTTGGTTGGCCTTCCCGGCAAGCTCCTCTTGTCGGGGCCTTGTCTCCTTGGCTTGAATGCTTTGTTCTTGAATGGCTCGAAAGGAACCACGGAGGACCTTGGAGGTCACCCGGCAAGCCTTGCCGTGGGGTGCTGCAACTGCCCATGCACGAGTTTGGGATACTAGGGTACCTCTACTCTAGTACACCGAGAGGAGCCCCCGGGCCTGGGCCACACACGGTGCCGAGCGCTGTTGGGCCAGGCCCAAAACAGGGTACGGGCACGCGCGGCCTGGGTTACGCCGTATCTCACTCCGTATCCACCGCGCCCTCCTCAAACGGCACGCATCGAATGCGGCGTCGTGGGAGAGATCGCGGGTGGTTTCTTTATTCGGAAGGCGGGCGTCTGCCCCTCCCTCTTTATAAGCGGGGGAAGCAGGGGCAGTTCGCCCATCTCGCGGTTGCTATTCCAATCTCAAAACCTCCGCCGCTCCCCTTCTTCCCAAAGCTGAAAGAGAGCGATTGCTCGCCCCCATCGCCACCAGCATCACTGCGCCGTCGATCTCCCCAGCACCTCCGTCATGGCTCGAAAGCCGACAAGGGAAGGTCGTGAAGTCGGCCGGCGCAGCTGGCTCGCTGACCTTCGCGAAAGGAGCGGCAATCTCCCCAGCTCGCCGCGAAGGAGCTGAGGGAGTACTACTACCTCTTACGGTCGACGGATCTGTGGCGCATCCGAATCTGAAGGTACTCCCGGCTGCCGCTGACGGCTCGAATGGATACCCTTTCTTGCGTTGTTCTTCTCTGCGGGCTCGCCCGCCTTTCTCTGAATTTTACGTGATATCATGAACACCTACGGGTTCCGCCTCCTTGACTTCACCACCAATGCCGTTTCGACCATGGCAGTTTTCGCACATCTCTGCGAAAACATTGTCGAGTCTATCAAGCGTAGCTCTTTTCCGCCACTTCTTTATACCCGAGTTGAGAGTGGGGAGCCTCTTTCGGCGGAATCGCTTGGATCTCGAGAACCGCAAGAAGGAAGCTTATCACGGAGGAGAGCTCCGCAACAAGTGGGATGAATGGAGAGCGGTGGTGCTGGATTGTCGAGGAGAACCGCGGCCGTTTACCCCAGCGCCAAACCCGATGGTCGCGGCAATGATTGGAGCAGCATGGCCTCGGAAGACGCTAGGCTGAAGATTGCCGTCACCCGAATCCTATGCCTTAGGCTTGCCGGGATCACTGTAGGTGCCGTTGGCGCGGATTTTCTTCGTCGCCGCCGCCCCCCTGCGGGAGAGGAGGAGACCGCCGGGAGTTCGAACGCGGCGGATATCATGAGGCTGCGCCGGGCCTCAATTTTAACTTCTTTGTCACGAGGCGGGACGCGATGCTCTGGAACTGTTCAAGCACGATCCACGAACATCCGGAGCATTCAGGTTGCCGAGGAGTGTCGTTCGGCTGTGCAACAACTCCTCGCTCGACCGCATCGTGCAATGATGCGCTGTGCGACTCGCATGGAATTGTCCCAACTTGGCAAGAGCCCGCAGATGGCGTCGTGCAGGAGTTCTTTGACAGCTGGTAGAAGTGCGGTCCGCCCGACTAACGAAGAGCCTCACCGCGACACCGCGATGATGAGATGCGCGCGCGCCACCCAGCTGGAAGAAGCGGCGGCAGCAGCTGCTGCTTGCAGCGAGTTCAGATTCACCGTGGAGGAGGCAGAGGCAGCAGAGGCGGCAAGTCTTGTCGGCGAGAGGAGCTTGCGGCGAGGAAAGCTTGTCGGGCTGAAGCTGAGTCGGCGAGCCCGCCGAGGCGCGGCGACTCGTTGAAGATCGGCTCCTCCTCCTCCCACCTTCAGCCAGCTCGCCGCAAGCGGAGCCCCAGCCCCACCAAGAAGGCGTCTCCGCAAGGCGGGGACTTAGCGGGCGGCAGGCGAGTCAACAACCGCCGCCGCGCAATGACGGGCTCCACCGTGGCAAGCCTTTTTGTTGCTGGAGCACCTCACGCCCGCCGCTGCGGCTGGGCGAGCGGGCCCTCCGGACCACTGCTTCACTCCCGCCTAAGCGGCCAAGGAACCTCTCCTCCGCCTTGTCGCGCCGAAGGTGGGCCGGACTTCGACCTCTCCGCGCTTAGCTCCGACGAGGGAGAGGAAGAGTAAGATCATTTGCTGTACTTGTAGTTCTTCAATTCTTGCTGTTTTGTCTTGTATCTGATTCGCTTTACTCCGAACCCATTCCTTTTCGGGACCCTGGCCCAGAGAGCGGCAAAGAGAGCCAAGGTCCCGGTGATTGTCATCGAGGACGAACCCACCGCGACAGCAGGGGGTGTGTCTGAGACCACCTTGCCGGACCCGGCAACTATTCCCAAAAGCAGCCCCCAGCGCAGCCCCCATCGTAAGTATATGGTTTACTTCCTGCTGTTAGGCGTGCATGGGTGCTCTTTCTTTGCTGATATCTGACTGTTGGTTTGTGTAGGAGCAGAGCAGCCTCACCGGGAGTGCCGGAAGCCGCTCGAAATGCCATCTGCTTGACTACACCGCCAAGGAGGATTCCCGGCAAGGGCGTTCTCCGGCAAGGGAGACTTCTCCGGCAAGGGATAGTTCTCCGGCAAGGGATAGCACCAGCGACCCTCCGGTGGTTGAGACCACGACTGCAGATCCTAGTACAGGTAATCCTCTCGCTTGAAAACTTCCCTTGTGTTCTTCTTCTTCTGATTTTATTTTTGGATATTTGCTTGACTTTTCTTTCTTTTCCGGTCGTCAGATCCATCTGCCACGGAGCCGATGGAAACCGTTGTTACTTTGAAATGGCCATCAGTTGTCCGATATCTTTAATTCTTGGAGTGACTTCAGTTGATCTTCCGTGTGGTCAAAAGGGAAAGGTGTATATTCTAACTATTTGAGGTCAGAGGGACTACTTGATAAAATTAGAAAAGACGAGAAGTAAAGGATCCTTTTGAAAATAAATTTTTAGAGATTTCCTGTCCTAGGGGCTTTCCGATTTCTAGGGTCACGTCCTACAGTCAACATGTGCTCTGATACCATCTCTGTGGCGACCCGACCTCAGACGGTCAAGCCTCTGTGTATCTGTGCCATCCACGATCGATATCTTTGGCACACAAGTACATCAATGTATTTATCAAAGTGCAATCACATGTATAAATAACGTAAAATGATATATACCTCATAATACTCAGCGGAAACAATCAAACGGGTGTGGAGTCCCATCAACGCCATCGGCAGGTCGAGTGTAGACCGTAACCCTGTATCGTAACTCTTACTCGTCGAGGAAATATCTGCAACATGATACGTTGCAGCCGTGTAGGTCAGTACATTGAATGTACCGGCAAGATCACAATATGAGAAAACAGATGATAGAACTATACTATATGCAATATGGCTTTATGGCTCTGTATCTGAATTTTGTTTGCGTAAAAGCTGGTTTTATTTTACCTATATCAAAGGAATAAATGAAGTCTGTACTATGGAGTTTTCTATCATGACATGGTTCCGCCAACCGATGTCTCATAGCCCAAATTCATCATAAGTTGCCCACAATTAAGTTATCATCCGGTGTTGAGAGTTCGAGATAGATCCAAGTCCGGATGCTCAAATTGTCCGTAATCGGGACACGGCTAATCGATTAGGTTTTAACCCTCTGCAGAGGTTTGTACACTTTACCCGCAAGATTCGTTCCCTCTCTTTACGTTCTCGCACTTGAGGTGTTTGAGAACAAGATGACCAAACATGGTCTTCCAAAGAGTTCCTCGACCTTTGTCCGGTACTCAACCCATCCTACCGTAGTTCTACATCTGCTAGTACCGTCCCAGCCAGAGTCACAACTAAGGTTAACCAAGCGAGCCCATAATGACTTGCGGTTGCACAGGTAAGCTTCCGGGCATGAAGTATTCTTCCGTCTCTTTGAGTCTGGGTGAAGCTTTCCGCAAGATGTCATGGCGCTTCTCCATGCATCCCGGCCAACCACTGGTTTCTCCAGGGTGCCCGTCAACAAATCCTTCACCCAATGAGTGTGTATTGAATTCTTGTCTTGAGTCTTGAAGTCTTGAGGCCTTGAAGATGCAGTCCTTGCAGGTTCCATCATGGAGTTGTCGTCATTGACGTAGAACCTCCATTCTCACACCACTCCCGAGCACTCATACCAACCCCGTCTACTATAGCGTAGCATTAAAATAAATAACGTCCCGGGTTTGGTAACAGGGTGATGGGTTCCTACCTCATGCATACTACTCAACTACAAGGATTCAATAACACTACTGAGGGGTGGTTGCAAAGGTGCCACTAAATGCAATAAAACATAGGTATGAAAGCAATGGTCAAAGTGAACTTGCCTTGTTGACGATCTGCGAAAAACTAGGGTTTCGTAGTAGCAATCTTCGCACTCCGGAAATTCTACCGAGGCAAACAATAACTATAATAAGCACATAGCATAACATAACATAACAAAGTAACACACCAAAACCAACAAAGCAAAACCCAAAGGAAAACTTAAAGAAAAACAACTCAAAGTTTTCCTACTTCAAATAACAACAAAAATAGTTTTATATAACAAAAATTTCTTAACATCACCTAATCATGGTTTTATGTTAACTAAACAGAAAATATTTCATTAAGCAACTAGGAGCAAAAAGAATTAAATAAAAATCTATTATGAAACTCCCGGAATAAGCAAAACAAGCTTTAATTCAAATCTGATCTAACTCAATTTTTATAAATCCAAACATAGACAAATTATATATTTTTGGAAACTACAAGAAAATTGTGATCTAACACAAAACGAATCAGCATCATTGGACTTCTAGATCAAAAGTTATAAGCTAAACAAGAACGGAACTAAATCTATTACGGAAATAAATCTGAAAACGAAAGCGGAGTTACATGACGTGAGGTAGAGATGGCAGGAAGGAGGCGGCGATGTGGAGGCTGCTCGGCGGGGCGAGGTCGCCAAGCGAGGTGGGGGTGGCGGAGGAGGGTCGGCGCTTGGGAGGTGGCGCTGGGCGATGGGAGGTTCAGGAGAGCTCTGGTGGCGTTCTAGGCAGGAAAAGGAGGACGGTGGCGAGAAGGCTACAGGCAGGGAGGCGTGGTGATGGGAAAAATGGAGCGAGGAGAGGAGGGGTTTTATAGGCGGTCTCGGGAGGCGCTGGGATGGAAAGACGAGGGAGATCGGGAAGGTGGAGTTTCCTGCCTCCATGGATATGGAAAGCTTCAGAACGTGAGAGGAAGCAGAGGAAGGAGATGATCTCTTGTTGGGCTAGAATAGGAAAGTGCTTAATGGGCCAGCAGGTTTTCCTAATAAAACGATTCCATTCCTATTTTTAAAATTAGGAAACTAAAACAATAAAAAGGAAATCAAATCAATTCGAATAAAGAGTTTTATATACTAAAATTATCAGAAAAATAAAATGTAGATGATGAGCATTATTCCACGGCCAAAATAAAAACTTAAAAAATGTTTTCAGAAAATCCCTAAAGGCTTTATTTCTTTTTGCAAATAATTTTAAATAAAAACTTTGGTTTTTCTTGGCTCAAATATTTTCAAAAATGCCCCTGATTTTGGAGGGTCATTTTCCTCCGCTCTTTCTTGCTTGCGAGAATTTATTTTTCGGGGTATTTCTCGGGGAAGAAAAATAGAGAAGCAAGTGCAAATATTTGAAAGAATTAAATTGCAAAACTCCGTTCAAATTCTTTATAGTTGAAGAAGTCATGTCATTTTCTCTCATTGATTTTAATAGGATGAATTTGAATTTACCGGAGAAGGGGAAAGTCATTTTATTCCCTCTCTTTCAAAAGTTTTTGAAAAGGTTCAAATTTCACTCAAGTTTAATTCACTCAAGCAAACAAACAAACAATTCAATTAATTATATTAACATTCCAAAATTTGGGATGTTACATCCAGGGCGCCGATCGAACGAGAAATCTTCGATGAAGAGTTGCTCGCCTCCGCTGGACTGACGCTGGTCGACGCGCCGAGCAGCAGCAGCGGCGAGTCTGAGGAGGAGCAGCTGCTGCGGAAGCTGTTGTCGCTCTACCGCGCCCGACAAGCCAAGCTGGTATCCCGAGAAGTGCTTGTCGCGAAGGCGGGAGTGGACATCGAGAAGCGCGCGGAGGAGCTCGGGGCCTCAACCAGAAGCTCTCGGTCCTGGCAAAGGAGGGAGCAACTCGCCGAGGAGCGCAAAGCCTTCCTCCTCGAGAAGGCTGAAGTTGAAGAGCAACAGCGGCTTGCAGCCGAGAAGCTGTCTGCGCAGGAAAGCGATTTGGTGCAGCGGAAGGTCAACCTTGACAGCCACGAGGAGGAGCTTGCCACACGCGAGCAAACATTTGGCGGGGCTCTCAAAGAAGCAGAGGATCCTGCCGCAGCTGCCGAGGCCGCCAAGAAGGAGCTGGAGACGAAGGCGGTGCAGCTGGAGGCCGATCTTAAGGTGAGCGGCGAGGAGCTTGTTGCGCTCAAGCGTGAGCGCGAGAAGGACGCCTACACCCTTGGCGAGCTGCAGGGTCGTCTCGCCGAGAGGAGCAAAGAGCTTAGCGCCGCCAAGGACTCCAACGCATATCTTGAATTGAAGCTGGTTACTTTGACTCAAACGCTGGACGGCGCCAGGGAGCGGGAGGTGGCCTTGACGGAGAAGATCAAGGCCGACGAGGCGCTGCTGGCGAGTGCTGCTGCCGCCCAGAACGCTTTTAGGGAGAATGTGGAGCACTGGACCGAGGGTCTCGTGGATGTTGCCGCAGCCATCGACAGGGAGCTGGCGTAGCTGGGGATGGACGATCTCGGGTATTCCTCCGATGAGCACCTCCAACCCAGCGCCAAGCTCAGCTTGTTCTTCAAAGGTGTGGCGACGGCCCTCCAGCGACTCTGGCAGAAGATCCCAAAGCAGCTGGCCGATGAGTCGCGCATGATCTGCGCGGGAGCTCTTCAAAAGGTGCTGGTGAAGGTGGCCTTCCGCAACCCAGGCCTCAACCTCACCAACGTCCTCAGGACCTTGCCGCCGGATGCTGATCTGGAAGCGCTCAAGACCCTTGTCGCACCCATTGTAGACAAGGTGAGCGGGATCAAGAGGGTTGAGGGCGATCGCGTAGATTAGGCCGCCCGTTTTCTCTTTTTCTTGCCGCTGCTGGTCATGTTATGAGAACAATCTATTAGAGCTGCGACAAGCTATCTTGTAATATAACTCTATTTCGGGTAGTGATTGTTATGTTATTTCCTTTACTTGATTCCTTCCTTTGTATGTTCTTGCCCTACGCTTTTAGGGAACTTGTCGGTGCAGGCACCTTAGCCGCGAGCGCTGAGTACGGAACGTCAGCAGCCTGCTGGCGGTGCCGCTACCGACAAGAAACCTTGTCGCAACTAGTCGCAGCTCACTTAAGTTGTTGAGCGGACTCGAAACAAAGTAAGGGCGCAACTAGCTACGAGTTGGTTCCCCCGCGCACAGGTTTTCCATACAAAGCACGGTCGTTCGAGGAAGATAACTTAAAAATTAAAACTGATTGCTCAAACTTTGGCAACTTAGCTTTTCTGTCGTTTGCTTTCCGGTAAGGCGAAACTTCCTTGAACGACGCCTGGTCCACACCATTATCTTCTCCTTTCCCCCCGGTTAACTTGTGGGCGAGGGAACCTTCCTTTCCTTTGAGAAAGAGAAAGAAGAGAAAATAAAGATATGGAGCCTTACGGCTCATTATTGCTTACCGGGGGTAGGCGCTGCACAAAGTGTCAGATAACGCATGCAAAAGAAGTAGAAAGCATGAAATTGACAAGATGTGCGGAGCACATGAGCTTTACTTATGCACGGGATCTGCGACCGGCTTTGTACAAAGGATTACATGCAACTTCGGCAAGACTTGTACAAAAGGTGGTTGCCGGAACAGGTTCCGGCAACCGCGCCCTACGGGTAAAACTTACGAAGATGCTCAATGTTCCAGGAGTTGCTCACCGGAATGCCATCTTCGGTCTCAAGGCGGACAGCGCCAGGCCTAGTGACTCGTTTCACCCGGTAAGGGCCTTCCCACTTCGGCGTCAACTTGTTGGAATTCTTGGCGGACTGAAGCAGCCAAGAACAAGGTCGCCTTCCTCGAGACTTCTAGCATTAACTGCGGCTATGGTAGCGGCGCAAAGCTTGCTGGTATCGAGCAGCTCGTCTGACTGGCTGAAGGCGGTCCTCCTCAAGGAGCAGCGTCATCTTGTCGCAAACTGCTCTTGCTCAAGCTCATCATAGCGAGCACTCGAGGTGACCCGTATCTGAGCTCCGTGGGGAGAACCGCCTCTGCTCCATAGACTAGAGCGAAACGTGTCTGGCCAGTGGCTCGATTTGGTGTCGTCCTGATCGACCAAAGAACCACCGGCAGCTCCTCAATCCAGTTCTTTCCGCACTTGTGCAGCCTGTCGAAAGTCCTGGTCTTGAGCCAGCGCAGCACTTCAAAGATTCGCCCTCTCCGCTTGACCGTT
The DNA here is from genome assembly GCA_021605205.1 of Aegilops longissima. Classification (NCBI taxonomy): domain Eukaryota; kingdom Viridiplantae; phylum Streptophyta; class Magnoliopsida; order Poales; family Poaceae; genus Aegilops; species Aegilops longissima. Next base: position 191,479,759 of record CM038677.1, on the reverse strand, counting down.
ACTTCTCGGATGGCAACAGAAGCGAAGCAGACCTTGGCGCCCAGATCTTGGGCGTCTTGCATGAAGGTGCGGCTCGTGAATTGCGTGCCGTTGTTAGTGATGATCTGTTAGGGATCCCAAACAACAAACAATCGACTGAAGAACTTGGCTGCGATTGTGTTGTCACCTTCCTCATCGCTTCCACTTCCGCCACTTTGTGAACTTGTCGATTGCAGCGTACAAGTACTCAAAGCCCCGACAGCTTCGGGAAAGGGGCCGAGGATGTCGAGCCCCGGACGAAAATGGCCAGGATAAAGGGATCGTCTGGAGAGCTTGAGCTGGCTGGTGTATCTGCTTGGAATGGAACCGCACGCTTCACACTTGGTTACTTGTGTAGTTGCATCACGGAGGGCTGTCGGCCAAAAGAAACCTTGCGGAGCGCTTTGCGGCAAGTGCTCTTGCGCCAATGTGGTGACCACATATGCCTCCATGTATCTCTCGCCAACAGCTTTTGTCCGTCTTCCGGTGAATACACTTCAATTTCACGCCGTTGAGTCTTCTTACATGCGGTGTCTTTGTCGACAAACTGGTACATACTTTCTTGCCGGGCTACTCTTTCCGCTTCTTCTTGCTCTTCGGGAAGTTCTCCTATCTGAAGGAAACGGACAATCTGCTGTGCCCATGCTGGAGCTTGCGGCTCGACAACAAGGACTAAAGGCACATCTGCTGCTGCGGGAACAACCGCTTCTACGGCGAGAACCTGCGGCTCAGCCGGAGCTTGACGTTCGCCGGCAACCTTGCCGGAGAAAAACTTGTCGGGAGCGTCTGCTTCAACGGAACAAACCCTAGGGCTTGCCGGAGCAGACTGCTCCTCAGCACCTTTGGTGTTGATCTTGAGGACCTTCTTGGCGGCGGCTTCGGGAAGCTCTGCCGGAAAATAGTCACCAGAAATCAACTTCCTCTTCTTGCTTTGCCCAGTTGATGGCGTTACAGATGGTTGAATCAGTTTGAGCACAAAGATCCCTAGTTCCACAGGTAACTTAAGTGCGGCGCACTTTGACAGGCCATCGGCAATGTCGTTCTGAGCTCTTGGAACATGTTCCATCTGTAGGCCGTCAAAGTGCTCTTCTAGCTTTCTCACTTCATCAACGTAAGCTTCCATTAACGGACTTTGATAATTCTTGTTCACTTGGCGGACGACAAGCTGTGAGTCACCCCTGACAATGAGCTTCTTGATCCCAAGGTCTGCTGCGATCCTGAGACCGGCAAGCAAACCTTCATACTCTGCGGTATTGTTCGTTGCTTGCTCCTTGGGAAAGTGCATCTGGACTACGTACTTGAGGTGCTCTCGAGTGGGTGCAACAAGTAGCACGCCCGCACCGGCGCCTTGCAGCGAGAAGGCACCATCAAAGTACATCAGCCACTCTTTGCTTGCTTCCTTGACGGGATGCTCGTTTCGGAATTTCTTCATCTTGTGTTGGCGTCCATTCTGCTATGAACTCCGCCAATGCTCGCTTTGGATAGTTGAAGTGCTCTCGAACATGAGGCCAAAGCTTGGCAGTTCCAAATGCCCACTCGACAATCCTGCCGATTGCTTCGGATTTTGCAGTATCCTCTTCAGCGAAAAGCAGTGACGATTGTGATCTCATGTGCTTGGAAGTAATGGCGCAGCTTTTCGAGGCCATGAGAAGGCGAAAAGCAATTTCTGCACACCAGTACCTTGACCTAGCCCCCTGCGAAGGGAACGGCAAAATAAACTGGCGCTCCACCATTCTTTTCGCATCTTCTCAAGCGCTGCGAGATCCATCTTTGTCGGGACGAGCTTGCGGTGAAGTCCCATGCTTGTCATTGGATGCATCTGCCGTGGTTCTTGGCTCATCATCCGCCTCCTCTCCGCTACTAACGCAGCACTAACCACTTGATTGGTTGCCGCTATATATAGCAGCAACTTCTCTTGTGGCTTAGGTGCGACAAGTGTTGGAGTGGAGGACAGGTATCTCTTTAAGTCCTGCAGCGCAGCCTCCGCTTCCGGAGTCCATTTCATTGGACCTGCCTTTTTCAATATTTTGAAAAAATGGCAGGGTGCGCTCAGCAGACCTAGAGATAAACCTGCTGAGAGCAGCTACGCAACCGGCAAGTCTTCGTACATCCTTGACGCGTTTTGGTGCTTCAATCTGCTCAATGGCCTTGATCTTGTCGGGATTGGCTTCAATTCCCCGCTGAGACACGAAGAACCCGATAAGCTTGCGGAGGGACTCCAAACACACACTTCTCGGGGTTAAGCTTGAGGTTGATCTTGCGCAGATTTGCAAAGGTTTCGTCTAAATCTTGAATCAGAGTCGCCTTGTCCTTGCTCTTGACCACTATGTCATCCATGTAGGCTTCCACATTTCTGTGTATTTGTGGCTCAAAAGCGTCATGGACTACCCTTGCAAATGTTGAACCAGCATTCTTTAAACCGAAAGGCATCCGTACGAAACAGTATGTGCCACATGGGGTGATCAATGCGGTCTTCTCCTCATCCTCTTCTGCCATGAAGATCTGATGGTATCCTGAGTATGCATCAAGAAATGAAAGCAAGTCAGATCCGGCCGTGGAGTCAACAATCTGGTCGATGCGCGGCAAGGGAAATGGGTCTTTGGGACAAGCTTTATTGACATCGGTAAAGTCGATACAAAGCCTCCATTTCCCGTTTGCCTTGCGCACGACTATAGGATTGGCCAACCACGTAGGATGGAGCACTCCTATGACAAGGCCTACTGCTTCCAATTTCTTGATTTCTTCTGCGATGAATTCTTGCGCCCTCCTTTGCACGCTTCGACTTTACGCTTGACGGGCGCGCATGAGGACAGACGGCAAGATGGTGCTCGATTACTTCATTGGGAACACCGGGATGTCGACGGTTGCCATGCAAATACGTCGACGTTAGCCGCAGAAAGCAACGAGCGCGCTTCCTATTTAGGGTCGAGAGTGGGCGATGGTGAAGGTACCACCGGTGCCATCCTCCTTGGCGGACACCTTCTTGGTCTCTGGTGGAGCTGCCATTGTCTTCTTACACTTGCCGGTGGAGCTCAATGGTGCGTCCTCAACGGTAGCGCAGCACTCCGAAGAGGTGCGCTTGCCGGAGTGGGCATCAGAACTCTTGCCGGACTTGGTCTTCTTCTTCGCCCCGGGAGCTTCAACGGCAAGTGACTTGCGATCTGTTGCGGCTGCTTCCTCCCGGTAGATCTTGTCGGCGCAGATAAGAGCATCCTTCTTTTCGCCAGGGACAGAGATGACACTTATCGGGCCTAGCATCTTCAGCATGTTGTATGCATAGTGAGAGGCTGCCATGAATTTGGCGAGTGCTGGACGGCCGAGTATCCCATTGTAAGGCAATGGAAAGTCAGCAACGTCAAAAGTGACCCTCTCAGTCCTGAAGTTCAACTCGCTTCCAAATGTTACCGGCAACGTGGTCTTTCCCCTCGGCTTGCTCCTTCCCGGATTGATTCCTTGGAATGTGTCGGTCTCTTTGAGCTCGCCATCAGGGATCTGGAGTTTCTGGAGTACCGCTGAGGAGATCAGGTTCAAGCCGGCCCCGCCGTCAACTAGCATCTTAGTGACTTTGAGGTTGCGGATAGTTGGTGAAACCAACATCGACAAGCACCGACCGCAGATTATGCGATCGGGTGGTCCTCAATATCAAAGATGATAGGCGTCTTGGACCATTCGAGGCTTGCGTGACTCGGCGGATGGTTACGCCGCATTGACTTCCGGCATCCACTTTGCTTGAGCTGGCGGTGTGAAGTATGCGAGAGAAGCACCGCCATCAACGCACAAGACCTCGTGGCTTTCGGAACTCCTGCTCATCGGTCTCGTCATCATCCATATCTTCATCGTCGTCGTCATCTTCATCCTTGTCGCGGCCGCGGGAGGTCTGTCTCCTTGCCGCTGCTTGGCCTTGCCATGGCGTCCTCCTCGGCAGGCGTTTCTTGTCGGCTCCTCCGGCACCTTCCTGGGCCTTCTCCTTGTCGCGTCGCTCGTATTCAGCCTTTTGCTGCTCGACAAGCTGCTCGACCTTCTTGCATCTCTGGAGGTCATGGCCCTTGGTGCGGTGGATCTTGCAGTACTGCTTGTTGGTGCCGTCCTGCTTGTCGGCGACCGCCACAGCCTGGTAGTTGGTGCCCGCGGCAATCTCCTTGACGGAGCTACCAGCTTTGGCTTTCTTGGCGCCACCTCCATTGCCGGACTGCTCAACGACTAGCACATCTTTGCCTTTCTTCTTCCTGTTGTTCCGCCGCCTGTTTTTCTTTGCCGGGGCAGCCTCCTCACTATCAGATCCTCCTACTTCTGTATTCTTTCCGGGGAGTTTCCTCCCTTCCTCAGCACGTGCACACTTGTCGGCCAGGGCATACAGCTCGCGACGCGTCTCGATCTTGCACATCGCCTCTCCTCCGCATCCTGCGGTTTCGCACATTCGATGGAGCGCGCTGATTACCGCAGCAGGGTGGACATCTGGGATGTTGTCTTGTCTGCGTTGAATCTCTGAATGTACTTGCGAGGGCTCTCCTTCCTTACAGGCGAGCAGATGAAGGTCGCTCTCTTGGCCATGAGGCTTGTGGCCGCCTGTAAAGGCGCCGACAAACTGATGGCATAGGTCTGCCCCGGAGGATATGGAGTTGTCCGGCAAGTGCATGAGCCAGGATCTGACATTGGGCTTGAGCATCAGCGGGAAGTAGTAGGCCAGGATCTTGTCGTCCTGCCCCCCGGCAGCTCGCACCGCGGTGGTGTAGATGCTTAGGAACTCCGACGGATGCGACTTGCCGTCGTACTTCTCTGGTACGTCTGGCTTGAAATTCTTCATACTGGGCCACTGGACTTGCCGCAGCTCACGAGTGAACGCAGGGCAACCTACCGCGTACGGCAAGTCGCCTGGTTCCCAGTGCGCTGGTCCGATTGACGCCGCGCTTCTCTTCGGCGCTCGATGTGAGTTCGTGCGTCTTCTTGCTGTCGTTCGTGAAGAACTTGGCGCTGATCGCGACGAGCTCGTGGACCTGATGATGCGGTGGAGTCGCTGTCGAGGTGGATCCGGCGAGTCGGCGATCTTGGCCTTCGGGGTGGAGAGTGCATGGTGGTTGCACCCCCACCGGTTTCGTCGCCATCGGCTCGTGCCTGGCAGTCCTGCCGCGGCAGTGATGCACTCGGCTGCCGGGTAGTGTCGCCGTTGGCAAAGCCGATGAGATTTTGAATGGTGGCCCTCCATTCATCGATCTTGTCCGCCGTTGGAGGGTAATCCAGGAGCAGTTGAGCTCGCGCCAAAGCTTCTGCTGGAGTGGTGGGCGGCAGTGGCGAACGGTGCGAGGAGCGGGATATGCTCGGACTTCTAACTATGTTAGAAGGAGCAGTATCCCGTCCAGGCGACCGTGCCTCGCTCGTGCCAGCATGTTGGCGTGCATGTTGGTCTTGAGCATCCCAAGATCCACCAGCTCGATCTTGGCCCAACGAACGTATGGCACTGCGATTGCCATGACGCTGTCGGTCCTGCGCCTCCTGAGGTGGGCGCGGTGCATGTACGGACGCCGAGGTCTGCGCAGCCTTGTCCTTGGACTTGGCAGCACCGTGGGCTCCCTCGTCGATGCCCGTTCTTCCGCCGGCGTCTACCCCACCACCCGTTTGCTCCGATGGTGGTGGGATCGACGTGGACGGATCAGCTGTCGCCGAAGCCTTCTTCTTGGTGGCATGTCGATGAAGAAGATGAAGATCTAGCTTCGTGTGAACGCGGATCAGGTCCACACAACCTCGGCGCCCCTACCGGCGCGCCAAAGATGTCGGGAAGCTGATCCAAGAACACCTACGGACCGGCGGACCGAGCCCCTTCGGTTCGACAGGCGAAGATCGCACGAAAAGCAGATCGGCGGCACACGAGCAGTTTACCAGCTTCGGAGCTCTCCGGAGAGATAACACACCTACTGCTGCATGTCTGAGTGTATTGAGTTCTTGATTGGAAGCGCTGAGTGCTACAGTACACACTAGCTGCTAACGAGACCTAGCATGAGTGTTTTCTGCCTTCGAACCCCCCTCTACGTTGCGCATGGGCCTCCTTTTATATGCTTAAGGGGTCTCCGACAGGTGGCAACGTAGACAAGGGTAAAAATGGAAAAGGAATTGCGGTTGGTACAACTACCTGTATAGTGTACCATACCTAACCCTGACGGCAGGGGACAAAGGCATTAAATGCCCGTCTACGTCGCCCAAACAATGCAAAAAGGGACCGTCAGGGACGCCACTGCTTGCCACGATGGCAATCTTGTCAGCGTCGCTTGCCACCGCGCACCGCTGGCTGCACAACCTCTTGCCACGCTACGCGAAAGGTCGAGGCGACACGTTGGCGGATGTCTTTGGAGCGCTGGTCTGAGTGGTAGTATGCATGCAAGCGCCTTGCCTTGGTCGTTGTCTTGTCGCGTCCGGAAGCTTGTCGCTCATAGGGCTTCGCCGGGACGCGTGGCGCGTCGCGGCAAGTTCCTTGAGATGCCTTGGTTGGCCTTCCCGGCAAGCTCCTCTTGCCGGGGCCTTGTCTCCTTGGCTTAAATACTTTGTTCATGCCTTGGTTGGCCTTCCCGGCAAGCTCCTCTTGCCGGGGCCTTGTCTCCTTGGCTTGAATGCTTTGTTCTTGAATGGCTCCAAAGGAACCACGGAGGACCTTGGCGGTCACCCGGCAAGCCTTGCCGCGGGGTGCTGCAACTACCCATGCACGAGTTCGGGATACTAGGGTACCCCTACTCTAGTACACCGACAACATGAGACCTAAGAGTTATTGCAAATGTGGTTAGTCATAATCTTTGCTGAATACTTGAATGCTGGCTTTACATATTTACAACAACAAGAGCAAATAGAGTTTGTAAAAGTTTTTCTTTATCACTTTCAGTTTATCAACTGAATTGCTTGAGGACAAGCAAAGGTTTAAGCTTGGGGGAGTTGATACGTCTTCGTCGTATCTACTTTTCAAAACACTTTTGCCCTTGTATTGGACTCTAACTTGCATGATTTGAATGGAACTAACCCGGACTGACGCTGTTTTCAGCAGACTTTCCATGGTGTTATTTATGTGCAGAAACAAAAGTTCTCGGAATGACCTGAAACTCCACGGAACATCTATTTGGAAAATAAGAAAAATTTGGAAGAAAAATCCACGTAAGGGGCCCACACCTGTCCACGAGGGTGGGGCGCCGCCCCTCGGCGCGCCCCCTTCCTCGTGGGCCCCCTGACGCTCCACCGACCTCAACTCCAACTCCATATATTCACTTTCGGGGAGAAAAAAATCAGAGAGAAGGGTTCATCGCGTTTTACGATACGGAGCCGCCGCCAAGCCCTAAAACCTCTCGGGAGGGCTGATCTGGAGTCAGTTCGGGGCTCCGGAGAGGGGAATCCGTCGCCGTCGTCATCATCAACCATCCTCCATCACCAATTTCATGATGCTCACCGCCGTACGTGAGTAATTCCATCGTAGGCTTGCTCGACGGTGATGGGTTGGATGAGATCTATCATGTAATCGAGTTAGTTTTGTTAGGGTTTGATCCCTAGTATCCACTATGTTCTGAGATTGATGTTGCTATGACTTTGCTAAGCTTAATGCTTGTCACTAGGGCCCGAGTGCCATGATTTCAGATCTAAACCTATTATGTTTTCATGAATATATGTGAGTTCTTGATCCTATCTTGCAAGTCTATAGTCACCTACTATGTGTTATGATCCGGCAACCCCGAAGTGACAATAATCGGGACCACTCCCGGTGATGACCATAGTTTGCTGAGTTCATGTATTCACTATGTGTTAATGCTTTGTTCCGGTACTCTATTAAAAGGAGGTCTTAATATCCCCTAGTTTCCATTAGGACCCCGCTGCCACGGGAGGGTAGGACAAAAGATGTCATGCAAGTTCTTTTCCATAAGCACGTATGACTATATTCGGAATACATGCCTACATTACATTGATGAATTGGAGCTAGTTCTGTGTCACCCTATGTTATGACTGTTACATGATTTGGGTTGAATACTCTACCCTCGAAAACTGTTGTGATCCCCTATACTTGTGGGTTATCAATGACTTCATGTAGATGTTGAAGATGTGGATGCTCAGAGTTGATGTAGATCATTTGGAGCAATCCATTGGACTGAGTTGCACTTTCAATACCTACACGGGTTAGTCCCACAAGGAACAAACAAGGATATCCATAGACATAGAGTGAAGTTCACACAAGATGATGTCCATGAAAGCATTAGGTTACCTTGTCCCTTGTCTTGCCAGCAAGAGGCTTTGTGACTCCTTGAACTAGTGCAAGATGTGGAAGTTGTTTGCACTTGTCTTTGCCAAAATGATATGAGTGAAGTATGTTGGCAGAGTCACCCTCAAGAACTCTCTAGTTCTTCTTCTTCGGGATCCACATCATCTTGATGGGAATCCTTGGAGTTGTAGTCATACTTGATGAAGTAGAACTTGATGTAGTCTTGGGAACCCACTTGACCAAGGCCTTGGGAGCTTCTTCAAATGCATCAATCTCCTCTTGAAGCTTGTCCTTGCCTTTTTGCTTGTGGTATTGTGGTGGAAGATCATCTTGAGCTTGTGTCCCCTTGAAGGAAGTAGGATCATACTTCTCTTGTTGAGGAACAAACTTCGTCTTGGGGTATTGATCTTCTTCCCACTCAACTCCATTGGCATTGAACTTTCGTTCAAAACCAACACCTTGATTCTTCCGGTGCCTTCCTTGCTTTCATACAATTTCCTCAAATTGCTTACTCCCGGCAAGGATCTTGTAAACACATTTCTCTGTAATTCCCTTCAATAAGCTATTTTCTTGCTCAAGTGTAACTTGGCAAAGAGAATCATTAGTGGAATCAAGAGAACTACTAGAAGCAACATCATTGGATTTAACATGATTATTGTTACTACTAGAATAAGAATCTTTCTTGCTCTTGTTGCTAGATTTTACTTGTGGCATGTAAGTAGACAAGAGTAAACGCTTGGCAATGTAAGAAGAACTTTTCTTACAAAGATCATCATTTTATAGGGAGCTTCTGCGAGAGGTTCTTCGTTCATAACGATCATCTCTACTCCTTCTCTCTCTTGGAGGCGATTCTTCTCTTTTACTTCTCCTTTTAGGTGAGTCTTCTCTTATTTTATAGGGAGCCGTACACTCATTGGAGTAGTGTCCGGGTCTTCCACAATTGTAGCAGTTACGCTCACGACTAGAAGATCTATTGTCATTGTAGGATGATGTCTACTACACAATTTTATTCTTGTAGACTCGTGTTGGGCCTCCAAGCGGAGAGTTTTGTAGGACAGTAGCAATTTTCGCTCAAGTGGATGACCTAAGGTTTATCAATCCGTAGGAGGTGTAGGATGAATATGGTCTCTCTCAAACGACCGTGCAACCAAATACAAGAAATCTCTTGTGTCCCCAACACACCCAATACAATGGCAAATTGTATAGGTGCACTAGTTCGGCGAAGAGATGGTGATAAAAGTGTAATATTGATGGTAGAAATATATTTTTATAATCTGAATAAATAAAAACATCAAGGTAGCAAATAGTAAATGGGCACAAAAACGGTATTGTAATGCTTGAAAACAAGGCCTAGGGTCCGTACTTTCGCTAGTGTAGTCTCTCAACAGTGCTAACATAGATGGATCATACGATTATCTCTCAAAGTGCAATAAAGAATCACTCCTGAGTTCCTATTAGTGGAGAATAAAAGATAGAAATTGTTTGTAGGGTACGAAACCACCTCAAAGCTATTCTTTCCGTTCGATCTATCCTAGAGTTCTTACTAAAATAACGCAAGCAATTCTTTTCGATCGATCTAATCAAGAGTTCGTACTAAAATAACACCAAAGCAAATTCATATTCATAATACTCAATCCACACAAAGAACTACAAAGAGACCTCAAAGTTTCTATCGGAGAAAAGATAACAAAAACATGCATCAACCCCTGTGCATAGATTACCCCAATGTCACCTCGGGAATCCGCAAGTTGAGCGCCATTACATACATCAAGTGAATCAATATGATACCCCATTGTCACCTCAAGTATTCATACCGCAAGACATATATTATGTGTTCTCATCTCCGAATATTCAATCCGACAAGACAAAACTTCAAAGGGTAAAGATTCAATTCATCACAACAAGAGTAAAGAGGGGAGAAACATCATATGATACGACTATATTAACAAAGCCCATGATATAGATCACGAGAGAGAGAGAGAGAGAGAGAGAGAGAGAGAGAGAGATCAAACACATAGCTACTGGTACAAACCCTCAGCCCCGAGGGTGGACTACTCCCTCCTCATCATGGTGGCTGCCGGGATGATGAAGATGGCCACCGGATGGAACAGGGTATAGATTGGTTTTCACGGATACAGAGACCTTGCGGCGGCGGAACTTCTGATCTAGGGTAACCCCGATGGGTTTTGGAATATTTGGGAATTTATAGTGCAAAGAAGGGGTGCGGGAGGCCACCGAGGTGGGCACAACCCATCTAGGCGCACCAGGTGGGCCTGGCGTGCCCTGGTGGGTCGTGCCCCCCTCGGGGCACCCCCAGGCGCTGCTCTGGCCCATTGGCTTCCTTCTGGTCCATAAAAAATCCAAAAAATAGTTTCGCGGTGTTTGGACTCCGTTTGATATTGATTTTCTGCAATGTAAAAAAAGCGAAAAACAGCAACTGGCACTGGGCACTGGGTCAATAGGTTGGTCCCAAAAAATGATATAAAGTTGCTATAAAATGATTGTAAAACATCCAAGAATGATAAAATAACAGCATGAATACTTCATAAATTATAGATACGTTGGAGACGTATCAGCATCCCGAGTAAATGATAAAAGAAATAATTTATGAAGTGTGAATGCTAGCAAAGTGCATAAGTTTGATCAATGACAATTTCAATCACTTTTCTTAGCATCATAAAAACAATTCTTTGTATGAAACTTCTCATGTTATAGTGGCAACCAATTCACATGTTAAGGTTCAAAAACTGAACTCTCTTGAAACTCAACAACCTATGTTCTTAGTCATCAAGCAATTGCAATCCAACTTATTCAACGGAGTCTAAGTAAGATCTCCACATACTCAACCATCATAGAGTCTTCTATGATTGCTAACACTCACCGCATACACATGAGCAAAACGTTTCAACTGGACACATAGAAAGATAGGGGCTTATTGTTTTGCCTCCCAATGTATTCACCTCAAGGGTGATGTTAACAATAATAACTCATGCTACCCATATTCAACTAGACATATGTGCCTAGATCTTTCCTCACCGCATGATGCTTGCCAAAAGAGAAAAATAAAAGGGAATATAGAGAATAACATTGACTCTTTGCATGAAAGTAAATACTGAAAATTAAAAGATAGGCCCTTCACAGAGGGAAGTAGGGATTTGTAGATGTGCCAGAGCTCAAAGCAAAAATTGAGAGATAGAAACATTTTGAGAGGTATAATTTTCCCACCAATAAAAACGACTTAGAGCTCCCAACACTTTCCATGCTAGATATATCATAAGCAGTTCCCAAACAGAAACTAAAGTTTATTCCTTTTTCCACCATACTTTCACTTTCCATGGTTAGCCGTATCCACGGGTGCCCTCCATACCAACACTTTCCAAGGAATTTATTATTTGACAACATAAAGTAAATTCATTTTTCCTTTCGGGAATGGGCATCCCTAATACCTTTGCCTTACTCTTGTGCAATGACAAGTGAATAAACACTCATCGTGAGAATAACACATCTAGCATGGAAAATATTGGCCACCCCTCACCGCCTCGCGAGCTGTACGAGCACACAAAAGAGCAATTTATTTTTGAAAATTAGAGATGGCACATACAAATTTGCTTAGAACGGAACGAAAATACCGCATATAGGTAGGTATGGTGGACTCTTGAAAATAAGATTTGGGTTTAAGGGTTTTTGGATGCAAAAGTAGCATCTCTACTTGGTGCCGAATTTTTGGCTAGCAAAGATGGGGGGCAAGCACCACTTATTGAAGGATCTATGACAATAATGACTTCTATGTGAATATGAACAAACAAAAATCATTACATTTTCTTCCTTGTCCAACGTCAACAATTTTAGAATATAAAGTTTTGATGGGGGCTCACAATCACAAAAGATTTCTAAGATAGTGTATTTGCATGTGAAAGTTCTCTTCCTTATACTAATTATTCGTGAATTGCTTGTATGACCAATATTGTGATTGTCAAGCCTCAAAAGGTTTCACTTTCTAAACCCAATGTGAAGCTACCACTAGGCATTATATGATTTCAACTTCATGACATTCAATTTATTTAACAATTTACTCATAGAATATAAGTGAAGTACAAGAGTAATTCCATAGAAAAGGGCTTCGTTGACGGGATGTGAATGTCGCTTACTTAGCCTCCTTGGCAAATTTTGAGGGCTCTATTTTATTTAAAAACTTTCAGATCTAAGCACTTTATTAAAACAGCAAGTAAAACAAAAAATAAAATGACATTATAAGAATAGCTCAACTCATGTGAAGAAGCAAAAACTTAGGCTCAACTGATACTAACCGATAATTGTTGAAGAAGAAAGGTGGGATGCCTACCGGGGCATCCCCAAGCTTAGATGCTTGAGACTTCTTGAAATATTATCTTGGGGTGCCTTGGGAATCCCCAATATTGAGCTTTTGTGTCTCCTTAATTCCTCTCATATCACGGTTTTCCTAAATCTCAAAAGCTTCATCCACACAAAACTCAACAAGAACTCGTGAGATAAGTTAGTATAAACCAATGCAAAAACCTTATAATTCTGTACTGTAGCAAATCACTAAAATTATTATTCAACATTGCATACTAAATAGTTCTGCATATTTAATACTCCTATCCTCAAATAGGATCATTAAACAAGCAAACATATGCAAACAATGCAAACCTACCAGCAATCTGCCAAAACATTACAGTCTGTAAAGAATGCAAGAGTATCAATACTTATTCAACTCTAAACATTATCTATAGAAAATTTATCAGAGCTTATTATGCAAAAAGTTTCAACATTTTATCACACTCTGACTTTTCTAGGGAATTTTTGCAACAACAATAAACTTTCTGTTTTCAAACAGCAACATGTATACTTACAAGCTAAGCATGGCAAAGGCTATCAATGCCACTTTTATTGAAATAAAATATGCAAACCATTATTATAAATAACATAAAGCAAATCCTAACAAAATAAATTGGCGATCCAAGTAAAACTCATATCATGTGACGAATGAAAACATAGCTCCAAGTGAGGTTACCGATAATGTTGGAGACGAAAGAGGGGATGCCTTCCGGGGCATCCCCAAGCTTAGTTGCTTGGATATTCCTTGGATATTAACTTGGGGTGCCTTAGGAATCCCCAATCTTAGGGTCTTGTCACTCCTTATTCTCCTCATATCGACATCTCACCCGAAACTTGAAAACTTCAATCACACAAAACTTAACGAAACTTTGTGAGATAGGTTAGTATGATAAAGAGCAAACTATTTCACTTTGGTAATGTCAAAGACAAGATTCATAATTTTTTCCACACAATTCCTACTGTAGCATATCATTTCCACAATTTATATTGAGCAATATAAGCCATAGAAACTAGGAAACAAGCAAACTATGCATTGAAAACAGAATCTGTCAAAAACAGAAAAGTCTGTAATGATCTGGATAACTACCATACCTATGCTACTCCAAAAATTATGAAAAAAAATTGGACCACGTGAGCAATTTTTATATTAAACTTCTTCAAAAATAATCAACTCAAAATCGCTCTTCTGTTAAAAATGGGACCCATTTTCGTGAGCACAAAGTTTCTGTTTTTCAGCAGGGTCAAATGAACTATCACCCAACATGATCCTAGAGGCTTTACTTGGCACTTTATTGAAACAAAAGTAATAAAACATGATTACTACAGTATCATAGTCATGTTAACACACAAAAACAGTAGGTAAAAGTGTTGGGTTGTCTCCCAACAAGCGCTTTTCTTTAATGCCTTTTAGCTAGGCATGATGATTTCAATGATGCTCACATAAAAGATAAGAATTGAAACACAAAGAGAGCATCATGAAGCATATGACTAGCACATTTAAGTCTAACCCACTTTCTATGAATATGGATTTTGTGAGCAAACAACTTATGGGAACAATAATCAACTAGCATAGGAAGGAAAAACAAGTGCAACTTCAAGATTTTCAACACATAGAGAGGAAACTTGATATTATAGCAATTCCTACAAGCATAAGTTCCTCCCTCATAATAATTTTCAGTAGCATCATGAATGAATTCAACAATATAACCATCACATAAAAGCATTCTTTTCATGATCCACAAACATATATATTTTCTTACTCTCCACATAAGCAAATTTATTCTCGTGAATGGTAGTGGGAGCAAACTCAACAAAATAACTATCATGAGGTCGAAAATTAAAATCATGATGACAAGTTTCATGGTTATCATTATTCTTACAGCATAAATGTCATCACCATAATCATCATAGATAGGAGGCATGATTTCATCACAATAAATTTTCTCATCAAAATTGGGGGACTAAAAATATCATCTTCATCAAACATATCATCTCCAAGCTTATGTCTTTGCATATCATTAGCATCATGGATATTCAAAGAATTCATTCTAACAACATTGCAATCATGCTAATCATTAAAATATTTTGTGCCAAGCATTTTATTGACTTCTTCTTCTAACAATTGAGCACAATTTTCCGATCCATCATTTTGAAGAAAAAAATTATAAAGATGATCAATAATATGATGCAACCTCAATTCCATTTTTTATAGTTTTATTTTTATAAACCAAACTAGTGATAAAACAAGAAACTAAAAGATTCAATTGCAAGATCTAAAGATATACCTTCAAGCACTCACCTCCCCGGCAACGGCGCTAGAAAAGAGCTTGATGTCTACTACACAACTTTATTCTTGTAGACTCGTGTTGGGCCTCCAAGCGCAGAGTTCTGTAGGACAATAGCAATTTTCCCTCAAGTGGATGACCTAAGGTTTATCAATCCATGGGAGGTGTAGGATCAAGATGGTCTCTCTCAAACGACCATGCAACCAAATACAAGAAATCTCTTGTGTCCCCAGCACACCCAATACAATGGCAAATTGTATAGGTGCACTAGTTCGGCGAAGAGATGGTGATAAAAGTGTAATATTGATGGTAGAAATATATTTTTATAATCTGAATAAATAAAAACATCAAGGTGGCAAATAGTAAACGGGCACAAAACGGTATTGCAATGCTAGAAAACAAGGCCTAGGGTCCGTACTTTCGCTAGTGCAGTCTCTCAACAGAGCCAACATAGTTGGATCATATGATTATCTCTCAAAGTACAATAAAGAATCACTCCTGAGTTCCTATTACCGGAGAACAAAAGATAGAAATTGTTTGTGGGGTACGAAACCACCTCAAAGCTATTCTTTCTGTTCGATCTATCCTAGTGTTTGTACTAAAATAACACAAGCTATTCTTTCCGATCGATCTAATCAAGAGTTCGTACTAAAATAACACCAAAGAAAATTCATATTCATAATACTCAATCCACACAAAGAACTACAAAGAGACCCCAAAGTTTCTATCGGAGAAAAGATAATAAAAACGTGCATCAACCCCTATGCATAGATTACCCCAATGTCACCTCGGGAATCCGCAAGTTGAGTGCCATAACATACATCAAGTGAATCAATGTGGTACCCCATTGTCACCTCAAGTATTCATACTGCAAGACATATATTATATGTTCTCATCTCTCAATATTCAATCCGACAAGACAAAACTTCAAAGGGTAAAGATTCAATTCATCACAACAAGAGTAAATAGGGGAGAAACATCATATGATCCGACTATATTAACAAAGCCCATGAGTAGATCACGAGAGAGAGAGAGAGAGAGAGAGAGAGAGATAAAACACATAGCTACTGGTACAAACCCTTAGCCCCGAGGGTGGACTACTCCCTCCTCATCGTGGTGGCATCGGGATGATGAAGATGGCCACCGGAGATAATTCCCCCCTCCGGCAGGGTGCCGGAACGGGGTCTAGATTGGTTTTCACGGATACAGAGACCTTGTAGCGGCGGAACTTCTGATCTAGGGTAACCCCGATGGGTTTTGGAATATTTGGGAATTTATAGTGCAAAGAAGGGTTGCGGGAGGCCACTGAGGTGGGCACAACCCACCTGGGCGCGCCAGGTGGGCCTGGCGCGCCCTGGTGTGTAGTGCCCCCCTCGGGGCACCCCCAGGCGCTGCTCTGGCCCATTGGTTTCCTTCTGGTCCATAAAAAGTCCAAAAATAGTTTCGCGGTGTTTGGACTCCGTTTGATATTGATTTTCTATGATGTAAAAAAACAAAAAACAGCAACTGGCACTGGGCACTGGTCAATAGGTTAGTCCCAAAAAATGATATAAAGTTGCTATAAAATGATTGTAAAACATCCAAGAATGATAAAATAATAGCATGAATACTTCATAAATTATAGATACGTTGGAGACGTATCATAGGACCTTGACTTGGAACTTCTTTCCTTGCTTCTACTCTTGTAGAACTTGTTGAACTTCTTCACCATTAGGCTCAATTCCTCGTTGAAGGCTTGTTTCTCACTTGATGATGTAGGAGAATCACATGAGGCTTTTGTAAGCACCACTTGACTTGTTGTGAAGCTCTTCTTTATCCTTCAGTGACATCTCATGAGCAACAATTCTTCCAATGACTTCCGTTGGCTTGAGATCTTGGTAATTGGGCATCATTTGGATCAATGTGCACATGGTATCATATTTTCCATCCAACGCTCTTAGGATCTTCTTGATGATTAATCTATCGGTCATCTCTTCACTTCCTAAGCCGGCAATCTCATTTGTGATGAGAGCAAGCCTAGAGTACATTTCAGCGACACCTTCGCCATCCTTCATTTTGAACTTGTCAAGCTAACTTTGAAGCACATCCAATTTGGATTCCTTGATGGAGTTGGTACCTTCGGGCATATCAATCAAAGTATCCCAAATTTCCTTTGCATTCTCAAGGCGGCTGATTTTGTTGAATTCTTCGGGGCACAATCCATTGAAGAGGATATCGCAAGCTTGAGCATTGTATTGCAGCATCTTCAACTCTTCCGCTGTAGCTTCACGGTTTGGTTCTCTCCCATCAAAGAATTCACCTTGCAATCCAATACACACAATAGCCCAAATGGCAGGGTTATGTCCAAGAATATGCATTTTCATCTTATGCTTCCAACTAGCAAAATTAGTACGATCAAAGTAAGGACCTCTACGGTGGTAATTTCCCTCGCTAGACGCCATACTCTCCTAGGTTGTGAAACCAAGGCTAGCTATGATCACCAAAGCTATGGAAATCAAGGCTAATGGAGACCAAAGCTCTGATACCACTTGTAGGATCGAAAGTATGTCTAGAGGGGGGTGATTAGACTACTTGACTAAACAAAAATCTAGCCTTTTCCAAATTTTAAGTTTTGGCAGATTTTAGCAACTTAGCACAAGTCAAGCAATCAACCTACACATGCAAAACTAAGAGTATAGAAGCGGAATGGAAATCATTGGATATGAAGGTAAAGGGAGGAGTTTGGAGGGAGCAAACGCAATGTTGACACGGAGATTTTTTTTCGTGGTTCCGATAGGTGGTGCTATCGCACATCCATGTTGATGCAGACTTCAACCCACGAAGGGTAACAGCTGCACAAGTCCACGGAGGGCTCCACCCATGAAGGGTCCATGAAGTAGCAACCTTGTCTATCCCACCATGGCCATTGCCCACGAAGGACTTGCCTCACTAGGGTAGATCTTCACTAAGTAGGCGATCTCCTTGCCCGTACAAACTCCTTGTTTCAACTCCACAATCTTGACGGAGGCTCCCAAGTGACACCTAACCAATCTAGGAGACACCACTCTCCAAAAGTTAATAGATGGTGTGTTGATGATGAACTCCTTGCTCTTGTGCCTAAAATGATAGTCTCCCCGACACTCAACTCTCTCTCTCACAGATTTGGATTTGGTGGAAAGATGATTTGAGTGGAAAGCAACTTGGGGAAGGCTAGAGATCAAGATTCTTGTGGTTGGATTGGAATATCTTGGTCTCAACACATGAGTAGGTGGTTCTCTCTTAGAAAATGAATGCTGGAAGTGTAGGCACGTTCTGATGGCTCTCTCCATGAATGAAGAGTGGGTGGAGGGGTATATATAGCCTCCACACAAAATCTAACCGGTACACACAATTCACCAAACTCGGTGGGACCGAATCATGAAACTCGGTCAGACCGGTTCAGTTGAAAATGTGAACGTTAGGCTTTTCGGTGGGACCGACATGTCAACTCAGTGGGACCGATTTCATTAGGGTTAGGGCATAACATAATCTCGGTGAGACCGATCCCATAAACTCAGTGAGACCGATTTCTGTAATAAGCAAACAGAGAGTTGGTCAGGAAAACTCGGTGGGACCGAATCACTCATTTCGGTGAGACCAAAACGTTGCAAAAGGGAAATAGAGAGTTTGCATTGCAAACTCGGTGGGACCGATCTCTCATCTCGGTTAGACCGAAACGTTACGAAGGGAAACAGGGAGTTTGCAATCCCATCTCGGTGAAACCGAGATCCCTATCGGTGAGACTGAACTGATTAGGGTTTCTGGCAATGACTATGTCAAACGAACTCAGTGGCGCCGGATAGATCAAATCGGTGGGGCCGAGTTTGACTTTTTTTTTGGGACATATGTGGATATGAGAAAGTAGTTGAGGGCTTTTGGAGCATATCACTAAGCATTTTGAGCAAGCAAGCCATTAAGCAACACCTCATCCCCTTTTAATAGTATTGGCTTTTCCTATGGACTCAATGTAATCTTGGATCACTAAAATGAAAATGTAGAGTCTTGAGCTTGAGCCAACATGTGATCTTAGCATTTTGAGGGGTCCACATTCCTAGTCCATGCCATGCCAATCCTTGAACTTTCTGAAATGATCGTCTTGAAAGAGCATTAGTTCAACGAGCTATATGTTGATAGGAATTACCAAAACCACCCAGGGATAGTTGCAATTTCAAAGAGGCGGTGCATGCTGCTCGCCGGCGATGACATCAGGGACCGCAGAGAAGGGCCATCTGATCGGATTGGGCGGATGATACGTCTCCAACGTATCTATTATTTTTTATTGTTACATGCTATTTTATATTCTGTTTTGGATGTTTAATGGGCTTATTTATACACTTTTATATTATTTTTGGGACTAAGCTATTAATCGGAGGCCCAGCCCAAATTGTTGTTTTTTGCCTATTTCAGTGTTTCGCATAAAAGGAATATCAAGTGGAGTCCAAACGGAATGACACCTTCGGGAACGTGATTTTTGGAACAAACGTGATCCAGAGGACTTGGAGTGGACGTCAAGCAACCGACGAGGCGGTCATGAGGCAGGGGGCCCGCCTACCGACTCTGGGCGCGCCCTCCACCCTCGTGGGCCCCTCGTGGCTCCACCGACCTAGTTCTTCCTCCTATATATACCTACGTACCCCGAAACCATCGAGGAGCACCACGAAAACCTAATTCCACCGCCGCAACCTTCTGTACCCATGAGATCCCATCTTGGGGCCTTTTCCGGTGTCCTGCCGGAGGGGGCATTGATCACGGGGGGCTTCTACATCAACACCATAGCCTCTCCGATGATGTGTGAGTAGTTTACCTCAGACCTTCGGGTCCATAGTTATTAGCTAGATGGCTTCTTCTCTCTCTTTGGATCTCAATACAAAGTTCTCCTCGATTCTCTTGGAGATCTTTTTGATGTAACTCTTCTTTTGCGGTGTGTTTGTCGAGATCCGATGAATTGTGGGTTTATGATCTAGATTATCTATGAATAATATTTGAATCGTCTCTGAATTCTTTTATGTATGATTGGTTATCTTTGCAAGTCTCTTCGAATTATTAGTTTGGTTTGGCCTACTAGATTGATCTTTCTTGCAATGAGAGAAGTGCTTAGCTTTGGGTTCAATCTTGCGGTGTCCTTTCCCTGTGACAGCAGGGGCAGCAAGGAACGTATTGTATTGTTGCCATCGAGGATAAAAAGATGGGGTTTATATCATATTGCATGAGTTTATCCCTCTACATCATGTCATCTTGCTTAAAGCGTTACTCCGTTCTTATGAACTTAATACTCTAGATGCATGCTGGATAGCGGTCGATGTGTGGAGTAATAGTAGTAGATGCAGGAAGGAGTCGGTCTACTTGTCACGTACGTGATGCCTATATATATGATCTGACCTAGATATTCTCATAATTATTCGCTTTTCTATATATTGCTCGACAGTAATTCGTTCACCCACCGTAATACTTATGCTCTTGTGAGAAGCCACTAGTGAAACCTATGGCCCCCGGGTCTATTTTCCATCATATTAATCTCACGTTAACAAGCTATTTCTATCGTCGTTTATTTTACTTTGCAATCTTTATTTTCTCTTTATCATAAAATACCAAAAATATTATCTTATCATCTCTATCAAATCTCGCTCTCGTAAGTGACCGTGAAGGGATTGACAACCCCTTTATCGCATTGGTTGTGAGGTTCTTATTTGTTTGTGTAGGTGCGTGGGACTCGAGCGTGGCCTCCCACTGGATTGATACCTTGGTTCTCAAAAACTGAGGGAAATACTTACGCTACTTTTCTGCATCACCCTTTCCTTTTCAAGGGAAAACCAACGTAATGCTCAAGAGGTAGAAAGAAGGATTTCTAGCGCCGTTGTCGGGGAGGCTTACACAAAGTCAAGTCAAGATTTGAACTCCCGACAACGAGCCATTTCTGGCGCTGTTGCCGGGGAGTCTACACACAAGTAAAGACATACGAAGTACCTATCACAAACTCATATCCCTCGCATTACATTATTTGCCATTTGCCTCTCGTTTTCCTCTCCCCCACTTCACCCTTGTTGTTTTATTCTCCCTCTCTCTTTTTGCTCGCCTTTCTTTTACCATGGCCGAATCAAAAGGGGCTAGGGGTTCTTTCCTAAGCTTCAATGCCTTGGATAGTCCTTCCGTCCTCTCTAAGCTCATAAATAATGACGCTATGGAAAAATCTACCGGGGTTATCAATGAGAATTGGTACGTCTTCAACGTATCTATAATTTATGAAGTATTCATGATGTTATATTATCTATCTTGGATGTTTAATGGGCTTTATTATACACTTTTATATGATTTTTGCGACTAACCTATTAACCTAGAGCCCGGTGCCAGTTTCTGTTTTCTCCTTGTTCTAGAGTATCGCAGAAAAGGAAAACAAAACGGAGTCCAATTGACGTGCAACTTGACGGAGATCATTTTTGGACCAGAAGAAGCCCACGGAGTACCGGAAGTAGGCCAGAAGAGTCCGGGACTGCCCACAAGGGTGGGGGGGCGCGCCCACCCACCTAGGGCGCGCCCCCCTGACGTGAAATCAACGCCAACACCTCTCATATATACCCAAACTTCCAGAAAGAAACCTAGATCGGAAGTTCCGCCGCCGCAAGCCTCTGTAGCCACGAGAAATCAATCTAGGCCCTCTTCGGCACCCTGCCAGAGGGGACCATCATCACCGGTGGCCATGGAGGAGTATTCCGGAGAGGCCATCATCGCCGTGAAGGCCAAGGACCAGAGGGAGAACCTTTCCCCATCAGGGGGGAGGCCATGGAGGAGGAAACACAAGGGGGAGAACCTCTCCTCCTCTCTCTTGGTGGCACCGGAGTGCCATTGAGAGGGGAATCATCGCTGCGGTGATCGTCTTCATCAACATCACCATCATCATCACCATCCTCATCTCTTTTACGCGGTCCACTCTCCCGCACCCCGCTGTAATCTCTACTTGAACATGGTGCTTTATGCCACATATTATGATCCAATGATGTGTCGCCATCCTATGATGTTTTGAGTAGATATCTTTTGTCTTTGGGTTGATTGATGATCTAGATTGGTATGAGTATGAGTTGTATGTTTTACTTTGGTGCTGTCCTATGGTGCCCTCCGTGTCACGCAAGCGTGAGGGATTCCCGCTGTAGGGTGTTGCAATACGTTAATGATTCGCTTATAGTGGGTTGCGTGAGTGAGTGAAACACAAACCCGAGTAAGAGGGATTGTTGCGTATGGGAATAAAGAGGACTTTATGCTTTAATGCTATGGTTGGGTTTTACCTTAATGATCTTTAGTAGTTGCGGATGCTTGCTAGAGTTCCAATCATAAGTGCATATGATCCAAGTAGAGAAAGTATGTTAGCTTATGCCTCTCCCTCATATGAAATTGCAATGACGACTACCGGTCTTGTTAATAATTGCCTAGGACAATTCCGCACACCGATCCACCATTATTCCACACTCGCTATTTATAATATTTAGTAATATATTCTAACTTTATGATAACAGCACCTACTTTCATATTTTAGCTCTCCGATGTCATACAAAGTTATTGCTAACCCACAAGTATAGGGGATCGCAACAGTTTTCGAGGGTAGAGTATTCAACCCAAATTTATTGATTCGACACAAGAGGAGCCAAAGAATATTCTCAAGTATTAGCAACTGAGTTGTCAATTCATCCACACCTGGATAACTTAATATCTACAGCAAAGTATTTAGTAGCAAGGTAATATGATAGTAGTGGTAACGGTAACAAAAGTAACAGCAGCAAAAGTAAAGTTTTTGGTGTTTTGTAGTGATTGTAACAGTAGCAACGGAAAAGTAAATAAGCGAGAACCAATATAGGAAAAGCTCGTAGGCATTGGATCGGTGATGGAGAATTATGCGGATGCGGTTCATCATGTAACAATCATAACATAGGGTGACATGTAACTAGCTCCAATTCATCAATGTAATGTAGGCATGTATTTCGAATATAGTCATACGTGCTTATGGAAAAGAACTTGCATGACATCTTTTGTCCTACCCTCCTGTGGCAGCGGGGTCCTAATGGAAACTAAGGGATATTAAGGCCTCCTTTTAATAGAGAACCGGAACAAAGCATTAGCACATAGTGAATACATGAACTCCTCAAACTATGGTCATCACCAGGAGTGGTCTCGATTATTGTCACTTCGGGGTTGCCGGATCACAACACATAGTAGGTGACTATAGACTTGCAAGATAGGATCAAGAAGTCACATATATTCATGAAAACATAATAGGTTCAGATCTCAAATCATGTCACTGCCCTAGTGACAAGCATTAAGCATAGCAAAGTCATAGCAACATCAATCTCAGAACATAGTGGATACTAGGGATCAAACCCTAACAAAACTAACTCGATTACATGATAGATCTCATCCAACCTATCACCGTCCAGCAAGCCTACGATGGAATTATTCACGCACGGCTGTGAGCATCATGAAATTGGTGATGGAGGATGGTTGATGATGACGACGGCGACGAATCCCCCTCTCCGGAGCCCCGAACAGACTCCAGATGAGCCCTCCCGAGAGGTTTTAGGGCTTGGCGGCGGCTCTGTATCGTAAAACGCGATGATTTCTTCTCCTTTATTTTTTTTCTCCCCGAAAGCAAATATATAGAGTTGGAGTTGGCGTCGGAGGAGCTCCAGGGGGCCCACGAGGTAGGGGGGCACGCCCCCCACCCTCGTGGACAGGGTGTGGGCCCCCTGGTCTTCATCTTTGGCAAGGATTTTTTATTTCCAAATAGACGTTCCGTGGAGTTTCAGGTCATTCCGAGAACTTTTGTTTCTGCACATAAATAATTCCATGGAAAGTCTGCTGAAAACAGCGTCAGTCCAGGTTAGTTCCATTCAAATCATGCAAGTTAGAGTCCAAAACAAGGGCAAAAGTGTTTGGAAAAGTAGATACGACGGAGACGTATCAACTCCCCCAATCTTAAATCTTTGCTTGTCCTCAAGCAATTCAGTTGATAAACTGAAAGTGATTAAAAAACTTTTACAAACTCTGTTTGCTCTTGTTGTTGTAAATATATAAAGCCAGCATTCAAGTTTTCAGCAAAGATCATGACTAACCACATTTGAAATAACTCTTAGGTCTCATATTTACTCATATCAATAGCATAATCAACTAGCGAGTCATAATAATAAATCTCGGGTGACAACACTTTCTCAAAAAAAATCATGATATAATATAACAAGATGGTATCTCGCTAGCCCTTTCTGAGACCACAAAACATAAATGCAGAGCACCTTTAAAGATCAAGGACTGGCTAGACATTGTAATTCATGGTAAAAGAGATCCAAACATAGTCATACCCAATATAAATTAATAGTAATGAATGCAAATGGCAGCTGTGCTCTCCAGCTAGTGTTTTTTAATAAGAGGGTGATGACTCAACATAAAAGTAAATAGATAGGCCCTTCACAGAGGTAAGCAGGGATTTGTAGAGGTGCCAGAGCTCGGTTTTGAAATAGAGATAAATAATATTTTGAGCGGCATACTTTCATTGTCAACATAACAACCAAAAGATGGCGATATCTTCCATGCTACACACATTATAGGCGGTTCCCAAACAGAATGGTAAAGTTTATACTCCCCCTCCACCAACAAGCATCAATCCATGACTTGCTCGAAACAACGAGTGTCTCCAACTAGCAACAGTCCTGTGGGGAGTTTTGTTTGCAATTATTTTGATTTAGTTTGCATAAAGCATGGGACTGGGCATCCCGGTGACCAGCCATTTTCTCGTGAGTGAGGAGCGGAGTCCACTCCTCTTGAGAATAACCCGCCTAACATGGAAGATAAGGGCAGCCCTAGTTGATACATGACCTATTCGAGCATACAAAACGGAATGTTTATTTGAAGGTTT
This sequence comes from Aegilops longissima, assembly GCA_021605205.1. Taxonomy (NCBI): domain Eukaryota; kingdom Viridiplantae; phylum Streptophyta; class Magnoliopsida; order Poales; family Poaceae; genus Aegilops; species Aegilops longissima. The sequence goes on along the minus strand of CM038677.1, from coordinate 191,454,969 downwards.
AGAGTTTGCACATACAAATTTGCTAGGGACGGCAGGTAGATACCGCATATAGGAAGGTATGGTGGACTCATATGGAATAGCTTAGGGGTTTAAGGAATTGGATGCACAAGCAGTATTCCCGCTTAGTACAAGTGAAGGCTAGCAAAAGACTGGGAAGCGACCAACTAGAGAGCGACAACAGTCATGAACATGCATTAAAATTAATAAACATTGGATGCAAGCATGAGTAGGATATAATCCACCATCAACATAAATATCGTGAAGGCTATGTTGATTTTGTTTCAACTACATGTGTGAACATGTGCCAAGTCAAGTCACTTAAATCATTCAAAGGAGGATACCACCCCATCATACCACATCACAACCATTTTAATAGCATGTTGGCACGCAAGGTAAATGTAACGCCCTCGATGCGGCTATATCTCCCACGTGTCGAAGCACGACTTAGAGGCATAACCGCATGGAAAGCAATGTGGCAAGTGAGGTAATCTTCACACAACCCATGTAATACATAAGGGAAAGAGATACATAGTTGGCTTACAATCGCCACTTCACACAATACATAAATAAACATCCATCATCCAGAGTACACTCAAGGTCCGACTACGGAACCAAAATAAAAGAAGACTACCCCAAATGCTACACAGATCCCCGATCGTCCCAACTGGCTCCACTCACGATCATCAGGAAAAGACACATAGTAACGACCACGTGCCTCGTCGAACTCCCACTTGAGCTCGGTTGCGTCACTGCTTGGCATCGTCGGCACTGCAACTGTTTTGGTAGAATCTGTGAGTCACGGGGACTCAGCAATCTCACACCCGCGAGATCAAGACTATTTAAGCTTATAGGAAGGACAGAGTTGTGAGGTGGAGCTGCAGCAAGCGACTAGCATATATGGTGGCTACATTCGCAAAAGAGAGAGAGAAGAGAAGCAAGGCACGGTCGTGAAGCTAGTAGCGATCAAGAAGTGATCCTGAAACTACTTACGTCAAACATAACTCCAAAAGCTAGGCATAGTAGCGATCAAGAAGTGATCCTGAAACTACTTACGTCAAACATAGCAAGTGATAGGCATCGTAGCATAGGCATAGCAAAAGAGCGAGCATCTAGCAAGCAAAGATAGAAGTGATTTCGAGGGTATGGTCATCTTGCCTACAAAGTTCTCAGAGTTGTCGAAAGCTTGATCCTCGTAAGCGTTCTCAACAGGTTCCTCGTTCACGTACTCGTCTCCCGGCTCTACCCAAAGAAAGAACACAAAACAAAGGAACCACAATAAATCACGGTGCAATGCACAAGCAAGATGATGCAAAACATGGCATAATATGCGAGATGTGAGATGCAATGCGTATGCGTGCTCCGGAAGGAAAATGATGAACCAGGCATCAACTTGGCAAAACAAGTATGCCGCTGGAAAGGTGAGATGATTTCGGTTGAAATCGATATAAAGATCACCGGAATCGGATGCACGGTTTGCAAATGACAAGCAAAACAAGAATGACACAAATCTGCCATTAACAGCATGATACCACATAGCAAGCAACAAGAAATTAAGCTACTGCACCCAAACGTACCAGAAAAGCATATGTCAGTGATCTACTCAAGATGCTTGACAAAATATGAACACTGAGCTACGGCTAAATCACACCATAACAGGTCCAAACAAGCATGGCAAAAGTGCAAAATATATCAGCTTCACAAACTTCGTGAAAATACTAACATGGCAGAATCAGCATCAGGAAGCAATGTTCAAAGCAAGCAAACGACATGCTACAGGAACTTATAATAGCAAAACAAGGCATGGAATGAACCTACTCAAAGAATAGAACAAAAGTCCCTTACTGACCATGAGCCAAAAAGGATAAAAAAATATAATAACACCCATGTCAATATAGCAAGTTTCGTTAACAGATTCAGCAAACAGGGCATGACATAAACAGATAACAAGTAGGCATGTTTAAGAGATCGATGCACTCACTACAGAGCATTTCATGATAAACTAAGCATACATCCATCAAGAAGACATGGCATAGAAATTATACATGGCAAGAACAACATCATAGCATACACGGATCAACTACAACAACCTTGGCAAAATTGAATAACATGTAAACAATCTGCCAGGAAACATTTTATAGCAAAAGTGGAGCTCGATTGACTCAAGCTATGGCACTCCATAATTGCAAACAAAGGCATGGATGGATAGAGCGTAACCATATGTTCAAAACATCCTTACTGAAGTATCTCAAAATATGCATGGATCTCTCGGTAGCATCAAGTTTACATGGCACAAAAATATCAAGAAAGCAGGGCTGAAACAAGCAACATCATGAAGCCTAGTTTGCATGCTTGTGCTAGTCACCACAGAGATCACAAAAATACATGGCATACACCCCTGTAAAGATGGCATGGCATATTACAAAACACATGTAGGACTCAAGATCATAGGATGCACACATCAATCATGGTAAAAATGACAAAAGTGCATGTTCTATTAAGAATCTGAAACTAACATCACATAGCCCTCTTCTAACAGCATTTCGGGTATCAAGATGAGCTCAAATGTAAATGATGCAATGAGATGAAATGATGTACTCATCGAGGCGAACATTTCGGTATGCTACACGCCCAAAACAGAGCCACGGGTGCAAAGTTATGGCATGATGAAAATGCAACAAAAATACTGACAGAAAAGGACTTAGAGGATCTCGGGGGAGAAGGAGAAGTCAACCCTCGTCATTTTTGGATCCAGATCCGGTCGAGGCGTAGATCGAGGCGGCCGGATCCTCGCCGGAGTGGCGCCGGAGAGAGGAGGAAGGAGGGCCGGAGGGGACGAGGCCGGGGCGGCGAGGCGGTGGCCGGAGACGGCGGAGGCGGCCGGCGACGAGGCGGCGGGGTGGCGGTGGCCGGCGACAGGTCGAGGCAAGGGCCGGCTGCCGGGCGCGGCTGGCTGGGAGGGCCTCCCAGCAGCCCCTACTGACGGGCGGCGGCGGCGGCGGGCACGCCCACGTGGCGGCCATGAAAGTGGCGGCGGCGGCGACGGACACGTCCGGCCGTCCGATTTCGTCCGGCGGCGCCAAGGGAGCGGGAGGCTAGGGTTTGATCCGAATTTGGGGGGAGGCTATATTTATAGGTAGAAGGAGTTAGAAGCTCCAAATGAGGTGTAGTTTTACCACACGATCGTGATCGACGACGGAGAGCATGGAAGTGACTTAGATGGGTTATTGGACTATTTTGAAGGGGTGTTCGGCTGCAACTCAAAAGAGGCCTTTGCGAGAGTGCGGTTAACCGTTGGAGTACCAAACGAGCTCCGAATGACCCGAAACTTGACAGGTGGTCTACCGGTGGTGTATCAAGGCCACTTGACATACCTCGGTCCATTCCGAGAAAGTTTAGTACCCGCTCACGGAAAAACGTAGAAGGGGACGCCGGGGGACATAGGAGTGCCGGATTGCAAAACGGACAACAGGGAAAATGCTCGGAATCATGAGACGAACACGTATGCAAATGAGATGCACATGATGACATGATATGAAATGCATGACATAAACAAAATGCAAAACGAAAGACAAAACCCAACCGCGGAGGGAATATCATATCACAATGCCGAAAATGGCAAGAGTTGGAGTTACAAATATGGAAAGTTACATCCGGGGTGTTACAACACTCCACCACTACAAGAGGATCTCGTCCCGAGATCTAGGACTGAAAGAACTCCGGATATTCGGAACGAAGGTGATCCTCGCGCTCCCAGGTGGCTTCTCGGTCGGAATGGTGTGACCACTTCACTTTCAGGAATTTGATTGACTTGTTGCGAGTCTTGCGCTCGGTTTCTTCGAGAATAGCAACGGGGTGCTCATGATAAGAGAGATCTTCTTGGAAGTCAATTTCTTGAAGTTGATAGTGCGCTCAGAGTCTTGAAGCACTTGCGAAGCTGTGACACGTGAAATACATCGCACGTTCGCGAAGTTGAATGAAGCTCAAGTTGATAGGCGAGATCGCCTCTTTTGCCAATGATCTTGAAAGGACCCACGTATCTAGGGGCAAGCTTCCCTTTGATACCGGGCGGACGAGTGCCTTTCATTGAGAGACGCGAGGTAGACATGGTCTCCGATTTCAAAAGCCACATCACGGTGCTTGTCATCATAATAGCTCTTACGGCGCGATTGCGCGTCTTTGAGATTTTCACGAATGACTTTGCACATTTCTTCGGCTTCTGTGATCAAGTCGTTGCCAAGAAGTTGGCGTTCACTGTCTCGACCAATTGAGAGGAGTACGGCACTTTTCGCCATAGAGAATTTCGAATGGGGCCTTGCCGAACTCGCTTGGAAGCTGTTGTTGTAGGAGAACTTCGGCATATGGAAGACAATCTTCCCACTTCATACCGAAGGAAATGACACAAGCCCTGAGCATGTCTTCAAGGATTTGATTGACTCCTCGGCTTGGCCACTTGTTTGAGGATGGAAAGCTGGTGCTGAAACAAATGTTGGTGCCCATGTCCTTCTGAAAAGAATCCCAAAACTTGGAGGTAAAGATGCTACCACGGTCTGAAGAGATCAATTGTGGAATGCCTTGCAAGGAGACAATCCTGGAGGTGTATAGCTCTGCCAACTGAGCTGATGTGATAGATTCTTTGATAGGAAGAAAATGAGCCACTTTAGTAAGCTTGTCAATGACAACGAAGATAGCATCATTTCCATGCTTGGACTTAGGAAATCCAGTCACGAAGTCCATTTCAATATGATCAAACTTCCATTCTGGAATAGCAAGAGGTTGGAGGAGACCAGTTGGCCATTGGTGTTCTGCTTTAACTCTTCTGCAGACATCACACTCATTCACGAATTGAGCAATTTCTCGCTTCATTCGAGTCCACCAATATGACTGCTTGAGGTCATGGTACATCTTCGTACTTCCAGGATGAATGGATAGAAGCGAATTGTGTGCCTCGTTCATAATGACTTTACGTAGATCACCCTTAGGAACCACAATCCGGTCCTCGAAGAAAAGAGTATCTTTGTCATCAATGTGGAAGCACTTGTACTTGGAAATGCCCTTGTCGATACCACGTTTCACCTTTTTCACCATGGTATCCAGGAGTTGAGCCTCACGAATTTGATCTTCCAAAGTAGGAGAGACTATGAGGTTGGCAAGAAAGCCTTGAGGAACAACTTGAAGATTCAGCTTACGGAAAGCTTCACAGAGATCCGGTTGGAAGGGCTTGAGGATTAAGCTGTTGCAATAAGCCTTCCTGCTCAAAGCATCTGCAATCACATTGGCCTTGCCCGGAGTATATTCAATACTTGGGTTGTACTCTTGAATCATTTCGACCCATCGAGTTTGCCTGAGGTTAAGGTTGGGTTGAGTGAAGATATACTTGAGACTCTTGTGATCGGTGAAAATGTCCACTTTCCTTCCCAACAAGAGATGTCTCCATGTTATCAAAGTATGGACAACTGCCGCCAACTCAAGATCGTGAGTGGGGTAGTTCTTTTCGTTGGGCTTCAATTGACAAGAGGTATAGGCCACAACTCTCTTCTCTTGCATTAACACAGCACCGAGACCTTCAAGAGAAGCATCACAGAAAACTTCGAATGGCTTGGATTCATCAGGAGGAGTCAAGACAGGAGCTGTGACGAGTTTCTCTTTGAGGGTATTGAAAGAAACGTCACACTCAGGAGACCAGACATACTTCACATGCTTCTGGAGGAGGTTGGAAAGAGGCTTTGCAATCTTAGAGAAGTTCTCAATGAATCTTCGGCAATAGCTTGCAAGACCAAGAAAACTGCTGAAGCTGCTTGACATTCGAGGAGGTTCCCAATTCTGGCTGCAGACACCTTCTCGGGATTAACAGCGATGCCCTTGGCGGAGATGATGTGACCAAGGTAAAGCACTTCATCAAGCCAAAATTCACATTTGGAAAACTTCGCATAGAATTGATGCTCTCTGAGCTTGTCGAGCACCAATCGCAAATGTTTGGCATGATCCTTCTTATTCTTGGAGAAGACCAAAATATCATCAAGATAGACCAAGACGAATTCATTGGTGTAGGGGTTGAAGATGAAGTTCATCATTCGAGAGTATGTTGGAGGAGCATTGACAAGGCCGAAGGACATGACAGTATATTCATAAGAACCAAAGCTTGTTCTGAATGCTGTCTTGGGAATATCTTGTTCACGAATGCGAATCTGATGATAACCCATACGAAGGTCAAGCTTGGAGAACACTTTAGCACCTTTGAGTTGCTCGAAAATCTCATTGGTGTTGGGAAGTGGATACTTGCTCTTGATTGTCTTCTTATTCAATGGAGGGTAATCGACGCAAAGTCGGTCCGTGCCATCCTTCTTCTGGACAAAAAGAACACCACAACCCCAAGGAGATGAACTCGGTCTGATCAAACCCAGACGCTCTTGTTCATCGAGATGCTTCTTCAATTCCTTCAGCTCATTAGGTCCAAGCTTGTATGGACGCTTGCAAACGGGTTCGATGTCGGGCTCAAGATCGATAACTAATTCAAGCGGCGGTGAGGAGGCATTCTGGAAGCTCTTCGGAAAGACATCTTGGTACTACAAGCGATTGGAATCGAGAGATAGCATCAATTTGCCCTTCTCATTGAGAGAAAACAACCGAATGGTTTCATCACGGCGGCATAGATGATCACATCATTAGAAGAGTGAGTCAATTGAATTTCCACAGCAGCACAATCAAGCTGAGCTTTGTGCTGAGAAAGCCGATCCATCCGAGAATAAGATCAATATCCGAGTCACCAAGGACAATTGGTTTAGCCAGAAATCTATAGTCGCCCATCTTGATACCGACATTCGGAACCAAAACTCGAGAAGTCATTTCCCTAGCCGGAGAAACAATAGACAAAGGTCTCGGCAATACTTGAGTAACCAAATCATGCATAGCCACAAAAGGTCTTGAGATGAAAGAATGCGATGCACCAGTATCAAATAAGACTTTTGCAGGAATATCATTAACTGAGAGATTACCCATTATCACATCAGTAGATTCCTCCGCTTGAGCTGCATTCATCATATTCACCTTTGCAGACTTGGGATTATGCTTGACCCTTGCATTCTTGGAAGATCTCACGGAGGAGGAGGCGGAAGGCGCCTTTGGTTGAAGCACTTGTTCGCATAGTGACCTTTCACGACATTTGTTGCAAGTCACCCTCGAGGCGGACGGTGATAAGGAGCATTTGACCTTGGAGCTTGAGAATTTGACTTGTCCTGATAGCCTGGGTTGGGTGGGTGGGAAGATCCACGACTACCTGAGTTCTTCTGCTGATAAGGCTGACGGAACGGAGGAGGAGGAAGGTAGAACTTCTGCTGCTTAGCTGCCACTTGAGAGGAAGAAGAAGACTGAACTGCATCCTGATTCTCTTCTTAGAAGCCTCACATTTGAGCTGGGCAACTTCTTGCTTGATGCCATGTTGTAGAATTCATCATACTTTTCGGCTCAAAAAGCACAAGAGCTAATTGCAGATCTTCTCGAGGCCACCTCTGAATTGATAGATCATACTCTTTTCATCGGGACGTCTTGCTTAGCAAAGCGGCGAGTTTCGGCTGGATATTGTATTGATACACAGACATGTTGCCTTGCTTGAGATTGCGGAACTCCTCACGCTTGCTCTCAACAACACTTTTCGAATGTGGTGAGCTTTGAAGTCTCGGCGGAACTCATCCTGTAATTACACGACCTCCTCTGGAATCTTTGTATTGCTGGAACCACTCAGCAGCTTGGTCCTTGAGTTGAAACGAAGCAAACTTGACAAAGTCCTCAGGTCTGACATTGCTACATTCAAAATGTTTGCAGATGTCCACAAGCCAATCGTCGGCATCTGTGGCCTCGACACAGAAGCTGAAAGACTTTGGCTGATTAGCGAGGAGCTGATTGAGGGTAGCAAAGTGCGGCTGGTTGTTGCCGTGACCTTGATTTCCTTGATTGCCTTGCCCTTGGGTACGCTCTTGCAAGAGTTGCAAAATCATCTGAGCATTGGCATCGGTGGCTGCCATGATAGCTTGCCATGCCTCCGGAGGCGGAAGTGGAGGTGGAGGTTCGATTGACTCCCATCATTGCGATCCGGATTGAGGCGTTGGCGGAGCCATCTGAAGAGGGTGACATCCGTTAGCACTTGATGAGCAGATAGACAAGTTGAATCAGCGGATAGAAATTGCAACATATAGTCTTCACAATAAACATTGAACAAGGATGAGCGAATGAATTCCAAAGTTAACATCACACGTCCATTAAGGTGAGAAGCCACTTGATTAAGGGTTGATGAAAAAAATAACAAGGTACGACTGGAACAAATAAGTGGTAAGGATTACCCAATCACAAACCAAATATCTGCGGGAAGAAATGCTAAGAGCTACTTGAAACCCACCTATAAACTCCGAAACTTTCGGTTATGCAATCTGGTGTTGGGGATACAGGGACACAAAATATATCACCCAAACTAACAATACCTAGATCCAGCTGTATCCATCCGTCAACACATAACCAAGAAACCTTCGGAAATCGTGTACCTCGACCTTCGAAAAGCATCCGTTATCGAGTCATGGCAATACTCCCGAGCTCGCCCGAGATTGGGTTATCGGGTTATCTCACCAACAACTGTACAAAAGAGATTTTCGATGTCGGCAAAACTCAGGTATTCCAGAAATGCAATGATAAAATTGTGACGACAACACCTCGGAGCTCAACTCCCCGGGACACTGCCACAACCCCTAAATGTCAGGAGGCACCAAGAACAATGTTCTCGTCACAAAACCATCGGAACGATTCCAAGATACCCGCGTGATCCTAAAAAAAGTTTTAGTGAAATTTGAGGAGAGGAGAGTCAAAACTTCTACGTCAGGAGACCTCACTAGAGCGACGAAGGGACTGGGGAGTAAAAAGAATCCTACTCTCCGATATATATAATCCTAAGACTCAAAACATTTTTGTTCTAGACTCAACAATGCCGACAAACAATCAGCGAGGGCTCCTAAGTCGGGATGGCTCGATTACCAACTTATAACGCCCTCGATGCGGCTATATCTCCCACGTGTCGAAGCACGACTTAGAGGCATAAACGCATGGAAAGCAATGTCGCAAGTGAGGTAATCTTCACACAACCCATGTAATACATAAGGAAAGAGATACATAGTTGGCTTACGATCGCCACTTCACACAATACATAAATAAACATCCATCATCCGAGTACACTCAAGGTCCGACTACGGAACCAAAATAAAAGAAGACTACCCCAAATGCTACACAGATCCCGATCGTCCCAACTGGCTCCACTCTGATCATCAGGAAAAGACACATAGTAACGACCACGTTCCTCGTCGAACTCCCACTTGAGCTCGGTTCGTCACTGACCGCATCGTCGGCACCTGCAACTGTTTTGGTAGAATCTGTGAGTCACGGGGACTCAGCAATCTCACACCCGAGATCAAGACTATCTAAGCTTATAGGAAGGATAGAGTTGTGAGGTGGAGCTGCAGACAGCGACTAGCATATATGGTGGCTACATTCGCAAAAGAGAGCGAGAAGAGAAGCAAGGCACGGTCGTGAAGCTAGTAGCGATCAAGAAGTGATCTGAAACTACTTACGTCAAACATAACTCCAACACCGTGTTCACTTCCCGGACTCCGCGAGAAGAGACCATCACAGTTACACACTTGATTGATGTGTTTTAGTCAAGGTCAACCGGGTTTTCTACAACGGACATTAACAAATTCCCATCTGCCTCATAACCGGGCACGGCTTTGAAAGATAATACCTGCGGGGTGTCCCAACAGCCCATTATAAGCTCTCACGGTCAGCGAAGGATATTCCTTCTACGGGAAGACCCGATCATCTCGAATCCCGGACTACAAGACATTTCGACAGCAATAAAACAAGACCAGCAAAGCCGCCCGATTGTGCCGACAAATCCCGATAGGAGCTGCACATATCTCGTTCTCAGGGCACATCCGGATGAGCAGTCCGTACAACTAAAACCAGGCCTCAAGTTTCCCCAAGGTGGCGCTGCAAAGGGCTCTAGTTTGGACCAACACTCAGAGGAGCATTTGCCCGGGGGGGTTAAATAAAGATGATCCTCGGGCTTGGGAAAACCCGGGGAAAAAGGCTTAGGTGGCAAATGGTAAAACCAAAGTTGGGCCTTTGCCGGACGAGTCTTATTCAAAGCGAACTGTCAAGGGGTCCCATAAATCACCCAACCGTGTAAGGAACGCGATATCAAGGAACATAACACGGTATGACGGAAACTAGGCGGCAAGAGTGGAACAAAACACCGGGCATAAGGCGAGTCTTCCACCCTTTACCAAATATATAGATGCATTAATTAAACAATAGATATATTGTGATATCCCCAACAAGTAAACATGTTCCAACAAGGAACAACATCTCCATGTTCAACAAGGAACAAACTTCATCTTCTCCGCAACTAGCAACGCTATAAGAGGGCTGAGCAAAGCGGTAACATAGCCAATCAACGGTTTGCTAGGAAAGGATGGTTAGAGGCTTGACATGGCAATATGGGTGGCATGATATAGCAAGTGATAGGCATCATAGCATAGGCATAGCAAAAGAGCGAGCATCTAGCAAGCAAAGATAGAAGTGATTTCGAGGGTATGGTCATCTTGCCTGCAAGGTTCTCAGAGTTGTCGAAAGCTTGATCCTCGTAAGCGTTCTCAACAGGTTCCTCGTACACGTACTCGTCTCCCGGCTCTACCCAAAGCAATAACACAAACAATGGAACCACAATAAATCACGGTGCAATGCACAAGCAACATGATGCAATACATGGCATGATATGCGAGATGTGATATGCAATGCGTATGCGTGCTCCGGAAGGAAAATGATGAACCAGGCATCAACTTGGCAAGCCAATTATGCCGCTGAAAAGGTGAGATGATTTCGGTTGAAATCGATATAAAGATCACCGGAATCGGATGCACGGTTTGCAAATGACAAGCAAAACAAGAATAACACAAATCTGCCATTAACAACATGATACCACATAGCAAGCAACAAGAAATTAAGCTACTGCACCCAAACGTACCAGAAAAGCATATGGCAGTGATGTACTCAAGATGCTTGACAAAATATGAACACTGAGCTACGGCTAAATCACACCATAACAGGTCCAAACAAGCATGGCAAAAGTGCAAAATATATCAGCTTCACAGACTTAGTGAAAATACTAACATGGCAGAATCAGCATCATGAAGCAATGTTCAGAGCAAGCAAACGACATGCTACAGGAACTTATAATAGCAAAACAAGGCATGGCATTAATCTAATCAAAGCATAGAACACAAGTCCCTTACTGAGCATGAGCCACAAAGGAACAGAAAATACAATAACACCCATGTCAATATAGCAAGTTTCGTTAACAGATTCAGCAAACAGGGCATGACATAAACAGATAACAAGTAGGCATGTTTAAGAGCTCGATGCACTCACTACAGAGAATTTCATGATAAACTAAGCATACATCCATTACTAAGACATGGCATAGAAATTATACATGGCAAGAACAACATCATAGCATACACGGATCAACTACAAAAACCTTGGCAAAATTGAATAACATGTAAACAATCTGCCAGGAAACATTTTATAGCAAAAGTAGAACTCGATTGACTCAAGCTATGGCACTCCATAATTGCAAACAAAGGCATGGATGGATAGAGCATAACCATATGTTAAAAACATCCTTACTGAAGTATCTTAAAATATACATGGATCTCTCGGTAGCATCAAGTTTACATGGCATAAAAATATCAGCAAAACAGGGGCTGAAAACAACAACATCATGAAGCCTAGTTTGCATGCTTGTGCTAGTCACCACAGAGATCACAAAAATACATGGCATACACCCCTGTAAAGATGGCATGGCATATTACAAAACACATGTAGGACTCAAGATCATAGGATGCACACATCAATCATGGCAAAAATGACAAAAGTGCATGTTCTGTTAAGAATCTGAAACTAACATCACATAGCCCTCTTCTAACAGCATTTAGGGTATCAAGATGAGCTCAAATGTAAATGATGCAATGAGATGAAATGATGTACTCATCGAGGCGAACATTTCGGTATGCTACACGCCCAAAACGGAGCCACGGGTGCAAAGTTATGACGTGATGAAAATGCAACAAAAATACTGACAGAAAATGACTTAGAGGATCTCGGGGGAGAAGGAGAAGTCAACCCTCGTGATTTTTGGATCCAGATCCGATCGAGGCGTGGATCTAGGCGGCCGGAGTGGCGCCGGAGAGAGAGGAGGAAGGAGGGCCGAGGGGACGAGGCGGGCGGCGAGGCGGTGGCGCGCATTGAGGGGTGGCAGCGGCGGTGGCGGGCGACGGGTCGGGCGTGGCCGGCGCAGCCTGGCAATGAAAGCGCGGCGGCAGCCAGCGGCCGGGCGGCCAGGCGCGGGCGTGGGCGGGCGCGGCCGACCGGGAGGAAGGCCTCCTGCTGGGCCCCTACGGCCGGGCGGCGGCGGGCGGTGGCACGCGTGGCGTGGCGAGTGGCCGGCGGTGGCGGACGGACACGTCCGGCCGTCCGGATTTCGTCCGGCGGCGCGAAGGGAGCTGGGAGGCTAGGGTTTCATCCGGAAATTCGGGGGGGAGGCTATATTTATAGGTAGAAGGAGCTAGGAAGCTCCAAATGAGGTGTTGTTTTCGCCCACACGATCGTGATCCGACGATGGAGAGCATGGAAGTGACTTAGATGGGTTATTGGACTATTTTGAAGGGGTGTTGGGCTGCAACTTAAAAGAGGCCTTTGCGAGAGTGCGGTTAACCGTTGGAGTACCAAACGAGCTCCAAATGACCCGAAACTTGACAGGTGGTCTACCGGTGGTGTACCAAGGCCACTTGACAAACCTCGGTCCATTCCGAGAAAGTTTAGTACCCGCTCACGGAAAAACGTAAAAGGGGCGCCGGGGACATAGGAGTGCGGATTGCAAAAGCGGACAACGGGAAAATGCTCGGAATCATGAGACGAACACGTATGCAAATGAGATGCACATGATGACATGATATGAAATGCATGACATAAACAAAATGCAAAACGAAAGACAAAACCCAACCGCGGAGGGAATATCATATCACAATGCCGAAAATGGCAAGTGTTGGAGTTACAAATATGGAAAGTTACATCCGGGGTGTTACAGTAAACCATTATAACTCATAGCTAATCAAGCATGGCACGAGCAACTATGATCTCTAATTGTCATTGCAAACATGTTTATCCATAATAAGCTGAATCAGGAACGATGAACTCATCATATTTACAAAAACAAGAGAGGTCGAGTTCATACCAGCTTTTCTTATCTCAGTCAGTCCATCATATATCATCATAATTGCCTTTCACTTGCACGACCGAACGACGTGAATAATAATAAGAGTGCATGTGCATTGGACTAAGCTGGAATCTGCGAGCATTTAATAAACAGGAGAAGACAAGGCAATATGGGCTCTTGGTTAAATCAACAATAATGCATATAAGAGCCACTTCAACAATTTAATTATGGTCTTCTCCTATCGACCCCCAAAGAAAAGAAAAGAAACAAAAACTATTTACATGGGAAAGCTCCCAACAAGCAAAAGAAGAACGGGAAATATTTTTGGGTTTTCTTTTTAATTATTACTACTACAACAAGAAAGTAAACTAACTAAAAGCTATTACTAATTTTTTTGGTTTTTCTTAAAGTTTAACAAACACACAAGAAGAAAGCAGGAAAAAGAAAATAAACTAGCATGGATATTACAGTGAAAGAGTATGAGCACCGACATTTAGCAATGAGTGTGTGTGAATATAAATGTAATGTCGGTGAGAAATACGTACTCCCCCAAGCTTAGGCTTTTGGACTAAGTTGGTTCATTGCCAGGGATGGCCTGGCGGATACCATAGTTGTAGTTGGGGTCGTACTGCGATGAAGAAGACTCTGATTGCCACTGGCTGGCAATCATCTCTGGATCCCACTGGTAATTAGACTGTCGTGGAGGCTCAAATTGTGGTTCAGGTTCCGGGGCTGGTGTAGGGTTCCGGTAGGCTTGAATGGCCGCCCACGGAACAAGATACGGACCTTCAGACAAATTAAACAAGGAAGGAGCAGGCAAGGTAATAGTCTGAGGGTGATGTTTATGAAAGAATAATTTGTATTTAAGCTCCCCTTCCCTATTCTTAACAATAAAATCATGCGCTAACATACTCTTATAATCTAAATAAGCACTGGGCAGCAATTTTTCTTCTTTCTCATAGAGCCTAATAGGTATGTTAAAATGTGCAGCTGGGCGTGAAGCATAAATACCTCCAAAGATGGGGCCCTTAGCACGGTTGAGACTTAACCGTTTAGCAATGATACCGCCCATACTAAAAGTGTTATCGCGGAATAAACCATGGAACAAAATGAAAATATCAGGAACACTAAGGTTTCAACAGTTTCCGCGGCCAATTAAGGAACGACTAGCAAATATAGCAAAGTAGCGTAAAACAGGAAAATGTATGCTAGTAATTCTTGCATCGGAAACCTTCCTGGTTTCCCCCATAGTAATGGTGTCAATAAAACCATCCACATCTTTGCGATGTGGTTCATCTAAGGTACCCTTGGAGGGTACTTTGCAAACCTTGCAAAATTCATCTAGTGGCATCTTCTGAACAACATCATATAAATGAAACTCTACTGAAGGAGGTGTTTCCTTAGGAAAATAGTAGAAGTTTTGCACAAAAGTATTGGTGAGTAAGAGATACTAATGACGTTGGTCGCGGAGGAAGTCGATGAGGCTAGCATTTTCAGCCAATGAATAGAAATCATCATAAATCCCGGCTTTTCCCAAGAAATCATCGAAAGGCCATTCACACGGCCGGACCTCCGCGGTGCGAGGCAAATTATATTTGGGCCTCTCTGCTTCTTCATTTCGCTTTTCCTTCGAGCTTCGACTCGATGAGCCCCTCAAAAATCTCTTCATTATTTTCTGAAATATTCTGAAATTTTTAGTAACTACAAACAAAAGTGAACCAACTTCAATAAAATTGATAGCAACTACTCCTACAAAGTGCCTAGAGCCTATATCATGCATTGGAACTACTTGGAACCATATAAATTTGACATGCAATCTCAAGAACATGGTCACCTTGGCAGCACAAATTTGCAATGAATAAAGCACTAAGACAAAAACTAATTGGACCAATGGAGGAATCACATACCAAGGAACAATCTCCCCAAGCAGTTTTGTGAGAGGTGCTTTGAGCAAGGAGATCGAAAATCGCAGCAAAATGAGCTAGAACTCGTGCTTGAGCTGGATATTGGTGTTTGTGGGAGGAAGAAGGAGCGTATGGGTGCAGGAATAAGTGGAGGAGGGCCACCGTGGGCCCACGAGGCAGGGGGGCGCACCCTGGTGGGTAGGGCGCGCCCTCCACCCTCGTGGCCAGGTGTAACACCCCGGATGTAACTTTCCATATTTATAACTCCAACTCTTGCCATTTTCGGCATTGTGATATGATATTCCCTCCGTGGTTGGGTTTTTGCCGTTTGTTTTGCATTTTGTTCATGTCATGCATCTCATATCATGTCATCATGTGCATCTCATTTGCATACGTGTTCGTCTCATGCATCCGAGCATTTTCCCCGTTGTCCGTTTTGCAATCCGGCACTCCTATGTCCCCCGGCGTCCCCTTTTACGTTTTTCCGTGAGCGGGTACTAAACTTTCTCGGAATGGACCGAGGTTTGTCAAGTGGCCTTGGTACACCACCGTAGACCACTGTCAAGTTTGGTCATTTGGAGCTCGTTTGGTACTCCAGCAGTTAACGCACTCTCGCAAAGGCCTCTTTTAAGTTGCAGCCCAACACCCCTTCAAAACAGCCCAATAACCCATCTAAGTCACTTCCATGTCCATCTCCGTTCGATCACGATCGTGTGGAAAACCGCACCTCATTTGGAGCTTCCTAGCTCTTTCTACCTATAAAACACCCTCCTCCGAAATTTGGGTCATTCCACCTAACCCTAGTCTTCTTCCACCCGCGCGCCCGGACACGTCCGGTCGGCGGACAAAAAATCCCGCCCGGCCGCCCAATCAGGCGCCCCATCGCCACCGGGCCGCCCGCCACCGCGCCTCCACATGGGCCCGCTGGCCGTGGCAGCCCTCCCGCCGCCGTCCGGGCGAAGGCCAGCCCTCCGTGCCTCGCCGCCCGAGCCCCTCGCCTCGCCGCCGCGCCGCCTCGCCGGCGCCGCCCAGCACCCAGCGCAGCGCCACCCGGCAGCGCCGCCCATGCGCGCCGCCTCCTCCGCCCGGCGCCGCCCCACCTCGCTGCCCCGCCCTCCTCCGGCCTCTCCCTCCTCCGGCGCCCGTCCCCGGCCACCGCTGCTCCTGCTCCGGCGAACCTCGAGCCACGCGCTCTGGATCCAGATCCACCGAAGGGTTGACTTTCCTTCTCCCCCGATTTCCTCTAAGTCATTTTTTCTGTGTTAATTTTGTTGCATTTTCATCATGCCATAACTTTGCACCCGTGGCCCCGTTTTGGGCGTGTAGCATACCGAAATGTTCGGCGCGATGAGTACGTCATTTCATCTCACTGCATCATTTTTATTTGAGCTCATATTGATGCCCGTAATGCTGTTAGAAGAGGGATATGTGATGTTAGTTTGAGATTCTTATCAGAACATGCACTTTTGTCATTTTTGCCATGATTGATATGTGCACCCTATGATCTTGAGTCCTACATGTGTTTTGTAATATGCCATGCCATCTTTACAGGGGTGTATGCCATGTATTTTTGTGATCTCTATGGTGACTAGCACAAGCATGCAAACTAGGCTTCATGATGTTGCTGATTTCAGCCCCTGTTTTGCTGATATTTTTATGCCATGTTAACTTGATGCTACAGAGAGATCCATGCTTATTTTGAGATACTTCAGTAAGGATGTTTTGAACATATGGTTATGCTCTATCCATCCATGCCCTTGTTTGCAATTATAGAGTTCGATAGCTTGAGTCAGTCGAGCTCTACTTTTGCTATAAAATGTTTCCTGGCAGATTGTTTACATGTTATTCAATTTTGCCAAGGTTGTTGTAGTTGATCCGTGAATGCTATGATGTTGTTCTTGCCATGTATAGCTTCTATGCCATGTCTTCTTGATGGATGTATGCTTAGTTTATCATGAAATGCTCTGTGGTGAGTGCATCGAGCTCGCGAAGATGCCTTCTTAATTCTGTCAATGACATGCCCAGTTTGCTGAATCAGTTAACGAAACTTGCTATGTTTACGTGGGTGCCATCATATCTTCAGATCCTTTTTGGCTCATGCTCAGTAAGGGACTTTTGTTCTATGCTTTGAGTAGATTCATGACATGCCTTGTTTTGCTATTATAAGTTCCTGTAGCATGTTGTTTGCTTGCTCTGAACATTGCTTCCTGATGCTGATTCTGCCATGTTCAGTATTTTCACCAAGTCTGTGAATCCAATATATTTTGCACTTTTGCCATGCTTGTTTGGACCTTTTATGGTGTGATTTAGCCGTATCTCAGTGTTCATCTTTTGTCAAGCATCTTGAGTACATCACTGCCATATGCTTTGTTGGTACGTTTGGGTGCAGTAGCATAATTTCTTGTTGCTTGCTATGTGGCATCATGCTGTTAATGGCAGATTTGTGCCATTCTTCTTTTGCTTGTCATTTGCAAACCGTGCATCCGATTTCGGTGATCTTTATATCGATTTCAACGAAATCATCTCACCTTTCAGCGGCATACTTGGTTTGCCAATTTGATGCCTGGTTCATCATTTTCCTTCGAACGCATCGCATTGCATATCACATCTCGCATATCATGCCATGTATTGCATCATGTTGCTTGTGCATTGCACCGTGATTTATTGTGGTTCCATTGTTTGTGTTCTTGCTTTTGGTAGAGCCGGGAGACGAGTACGTGTACAAGGAACCTGTTGGGAACGCTTACGAGGATCAAGCTTTCGACAACTCTGAGAATCTTGCAGGCAAGATGACCATACCCTCGAAATCACTTCTATCTTTGCTTGCTAGATGCTCGCTCTTTTTCTATGCCTATGCTACGATGCCTATCACTTGCTATATCATGCCTCCCATATTGCCATGTCAAGCCCCTAACCGTCCTTTCCTAGCAAACCGTTGATTGGCTATGTTACCGCTTTGCTCAGCCCCTCTTATAGCGTTGCTAGTTGCAGGAGAAGATGAAGTTTGTTCCTTGTTGGAACATGGAGATGTTGTTCCTTGTTGGAACATGTTTACTTGTGGGGGATATCACAATATATCTATTGTTTAATTCATGCATCTATATACTTGGTAAAGGGTGGAAGACTCGGCCTTATGCCTAGTGTTTTGTTCCACTCTTGCCGCCTTAGTTTCCGTCATACCGGTGTTATGTTCCTTGATTTCGCGTTCCTTACACGGTTGGGTGATTTATGAGACCCCCTTGACAGTTCGCTTTGAATAAGACTCCTCCAGCAAGGCCCAACATTGGTTTTACCATTTGCCACCTAAGCCTTTTTCCCCCGGGTTTTCGCGAGCCCGAGGGTCATCTTTATTTAACCCCCCCGGACCAGTGCTCCTTGAGTGCTGGCCGAACTAGAGCCCTTTGCAGCGCCACCTTGGGGAAACTTGAGGCCTGGTTTTAGTTATGCGGACTACTCATCCGGATGTGCCACGAGCGAGATATATGCAGCTCCTATCGGGATTTGTCGGCTGTCGGGCGGCTTTGCTGGTCTTGTTTTATTGTTGTCGAAATGTCTTGCGATGCGGGATTCGAGACTGATCGGGTCTTCCCGGTAGAAGGAATATCCTTCGTTGACCGTGAGAGCTTATAATGGGCTAAGTTGGGACACCCCGCAGGTATTATCTTCGAAAGCCGTGCCAGCGGTTGTGAGGCAGATGGGAATTTGTTAATGTCGGTTGTAGAAAACCGAAGTTGACCTTAATTAAAATACATCAACGCGTGTGTAACCGTGATGGTCTCTTCTCGGCGGAGTCCGGAAGTGAACACGGTGTTGGAGTTATGTTTGGCGTAAGTAGTTTCAGGATCACTTCTTGATCGCTACTAGCTTCACGACCGTGCCTTGCTTCTCTTCTCGCTCTCTTTTGCGAATGTAGCCACCATATATGCTAGTCGCTTGCTGCAGCTCCACCTCACAACTCTGTCCTTCCTATAAGCTTAAATAGTCTTGATCTCGCCGGTGTGAGATTGCTGAGTCCCCGTGACTCACAGATTCTACCAAAACAGTTGCAGGTGCCGACGATGCTAGTGCAGATGACGCAACCGAGCTCAAGTGGGAGTTCGACGAGGAGCGTGGTCGTTATGTGTCTTTTCCCGATGATCGATAGTGGAGCCAGTTGGGACGATCGGGGATCTGTGTAGCATTTGGGGTAGTCTTCTTTTATTTTGGTTCCGTAGTCGGACCTTGAGTGTAATCTGGATGATGAATGTTTGTTTATGTATTGTGTGAAGTGGCGATGTAAGCCAACTATGTATCTCTTTCCTTATGTATTACATGGGTTGTGTGAAGATTACCTCACTTGCGACATTGCTTTCAATGCGGTTATGCCTCTAAGTCGTGCTTCAACACGTGGGAGATATAGCCGCATCGAGGGCATTACAAGTTGGTAATCGAGACATCCCGACTTAGGAGCCCTGCTTGATTGTTTCTTTGGCGTTGTTGAGTCTAGAACAAAAATGTTTTGAGTCTTAGGATTATAGATATCGAGAGTAGGATTCTTTTTACTCCCCAGTCCCTTAAATCGCTCTGGTGAGGTCTCCGACGTAGAAGTTTTGACTCTCCTCTCCTCAAATTTCACTAAAAAATTTGGGATCACGCGGGTATCTTGGAATCGTTCCGATGGTTTTGTGGCGAGAACATTGTTCTTGGTGCCTCGACATTTAGGGGTTGTGGCGGTGTCCGGGAGTTGAGCTCCGAGGTGTTGTCGTCACAATTTTATCGTTGCGATTCTGGAATACTGAGCTTTGCCGACATCGAAAATCTCTTTTGTACAGTTGTTGGTGAGATAACCCGATAACCCGATCTTTGGGCGAGCTCGGGAGTATTGCCATGACTCATATAACGGATGCTTTTGAAGGTCGAGGTACACGATTTCGAAGGTTTCATGGTTATGTGTTGACGGATGGATACAGCTGGATCTAGGTATTGTTAGTTTGGGTGATATATTTTGTGTCCCTGTATCCCCAACACCAGATTGCATAACCGAAAGTTTCGGAGTTTATAGGTGGGATTCAAGTAGCTCTAGCATTTCTTCCCATGAGATATTTGGTTTGCGATTGGGTAATCCTTACCACTTATTTGTTCGATCGTACCTTGTTATTTTTTCATCAACCCTTAATCAAGTGGCTTCTCACCTTAATGGGCGTGTGATGTTAGCTTTTGGAATTCATTCGTTCATCCTTATTCGAATGTTTATTGTGAAGACTATATGTTGCAATTTCTATCCGTTGATTCAACTTGTCTATCTGTCTATCAAAGTGCTAACGGATGTCACCCTCTTCAGGATGGCTCCGCCAGCGTGCGAATCCGGATCACAATTATGGGAGTCGGTCAACCCTCCACCTCCACCTCCGCCTCCGGAGGCATGGCAACTATCATGGCAGCCACCAATGCCAATGCTCAGATAATTTTGCAACTCTTGCAAGAGCGTACCCAAGGGCAAGGCAATCAAGGAAATCAAGGCCAAGGCAACAACCAGCCGCACTTTGCTACCCTCAATCAGTTCCTCGCTAATCAGCCGAAGTCTTTCAGCTTCTGTGTCGAGGCCACACACGTTGACGATTGGCTTGTGGACATCTACAAACATTTTGAATGTAGCAATGTCAGACCTAAGGACTTTGTCAAGTTTGCTTCGTTTCAACTCAAGGACCAAGCTGCTGAGTGGTACCAACAATACAAAGATTCCAGAGGAGGTCGTGTAATTACCTGGGATGAGTTCTGCCGAGACTTCAAAGCTCACCACATTCCGAAAAGTGTTGTTGAGAGCAAGCGTGAGGAGTTCCGCAATCTCAAGCAAGGCAACATGTCTGTGTATCAATACAATATCCAGTTCCAGAAACTCGCTCGCTTCGCTAAGCAAGACGTCCCTGATGAAAAGAGTATGACCTATCAATTCAGAGGTGGCCTTAGAGAAGATCTGCAATTAGCTCTCGTGCTTTTGAGCGAGAAAAGTATGATGAATTCTACAACATGGCTTTGAAGCAAGAAGCTGCCCAGCTCAAATGTGAGGCTTCTAAGAAGAGAATCGGGGATGTAGTTCAGTCTTCCTCTTCCTCTCAAGTGGCAGCTAAGCAGCGAAGTTCTACCTTCCTCCTCCTCCGTTTAAATCGGCCTTATCGTGAGAAGAACCCGGTGGTCGTGGATCTTCCCACCCGCCCAACCCAAAGCTATCAGAACAAGTCTAATTCTCAAGCTCCAAGGTCAAATGCTCCTTATCACCGTCCGCTCTCAGAGCAGACTTGCAACAAGTGTCAGCAGAAAGGTCACTATGCGAACAAGTGCTTCAACCAAAGGCGCCTTCCGCCTCCTCCTCCGGTGAGATCTTCCAGCAATGCAGTGGTCAAGCATAATCCCAAGTCTGCAAAGGTGAACATGATGAATGCAGCTCAAGCGGAGGAATCTACTGATGTGATAATGGGTAATCTCTCGATTAATGATATTCTGCAAAAGTCTTATTTGATCTTGGTGCATCGCATTCTTTCATCTCAAGACCTTTTGTGGCTATGCATGATTTGGTTACTCAAGTATTGCCGAGACCTTTGTCTATTGTTTCTCCGGCTAGGGAAATGACTTCTCGAGTTTTGGTTCCGAATGTCGGTATCAAGATGGGCGACTATAGATTTCTGGCTAAACCAATTGTCCTTGGTGACTCGGATATTGATCTAATTCTCGCGATGGATTGGCTTTCTCAGCACAAAGCTCAGCTTGATTGTGCTGCCAGGGAAATTCAATTGACACACTCTTCTAATGATGTGATCATCTATGCGCTCGTGATGAAACCATTCGGTTGTGTTCTCTCAATGAGAAGAGGCGAGTTGGATGCTATCTCTCGATTCGATCGTTTGTGAGTACCAAGATGTCTTTCGGAAGAGCTTCCAGAATGCCTCCTCACGGCCGTTGAATTCGTTATCGATCTTGAACACGCACGGAACCCGTTTACAAGCGTCCATACAAGCTTGGACCTAATGAGCTGAAGGAATTGAAGAAGCAGCTCGATGAACAAGAGCGTCTGGGTTTGATCAGACCAAGTTCATCTTCTTGGGGTTGTGGTGTTCTTTTTGTCCAGAAGAAGGATGGCACGGACCGACTTTGCGTCGATTACCGTCCATTGAATAAGAAGACTATCAAGAACAAGTATCCACTTCCCAACATCAATGAGCTTTTCGAGCAACTCAAAGGTGTTAAAGTGTTCTCCAAGCTTGACCTTCGTATGGGTTATCATCAAATTCGCATTCGTGAACAAGATATTCCCAAGATAGCATTCAGAACAAGCTTTGGTTCTTATGAATATACTGTCATGTCTTTCGGCCTTGTCAATGCTCCTCCAACATTCTCTCGAATGATGAACTTCATCTTCAACCCCTATACCAATGAATTTGTCTTGGTCTATCTTGATGATATTTTGGTCTTCTCCAAGAATAAGAAGGATCATGCCAAACATTCGCGATTGGTGCTCGACAAGCTCAGAGAGCATCAATTCTATGCGAAGTTTTCCAAATGTGAATTTTGGCTTGATGAAGTTCTTTACCTTGGTCATATCATCTCCGCCAAGGGCATCGCTGTTAATCCCGAGAAGGTGTCTGCAGTTGTGAATTGGGAACCTCCTCAGAATGTCAAGCAGCTTCGCAGTTTTCTTGGTCTTGCAAGCTATTGCCGAAGATTCATTGAGAACTTCTCTAAGATTGCAAAGCCTCTTTCCAACCTCCTCCAGAAGCATGTGAAGTATGTCTGGTCTCCTGAGTGTGATGTTGCTTTCAATACTCTCAAAGAGAAACTCGTCACAGCTCTGTCTTGACTCCTCTGATGAATCCAAGCCATTGAAGTTTTACGTGATGCTTCTCTTCAAGGTCTCGGTCTGTGTTAATGCAAGAGAAGAGAGTTGTGGCCTATACCTCTCGTCCGATGAAGCCCAACGAAAAGAACTACCCCACTCACGATCTTGAGTTGGCGGCAGTTGTCCATGCATTAATAACTTGGAGACATCTCTTGTTGGGAAGGAAAGTGGACATATTCACCGATCACAAGAGTCTCAAGTATATCTTCACTCAACCCAACCTCAACCTCGAGCAAACTTGATGGGTCGAAATGATTCAAGAGTACAACCCAAGTATTGAATATACTCGGGCAAGGCCAATGTGATTGCAGATGCTTTGAGCAGAAGGCTTATTGCAACAGTTTAATCCTCAAGCCCTTCCAACCGGATCTCTGTGAAGCTTTCCATAAGCTGAATCTTCAAGTTGTTCCTCAAGGCTTTCTTGCCAACCTCATAGTCTCTCCTACTTTGGAAGACCAAATTCGTGAGGCTCAACTCCTGGATACCATGGTGAAAAAGGTGAAGCGTGGTATCGACAAGGGCATTTCAAGTACAAGTGCTTCCACATTGATGACAAAGATACTCTTTTCTTGAGGACGGATTGTGGTTCCTAAGGGTGATCTCGTAAAGTCATTATGAGCAGGCACACAATTCCCTTCTATCCATTCATCCTGGAAGTACGAAGATGTACCATGACCTCAAGCAGTCATATTGGTGGACTCAAATGAAGCGAGAAATTGCTCAATTCGTGAATGAGTGTGATGTCCGCAGAAGAGTGAAAGCAGAACACCAACGACCAGCTGGTCTCCTCCAACCTCTTGCTATTCCAGAATGGAAGTTTGATCATATCGAGATGGACTTCGTGACTGGATTTCCAAATTCCAAGCGTGGAAATGATGCTATCTTCGTTGTCATTGACAAGCTTACTAAAGTGGCTCATTTTCTTCCTGTCAAAGAATCCATCACAGCAGCTCGGTTGGCGAACTATACACCTCGGGATTGTCTCCTTGCACGGCATTCCACAATTGATCTCTTGAGACCGTGGCAGCATATTTACCTCAAGTTTTGGGATTCTATTCAAGGCCATGGGCACCAACATTCGTTTCAGCACAGCTTTCCATCCTCAAACAAGTGGCCAAGTTGAGCGAGTCAATCAAATCCTTGAAGATATGCTCGGGGCTTGTGTCATTTCCTTGGTATGAAATGGGAAGATTGTCTTCCATATGCCGAGTTCTCCTACAACAACAGCTTCCAAGCGAGTTGGGCAAGGCCCATTCGAAATTCTCTATGGAAGAAAGTGCGTACTCCTCTCAATTGGTCCGAGACAGGTGAGCGCCAACTTCTTGGCAATGACTTGATCACGAAGCGAAGAAATGTGCAAAGTCATTCGTGAGAATCTCAAAGCAGCATAATCGCGCGGAAGAGCTATTATGATGACAAGCACCATGATGTGGCTTTTGAAATCGGAGACCATGTCTACCTTCGCGTCTCTCAATGAAAGGCACTCGTCGCCCGGTGTCAAAGGAAGCTTGCCCCTAGATACGTGGGTCCTTTCAAGATCATTGGCAAAGAGGCGATCTAGCCTATCAACTTGAGCTTCCGTCCAACTTCGCGAGCGTGCGATGTGTTTCACGTGTCACAACCGCAAGTGCTTCAAGACTCTGGCGCACCATCAACGAAGAAATTGTCCTCCAAGAAGATCTCTCTTATCATGAGCACCCGTTGCTATTCTTGAAGAAACCGAAGCGCAAGACTCGCAACACGTCAATCAAATTCCTGAAAGTGAAGTGGTCACACCATTCGACCGAGAAGCCACACGGGAGCGCGAGGATGCCTCCGTTCGAATATCCGGAGTTCTTTCGGTCCTAGATCTGGGGCGAGATCCTCTTGTAGTGGTGGAGTGTTGTAACACCCGGATGTAACTTTCCATATTTATAACTCCAACTCTTGCCATTTTCGGCATTGTGATATGATATTCCCTCCGTGGTTGGGGTTTTGCCTTTTGTTTTGCATTTTGTTCATGTCATGCATCTCATATCATGTCATCATGTGCATCTCATTTGCATATGTGTTCGTCTCATGCATCCGAGCATTTTCCCTGTTGTCCGTTTTGCAATCCGCACTCCTATGTCCCCGGCGCCCCTTTTACGTTTTTCCGTGGCGGTACTAAACTTTCTCGGAATGGACCGAGGTTTGTCAAGTGGCCTTGGTACACCACGGTAACCACTGTCAAGTTTGGGTCATTTGGAGCTCGTTTGGTACTCAGCAGTTAACCGCTTACTCTCGCAAAGGCCTCTTTTAAGTTGCAGCCCAACACCCTTCAAAACAGCCCAATAACCCATCTAAGTCACTTCCATGTCCATCGCCGTTCGATCACGATCGTGGGCGAAAACCGCACCTCATTTGGAGCTTCCTAGCTCTTTCTACCTATAAAACACCCTCCTCCCGAAATTTGGGTCATTCCACCCTAACCTAGTATTCTTCCACCGCGCGCCCGGACACGTCCAGTCGGCCGTACAAAAAATCCCGCGCGCGCCGCCGCCTAATCGGGCGAGCCACATCGCCACCGGGCCGCCCGCCACCGCGCCTCCACCGCGGGCTGCCTGCGCCCGGGCGGCCTCCCGCCGCCGTCCGGGCGAAGGCCGCCCTCGCGCCTCGCCACCCGAGCCCCTCGCCTCGCTGCGCGCCCGCCTCGCCGGCCGGCCCGCCGACCGCGCCGCCTCGCCCGGCGCCCCATGCGCCGCCTCCTCCGCCCGGCGCCGCCCCCACCTCGCCGGGCCCAGCCCTCCTCCGGCCTCTCCCTCCTCCGGTGCCCGTCCCCGGCCACCGCTGCTCCCGCTCCGGCGAACCTCGAGCCACGCGCTCTGGATCCAGATCCACCGAAGGGTTGACTTTCCTTCTCCCCCGATTTCCTCCAAGTCATTTTTTCTGTGTTAATATTGTTGCATTTTCATCATGCCATAACTTTGCCCCTGTGGCTCCGTTTTGGGCATGTAGCATACCGAAATGTTCGCCTCGATGAGTACATCATTTCATCTCATTGCATCATTTTCATTTGAGCTCATATTGATGCCCGTAATGCTGTTAGAAGAGGGCTATGTGATGTTAGTTTCAGATTCTTATCAGAACATGCACTTTTGTCATTTTTGCCATGATTGATATGTGCACCCTATGATCTTGAGTCCTACATGTGTTTTGTAATATGCCATGCCATCTTTACAGGGGTGTATGCCATGTATTTTTGTGATCTCTGTGGTGACTAGCACAAGCATGCAAACTAGGCTTCATGATGTTGCTGATTTCAGCCCCTGTTTTGCTGATATTTTTATGCCATGTTAACTTGATGCTACAGAGAGATCCATGCTTATTTTGAGATACTTCAGTAAGGATGTTTTGAACATATGGTTATGCTCTATATATCCATGCCCTTGTTTGCAATTATGGAGTGCGATAGCTTGAGTCAATCGAGCTCTACTTTTGCTATAAAATGTTTCCTGGCAGATTGTTTACATGTTATTCAATTTTGCCAAGGTTGTTGTAGTTGATCCGTGAATGCTATGATGTTGTTCTTGCCATGTATAGCTTCTATGCCATGTCTGGATGTATGCTTAGTTTATCATGAAATGCTCTGTGGTGAGTGCATCGAGCTCGCGAAGATGCCTTCTTAATTCTGTCAATGACATGCCCGATTCTTTGAATCATTATGAAACTTGCTATGTTTACGTGGGTGCCATCATATCTTCTGTTCCTTTTTGGCTCATGGTCAGTAAGGGACTTTTGTTCTATGATTTGTGTAGATTCATGACATGCCTTGTTTTGCTATTATAATTTCATGTAGAATGCTGTTTGCTTGCTCTGAACATTGCTTCCTGATGCTGATTCTGCCATGTTCAGTATTTTCACTAAGTCTATGAAGCCGATATATTTTGCACTTTTGCCATGCTTGTTTGGACCTGTTATGGTGTGATTTAGCCGTATCTCAGTGTTCATCTTTTGTCAAGCATCTTGAGTAGATCACTGCCATATGCTTTGTTGGTACGTTTGGGTGAAGTAGCTTAATTTCTTTTTGCTTGCTATGTGGCATCATGCTGTTAATGGCAGATTTGTGCCATTCTTGTTTTGCTTGTCATTTGCAAACCATGCATCCGATTCCGGTGATCTTTATATTGATTTCAACTGAAATCATCTCACCTTTCCAGCGGCATACTTGGTTTGCCAAGTTGATGCCTGGTTCATCATTTTCCTTCTGGAGCACGCATACGCATTGCATATCACATCTCACATATCATGCCATGTAGTGCATCATGTTGCTTGTGCATTGCACCGTGATTTATTGTGGTTCCATTGTTTGTGTTCTTGCTTTGGGTAGATCCGGGAGACGAGTACGTGTACGAGGAACCTGTTGGGAACGATTACGAGGATCAACCTTTCGACAACTCCGAGGACCTTGCAGGCTAGATGCTCGCTCTTTGCTTGCTAGATGCTCGCTCTTTTGCTTGCTAGATGCTCGCTCTTTTGCTATGCCTATGCTACGATGCCTATCACTTGCTATATCATGCCACCCATATTGCCATGTCAAGCCCCTAACCATCCTTTCCTAGCAAACCGTTGATTGGCTATGTTACCGCTTTGCTCAACCCCTCTTATAGCGTTGCTAGTTGCAGGAGAAGATGAAGTTTGTTCCTTGTTGGAACATGGAGATGTTGTTCCTTGTTGGAACATGTTTACTTGTTGGGGATATCACAATATATCTATTGTTTAATTAATGCATCTATATACTTGGTAAAGGGTGGAAGACTCGGCCTTATGCCTGGTGTTTTGTTCCACTCTTGCCGCCTTAGTTTCCGTCATACCGGTGTTATGTTCCTTGATTTAGCGTTCCTTACGGTTGGGTGATTTATGGGACCCCTTGACAGTTCGCTTTGAATAAGACTCCTCCAGCAAGGCCCAACATTGGTTTTACCATTTGCCACCTAAGCCTTTTCCCCGGGTTTCGCGAGCCGAGGGTCATCTTTATTTAACCCCCGGACCGGTGCTCCTTGAATGCTGGCCCGAACTAGAACCCTTTGCAGCGCCACCTTGGAGAAACTTGAGGCCTGGTTTTAGTCGTGCGGACTGCTCATCCGGATGTGCCACGAGAGCGAGATATGTGCAGCTCCTATCGGGATTTGTCGGCTGTCAGGCGGCTTTGCTGGTCTTGTTTTATTCTTTGTCGAAATGTGTTGTAGTCCGGGATTCGAGACTGATCGGGTCTTCGGTAGAAGGAATAGCCCGTTGACCGTGAGAGCTTATAATGGGCTAAGTTGGGACACCCTGCAGGTATTATTTTTCGAAAGCCGTGCCGCGGTTATGAGGCAGATGGGAATTTGTTAATATCCGGTTGTAGAAAACCCGAAGTTGACCTTAATTAAAATACATCAACCGCGTGTGTAACCGTGATGGTCTCTTCTCGGCAGAGTCCGGGAAGTGAACACGGTGTTGGAGTTCTGTTTGACGTAAGTAGTTTCAGGATCACTTCTTGATCGCTACTAGCTTCACGACCGTGCCTTGCTTCTCTTCTCGCTCTCTTTTGCGAATGTAGCCACCATATATGCTAGTCGCTTGCTGCAGCTCCACCTCACAACTCTGTCCTTCCTATAAGCTTAAATAGTCTTGATCTCGCGGGTGTGAGATTACTGAGTCCCCGTGACTCACAGATTCTACCAAAACAGTTGCAGGTGCCAACGATGCCAGTGCAGATGACGCAACCGAGCTCAAGTCGGAGTTCGACGAGGAACGTGGTCGTTACTATGTGTCTTTTCCTGATGATCAGTAGTGGAGCCCAGTTGGGACGATCGGGGATCTGTGTAGCATTTAGGGTAGTCTTCTTTTATTTTGGTTCCATAGTCGGACCTTGAGTGTAATCTGGATGATGGATGTTTGTTTATGTATTGTGTGAAGTGGCGACTGTAAGCCAACTATGTATCTCTTTCCCTTCTGTATTAAATGGGTTGTGTGAAGATTACCTCACTTGCGACATTGCTTTCAATGCAATTATGCCTCTAAGTCGTGCTTCGACACGTGGGAGATATAGCCGCATCGAGGGCGTTACACCAGGTGGTTCACCCCCCTGCTGTGTTCTCAGTTCCAGAAATCCTCATATTATCTAGAAAAAATCATATTTCATTTTCAAGGCATTTGGAGAACTTTTATTTTCGGGGTATTTTTATATTACACAGATAAATCAGAAAACAGACAGAAAAATACTATTTTTACTTTATTTCGACTAAATACAGAAAGTAGAAAGAGGGTACATATGGTTGTGCCTTCTTGTTTCATCCGTCTCATGCTCATCAAAAGGAATCCACTAACAAGGTTGATCAGGTCTTGTTAACAAACTCATTCCGAATAACATGGAACCGGAGAAATTTTGAATAACACTATGTTACCTCAACGGGGATATGCAC
This sequence comes from Aegilops longissima, assembly GCA_021605205.1. Classification (NCBI taxonomy): domain Eukaryota; kingdom Viridiplantae; phylum Streptophyta; class Magnoliopsida; order Poales; family Poaceae; genus Aegilops; species Aegilops longissima. The sequence goes on along the minus strand of CM038677.1, from coordinate 191,425,461 downwards.
ATCCCCTATAATAAGAATATCATATTTCTTCTTGACAGTAGGAAGAGGAAATTCAAAACCTCCAAAAATGATCGATGGAATTTTTCCAATAGAATTGATACTATGAACTTGAGGTCGTTTCCTCGGAAAGTGTATCGTATGCTCATTACCATTAATATGAAAAGTGACATTGCCTTTGTTGCAATCAATAACAGCCCCTACAGTATTCAAAAAAGGTCTTCCAAGAATAATAGACATGCTATCGTCCTCGGGAATATCAAGAATAACAAAGTCCGTTAAAATAGTAACGTTTGCAACCACAATAGGCACATCCTCACAAATACCGACAGGTATAGCAGTTGATTTATCAGCCATTTGCAAAGATATTTCAGTAGGTGTCAACTTATTCAAATCAAGTCTACGATATAAAGAGAGAGGCATAACACTAACACCGGCTCCAAGATCACATAAAGCACTTTTAACATAGTTTCTTTTAATGGAGCATGGTATAGTGGGTACTCCTGGATCTCCTAGTTTCTTTGGTATTCCACCCTTAAAAGTATAATAAGCAAGCATGGTGGAAATCTCAGCTTCCGGTATCTTTCTCTTATTTGTGACAATATCTTTCATATACTTAGCATAAGGATTCATTTTGAGCATATCAGTTAATCGCATACGCAAAAAGATAGGTCTAATCATTTCAGCAAAGCGCTCAAAATCCTCATCATCCTTTTTCTTGGATGGTTTGGGAGGAAAAGGCATGGGTTTCTGAACCCAAGGTTCCCTTTCTTTACCATGTTTCCTAGCAACAAAGTCTCTCTTATCATAACGTTGATTCTTTGATTGTGGGTTATCAAGATCAACAACAGGTTCAATTTCTACATCATTATCATTACTAGGTTGACCATCATCATTAACATTTTCACTAGGTTCATGTTCATTACCAGATTGTGTTTCAGCATCAGAAATAGAAATATCATTTGGTTTCTCAGGTGGTTCAGCAATAGGTTCACTAGAAATATGCAAAGTCCTATCATTTTTCTTTTTCTTCTTTTTAGAAGAACTAGGTGCATCAATATTATTTCTCTGAGAATCTTGTTCAATTCTCTTAGGGTGGCCTTCAGGATACAAAGGTTCCTGAGTCATTTTACCAGTTCTAGTAGCAACTCTAACAACATAATCATTTTTCTTACTATTCATTTCATTGAGCAAATCACATTGAGCTTTAAGTACTTGTTCTACTTGAGTGGTAACCATAGAAGCATGTTTAGTAATGAGTTTAAGTTCACCTTTAACTCCAGACATATAATCAACCAAGTGCTCAAGCGTATCGGAATTGTATTTCAATTGTCTACCAAAATAAGCATTGAAGTTTTCTTGTTTGACAATAAAATTATCAAACTCTTCTAAGCATTGTCTAGCAGACTTATAGTGAGGAATATCACCTTCATCAAATCTATAGAGAGAATTTACCTTTACTACCTGTGTCGCGTTATCAAGACCATGAGGTTCTTCAATAGGTAATGGATTAAGATCATATGTTTCTACAATAGGTGGTAGATTAAGACCATGTATTTCTTCAATAGGAGGTAAATTCTTAACATCTTCAGCTTTAATACCTTTTTCCTTCATAGATTTCTTTGCCTCTTGCATATCTTCAGGACTGAGAAATAGAACACCTCTCTTCTTCCGAGTTGGTTTAGGAATAGGTTCGGGAATTGGTCCAGGAAGTGTCCAATTATTTCCATTTGCCAACATATTATTCAATAGAATTTCAGCTTCATCCGGTGTTCTTTCCCTGAAAACAGAACCAGCACAACTATCCAGGTAATCTCTCGTAGAACCGGTTGGTCCATTATAAAAGATATCAAGTATTTCATTTTTCTTGAGAGGGTGATCAGGCAAAGCATTAAGTGACTTGAGAAGCCTCCCCCAAGCTTGCGGGATACTCTCTTCTTCAATTTGCACAAAATTGTATATTTCCCTCAAAGCAGCTTGTTTCTTATGAGCAGGGAAATATTTAGCAGAGAAGTAATAAATCATATCCTGGGGACTACGCACACAACTAGGATCAAGAGAATTAAACCATATCTTAGCATCACCCTTTAATGAGAATGGGAATATTTTAAGGATATAGAAGTAGCGAGATCTCTCATCATTAGTAAACAGGGTGGCTATATCATTTAATTTAGTAAGATGTGCCACAACATTTTCAGATTCATAGCCATGAAAAGGATCAGATTCAACCAAAGTAATTATATCAGGATCAACAGAGAATTCATAATCCTTATCGGTAACACAGATAGGTGAAGTAGCAAAAGCAGGGTCAGGCCTCATTCTATCATTAAGAGATTGCTTATTCCATTTAGCTAATAATCTCTTGAGCTCATAACTATCTTTGCAAGCTAAAATAGCTGCGAAGCTTCTTTATCAAAAACATAACCCTCGGGAATAACGAGCAAGTCTTCATCATCAATTTCATCAATACAATCAGTTTCAATAATTTCTTTCTCTCTAGCCCTAGCAATTTGTTCATCAAGAAATTCACTAAGGGGCACGTTAGTATCAAGCATAGAAGTAGTTTCATCATAAGTATCGTGCATAGCAGAAGTGGCATCATCAATAACATGCGACATATCAGAACGAATAGCAGAAGCAGGTTTAGGTGTCGCAAGCTTACTCAAAACAGAAGGTGAATCAAGTGCAGAGCTAGATGGCAGTTCCTTACCTCCCCTCGTAGTTGAGGGATAAATTGTTGTCTTAGCGTCTTTCAAGTTCTTCATAGTGACCAGCAGATATAAATCCCAAGTGACTCAAAGAACAGAGCTATGCTCCCCGGCAATGGCGCCAGAAAATAGTCTTGATAACCCACAAGTATAGGGGATCGCAACAGTTTTCGAGGGTAGAGTATTCAACCAAAATTTATTGATTCGACACGAGGGGAGCCAAAGAATATTCTCAAGTATTAGCAACTGAGTTGTCAATTCAGCCACACCTGGATAACTTAATATCTGCAGCAAAGTATTTAGTAGCAAGGTAATATGATAGTAGTGGTAATGGTAACAAAAGTAACAGCAGCAAAAGTAATGTTTTTGGTGTTTTGTAGTGATTGTAAGAGTAGCAACGGAAAAGTAAATAAGCAAGAACCAATATAGGAAAAGCTCGTAGGCATTGGATCAGTGATGGAGAATTATGCCGGATGCGGTTCATCATGTAACAATCATAACATAGGGTGACACAGAACTAGTTCCAATTCATCGATGTAATGTAGGCATGTATTCCGAATATATTCATACGTGCTTATGGAAAAGAACTAGCATGACATGTTTTGTCCTACCCTCCCGTGGCAGCGGGGTCCTAATGGAAACTAAGGGATATTAAGGCCTGCTTTCAATAAAGAACCGGAACAAAGCATTAGCACATAGTGAATACATGAACTCCTCAAACTATGGTCATCACCAGGAGTGGTCCCGATTATTGTCACTTCGGGGTTGGCGGATCATAACACATAGTAGGTGACTATAGACTTGCAAGATAGGATCAAGAACTCACATATATTCATGAAAACATAATAGGTTCAGATCTGAAATCATGGTACTTGGGCCCTAGTGACAAGCATTAAGCATAGCAAAGTCATAGCAACATCAATCTCAGAACATAATGGATACAAGGGATCAAACCCCTGGTCTTCATCTTTGGCAAGGATTTTTTTTTTATTTACAAATAGACGTTACGTGGAGTTTCAGGTCATTCCGAGAACTTTTGTTTCTGCACATAAATAACAACATGGAAAGTCTGCTGAAAACAATGTCAGTCCGGATTAGTTCCATTCGAATCATGCAAGTTAGAGTCCAAAACAAGGGCAAAAGTGTTTGGAAAAGTAGATACGATGGAGACATATCAGTTATCCACTTCATACCCACAACATAGTTTTATTTCTCATTGCTAGTTGGAAGCAAACGTTCGGTGTACGTAGTCGTATCAGTGGCTGAGGGAGTCCTGGATTAGGGGGTATTCAGACAGCCGGACTATAACCTTTGGCCGGACTGTTGGACTATGAAGATACAAGATTGAAGACTTCATCCCGTGTCCGGATGGGACTCTCCTTGGCGTGGAAGGTAAGCTTGGCAATACGGATACGTAGATCTCCTCCCATTGTAACCGACTCTGTGTAACCCTAGCCCCTCCGATGTCTATATAAACCGGAGAGTTTAGTCCGTAGGACACAATCACAACAATCATACCAGAGGCTAGCTTCTAGGGTTTAGCCTCTCCGATCTCGTGGCAGATCAACTCTTGTACTACCCATATCATCAATATTAATCAAGCAGGAGTAGGGTTTTACCTCCATTGAGAGGGCCCGAACCTAGGTAAAAACATCGTGTCCCTTGTCTCCTGTTACCATCCGCCTAGACGCACAGTTCGGGACCCCCTACCCGAGATCCGCCGGTTTTGACACCGACATTGGTGCTTTCATTGAGAGTTCCTCTGTGTCGTCACCGTCAAGCTTGATGGCTCCTTTGATCATCGTTAGCGATGCAGTGCAGGGTGAGACTTTTCTCCCTGGACAGGTTTTTGTATTCGGCGGCTTTGCACTGCGAGCCAATTCGCTTGCCATCTGGAGCAGATTGAAAGCTGCGCCCCTGTCCACCAGGTCAGGTTTGGAAGTTTAAACTACACGGCCGATATCGCGGAGACTTGATCTTCGACGGATTCGAGCCCTTGCCGAAATCGCCGCCTTTGTCACGATGGGCATGATTTAGCTCTGCCGCCGAACAATGTTCAGGAAGTCGCACCTACAATCGCTCCGACCTTCAATTCGGAGCCAATCGCGCCATCCACGGACGGGTGGTTGGGCCCCGCCATGGAGGCCGCAGCCTCAACGGCGATCGAGTCGGATACCCTTCGCGAGGCCCGTGACTCCAAATTTTCGAACTCCCCTCCGGACTCCGAGCCGCCCGCGCCCCTGCCAATCGAATACGATTGGGCGCCGATCATGGAGTTTACCGCCGCGGATATCTTGCCTCCCCAAGCTTGAGGATACTCTCTTCTTCAATTTGCACAAAATTGTATATTTCCCTCAAAGCAGCTTGTTTCTTATGAGCAGGGAAATATTTAGCGAGAAGTAATAAATCATATCACAGGGACTACTTTTAACTAGGATCAAGAGAATTAAACCATATCTTAGCATCACCCTTTAATGAGAATGGGAATATTTTAAGGATATAAAAGTAGCGAGATCTCTCATCATTAGTGAACAGGGTGGCTATATCATTTAATTTAGTAAGATGTGCCACAACAGTTTCAGATTCATAGCCATGAAAAGGATCAGATTCAACCAAAGTAATTATATCAGGATCAACAGAGAATTCATAATCCTTATCGGTAACACAGATAGGTGAAGTAGCAAAAGCAGGGTCAGGCCTCATTCTATCATTAAGAGATTGCTTATTCCATTTAGCTAATAATCTCTTGAGCTCATAACTATCTTTGCAAGCTAAAATAGCTGCAGAAGCTTCTTTATCAAAAACATAACCCTCAGGAATAACAGGCAAGTCTTCATCATCAATTTCATCAATACAATCAGTTTCAATAATTTCTTTCTCTCTAGCCCTAGCAATTTGTTCATCAAGAAATTCACTAAGGGGCACAGTAGTATCAAGCATAGAAGTAGTTTCATCATAAGTATCATGCATAGCAGAAGTGGCATCATCAATAACATGCGACACATCAGAACGAATAGCAGAAGCAGGTTTAGGTGTCGCAAGCTTACTCAAAACAGAAGGTGAATCAAGTGCAGAGCTAGATGGCAGTTCCTTACCTCCCCTCGTAGTTGAGGGATAAATTGTTGTCTTAGCGTCTTTCAAGTTCTTCATAGTGACCAGCAGATATAAATCCCAAGTGACTCAAAGAATAGAGCTATGCTCCCCGGCAACGGCGCCAGAAAATAGTCTTGATAACCCACAAGTATAGGGGATCATAGCAGTTTTCGAGGGTAGAGTATTCAACCCAAATTTATTGATTCGACACAAGGGGGCCAAAGAATATTCTCAAGTATTAGCAGGCGAGTTGTCAATTCAACCACACTGGATAACTTAATATCTGCAGCAAAGTATTTAGTAGCAAAGTAATATGATAGTAGTGGTAATGGTAACAAAAGTAACAGCAGCAAAAGTAATGTTTTGGTGTTTTGTAGTGATTATAAGTAGTAGCGGAAAAGTAAATAAGCAAGAACCAATATAGGAAAAGCTCGTAGGCATTGGATCGGTGATGGAGAATTATGCGGATCGGTTCATCATGTAACAATCATAACATAGGGTGACAGAGAACTAGCTCCAATTCATCAATGTAATGTAGGCATGTATTCGAATATAGTCATACGTGCTTATGGAAAGAACTTGCATGACATCTTTTGTCCTACCCTCCCGTGGCAGCGAGGTCCTAATGGAAACTAAGGGATATTAAGGCCTGCTTTTAATAAAGAACCGGAACAAAGCATTAGCACATAGTGAATACATGAACTCCTCAAACTATGGTCATCACGAGGAGTGGTCCGATTATTGTCACTTGAGGGTTGGCGGATCATAACACATAGTAGGTGACTATAGACTTGCAAGATAGGATCAAGAACTCACATATATTCATGAAAACATAATAGGTTCAGATCTGAAATCATGGTACTTGGGCCCTAGTGACAAGCATTAAGCATAGCAAAGTCATAGCAACATCAATCTCGAGAACATAATGGATACAAGGGATCAAACCCTGGTCTTCATCTTTGGCAAAGATTTTTTTATTTACAAATAGGCGTTCACGTGGAGTTTCAGGTCATTAAGAGAACTTTTGTTTCTGCACATAAATAACAACATGGAAAGTCTGCTTTGAAAACAATGTCAGTCAGGATTAGTTCCATTGAATCATGCAAGTTAGAGTCCAAAACAAGGGCAAAAGTGTTTGGAAAAGTAGATCGATGGAGACATATCAGTTATCCACTTCATACCCACAACATAGTTTTATTTCTCATTGCTAGTTGGAAGCAAGCGTTGAGTTATGCGTAATTCAGTATCAAGTGGTTTGAGGGAGTCTGGATTAGGGGTATTGAGACAACGGACTATAACCTTTGGCGGACTGTTGGACTATGAAGATACAAGATTGAAGACTTCATCCGTGTCGGATGGGACTCTCCTTGGCGTGGAAGGTAAGCTTGGCAATCTGGATCGTAGATCTCCTCCCATTGTAACCCGACTCTGTGTAACCCTAGCCCCTCCGATGTCTATATAAACCGGAGAGTTTAGTCCGTAGGACACAATCACAACAATCATACCAGAGGCTAGCTTCTAGGGTTTAGCCTCTCCGATCTCGTCGGAGATCAACTCTTGTACTACCCATATCATCAATATTAATCAAGCAGGAGTAGGGTTTTACCTCCATTGAGAGGGCCGAACCTAGGTAAAACTGTCGTGTCCCTTGTCTCCTGTTACCATCCGCCTAGACGCACAGTTGGGACCCCCTACCGAGATCCGCGGTTTTGACACCGACATTGGTGCTTTCATTGAGAGTTCCTCTATGCGTCACCGTCAAGCTTGATGGCTCCTTTGATCATCGTTAGCGATGCAGTGCGAGTGAGACTTTTCTCCTGGACGGAGTTTTTGTATTGGCGGCTTTGCTGCGAGCCAATTAAACGCCATCTGGAGCAGATTGAAAGCTGCGCCCCCATCCACCAGGTCAGGTTTGGAAGTTTAAACTACGGCCGATATCGCGGAGACTTGATCTTCGACCAGTTAGAGCCCTGCAATCGCGCCCGCCTTCATCACGATGGGCATGATTTAGCTCTGCCGCGAACAATGTTGAAGTCGCACCTACAATCGCTCCGACCTTCAATTCGGAGCCAATCGCGCCATCCACGGGACGGGTGGTTGGGCCCGCCATGGAAGCCGCGGCCTCAGCGGGCGATCGAGTCGGATACCCTTCGCGAGGCCCGTGACTCCAAATTTTGAACTCCCCTCCGGACTCGAGCCGCCGCGCCTGCCAATCGAATCGATTGGGCGGCGATCATGGAGTTTACGCCGCGGATATCTTTCCTTTTCGCCCTTGGTGACATCTTGAATTCACTAAGGTCTCTCTCTTTGTCGGAGAGTCTGGCGGATTATGGCTGGCAAGATTGGGATGCGACGGCGAAGAAATTGGCCTTTACCCACCACCAACTTCATAGCCATTATCGATGACTTGGCCGACATGCTCGACTTCGACTCGAAGACATCGGCCGGTATGGGCGACAATGCGAGGAAGCGAACGAGGAAGGCGCCTATAGGGCCTGGAAAGCCACCTCGTAATGCGACATATATATGGTGGACACACCCAAAGAAGCAATGGCGATGGAACGTGAGGAGGATGACCCTCAAGAAGCAACCTAAGCGCGGCATCAGCGCGCTCTAGATCCCGCCAAAGCAAAAGCGATGATACCGGAAAAGGAGATAATAACACTCGGACGGTGCGAAGATAACTCCCTCGGCAGGATTCAGCGCGAGGAGGATGGAGAAGCCGGCCCTCGTGAGAAGGCGGACAGAGAGCGAGGAGGATGATAATTACATGCCTCCCTCCGAAGGCAGGGCAAGCCTCGCTGACGGCCGAATTTTAGTGCTGAGGATCCCGTCGAGCAAGCGCTTCAAGCGCAGGCTTATAACCCGCAGCGAGTAGCCTTAAGAAAAAGCAGCAGCAGCTCAGAGCTGATCAAGACCTGCTAGCTGACAGATGAACTGAAGTCCTTGCGGTCGAGGAATATGAACTCGAACGCCCCTCCAAGAGCTACCAAAACGCAGGTTGCTACCCCGATTAGAGGAGGAAGCACTAAATCCCACATCCCCAGTGTATGACGCGGCTGATCGGCCACCTCGCGGCCGCGACAGAGAGGCCTCTCGGCCCACAGCTCAAGCCGCACCCCGGCGCCACTCAAAAAATACCAAGGTACGGGGAAATACACTGGACCTGCGAGACATATTGGAGGACAAATCAAAGCAAGCAAGATCGATCTACGGATCACGAGGGCGCCCCACCACACGAGACGATAACCGTCACGTCGGATCTGATAAAAAGTAAATCCGGTAGGGCGAACACAATGAACAAGATTCATTCGAGTTGCTTCATTGATATAGCCCGATCTGAGAGGGCCGCGCACCCCTATGCTTCAGCGATGAGTAATGGATCATCAAATCCCGGAGGGTTTCAAACCCGTAAATATTGAATCATACGATGGTACAACAGATCCTGCAGTATGGATTGAGGACTACCTCCTGCATATCCACATGGCCCGTGGTGACGCTCTACACGCCATCAAGTACCTCCCACTCAAACTTAAAGGACCAGCTCGGCATTGGCTCAATAGCCTGCCAGCAGAATCCATTGGCTGTTGGGAGGATCTGGAAGCCGCACTCCTCGACAACTTCCAGGGCACTTATGTGCGACCACCAGATGCCGATGACTTGAGCCATATAATTCAACAGCCAGAAGAATCGGCCAGGCAATTCTGGACACGGTTCCTAACCAAGAAAAATCAAATCGTCGATTGTCCGGATGCAGAGGCCCTAGCAGCTTTCCCGGCACCTCGGCCAGGAAAAGCCGAAATCTATGGCAGCCCTCACGACGCTCATGACCCGCTTTTGTGCAGGAGAGGACAGCTGGCTGGCTCGCAGCAATAACATATCAAAGAACTCTGGTACTTCAGATACCAAGGACGGCAATGGTAGGTCATGTCGCAACAAACATAAAGCGCGCATGACAACGATAACAATCTGAGAGGATACGGCGGTAAATGCGGTTTAGAGCTCAAGCCGGTCAGAGGAAGAAGCCATTCAAATGAAGTACTCCGGGCCCGTCCAGTTTGGACCGTATACTAGATCACTCGTGTCAAATACATGGCACCCCCGACAAGCCAGCCAACCACACCAACAGGGATTGTTGGGTGTTCAAGCAGACCGGCAAGTTAAATACCGAAAACAAAGACAAGGGGCTACATGGCGGCGGCGAGGAGGCCCATTGCCGAACACCATAGGGCGGAAGGGTTTCCCCCACAAGTGCGGATGGTGAACATGATATCATAACCCACATCCCCAAGAGGGAGCGAGCGTGCGTTAAGGGGCGTATCTGGCGTTGGAGCTGGTCTCCCCAAAGTTCAACCATGGTCCTCTGTCCGATCACTTTCGATCGCAGGGACCACCCACTAATATCCGCCATGGAGGATTTGCCACATTGGTCCTAGACCCAATCATTGTGATTCCACCTCACTCGAGTCCTTATGGAATGGCGGCGATAACCTAAACCTGCTTTACCGGGACACAGTGCAAAAAATGGGCATAGACCCTCAAAGTTAAACCCACAAAAATGACCTTTAAAGGCGTCATACCAGGTGTAGAGGCCCATTGCATAGGCTCGGTCACACTAAGTGGTCTTGGATCCCGGATAATTTCGAGCGAGAGTTAATCTTTGATATAGTCCCGTTCGCGGTAGCTATCATGCCTGCTTTCAGACGAACCGCATTCGCAAAATTCAATGCGGTGCCGCTTTCACACATACACTGAAGCTCAAGATGCGGGACCCGGGGTCATCACGATCAATAGAACACAGGCGCTCTCTCCGAACCAAGGAGCACTGCTGTGGCCTTGCGGCGAAGTGCAAAGCAGCCTATCAAGGCAATTCTCGATCCGGCGATCGGGCGTCCGGACACCGTCAAGCGTACCATAAGTAATGCACTGCAGGACCGCCTCACACGTTCGAGCTACATAAGCAATACATTTCCAGCCCCATCCAAATGGCGGCACACGTGCCACGCGTACACAATTATGCATTAAAAATTACCATGGGCACAGGGGAGGGGCACGACTACGGCACACCCCGAAATGCTGCTCAACCACACTAGGGGCTCCCTACTTTGTTATTTTTTTCTCTCTTCCAGGACTTTACTCTCTGGAAGCCCTGTCCGGCAATATAATCGCCGAACACACGATGCAAGGACCAGGGGGGCCGGAAGCTACGTCGCATCATGGAACTCCCAGGTGGTCTCTATAACGAGCAAAATACCTGCTTTCACTACCATTCCGCAGCTTCCCTTGGAGGAGACATGTCAAATAGTCCCATTTTCTGCTTATCGCACTACTTGTATCGTTTTGCTTCAATGCATCTTTTCGAATAACAATGCATAGCTTCAGTCTGTTTTTGCATTCTCTTATATATATATATATATATATATATATATATATATATATATATATATATATATATATATATATGTTCATTAATGACACTTTGCAACCGTACACTTTGGTACGGCCAATAGACCAGGGGCTTAAGTACCCCACAATATGGTGTGAGAAGTCCGAACACTATCACAAGTGCGGCACCCCAAACTAATAGCATTATATGCATCGGCTCTGAATCATCTCTTGGGTCAATAGTTGGGTTTGCCCGGCTCCCACGTGTTGGTACCTTACGTTCCATTATATCGGCTAAGGTAGCACTGGGAGAACTACTGCGATTGTGCCCCGGTTCAGCTGGGCTAAACACCTCGATGAAAGCTAAAACTGACCGTCATGATTGGGCGAGAGCTGGTGGCTGTTCGAGAGGTTCGAGTCCCTAAAGACTTATGCAGCTTAGGCGAGGAGTCGGCTTTATGCAGCTTAGCATGGATAGTGCCCGAACTTCGGTCTTCGAATACTAGGGCTTCGTAAAATTTAAAATTATAGAATTCTATGGCTAAGTGAGGCGATAAAGCATTATAGTCCGATTGCCTTGTTCTTTGTCTTTGGCGCTTTGCCTCGAAGGACCCAGAATGGGAAAAAGAGTGCTCGGGTTTATCCGAACACCCGGCACTTTCGTGGCTCGGGGCGAAGCCGACGACTACGCCATCTCTCAGATTTAATAAGCGGCCACCACGAAGGTAATATTTTAAATTCAAACAAGCGTTGCATAGCGCATATGAACAAGTTTTCAGCGTACAGGATCACAAATGCGAGTTCACTCAAAAATTACATCTTTGGCACACTCATCCGCCACAAGGCGGGGACCCTTCAGGACACCCTCATAGTACATTTCAGGGTGGCGATGCTCCTTGCCCTGTGGTGGCCCGTCCGTCACCAGCTTCTCAGCATCCATCTTGCCCCAGTGAACTTTAACACAGGCAAGCGTCCTACGGGCACCTTCGATGCAGACAGAGCGCTTGATCACCTCAAGCCAAGGCAGGCATCCATAGCCGCTTCACCAGCCGAAGTAGCTCCACGGCATGGCCTCTCCGAGGCCCGCACGGGACTATCAGACCCTTCATGGCCTGTTCGGCCGCCTTATGAAGCTCGACCATACGCTTGACTGGTGGCAAGGGGCACCAGATTTTCAGCCTCAGTATACTGAGACCAGAAGACCTTCTCCGTCGAGCTCCCCTCCTCGGCTCGGTAGTGCTTGGCGGCATCTGACACACTGCGGGGCAAATCTGCGAACGCACCTGGAGAGCTCCGGACTCGGGTAAGTAACAAGTAATTCACTTTTACGTGCTTGCTTTGCATAATGAATGCCTTACCCGCTGCAATCTTCTTTATCGCCTCAATTTCCTGGAGGGCCTTTTGGGCTTCGGCCTTGGCATGTTGGCGCTCTCGAGGGCCAAGGCAAGCTCGGACTCTCGCGTCTTCGAGTCAAGCTCCAAACTCTCGTGTTTTTTCACGAGAGCCTGGAGCTCTTGCTGCTCCTCCTCCACCCGTGCCTCCTGTTTTCCTCGCTCGGTGTGCTCCGTGGCTGCTTTGTTTTCGGCCTCGGACAACGCTTGCTTCAGGGTCGCCACCTCGGTCGTGGCCCCTGCCATAGCCATGATGATCCTGTCATTTTTTGCAACCACATCTTTTCTATATACTTACATAAGGTATTACTTACCTTCCTTCTCCTCGAGCTGCTTATTGGCAAGGCCGAGCTTGTTCTCGGACCGCTCGGCCGCTCTGCTTCAGCGCGCCGACCTCCATGATAAGTGCGGCGAGAGGTTAACAGCGCAGCCTGCATACCCATATCGACATACTTATGTTAGACTCCTGCGGATATTCTTAGATCCTCAATTCGGCTTTTCTTTATGAACACGAGCCCGAGCATCGAGACTCTTGTCTATGTGGTAATATTTTATATATCTTAAATACATACCTCAAAGCCTGTTAGAAGGCTGGCACGAGCTTGATCAGTCCTCTTGGCGGACTGAACCTTACAGATCACCGTACTCATTACGGTGCTCCTCGTCGATGGGCGCCGTTAAGCACCTCGAACAAATTATCCGGTGCCTCGGTTGGGCGGAGGCGCCCGGCCTGTTAAACTTGCCCCTCTTAGTGTGGGGCCGCTGGCGAGTCCGGAACCAGCTGGAGGTTTCTGTGTGGTGTTGGCCGGGCGGACTTGGAGCCCTTGGGAGCCTTGCTCCCTTTGCGCCTGCAGTCCGGAAGGTCGCCCCGTGGCACCTCCAGGGCTACCTCCCCTCGGTTTGATGCCCTTTGAGACAACACCTCGGCGTTGTCCGTAGAGGCGGGGAGGAAGTGGAAGTGATCCCCGCTGCTCATGGCGGCCGGGTCCAAGAGCCGCTCGGCGAGATCGTCATCTGGGCCGGGATGGACTGCATAACCGTGTCGGCGTTAGAAAGAAGCTGTGCAATTATAAGGTGCCACGAGTTACTCTGGTGTCCGAATACTTACGATCTTGCCAGGGGCTTGTACTGGTGGCCACTCGTCTTTGTCGTGGCCCGGTGGCGAAGTGGTCGGGGAGAGTCTTCCTTCTTGGACCCTCGGCCTCCCGGTTAGGCGGCCTTCCTTTCTTTTCTCCCCTGCTGGAGGGAAGAAGTTTCTTTCTCCTCCTCATCTTCGTGGGAGGAGTGCACCTTGGAGTCATCGGCAGCCAGTGCGATACCGCCCGGGCGCCGGAGAACTCTTTCGATTTCTCGTGGCCTTCTTCTTGGCCTTCTTCTCGGCACCACGTATGGTGCGGGACCGCTAACTCCGCTAAGCGGCGTCCCACAGACTAACCAGGCGGAAGGCAGACAGTCAATCTGTTGGCCGTCTCCACCACTCATCAATGAATGCGGGGAGCTTAGATCCCGCATAGAGTTAAACTATGAAAAGAGTACCCTATAAGCAGGCAAAACAGCTTACGATTAATTTGCGCTTGCGCAGAATCCATGATCCTCGGTGTGGGAGGGAACCTCGGCGCCCTTGAATAGCACCTTCCAGGCATCCTCGTGTGTTGTAGAGCCTATTCGAGTTTGGTGCTGGGCGGGTCGAACTCCCACAAGTTGAGCGCTTTGTTGACAGGGAGGATCCGGCGGACCGAGCATGACCTGGACTACGTTGATGAGTTTGAGCTTCTTGCTCACCATATTTTGGATACATGTTTGGAGTCCGGTCAGCTCTCCCAAACTACCCCAGGACAGGCCCTTCTCTTGCCAGGAGGTGAGCCGAGTGGGGATGCCGGATCGGAACTCGGGGGCCGCTGCCCATTTAGGGTCACGCGGCTCAGTGATGTAGAACCACCCCGATTGCCACCCCGTTATGGTCTCCACGTAGGAGCCATCGAGCCATGTGATGTTGGGCATCTTGCCCACCATGGCGCCTCCGCACTCCGCCTGGCAACCGCTCACTACCTTGGCAGCGTTGAAGGTCTTGACCATAAGCGAAGTGGGGCTTGATGCGGAGGAAGGCCTGCTTACGACGATAAGCGCCGAGATGTTGAGGATGAAGTTCGGGGCGGATCGTGGAAATCCGGGCTGTAGTAGAACATGAGCCCCGGATGAATGAGTGGAGAGGGAATCCCAGTCCGCGGAGGAAATGGGTAAGGAACACTACCCTCTCCTGGGGCCTGGGGGTGGGGATGAGCTGCCCCTCATCTGGGAGCCTGTGCACGATGTCGTCGGGAAGGTATCCGGCTCTCCTCAGCTTCTTGATGTGTCCCTCCGTGACGGAGGAAACCATCCACCTGCCTCCCGCTCTGGACTTGGGCGCTGGAGCTCTAGTGTGCGAAAATGGATGAGTAAAGGAGGAAGAAGGCGTGGATGAGAAAGGTAAATCCTTATCCCCTTATATGGGTGGACGAAACTATGCGTCCCCGCCAGCCTGGTAAAACTCGCTTATTCCCCAAGCGCCGTAATCAATGGTGCGGTTGGGTTACCCATGTCCGTATAGATGAGAATCTCGTAATAAGGGGACACGATCTCTGCTTCGACAAGACGTGCCAAGGTAACCGCCTAAAAAGCCTTTGAGGTGGGGCAGTAAAAGCGATTGAATAAAGGCTTGGGCTGTGGTGTGATGTCATGCTTTCTGAGAATCGTCGTGATTAGATTTGTGAAAATATTACTCTCTCTACGGTGGTATGTGGAACTTGTTTTGCGAGCGGACACGATCCTCGTGTTCAAAATCTTCTATGAAGTATTTAGAGGAGAACCCACCTTGCAATGCGAAGACAATCTGCGGCGCGGACTCATCGTCATTGAAGCCTGGTTAGAGAGCTCTTGAGGAGTCTGGATTAGGGGGGTATCCGGAAGCGGACTATAACCATTGGCGAACTGTTGGACTATGAAGATACAAGATTGAAGACTTCGTCCCGTGTCCGGATGGGACTCTCCTTGGCGTGGAAGGCAAGCTTGGCAATACGGATATGTCGATCTCCGCCCATTGTAACCGACTCTGTGTAACCCTAGCCCCTCCCGTGTCTATATAAACCGGATGGTTTAGTCCGTAGGACACAATCACAACAATCATACCATAGGCTAGCTTCTAGGGTTTAGCCTCTCCGATCTCGTGGTAGATCAACTCTTGTACTACCCATATCATCAATATTAATCAAGGAGGAGTAGGGTTTTACCTCCATCCAGAGGGCCCGAACCTGGGTAAAAACATCGTGTCCCTTGTCTCCTGTTACCATCCGCCTAGACACACAGTTCGGGACCCCCTACCCGAGATCCGCCGGTTTTGACACCGACAATGGCAGATAGGGCTTGAGAGAATATTGATCTTACCTTTAGCTCCTTGTGGGTTCGATACTCCATACTTATCACTTCCACCTTTGGAAATTGATACGATGATTCCTTGCACTTGGGATTATCAAGCTCTTTTCTCGCGCTGTCGGATGTTGGGTTCTGGCAAACCCTTAAGGTTCGAACACTGGGGTGCATGCAAAGTCTTTCCCTCCTACCGATCTACGCCCTAGCTCGCTAAGATCTCACTGACAGACTCGATGAACTCACAACACAGAAAGACACGAGGTTTATACTGGTTCGGGCCACCATTGTGGTGTAATACCCTACTCCAGTGTGGTGGTGGTGGATTGCCTCTCGGGTTGATGATGAACAGTACAAGGGAAGAACAGCCTCCTGAGGTTGAGGTGTTATTGCGGCTAGGCTCTCGATCGGGTTGGATCAAGCTAAGATGAGATCTCCCCCTACTATGGTGGCTAGCCCTACTTATATAGGCCCTGGTCCTCCTCCCAAATATCGAGGGGGAAGGGAGCCAACAACGGCGGGCAAATTTGAAGGGGGACAGCTAGTACAAGCTATCCTGACAAAAGCGGTCTTCGCCTGCGAAAAGCTCTGGTGGTGACGCTGCCTTGGGCTCCACGATGACCACCGTCTTGCCGTCCTCCTGGTCTTGGTCTCGTTGCACCAATATAGCAACCTTTGTCTGATGCCTCGGTACTCTTCGCCTGTGCTGGCCTCCTTAGCACCAAAGAGGAAATAAGGACGCTGCGCGCGCTGGCGCCCTCCTGGTGTCGTTCGTGATGGCTCACATCACGAGAACCTCGTGAGGTTTTGCCCCGCCTTGATATCTCCGCTCCTCGTGAGCCTTCCTGGCTAGGCTACTCCAGAGGAGGTCTTGCGTCGTCCGCCTCGTGAGGCTTGGACCCTCGCGAGGCTCTTGGATGCCTTGTTGATGAAGATGAGCCATACGGCCTGCTTGCTCAGCCAAGCCGTGGGCCGCAGGCAGGCAAGTCTGGGGACCCCTGTTCCCAGAACACCGACAATAGCCCCCGGGCCCAAGGTGCACTTGGAAGCAGCCCTGTGGAAGCCAAGGGTCAAGTCCAGACATCCACCGGCCCCAAAAGCCTGCGGCCTCGGTTGACGCATGGCGGTTGATTGGACGTGGGCGTCTCCGCTTCCCCGCGCTACCTCGGCTACTGCACGACTTGACAAGTCCCTGCGATATGCAAGGAAAACCATCATTACCTGCGATGCGTGGGAGGCGGCGGTTAGCCTTCTCTTGCTATAAATGAGGAGGCGGGCCCCATTGCCCATCTCTTCGCCTTGCTTGCTCCTTCCTCCTCGCTCCATCGCTTGAAGTGACACCCATGGCACCACGAAGGAAGTTCTCCGCCGCCGAGAAGGGGAAGGCCCCTCACGAGGGACACGGCTCCCCGGCGCCCAAGCGCGGCCGCGGCCGCCCGCGCCAAGCATGCTGCGACCCCCCGTGGCCCATTGTTGAGGCGGCGCCCACGGGCGGCGGTGGGTCATCCAGCCATGACAGTCCAGTTAACGAGGGAGGCCGCGATGGTGGGCGGTCTCCCTGCGCTCCATTCAGCGGAGGTGTCGCGGGAGTTAAATCGTCTGGTCGGAGAACCCGGCGGACAGCTGGCTCCAGCTTCAGCGCTTCTTTGTCGATGACTGCCGGCCCCTGGTCCCGCGGGCTCTGGTTGCGGTGGATGGTTGCTGCAGCAAGGCCTCTTGGAGTCATGATCGAGACTTCACGCCGAGCAACATAATACTGACGCAATGGTGGCAGTGTCACATCCCTAACCACGGTATTGCACTAGGCTAGCTTCATGTGTGCATCATGTTTAAATTTTTCTTAAACTTGAAATGGGGATGATCAAACCCTAGCACCTGAAATCCAAATAGGTCCAACTTAATAAATGCATTCATTGTTCTCCAAAATGTTCTTATTAAGCTGTTTAATATTTTTGGCAAAGCTTTGCACCAAACCAAAAATAATGAACATTTGTAAAGAATATTTTGAGCACAGAAATTAAATCATTATTGTATTTGAACTTGGAATTATATTCATAATATATGGGATATATTTTCAAGTAACTTTGAAATGTTTTATGTCTGTTGGAAAAGTCCATCTAGCACCATAAAATTATTCGTAGTGTTTTTTTGTAATTGTTTGAATTCATTTTGAATTCTGGCGATCAACAAAATAACGGATAAAAAGAAAACAGAACAAAAGTTAAAGCAGAGCAGAAAACTCACTGGCAGCCCACTTACAGGCCTCACTTGTCTTGGCCCAGCCCACTGGCTCGGTGCAGTCATCCCTAACCTCTACCAATAGGCAGAGGCGGGACAGCGCCTGCCAGGCGCCACGCCTCCTCCTCGCCGCCTGCCTCACCGAGGCGCCTCGAAGCCCCTCCTCGGCGCCGCTCTGGACCCCCCGGACCTCTCTCCACTCTCTGCGCCTCTCCCCTCCTCTCTCGCTCTCTTCATGGCCTTGAACACACCGAAGCACCGCCCTTGCGCCGGCGCAGCCACAGCCTTCCTCTCGCCTCGCCGTCGTGCCCATCGCCCCGCCAGCTGTGGCCTCGCCTCCTCGTGAGGCCTTGCCTGGCGCGGACGCCTGAGCGCCGCCATCACCATCGTCTTCCTCCTCGGGCTCGCCGCCCTTGCCGCCATTCGCCGTCACCGAGTCTTCCCGAGCATGCCGAGGCCACCTCTGCACTGCCGTGAGCCCTCTTCCTCTCCCCTCTTCTCTCAAGCTCATGGTCGTCCCCTAGCTTCATTCCCCATCACAGCCGAGAACATCTACTTGAGAGCCCACCGTCGTGCTCGGCCACGCCTCCATGAGCCATAGGCGCCCACAATGCCTCCTCCAGGTGCTCTGTAGTGCTACCCAGGCTCGCCCGAGCTCCGCGACCGCCAAGGTTGGCCCGGCGACAAGCCACCCAGCCCTGCCCGCTTGCCTGAGATGGATCTTGGGTGAGCTCCGGCTCCCATGGTGCCCTCCGCCCGCTTGTTTGGGGGCGGGAGAGCGAACCCGAGCCCTCCGTCGCGCTTTGCTTGCCACCGGCGATGAGCCGCCGGTGGATTAGCCCGTTGACCGGTTTGACCCCACAGGTCAGCAGCGTGCTGAGCCCGCCCGTAACCAAGTTAGTTGGGTTAATTTTAATTAGGTTAGTTAGTCTAATCAGCGACACGCGGGACCTTTGGTCGATTGACACAGGCTGCCCGTTGACTTCATTGGCGTCATGATGATGTAAGCCGATGCGATAATTCATTTTCTGGAATTAGTTTAATTCTAAATACTTAGAAATTCAGAAAATGTTTTAAACTTGTAAAATTCATATAAATTTTACCGTATCTCCAAATGAAATAAATTATATATGAAAAATGATCAAAAAAATCCAATCTATTCATCTGTACCACTTTCATGCATGATTGAACAAGCTAACCTCACTGAATAGGATGAATCATGATTAGGGCAATTTATGAAATAGCATTTGGAGTTGGAGTTTAACCTTGTTTGAATTCCACTTCAATTAACTTGGCTTACTGCTGCATTAGGTCAATTCAGTTCCTTAACATGACATGTCATTCATTTGTTTGTGCATTGCATTGATTGTGTTTCTTCTTGTTTGTCGGTATTTGTCCCCTCCCGATAGACGTGGTTCCGACGATGAGTTCGATGACACCGATGAAGAGCTATAATATCTTCAAAAGTGCCAGGCAAGCAAAACCCCCTTGTTCATTCCGATATAATCCCACTCTCTCGCTCCTGCTCTATTTTACTGCATTAGGACAACAACGATTCATCTGTTACTTGCTGTGGTAGCTGAACCCCTTTATCCTCTGCATGACCTGTCATTCCACGATAAATAGATGAAACCCACTAGCATGAGTAGGAGTTGTTTGAGCCCTGTTGTGCCTACTCATTCATGCTTGTTTGTCATGCACACTCTTGCTTAGAGTTGAGTCAGGTCAGATTCATCGAGAATGATTTGGAATGTGTGTGAACATGTCCTCTTGTTGAGAGCTAAGTGTGTGAACACGATTTGGTAAAGGTAGCGGTGAGAGGCCATGTAGGAGTACATGGTGGGTTGTCTCATTGCAGCTGTCCTCGAGGAACGGAGTTCTATGTTTGTGATCCATGAAGCAGTTACTACCACGCATTGGGCCCGAAACCAATGGACCCTCTCGGCTTCTTAACCACCCTTGTTCTCTGTCCGGAGTTGCAACTAGTTTACGGTGTTTGTAGGATATGTGTTGGAGGCCGTGCGTGGCTGACCCTGGGGTGGGCTATGATGCGGTAGATACACGTGGCGGTGTCTGCGAATGCCCGTTTGGTATCTCGGGAACCTGCACACATCGTTCGGGGCGTTAGTGGAAACCTCGGCCGGACTCCTGCGGATGGAACCTGAATAGGCGATAAAACTGGACTAGAGACTTGAGTGTTTAGGTAGGTGTGGCCGACACCCACGTTGAGCTTCGCGCGAAGGTTGCGAGTACATGTCGTGTATGCGGCGGTAAGTGGTGAGCGTGTGTGAAAATGCGCCCTGCGAGTTAATATGATCTATTGAATAGCCGTGTCCATGGTAAAGGACTTGGGTTGCCTATAGCAGTTCATAGACAAGTGAAAGTGGATACTCTAAAATGCGCAAGATAAGCGTGAGTGCTATGGATGGCGTTCTCGTGAGGGAGGCGGGGCGGGTCCATAGTGGTGTATTGATATGGTGAATATGTGGACTCGTGTGCACCACCTCAAAGAGTTACTTGCGATCGTAGTATAGGATAGCCACGAGTCAAAGCTGGCTTGCTGCGGTCAAACTCCACCACACCTTTGTTGATAATGATGCATATGTAGTTAGTTACGATGTAAGTCTTCTGAGTATGTTTGTACTCACGTTTGTCTATTTTATGTTTTGCGAGAGGCGCCGGTCTCATTTGGTAGTTCAACTTGGACTTGACGTTTAGCTTGTTACCTCAGCTCGATCTTGTGCCCTCGGCGGATCGGTAGATAGTCGGGCTTCTCGGCCTTTTTCATTTGTAGATGTATGTACTCGGACATGTTAAGCTTCGCTTGTGCTTGTTGCTTGTATGCTCGAATGTTGGGTCATGATACCCATGTTTGTAATATCTCGCTCCTCGGAGCCTAATGAATAAATATTTGAGTCGTGAGAGTTATGTTGTGATGCCATGTTGTATCTACATATTGAGCATATTGTGTGTATGTTTGAAATGCTTGGTATGTGTGGGATCCGACAATCTAGTTGTTTATCCTTGGCAGCCTCTCATATGGGGAAATGTAGTCCAGTGCTTCTGGCGATAGTAGTCCGCTACAGCCGGTTCACGGAGTCCTGCTAGCCGGCACTACTGCTTTGGACACTTGACTGGCCGACATGTGTTTCACCGTTCCTATATACATCCCTTCGAGAAATGTCGCGGTGATATCCAGGAGTCTGCCTAGCACTACTGACCGGGTTGCGGAGTCCTGTTAGCCTAGTGCTACAGCCCAGATTCATACGTTGATGACCGACATGCTCGATGTGATTCATGTATGCATGTCACCATGGGTTAGTGCGCTTTGGGTTCACGACTAGCCATGTCGGCTCGGGTTCTCTGTCATATGGATGCTAGCGACACTATCATATCGTGAGCCAAAAGCGCAAGCGGTCCGGGCCATGGTGGCGACACCGGTAGAATACCGTCGTGAGGCGCAAAGTGATATGAGGTGTTACCGGCTAGATCGATGTGACTTGGAATCGGGGTCGACACGGAGCGTTACGCCCAGCAGCTGCCCTGGGCGAATGGTGCACGCTCCACTTCAAGTATGACGGTGGATCGACCCTCTATGTGAGGCTGTTCGGGAAGATGGTCACGCGTCGGGTGCTGCCGAGAGGGCGAGCAGCGGTGAGGTGCTCGGCCTTGGTGATGGTCGCATAGCGAGGATGAGGCGAGCCTGTCCTCGGCGGCGACCGCGTCTCTTCCAGCTCGGCGGCTCTTCCTCGGTGACAGCTTCGGCGATTGTAGCTCGACCAGCCGCGCATGCGCGCCCGCTTCAAAGGAGGCAGCGGGTCATCATCGCCAGCGCCTCCGTGAAGCGCGAGGAAGTCAGCTAGGCTCGGGGCGTCGCTGAGGGCCTGCCTCCGTGGATTGCTGCAACGCCGCTTTGTTTAGCTTTTTCTTTTTTCCTGCATCAAAAAACGAAACCAGTATGGGCCCAGAGGGGCGTGTATCGAACTGTGGTTCTTTGGTTAATGCACTGTGCGTGTTATTCTCATGTCGTGTTGTTATTTTGCACAAAGATAACTTAACCTGTCGTGTTTGGGATGCCCTTTCCCTCACGAGGTGTCTGCGTTGCTCAGAAACTGCAAAAAATTCGTTAGGGCGTGCATTAGAGGATTTGTCGTCCACCCAAGCCTTGATTTGGTGCTTTGTATTGCGGTACCCGAGGGGCACGGATTAGGAGAGATGTGTCAGCTTCCAGGCTTGAACGAGGGTGACTCGCGCGAAGGCAGAGAGAAGAAAAATGATCGCGAGGGCACCTGCCTAGCCCCCTCGCGAGGCATGCGAGAGAGAGAACATGAGCAGACCAGAGCCGAAAAATGCGGTAAAAGGCTAGGGAATCAAATCAGCAACGAACACCAAGAGCAACCCGATTAAGGAAGCGAGCCAACTACGGAAAGCAAATGAAAAGCCGCGTCCGGCACCTAATCTAGTCTTCAAGCCTTCTCACCAGCGCGGAGCTAAGTGTTGTCCACTAGGCATGGGAGGGCCCGGGGCTGGAGGCCGGCCTTTTGAGACTCAGGCGTGTACAGCCCCAACTCATTATTATGTGAGAGTGTCACGGGCGGCGATTCTTCACAGGCCCCGGACCTTCTTCACAGGCTCTGGGCCTTGCTTCATGAGTAGAACTTCCGGAGGTGCTGGATGTTCCAGGCGTTTTGGATAGGTGTCCTTGTTGCATCTCCAGCGCGCGGCGCCGAACTGGAGATGTGGATGACCTGAACGGGCCCTCCCACATGGGTGAAAGCTTGTGCAACCCCTCCCTGGAGAGGACCCGCCTCAGGACCAGGTCACCCGTCTCGAGCGTCCTGGAGCGAATGTTACGGCAGTGGTAACACTGCAGCGCTTGCCGGTACCTTGCCGCCCTTAATGCAGCTTCGCGACGACGTTCCTCCCCCAGCACGAGATCTATCCCCCGCATGGCGTCCTGCTGCGTTTCGTCGAACGCGAACCCAGCGGGCGATGCTTGACCTCATGAGGGAGGACCACTTGACTCCGTGAGCGAGGAAGAACGGGGTCTCGCCCGTTGGCTTGGTAGCGGTGGTGCGGATGGACCACAGCACGGACTGGAGCTCATCGTGCCAGCCCTTGCCGCAGGCCTCCAGCTTCTTCTTGAAGGTCCTGGTCTTGAGGCCCCTCAGGACCTCAGTGTTGGCGCGCTCAGCCTGACCATTGCTCCTGGGGTGGGCCACCAAAGAGTAGCAGATCTGCGTTCCAAGGTTAGCACAGTAGGTTTTGAAGAGGTTACTAGTAAACTACGAGGCGGCATCTGTGATGATGCGTTTGGGGACCCCGAAGCGGCTCACGAGGCCCTTGATGAACTTGACAGCAGAGCCGACTGGAATGGTTCAGACGGCTTCCACTTCCGCCCACTTGGTAAACTTGTCAATGGCGACGTAGGGATAGCGGTAGCCCCTGGCGCTCGAGGGAACGGGCCTAAGATGTCTATGTAACGCCCCAAGACCGACGCTCCAGAAGACTTCCGTATTCTTGTGACCTCCGTGTGTTTCTTTTGTGCTTGCTCTTTTATTTTTGCATTGCATCATGTCATCATGCCAGCATGTCATTTAATTTTAAGACCTCAACTAAATAAACCATTATGGATCTTGGTCCATTTAAATCGAGGATATTCACAATGGTGATTTCTCTTTAGAACATATACTCCCAATATTATTAAGGAGCTATAATAAATATTCCATTGCTTGGAAATCACCCATAACACATTTGCATTGTTGTCAACTCTACTTTTATCCGACTCAACTTTCTATCCTTCCTTTTGACCTTTTAGTAAAATTGAGTTGCAATTTTACTTCTCCATAAATGTTCCAAATCTGCCCATAAATCACATCTGGTGTGTAGGGTCACCCCCTATAATTTCAACCCATTTGGAGTTCATTCGAAGGGGTTTTGAAATTCAAACTTGTCTGAGTTAAATCCAACAAGTGTGGATTTTACTCCCTCTAAAAATCCTCAGTCTACTTTTGTCAAATTCCTCACATTTTTGTGAGTCCGAGAAAATAATCCCCATGCCCAAAATTCTATTTCTACCTTCCTTTCTTCTTCTTTTCTTCCTAGATTTATTTTCTATTTTCGGGAAATAAAGAAGTAGGGAGAGAGGGAGAACCAGGCCTTTTCTCCAGCTCCACCCACATGTCCCAAGGCTCCTCCGCCGGCCTCCCTAGGCCCACCTAGGCCAGCCCACCTAAACCCCTCCTAACCTAGCCCGTCACCACGCTTCTCCCGATCCCACTTCTCCCTCATCCCCCGCCTCGCCTTGCCGAGAGAGCCTTGGCTCGATCCTTCCTCCTTCACCCGTGCCCGATCCCGCTCGTCCTCGCGCCTCTCCACCTCCTCGAGCCAGCGAGGCCGCTGCCTGCAAATGTCGCCGCCCTGCGCCCGCACCTCCACCGGCCTCGGCCTCCCATGATTTACTGCTGCTGGCCCGCTGCTAGCGTCGCCCTCCTGCCGAGCCTCCTCCGCGGCCCCGTCGCCCATCGCCCGCTCAAGCGACCCCATCATCGCGCCGTCCCGACCTTTTCGGCAGGATCCTCTCCCATAACCGTGGTTCTGGCGCCCAGACCTCCCTGCTTGACCAAGTTCGTCGGCTGCAGCGCCGCCGTTGCTGTCGGCGACCACCGAGGCCGCTGCCTCGCGTCGTCCGTCCTCTCGCGCCATCTCCGAGGCCTCGCCTCTGTTTAAACCGCGCCGCCGGTAGCAGCTCCGTCGAACCCGTCCGCTTGCGCCAAGCCCACACTGCTGTGGCTGGCGCTGGTGCCAAGCCGACCCCTGCCTCGTCCTCGTCACCTCCGACCACGGGACCCTCGGCAAAAGGCGCTGCCGTCGTCCGGGACCACCATGGCGCACCAAGTTGCGCGAGGAGCTCAGCGCCAAGTCCCGCGGCAAGCCCTCCAGCGCCAAGTCCTAGTGCCCCTCCATGGGCGACCACCACTGCACATGCACGCCTCTGGATTCTCAAGTCCGATGATGTTTTTGTACAACTACGCTGCGGAGACCAAGACCACCAAGTCCTTGCACGGGGCCGACGACTACTTCCACGACGATGCGGTACAAGTACCCTCTTCGTGGTTTTCGCCAAGTAACCACGACGCCGGAGCCCTCGGATCCATCAAGTCCAACAACGACTATGTACAACTTCTGGCGGCGCTTGAACATCTGGATCATGAGCGACTACTTCATCTGAAACATGAACCACTACTTCCACTATCGTCGCCGTGTACCACTACTTCCACTACCGTCGCGAGCGACTACTTCCCCTACGAACCGATTAAGCAAAATGCATGCTTGAAGGTTTAACCCGAGATGGCGCTTGTGAGCGAATGCATGTTGTATGAGATACTCATGTTCAAACCGTGTCGAGCTGTTCCTTGCGCGTTCCTCATTGCCTTGCCGTCGACGCGTGGGAACCCGGTAACAGGATCACCCACCATCTTGCATGCACGCTCTCCACACTTTCTTTTGCACCGACATCTCAATCGAGTTATCGGAACCGGAATGTTGTCGTGGCACCATTTCCGTTGTCGTTGCCGTGGCACCCCTTTCGTTCCGCCATGGTGAAAAATGCTTCATAACATGCTCATGTCAACATTTTCATAAAAATTGCATATAACGTGTATATGTCATCCGCATCATGATAACAACATTTAAATGTTTAAAATTGTTGTTGCATTAAATTGCTAAATGACATGAGGATTTTCCGGAATTATCGTTTGTTATTTCCGGCCTCATTTAAACTTGCCTAAATAGGTAGTTTAATTATGCTTCACCCCTTGCCATGTTTAATAATATTTAACATTGTTGGGTACATAACCGAGAGAGAACTAAATAATTGATGTGGTGTTTTGTCAATATGCAACTCGTTGCATATTGGGCTCCATTTAACTTGTAGTTTTGTTTGTGCATATTGCCATGCCATGCTATTTAAACCGGACATGCATCATACTTGGTTGTGCATCATGCCATGTTTATGCTTGTGTGTTTACTATGTTGTTTGTTTCTTTCCGGGTTGCTTCTCGCTTAGCCGGTTTCGTTCGGAGTTGTGAGGATTAGTTAAATCTACATCCTTTGTCTTCTTCATGGACTCGTTCTTCTTCCTTGCGGGATTTCAGGCAAGATGACCATACCCTCGAAATCACTTCTATCTTTGCTTGCTAGATGCTCGCTCTTTTGCTATGCCTATGCTACGATGCCCATCACTTGCTTATCATGCCTCCCACATTGCCATGTCAAACCTCTAACCATCCTTTCCTAGCAAACCGTTGTTTGGCTATGTTACCGCTTTGCTCAGCCCTCTTATAGCGTTGTTAGTTGCGGTGAAGATGAAGTTTGTTCCTTGTTGGAACATGGAGATGTTGTTCCTTGTTGGAACATGTTTACTTGTTGGGATATCACAATATATCTTATTTAAATAATGCATCTATATACTTGGTAAAGGGTGGAAGGCTCGGCCTTATGCCTGGTGTTTTGTTCCACTCTTGCCGCCCTAGTTTCCGTCATATCGGTATTATGTTCCCGGATTTTGCGTTCCTTACACGGTTGGGTGATTTATGGGACCCCCTTGACAGTTTACTTTGAATAAGACTCCTCCAGCAAGGCCCAACCTTGGTTTTACCATTTGCCACCTAAGCCTTTTTCCCTTGGGTTCTGCAGACTCAAGGGTCATCTTTATTACAACCCCGGGCGGTGCTCCTTGAGTGTTGGTCCAAACCGTCGACCGCCGGTATACCGGGGGCAACTCTGGGCTCGCCTATCGCAAGTTTGGACAATCCGGTGTGCCGAGAGCGAGATATGTGCAGCTCCTATCAGGATTTGTCGGCACATTCAGGTGGCTTGCTGGTCTTGTTTATTCTTGCGAAATGTCTTGTAGCGGGATTTGAGACTGATCGGGTCTTCGGGAGAAGGAATATCCTTCGTTGACCGTGAGAGCTTATAATGGGCTAAGTTGGGACACCCCGCAGGGTATTATCTTTCGAAAGCCGTGCCCATGTTATGAGGCAGATGGGAATTTTTAATGTCGGTTGTAGAAAACCGAAGTTGATCTTAACTAAGATACACCAACGGCGTGTGTAACCGTGATGGTCTCTTCTCGGAGTCGGGAAGTGAACACGATGTTGGAGTTATGCTTAGCGTAAGTAGTTTCAGGATCACTTCTTGATCATAGTTGTTCGACCGTGCTTTGCTTCTCTTCTCGCTCTCTTTTGCGTATGTTAGCCACCATATATGCTAGTCGCTTGCTGCAGCTCCACCTCATACCTTTACCCTTCCCATAAGCTTAAATAGTCTTGATCTCGCATGGTGTGAGATTGCTGAGTCCCGTGACTCACGGATACTTCAAAACCAGTTTGCGGTGCCGATGAAACCGTCGGTGGCCATCCGAGCTCAAGGAGGAGCTTGATGAAGATCTTGTTCATTGTGTTGTTTCGTTTGAGTTGCTCGAGAGTGGAGCCAGTTGGGACGATCGGGGATCTGTGTAGCATTTGGGGTAGTCTTCTTTTATTTTGGTTCCGTAGTCGGACCTTGATTGTATCTATATGATGTAATGCTTTACTCATGTATTGTGTGAAGTGGCGATTGTAAGCCAACTATGTATCTCTTTCCCTTATGTATTACATGGGTTGTGTGAAGATTACCTCACTTGCGACATTGCTTTCAATGCGGTTATGCCTCTAAGTCGTGCTTCGACACGTGGGAGATATAGCCGCATCGAGGGCGTTACAGTCTAGCCCCCAGACCGCAAACCGCCACATGAGCGGGATGGTTTGGAGGCCCTGAGCAGGCTGATGGATCTGCTTGGCGTGGAATTGGCAAGATTCACAGGACTTCACCAGCTCGGCCGCGTCGTTGAGTCTTTGTAGGCCAATAGAACCCATCTGCGGAACACCTTGCCGGCGAGTGCAGTGACGACAGTGGTGTCCACATCTCCGCCGTGTATGTCAACCAGCAACTCCTTCCTTGATCACGGGAGATGCGGCATAGCGTGACATCGTTTGGTCGTTTCTGTATAACTCACCGTGTTGGATACATGTGATGCCGTGGCTTGCAGACCCGCGCTCGCGTCCTCTTCCTTCTCGGCAGCGTCCGTGCACGGTACTCTTTGAATTCCTTGGTCGGCCTCCTCTTGGGGCTCGGCGCCAAAGCAGCCGGTTCTTGAGGTCGGGCCATGGTGGGGCTCCGTGGCGGGGCTGTGGGAGCTCCTCCGAGGCTGAGTCGTGCTTGAAAGAGGTGGGCGTGGTGATGGCGAAGAGGCGCTCTTGAAGGCGCGGGCTCTTGCGGTTCCTGCTTGGATGCTCTCTGGCGATGTTGTCGGCTTCCTTGTTGGTGCCGGGGCACGTCTTTGCAACTCGGGCTGAGAACTGCTTTTCCATCTTGCGCACCTCCGCGAGGTAGGCCTCCATGTGCTCGTCCTTCGGCTCGTACACCTTGTTGGAGAAGTTGACGAGGAGCTACGAGTCGCCTTTGACAGTGAGGCGCTTCACCCCTAAAGCTGACGCAGCCTTCAGGCCTGCTATGAGGCCTTCGTATTCTGCGATGTTGTTGAAGACCTTCTCGCCGTGCTGGAAACAGAGTTGCACGGCGTACTAGAGCTTGTCCTGAGTGGGCGAGATGAGCACTGCTCTAGCCCCCGTGCCATGGTGTGCGAAGGCGCCATCAAAATACATGACCCAGCCGTCTGGTGCCTCGGTTCCTCGGGAGGTGGACCAGCCTTCTCCTTCCTCAAGAGTCGGGGCATCTGCCCATTATGCCACAAAATCGGCGAGCGCGGCTCCCTTGATGACCCTGGTAGTGCTGAACTCCAACTGGAATGCTTGCAAGTTGATGTTCCACTCAGCGACCCTTCCGGCTGAGTTAGGGCTCCTGAGTACCCTCTCCAATGGGTAGGCTGAGATGCCCTTGATGGGGTGGCCCTGGAAGTAGTGCCGCAGCTTGCGCGAGGCCACCAAGAGTGCGAGCATGTGCTTTTGCGGCATGGGGTGCAGCCCTCGCGTCCATGATGATCTGGTCTTGTGAAGTACACCGGGTGCTCGACGAGGGCTGGCACACTGTCAAGGCTCGGGTCCTGCGGAGGTTGTGGCATATCCTGAGGTGGTGGGTTTCCAGAGACTTGATCATCCTCAGGAGCTTCTGCGATGTTGCCCTGCTGAGCTTGGTCTCCCGCCACTGATGGCTTTGCTGCGCCTTCCTGACACTGCGCTGCCTCAGCTCTGGCTTGGCGCGGTGCACCCTTGTCTTTGTGCTCCTCCCGAACCGCCACTAAGCGCGCGTTAGCGGAATCTGAGTGGCGGCAGGTAAGTACCCGAGGCTCGAGAGGGCGCGGTGCCACCATCACGGGGGCTGGTGAGGTACTTCTTGAGGTCTGGAAGGCCGGTCGGCCTCCGGGTCCACTTGAGCAGGCCCTTCTTCTTCATGAGCTTAAAGAAGGGTAAGGCGCTTCGCCTAGCTTGGAGATGAAATGCCCTACGCGGTCACCCACCTGCTAGCTTCGCATCTCCTTGAGGAGTGCATGGTGGGCTCATGTCTTGATGGCCTTGATCTTCTCCGGGTTCGCCTCGATCCCTCTGTGTGATCTGAGGAACCCCAGTAGCTTGCGGAGGGGCGCCAAACACGCACTTCTCGGGTTAAGCCTCAAGTTCACTTGGCGCAAGCTCGAAGGTCTCCTCCAAGTCTTGAATCAATGTCCTCGCCTCGCGAGATTTGACCACTATACCATCAACATAGGCCTCTGTGTTTCTACCGAGCTGCCGCCCCAAGGCGATGTGCATCAACCGTTGAAAGGTTGCGCCCGCGTTGCGCAGCCCGAAGGGCATGCAGGTGTAGCAGTACACCCCGCATGGTGTCAGGAAGGTTGTCTTCTCCACATCCTCCACCGCCATCTTGATTTGGTGGTATCCTGAGAATGCATCCAGGAAACATAGCAAGTCGCACTCGGCGGTGGAGTCGATGATTTGATCGATGTGTGGAAGTGGGAACGGATCTTGGGGGCAAGCTTTGTTAAGGTTGGTGAAGTCGATGCACATCCGTTCCTTCGCGCCTTAATTCGGTACTACGACGGGGTTCGCCAGCCATTCGGGGTATCGAACTTCTCGGATGGTACCTGCCGCCTCCAGCTTGCGTGTCTCTCGGACGATGAAGGCCTGCTTCTCAGTGGACTGCCGTCTTGCTCGCTGCTTCACGGGGCGTACGTTGGGGCACACCCTTAGATGATGCTGGATTACCTCTCTCGGGACCCCTACCAGCTGATTTGGCTCCCACGCGAATATCTCCTTGTTCGCGCGCAAAAACCTCACCAAAGCTTCTTCTTGTGTTGGGTCAAGGTCGGTTCCTATGGTGAAGGTGGCTCCTGAGACCCGTCCTCGTTGACCAGCACCTACTTGGTCTCCGCCTTGTCTTGGGTGAACAATTGCTTCTTCTTGGTGGGCGTGGTCCCTTTGGCCTCGTCGTCTGCGCGCCCGGTGGCTGTCTTCTTTGCCCTTGATCTTGAAAGCGAGCTGGCGCGTCCACGACCTCCTTAGTGTCCCCTTGATGGTGAGGGCGCCCTTGCTCCCCAGCATCTTCATGAGGTTGTAGGCCGGGTGAGTCGCCGCCATGAACTGAGCGAGAGCCGGGTACCCGAGGATGGCATTGTACGGGAGACCGATGCGGACGATGTCAAAGTCCACTAGCTCGGTGCGATAGTTGTCTCGCGTGCCAAAGGTGACAGGGAGGCGGATCTGCCCCAGAGAGTGGGCAGCTCCACCATCCACTCCCGTGAAGGGCTTGCTGAGGCCAAGCCGCTCGAGCGGCACATGAAGAAGGCTGAAGGCCTCTACGAAGAGCAAGTTGAGGCCGGCGCCGCCGTTGATGAGGGTCTTGGTAACGGCCACGTTGCAGATGGTGGGCGTGCAAAGCATCTGGAGCATCCCGGAGCCAGCGGTGGATTCGGGGTGGTCTTCCGAGCCGAAGGTAAGGTCGGCCTCTGGCACAGCCCAACCCGTGAGCCAGGCGCTTAGGCGGGCCCAATCAGCGGAGGAGCGGTTTGATGTGGCGTCTGAAGGCGGTGCTTGAGCCGCCCAATGAGCCCGGCTTGTGTGGTGCGCTGGCACCACGTGGCATGAGCGGTGAAGAGGTTGCGGAGTTCCCCCCAGGACACCACCGTGGATCCAGGGAGGTTGAGCAGCCAGGCGTGCGGCTCTCAGCCGAGGCCATGGGAACCGATTGGCCATGATCTTGTCGTCACCTCCGGCTTCAGGGCGGCCTCCTCGTCGCGCGGCCAGAGGCGGCGCGGGTCGCCACACCGTCGTAACGGCGGCATCTCGGCAATTTGGTTGTACTTTGCACTCGCCCATGAGGCGGGGCCAAACTCGCTACCAGACTCCCTGCTGCTGGTGTCGGCCGCAGAGGTGGGTGGCGGGACACCTGCCACGGGAGCGTAGTGCGGCGGTGCGGGGCGCAGGTTGGTGGAGAGGAGCTCCGGCACACCCCTACCTGGCGCGCCAAATGTCGAATGTGGGGTTCCGGCAAACCCTTAAGGTTCGAACAGTGGGGTGCGCGCGAAGTCTTTCCCTCCTACCGATCTACGCCCTAGCTCGCTAAGATCTCGCGGACGGACTCGATGAATTCGCAACACAGAAAGACACGGGGTTTATACTGGTTCGGGCCACCGTTGTGGTGTAATACCCTACTCCAGTGTGGTGGTGGTGGATTGCCTCTCGGGCTGATGATGAACAGTACAAGGGAAGAACAGCCTCCTGAGGTTGAGGTTCTTCTTGCGGCTAGGCTCTTGATCGGGTTGGATCAAGCTAACATGAGATCTCCCCCTACTATGGTAGCTAGCCCTACTTATATAGGCCCTGGTCCTCCTCCCAAATATCGAGCGGGAAGGGAGCCAAGAACGGCGGGCAAATTTGAAGGGGGCAGCTAGTACAAGCTAACCTCACAAAAGCGGTCTTCGCATGCGAAAAGCTCTGGTGGTGACGCTGCCTTGGGCTCCATGATGACCTCCGTCTTGCCGTCCTCCTGGTCTTGGTCTTGTTGCACAAATATAGCAACCTTTGCCTGATGCCTCGGTACTCTTCGCCTGTGCTGGCCTCCTTAACACCAAAGAGGAAATAAGGATCTGCGGCTTTGGCATCATTGTCGGTGTCAAAACAGGCGGATCTCGGGTAGGGAGTCCCAGGCTGTGCGTCTAGGCGGATGGTAACGAGGAGACAAGGGACACGATGTTTTACCCAGGTTGGGCCCTCTTGATGGAGGTAAAACCCTACGTCCTGCTTGATTAATATTGATAATGTGTGTTCCAAGAGTAGATCTACCACGAGATCAAAGAGGCTAAACCCTAGAAGCTAGACTATGGTATGATTGTTTTTCGTCCTACGGACTAAAACCCTCCGGCTTATATAGACACCGGATAGGGTTAGGGTTACCGAGTCGGTTACAATGGTAGGAGATCTACATATCCGTATCGTAAGCTTGCCTTCCACGCCAAGGAAAGTCCCATCCGGACACGGGACGAAGTCTTCAATCTTGTATCTTCATAGTCTTGGAGTCCGGCCGATGATGATAGTTCGGCTATCCGGACACCCCCTAGTCCGGAACTCCCTCAGTAGCCCCTGAACCAGGCTTCAATGACGACGAGTCCGGCGCGCATGTTGTCTTCGGCATTGCAAGGCGGGTTCTTCCTCCGAATAATTTATAGAAGATTGTGAACACCAGGATAGTGTCCGGCTCTGCAAAAATAAATTCCACATACCACCGTAGAGAGAATAATATTACACAAGATCAATCTGTTGACGTATTCTGTGGCATGATGTCGCACCACTACCAAGCCTATACTCAAATTGTTTTATTGTTCCACCTCGGTAGCGTTTAGCGGCGGTTTCCTTAGCACGTCTTGTCGAGCGGAGATCGTGTTCCCCTTATTCAGGATTCCCATCAATACGGACGTGGGTAACCCAACGCGCCATTGATTGTGGCGCTTGGTGGATAGCGAGTTTTACCAGGCGGCGGGGACACATGTTTTGTCCGCCCATATAAGGGGATAAAGATCCAACCTTTTACCTCGCCTTCTTCCTCCTTGGCTTATCCATCTCCATGAACTTCGAGCTCCAGCGCCCAAGACCGCACTTCTCACCTCAACCTTCTCCAACTATGTCGGGGCGGGAGGCAAGTGGATGGCCTCCTCCGTCACGGAGGAAGATCGAAGCTTGTGGCGCCGGATATTTGTCCAGCAACATCGCGCATCGGCTCCCCGACGAGGAAGAGCTCGTCCCCAACCCGAGCCCCATGAGAGGTAGTATTTCTTCCCCATTTCCTCCACGGACTGGGCTTCCCACTTCATCCCTTTGTCCGGGGCTCATGTTCTACTCGGCCTAGATTTCCATGATTTGGCCCGAATTTCATCCTCAACATCTCGGCGTTGATCGTGGTGTGCGAGCCTTCTCTGCATCCAGCCCACCCGCTTGTGGCTCAAGACCTTCAGTGTCAAGCCAAAGGTTGTGAAGGGCAGTCAAGCGGAGTGTGGAGGCGCCATGGTGGGCAGGATGTCCCACGTTACGTGGCTGGAGGGCACTTTCGTGGCAACTATCAAGGGGTGGCAATCGGGGTGGTTCTACATCACCGAGCCGCGTGACCCTGATTGGGCAGCGGCCCCCGAATTCAGATCTGGATTCCCCACACGGCTCTCGTCATGGAAAGAGATGGGCCTGAAGTGGGGGGATTCGGACGAGCTATCCGGACTCCAAACAGGCGTCCGAAACCTGGTGGACAAGAATCTCAGGCTTGTCGATGTAATCCAGGTGATGCTCATCCGCCGAATTCTCCCATGCCAACAACAGGCCTTCAATTTGTGGGAATTCGATCCGGCACAGCACCGAACCTTGAGCCGGCTCTTCGATACTACGTACGGAGATGCCTGGAAGGTGTTGTTCAAGGGCGCCGAAGCCCCCGCATCCGCTAACAAAGATCGCGGATACAGCTCGCGACGTCAAGCCGGCGAGGTAAGTTATTTTACCCTTTACAGGACTCTTTTTTCGTAGATTGACTCTACGTGGGATCTAAAAACTCCCTATTCTTTGACAGGACTGGCTGAAGACGTCCGGACAGATTAACTGTCCGGCAACTTTGCCGAAGACCAGCGGGCCTTGGATTGATGAGGCTGCGGCTCGGCACCTGTGGTGCGGAGAAGAAAACAGAAGGAGGCCACGTGAACTCGAAGGAGCTCCCAGCGCCGAGTCTTTGTCGGATTTCGAGCGAATCTTCTCACAGAGCGAGGAGGAGGAAGAAGCTTCTCCCCGAGAGGAGGAGAGAAAAGGAAGGCCGCTAGCGGGGAGGCGGAGAATCAGAAGGAAGAATCCTTCCTCCGGACTTCTCCACTGCTTGTCGATGGCAGCGAGGAGGATTGGCCTACAAGGGCCAAGCCCTGGTGAATCGTAAGTGTCGGATTCGAATAACTTCAAGGTTTTTCTTTTAGCCACATAATGTCTTTCTAATGCCGCATACAACCCTGCAGTCCGCCCAAGGATGATCTTCCCGTTTGTCGGCGGGTCCTTGGAGTGCGTCGGATATGGATTCCTTCCGACTGCCTCCACCCCGTGCCACAGACGGCCGAGTGGGATCCCAAAAAGGACCCACCGGAGGAGGAGGCCCCAGGTGTCACAGGACACCCTCCGGACTGCACGGACTCAACCCGGAGGCCACAATGGCTCCGGTCCGTGGCGACCCTTCGTAAGAAGGGCAAGACCGTGACGCCGGCTGCCTCCGTCAACCGGAGGTGCTGGATAATTCTGGGCGCTCACGGCGCCTCCATCGAAGAACACCGCCTTTATTATGAGTGCGGTGATTGAAAGTTCAGCTTGCCAAGGCGGGCTGACCGAAGCCTCTGATAGCCTTCTAACCGGCTTTGAGGTAAGAATTTAAATATATGTAAAATGGTACCGCATAGAGCGGTAGCTCACGATGCTTGGTTGGTGTTGGAAAGAAAAGCGGATGAGGATCGTTAGAAAGATAAAGCAGGAGTCATAAAAATATGTCAATATGGGATTGCAGGCTGTCTTTGCTGACCTCCGCCCTTGGCTGCGGAGGTCAATACGTTGAAGGAAAACCTCGGCGGTCCGAGAGCGAGGCTCGGCCATGCCAAGAAGCAACTCGAGGAAAAAGAAGGTGAGTAATACCTTATGAAAATTGTACCTTACAGAAAAGGATTTGGTTGCAAGAAAAATGACAAGGATAACGTGGGTATTGTAGGGGCCACTAACGAGGTGGCGACCACAGAAGGAGGCGGTGGCAGCGGCGAGCGTAATCTTGACATGAGCGCACCGAGCGAGAAAAGCAGGAGGCGGGTGGCGGAGGTACATCAAGAGCTCAGGATCTCGTGAAAAACATGAGAGCTTGGGCGTGACTCGAACTCGAGAGTGCGAGCTTGCAACAACTCTTGAGAGTGCCAAAGCCGCTAAGGCGAAGCCTACAAGGCCCTCCGGAGATTGAGGCGGTGAAGAAAATAGCAGCGGGTAAGGCATTTTTCATGCCAAGTAAGCATGTGAGTGTTAATTACATTGCTTACTCGAATTGGAGCTCTCGGGGCGTTCGCGAGATCTTCCTCATGGCGTGTCCGATGCTGCCGCATTCTCGGGCCGAGGAGGGAGCTCGGCGGAGAAGGTCTAATGGTCTCGGTATCTTTGAGGCGGACATCCAGTGCCCTTAGCGATCAGTGAAGCAGCTGGTCGAGCTCCACAAGGCGGCCGAACAGGCCATGAAGGGCCTCATAGTTGGCTGTGGCCTAGGGAGGCCATGCACAGGAGCTACTTCGGCCTGGTGCGGCGGCTGATGGATGCGTGCCCGTGGGTTGAGGTCATCAAGCATTCCGCTTGTATTGAGGGTGCCGTCGGGCCTTGCCGTGCAAAGGTGCCTTTGGGGCAAGATGGATGCCCGAAGCTCATGACGGACTCGCCACGAGAGGGCAAGGAGCATCATGCGCCGAAATGTATTATAAGAGTGTCTTTGAAGGCGCCCGCACTATTGCGGGTGAGTGCTCCAAAGATGTAATATTTGAGTAGACTCGCATTTTGCTATCTGTGCGCTGAAAACTTAGTTCATATCGCTAAGCAAGCGCTTGTTAATTTAAAATATTACCTACATGCGGCTGTTTATCAAATCGAGAGATGGCAAGTCGTCGGCTTGACCCCCATGCCACAGTCTTTGGGGTGTTGGGATAAACTTGGCGCTCTTGTTCCCATTTTGGGTCCATCTAGGAGGCGCTCAACACAGCGAACAAGGCAACGGACTTATAATGCTTGAACACTCTCCTTAACCATAGAATTCTATAATTTTAAATTTGGTGAAGCCCCTAGTCTTGGAAGGCGAATTTGAGGCGCTATCCAGGCCTTGGCGGACAGTATCCGGCTCCTCGCTCTAAGCGGCATAAGTCTTTAAGGACTGCAAAAACCTCTCGAACAGCGACCGGTCTCTCGCCTCATCATGGCCGGTCGGTTTAGCTTTCTCCAGCAGGCGTTAGCCCAGCTCAAGCCCAGGCGGAATCGCGGTGGTTCTCCAGTGCTACCTTAGCCGATATAACGGGCGTAAGGTACCAATACATGGGGCAGGCAAACCCAACTATTGACCCAAGACATGATTGAACCGATGCATATAGTGCTATAAGTTCGGGTGCCGCACTTGTGAAAGTGTTGGACTCATCACACCATAATCGGGAAACATAAGCCCCTGGTGTATATTAGCCGTACCAAAGTGTACGGATGCAACATGCCATGAATGAACATATGTATGAAAAAGAAATGCAATTATAAGCAAAAGGTGTTGCATTGTTTTATTCAATAAGTGCTGCTATGAATGCGAGCGATACAAATAGTCACGATAAGCAAGGTATGGAACTATTAAACATGTCCCCTCCGGGGTAGGCTGCAGATTGGTGTATAAAAATGCTCGTAATGGAGACCACCTGTATATTTGTTGTAGCCTTTATCCTTCCCTGGCTGTTGCATCGTGAGTTGGCAGGTCTGCTGCCGGACAGAACTTCGACAAGCGAGTCTTGTGGGTAAAAAGTAAAAGGTAAAAGAAAAGAAGAAGGAATGACACACTTGAGAGCCCCTGGTGTGGTTGAGCCGCGATCTGGGTTTATCGTGGCCGTGCCCTTCTCCCCATGCCCATGGTATCTTGAGCATAATGGTGTCTGCGAAGGACCTGCTTTGGCGTTCGCGGGGCTGGGGTTGGGGCCGCGCCTGCTCTGGCGTGCTTTCTGAGCGTGCGGTGGTCTTGTTGTAAGTTACTCTGGGCGGCTTAGCGTGTCCGGCAGCTTAACGGCGGACTCGAAATGCCTTAAGAGGCTGCATTGCACTTCGCGCGAGAGCATTGTATGTTCCTCCGTGCGGAGAGAGCGTTCGGTGTTTCCATTGACCGTAATGACTCCTCGAGGGCTGGCATCTTGAGCTTGAGGTATGCGTGAGTGCGGCACGCGTTGAACTTTGCAAGCGCGATGCGTCCGAGCTAGGCATGATAGCCGCCATGAGCGGGACTATGTCGAAGATTAACTCCTCGCTCTGGAAGTTATCCGGGATCCGATGACCACTTCGGTGTAATTGAGCTGTACAATTGGCTTCTTCACTGGTATGACCCCTTTAAAGGTCGTTTTGGTAGGTTTAATCCTTGAGGGGTCTATGCCCATTTGCGCACTATATCACGGTAAAGCGGTTCATTCTTTGCCGCCATCCATCGAGGACTACGGTTAGGTGAAATCCATCGGCGATTGGGTCTAAGACCAGTGCAGCGAATCCGCCGTGGCGGATCTTTGGTGGGGTGGTCCCGGTCAAAAGTGATGGGCGGGAGGACCATGGATTGAACTTACGGGCAAGCTGGCTCCATCGCGTAGACATCCCGGAGTGCGCTTCGCTCCC
Source organism: Aegilops longissima (assembly GCA_021605205.1). Taxonomy (NCBI): domain Eukaryota; kingdom Viridiplantae; phylum Streptophyta; class Magnoliopsida; order Poales; family Poaceae; genus Aegilops; species Aegilops longissima. The sequence goes on along the minus strand of CM038677.1, from coordinate 191,387,322 downwards.
TTTTGGGTATGTGCATTGCGTATATCATGTTCACCGTCCGCTTTTGTGGGGAAACCCTTCATCCTTTATTGTTGGCGGTTGGGTCTCGTCCTCGTCATCGCTATGCAGCCCCTTGTCATTGTTTTGACAATTAACTTGCCTGCCTGTTGAATACCCAACAGTCCTGTTGGTGTGGTTAGCTGGCCTTTTGAAGTGCCGTGTCCTCGCAAGCGGTCGAGTATTCGGTCCAAATTGGACGGACCCGAGTAGTTCTTTTGAATGGATTTTCCGCTGACCGGGTTTAGAGCCTCTGAATCCGGCATTGATTGCCGTATCCTCAATATTGTCGTTGTTAATGTGGCGTTTGTTTTTGTTACGACGCGGCTGCCATTCGGTCCTTGAAGTCGGACTGCGAATTTTTCTTTGAGGTTGTTGCAGCGTGCTAGCCACTGTCCTCACCAGCAAAAGCGGGTCATAGTGATGTGAGGGCTGCCATGGATTTCGGCTTTTCTGTCCTAGGTGCCGGGCAAGCCACTCGTCGCGGATGTTATGCTTGAAGGCCGTGAGGGCCACCGCATCCGGACGATCAACGATTTGGTTTTCTTGGTTAAGAACCGTGTCGAATTGTCGGCGATTAAATGCAGGCTGCTGAATTATGTGGCTTAGGTCATCGGCGTCGGTGGTCGCACATAAGTGCCACGGAAGTTATCGAGGAATGCGGCTTCGAGGTCCTCCCAGCTCCCAATTGACTCTTCTAGCAAGCTGTTGAGCCAATGCGGGCTGGTCCTTTAAGCTTGAGGGGAGGTATTTGATGGCGTGAAGATCGTCACCGCGGGCCATGTGGATGTGAAGGAGATAGTCTTGATCCAAACGCGGGGTCTGTTGTGCCATCATAGGATTCAATATTGTGGGTTTAAACCCTTCGGGATCGATGATCCATTACTTCGTCTGTGAAGCATAGTGGGTGTGCGGTGCCTCTGTCTTCGGGCGATATCACGACGGAGCTCAAAAAGCTTTGTCTATTTTGTTCGGCCGGCGGACTTATTGTGTCGCGCGACGGTTGTAAATCGCGTGCCGTAGGCGCCCGCGATCCATAGATCGATCTTGATTGTCTTGCCTTGTCCTCAATATATCTCGCAGGTCGGGCGTTCCCACAGTGGCCGTGTGCTTTTGAGCGATGCCGAGTGCGGTTCTAGTGAAGGGCCTAGAGGCCTCTGTCGCGACCACGGGGTGGTCGGTCAGCCGTATTGTCTCCTGGTGATGCGGGTTCATAAGCCTCCTCCTCTAATCGGGGGAGCAGCTTGCGTTTAGGGTAGCTTTTGGAGGGGCGTTCGAGCTCATGCTCTTCGCCGTGAGGACTTGATCCATCATCGGCTAGCAGATCTGATCAGCTCGAAGCTGTTGCTGCTTTTTCTTGAGGCTGTTCGCCGTGGCCATAAGCCTCGTCTAAAAGCGCTCTTGTTCGACGGGATCCTCGAGCACGGCGAATTCATTGTCGTCGAGCTTGCTTCGTCTTGGAGGAGGCATATAATCCTCTCGTCTTCTTCGCCGCTCTCTCTTGAGGGCTGGCGTCTCCATCCTCCCCGTTTGGATCTTCTTTGGAGTGGATTGTCTTCGACCTTGTCCGGTGTATTGTTATCTCCGGTGCGGAATCTTCATTCTTCTTTGTGGAGGATTTAAAGCGGCGCCGGCGACGCCTTGGCGCTTAGGCTGCTTCTTGGAGGGTCATCCTCCGTTGTTCGTCGCCGTTCCCATCTTTTGGGATGTCCACCATATATATGTAAATGCTGACGAGGTGGCCTTCGGTGCCCTATAGGCGCTGGGTCTTGATCGTCTCGGCATCATCGTCTATACCGTCGATGTCTTGAGTCGTAGTCTAGCATGTCGGTTAGATGAATCGACGATGGCTACCAAGTGGGTGGTGGGTGGGCTTTGAATTTCTTCGTCGTCCGCATCCCAACCTTCCTGACCGTAATCCGGCCAGGGCTCTCCGGATAAAGAGAGACTTTAGTGAATTCAAGATGTCGCCAAAGGGTGAGTGCTGAAAGATGTCCGCGGCAGTGAACTCCATGACGGGCGCCCAATCCGATTTGATTGGTGGGCGTGGGGGTTGAGTCGAAGAGGAGTCTGGCACCCTGGAGTCAAGGTCTTCGCAAAGGACATGGATAGGGTTATTTCGATCGCCGTAGAGATTAAAGCCCCGAGGCGGTGTCCAACCACTCGTCCTCGATCGGGAATCCGGCTCCGGATTAAGGGTCGTAGCGGATTCAGATGCGGCCACCGTGGCCTTCGTTCGGCTGTAGAGTTAGATCATGCCCATCGAAGCAGTCGGCTGCGCTTGGCTGCGCCCGAATCCGTCGAAGATCAAGTCTCCGCGGTTATCGGCCGTATAGTTTAAACTTCAAATCTGACCGACGCCGGGCGTAGCTTCGATCTGCTCGGATGGCAGCGAATTGGCCCGCAGATGCAAAGCCGCCGAACACGAAGATCTGTCCGGGAGAAAAGTCTCACCACTGGACCGCGTATTGTTGATGATCAAAGGAGCCATCAAGCCTATCGGTGGCGATACGAGGAACTCTCAATGAAAGCACCAATGTCGGTGTCAAAACCGGCGGATCTCGGGTAGCGGGTCCCGAGCGTGCGTCTAGGCGGATGGTAACAAGAGACAAGGGACACGATGTTTTACCAGGTTGGGCCCTCTTGATGGAGGTAAAACCCTACGTCTGCTTGATTAATATTGATAATGTGTGTTACAAGAGTAGATCTACCACGAGATCAAAGAGGCTAAACCCTAGAAGCTAGCCTATGGTATGATTGTTTTAGATCCTCGGACTAAAACCCTCCGCTTATATAGACACCGAATAGGGTTAGGGTTACACAGTCGGTTACAATGGTAGGAGATCTACACATCCGTATCGCCAAGCTTGCCTTCCACGCCAAGGAAAGTCCCATCCGGACACGGGACGAAGTCTTCAATCTTGTATCTTCATAGTCTTGGAGTCTGGCCGATGATGATAGTTCGGCTATCCGGACACCCCCTAGTCCGGAACTCCCTCACCCGCCTAGCGCCCTCCTGGTGTCGTTCATCATGGCTCACATCACGAGAGCCTTCTGAGGTTTTTCCCCGCCTTGATATCTCCGCTCCTCGTGAGCCTTCCTAGCTAGGCTACTCCAGAGGAGGTCTTGCATCGTCAGCCTCGCGAGGCTTGGACCCTCACGAGGGTCTTGGATGCCTTGTTGATGAAGATGGGTCGTACGGCCTGCTTGCTCAGCCACGCCGTGGGCCGCAGGCAGGCAAGTCTGGGGACCCCCGTTCCCAGAACGCCGACAGGCGCCGTTGCCGGGGAGCAATAGCGTGGGGTTGATATTCTCGTGTGTGCTTGTTTGCTTTCGTCACTAAGTATATTTTGTTTTTTCCTTTTTGTTTTTGTTTAGTTCTGGGTGAAACATACAAAAAAATTTAAAGAATGAAAATAAAAAAAGTATTACTTGCCTCACATGCCTAAAAAGTTTTTCAAAAAGAGAAGTGATTGGAAAGTTATGCATTGAAGAAGTGATGGTCGACCTTGAGCACTTGTGTTCATGCTCACGGAAACAATGTAGAATTTTTCATCGAAGTTTTTCTGTAAATAATTATCCCCTTGTATATATCCATTGTATTATAAAAATAAATGTGCCAAGCTTTGGTTTTAGGATGATCAGATTGCTTGTTTGCTATGTGCAGAACGAAAACAGAAATTTTGGCTGTAGTGCATGATTTTACATTTTTTTACTGGATAGTAAAATGGGTCATTTAAATTGGTTAGGAAGAGTGTCAACTTTAGGAATTAGTGATCCCACTATTTTGGAGGGTGTTGAATCTTAGTGTGATATTTATGAAAGTGGATTTGGAAGAGTGTCAACTTTAGCTAGTAATGATTCCACTATTTCGGAAGAGGTTCCAATTGAGTATGAGAACAAAGTTTCTATCCATGATGCTACTAAAAATTATTATGAGGGAGGAATACATGCTTGTAGGAGTTGCAATAATATCAAGTTTCCTCTCTATGTGCTTAGAGTTTTGAAGTTATACTTGTTTCGCCTTCCTATGCTAGTTGATTATTGTTCTTATAAATTGTGTGCTCACAAAATCCCTAGGCATAGGAAGTAGGTTATATGTAAATGTGCTAGTCATGTTCTTCAAGGCATATGAAGTAGGTCATATCTTTTATGTGAGCATCATTGAAATCATCATGCCTAGCTAAAAGGCATTAAAGAAAAGAGCTTGTTGGGAGACAACCCAGTATTTACCCTTACTGTTTTTGTGTGTTTACATGATTAAGCTACTGTAGTAATCATGTTTTATATCTTTTGTTTCAATAAAGTGCCAAGTAAGACCTTTGGGAAGACTTGGGTGAAAGTTAATGTGATCTTGCTGTAAAAAACAGAAACTTTGCGCTCACGAGATTAGCTGTCATTTTTTACAGAAGAGTGCTTTTGAGTTGACTCTTTTTGCAGAAGATTAATAGACAAATTCCTCACGTCCACCAATTTATTTCATACTTTTTGGAGTTGCAGAAGTATGGTTTATGTTCAGATCATTACAGACTGTTCTGTTTTTGACAGATTCTGTTTTCATTGCATAGTTTGCTTGTTTTCTAATTTCTATGACTTATATTTCTCGATATAAATTGTAGAAATGATATGGTACATTAGACATTGTGTGGGAACAATTATGAACCTTGTCTTAGACAGTACCAAAGTGGATGGTTTACTCTTTATCATACTAACCTATCTCACGAAGTTTTGTTAAGTTTTGTGTGATTGAAGTTTTCAAGCTTTGGGTGAGATATCGATATGAGGAGAATAAGGAGTGGAAAGACCCTAAGCTTGGGGATGCCCAAGGCGCCCCAAGGTAATATTCAAGGAATACTCAAGTACCTAAGCTTGGGGATGCCCCGGAAGGCATCCCCTCTTTTGTCTTCAAAACTATCGGTATACCTTACTCGAAGCTATATTTTTATTCGTCACATGATATGTGTTTTGCTTGGAGCGTATTTTCAATTTTACTTGGTGTTTGAATAAAATCATTGGATCTGAAATATTGAATGAAAAAGAATCCTCCCATGGCTAGTTAACTACTCAGTGTTCTTCACTCATATCTTTTGGAGTAGTTTGTCATTTACTCATGTGCTTCACGTATATCCTATGAGTAAATGGTTGAATAAATAGAATGTCATAAATCTGAATCTATATATGTTTCATATGCTTATAGTATGGGGAGTAATGACTTCACACATAATAAGTATAGGTAGTAAACTTGTTGAAAGTTACAAACGTAGAATTGGTCACTTGAACAATTCATGAAAGAATATTGAAGGGAGAGGGATTTCACATATAAATATACTATCTTGGACATCTTTTGTAATTGTGAGCACTCATTAAAATATGACGTGCTAAAAGGTTGATGTTGGACAAGGAAGACAACAATGGGTTATGTTTTCTTATATCTGAAATAAAGTATATTGTCATGGATCGCCCAACACTTTGAGCTTGCCTTTCCCCCTCATGCTAGCCAAATTCTTTGCACCAAGTAGAGATACTACTTGTGCTTCCAAATATCCTTAAACCAAGTTTTGCCATGAGAGTCCACCATACCTACCTATGGATTGAGTAAGATCCTTCAAGTAAGTTGTCATCGGTGCAAGCAATAAAAATTGCCCTCTAAATATGTATGATTGACTAGTGTGGACGAAATAAGCTTTATAAGATCTTGTGATGTGGAAGAAATAAAAGCGACGGACTGCATAATAAAGGTCCATATCACAAGTGGCAATATAAAGTGACGTTCTTTCGCATTAAGATTTTGTGCATCCAACCCTGAAAGCACATGGCAACCTCTGCTTCCCTCTGTGAAGGGCCTATCTTTTACTTTTATCTCTTAACCTTATGCAAGAGTCATGGTGATTTTCACCTTTCCTTTTTACATTTTATCTTTTGGCAAGCACCTTGTGTTGGAAAGATTCTGATATATATATATATATATATATATATATATATATATATATATATATATATATATATATATATATATATATATATCAATTGGATGTAAGGCATCATGAACTATTATTGTTGACATTACCCTTGAGGTAAAAGGTTGAGAGGCGAATCTATAAGCCCCTATCTTTCTCTGTGTCTGATTAAAACTTTGAACCCATAAATATCGTGTGAGTGTTAGCAATTATGAAAGACTAAATGATAGTTGAGTATGTGGAGTTTGCTAAATCAAAGCTCTGACATAGACTCTTCCTGAAAATAAGATGAATTGTAATTGTTTAATGACTGATAACACGGTTTGTTAGTTTCCAAGAAATTTTATGATCTATACCTTAACACGTGAATTGCTCTTTACTTGATCATGAAAAGTTTTATGAGATGAGCTATTGTTATGACATATAATAATGCTAGAAAAAGTGAATAGAATTATCATTGATCAAACTTAAGCACTTGCTAGAATTCACACTTCATAAATTATTTCTTTTATCATTTACCTACTCGAGGACGAGCAGGAATTAAGCTTGGGGATGCTGATACGTCTTTAACGTATCTATAATTTATGAAGTATTCATGCTATTATATTATCTATCTTGGATGTTTAATGGGCTTTATTATACACTTTTATATGATTTTTGGGACTAACCTATTAACCTAGAGCCCAGTGCCAGTTTCTGTTTTCTCCTTGTTTTAGAGTATCGCAGAAAAGGAAAACCAAACAGAGTCCAATTGACGTGCAACTTGATGGAGATCATTTTTGGACCAAAAGAAGCCCACGGAGTACCGGAAGTAGGCCAGAAGAGTCCCGGGCTTCCCACAAAGGTGGGGGCGCGCCCACCCCCCTAGGGCGCGCCCCCCTGCCTCATGGACAGCCCGGAAACCCCCCTGGCGTGATATCAACGCCAACACCTCTCATATATACCCAAACTTCCAGAAAGAAAACTAGATCAAAATTTTCGCCGTCGCAAGCCTCTGTAGCCACGAGAAATCAATGTAGGCCCTCTCCAGCACCTTGCCGAAGGGGGCCATCATCACCGGTGGCCATGGAGGAGTATCCTGGAGAGGCCATCATTGCTGTGAAGGCCAAGGACCAGAGGGAAAACCTTTCCCCATCAGGGGGGAGGCCATGGAGGAGGAAGCACAAGGGGGAGAACCTCTCCTCCTCTCTCTTGGTGGCACCGGAGTGCCATTGAGAGGGGAATCATCGCCGCGGTGATCGTCTTCATCAACATCACCATCATCATCACCATCCTCATCTCTTTTACACGGTCCACTCTCCCGCACCCCGCTGTAATCCCTACTTGAACATGGTGCTTTATGCCACATATTATGATCCAATGATATGTTGCCATCCTATGATGTTTTGAGTAGATATCTTTTGTCTTTGGGTTGATTGATGATCTAGATTGGTATGAGTTGTATGTTTTACTTTGGTGTTGTCCTATGGTGACCTCCGTGTCGTGCAAGCGTGAGGGATTCCCGATGTAGGGTGTTGCAATACGTTAATGATTTGCTTATAGTGGGTTGCGTGAGTGACTGAAACACAAACCCGAGTAAGAGGGATTGTTGCGTATGGGAATAAAGAGGACTTGATGCTTTAATGCTATGCTTGGGTTTTACCTTAATGATCTTTAGTAGTTGCGGATGCTTGCTAGAGTTCCAATCATAAGTGCATATGATCCAAGTAGAGAAAGTATGTTAGCTTATGCCTCTCCCTCATATGAAATTGCAATGATGACTACCGGTCTTGTTAATAATTGCCTAGGACAATTCACCGATCCACCATTATTCCACACTCGCTATTTATAATATTTAGTAATATATTCTAACTTTATGATAACATCACCTACTTTCATATTTTAGCTCTCCAATATCATACAAAGTTATCCACTTCATACCCACAGTGTAGTTTTATTTCTCATTGCTAGTTGGAAGCAAGCGTTGGTGTCGTGAAGAGTCGTGTCGATGGCGAGATAGGGCTTGAGAGAATATTGATCTTACCTTTAGCTCCTTGTGGGTTCGACACTCCATACTTATCACTTCCACCTTTGGAAATTGCTACGATGATTCCTTGCACTTGGGGATTATCAAGAATCTGAATAATTTCGATGAAGATGATCCCTTAATATTTCGTTATTTACTCGATGAGTCTTTGAAAGATGCCTGGGATAGGTTACTAAGAATCCGGGCTAGCTTTGTGCCCCAATATCAAATTGAAATTTACTTAAAAAGCTTTTATGTTGCCCCACCTTTGTCATTTAAGCATGTCTTAGACTCTATTTTTGAAGAAGGTTTTCTTGAAGGGGATGCAGTAGATACCTATGAAAAGATGAAAACCATATTTGGGCACCCCATGAATGAGAAGGTTGAATCTACCTCTCTTTTGCTTTCCTATCAAAACGAAACTATCAAAGAGATGAAGGCTACCTTAGATGCAAATTTCCGTAACGTGCTTAATCTTTATTCTACCATTAATAGCCATGTGCTTTACCAAAACAGAAATATTAATGCCATAGATAATAAGTTTCCTCTTATCTTTCCTAAACCCAAAGATGGCAATACCTAGATCTATCCTTGTTTTTATGCCTAGCTAAGGGCGTTAAACGATAGCGCTTGTTGGGAGGCAACCCAATTTTATTTTAGTTTTTTATCTTTTTGCTCCTGTTTAGGAATAAATCTTTGATCTAGCCTCTGTTTAGATTTGTTTTTATGTTTTAATTAGTGTTTGTGCCAAGTTAAACCTATAGGATCTTCTTGGATGATAGTTATTTGATCTTGCTGAAAATTCCAGAAACTTTCTGTTCACGAAAGCAATTGTTTAAAATCACCAGAATGTGATAAAATACTGATTCCAATTGCAGTAGATCAATAAACAAATTATCTAGGCCTTCCTATTTTGGTATATTTTTCTGAGTGAAATAAGTTCGCGTTAGTTACAGATTACTACAGACTGTTCTGTTTTTGACAGATTCTGTTTTTCGTGTGTTGTTTGCTTATTTTGATGAATCTATGGTTAGTAAAATAGTTTATAAACAATAGAGAAGTTGGAATGCAGTGGGTTTAACACCAATATAAATAAAGAATGGGTTCAATACAGTAACTTAAAGTGGTGTTTTGTTTTCTTTCGCTAACGGAGCTCATGAGATTTTCTGTTGAGTTTTGTGTTGTCAAGTTTTCAAGTTTTGGGTAAAGATTTGATGGATTATGGAAAAAGGATTGGCAAGAGCCTAAGCTTGGGGATGCCCAAGGCACCCCAAGGTAATATCTAAGGACAACCAAAAGCCTAAGCTTGGGGATGCCCCGGAAGGCATCCCTCTTCAAATCTTAAATCCATCGGTAACTTTACTTGGAGCTATATTTTATTCACCACATGATATGTGTTTTGCTTGGAGCGTCTTGTATGATTTGAGTCTTTGCTTTTTAGTTTACCACAATCATCCTCTCTGAATACACTTTTGAGAGAGACACACATGATTCGGAATTTGTTAGAATACTCTATGTGCTTCACTTATATCTTTTGAGCTATATAGTTTTGCTCTAGTGCTTCACTTATATATTTTAGAGCACGGTGGTGGTTTGTTTTATAGAAACTATTGTTCTCTCATTCTTCACTTATATTATTTTGAGAGTCCTACAAAACAGCATGGTAATTTGCTTTAATTATGATAGGCATACAAGATTAGTAAAAAAAATCTTATGAGTGTCTTGAATACTATGAGAAGTTTGATGCTTGATAATTGTTTTGAGATATGAAGATGATGATATTAGAGTCATGCTAGTTGAGTGGTTATGAATTTGAGAAATACTTGTGTTAAGGTTTTTTATTCCCGTAGCATGATTTATTTATGTGATGAAGTCGGAGCATGATTTATTTATTTATTGTCTTCCTTATGAGTGGCGGTCGGGGACGAGCGATGGTATTTTTCTACCAATCTATCCCCCTAGGAGCATGCGCGTAATACTTTTCTTTGATAACTTGTAGATTTTTGCAACAAGTATATGAGTTTAGTATGACTAATGTTGAGTCCATGGATTATACGCACTCTCATCCTTCCACCATTGCTAGCCTCTCTAATACCGCGCACTTTTCGCCGGTATCATACACCCACCATATACCTTCCTCAAAACAGCCTACCTATCATGGCATTTCCATAGCTATTCCGAGATATATTGCCATGCAACTTACCACCGTTCTGTTTATTATGACACGCTCCATCATTGTCATATTGCTTTGCATGATCATGTAGTTGACATCATATTTGTGGCAAAGCCACCTTTCATTATCTTCATACATGTCACTCTTGATTCATTGCATACCCCGGTACACTGCCAGAGGCATTCACATAAAGTCATATTTTGTTCTAAGTATCGAGTTGTAATTCTTGAGTTGTAAGTAATAAAAGTGTGATGATCATAATTATTAGAGCATTGTCCCAAGTGAGGAAAGGATGATGGAGACTATGATTCCCCCACAAGTCGGGATGAGACTCCGGACGAAAAAAAGGAAAAAAAAAAGAGAGAAGGCCCAAAAAATGAGAGAAAAAGAGAGAAGGGACAATGCTACTATCCTTTTCCACACTTGTGCTTCAAAGTAGCACCATATCTTTATGATAGACAGTCTCTTGATTTGTCAATTTCATATACTAGTGGGAACTTTTCATTATAGAACTTGGCTTGTATATTCCAATGATGGGCTTCCTCAAATTGCCATAGGTCTTCGTGAGCAAGCAAGTTGGATGCACACCCACTTAGTTTCCATTGTTGAGCTTTCACACATTTATAGCTCTAGTGCATCCGTTGCATGGCAATCCTACTCACTCACATTGATATCTATTAATGGGCATCTCCATAGCCCATTGATACGCCTAGTTGATGTGAGACTATGTTCTCCTTTTTGTCTTCTCCACAACCACCATTCTATTCCACCTATAGTGCTATATCCATGGCTCACGCTCATGTATTGCATGAAGATTGAAAAGTTTGAGAACACCAAAAGTATGAAACAATTGCTTGGCTTGTCATCAGGGTTGTGCATGATTTAAATACTTTGTGTGGTGAAGATAGAGCATAGCCAGACTATATGATTTTGTAGGGATAACTTTCTTTGGCCATGTTATTTTGAGAAGACATGATTGTTTTGTTAGTATGCTTGAAGTATTATTATTTTTATGTCAATATTAAACTTTTATCTTGAATCTTTCGGATCTAAATATTCATACCAAAAATAAGAGAATTACATTGAGAATTATGCAAAGAAGCATTCCACATCAAAAATTATGTTTTTATCATTTACCTACTCGAGGACGAGCAGGAGTTAAGCTTGGGGATGCTGATACGTCTCCAACGTATCTATAATTTTTTATTGTTCCATGCTATTGTATATTCTGTTTTGGATGTTTAATGGGCTTATTTATACACTTTTATATTATTTTTGGGACTAACCTATTAACCGGAGGCCCAGCCCAAATTGTTGTTTTTTGCCTATTTCAGTGTTTCGCACAAAAGGAATATCAAACGGAGTCCAAACGTGATCCAGAGGACTTGGAGTGGACGTCAAGCAACCGACGAGGTGGTCACGAGGCAGGGGGCGCCTACCCCCCTGGGCATGCCCTCCACCCTCGTGGGCCCCTCGTGGCTCCACCGACCTAGTTCTTCCTCCTATATATACCTACGTACCCCCAAACCATCGAGGAGCACCACGAAAACCTAATTCGAACGCTGCAACCTTCTGTACCCGTGAGATCCCATCTTGGGGCCTTTTCTGGCGTCCTGCCGGAGGGGGCATTGATCACGGAGGGCTTCTACATCAACACCATAGCCTCTCCGATGATGTGTGAGTAGTTTACCTCAGACCTTCGGGTCCATAGTTATTATCTAGACGGCTTCTTCTCACTCTTTGGATCTCAATACAAAGTTCTCCTCGATTCTCTTGGAGATCTATTCGATGTAATCTTCTTTTGCGGTGTGTTTGTCGAGATCCGATGAATTGTGGGTTTACGATCCAGATTATCTATGAATAATATTTGAATCTTCTCTGAATTCTTTTATGTATGATTGGTTATCTTTGCAAGTCTCTTCAAATTATCAGTTTGGTTTGGCCTACTAGATTGATCTTTTTTGCAATGGGAGAAGTGCTTAGCTTTGGGTTCAATCTTGCGGTGTCCTTTCCCAGTGACAGCAAGACATGTATTGTATTGTTGCCATCGAGGATAAAAAGATGGGGTTTATATCATATTGCATGAGTTTATCCCTCTACATCATGTCATGTTGCTTAAAGTGTTACTTTCTTCTTATGAACTTAATACTCTAGATGCATGATGGATAGCGTCGATGTGTGGAGTAATAGTAGTAGATGCAGACAGGAGTCGGTCTACTTGTCATGGGCGTGATGCTTATATACATGATCATACCTAGATATTCTCATAATTATTCGCTTTTCTATCAATTGCTCAACAGTAATTCGTTCACCCACCGTAATACTTATGCTCTTGAGAGAAGCCACTAGTGAAACCTATGGCCCCCGGGTCTATTTTCCATCATATTAATCTCCCGTCAACAAGATATTTCTATCGCCGTTTATTTTACTTTGCAATCTTTATTTTCTCTTTATCATAAAATACCAAAAATATTATCTTATCATCTCTATCAGATCTCACTCTCGTAAGTGACCGTGAAGGGATTGACAACCCTTTATCGCGTTGGTTGCGAGGTTCTTATTTGTTTGTGTAGGTGCGTGGGACTCGAGTGTGGCCTCCTACTGGATTGATACCTTGGTTCTCAAAAACTGAGGGAAATACTTACGCTACTTTACTACATCACCCTTTCCTCTTCAGGGGAAAACCAACGTAGTGCTCAAGAGGTAGCAGCGGATTAGGATTTGGTCACAGAGAAAGTGGCAACCACGTCGTGCGTGGGAGAAGAGGAGCAGCTCGTGCAGCACTAGGAATGAGTGACTTCTTATTTGGAACTATTTTCATCGACTTAGATTAGGAAAAAACCAACATATAAAACCAGCGGGAGGTGGGATTGGGAAAAATCGAAGGTGGGGAGGGGCGACGATCGAGGGTGCATGGAGGTACAAAAGACGCAAAAACTCCCCCTTTTGGAGTAGAGATTGTCGTTGACATGCTGGCTACTTCGATTGAACGCGCTAAACAGGATGGTCAAATTGCAGGAGTAGTGCCACATCTTGTCGATGGGGGACTCTCTATATTGCAATATGCCGATGATACGATTCTTTTTATGGAACGTGACCTTGACAAGGCTAGAAATTTGAAACTTTTGCTTTCAACTTTTGAGCAAATGTCAGGCCTAAAAATTAACTTCCATAAAAGTGAATTGTTCTATTTTGGAGAAGCCAAGGATGCGGCTACACAATACGCTAACTTGTTTGTTTGTGCACAAAGCCAATTTCCGATTAAATATTTGGGAATTCCGATTCATTATCGGCATCTCACTAATGTTGAGCGAAAACATGTTGAAGAGCGACTGGAGAAACAGTTTCCCAATTGGAAAGACAAGTTTCTCTCCATTGGAGGACGACTAGTTTTGATAAATTATGTCCTCACAAACATGGTTCTCTACATGCTCTCATTTTTCCAACTTCCCAAAGGGGTTCTGCAAAGACTGGATTATTTTAGGTCCAGATTCTTGCAAGGAGATAATGAAGAGAAAAGGTACATGCTAACCAAATGGAGCGCCATTTGTAGAGCACAAGACTAGTGAGGTTTAGGTGTTCAATACCTCCAGGTCAAGAATGATGCCTTACTTAGTAAATGGCTATTCAAGATACTTACTGATAACCCACAAGTATAGGGGATCGCAACAGTTTTCGAGGGTAGAGTATTCAACCCAAATTTATTGATTCGACACAAGGGGAGCCAAAGAATATTCTCAAGTATTAGCAGTTGAGTTGTCAATTCAACCACACTCGGATAACTTAGTACCTGCAGCAAAGTGTTTAGTAGCAAAGTAATATGGAAGTAACAGTAATGGTAACAAAGGTAACAGTAGAAAAAGTAATATTTTTGGTGTTTTGTAGTGATTGTAACAGTAGCAACGGAAAAGTAAATAAGCGAGGAACAATATGTGAAAAGATCGTAGGCATTGGATCAGTGATGGAGAATTATGCCGGATGCGGTTCATCATGTAACAGTCATAACCTAAGGTGACACAGAACTAGCTCCAATTCATCAATGTAATGTAGGCATGTATTCTGAATATAGTCATACGTGCTTATGGAAAAGAACTTGCATGACATCTTTTGTCCTACCCTCCCGTGGCAGCGGGGTCCTAATGGAAACTAAGGGATATTAAGGCCTCCTTTTAATAGAGTACCGGACCAAAGCATTAACACATAGTGAATACATGAACTCCTCAAACTATGGTCATCACCGGGAGTGGTCCCGATTATTGTCACTTCGGGGTTGCCGGATCATAACACATAGTAGGTGACTACAGACTTGCAAGATAGGATCAAGAACTCACATATATTCATGAAAACATAATAGGTTCCGATCTGAAATCATGGCACTCGGGCCCTAGTGACAAGCATTAAGCATAGCAAAGTCATAGCAACATCAATCTTAGAACATAATGGATACTAGGGATCAAACCCTAACAAAACTAACTCGATTACATGATAGATCTCATCCAACCCATCACCATCCAGCAAGCCTACGATGGAATTTCTCACGCACGGCGGTGAGCATCATGAAATTGGTGACGGAGGATGGTTGATGATGACGACGGCGACGGATTCCCCTCTCCGGAGCCCCGAACGGACTCCAGATCAGCCCTTCCGAGAGGTTTTAGGGCTTGGCGGCGGCTCCGTATCGTAAAACGCGATGAATCCTTCTCCCTGATTTTTTTTCTCCCCAAAAATGAATATATGGAGTTGGAGTTGAGGTCGGTGGAGCGTCAGGGGGCCCACGAGGCAGGGGGGGTGCCCTCCACCCTCGTGGACAGGGTGTGGGCCCCCTGACGTGGATTTTTCTTCCAGTATTTTTCTTATTTTCCAAATAGATGTTCCGTGGAGTTTCAGGTCATTCCGAGAACTTTTGTTTCTGCACATAAATAACACCATGGAAAGTCTGCTGAAAACAGCGTCAGTCCGGTCCATTCAAGTCATGCAAGTTAGAGTCCAAAACAAGGGCAAAAGTGTTTGGAAAAGTAGATACGACGGAGACGTATCACTTACCGAGGTTGATGTTTGGCAAACTCTAATGCGCAACAAACATTTAGGCCAAAGAGTGTTGTCCCGTGCATATTGGAAGCCCGATGACTCACATTTTTTGGCTTGCACTGATGGCGGTAAAGAAACATCTTTTTCGCTTCAGATCTTTCGTGATAAAGGACGGCTGAGAGATACATTTATAGGAGGACAAGTGGCTAGGAAAAGCCACTCCTCGAGAACAGTATCCAGCCTTGTACTGCATTGTACGCGATAAGAATGATATTCTTGCGCATACGCTGAGCTCTTCCCCACCAGATATATCATTTAGGAGGTATTTGATTGGTCCCCACCTTGTGTCATGGCAACATCTTTTATTCCATTTAGAGTATATTAACTTGACACAAGGGCAGGATGTGTTTCACTGGAATCCCACTACATCTGGGTCCTTCATAGTTGACTCTATGTACCATGCACTCTCGCACACAAAGATTCCAGTGGACAATAATAATCTAATCTGGAAATCGAAGATGCCACTAAAAGTTAATATTTTCATGTGGTATCTTTTGAGAGGAGTTTTTCTAACTAAAGACGGATTGCTCATGTCAACTAGAAAGGAAGCAAGAAGTGTAGCTTTCGTACTCGTAATGAGACAATCAAATATCTCTTATTTCAATGCAAGTTTGTGCGTTCTACATGGCCAGTCATCCAAATAGCGTCCTATTTGCATCCACCAACAAGTCTTGTCAATATATGTGGCCACTGGCTTGATGAAATACCAAATACGTTTAGTACGCTAATACGGATGGGAGCATCTGCCTTACTATGGTTGATTTGGCTATGTAGAATTGTGTTCTTAATGGCGAAATATCTTCTGCTATGCAGGCTATTTACCGTTGTACGCATTGGCTTTCATATGTGGTCTACTCTGCACCGAATGGAGTACCAATCGCTATTCAAGGTGACGTGTATGCGGTTGGAGCGGGTTGCCAGGGACGTTTTTACCCAACATGGGTGGCAGCATAATCTACGGATCGATCCACCATCTCTGTTGATATAGGCATAGTTCCGGTATCATATGGCTTTACTGTTGCCACTTCGTCATTTTTATATTCTTTGCCAGATGGTTCATTTGATGGTTGTGTACATCTTAGCTATGTAGTGGCTGGGTGTCGCTCTTCATGCTTTGTATCCGCTCTATGCGAGTTAATAAAGAGCACCCTTTATCAAAAAAATGATACATGAGCCACGGTGAATGTAAAACCGAGAGAGGATACTTTTGCAAAGAGGGCGATGGTTGATCTGATGGATGTGAGGTTCACAAGAACTAGAACTTCTAGTTGTCACTTGATCCAAATCCAATGCATAAGATCCCCTCTCACTTAAATCCATGTTGCTCTTCATATGACCCCTAAATTTGTTTTAGTGCCATCAGGCCCGCCCGCAAAACCCACGATATCACCGCACCTCCCTCACCCTCTCCTCTATTAGGTGCTTACATATCTCACTAAGGCGGCTCCTCCTCATCTCTAGTTGCTCTCACCACCGGATACACCTCTGTTTAACTAGAATCAACTTGATGTCATTATCTTCTTGTACTAGAATGTTGATGATCATTGTTCAAGAAAAACGTTGATGATCTACACATTTTTGTTTTTTCAACGTGCATCTATCTGCATGCCCGCCATGGTTCCGGTTGTCCGTATTTAAGTCTAGGGAAAAGATAAATTGCACACTGAAACTACAACATCCTAATCCCAAAACCTGATCATGCCAACTGTGTCAAAATCTAACCTCGTGAAACTGGTGAAAGAGAGATGGACAACGACCTTTCATGGGGATCGAAAATGATGAAGTAGAGGAACCAATGAGCAAAATGTGAAACATGGCGAAAGAGGAAGAATAAGCAGAACTTGTAATCTTGAAATTTTAATTTTGATGTGTATGTGAGTGTTTGTGTGTGTACTATGTTTGTAAAAAAGCTATGACTAATTTCAAAAAATCACTGTTCTTTGGTTTAGCGTATCGTACTCTCTTCTTTTTATTTACTCTACATATTAGCATCAACCTAGGTCAGATTTTATAAAGTCAGACCAAGTTTATTGAAAACAATCTAAACTTTCTATCTAAACTTTTACATTAACAAATATATGTGGTATGAAAATGTGTTGAATGATGATTCTAATGGTATTGATTTGGTATTGTGGGTAATATTTTATGTAAACTTGGTTAAACTTTAGAAAGTTTGACCCAAGACAAAACTTACATGTGAAGTAAATAACGAATGGCCTAGTTCACTAGCATGTGATCCCGATACCATATGCGTGCAAGTAAGAGAAACTCCAATGGAGCGACCCATTTTGTCCGCCTGCGTCCGTTTGGGTCGGTGCGGACAAAAGTGGAGGCCCAACGCGCCGACCCAAACCCAAATCTCGTCCGCCTGGCGTCTGCGCCGACCCATTTCCGGCCCAAAATTGCGCCTCAAATGCGTCGAGGCGGACGCAAAACGAACGCGCCGCGCATCTCCTCGTCGTCCGTCGCGTCCCCACTTGTAGGGCACCCAACTACCGCCCATCGTCTAATTTATGCCGACCACCGACAGCGGGCCCACTAGTCAGCCAGTGGAAGCATCCTTTTTTAACCACGCGTGCGGCGAGTGTCGGCCTCATCCACTTCCGTCCACATCTGGCCCCCCACCCCCTCCCCTTGTGCTTCCTCGCCGGCGACACCAAACCCTAGCAAGCAATGGGCCTCTTCGGCAATAGCAGCAGCAAGGGAAAGGGCAAGGGCATCCCTGGCGCCTCATCCTCCCGTGTTCTTCCTCCCCCTCCTCCTCCGGCGCCAGCGCGTTTCCGCCCAGGTCGCCGTCGTCTGCACATCTCGGTGCACCAAGCACGGTGGCACTGGGAGTACAGACAGCCGCTGCCCTACCCCGACATCACGCTGCCGCACCACTGGTACCTGGATCTGCAACGGATCCCGGTGCCGGAGGTTCCGCGTACCCAGCAGGCGCGCAACAAGGAGGTGCGCAGGCGACGGGCGCAGCTCATGCACGAGCAGCAGCGGATACCTGAGTACGCCGCTGATGTCGGTGTCAAAATCGGCGGATCTCGGGTAGGGGGTCCTGAACTGTGCGTCTAAGGTCGATGGTAACAAGAGACAGGGGATACGATGTTTACCCAGGTTCGGGCCCTCTCTATGGAGGTAATACCCTACTTCCTGCTTGATTGATCTTGATGAATATGAGTATTAAAAGAGTTGATCTACCACGAGATCGTAATGGCTAAACCCTAGAAGTCTAGCCTGTATGACTATGGTAATGAGTGTCTCTCCTTCCAGACCAAGTCCTCTGGTTTATATAGACACCGGGAGGATCTAGGGTTACACAAGGTCGGTTACAAAGAAAGGAATCTACATATTCTGTCACCAAGCTTGCCTTCCACGCCAAGGAGAGTCCCATCCGGACACGGTGCAGTCTTCGGTCTTCGTATCTTGACGGCCCATCGGTCCGGCCCATGGCTAACAGGCCGGACGCCCAAGGACCCCTTAGTGCAGGACTCCCTCAGTAGCCCCCGAACCAGGCTTCAATGACGAGGTGTCCGGCCCGCAGATTGTCTTCGGCATTGCAAGGCGGGTTCCCCCTCCGACAGCTTCCAAGTAATGTATTCGGTCTTTAGTTCAATGTCTCATCCCTCGGCTTCTGTGTATCTATGACTTCATCTTCCACGTGTCGGGCGAATGCGGATGGTCAGGGTATTTTTTGCAAACAACACAATAACCCTGCAAGGAAGAGCGTCTATTTAAAGAGATTGGATCTCATATCCTTTCGACAACATGCGGAGAAAATCCTTAGAGACTGCCAGGAAAGAGCACTCCATCATGGCTAACATTCCTAGCTCCTCTTCCCGTTCCAACCTAGAGAGAGGCGAGTGGGAGAGGTGCTCTGTGTCCCACAGCCAATTGGAGAAGTTACCAACGCAGGGATTTCTCCCTCCTCCAGATTTGGTCCCTATTCGAGTAGGATTGGCCTCCTTCAACGGCAAAACCTAGGCGGAGGATTCCCCCAACCCGTCTGCGGGAGAACGAGTGTGCTTTGTCCCCTATCTGCTGAGGGGCGTTGGATTTCCAATTTACCCATTCCTCCGAGGGCTTCTGGAGTATTATGGCCTCCAGCTGCACAATTTTACCCCGGCCTCCGTCCTGCACATTACGTGTTATGTCGCTTTATGCGAACTATTCCTGGGTTGTGAGGCCCATTTTGATCTGTGGAGAAAGTTGTTTTGCCTTGTCCCGCGCAACCACGAGGGATCGATATTCGAAGTGGGCGGGGCCGAAATATGGCGTATTGCTAAGACCGGATATCTATCCGGCACACCGAAGAAAGCTTTCGAAGAGTGGACCTCCGAGTGGTTCTACATTGATGACGTCGTACTTCCAGATCTAGTCCGGAGAGATCTCCCTGAGTTTGCGTGTAACATCCCAAATTTTGGAATGTTAATATAATTAATTGAATTGTTTGTTTGTTTGCTTGAGTGAATTAAACTTGAGTGAAATTTGAACCTTTTCAAAACTTTTGAAAGAGAGGGAATAAAATGACTTTCCCTTCTCGGTAAATTCAAATTCATCCTATTAAAATCAATGAGAGAAGATGACATGACTTCTTCAACTATAAAGAATTTGAACGGAGTTTTGCAATTTAATTCTTTCAAATATTTGCACTTGCTTCTCTATTTTTCTTCCCCGAGAAATACCCCGAAAAATAAATAAATTCTTGCAAGCAAGAAAGAGCGGAGGAAAATGACCCTCCAAAATCAGGGGCATTTTTGAAAATATTTGAGCCAAGAAAAACCAAAGTTTTTATTTAAAAATTATTTGCAAAAAGAAATAAAGCCTTTAGGGATTTTCTGAAAAACATTTTTTAAGTTTTTATTTTGGCCGTGGAATAATGCTCATCATCTACATTTTATTTTTCTGATAATTTTAGTATATAAAAACTCTTTATTCCGAATTGATTTGATTTCCCTTTTTATTGTTTTAGTTTCCTAATTTTAAAAATAGGAATGGAATCGTTTTATTAGGAAAAACCTGGCCCATTAAGCACTTTCCTATTCTAGCCCAACAAGAGATCATCTCCTTCCTCTGTTTCCTCTCACGTTCTGAAGCTTTCCATATCCATGGAGACAGGAAACTCCACCTTCCCGATCTCCCTCGTCTTTCCATCCCAGCGCCTCCGGAGACCGCCTATAAAACCCCTCCCTCTCCTCGTTCCATTTTTCCCATCACCACGCCCCTCCCCTGCCTGTAGCCTTCTCGCCACTGTTCTCCTTTTCCTGCCTAGAACGCTCACCGGGAGCTCTCCTGGAACCTCCCAGCGCCGACCCTCCTCCGCCACCCCACCCTGCTTGGCGACCTTGCCCCCTCGCCGAGCAGCCCTCCACATCGCCGTCTCCTTCCTGCCATCTCTGCCTCACGTACAGGTAACTCCCTTGTTGTTTTTTTTTCTCTTTCTTTTGTCTATTCCCGTACCACCGTTAGATCTTGATCCTAAGGCCCCAAATAGATCACTTAATAGCCAAACCGTTTTCTTCAAATGTGCGGCCATCCTCTAGATAGCCTAAAACGCGCACACCCGACAACCAATCAAATCTCGCCACGTCGCCGTTTTCGTTTTTCAGATTTATTTCCGTAACAGATTTAGTTCCGTTCTTGCTTAGCTTATAACTTTTGATCTAGAAGTCCAATGATGCTGATTCTTTTTGCGTTAGATCACAATTTTCTTGTAGTTTCAAAAAATATATAATTTGTCTATGTTTGGATTTTTAAAAATTGAGTTAGATCAGATTTGAATTAAAGCTTGTTTTGCTTATTCGGGAGTTTCATAATAGATTTTTATTTAATTCTTTTTGCTCCTAGTTGCTTAATGAAATATTTTCTGTTTAGTTAACATAAAACCATGATTAGGTGATGTTAAGAAATTTTGTTATATAAAACTATTTTTGTTGTTATTTGAAGTAGGAAAACTTTGAGTTGTTTTTCTTTAAGTTTTCCTTTGGGTTTTGCTTTGTTGGTTTTGGTGTGTTACTTTGTTATGTTATGTTATGCTATGTGCTTATTATAGTTATTGTTTGCCTCGGTAGAATTTTGAGTCGAAGATTGCTACTCTGAAACCCTAGTTTTTCGAAGATCGTCAACAAGGCAAGTTAACTTTGACCATGCTTTCATACCTATGATTTATTGCATTTAGTGGCATCTTTGCAACCACCCCTCAGTAGTGTTATTGAATCCTTGTAATTGAGTAGTATGCATGAGGTAGGAAGCCATCATTCCTGTTACCAAGCCCGGGAAGTTATTTATTTTAATGCTACGCTATAGTAGACGGGGTTTGGTATGAGTGATCGAGAGTGGTGTGAAGATGGAGGACTCTACGTCAATGACGACAAATCCATGATGGCATCTGCAAGGACTGCATCTTCAAGGCCACAAGATTTCAAGACTCAAGACAAGAATTCAATACACACTCACTGGGTGAAGGGCGGTTGCTGACGGCACCTGGAGAAACCAGTGGTTGGCGGGATGCATGGAGAAGCGCCATGACATCTTTGAAAGCTTCACCCAGACTCAAAGAGACGGAAGAATACTTCACGCCCGGAAGCTTACCTGTGCAACCGCAAGTCATTATGGGCTCTGGCTTGGTTGACCCTAGTTGTGACTCTGGCTGGGACGGTACTAGCAGATGTAGAACTACGGTAGGATGGGTTGAGTACCGGACAGTGGTCAGAGGAACTCTTTGGAAGACCATGTTTCGATCATCTTGTTCTCAAACACTCTGAAGTGCGAGAGCGTAAAGAGAGGGATCGAATCTTGCGGGTAAAGTGTACAAACCTCTGCAGAGGGTTTAAACCTAATCGATTAGCCGTGTCCCCGGTTACGGACAATTTGAGCATCTGGACTTGGATCTATCTCGGAACTCTCAACACCGGATTGATAACTTAATGGTGGGCAACTTATGATGATTTTGGGCTATGAGACATCGGTTGGCGGAACCATGTCATGATAGAAAACTCCATAGTACAGACTTCATTTATTCCTTTGATGTAGGGAAAATAAAACCAGCTTTTACATAAACAAAACTCAGACCCGAGCCATAAAGCCATATTGCATATAGTATAGTTTTATCATCTGTTTTCTCATGTTGTGATCTTGCCGGTACATTCAATGTACTGACCTACACGGCTGCAACGTATCATGTTGCAGATATTTCCTCGACGAGTAAGAGTTACGATACAGGGTTACGGTCTACACTCAACCTGCCGATGGCGTTGATGGGACTCCACACCCGTTTGATTTGTTTCCGCTGAGTATTATGAGGTATATATCATTTTATGTTATTTATACATGTGATTGCACTTTGATATATACATTGATGTACTGTGTGTGCCAGCATACTGATCCAGGGATGGCACAGTAACACAGAGGCTTGACCGTCTGAGGTCGGGTCGCTACATTGCGAGTGTTCCTCTTAAGAAGCGCCATAGCTGGCGCCCTCGGAGCCTCGAGGAGGAAGATAGTGCAGAAGTTCGCCAACTCCTGAGCAAGATCAGGACGCTTGCCCAGTCCAGGTATACGATAGTCGAAGTGATGGTGACCTCCATAGTACGGGGAGTTCAGCCACTCCAATATAGAGGACCTCCCATGTGGAATTACAATGGGGAAGATGACACCTCCCGCTGCGGCAGGAAAGGTCCAGACACCCCTGCCGCCCTAGCCAAAATATTGGTTGAACTATTCAAGGGTGAGGAAGAGGAGTTCCTGCGCATCACGCACAGAGAAGGATATTCCATGTACAATCCTCCTAGCTGGGTGAGCCCCCAACTTTTTTGTTCCACTCATTCCCCTCCTTGAGCTTTGTTCACTGAAATATTAACCTGTCCATTTATAACAACACTGGCGAAAGACTTCCGAGGGGCTTTACAGCCCCGCCCCGCAGCCCGAGGGTCACAATCGGGACCTTGACCCCGGATTCAAAGAGGATCCAGATATATTTCTGGTGTTGGAGAATGGGAAATTTTACCAAATGAGCTATGACGGCATTGAGGGGGCCATCGTCGCCGACTATCCTGGTCTTCTCCCTGCTTCTCATGTAAGTAATTAGGAGGCATTTTGTCTGAGAGGGTTTCCTCATTCTTTCTTGCTCACCGCGGCATCATGTGCTCAGAAGGGGAGGCGTTCGACGCGTCGGGCCACCACAGGGGCGTCTCCGGAGAGAGGAGCTCCCGCACCGGGCAGGTCTTCGAAGAGGAAGGCAAACAGAGACACGGTCGGGCCTTTCTTGAAGAGGTATGGGTTTGCAACTATGCTCTTTTTAGCAGTCGCGTCCAACCGTGACTCATACGTTCATTTTGTATCATGAAAAAGGTTCGACAGACTGTGTCCGGGGACCCGGCCAGTCGTGCTTCTAATAACCAAGATTCAGTCCCGGCCGGAGAGAAGGGGCCCAATATGGGAGTGGCGTCGGACTGTCCTTCTACCGAGGGTTCGGAAAATATGTCCGTCGCCAACTTAGAGGTGGAGAGCACCATGGATCACCTGTGCCGGCAGGCTGTTTTACGAAATCCCCGCTTCTCAAAAGAGGCGTTCGGTGCCTTCAGCTCGGCTAGTGCATACATCCGAGCTGCTCGAGATGGGCTTAACAGAGCCACCGAGCACCATTTGAAAGATGTGCTGGTAAGTTTACCTTGCCCGAATTTGATAACCATGAGCTAGTAGCCCCCGAGACTTGAAGCAGTTGGGACAAATGTTTTAATGATCGTTCTGTAACCAGGTTCTTATGGAGAAGAATGACTTGCTAGCCCAAGAGCTGGAGCAGTGCCGGACACAGCTAGCTGCTGCTACCACTGAACTGGAAAAGTTCAAGAAGGCGTCCTCTGGTAATATTTCCCTCCATCGAGAAACAAAAAATGATACGCCAGCTATATTAAAACGGCTGCTTGTCTCATAATAGGGACATCGGACCAACTGGAAGAGGAACTGAAGGCCACGCAGACGAGCGAAAGAGAGGCGAAGATACAACATGCCGTGGGCGAGCACGTCCTGACCAAAGTCAGAGAGGAGAAAAACAAACTCCAAGATTCAAACACCAAACTGGGAAAAGAACTGAAAGATGTACGAGCCTAGCTATCCAACTCTGTGAAGGAGAATAAAATACTACGAGGCGGCATATTCAGTATGTGGCCGTATTTACCTTATAACAGTTTGGAAGTAAAAGTAGCTGATATAGCTGTGATTGCAGGTATATTGACGGGCCATCCCAAAGAGGAGGTGTCCGGATCATCAAGTGATCTTCTGCAAGGGCTGTCCCAGTTGCACGAGCAAGCTAGGCAGGCAATGCAGAGTGTAGCCAAGGCCTTATGGCCATCCGACTCCCCTCCAGGGAGTATGGAGAAGCTTGTACATCTATTCAAGGGAGCGCGGCGGCGTATCCGACTATGGAAGATATCGGCCTGCCGAGAGGGTGCGCGAGAGGCCTGGGCCATCGTCAAAACACGATATACCAAGCTGGATCCGAATCCCATGGCCCGGGTCGGACCGCTAGGGTCAAATGGGGAAGAAATTCCCGTTAGTTTAGTATATGACCCAGTAGAAATAGCCGCCCAGTATTCCCAACAGGATTGCAAATTAGATAGCCTGTTGGACGACATTGAACAGGAAGTTTTTGAGTCTTAAATGACTATGTACTTTCCTTTTCGTATGTAACTCTAGCTGAATTGTAAAACGCTTGTCATGGCAGACCTTTTCACTTCGACCTCTGGGCCCAAAAGGCTCGGAGTGTTTCTGAATACCCGCGCGGCCGAGTAGACCAGGGTATGCTTGCAAACCAGGCGTAGGGGTCATAGTTGCTTGAACAGACAAGTATCCGGCTAGTTATGTTATATTACACTGAAAGTGTAAAAAACATCTTCCAGAGAGAATAGTTCCGTTAAGGGTTCCTTTCCCTGGGTGCGCATGCGTTAAAATGCATGTCCGAACTATGATTGGGACAATCGCAGTATAAGTAACATCTGGGGGTTCCTAATGGAATGAATGTAAAAAACGTCTTTAATCCACCGACCGAATATTCCCTTAAGAACGCTAGATTTCGGCTTCACCCAGTCTGAGGTACACATCCGGATGACCCGGCAGTAACAATCGCAGAGGTGCTCCCTTTATGCCCTAGCCGAACTAACGGGAACGTTGGTCATAAGCACAGGAGCCAGGCAACCCAGCTTGGCCAAAACTTAAGTCATATCGATGGATATAGTGGTGAAGAAAAGGTTCATAGGGGAAAAACGCGCATATGTGATGAGCTTGATGCTCGAAAAATAACATTAATAAGCTTCTGTTAAAGAAGCCCCCAGGTATGGTGGATGTACATATTTAAGTATGTATACGTCACAAGTGCGCGGTTGAGCCGCACGAAAGCTTCAAGGCTAAAAAAGAAGAAAAAAGAAAAAAAAGAGGAAAATAATGGAAACAAGAGGGAGAAGGAGACGAACAAAGAGTTCGGCGCTAGGCGTAGAATCTTCGGAGCCTGGCCGCGTTCCATGGGTTTGGCTCTAAGCGATTGTCTGAGGCATTGCGCAGGCGGTACGCTCCGCCGGTGAGAACTTCGTCAATGATGAAGGGACCCTCCCACTTGGGCTTGAGTTTGTCCTTTTTCTTCTTCGGCAAGCGTAGAACTAGTTCGCCAACATTATAAGTCTTGGCCCGTACTTCTCTGCTTTCATATCTTCGGGCCTGCTGTTGACAAAATGCGTAACGGGCCTTTGCAACGTCGCGCTCCTCTTCCAGGGCATCTAAGTTGTCCTGCCGATCTAGCTCGGCCTCTCTCTCTTCATACATGCGTACTCGAGGTGAGTCATGAATAATGTCGCATGGATAGCACAGCCTCTGCACCGTACACCATGAAGAAAGGTGTGTATCCGGTAGTGCTATTGGGCGTGGTCCGCAGCCCCCAGAGCACGGAGTCGAGCTCCTCCGCCCAGTGCTTGTCCGACTCTTTCAAAGACTGCACCAGTCTGGGTTTAATGCCGCTCATAATAAGACCATTGGCTCGTTCGACTTGACCATTTGTTTGTGGGTGATAGACGGAGGCGTAATCGAGCTTAATGCCCAGATTGGCGCACCAATTTTTCACTTCGTCAGTTGTAAAGTTGGAACCGTTATCGGTGATGATGGTGTGTGGAACACCATAACGGTGTACAACGCCGGATATAAAGTCTATCACTGGTCCGGCCTCGGCCGTTGGCCTCTATCCACTTAGTGAATTTATCTACCATGACGAGCAGATATTTTTTTTCTTATGGCTTCCTCCTTTAAGGGGTCCAACCATATCCAGTCCCCAGACCGCAAAAGGCCAAGTGATGGGGATTGTTTGTAGGGCAGTGGGGGGCATATGGCTTTGGTTGGCGAAGAGTTGGCATCCGACGCAACATTGGACAAGGTCCTGTGCATCTGCTCGGGCTGTCGGCCAATAAAACCCTGTACGGAAGGCCTTGCTAACAAGGGCTCGAGCTGCGGCGTAGTGCCCGCCGAGGCCGGCGTGAATCTTGGCCAAGAGCTGCCGCCCCTCCTCCTCGGAGATACATCTTTGAAGGACTCCAGTGGCACTTTTCTTATAGAGCTCTCCGTCGTGGACCTTGTAGGCCTTCGAACGCCGGACAATGCGGCGGGCCTCATTCTGATCCTCAGGGAGTTCTTTCCTATTAAGGTAGGCCAGGAAAGGTTCGGTCCGTGGGGCGATGACTACCATAATGAGATGAGTCGACGGTGTTATTTCGGTGGCTGAGTCGCCGATGATATCTGATGGTTCGGAATCTGGGGTTGTGTTCGGATCCGGATTAGTGTTGCTGCTTTCCCCCTGCCACACCATGGATGGCTTAAAAAGCCTTTCCAGAAAGATATTAGGTGGGACGGGGTCGCGCTTGGCGCCGATACGAGCAAGAACGGCCGCCGCTTGATTACTTTCTCGGGCCACGTGATGGAACTCGAGGCCCTCGAACCAAGCCGACATTTTTAGGACGGTATTACGATAAGCTGCCATCTTCAGGTCTTTGGCATCAAAGTCTCCATTTATTTGAGATATTGCGAGGTTTGAGTCACCGCGCACTTCCAGGCGCTGTTTGCCCATGGAGACAGCCATCCGGAGACCATGCAATAAGGCTTCATATTCAGCTGCGTTATTGGAGTATGTGTATAGTATTTGGAGTACGTACTGAACGACGTCTCCAGTGGGGGATGTTAAAACGACGCCCGCTCCTAGCCCTGCTAGCATTTTGGAGCCATCGAAATACATAACCCAATTGGAATATGTGTCGTACTCTTTAGGGAGTTCGGCCTCTGTCCATTCGGCGACGAAGTCAGCTAGTACTTGGGATTTAACAGCTCGACGTGGTTTGTATGTTATGTCAAATGGAAGGAGCTCAATGGACCACTTGGCAATCCGGCCCGTAGCATCGCGGTTGTTTATTATGTCGTTGAGTGGTACTTCGGAAGCCACCGTGATCGAACACTCCTGAAAGTAGTGTCGTAGCTTTCTGGACGCCATGAAGACTGTGTATGCTATCTTTTGGTAATGAGGGTACCGGGATTTGCATGGTGTGAGGACAATGGACACATAGTAAACTGGCTTCTGAAGCGGGTATTTGTGTCCGTCCTGTTCTCGCTCGACGACGAGCACGGCGCTCACCACCTGGTGTGTTGCCGATATGTATAACAACATGGGTTCGCCGATGTTCGGCGCGGCCAGGATTTGGTTACTTGCCAAAAGGGCCTTTATTTCCTCCACTCCGGCCGTTGCCGCATCCGTCCATTCGAAGTGGTTGATGCGTCGGAGAAGGCGGTAGAGTGGCAATGCTTTTTCTCCCAATCTGGAGATAAAGCGGCTTAAAGCTGCCACGCATCCCGCAAGCTTTTGGACCTGTTTAAGGTCTGTTGGCGTAGCCAATTGTGACAAAGCCCGGATTTTGGCTGGATTTGCCACGATTCTTCTATTGGAAACAATGAAGCCCAGCAGTTTTCCGGCGAGAACGCCGAAAACACATTTTTCCGGATTGAGCTTAGTGTCGTATGTACGGAGGTTGTCGAATGTAAGACGTAAATCTTCTATCAACGACTCGACATGCTTGGTTTTGATGACGACGTCATCCACATATGCTTCAACTGTTTTGCCGATCTGTTTCTCCAAGCATGTTTGAATCATGCGTTGGTAAGTGGCGCCAGCGTTTTTGAGTCCGAAGGGCATGGTGTTGAAGCAGAATGGCCCATATGGGGTAAAGAATGTTGTTGCGTCTTGGTCGGACTCCTTCATCTTTATTTGATGGTATCCGGAATATGCGTCGAGGAAGCACAGTGAGTCGTGTCCTGCGGTAGCATCAATGATCTGGTCAATGCGGGGGGAGGGGGAAGAGATCCTTAGGGCAGGCTTTATTGAGGTCTTTGAAATCGACGCACAGGCGCCAGGATTTGTCCTTCTTTGGCACCATCACCAGGTTTGCCAGCCAGTCCGGGTGTTTTATTTCTCTGATGAATCCGGCTTCAATTAGCTTGGCTAACTCTTCTCCCATAGCTTGACGTTTGGGTTCGAAAAAACGCCGCAATGGCTGCTTGACCGGCTTGTATCCCTTCAATATATTGAGGCTGTGTTCAGCCAACTCGCGGGGGAATCCTGGCATATCCAAGGGGTGCCAGGCGAATATATCCCAGTTCTCGCGGAGAAAATCCCGTAGCGCAGTGTCGACCGTTGGGTCTAGTTGTGCCCCAACAGATGATGTCTTTTTGGGGTCTGTTGGATGGACCTGGAATTTGACTATCTCTTCCGCTGGCTTGAAGGAGGTGGATTTGGGGCGTTTGTCTAGTATCACATTGTCCCGGTCCACCGTGGAGCGTAGTGAGGTTAACTCTTCGGCCGCGAGGGCTTTCGATAATGCTTCAAGGGCCAGGGATGCGGTCTTATTTTCGGCGCGGAGTGCTATGTCCGGATCACTGGTGAGAGTGATTATGCCGTTGGGCCCGGGCATCTTAAGCTTCATGTACCCATAATGAGGTATAGCTTGGAAGCGTGTAAACGCATCTCGCCCCAAAAGAGCGTGATATCCGCTGTTGAAAGGGCCACTTGGAAGGTTATTTCTTCGGTCCGATAATTCTCCGGCGTGCCGAATACCACGTCAAGTGTGATTTTTTCGGCACACCGCGCCTCCCGACTCAGAATGATTCCTCGGAAGGTCGTGCTGCTTTGCTCGACGCGGCTCCTGTCTATTTCCATTTTGTGGAGACCTTGGTGAGCCGAAAGCCGTCCACAAGGACCTTGGTGAGCCGAAAGCCGTCCACGATTGGACTGAGGACCAAGGCAGCTGGTGCTCAGACTGTTTTGTATTTTGGTTCGTCACCGGCGTTAAAAGTTATAGCCATGTCGTTCCAAGGGTTTATTGCTGCGATTTGGCAGACTTCGGGGAGCTCGCGGAGTGCCCTTTTGCGCCTATTGTTAGAGGCGAATGTCTCGAAGACCGTTAATACTTTGAGGTTGTTGTCTTCTGGGGGGAGTTGTTCTGTGGTATTCTTGGTGAGGATATCCTCGCCGCTCTTGGCCACTTGCCAGAGTATCCAACATGCTCTATGGCTGTGGGTTGGCGTGCTATCCGGTGTTGTGTGTATTTTGCATGGTCCATCGAGCCATCCTTCCAGAACGGTTCCGCGCCCCATAATGGGCTTATATTTCTTTACTATTGGACTGGGCGTGCCACGAGGGTGCGCCCTTTTCGCCTGGACGAAGCGTGGAGTGGGGACCGGTGAGTCCCAGCGAGCTGCCTGAGTTTTCCAGGCGCTTTCCATTGCACTGTACTTTTGTACGATAGTTGCCAAGTCGGCAAAGTGTGATATGCGACGTCGATTGATGGCGTTAAGGACTCCTTCTTCCGTGCAGTTGCTGCGAAAGCCGAAATTGCGTCTTCGTCGCGGCAATCTTTAATCTTGTTTCTGACAAGGAGGAATCTGGCCCAGAAGTGATGGACCGTTTCCTGAGACTGTTGTTTTATGCTCATGAGAGCGCCTATGTTTGGGTGGGTGGGTGGCTTTAAATCCGAACCCTGGCCCAACTTTGGATTCGGAGTCTGAAGATCTTCCGGTTTTAACAGTTCGGGCTCCGAGATATCGACTGACTTTTCGGGCTTGCCATCCGACTCTATGTCCGGAGAACAAGGCGTGTCTTTCTGCCGGAGGGTATCCGGCTCTTTGAGATCGGAGATCCAAACATAGTTCGTCCTCAACGTAGAGGAAGAGTTGTCTTGCTCCTCGACTACCGCTATCTGGTGGGTGATCGGCGGAATTTTAATCTCTCTCTGGTCGGGTTTAAGCCCAATCCGATCGTAGTCTGTGGGGACTCCCAAGGCGACGATGCGATCCAGGAGTTCATTTAAAGACGATAACTCTGTCAGATCCATCCTTTCGGAGTATTCGGGATTAACGCGGAGGTGATTTTCGATGACTCGAGAGGTCATCGTCGGCTTAAGGGCCGAACGGGCGGTCATGACGAAGCCGCCCAGCCGGAGGGTTTGGCCTGCGGCCAGGGCTCCTCCGGAGGTGATATTTTCCTTGACGACAAGGCGAGCCATCAACCCTTTTGGCGACGGCACAGTGGAACTCTCAATGAAAGCACCAATGTTGGTGTCAAAACCGGCGGATCTCGGGTAGGGGGTCCCGAACTGTGCGTCTAAGGTCGATGGTAACAGGAGACAGAGGACACAATGTTTACCCAGGTTCGGGCCCTCTCTATGGAGGTAATACCCTACTTCCTGCTTGATTGATCTTGATGAATATGAGTATTACAAGAGTTGATCTACCACGAGATCGTAATGGCTAAACCCTAGAAGTCTAGCCTGTATGACTATGGTAATGAGTCTCTCTCCTTCCGGACCAAGTCCTCCGGTTTATATAGACACCGGGAGGATCTAGGGTTACACATGGTTGGTTACAAAGAAAGGAATCTACATATTCGGTCGCCAAGCTTGCCTTCCACGCCAAGGAGAGTCACATCCGGACACGGGTGCAGTCTTCGGTTTCGTATCTTGACGGCCCATCAGTCCGGCCCATGGCTAACAGGCCGGACGCCCGAGGACCCCTTAGTCCAGGACTCCCTCAACTGACTCTCCCAACTGGGAGGCTTGGTTTGCCCTCGAACACGAGGAGCAACGGCGGGTCGGCCTCGACGCCGTCCCGCCGCCGTTTCCACCGCCGCTCCCGCGGGTAGAGACGGAGGAAATGGAGGCAGAGGCGGAGTACCAAGCCGCCCTCGAGGAGGCCCGGCAGCACACGCTGGAGGCTGGCCGGCTCGAGGTGGACGCGCACTGGGATGGTCTGGAGCGAGCCCTTGCCTTGTTGGCGGCGGGGGACTCCGTCTATACCCCGCTCTTCGCCCCGCCTCCGCCACCGCCGCCGCCCGTCGAGCCCAAGCCGGTGCCGACGCGGAAGCACTTGGCCGGAGGAGGCCTACACGTGGACCGGCCAGTACCGCGAGTGGGTCAGCGCGCCTCCTGTCCACTACGTCGCGACGCCGGAGGAGGAGGCGTCCCACCTTCAGCGCTGGAAGGCACACTGGCTCGTCCAGGAGGAGGCCGACGGTGAGCGGCAGATGCGCTACGAGCAGCTGCTGCAACGCGACGCGGAGGCGCTGCGGCTTGAGGAGGAGGAGGAGGAGCGCGCACGGCGAGCCGCAATGCCGCCGCCCCAGCAGACACCGGAGAAGGCTGGGCAGCCTACCAAGCGGCGTTCGGGTGAGCTGGTCCTGCTCCCGTCTTCATCGACCTTAGCGGCGGCGATGATGATGGCGACGTCAAGGGCAAGGGTAAGGCCGACGACGTCTAGGGCAGCGTGCGGGCGCAGTCTTTTTTTATATGTTTTAAATGTGATTAATTAGGTTTAAGTGGACTTTGGCGGCGGTTGACCGGCTACTTATGTTTAATTAATGTTTAATTATGTTAATTTCTACGAGCTTTTTTTCTTCCTATGCCGGCACATTTGGGTCCACCTTCCCGTTGGGCGGTCAAGCCGACTCATTTGAGAATGCGAACGCGCACGTCTGCCTGGCCGACCCAAACGGACGAAAAGCGGACAAAGCACGTGTCCGTTTGGATCGCTCCGTTGGAGTTGCTCTAAGTAATCATTCATCAATACTGTTCAATCTATCGAGTCATATCACACATCCACATCCCCAAAGGGGAACGGGGAATAGTACATGTGAATTGTGATAGAATCCAACGTGCATAGGCATAGCCATGCATGGAGGAATGGCACTGTGCAAGCAAAAGTAGCGCACACAGACGCACATTGCGACGCTGGACCCCGGCCGTCCTGCATGCAAAATGATTCCATGCAGAAAGCAGCTTCAACAACTCGCGCCATTGACAAGTCCTGCTGGTGCTCGCACGCCCTTTCCTTTTCAAACCCCAATCGAGAATTTCCACTGTTATAAAGTACACCAAGGACGTCGCGTCACCAAGTCGGTGTCTCAGCCTCTCAGGGATATATCATATATCCTACACTGTCCTTGTGAACGTGCTTGTAGTGTGTACCGCGTTGCCGAGCACGTGGAGGATTTTCAGCCGTTCATCGATGGATGGGACGGAAAGATTGCGTCGAAATGGACGGTTTCCGGTTTTTTTCTTCTTCTGACTGATGCTCTCCAGTTCTGCACGCGAATGATGAAACCGTGAGGCGGTTCGTCGTGCCTTGTTTGGATGTAGTG
This sequence comes from Aegilops longissima, assembly GCA_021605205.1. Lineage (NCBI taxonomy): Eukaryota > Viridiplantae > Streptophyta > Magnoliopsida > Poales > Poaceae > Aegilops > Aegilops longissima. Next base: position 191,354,362 of record CM038677.1, on the reverse strand, counting down.
GTGAATGCTCACGAAACATGCCCAACAATGTAATAGACACTGTTCAAGCTGGCAGTTCACGTGCCAGTGATTGCTACAGTCGGAGGCATTGTGTTTTTCACCAGGGGAGAATGCGACCCAACAAATTGGCAAAATTAAGTGGATGTGGCATGAACCATGCAGGAAGTGACCCACGTATACGAGTCGACGTCGTCATGAGGTGTTGTTTGGACGTATCATATCATCGAGCCAGCAACGTCGCGGATCTCCGGCCGGCTGGTTCACGACGCGCAAACCGGATCGGCCGACAGCCGTACGTACCTACTACCTGCGTGACCGCCCGTTGTCTTCCCTCGGTAGAGCTCACGACCGGCCGGGGCGGTGCACGTGAACTCGGCTGTCAGGACTTAGCACGACTACTAGTACAAGAGTACGTTGTTGATGTGTATTTGCAAGATCTTGGCTTGCAAAGTGCAAATGGCAGAGCGCACGTACGGCGTGCATGGTTAAATGGTTTGAGACGGTACGAGAGGAGAGATCCGGGGAGAGATGCATGGAGGCAGGAGGCCGTGCCGTGCACATGCATGGTCCTTGTCAACCGCGGCGGACGGACATGATCGGTCGGTCGCCGGTGGCGCATGTGGCCGTGCAGGGGAAGGTGGGTGCCGTAATGATGCCCGCGAGACCCGATAAAAGCCGGCAAGGAAGCGAGCGCAGGGAAAAGCGAACCACTCGGCCGGCCACGCTGGCGCGAGGCAGCCACTCCACACGGATCACCTGCTGCGTGCCCACCCAGCCCCATCCTCCGCGCACCCACTAGCCGACTCGCTAGCAAGCTAGCCAAGTGGCCTCTATACGTAGCAGTACAAGAGAAAGTCCCTGGATGATTTGATTCGACTTGTTGGCGTGCGCGCGCGCGCGTGCCGAAACGCACCGGCGGAATCCGGCTACGGTGGAAGAGGGTCGCATTAGCATGCATGATATCTACTACTCCCTTCGTTTTTAAATATTTATCTTTTTAAAGATTTTAAATGAACTATCACATACGGTATATAAACATATTTTAAAATATAGACTTACTTATTTTGCTTCGTATATAGTCACTTGTTGAAATTTTTAAAAAGATAAATATTTAGAAACGGAGGGAATACGTACCATGCATGGATCATGCGTCCGATAGACGATCTAGGGTCCAGCCGTCCAGGTCCGGTGACCAAGGCTTGTGACGTACAAATGTCGTGGCCCCGTCTCGTGTAGTGTAGTATGAGTGTGGCGTACGTACAAATGTCGTGACGAAGGTTTTTTCTTTTGAGAAACTCCGTGTACAGATTTGCAAATACACTACAGTAGGCTTCACATAGATGATGAACCCTTTCATTTTATCTTTTGCCGGGAACATAGATGATGAACCCATGGTTTAATGCAGATCTTGCATTTCCTGGCCCAGTCAGCTACGGAGGCAATACGACTGGTTTTCAGCAAGATGTGCAAAGATGTTTTTTAGTGCAGAAAGGGTCCACGGAAAAAATATATGACCAGAAGTTTCAGGGGAAAACGAGCCATGCAAAAGCGGCGGCGGCGTCCTGGGCCGGTTTTGCGAGTCTCGAGATGATTGAAGCCATCCGGGGCAGGGCGGGCCGGGGAGGACGCTCGGCCTTTTCTTGTTTTCTTTTTCTTTTTGTTTTTATTTATGTTATTTTTTATTTCCTTTGCTTTTTCATTCTGCATTTTTTTTATTTGTACTAAGTCAAGCCTTGTAAAACTGAATTTATGTAGATAAAATATTAATATTCACGGTATAAAATCAACATCATTTGATGCATCATAGAACTAACTTTCATATTGTATAACTTTAGTATTGTGCTGGGGATGTTAATATTTTTTTAATATATATTTAGTCAAACTTTACAGTGTTTTACTTAAGACAAACCTTATATGCGGTGTAAAAAATGGATGGAGTATTTCCACTTTACTTTTCTTTTTAATTTTTCCTTATATATTATTATTTTGTGTTTCCTCTTTCTTTATTTTCTTTTGATTTATTTTTAATTTTTTAGAAACATCGATTACAACTTAGACACACATTCACACCACCGCACACATGCACTCACACGTTAACCAACTTTCTTACACTCCCGTATTGATATTGGGATTATTCACTTCAAGAGTTGTGGAGCTTCAAGATTGATGAAATCACCACAGACATCTTGTCACGCCCAAGATGTGACCCTATCCTAAAGGAACTCAAAGGTCCCACCAAGGATAGAAGCGCATCTTGAAGACGCTTTTGCAAGGTGGATATCATTACATCAACATTACATAATAGATGGGGATACATATACATAAGGCATACAATGCCACACGAATACAACAACATCATACAAGAGATCAACATCCGCCTACGGATGAAACATAAACAGAAACTCAAACAATATCCACCCTGCTAGCCCAGGCTGCCGACCTGGAACCTATCCCCTGATCGAAGAAGAAGCAGAAGAAGAACTCCAAAGTAAGCAAACATCGCTCTCGCGTCATGATCATCATAAAACATGTACCTGCAACTGTTTTTGTAGTAATCTGTGAGCCACGAGGACTCAGCAATCCCATTACCATGGGTATCAAGACTAGCAAAGCTTAAAGGGAAAGGAAGGGGTAAAGTGGTGAGGTTGCAGCAGCGGCTAAGCATATATGGTGGCTAACATACATAAATGAGAGCGAGAAGAGAAACAAAGGAACGGTCAACTAGTAATGATCAAGAAGTGATCCCGAACTCCTACTTACGCCGACATAACACGAAACCGTGTTCTCCTCTCGATCAACCCGAAAAGAGACACTCACGGTTTACGCACACGGTTGGTGTATTTTAGAAGAGTTTACTTCAAGTTTACTACAACCGGATATTAACAAATTCCCATCGCCACATAACGCGGGCACGGCTTTCGAAAGTTCAAACCTGCAGGGTGTCCCAACTTAGCCCATGATAAGCTCTCGCGATCAACGAAGGATATTCCTTCTCCCGGGAAGACCCGATCAGTCTCGGAATCCGGCTACAAGACATTTCGACAAGAATAAAACAAGACCAGCAAAGCCGCCCGATCGCCGACAATCCCGATAGGAGCTGCACATATCTCGTTCTCGAGGCAACACCGGATGAGACATCCTACGAGTAAAACCAGACTCGAAGTTTCCACGAGGGGCGGTTCGGGCCAACACTTAGACAAGCATTGGCCCGGGGGCTAATAAAGATGACCCTTGGGTTAATTACTCCCAAGGGAAAAGTAGGTGGTGGTGAGGCAAATGGTAAAACCAAGGTTGGGCCTTGCTGGAGGAGTCTTATTCAAAGCGAACTGTCAAGGGGTCCCATAAATCACCCAACCGCATTAGGGACGCAAAATCCGGGAACATAACACCGATATGACGGAAACTAGGGCGGCAAGAGTGGATTAAAACACCAGGCATAAGGCCGAGCCTTCCACCCTTTACCAAGTATATAGATGCATTAATAATATAAGAGATATTGTGATATCCCAACATAAACATAATCCAACATGGAGCAATCTTCATCTTCACCTGCAACTAGCAACGCTATAAGAGGGGCTGAGCAAAGCGGTAACATAGCCAAGCAATGGTTTGCTAGGAAGGGTGACAAAGGTTATAGGTTCATGGCAATTTGGGAGGCTTGAGCATCAAGTGATAGGTAGCGCAGCATAGCGAAAGAACGAAGCAACTAGCATAGCAATGATAGTAATGAGATCCAAGGTGACGGTCATCTTGCCTGAAATCCCGCTAGGAAGAAGAACGAGTCCATGAAGAAGACGAACGGATGAAGCCGAACCAAGCGTAGACGAACGAATCCTCACGATCGCAACGAAACGGGAACTATCGAGAAAAGCACACAACATGGTAAACACACCACACATGAACAAGGCATGATGCTCAACCAAGTATGATGCATGACAAAGCTACATGAAGCTACTCATGGCAAGAGATGATGCAAACAAGAGCAACACATCAAGGCAAGTTTAAATGAGGCCGGGAACAACATAGAACAATTCCGGTAAGTCCTCATATGCAAATTTTGAAATTGGTCCAGATCTGAATAAACCTTATGTTCAAGTTGTTAAACAGCAAGTTAAGATGCACCACGATGATCTACACGAAATTCTAGTCAAGTTACATATAAAGTTCATTAAATTCGGAGCTACGGCCTAGAAGATATGAGCAAAACAAGTTAAAACATGGCATTGATGCAAAATGCATACAAACATCAAGCAAACACCTCAAAACAAGGATGCAACATGATAATATGAAGCTACATGCAAAATCAATCAAGTTTCATATAGAGCACACTCAAAACGGAGCAACGGTTCAACACATACACTCTATACAAGTCATGACAACAATCTGTCCAAAACAGCAACTAGGCATATTGCAAGCACCAAAACAACAACTAGGCATATTGCAAGCACCAAAACAACATGCTACAGGACCTCAACAGGAAAACAAAAGGCATGGGCATGATGTACAGGTAAAGCATAACAAAACATGAACACTGAGCTATCTCCAGAAATCTCTAGAGCATGCTCAAACACACATGGAAAGATTGCAAATAATAACAGTTTCAGACTTAGCAGAAATAACATCAGGTTGCAATGTTTAGAGCTATCAAACAGCATGTTACAGGAACTCACCATGGCAAACAAAGGCATGGAATGAACCTACTAATAGCATAGAACAAAAGTCCTTTAGTGACCATGAGCCAAAAAGGATCAGAAGATACGATGGCACCCATGTAAACATAGCAAGTTATATGACAGATTCATACATGGCAGGAACAACAATAAGTAGGCATGTTGGTGAGCTTGAACCACTCACCACAGAGCAATACATGACATGGCAAGGCAATCAACAGTAAGAAGACATGTTTATGAAGCTAAGCATGGCAAGAGCAAGTTTATAGCATGCATGGATGGATAGAGCAAGACATGTATAACAAAACATCCTTAGTGAACACCTCCAGATTATGCATAGAATGACTTGTAGAAGCAGGTTAACATAGCATCATGATATAGCAGATTCAGACATGCAAAACAGCAACAACAAGTACCCTACTTAACAAGCTCGATGCACTCACTACAAAACCCACAAAAATCCATGGATGGCACCACTATGAAGATGGCATGATGTAGCACAAAACACATGTAGAGCTCATGCTCATAGGATGCACACATCAAATGCAACTAAAATGACAAATCATCAAGTTATAACTGTTTCAGTAGAGTGACAGCAACATGCACTCTTGCAACGATGATTCAGGCATCAAGATGGACTAAAAAAACATGATGCAATGGAATGAAATGAAGTACTCGTCGAGACGAACAATTTGACATATTACACGCACGAAACGGAGCAGTATTCAGCAAGTTATGATGCGATGAACATGGCATAAAAATTACTGGAATCTGGGGACTTAGCCGTTTTCAGGAAAAAAAACAGACAAGCGTAATATAGCTAAAAATCGCACGGGCGCGGGATTGCGGGGCTCACCATGGGCTTCGGCCCAGATCGCAGGGGAGGCCAGGCGGGCCGAGGGAGATGGGTCGGGGAGGCCGAGGCCCACGCGGGACTGGGCGGCCCCGAGCGGAGGCCGGCTGGATCGGGCTCCTCCCGATCCGGGGCGGCGGCGCGTTGGTGATGCGAGGGAGCTCCGGCGGCGGGGACAGCGGATCCGGCCGCTGCCTTGCCGGATCCAGCGACCGGCGGCGGGGACTGCTTGGCGGCGAGGGCGCTGGCGGCGGGTGCGCAGGGACCCGGGAGGCGGCGAGGTGCTCGGCGAGGAGCCGGCCGAGACGGAGGAGATCCGCGGCGGGTTGGGCGGTGAGGCGGCGGCGGTCGGCGCGGCGGAGGCGCGCTGGAGGCGGCGGGAGCGCGCTGGGCGGCGGGCTGGACGGCGGCGCTGGCGGGCGGTGCCACGTGGCGCGCCCGATTATGCGGGCGGCGGCGGCGGTTTCATTCGTGGGGCGGACATGTCCGCCGGGCGAGAGGGAGGTGGAGACTAGGGTTAGGGGGATTCATCCGCGAAAATGGAGGGGGGAGGACCTATTTATAGGTAGAGGGAGCTAGGAGAGTCAAAAAGAGGAGCGGTTTTCGCCCACACGATCGTGATCGAACGACCGAGAGCGTGGAGGGGAGTATGCTTGGTTTTGGGCCAGTTTGGAAGGGTGTTGGGCTGCAAAGAGAAGGGGGCTTTTACGGTTACCCGGTTAACCGTTGGAGTATCAAACAACCTCCAAATGGCACGAAACTTGACAGGCGGTCTACCGGAGGTATACCAAGGCCGCTTGGCAAACCTCGGGCCATTCCGAGAAAGTTTAACACCCGCAGACGAAAGAGAGGCAAAAGGGGGCGCCGGGGAACATAGGAGTGTCGGATTGCAAAACGGACAACGGGGAAAATGCTCGGATGCATGAGACGAACACGTATGCAAATGCGATGCACATGACGACATGATATGAAATGCAGATGATGACATGGCAAAGTGCAACACGCAAGCACATGACATGGCAACGACGGCGAATAACTGGAAGACACCTAGCGCATCGAATCCGGGGCGTTACACATCTCGCTATAGAACCGAATACCGTGTCTCACTACGGCAATAATCTGCATTAATGACACTAAAGCGTCAAACTCGGGGTCTGATCTCTAGTGGTGTGAGGGCAGCACCACCCTCCTAACCATCAGACCATTGGCTAGTTCTCCCTCTTTTATTGTCTTATGTTCCAAAGTTACTTAGTACTCCCTCTGATCCATAATAAGTGTCGTGGTTTTAGTTCAGATTTGAACTAAAATCATGACACATCTTACGGATCGGAGTGAGTAAATTTTTTTAGTTCTTACATGGTAAATGCATGAACTTATGAAGTTCGTATTTTATTTTGAAGTTATGAACATTTATTTTCATATGTATAAACATTTTGTTCTAAAATACATAAACACCTCATTTGAGATACATGAACATTTCTTTAACAATCATAAATGAAATTCTTCAAATACATGAGCAGTTTATCAAGTAGTACGAGAAAATAATTTGAAGTATGAATTTATGTTTACATATTTTTTTACTATATGAAACATTTTCAGTAGTGGCATCAACCTTCTTATGTGGTATACATGAACAAATATGTCAAGGTGTGAACAGAATTGTAAACTAGGAAAGCCTTTTTAATGGATCTATTCATGTGATTTGTAAGACGCGGTATATCACATACTAAAATGATTGATGACAGTATTTTATATTTTATATTTATCTCAACAGGTAACTATGTCACCTCATCACACAATCATGCATGAAAAAAGGCCCACCTTAACATGCAACATGCATGCTAAAAGGCTCAAATGTTTTAATTATATTATGTTGCTTATATTCAATAAATATTTTAAAATTACATTTATTTTCAGTTTAAGTTCTTATATTATTAATTCAAATTTTAATTGTCATATAGTCGGCATTATCTAGTTTACTTGGTGCCTTAGACATAGTCGGGAGCTCCTATTATTGCGGGGAGCATGGAGTCATTCCCCGTGGAGAGAAAATAAGAAACAAATATTTATCAATAATCTAAAATGCAAACATTGAATAAAATACAATCCCGATATTATTATCTTTTGAAGTGAATAATCCCAATATTATGTATTAGTAAAATATGATATTTCGTCGGTTCATGAAATTTGTTCCCGTAGGTGGTGATTTTTTGGTCATTTTTAGGAAGTATTCTTGATATATCATATAAACATATTCATATGATCATAGTCATGAAATGTGTTAATAGATCACAAAAAAAAGTGTGCTTAAAAAGTGTCCACCACACTGCCACAAACACGACTAACATGTTTGTATTGTTATTTTTTTATCAAAACAGAATAAACCATGAGTAAAAATCTACTAGTGAAAGGAGTACTTTAGGCAAAATCTACCCGTAGAATTTTACTAATCAAAAGCATTATTTATAATGAATCATAAGAAATAAAATAAAATGGAAACATCGTAAAAAGGGAAATTCTAAAAGAAAAATCTTAAAAATAAAAAATGAAAATAGTCACTGAATTCAGAAATAGAAATGTACTCACTCCGTTCCAAAATAATTGAAGATCTAGGTCTGTCACAAGAATGCAAAATACTCAATTATGAGCATGCATGATTCTTTAATTGTTTTGATATTATTACTGTTCATTCCTTGTGCGAGTGCACCAGTGAGCCACTCTGGATGATACTAAAATTTGCAAACAAACCTATGGTTGGACGGTTAGCAGGACAATAGTATCCTCATCCCACTAGAGTTCAAGTCTCAGGCTTGACATTGGTGCTCGCATTTTCATGGATTTAATACAGATTCGGCGATGTGCGTTCAGTGGGAGCGGACGTTCCCGTCGACTATGAAGGCGTGTGTGGCGACTTCGTCAATCTTAAGGTTATGTGCCGGCTCAGTCTTTTGGAGGTGCTCATAAGGGTAGGATATGTGCGCATACATTCATAGGAATGAGTGTATATATGTATGTATAAGCGTCTGCATCTATACCGTGTTAAGATAATAATATTAAAATTTGTTGGACGCCCTATATACCTTCACGACATATTCATTTCTTGTCTTATTTCTGTGTGTAGTGTAGATTGATTGTACAAATTGTATAGTCCAATGTCAGGACCGAGAACTGAGGTATACCTTGGTCGTCCAAGAGGAGGGAGATTGCCCCTCCAATTCGGCCTCCCTCTCCCCTTCCATCCATTGGTCTTTTAAGCCCCGTTGATATTTAATTAAATATAAAAGCATGCTAAATATTATTATAGCCTTTGATTATTAATTTAACATCTTCAGAAACATTTTTCACCTATATATTATTTATCGGTAATACCCGGTATTGCCCGATAAACTCCGAAACCCTTCCGGTGACATCAAAACGCTTCTGGTTCCTCTCGAAACTATTTCGAATATTAATGAAACTATTTCACAAATAAATCCTCATTACTCACGTCCTACTAACACTCAGCAGATCATGATTACCTTAAGCTTGTGACCCTGTAGGTTCGGTAAAACATTGACATGAACAAAACCCCTTTGTTCAATGACCGATAGCGGAACCGTGGACATCCATATCGATCCATATGATTACACGAATGGCATTCAAGTGAACCTTTGGTTATCATGTGCTATTCCATTTGCTTCACGATACTTTACAAAACCCGAGGTGAGATGTATCGGTATCCTCTTGAGTCATACACATGCTCACTATATCGGTTTCCTCGTTACCGGTTTTGTTCTTTTTTCTCGTTGACATGTTCCGGCATCCCCGTGACATGGTCACATGTGTCTGCCCAGACAATGATGAATGCTTTCATACTGAGAGGGCCCTGAGAATATCTCTCCATCGCCGGAGGACAAATTTCACTCTTGAGCCATCTAGTCCCTTGTCTAACTTTCAGATGAGCGTGCAAGTTGTTGTTATGATCATCGTGTTACAGATGACGTTTGAGCAACCCCAAAGTCCGTCCTATGGTAAAAAGTGACTACCATACTCTCGTGGTCTAAGGAACTAAAAACACACGATAACACTTTGTTTATAACAATTGATTTTAGACGACATATATTATCTCAAAGTATAACAAACAAGTTTGGGTCAATTCAATATGATTGTTCTTTTAACGTCATACTCTCAGTGTTGTTTTAGGACTATCGTTACACTTAATAATATCTTAAGATCCGAAAAATATGATCACAAACAACACTTGAGACAGTCTTAAAGGCAAGACTAGGAGCTTAATTTTGCCATTTGTCATCCACACGTACATATGAGCTTTCCACTAAATCGCACATTTAAGGATCATAGCAGTTATAGCATAAACTATAAACTCTTAATTATGAATACAGAAATACAATAATACAATATTATTATCTCTAGGGAATATTTCCAACAGTTGCACAAGACAATAAAAAGGTAGGATGGAAAATAATATTTTTGTACTTTCGGAATAAAACAAAACTGGAAATAAAGTGTGTAGAAGTTGTTGTAAGGTGATTCTTATGCTAAAAATTGGACTGTGGTTCATAGGTTCACCAAGTATAATTCTCCAATACATAAAAGTGTGGTAGGTAACTGGTAGGAGCTTGTACCCTACCAGGCATGGGGCGTAAGCGGTAAGGGAAGGAGGGGGCTGGGCGAGGCGATGAGCGGCTGCGCCGATGGCTAGGCGCCGTCACGGAAGAGGAAGATGGCGGCAGCGGCGCAAGAGGCTGGGGCGGCTAGGGTTCCGGCTCCTCTAGGAGCCGGGCAATAGAGATAATATTCTTATTGCTTAATTCGAAAAAGTGTCTTACCGCATATATTTATAACCTACATAACTTGCATATGAATTAACCTAAGATAACTTATGGGCTAAGATTGCCCGGTGGGCCTTCTACGGCCATAAGTCAGGCCGGTCATAACATCTCTCCCTGCCTACGCAAACAGCTCGTCCTCGAGCTGAAAGTCTGGATAGTGTTGGCGGAACTCATCACGCTGCTCCCAAGTGGCCTCGTCCTCCGGAAGTCCAACCCGCTGAATCAGCACGTACCACACCCTGCGACGGAGCTGGGCCTTCAAGACCTTCTCCGGTCCCGGAAGGATGCGCCCGTCGAAGGTGGGAGGCAGCGCGGAAGGGGCCGCAGGTGGCTCCCCACAGAAAAGCTTCAGCAGCCCCACATGGAAGACATCGTGGATGGGGGCACCGGCAGGAAGCTGAAGGTGGTAAGCCACCTTCCTGATGTGCTCCAAGACAGGAAAAAGCCCGGCGTAACGAGGGCCCAGCTTGCGCTTTGCGCGCGGGTCCAGTGAATGCATAGAGCAGTGAAGAAGACGCAGCCACACCCAATCTCCCACCTCGAACTCTGCCTCGCGATGGTGGTCGTCGTAGTAGTGCTTGGCCAGCTGCTAGGCCTGAAGAAGGCGTTGCCGGACTTCGGACAGCATCTCGTCCCGGCGCCGCAGAAGCTCACCCGCCACCTCTGCCCGAGCCATGGCCGAATCAACCGGAATGATGGCCAGGGGCGGTCGGCCATAGACCACCTCAAAAGGAGTGGCGCGCAGGGCGGAGTGGTAGGAGATGTTGTAGCAGTACTCCGCCCATGAGAGCCAGTACACCCAAGCGCGAGGACGATCACCTGTGACACAATGCAAATACATGGCAATCACCTTGTTGACAACCTCGGACTGGTCGTCCGTCTGAGGATGGAAGGCTGTGCTCAGGCGGAGTTTCACGCCCGCTAACCGGAAGAGATCACGCCAGACATGGCCGGTGAACTCGGGGTCCCTATCGCTGACAATCAAAGGGGGAAACCCGTGGAGACGAACTATCCCGTCGAAGAAGGCGCGGGCCACGGAGGCAGCAGTGTATGGATGACCGAGCGCAATGAAGTGAGCATACTTGGAGAAGCGGTCCACCACCGTGAGAATGACTGATTTGCCGCCCACCTTAGGGAGGCCCTCGATGAAGTCCATGGAAATATCCGTCCAGACCTGAGATGGCACCTCCAACGGCTGGAACAGACCAGCTAGCCGTAGCGTCTCTGTCTTGTTGCGCTGGCACGTCACACAAGACCGGACCTAGTCTCGGACCAGGGTCCGATCACCAGGGATGTAGAAGTCGGTGCGGAGACGATGGAGGGTTTTCTGCACCCCCTCATGGCCCACCGAGTGGGCTAGCAGCAGCACCTGGTGATGGAGATCGTCAAGCGCCGGCACGAAGACGCGGCGCCCGTGAAGGAGCAACCCACCGGCGAGGCGCCAAGGCTCCTCCAGCTCGCCCGCAGCCAACTGCTGCTGAAGAAGAAGAGCGTCGGGCGCAGCCGCAGGAGCTCGGTGAATGTCGGTGAAGGGGTCGAAGGTCGGCCCGGGAGTCGCCGCCGGTGGTGTCGTGGTTGGCACCGCGGCCAGACAAGGCGTCGGCGACGGTGTTAAGGCGGCCCGAACGATACTCAACGGAGAAGTCGAAGCCGAAGAGCTCGCTGATCCACTGGTGTTGTGGCACGGTTGAGAGCCTCAGGTCCAGCAAGAACTTGAGGCTGTAGTGGTCCATGCGAATCCGGAAAGACCGACCCCACAGATAGGCCGCCAATGGCGCACCGCCTGCACCAAGCCAATGAGCTCCTGCTCGTACGCCGCTAGCTTAAGGTGGCGCGGAGCGAAAGGCCTGCTGAAGAAAGCGAGAGGGCCATCGCCCTGATGAAGCACGGCGCTGAACCCTACGCCCAAGGCGTCACAGTCCACCACGAACGGGCGGTCAAAGTCCGGCATCTGAAGAACGGGGCCTGTCGTGAGGGCCCCCTTGAGGGCCTCGAATGTCGCCGTCGCCTCGTCGTCCCATGTGAAGGCGTCGCGGCGCAGCAAACGCGTGAGTGGCGATGCGATGAGGCCGAACTCCCTGATAAACTTCCGGTAGTATCCCGTGTTGGGGAACGTAGTAATTTGAAAAAAATTCCTACGCACACGCAAGATCATGGTGATGCATAGCAACGAGAGGGGAGAGTGTTGTCCACTTACCCTCGTAGACCGAAAGCGGAAGCGTTAGCACAACGCGGTTGATGTAGTCGTACGTCTTCACGATCCGACCGATCAAGTACCGAATGCACGGCACCTCCGAGTTCAGCACACGTTCAGCCCAATGACGTCCCTTGAACTCTGATCCAACCGAGTGTTGAGGGGGAGTTTCGTCAGCACGACGGCATGGTGACGATGATGATGTTCTACCGACGCAGGGCTTCGCCTAAGCACCGCTAAAGTATTATCGAGGTGGACTATGATGGAGGGGGGCACCGCACACGGCTAAAAGATCAAACGATCAATTGTTGTGTGTCTAGGGTGCCCCCTGCCCCCATATATAAAGGAGCAAGGGGGGGGAAGTGCGGCCGGCCAGGAGGGGCGCGCCAGGAGGAGTCCTACTCTCTCCGGGAGTAGGACTCCCTCCCTTTTCCTTGTTGGATTAGGAGTGGAGGGGGAAAGAGGAGGGAGAGAGGAAGAAAGGGGGCGCCGCCCCCCTCTCCTTGTCCTATTCGGACTAGGGGGAGGGGCGTGCGGCCCTACCCCGGCCGCCTCTCCTCATCTCCTCAAAGGCCCACTATGGCCCATTAACCCCCGGGAGTTCAGTAACCCTCGCATCTCGGTAAAATCCGATTTCACCGGTACACTTCCGATATCCAAATATAGGCTTACAATATATCAATCTTCATGTCTCGACCATTTCGAGACTCCTCGTCATGTCCGTGATCACACCCAGGACTCCGAACAACCTTCGGTACATCAAAACTCATAAACTCATAATATAACCATCATCGAAACTTTAAGCGTGCGGACCCTACAGGTTCGAGAACTATGTAGACATGACCGAGACACGTCTTCGGTCAATAACCAATAACGGAACCTGGATGCTCATATTGGCTCCCACATATTCTACAAAGATCTTTATCGATCAGACCGCATAACAACATACGCTGTTCCCTTTGTCATCGGTATGTTACTTGCCCGAGACTCGATCGTCGGTATCTCAATACCTAGTTCAATCTCGTTACCGGCAAGTCTCTTTACTCGTTCCGTAATACATCATCCCGCAACTAACTCATTAGTTGCAGTGCTTGCAAGGCTTAAGTGATGTGCATTACCGAGTGGGCCCAGAGATACCTCTCCGACTATCGGAGTGACAAATCCTAATCTTGAAATACACCAACCCAACAAGTACCTTTGGAGACACCTGTAGGGCACCTTTATAATCACCCAGTTACCTTGTGATGTTTGGTAGCACACAAAGTGTTCCTCCGGTAAACGGGAGTTGCATAATCTCATAGTCATATGAACATGTATAAGTCATGAAGAAAGCAATAGCAACATACTAAACGATCAAGTGCTCAGCTAACGGAATGGGTCAAGTCAGTCACGTCATTCTCCTAATGATGTGATCCCGTTAATCAAATGACAACTCATGTCAATGGCTAGGAAACATAACCATCTTTGATTAACGAGCTAGTCAAGTAGAGGCATACTAGTGACACTGTGTTTGTCTATGTATTCACACAAGTATTATGTTTCCGGTTAATACAATTCTAGCATGAATAATAAACATTTATCATGATATAAGGAAATAAATAATAACTTTATTATTGCCTCTAGGGCATATTTCCTTCAGTCTCCCACTTGCACTAGAGTCAATAATCTAGTTCACATCGTCATGTGATTTAACACCAATAGTTCACATTGTCATGTGACCAACACCCAAAGGGTTTACTAGAGTCAATAATCTAGTTCACATCGCTATGTGATTAACACCCGAAGAGTACTACGGTGTGATCATGTTTTGCTTGTGAGAGAAGTTTAGTCAACGGGTCTGCCACATTCAGATCCGCATGTATTTTGCAAATTTCTATGTAAACAATGCTCTGCACGGAGCTACTCTAGCTAATTGCTCCCACTTTCAATATGTATCCGGATTGAGACTTAGAGTCATCTGGATTAGTGTCAAAACTTGCATCGACGTAACCCTTTACGATGAACCTTTTGTCACCTCCATAATCGAGAAACATATCCTTATTCCACTAAGGATAATTTTGACCGCTGTCCAGTGATCTACTCCTAGATCACTATTGTACTCCCTTGCTTAACTCAGTGTAGGGTATACAATAGATCTGGTACACAGCATGGCATACTTTATAGAACCTATGGCTGAGGCATAGGGAATGACTTTCATTCTCTTGCTATCTTCTGCCGTGGTCGGGCTTTGAGTCTTACTCAATTTCACACCTTGTAACACAGGCAAGAACTCTTTCTTTGACTGTTCCATTTTGAACTACTTCAAAAAACTTGTCAAGGTATGTACTCATTGAAAAAACTTATCAAGCGTCTTGATCTATCTCTATAGATCTTGATGCTCAATATGTAAGCAGCTTCACCGAGGTCTTTATTTGAAAAAACTCCTTTCAAATACTCCTTTATGCTTTCTAGAATAATTCTACATTACTTCCGATCAACAATATGTCATTCACATATACTTATCAGAAATGTTGTAGTGCTCCCACTCACTTTCTTGTAAATAGAGGCTTCACCACAAGTCTGTATAAAACTATATGCTTTGATCAACTTATCAAAGCGTATATTCCAACTCCGAGATGCTTGCACCAGTCCATAGATGGATCGCTGGAGCTTGCATATTTTGTTAGCACCTTTAGGATTGACAAAACCTTATGGTTGTATCATATACAACTCTTCTTTAATAAATCCATTAAGGAATGCAGTTATTTTTATCCATTTGCCAGGTTTCATAAAATGCGGCAATTGCTAACATGATTCGGACAGACTTAAGCATCGCTACGAGTGAGAAAATCTTATCGTAGTCAACACCTTGAACTTGTCGAAAACCTTTTGTGACAATTCGAGCTTTGTAGATAGTAACACTACTATCAGCGTCTGTCTTCCTCTTGAAGATCCATTTATTTTCTATGGCTTGCCGATCATCGGGCAAGTCAACTGTAACACCCCCAGTGTCTTGCTATAGTAACCCTCTGTGATTAAACTAATCATTTTTCCAAACAGTGCTTAATCACCTTTGTTCGATATCCCATTTGAAATTCCAGTCAATTCAAATTCAAGTGAAGTTTGAAGTAGCTCAAAAGTTGCTGGAAAAATGTTCATCATTTGTCAAAAAATCCATAACAATTATTTGTTAAGGAATACAACATCACTTTTGTGCAAAGATGAGCATTAGCAATTATAACAGCACCAATTCAGCTTTTTTTTAATGTTATCCTATTTATGAAAATTACCAAATGAATTCTTATGGTCTCCAAAATAATTGTGGTAATCGCCTAAGATCACACGGAATAAAAAGGGTACTTCCATATTTTGTTTCTAAGTAAATAGCATGCCCAATATTTACTTACCCATCTCTGTTTTTAAATGAAACAGAAATCAAAGAAAAGAAAAAGAAGGAGAGAGCCCCCTGTCCCCTGGGCCTCAGCCCAGCCGCGCCAGCCCATTAGCCCACCCCTCACTCAGTCGGCCGTCCTGTTCCACAGGCGCATCGCTACAGGGGCGAGGCTCCCATCGAACCACCTCGCCAGCGACGCTCCGGCGATGGCGATAAGGCCCCGAGATGCCTCGACTTCGCCCTCCCCTCACCTACCGCCACTCACCCTCCCTGCGCCTCTCCTCTCCCCTCCTCAGATCCGCCGCGATGCGCTCGCCTGAGCGGGCTCGTCGTCGTTTCCTCGCCGTGCGCATGGCCACCGACCATCGTTGGTCGTTCTGCGATGTCCAGGAGCACCGCCAACGCCATATTCTTCTTCCCCTCCGTCCGCTTTGGTCGCCGGCCCTCTCCGTTGACTCTGACCGCCTCTGCGCTTCTAAGCCCTCAACGGGCCTCCATGTGCCTCCACGGTGAGCACCGTGTTCCAAATTCCCCTTCTCCTCTTCGATTTGGACGCCGTAGACCGCCATAACCATCGTGCCTGAACCCCCCCCCCTGTGTAGTGTGTACGCGTACGTGCGGCTGCTGCTCTGCGCGTTGCTTTGTCTGCGCTACCACAGAAGCCACATGCATGCTGCTGCCGCGATGACCGCCGCGCCCCGTTGCTCCTCTCGCTGCTCATTGCCGACGCGTGCTGCCGCCCTGGTCGTGACCACTCGCCGCTGCCTACCGCGCCTCACTGCTCGCGTGTCGCCGCTCGCCGCGCCCGGCCGGACCCCGCGTGCGCCTGCCCACGCTCTTGCCGCGCCCCGTCTCTGCTTGCGCCCGTGCGTGGCCTCGCCATCGCCTGATGCTGCTCGCAGCGCTGCTGCCCGTTGATGCACCTGTTGCTGCATCCTACAGTTCCTACTACTAATGTCGCTGCTTTCTAAACTCTGTACTTCTAGCTACTGTAGCTACTAGCTAGCTTTTCTAGTTTCACTCCGTGCAACCCCCTGGACAGCCCCAAAACTCTGGCTAAACGACTACTAACAGGACTAAAACAATTATAGGGAGGTAGTACACTTGACATGGTCCAAATGTTTGCATTGGACCAAATCCATTTGATGCATGGATTAAATCCAATGAAAATCACAAAGTTCTATGTTCTGTTAATAGAAAAGCCGAAAACAGCTTTAATTTCATAGCTACTTCAGAGCTGTTGATGATCAAGCAAATGCACCCTAACAGAGATGAAAGTGCTACTATCTTGTAGATCGCAGAAAAATGCTCAAAATTGATATAAGGCACAAAATCATAGGAGGTACAGATCTATAGTTGTAGCCTTTTGAAAACAGCTAAAAGATGTTTAAAACTGGTGAATTCTCAGACTTAGCAGAATTTGAGGGATTTTCAGGATTTTGCTTAAAACTTTAGAAATTCATATAAAATAATTGTAACTCAGATGAAAATACTTTGTACATGAAAGTTGCTCAGAACGACGAGAAGAATCCGAATAGGCCCTTCGTTCGTCTATCACACGTCTCTAGCATAGCGAGCGTTGGACTTTTCCCCTCCGTTAAATGCGTCGACAAGCGTCGGGAACCGGAAAACTTTCCCAGATGTTATCCTTCTTCGCCAGTATCGCCTAGCGCTGCGTTAGAACACCTCTAGCACCGCTTATTGTCTTGTTATGCTTATGTTTGTATGTACTTACTGTTTCTCCCCCCTCTTCTTCTCCGGTAGACCTCGAGACCGCTGCTGATGCCCCTGTGATCGACTACGTCGATGATGACCCCTCCTTGCCAGAGCAACCAGGCAAGCTCCCCCTTTGATCATCCCGATATCGCCCATTCCATTCTCTCATGCTTGCATTAGATTTTGCTACTGTTATTGTTTGCTCCTATTCTGATGCATAGCCTACTTTTGTATCTGCTGTTGTACCTTACCTGCTTATCCTAAACTGCTTAGTATAGGTTGGTTAGTGATCCATCAGTGACCCCCGCCTTGTCCCGACTTGCCCGCTGGATTATCAGAAGACCCGATCAACGGGATCGAAGACCAGGCCCCGGCACCGCACATCACTTTACCCTTAGTTGCTCGACTCTACTGGGTTACTATCGAGTGCCGAGGGTGAGACCTCTACATCACTTCAGATGTTAACCCTGTAGTGTAGCTATTCGGTCGTGGTCATCGAGGGTGATTTCCTCTTTAACCACTTCTGATACGACTCTGTCGTGCAACCCCTCAAGTGTGGACCTCGAGGGTGAATCCTCTTACGTTCACCTTGATGATTACATCGAGTGGAATTCACGGGGTGATTCCTCGGTTTTCCCTTGATGTTTAGACACACCTGTTACTATGATTACTATGACTTTACACCGAGCCATGTTACTAAAGACGGGTCGACCACGAGGGTACCCATGCGAGCTTAATTGCAGTGATGTGGAGACAGGTTGACACGGAGGGTGCCCGCGAGATAATTACGAGGCGTGGCGGGCAATCCTAGCCCTTGTCGCAAGTCCTCGAGACGGGCAACGGGTCACATCTTTCGTGAGTCTCTCGCTTGTTACGCTGCGTTCCTAATCCACTACGATTTGGATATTTGATCCGAGGGGCCTCGCCCGATAGCACTAACCATCACGTGGGCATAGTATGGGCGTTCTGCGTCGATACATCAGCGAAGCTTAATAGACGTCGGCGATCGAGCGGCGCGCTTTGGGTTGGACTGCGTGGCGCTGCCTTGTTGAAGGAGGTAGCTAGGTCTGCTCATCGGCCGCCCACGCAACGGGCAGGAGTTCCCGGGGAGATGGCCCATGACCCCTGGGGGCATAGGTTTAGTCCAACGTGCTGGCCTCTCTATTAAGCCTAGGTCGGGTTGCGGCGTATTGTTTGGCCGAGGCCAGGCATGACCCAGGAAAGTGTGTCCGGCCGGAGTTAATCGAGCGTGGTGGGTAAGTTGGTGCACCCCTGCAGGGAAGAAAACATCTATCGATAGCCTGTCCTACGGTAACGGACACTTGGAGTTGTATCCCGATCGATACAACTAGAACTGGATACTTGTGATGAGGCGGATGGTGATGAGAATTGGTTTGTGATGATAATCGGATAGTATGGCTCGGGATTTCTTTCTCGCAGGGAGTCGAGAAAGGATCTCTGGCCGAGGTTGATAACACTACTACTACTTTACTTTATGCTACTCTACTCCCTCCGGTTGCTGCAAGATGGTGGTTTCCAGAAGATGCTAGTCTTCGATAGGACTAGGCCTTCTCTCTATTCTCGCATTTCAGAGCCCAGTCCACATATACTGACCTTCCTTTGATAATGTTGCATATGTAGTGTAGATCCTTGCTTGCAGTACTTTGGATGAGTACTCACGGTTGCTTTGCTCCCCTTTTCCCCTTTCTTCTTCTTTCCGATTGATGCAACCAGATGTCGGAGCCCAGAGCCAGATGCCACCGCCGATGCCTACTACTACATTGGAGGCCGCCGACGACCTGGGAGTAGTTAGGAGGCTCCAGGCGGAGGCCTTGCCTTTTCGATCGTAGTTGCTTTTGTGCTAGCCTTCTTAAGGCAAACTTGTCTAACTCATGTCCGTACTCAGATATTGTTGCTTCTCTCGACTCTTGTGTTTTTGAGCTTATGTATTCGAGCCCTCGAGGCCCCGGCTTGTAACATAAAGCTTGTATTATTTTATTTTGTGTCTAGAGTTGTGTTGTGATATCTTCCCGTGAGTCCTTGATCTTGATCGTACACATTTGCATGTATGATTAGTGTACGATTGAATCGAGGGCGTCTGAGATTGGTATCGAGCCCATCGCTGTAGGTAGCCCCCTTCTTACTCCTTGGCCGAAGTCGAGTCTAGTCACTACAAAACTTTTACTAACATGGTTGTGTGTCTTACGGGCCCACGTCGTCATTGGGTGGTATTAGGATCTTTTACTCCTCGACCTTTACTCTAGGATTCTGATCTCTTTTCGATTCGGGTTAAACATTTTACTAACTCTGACATTAGGTTCTCGTACCCACTTCCTCCCGGAGAGCCCCGACATTACCGATGATCGCTTGCTTCACCAGAAGATTCTGCAGATACTCCTCGATGTTTCTTGATACCCTGTGCCCATTGCCTTGCAGTTCTTGACCATAGATAATCCCCGTGAATAACATCCTTGCCACTTGTACCTTCATCCCGCTTGTTCATATACTTTCCTAAATACTTGGAAATACTATCGATCTTCGAAAATCCTCTGCAGCCTATTACTCTTGATTCTCCTTGCTCGCTTGCATTATGGATAATCCCATAAGTCTAGTAATCTTATTGGCATCCTTTGTCACTACCCTTTTGAGTCCGTTGATTCAATATGTTGTGGATGCTCGCAATCCTCAGTCGGATCATAGAATTCATCCTTCCGGCTTGGACGTCATTTGACTAAGAGTTGTTTCTCGACCAATTAAATTGTCGTCAATTGTATCCCTAGTGCTATTCAACTTACTTATCATTTGATCAGAGTGTCTGCTTTTGATCTTCTATTTTTGAAATCATGTTTTGTTTGCATTTAAGCATCGAATTATTCAGATGTTTCTATAATCCAAAGCCTTTGCATTCTTTCTTCTTCTGGTTGGGTACCGATACTCACATCAGATCCTATGTGGAATCGCCAGTTCCATTGCTGGGTTGTTATCCGACAGTGTCCTTCACATCCAAAATCTTGTGAGTTTTTCCCTGATACATAATACCTTCGGTAAATTGTATCATCTGCTTTGACTATGATACTCCGCTTTCGAACTCGTATCTTTTGCTTGGTTGATGGTTGTATAGATTTGTAAAAATGCCCCGATGGGTTGAACTTATGCCTTCCATAATTCGTGTGAACCCGAGAGTTCTCATGAGTCTTACTCTTCTGGTACTTCACCAGATAAATCCTCTGCACTACAATTTCTTCAAAAAATTAGGAGTGAATGAAAGTTTATGCATTGAAGAAGTGGGAGTCGACCTTGAACTTAGTGTTCATGCCCATGGACCCGATGTGGAACTTATCATGGAAGCTTCTCGCAAAACTTTTAATCAGTTGGATAATTCTTTCGGTGTCTTTGAATTGGATCCCTTGCAACTATGGTTTCGACCATATTGATATTCCTTGATTCCTTTTCTCGGACAAGTGAAAGTACTTGTCTTTTGCAAATCAATACACTTGTCAACCCTCTATTTTGCTTTACCTCCGAGTATTACCCTATGGTATCTCGATAATATCACCGAACCATGTTGCTTATTATGAGCCTTCATCAAGTATTATTCCTCACCGATTCCAATGATTCCGGTTACTGAGTTGTTAGTCACCGAGGACACCGATAACTAAATCGGGTCCGCACCACGATTAAACAAGTCTTAGTAATCTCCTCTACTCACGAGTTTGTACTCGAGCATGTCAATCCTAGCCTGTTCGGCTATATCATTATCGTGCTAATTTAAGCGTGCTACCGGTCCTTATTCCCGTAGCACAACTTTTTGATGATGAGCGAAGCTTACGTCGATCTTCCTCATTTTATCAATTCACCTCGAACAACTAGCTTGATTTTGAGCTTGTGTCATATCTGTGGTCCCAATAGCCTTTCGCTTCAACCTTTCTGTTGCTTGATGGCATCGCTCCTCGATGGCATCTTCATAGAGCCTCTCGACAAATGCGTCATGATCAGCATCAACATTTTGACTTCTGTTGAAATGACAATTGAATTCATGGTGAGAAATACCATCCTCGACCTACGATGATTTGATTTATCATCGACTACCCCCCTTGTCTTCTTTCTAACACATGTTTGATCATGTCTTGGTTATACCTTGGACTCCTTGCTATTCATGCAATTGTTCCTTGAGTATTTCTTGTGATCTTCTACTCCAACCCCTACTTGTAACACCATGTTAATGCTACCTCAAAGCATAACTGAGGTATTCCGGATATCAACAAGAACATTAGGAGTGCAATGCTAACTGTTCTTGATCAGTTATCCAAACACAGTTGTATGGGTAAACCTCATAAATACCTTGCCCCTTTGTCTAAATGGTTTAATACTTGGAGCCCTATCATGCTCTGCCTTTCCTTGGGAAAGTTATACTCTAATACTTGGGTATAAACACCTTTCCTTTTCATTGGTCTGATTATCATAATAATCACATTTTCCTTTCCATTGTTTTGTTTTACCTTTCTTGTAATCTAACTTGTCTGAGCAGAGATAAGTCCCTGCTTAGGTAAGCACCTCGATGTACAACTCTGTCAGTAAGACCCTGTTACTATTATTGATGACATTCCGGTAACCACCGATGGACGAGAACTTTGCCTATTGGTCCGCCTCGTCCTAACGAGCAGGAAAATGGTTCTCTTCGTCCCTCGCCCTTGGTACCGACGTTGTTGCCTACATAACTGGTAGTCTATGCTCTGACATGCCTTGCTATCAGCGCCCTTCTTACTTTTAACCCATATGGTGGGCCCATAACCCACAGTTCCACAGGATCGAAACCTGACTCGCCTGTGCATCCCAGTTTTCCAAAAATTATTCCTCGCACTTGGCTTCGTATGTAAACCATGAGCCACATTCGTAGTGATCTATTCTGGTTTCACAAGCAATACCTATTCACATTGCTGTGAAACCCTTTCACCCTCTGTTTCAGGCAAATAACGATTGCCTACCCGGTTGAAGCTTCTTATTGCACCTCCTTACCTTGCTCTCGACGTCTTTCTTGAATTTCGACTCGAGAGGTGCCTCTGTGCCACGACACTGAGATATAGCCCCCAGGTATCTATCTTGTGTTGAGCTTCATCCTTACAGAGTCTTTCCCCCTTACTCGACCCCTTAAATCTCCGGACGAGATTTCTTGTAGTGGAGGCGATTTGTAACACCCCCAGTGTCTTGCTATAGTAACCCTCTGTGATTAAACTAATCATTTTTCCAAACAGTGCTTAATCACCTTTGTTCGATATCCCATTTGAAATTCCAGTCAATTCAAATTCGAGTGAAGTTTGAAGTAGCTCAAAAGTTGCTGGAAAAATGTTCATCATTTGTCAAAAAAATCCATAACAATTATTTGTTAAGGAATACAACGTCACTTTTGTGCAAAGATGAGCATTAGCAATTATAACAGCACCAATTCAGCTTTTTTTAATGTTATCCTATTTATGAAAATTACCAAATGAATTCTTATGGTCTCCAAAATAATTGTGGCACTGTCTAAGATCACACGGAATAAAAAGGGGTACTTCCCATATTTTGTTTCTAAGTAAATAGCATGCCCAATATTTACTTACCCATCTCTTTTTAAAAAGAAACAGAAATCAAAGAAAAGAAAAAGAAGGAGAGAGCCCCCTGTCCCCTGGGCCTCAGCCCAGCCGCGCCAGCCCATTAGCCCACCCCTCACTCGGTCGGCCGTCCTGTTCCACAGGCGCGTTGCTACAGGGGCGAGGCTCCCATCGAACCACCTCGCTGGCGACGCTCCGGCGATGGGGATAAGGCCCCGAGATGCCTCGACTTCGCCCCCCCCCTAACCTACCGCCACTCACCCTCCCTGCGCCTCTCCTCTCCCCTCCTCAGATCCGCCGCGATGCGCTCGCCTGAGCGGGCTCGTCGTCGTTGCCTCGCCGTGCGCATGGCCACCGGCCATCGTTGGTCGTTCTGCGATGTCCAGGAGCACCGCCAACGCCGTCTTCTTCTTCCCCTCCATCCGCTTTGGTCGCCGGCCCTCTCCGTCGACTCTGACCGCCTCTGCGCTTCTAAGCCCTCAACGGGCCTCCATGTGCCTCCACGGTGAGCACCGCGTTCCAAATTCCCCTTCTCCTCTTGATTTGGGCCTTGTGAGGCCGCCATAACCATCGTGCTGAACCCCCCCTGTGTAGTGTGTGCAGCGTGCGACGCGGCTGCTGCTCCTGCGCTGCTCTTTGTCAGACGCGCGCCACAGAAGCCCGCATGCTGCCTGCTGCTGCCGCGATGACCTCCGCGCCCCGTTGCTCCTCCTGCACTGCTGTCGACGCCCGCGTGCACTGCCGCCCTGGTCGTGACCACTCGCCGCTGCCTACCGCGCCTCCTTTGCTCGCGTGTCGCCGCTTCGCCGCGCCCGGCGGACCTCGCGTGCGCCTGCCCACGCTCTTGTCGTGCCCCGTCTCTGCTTGCGCCCGCGCGTGGCTGTAGCGACCTGACCCAAAATCGGTCAAGTCTCTGTGTCTGTACCATCCCAAGATCATGCTGGCACTCACAGACATTGATGAAATAATCAAAGTTCAATCACACCTGAATTTATTACACGATTCTCATATTGAGTCTTTATTACAATAGAATAAATTGGCCAAGGCCAACTCATGAGAAATAAACTAAGTAAAGCTGCTGAAGCGTAGAAGAATAGCGAGTCCATCCGACTCAAAGGGCAATCGCCAAGCGCGAGCGTAGCCTCACTCTGATCGAATACTCCTCGCAACATAAGGCGTTGCAGCCGTGTAGGTCAGCATTTTGAATATGGCAAGTCATGAAGAGAGAACAATAATAAAATTTACTAACACTATATGCAATTTGGCTGTGGGGCTCTAAGTTTCATTGTTTTGCGAAAAGCCAGTTTTTCCCTACAACAGTGGACTTGCTTGTAATTACTACAAAATTGTTGGTAATTATTGAGATGGTTCCACCAACCAATGTCTCATTCCCAAATTATTAAGTCATAACCCCCTCAATTAATTTATTAATTTCAATGTTGAGATTTCCGAATACTTCCAAGTTCCAGAGGCTCAAATTGTCCGTGAATCGGGACACGGCTAATCGATTAGATCTTTTCTCTGCAGAGGTTTATGCACTTTACCCGCAAGAATCGTTCCTCCTTTTAAGTCTTGGATTTCATGGTGTTTGAAGACGGGACGAACGAAACAGGGTCTTAGAAGAGTTCTTCCGCCACCGCCGTACCCATCCAATCCTACCGTTCTTCTACATCTCGTAGTACCGTCCGGCTAGAGTCACAACTAGGGTTGACCCAGCCGAGCCCATAATGGCTTGCGGCTGCAGGTAAGCTTCGGTCATTGGGATATCCATCCGTCTCTTCGTGGCTGGGTGAAGCTTTCCGCAAGATGTCATGGCACTTCTCCATGCATCCCGCCAACCTTTGGGTTCTCCAGGTGCCCGTCAACAATCCTCCACCCAAGAGTGAATTTCAAGTCCATCTTGAGCTTGAAGTTCATGGGGTTGTCATCATCCTTGACTCTCACATCTCCTTATGAATTCACTCAACCAACCCCGTCACGAGCATAGCAAAATAAACTACTTCGTCCCGGGTCATGGTAACAAGGGGAATTGGTTCATCCTACCTCATGATACTACTCAAGAACATAACTTCAAAATTCACCTACTGCATGCATGGTGGGGAGGTATAATTCTAATGCAATAGAAATCATAGGTATTGTAAAGAACATGATCAATGACTTGCCTTGCTGACGATCTTCGTAAGCTAGGGACTCGTGGTAGCAAGCTTCGCACTCCGGAAATTCTACCGAGGCAAACAATAATCACAATAAGCATATAGCATATGATCACTTAACGTAATAGCATGCTAACACAACACACCAAACAAATGAATCAAAACCCAAAGGAAAACTCGAAGAAATCCAACTCAATGTTTTCCTACTTCAAGCAACAACAAAAAAAATAGTTTTACATAACAAAAATTTTCTTAACAGAACCTAAGCATGGGTTTATGCTACCTAACAGATAAGAATTCATCAAGCAACTAGGACCAAAAAGAATCACCTTAAAATCTATTATAAAACTCCTATTAGGCCTAAAGCAAATTCTAGTAGGAAAAATAATAATAATTTTATTTATTATAAATAAAAGTTCATGCTCTAAAGTTACAGAAACTAATCAAGAATAAACTATCACATAGTACAAATAAAATTATTTGCTAGTTAAAACAATAGGAAAACAGTAGCTAGTTAAATAATTGAGAATAACATGGTTCTGGTTAAAACTATTTTTTATTAATCCTCAAATGCCCAAATAAATTCCTACGGTTAGGCAATGTCAAAACAAAGTTGTGACAAAAGAATCATTAAAAATAATATTCCTAACTCCTTTTATAGCAGATTTACTATTCTGTCAAAATCTAAAATAAAGTAAATTTAAATAATTTTAACATGGCTAATTATATTTTCTACAGAAACTATAATAAATTTGCAAACCAACAAAAAAATCACTTAAAATATTAAGTAGATTAAAAGATATGAACTTTTCAAATCTGAAACTATTACATTAAAACAGAAAACGAAAAATAAAGAAAAAACGGCCTAATGGGCCTATCTAGCATACAGGCGTAACATAACTAAAACGGGCCCTAGGGTTAAACCGAGTCGGGCCGGTTCAACTAAACCCTAACTAAACCGATCTAAACCGGAAATAAACCGGTTCACTAAAAACTAACCTAATAAAACCATACCCCTTGGGGATCTAATCCTAACCCTAGAAATTGAATCGGACGGCGACGGGGCTCCGGCGACTTACCGAGGCGGCGACGGCGACGGCGGCTCGGGCGGCGAGTACTCCGGCGACTCCGGTGGTCGGGGGCGTCGGCGGAGGTCTCCGGGAAAGTGACGGGCGAGCGGGGTTGGTTTGGTGGAGTCGGGCGAGCTCGGGGAGGGCTGGGGCGTTGGTCGCGGGGTTAATGGCGGCGGGGCGCTCTCGGGCTCCGGAGGTTATGAGGAGGAGGCGTCGGGTGAGGGGCGGGGGAATGGGGTCGAGGGGGGTATAAATAGGGGAGGCCTCGACTTGGACGAGGGCAACGCAGGCGAGGATTGGCGGATCCCGGATCTGCGGGATCCGTGAGCGGCGGCGGCGGGTGGTGGCGTCGCGTGGGGAAGAAGGGGGGTCCACCGTCGGGTGAGTGAGGGGGAAGCAGGCGGGTGGCGGTCGAAGGGGTTTCGGGCGAGGCGCTCGGTCGGCTCTCTGCGTGGGCTCGTTGGTGGGCCTCGGCCGTTGGTGGTGGGCCGCTGGCTCTGGGGGGCCTCGGCTGGGTGGGCAGTTAGCTGGTGGCGCGCAGGGGCTTTCCCTTTTCTATTTTTTTGAATAAAAGGAGGAGAAAATATATAAAATATAAATATTTTATATAGGACATATATATATCAAAATGATCGGGGAATATTCCTATCATTTGAACATTTTCGAGGCAAAATCCAAACTTTATAAAAAATCATTTTTCTAAAATTCCAAATAAAACTCAAATTTGAATTCAAACTTTTTGGCAATGTTTTTCCTCTGATATTTTTGGAGTGTCATGTTTACTCCTCTCATACTTTTTCTCAAGTATTTATCAGGCATAATTTTGAAATAATTTCCACTTGCCAAAATTTGAATTCAAATGCCAACAACTCCAAAACTTCTGAAACTTCAAATGCCACTCAAATTCAAACAGAATGCATAGATGCTTAGCTATAATTGTAAAACATTCCAAACAGGAAATTTGGGATGTTACAAACCTACCCACCTTAAGATGAATCTCGCCCTCGAGATTCGGGTTGGCTAGCAAATAGGTGCGGGTGATCTCGAAGGAGGTCTTCTTCTCGCTCCCAGGTGGCTTCTTCCTCGGAGTGATGACTCCACAACACCTTGCAAAACTTGATGATCTTGCTGCGGGTGACTCTGTTCGCAGTCTCGAGAATTCGGACGGGTTTCTCCTTATAAGTCAGATCACTGTCGAGCTGTATGGCCT
Organism: Aegilops longissima; assembly: GCA_021605205.1. NCBI lineage: Eukaryota > Viridiplantae > Streptophyta > Magnoliopsida > Poales > Poaceae > Aegilops > Aegilops longissima. Next base: position 191,326,697 of record CM038677.1, on the reverse strand, counting down.
CTAGGGGCACTGTGTCTCTCAACGGAATGTCGGCCATGTCGACATGACATTTCTTCAGCTGAGAAACATGGAAGACATCATGAACTCCGGTCAATCCTTCCGGCAATTCCAACTTGTAAGCAACTTCTCCAAGACGTTCGAGGATTTTGTAGGGGCCAATGAATCGGGGTGCTAACTTTCCTTTGACACCAAACCTCTTGATTCCACGAAGTGGGGACACACGAAGATATGCTCGGTCTCCCGCTTCGTAAGTTACTTCCTTGCGTTTACTGTCGGCATAACTCTTCTGTCTCGACTGAGCTATCTTGAGTCTATCCCGAATCAGCTTGACTTTCTCTTTGGAATCTCTGATAAGGTCGGAACCGAAAAGTGTCCGATCTCCAACACCATCCCACAACAATGGTGTTCTGCACCTCCTTCCGTATAGAGCTTCGAAAGGGGCCATCTTCGATCGGTGCGATAAGCTGTTGTTGTATGAGAACTCTGCGTATGGCAAATTATCATCCCAGCTAGACCCATAGTCTAGCACACAAGCTCTCAACATGTCCTCCGAATCTGGTTGACTCTCTCGGTCATCCATCTGCTGCGGATGAAAAGCTGTCTTGAACTCCAGCCTCGTACTCCAAAGTTTCATGCAACTGATTCCAAAACTTTGAGGTAAACTGTGTTCCTCTATCGACACGATACTCCTCGGAACTCCATGCAGACATACGATCCTGGTCATGTATATCTTGGCCAACTTAGCCCTGGTATAGGTAGTCTTCACGGGAATGAAGTGAGCTACCTTGGTCAAACGATCAACCACTACCCAGATAGAATCATAACCTGAACGGGTCCTGGGTAATCCTGTGATAAAGTCCATTCCAAGTTTTTCCCATTTCCAATCGGGAATCGGCAAAGGTTGAAGTGCTGGCTTCTGATGTTCTGCCTTTACTCGTTGGCAAACATCGCATAATGCTACGTACTCGGCAATATCCTTCTTCATACCTGTCCACCAGAAACTTTCCTTCAAGTCCAGATACATCTTGGTGTTACCGGGGTGGATCGAGTACGGTGAATCATGAGCCTCCTGAAGAATTAGCTTCCTGAGTTCGGGATCATTGGGCACATAAATACGATCCTCGAACCATATAGCTCTGTATTCATCCTCACAGAACCCTTTAGCTTTTCCTTCATTCATCTTTTGCTTTATCTCATCAATTTCCTTGTCCGACTTCTGAGCTTCACGAATTCTGTCGGCCAAAGTGGACTGAACTTCCAGAGTTGCAACATATCCTCTCGGAACTATCTCCAGTCGGAGATCTCGGAGGTCATCGACTAACTCCTGAGGTAATCCTCCTGCTATAAGAGTATTCACATAACTCTTACGGCTCAAAGCATCTGCTACAACATTAGCCTTACAGGTGGTAATGCAATCTCATGTCATAGTCCTTGATTAACTCTAGCCATCTCCTCTGCTCGAGGTTCAACTCTTCTGCGTGAAAATATACTTCAAGCTCTTATGATCTGTGTAAACATCACAACGGTTTCCGATGAGGAAATGTCTCCAGTCTTGAGTGCATGCACTACGGCTGCTAACTCCAAATCATGTGGCATAATTCATCTCGTGAGGTCGAGTTATGCGGAGGTATAAGCTACAACTTTTCCTTCCTGCATGAGTACTCCTCCGAGTCCACGACGAGAAGTGTCACAATATACCGTAATCCTTGTGTATGTCCGCAAAATCAATCTTTCGGGCTGTAACCAAGCGTTTCTTCAATTCTGAAAACGGCTTCACAATCCTCGGTCCAAATGTACTTGGCTTCCTTCTTCAAAAGCTCAGTCATGGGCTTGGCAATCTTCGAGAAGTTCTCAATGAACCTCCGATAATATCCTGCGAGTCCGAGAAAACTGCGGATCTCCTTGGTCGAGGTGGGCGATCGCCAATCGGTGGTGATTCAACCTTGGTGGGGTCAATCGCTATTCCTTCTCCTGAAATAACATGTCCGAGGAATCCAACTTCCTTCAGCCAAAATTCACATTTGCTGAACTTGGCATACAACTGATGTTCTCGGAGTTTCTCCAGAACTAGACGCAAATGTTCCTTATGCTCTTCCTCGCTCTTGGAGAAAATCAGTATATCATCGATGAACACCACGACAAACTTGTCCAGATATTCCATAAATACCTTGTTCATCAAATTCATGAAGTATGCAGGGGCATTAGTCAATCCAAATGACATGACGGTGTACTCATATAAACCATACCTGGTGGTGAATGCTGTTTTGGGTATATCCTTTTCACGGATCTTCAACTGATGATACCCTGATCGAAGATCGATCTTGGAGAATACCTTGGCTCCAACTAGCTGATCAAATAGATCATTAATCATCGGCAGATGGTACTTGTTCTTGATGGTCACGTCGTTCAACGAACGATAATCCACAACCATTCTCAAGGTTCCATCCTTCTTCTCTACCAAAAGAACTGGGGCTCCCCAAGGTGATGAGCTTGGCCGAATATATCCCTTCTCCAATAGCTCATTAATTTGGTTCTTGATCTCTTTCAAATCATTCGGTGGCATCCGATAGGGTCTCTTGGATATTGGGGCTGTGCCGGGCAATAACTCAATCAGAAATTCAATGTCTCTGTCCGGTGGCATTCCTGGTAATTCCTCCGGAAACACATCGGGAAAATCTTGCACCTCGGCACTTCCTCTGAACAACTCCCATGAGGGAATTCACCGATTCTTCATCCGCTATGCTCGGATACATACTTGATCCTCTTACGCCCGGGGTGGTGAGCAGAATCGACTTCTTGGGCACAGTCTATGTTTCCTTCAAACTTCGTCAACCAATCCATGCCTAGGATTACATCCAAGGTCTGGGTTTCCAATACTATGAGGTCTGCGGAAATTTATGGTTCCCGATGTTGAGGGTTGCATGACAGCCTAAGCTCGCCATCATTTCTCCTCTGCTGAACCGACGCGAAGGGGCTTCTAAGGGTTTTAGTGGGCAACCCGTACTTTTCCACAACTACCCTTGATATGAATGAATCGTTGCACCGGAATCAAAGAGTACCAATCTGAACGTGAATTCAATAAAACTTACCAACCACGATTGTCCGGCTGATCATAGACGTCCTCCACGTCAATGTGGTTCACCTGAGCACGAGGGAAAGGGTTGGGCTTCTTCGCTGAGCTTCCATTGCCGTTTCCATTCCTCTGCTTGGCCTCCGGGCAGTCGGTGGCATAGTGCCCTGTTTTCTAGCACTTGAAACAGGTGATGTGACTCAGATCCTTCGGAGCCGGGGCAGGACGATGCTGGTTTCCATTACCGTTTCCATTTCCATTGCCATTGTCTGACTTGTTGTCCTGGTTGCGGTTGTTCCCATTTCCTCCATGGTTATGTCCTCCATGGTTGTGATGGGTATGCCCTCCTGAGTATGGGGCATAACGGGCTTCGCTGAGCTCGAGTTGTACTTCCCCGACTGTACTTCCGCTATGCGACTATCGATCTGCTGCTGCTTGCCTTCAAGTATGGTGGCCTTGTCTACCAGCTCCGGTAGTTGGTGAAGGTAGCCACCATAAGCTGCATACCCAGCTCGTCATTGAGTCCTCGAGAAACTTCTCCCGCTGCGGCATCTGTGGCCACATCATCCGGGCATAGCGAGCTAACTTGCTGAACTCATCCACGTCATTGCCCCACAAGACGGTTCCCTGGCGTAAGTTGCGGAACTCACGCTTCTTGAGACTCATGGCTCCGGCTGAAACATGAGCGGTGCGGAAGGCTGCTGGAACTGATCCCGTGATGGTGCCGATGGGATAAGTGGCGGTGTAGTTCTCCCACCAAGAAGCTGCAGGTCCATCAAGCTGATGTGCGGCAAAGCGCACCTTCTCTGCATCAGTGCATCCAACAGTGACTAACTCTCTTCCGACCTTGCGGAGCCAATCATCAGCCACAGTCGGCTCGGTGCTACTAGAGAACACTGGCGGATTCAGCCTTAGGAACAGAGTCAAGTTGTCAACAGGGGGTGGTGGCGGTGGATTGTTGTTGTTGTTGTTGTTCTGGTTCTGAATGAGCATCTGCATGAGGGCATTTTGCTGCTGGATCAGCTGGGTGAGCTCCGGCGGGAAGTTGAGACCGGGGTCACGTCTCGGAGGCATCTGGTGTTTTGGAGTGGATGAGAAAATTAGAATAGAACAATGGTCTAATAAGAAAATATCACTACCCATATGAATGCACAATCATAATCACACCAATCATTTATTCAATCAACTCAAACATGGTTCAAACTCGATTACAAAATGCTCACGACTAATCGAAAATAACGGCCTAACTGATCGACGGAAAAAGTAAAATAACATGGCGGTCGACTAAATGTCTTCATCAATAATCCTTGCGTCCTCTGGTGCGATGTCCTCCGGTGTGGCGTCCTCTATTGCGGCGCCTCCTCTTGCGGCTTTCTCCAGTGGAGCTCCCTTCATAATCCTGATCATTGCTCACGAGAGGTCCGTCATCTCCACTCGAAAAAAGGTCCTCTCCCAAGTCCATCTTTTCCTCTAATGCGGCAACCTTCATCTTGGTGTCGACTCTCTCCATGAAGTCGCGATTTCTTCCTCATGGTCAAGGAAGTCTGCGTGTGCCTTCTCCTCCGGTTCAGTTCACGGAACAATAGCCTCCTGTGTACCTTCGAGTTCTGGCGAGTGCGGATCTCCGTTTCTCGAGGAGACACTCCAAGTCTTGGACGTCGAGAGAATGGAGTCGTCCTCACGGCACGGATGATATCTCCATTCCTTGCTCTGCGACAAACCATGGCGAGGTCGATGGATCGAGCTCGGCCTGTACTCTTCTCGGAGATGTCCAAGTGCACGATATATCGCCATGTCTCTTCCGAGGATCCAGGTTGAAATCGGTAAACTCAAAGTCAATAGGCTCAGATGTCCTCCGAAAGTTCTCCTCGAATATGCACCTCGATCTCAGAGCGGGTATCCGTCGGAAGTGCATTGGTAGGCTTTCCGTGATCGAGGGCGAGCAATCTTCAGCTTCTTCACGATCTGGACCAGCTTCCGCCGAAGGGCATCGTCTCATGTGGTGGCAAAACTCCGTAGCAAAGCGGGGTGAACTCGCGCCATCTAGAATGTTGAAAATCGGAGAGAAGTCGAAATGAACAGGGAGAATTACGGAATGATAAGGATATAAAATAATAGTCTCTTCCTATGGCTTTCCGATCCTAGGGGTTACGCCCTACGGTCGCGTGTGCTCGATACCATCTCAGAGCGACCGACCCAAAATCGGTCAAGTCTCGTGGTCTGTACCATCCCAAGATCATCTTTGGCACTCACGGTACATTGATGAAATAATCAAAGTTCAATCACACCTGAATTTATTACGATTCTCATATCGAGTCTTTATTACAATAGAATAAATTCGTCAAGGCCAACTCATGAGAAATAAACTAAGTAAAGCTCTTTGAGCGTAGAAGAATAGCGAGTCCATCCGACTCAAAGGGCAATCGCCAAGCGCGGAGCGTAGCCTCACTCTGATCGGAATACTCCTCGCAACATAAGGCGTTGCAGCCGTGTAGGTCAGCATTTTGAATATCTTGGCAAGTCATGAAGAGAGAACAATAATAAAATTTACTAACACTATATGCAATTTGGCTGTGGGGCTCTAAGTTTCATTGTTTTGCGAAAAGCCAGTTTTTCCCTACAACAGTGGACTTGCTTGTAATTACTACAAAATTGTTGGTAATTATTGAGATGGTTCCACCAACCAATGTCTCATTCCCAAATTATTAAGTCATAACCCCCTCAATTAATTTATTAATTTCAATGTTGAGATTTCCGAATACTTCCAAGTTCCGAGGCTCAAATTGTCCGTAACGGGGACACGGCTAATCGATTAGATCTTTTCTCTGCATAGGTTTATGACTTTACCCGCAAGAATCGTTCCTCCTTTTAAGTCTTCGCACTTCATGGTGTTTGAAGGCGGGACGAACGTAAACAGGGTCTTCAGAAGAGTTCTTCCGCCACCGCCGTACCCATCCAATCCTACCGTTCTTCTACATCTCGTAGTACCGTCCGGCTAGAGTCACAACTAGGGTTGACCCAGCCAGAGCCCATAATGGCTTGCGGCTGCACAGGTAAGCTTCCGGTCATTGGGATATCCATCCGTCTCTTCGTGGCTGGGTGAAGCTTTCCGCAAGATGTCATGGCACTTCTCCATGCATCCCGCCAACCTTTGGGTTCTCCAGGTGCCCGTCAACAAATCCTCCACCCGAAGAGTGAATTTGAAGTCCATCTTGAGCTTGAAGTTCATGGGGTTGTCATCATCCTTGACTCTCACATCTCCCTTATGAATTCACTCAACCAACCCCGTCTACGAGCATAGCAAAATAAACTACTTCGTCCCGGGTCATGGTAACAAGGGGAATTGGTTCATCCTACCTCATGATACTACTCAAGAACATAACTTCAAAATTCACCTACTGCATGCATGGTGGGGAGGTATAATTCTAATGCAATAGAAATCATAGGTATTGTAAAGAACATGATCAATGACTTGCCTTGCTGACGATCTTCGTAAGCTAGGGACTCGTGGTAGCAAGCTTCGCACTCCGGAAATTCTACCGAGGCAAACAATAATCACAATAAGCATATAGCATATGATCACTTAACATAATAGCATGCTAACATAACACACCAAACAAACGAATCAAAACCCAAAGGAAAACTGGAAGAAATCCAACTCAATGTTTTCCTACTTCAAGCAACAACAAAAAAAAATAGTTTTACATAACAAAAATTTTCTTAACAGAACCTAAGCATGGGTTTATGCTACCTAACAGATAAGAATTCATCAAGCAACTAGGAGCAAAAAGAATCACCTTAAAATCTATTATAAAACTCCTATTAGGCCTAAAGCAAATTCTAGTAGGAAAAATAAAATAAAAATTTTATTTATTATAAATAAAAGTTCATGCTCTAAAGTTACAGAAACTAATCAAGAATAAACTATCACATAGTAGAAATAAAATTATTTGCTAGTTAAAACAATAGGAAAACAGTAGCTAGTTAAATAATTGAGAATAACATGGTTCTGGTTAAAACTATTTTTTATTAATCCTAAAATGCCCAAATAAATTCCTACGGTTAGGCAATGTCAAAACAAAGTTGTGACAAAAAGAATCATTAAAAAATAATATTCCTAACTCCTTTTATAGCAGATTTACTATTCTGTCAAAATCTAAAATAAAGCAAATTTAAATAATTTTAACATGGCTAATTATATTTTCTACAGAAACTATAAGAAATTTGTAAACCAACAAAAAAAATCACTTAAAAATATTAAGTAGATTAAAAGATATGAACTTTTCAAATCTGAAACTATTCTGTTAAAACAGAAAACGAAAAATAAAGAAAAAAACGGCCTAATGGGCCTATCTAGCATACAGGCGTAACATAACTAAAACCGGCCCTAGGGTTAAACCGAGTCGGGCCGGTTCAACTAAACCCTAACTAAACCGATCTAAACCGGAAATAAACCGGTTCACTAAAAACTAACCTTATAAAACCATACCCCTTCGGGGGATCTAATCCTAACCCTAGAAATTGAATCGGACGGCGACGGGGCTCCGGCGACTTACCGAGGCGGCGACGGAGACGGCGGCTCGGGCGGCGAGTACTCCGGCGACTCCGGTGGTCGGGGGCGTCGGCGGAGGTCTCCGGCGGGTGCGGACGGGCGAGGGGGTTGGTTTGGTGGAGTCGGGCGAGCTCGGGGAGGGCTGGTGCGTTCGGTGCGGGGTTAATGGCGGCGGCGGCGCTCGGCTCGCGGCGCTTTGGAGGGAGGAGGCGTCGGGTGAGGCGAGGGGGAATGGGGTCGAGGGGGTATAAATAGGGGAGGCCTCGACTTGGACGAGGGGCACGCGGCGAGGATTCATGGCGGATCCCGGATCTGCGGGATCCGGCGGCGGCGGCGCGGGCGAGTGGCGTCTTGCGAGGGGAAGAAGGGTGGGGGTCCACCCGTCGGGTGAGTGAGGGGAAGCAGGCGGTGGCGGTCCGAAGGTTTTCGGCGAGGCGCGGTCGGCTCGGCGTGGCTCATGTTGGTGGGCCTCATTGTTGGTTTTGGGCCGCCTGGCTCTGGGGGCCTTGGCGCTGGCTGGGCCAGTTGGCCTGGCTGGCGCCCGGGGTTTTCCCTTTTTCTATTTTTTTTGAAGTAAAAGGAGGGAGAAAATATATAAAATATAAATATTTTATATAGGACATATATATATCAAAATGATGGGGAATATTCCTATCATTTGAACATTTTCCAGGCAAAATCCAAACTTTATAAAAATCATTTTTTCTAAAATTCCAAATAAAACTCAAATTTGAATTCAAACTTTTTGGCAATGTTTTTCCTCTGATATTTTTGGAGTGTCATGTTTACTCCTCTCATACTTTTTCTCAAGTATTTATCAGGCATAATTTTAAAATAATTTCCACTTGCCAAAATTTGAATTCAAATGCCAACAACTCCAAAACTTCTGAAACTTCAAATGCCACTCAAATTCAAAAAGAATGCATAGATGCTTAGCTATAATTGTAAAACATTCCAAATAGGAAATTTGGGATGTTACAGTGGCCTCGCCATCGCCTGATGTTGCTCGCAGCGCTGCTGCCCGTTGATGCACCTGTTGCTGCTTCCTACAGTTCCTACTACTAATGTCGCTGCTTTCTAAACTCTGTACTTCTAGCTACTGTAGCTACTAGCTAGCTTTTCTAATTTCACACCGTGCAACCCCCTGGACAGCCCCAAAACTCTGGCTAAACGACTACTAATAGACTAAAACAATTATGGGGAGGTAGTACACTTGACATGGTCCAAATGTTTGCATTGGACCAAATCCATTTGATGCATGGATTAAATCCAATGAAAATCACAAAGTTCTATGTTCTGTTAATAGAAAAGCCGAAAACAGCTTTAATTTCATAGCTACTTCAGAGCTTTTGATGATCAAGCAAATGCACTCTAACAGAGATGAAAGTGCTACTATCTTGTAGATCGCAGAAAAATGCTCAAAATTGATATAAGGCACAAAATCATAGGAGGTACAGATCTATAGTTGTAGCCTTTTGAAAACAGCTAAAAGATGTTTAAAACTGGTGAATTCTCAGACTTAGCAGAATTTGAGAGATTTTCAGGATTTTGCTTAAAACTTTAGAAATTCATATAAAATAATTCGTAACTCAGATGAAAATAATTTGTACATGAAAGTTGCTCAGAACGACGAGAAGAATCCGAATAGGCCCTCCGTTCGTCTATCACACGTCTCTAGCATAGCGAGCGTTGAACTTTTCCCCTCCGGTTCGTCTGTCTGACAAACGTCCGGAACCGGGAAAACTTTCCCGGATGTTATCCTTCTTCGCCAGTATCGCCTAGCGCTGCGTTAGAACACCTCTAGCACCGCTTATTGTCTTGTTATGCTTATGTTTGTGTGTATTTACTGTTTCTCCCCTCTTCTTCTCGGTAGACCTCGAGACCGCTTTGATGCCCTCGTGATCGACTACGTCGACGACGACCCCTCCTTGCCAGAGCAACCAGGCAAGCCCCCCCTTTGATCATCCCGATATCGCCCATTCCATTCTCTCATGCTTGCATTAGATTTTGCTACTATTATTGTTTGCTCCTATTCTGATGCATAGCCTGCTTTTGTATCTGCTGTTGTACCTTACCTGCTTATACTAAACTGCTTAGTATAGGTTGGTTAGTGATCCATCAGTGACCCCCGCCTTGTCCCGACTGCCCCGCTGGATTATCAGAAGACCCGATCAACGGGATCGAAGACCAGGCCCCGACACCGCACATCACTTTACCCTTAGTTGCTCGACTCTACTGGGTTACTATCGAGTGCCGAGGGTGAGACCTCTACATCACTTTAGATGTTAACCCTGTAGAGTAGCTATTCGTTCATGGTCATCGAGGGTGATTTCCTCTTTAACCACTTCTGATACGACTCTGTCGTGCAACCCCTAAAGTGTGGACCTCGAGGGTGAATCCTCTTACGTTCACCTTGATGATTACATCGAGTGGAATTCACCAGCGGTGATTCCTCGGGTTTTCCCCTTGATGTTTAGACACACTGTTACTATGATTACTATGACTTTACACCGAGCCATGTTACTAAAGACGAATTCGACCACGAGGGGTACCCGCGAGCTTAATTGCAGTGATGTGGAGACGGTTGACACGGAGGGTGCCGCGAGATAATTACGAGGCGTGGCGGGCATTCCTAGCCCTTGCCGCAAGTCCTCGAGACGGGCAACGGGTCACATCTTCGTGAGTCTCGCTTGTTACCGCGTTCCTAATCCACTACGATTTGGATATTTGATCCGAGGGCCTCGCCCGATAGCACTAACCATCACGTGGGCATAGTATGGGCGTTCTGCGTCGTATACATCAGCCAAGATTAATAGGCGTCGGCGATCGAGCGGGCGCGGCCGGGTTGGACTGCGTGGCGCTGCCTTGTTGAAGGAGGTAGCTAGGTCGCTCATCGGTCGCCCTCGCAACATGCAGGAGTTCTCGGGAGATGGCCCATGACCCCGGGGCATAGGTTTAGTCCGCGGCTGGCCTCTCTATTAAGCCTAGGTCGGGTTGCGGCGTATTGTTTGGCCGAGGCGGGCATGACCCAGAAAGTGTGTCCGGCGGAGTTAATCGGCGTGGTGGGTAAGTTGGTGCACCCCTGCAGGGAAGAAAACATCTATCGATAGCCTGTCCTACGGTAACGGACACTTGGAGTTGTATCCCGATCGATACAACTAGAACTGGATACTTGTGATGAGAACTGGATGGTGATGAGAATTGGTTTGTGATGATAACTGGATAGTATGGCTCTGGGATTGCTTTCTCGCAGGAGTCGAGAAAGGATCTCGGCCGAGGTTGATAACACTACTACTACTTTACTTTATGCTACTCTACTCCTCCGGTTCTTTGCAAGATGGTGGTTTCTAGAAGATCTTTGGTCTTCGATAGGACTAGGCCTTCTCTCTATTCTCGCATTTCGCAGCCAGTCCACATATATAGCCTTCCTTTGATAATGTTGCATATGTAGTGTAGATCCTTGCTTAAGTAGTACTTTGGATGAGTACTCACGGTTGCTTTGCTCCCCATTTTCCCCTTTCTTCTTCTTTCCGATTGATGCAACCAGATGTCGGAGCCTCAGAGCCGATGCCACCGCCGATGCCTACTACTACATTGGAGGCCGACGACCGAGGAGTAGTTAGGAGGCTCCAGGCAGGAGGCCTTGCCTTTTCGATCGTAGTTGCTTTTGTGCTAGCCTTCTTAAGGCAAACTTGTCTAACTCATGTCGTACTCAGATATTGTTGCTTCCACGACTCTTGTGTTTTCGAGCTTATGTATTCGAGCCCTCGAGGCCCCTGGCTTGTAACATAAAGCTTGTATTATTTTATTTTGTGTCTAGAGTTGTGTTGTGATATCTTCCCATGAGTCCTTGATCTTGATCGTACACATTTGCGTGTATGATTAGTGTACGATTGAATCTAGGGCGTCACATCAACCAAAGTCCATACTTTGTTCTCATACGTGGATCCTATCTCAGATTTCATGGCCTCAAACCCTTTCACGGAATCTGGGCTCATCATCGCTTCCTCATAGTTTGTAGGTTCGTCATGGTCTAGTAACATGACCTCCAGAATAGGATTACCATACCACTCTGGTGCGGATCTTACTCTGGTTGACCTACGAGGTTCGGTAGTAACTTGATCTGAAGTTTCATGATCATCATCATTAACTTCCTTACTAATTCGTCTAGGCATCACTGGAACTGATTTCAGTGATGAGCTGCTTTTAAATTCGAGAGAAGGTACAGTTACCTCATCAAGTTCTACTTTCCTCCCACTCACTTCTTTCGAGAGAAACTCCTTCTCTAGAAAGGATCCATTCTCAGCAACGAATTTGCCTTCGGATCTGTGATAGAAGGTGTACCCAACAATTTCGTTTGGGTATCCTCTGAAGATGCACTTCTCCGATTTGGGTTCGAGCTTATCAGTTTGAAACTTTTTCACATAAGCATCGCCGCCCCAAACTTTAAGAAACGACAGCTTAGGTTTCTTGCTAAACCACAGTTCATAAGCTGTCATCTCAAGGGATTTCTATGGTGCCCTTTTTAACGTGAATGCAGCTGTCTCTAATGCATAACCCCAAAATGATAGCGGTAAATCAGTAAGAGACATCATAGATCGTGCCATATCTAGTAAAGTGCGATTACGACGTCCGGACACACCATTATGTTGTGGTGTTCCAGGTGGCGTCGGTTGCGAAACTATTCCGCATTGTTTCAAATGAAGACCAAACTCGTAACTCAAATATTCTCTTCCACGATCAGATCATAGAAACTTTATTTTCTTGTTACGATGATTTTCCACTTCACTCTGAAATTATTTGAACTTTTCAAATGTTTCAAATTTATGTTTCATCAAGAAGATATATCCATATCTGCTAAAATCATTTGTGAAGGTGAGAAAATAACGATACCCGCCGCGAGCCTCAACACTCATCGGATCGCATACATCAGTATGTATTGTTTCCAATAAGTCAGTTGCTCGCTCCATTGTTCAGGAGAACGGAGTCTTAGTCATCTTGCCCATAAGGCATGGTTCGCAAGCATCAAGTGATTCCAAAATCCCATCAGCATGGAGTTTCTTCATGCGCTTTACACCAATATGACCTAAACGGCAGTGCCACAAATAAGTTGCACTATCATTATTAACTTTGCATCTTTTGGCTTCAATATTATGAATATGTGTATCACTACGATCGAGATCCAACAAACCATTTTATTGGGTGTATGACCATAGAAGGTTTTATTCATGTAAACAGAACAACAATTATTCTCTAATTTAAATGAATAACCGTATTGCAACAAACATGATCAAATCATATTCATGATCAACGCAAACACCAAATAACACTTATTTAGTTTCAACACTAATCCCGAAAGTACAGGGAGTGTGCGATGATGATCATATCAATCTTGGAACTACTTCCAAGACACATCGTCACCTCACCCTTTACTAGTTTCTGTTTATTCTGCAACTCCCGTTTCGAGTTACTAATCTTAGCAACTGAACCAGTATAAAATGCCGAGGGGTTGCTATAAACACTGGTAAAGTACACATCAATAACATGTATATCCAATATACCTTTGTTCACTTTGCCATCCTTCTTATCCACCAAATACTTGGGGCAGTTCCGCTTCCAGTGACCAGTCCCTTTGCAGTAGAAGCACTTAGTCTCAGGCTTAGGACCAGACTTGGGCTTCTTCACTTGAGCAGCAACTTGCTTGCCGTTCTTCTTGAAGTTCCCCTTCTTCCCTTTGCCCTTTTCTTGAAACTAGTGGTCTTGTCAACCATCAACACTTGATGTTTTTCTTGATTTCTACCTTCGTCGATTTCAGCATCACGAAGAGCTTGGGAATCATTTCCGTTATCCCTTGCATATTATAGTTCATCACGAAGTTCTACTAACTTGGTGATGGTGACTAGAGAATTCTGTCAATCACTATCTTATCTGGAAGATCAACTCCCACTTGATTCAAACGATTGTAGTACCCAGACAATCTGAGCACATGCTCACTTGTTGAGCTATTCTCCTCCATCTTGTAGGCAAAGTACTGTCAGAGGTCTTATACCTCTCGAGACGGGCATGAGTATGAAATACCAATTTCAACTCTTGGAACATCTTATATGCTCTGTGGCGTTCAAAACATTTTTGAAGTCTCGACTCTTAGTCGTAAAGCATGGTGCACTAAACTATCAAGTAGTCATCATACCGAGCCTTGCCAAACGTTCATAACGTCTGCATATGCTCCTGCAATAGGTCTGTCACCTAGTGGTGCATCAAGGACATAATTCTTCTGTGCAACAATGAGGATAATCCTCAGATCACGGATCCAATCCGCATCATTGCTACTAGCATCTTTCAACATAGTTTTTCTCTAGGAACGTATCAAAAATAAACGGGGAGCAATATCGCGAGCTATTGATCTACAACATAGATATGCTAATACTACCAGGACTAAGTTCATGATAAATTAAAGTTCAATTAATCATATTACTTAAGAACTCCCACTTAGATAGACATCCCTCTAATCATCTAAGTGGTCACGTGATCCAAATCAACTAAACCATAACCGATCAATACGTGAAATGGAGTAGTGTTCAATGGTGAACATCACTATGTTGATCATGTCTACTATATGATTCACGCTCGACCTTTCGGTCTCAGTGTTCCGAGGCCATATCTGCATATGCTAGGCTCGTCAAGTTTAACCCGAGTATTCTGCGTGTGCAATACTGGCTTGCACCCGTTGTAGATGGACGTAGAGCTTATCACACCCGATCATCACGTGGTGTCTGGGCAAGACGAACTTTGGCAACGGTGCATACTCAGGGAGAACACTTTTATCTTGAAATTTAGTGAGAGATCATCTTATAATGCTACCGTCAAGCAAAGCAAGATAAGATGCATAAAAGATAAACATCACATGCAATCAATATAAGTGATATGATATGGCCATCATCATCTTGTGCTTGTGATCTCCATCTCCGAAGCACCATCATGATCACCATCGTCACCGGCGCGAAACCTTGATCTCCATCGTAGCATCGTTGTCTTCTCGCCAATCTTATGCTTCTACGACTATCGCTACCGCTTAGTGATAAAGTAAAGCATTACAGGGCGATTGCATTGCATACAATAAAGCAACAACCATATGGCTCCTGCCAGTTGACGATAACTCGGTTACAAAACATGATCATCTCATACAATAAAATTTAGCATCATGTCTTGACCATATCACATCACAACATGCCCTGCAAAAACAAGTTAGACGTCATCTACTTTGTTGTTGCAAGTTTTACGTGGCTGCTACTGGGCTTAGCAACAACCGTTCTTACCTACGCATCAAAACCACAACGATAGTTTGTCAAGTTGGTGTTGTTTTAACCTTCACAAGGACCGGGCATAGTCACACTCGGTTCAACTAAAGTTCGAGAAACTGACACCCGCCAGCCACCTGTGTGCAAAGCACGTCGGTAGAACCAGTCTCGCGTAAGCGTACGCGTAATGTCGGTCCGGGCCGCTTCATCCAACAATACCGCCGAACCAAAGTATGACATGCTGGTAAGCAGTATGACTTATATCGCCCACAACTCCACTTGTGTTCTACTCGTGCATATAACATGAACGCATAAAACCTGGCTTGGATGCCACTGTTGGGGAACATAGTAATTTCAAAAAAATTCCTACGCACACGCAAGATCATGGTGATGCATAGTACCGAGAGGGGAGAGTGTTGTCCACGTACCCTCATAGACCGAAAGCGGAAGCGTTAGCACAACGCGGTTGATGTAGTCATACGTCTTCACGATCCGACCGATCAAGTACCGAAAGCACGGCACCTCCGAGTTCAGCACACGTTCAGCCCGATGACGTCCCTCGAACTCCGATCCAGCCGAGTGTTGAGGGGGAGTTTCGTCAGCACGACGGCGTGGTGATGATGATGATGTTCTACCGACGCAGGGCTTCGCCTAAGCACCGCTAAAGTATTATCGACGTGGACTATGGTGGAGGCGGGCACCGCACACGGCTAAAAGATCAAACGATCAATTGGTGTGTGTCTAGGGTGCCCCCTGACCCCGTATATAAAGGAGTAAGGGGGGAAGTGCGGCCGGCCAGGAGGGGCGCGCCAGGAGGAGTCCTACTCCCACCGGGAGTAGGACTCCCTCCCTTTTCCTTGTTGGATTAGGAGTGGAGGGGGAAAGAGGAGGGAGAGAGGAAGGAAAGGGGGGCGCCGCCCCCCTCTCCTTGTCCTATTCGGACTAGGGGGGAGGGGCGTGCGGCCCTACCCTGGCCGCCTCTCCTCTTCTCCACAAAGGCCCACTATGGCCCATTAACCCCCCGGGGGGTTCCGGTAACCCCTCGGTACTCCGGTAAAATCCCGATTTCACCCGGTACACTTCCGATATCCAAATATAGGCTTACAATATATCAATCTTCATGTCTCGACCATTTAGAGACTCCTCGTCATGTCCGTGATCACACCCGGGACTCCGAACAACTTTAGGTACATCAAAACTCATAAACTCATAATATAACCATCATCGAAACTTTAAGCGTGCGGACCCTACAGGTTCGAGAACTATGTAGACATGACCGAGACACGTCTCCGGTCAATAACCAATAGCGGAACCTGGATGCTCATATTGGCTCCCACATATTCTACGAAGATCTTTATCGAGCAGACCGCATAACAACATATGTTGTTCCTTTGTCATCTCAGATGTTACTTGCAGAGATTCGATCATCGTATCTCAATACCTAGTTCAATCTCGTTACCGGCAAGTCTCTTTACTCGTTCCGTAATACATCATCCCGCAACTAACTCATTAGTTGCAATGCTTGCAAGGCTTAAGTGATGTGCATTACCGAGTGGGCCCAGAGATACCTCTCCGACTATCGGAGTGACAAATCCTAATCTTGAAATACGCCAACCCAACAAGTACCTTTGGAGACACCTGTAGAGCACCTTTATAATCACCCATTTACGTTGTGACGTTTGGTAGCACACAAAGTGTTCCTCCGGTAAACGGGAGTTGCATAATCTCATAGTCATAGGAACATGTATAAGTCATGAAGAAAGCAATAGCAACATACTAAACGATCGAGTGCTAAGCTAACGGAATGGATCAAGTCAATCACGTCATTCTCCTAATGATGTGATCCCATTAATCAAATGACAACTCATGTCAATGGCTAGGAAACATAACCATCTTTGATCAACGAGCTAGTCAAGTAGAGGCATACTAGTGACACTGTGTTTGTCTATGTATTGACACAAGTATTATATTTCCGGTTAATACAATTCTAGCATGAATAATAAACATTTATCATGATATAAGGAAATAAATAATAACTTTATTATTGCCTCTAGGGCATATTTCCTTCATCCCGCGAGGCCGAGAAAACCGTGAAGAGCCCGCGGAGAGTGCGGCGTCGGCCAGGCTGCGACGGCCGCCACCTTGTCGGCATCCATAGCAACCCCGTCGGTCGAGATGACGTGGCCGATGTAGGCGACCGAAGGCGTCCCGAATGAGCACTTCGAGCGCTTAAGATGAAGATGGTGCGCCCGAAGCTCGTTGAAGACGATGGCGACGTGCTAGAGGTGCTCCGCCCATGAGGCGTTGTAGATAAGAATGTCATCAAAGAAAACGAGCACAAACCGACGTAAGTAGGGCCAGAGGACGTCATTCATCCGAGCCTGGAAGGTCGCCGGAGCGCTGGAGAGGCCAAAGGGCATCACCAAGAACTCGAAGTGGCCGTGGTGAGTCCGAAACGCCGTCTTGGCGATGTCGTCCGGGTGCATGCACACCTGGTGGTACCTGCTACCTCTTGAGCACTGCGTTGGATTTCCCCGAAGAGGAGAGTATAATGCAGCAAAGTAGCGTAAGTATTTCCCTCAGTTTTTTAGAACCAAGGTATCAATCCAGTAGAAGGCTACACGCAAGTCCCTTGTACCTACACAAAACAAATAGCTCAATGCAACCAACGCGATTAGGGGTTGTCAATCCCTTCACGGTCACTTACGAGAGTGAGATCTGATAGATATGATAGATAATATGTTTTGGTATTTTTGATATAAAGATGCAAGGTAAAATAAGAAGCAAAGTAAAAAAAGCAAAGCAATAATAAAGTGATGGAAGATTGATATGATGAGAATAGACCAGGGGGCCATATATTTCACTAGTGGCTTCTCTCAAGAGCATAAGTATTTCTACGGTGGGTGAACAAATTACTGTTGAGCAATTGACAGAACTGAGCATAGTTATGAGAATATCTAGGTATGATCATGTATATAGGCATCATGTCCGAGACAAGCAGACCGACTCCTCCCTGCATCTACTACTATTACTCCACTCATCGACCGCTATCCAGCATGCATCTAGAGTATTAAGTTCAAGAAAACAGAGTAACGCCTTAAGCAAGATGACTTGATGTAGAGGGATAAATTCATGCAATATGATAAAAACCCCATCTTGTTATCCTCGATGGCAACAATACTATATGTGCCTTGCTGCCCCTACTGTCACTGGGAAAGGACACCGCAAGATTGGACCCAAAGCTAAGCACTTCTCTCATTGCAAGAAAAACCAATCTAGTAAGCCAAACCAAACTGATAATTTGAAGAGACTTGCAAAGATAACCAATCATACATAAAAGAATTCAGAGAAGATTCAAATATTGTTCATAGATAATCTTCATCATAAACCCACAATTCATCGGTCTCAACAAACACACCGCAAAAAGAAGATTACATCAAATAGATCTCCACGAGAGAGGGGGAGAACATTGTATTGAGATCCAAAAAGAGAGAAGAAGCCATCTAGCTACTAACTATGGACCCGAAGGTCTGAGGTAAACTACTCACACTTCATCGGAGGGGCTATGGTGATGATGTAGAAGCCCTCCATGGTGGATTCCCCTTCCGGCGGAGCTCCAGAACAGGCCCCAAGATGGGATCTCGTGGGTACAGAAGGTTGCGGCGGTGGAATTAGGTTTTTGGCTCTGTATCTGGTCGTGTACGTAGGTACATATAGGAGGAAGGAGTATGTCGGTGGAGCTAAGGGGGGCCCACGAGGCAGGGGCACGCCCTAGGGGGCGCCCTCCACCCTCGTGACCGCCTCCCTCCTTTCTTGATGGAGGGTCCAAGTCTCCTGGATCATATATGTTGAGAAAATCACGTTCCCGAGGGTTTCATTCCGTTTGGACTCCGTATGATATTCCGTTTCTTCGAAACACTGAAATAGGCAAAAAACAGCAATTCTGGGCTGGGCCTCCGGTTAATAGGTTAGTCCCAAAAGTAATATAAAAGTGGAAAATAAAGCCCAATATGGTCCAAAACAGTAGATAATATAGCATGGAGCAATCAAAAATTATAGATACGTTGGAGACGTATCAGGCATCCCCAAGCTTAATTCGTGCTCGTCCTCAAGTAGGTAAATGATAAAAAGAGAACTTTTGATGCGGAGTGCTACTTGGCATAATTTTAATGTAACTCTTATTAATTGTGGCATGAATATTCAGATCCGAAAGATTCAAGACAAAAGTTCATATTGACATAAAAATAATAATACTTCAAGCATACTAACTAAGCAATTATGTTTTCTCAAAATAACATGGCCAAAGAAGGTTCATCCCTACAAAATCATATAGTTTTAGTCATGCTCCATTTTTGTCACACAAGAATGCTCTCATCATGCACAACCCCGATGACAAGCCAAGCAATTGTTTCATACTTTAATAATCTCAAACCTATAAACTTTCACGCAATACATGAGCGCGAGCCATGGACATAGCACTATGGGTGGAATAGAATATGATGATGGGGGTTATGTGGAGAAGACAAAAAAGGAGAAGATCTCACATCAACGAGGCTAATCAATGGGCTATGCAGAGGGCCATCGATTGATGTTAATGCAAGGAGTAGGGATTGCCATGCAACGGATGCACTAGAGCTATAAATGTATGAAAGCTCAACATAAGAAACTAAGTGGGTGTGCATCCAACTTGCTTGCTCACGAAGACCTAGGGCATTTGAGGAAGCCCATCATATGAATATACAAGCCAAGTTCTATAATGAAAAATTCCCACTAGTATATGAAAATGACAAAACAAGAGACTCTCTATCATGAAGATTATGGTGCTACTTTGAAGCACAAGTGTGGCAAAGGATAGTAACATTGTCCCTTCTCTCTTTTTCTCTCTCTTTTTTTTGGGCCTTCATTTTTTTTCATGGCCTTTCTCTCCTTTTATTTATCTATTCTCACTTGGGACAATGCTCTAGAAAATGATGATCATCACACTTCTATTTATTTACAACTCAATGATTACAAATCGATACTAGAACAAAGTATGACTCTATATGAATGCCTCCGGCGGTGTACCGGGATATGCAATGAACCAAGAGTAACATGTATGAAAGAATTATGAACGGTGGCTTTGCCACAAATACTATGTCAACTACATGATCATGCTAGCAATATGACAATGATGAATGTGTCATGATGAACGGAATGGTGGAAAGTTGCATGGCAATATATCTCGGAATGGCTATGGAAATGCCATAATAGGTAGGTATGGTGGTTGTCTTGAGAAAGATATAAGGAGGTTTATGTGTGAAAGAGCATATCATATCACGGGGTTTGGATGCACCGGCGAAGTTTGCACCAACTCTCAATGTGAGAATGGGCAATGCACGGTACCAAAGAGGCTAGCAATGATGGAAGGGTGAGAGTGCGTATAATCCATGGACTCAACATTAGTCATAAAGAACTCATATACTTATTGCAAAAATCTACAAGCCATCAAAAACCAAAGCACTACGCGCATGCCCCTAGGGGGATAGATTGGTAGGAAAAGACCATCGCTCGTCCCCGACCGCCACTCATAAGGAGGACAATCAAATAACACCTCATGTTTCAAATTTGTTACATAACATTTACCATACGTGCATGCTACGGTACTTGCAAACTTCAACACAAGCATTTCTCAAATTCACAACTACTCAACTAGCATGACTTTGATATTATCACCTCCATATCTCAAAACAATTATCAAGCATCAAACTTTTCTTAGTATTCAACGCACTCAAAAGAAGGTTTTTTACTATTTCCATATACCTAGCATATTAAGATATTTAAGCAAATCACCATGCTATTTAAGACTCTCAAAATAATCTAAGTGAGGCATGAGAGATCAATAGTGTCTATAAAACAAATCCATCACCGTGCTCTAAAAGATATAAGTGAAGCACTAGAGCAAAAACTATAAAGCTCAAAAGATATAAGTGAAGCACATAAAGTATTCTAGCAAATTCCAATTCATGTATGGCTCTATCAAAAGGTGTGTACAGCAAGGATGATTGTGGTAAACTAAAAATCAAAGACTCAAATCATACAAGACGATCCAAGCAAAACACATATCATGTGGTGAATAAAAATATAGCTCCAAGTAAAGTTACCGATGGAAGTAGACGAAAGAGGGGATGCCCTCCGGGGCATCCCCAAGCTTTGACTTTTTGGTGTCCTTATATTATATTGGGGGTGCCATGGGCATCCCCAAGCTTAGGCTCTTGCCACTCCTTGTTCCATAATCCATCAAAAGATTTCACCCAAAACTTGAAAACTTCACAACACAAAACTCAACAGAAATCTCGTAAGCTCCGTTGGCGAAAGAAAACAAAAGACCACTTCAAGGTACTGTAATGAATTTATTCTTTATTTATATTGGTGTTAAAACTACTGTATTCCAACTTCTCTATGGATTATAAACTGTTTTACTAGCCATAGATTCATCAAAATAAGCAAACAACACACGAAAAACAGAATCTGTCAAAAGCAGAACAGTCTGTAGTAATCTGTAACTAACGCAAACTTATGGAAATCCAAAAAATCAGCCAAAATAGGAAGTCCTAGGAAATTTATCTATTGATCAGAAGGAATTGGAATCACTATTTTATCACGTTCTGGTGATTTTTAACAATTGTTTTCGTGAACAGAAAGTTTCTGGAAATTACAGCAAGATCAAAAAACTATCATCCAAGAAGATCCTATAGGTTTAACTTGGCACAAACACTAATTGCAGGATAAAACCACATCTAAAAAGAAGGTAGATGGATTATTTATTCCTAAACATAAACAAAAGCAAAAAAACTAAAATAAAATTGGGTTGCCTCCCAACAAGCGCTATCGTTTAACGCCCCTAGCTAGGCATAAAAGCAAGGATAGATCTAGGTAGTGTTGTAGTAATAAGATAGATCGGTGAAACTCATTTCATACTCCCTACGTTCGGCAGCAAGTTTTCTTTGAGGCAAGCAAAAATAATCAAAAGGGCTAAATTTAATAGGACAAAGTCCCCAAGATCAATTTTAGGAGGTATAGGTTCCTCTTTCGGCCCTTCATAATGCACAACCAATTCATCATTATAAGCATTCTTTTGACAGAACCTTGTGAGCCTACACTCGAGAGAGTATCCTAGCTCATTATTACGAATAGCCAAATCATCATTAAGTTCAGAGATTCTATCAACCAAAATATTGGTAGGCACCTTTTTTCTAAGGTTTTCATTGAAAGCAACATAGCCAAGAGATTGAATACGCATTATTTCTTCTTGATCAAAGAGGATAGATTCTATGGGAGGACGGCCAACGTCCACCCTATAATGCGCAAAGATTTCCTTGGCCTCTTTTATTATAAATCTGAATTCGTGAGCCAAAAAGATTGTAGCGGCACGCTTAACAGAGGAATGCTCGATATTAGAAAATTCTAGGAAAATTCTTTGGATAGAAGGGTGCATATGCATAAATTGCCTTTCAAGTTCAACGATAAGCATGGCAATAGCGTCCGCAATACTACTAGTTCTATGGATAATAGAACCGCTGTAAGGGCATATTTATCCCGTAAGTGTTTTGGTGATTGATGACGATACTTTTGCGGACTAATCGTATGCTTTGAGTTCCTCAGATGGTTCATCTCTAGGCTCGAGACGATTCGGTGCCCCTCGGAGACTATTGAAGACGCTGTCGTCCTACGTTTCTTTTTGGTGGATTTGAGTCGTAGGAGAGCCGTACTATTAAGAGGGGTCCGCGTCGGAAAGGTTCGGGTGGAATCAACACGTACACTTGTCCCTCCTTTCCCTGCACTTTGGAGCTTCCCTTTGTTATCTTGGTTGTGCGCAAATCTGACAATTGCCTATGTACATGCGGTAGTACCGCAGGTACATGCGGTAGTACCGCGGGGTGCCATGGTAGTACCGCTCCTCAGGAGCGGTAGTACCGCGGGGTGCCATGGTAGTACCGCTCCTCAGGAGCGGTAGTACCGCGGCTCCCAGGCCTAGTGCCGCTCCGGTGCGGTAGTAGGGGCGGATGTAATTTTTTACATCCGCGCCCACCACGGTAGTACCGCTCGTCCAGCGCGGTAGTACCGTGGGGGCCCATGGTAGTACTGCTCCCTTTGAGCCGTAGTACCGTGGCCCTCCTACCAAGTACCGTAGATTCACGGTAGTAGGCACGCGCTACGGTAGTACCGCTCCTAAGGAGCGGTAGTACCGCGTCGGATTCTCGCACTACCGCAGTTTCAGCGGAAGTTGGCACGGATGTAATTTATTTCATCCGCGCCCTTCTCAGGTCGTGACTCCCCTGCCTTGCGGTAGTACCGCAAGGGGGAGCGGTAGTACCGCGCAAGCGGTAGTACTGCCCTTAGTCAGGCTAGTCCCGGCTTATGCTGCTGCCGCGGTAGTACCGTGGTTCGCCACGGTAGTACCGCGCGGCCCCGCGGTAGTACCGCGCCCCTGGAGCGGTAGTACCGCGGGTCGCAGGCTGAATAAGTGGATAACGGTTGGTTGTGTTCCACGACTATATAAGGGGCTTCTTCAACCTCTAGTTGACCACCTCTTCTCTCTCTAAGCTCCATTGTTGCTCCAAGCTCCACTTTGGCCCGATCTCTCTCCCTAGCCAATCAAACTTGTTGATTTGCTCGGGATTGGGTGACAAGGGCCCGATATACACTTCCACCACAAGATATTTGATTCCCCCCACTTATCCCTTGCGGATCTTGTTACTCTTGGGTGTTTGAGCATCCTAGACGGTTGAGGTCACCGTGGAGCCATATTCCATTGTGGTGAAGCTTCATGGTGTTGTTGGGAGCCTCCAATTAAGTTGTGGAGATTGCCCCAACCTTGTTTGTAAAGGTTCGGTTGCCGCCTTCAAGGGCACCAATAGTGGAATCACGACTCTTGCATTGTGTGAGGGCGTGAGGAGATTACGGTGGCCCTAGTGGCTTCTTGGGGATCATTGTGCCTCCACACCGCTCTAACGGAGACGTACTTCCCCTCAAAAGGAAGGAACTTCGGTAACACATCCTCGTCTCCACCGGCTCCACTCTTGGTTATCTTATCCCTTTACTTGTGCAAGCTTATTTGTGTTCCTATCCTTGCTTGCTCGTGTGCTTGTGTTGTTGCATCATATAGGTTGTCCACCTAGTTGCACATCTAGACAACCTTTATTATTGCAAAGTTTAAATTGGTAAAGAAAAGCTTAAAAATTGTTAGTTGCCTATTCACCCCCCCCCCCCCTCTAGTCAACCATATCGATCCTTTCAATTGGTATTAGAGCCTCGTCTCTTTTTAAGGACTTTACTGTCCGTAGAGAGTATGAGTTGACGTCGTAGATGATGTGGGGAGCACTCCGTCTTGAATCCGACATCATCTACGGAGATGGGAGTACCTCGATCTCGTGAGGAATTCAATGTGGCGTTGGACACATTGAAAAACTCCATGACGAAGCGAGGTCAAGGACATGTTTAAGGATTTCCTAGAAGGGCTTAAACTTTCCACCGCACCCGTGAAAGTGGGTGATCCCGCCAACACGGGAGCAGATGCTAACTCGAAAGGGGAAGCTACTAGTGAGAAAGCCCCTCGTCTAGTGGTAAGAATGGCACCGCATCTTCGCCCATGTGCAACCTCCGTTTATGGTGGACCGATTCCTTCCACTCATTTGAATCATGCGGTCCACCACCTAAGATTGATAAAAGGAGGATTTTGATTCTTGGGTTTATCGTTTTAAGCGTCATTTAAATCATGTGAACACTAACCTTTGGAGAATCATTGAAGAAGGTTTCTATCCGCATGATCCGAGCAACTTTTCTCCTAGAGAGGTCGTGGACCATCAATTCAATGAGAATGCTCTCTTCATCATCCAAGAAGCAATCCTTCCCGAAGACCTCCCTCATCTCCGGCCTTACACCCGTGCCAAAGATGCTTGGCTCAAGGTGGTTTCCATGTATCGAGGAAGCGCAAGCATTCAACATTCCAATTATGAAGTGGTCCAAGATGAAGCCGATGAGTTTGCAATGAAGGAAGAAGAAGAACCTCGTGAGCTCTATCGGAGAGTAACCAAGCTTGCCGTCTCCCTCCGGGATCATGGAAGTAAGGACACTGATGACAACTGGATCAAGCGCAAATTTCTCAAGGCAATGATGCCATACCACAAAGCCATGTCCTCCGTCATCCGTCAATGACCGGACTTCCACACCTTGTCCTCAAGTGATGTGTTGGATGACTTTGTGGCTATGAGCATATTGGACAAGACCGCCGACAATGCGGTGCTTCGCTCCCAAAGAGCAAAGAAGCCCAACCTCGCTTTGAAGGCCAAGATTTGTGTCGAAGAAGATGGAGAGGAGGAAGAAGAAGAGAGCAACCTCGAAGATACTAAGTATGATTATCATGAACACATGGCCCTTGCTTCAAGACAATTTTGGAGCAAGAAGAACTCAAGGCCCAACTTCAACAAGAGCAATTCAAGTGGCTCTAAGGGCAAGCAACGAGTGAGGACATGTTTCAATTGTGGCAATGTGAGTCACTTTGTTGCGGAGTGTCCATATGAGAAGAGGGAAGACAATGGTGGCAAGCTCATCCGTAAGGACAAGGCCAAGTCTTTCCCCAACAAGAGCAACTTCCAAAGAAGACTCCTCACAAAGCCTTGGTGGTTCAAGAAGAGTACAATGAGGATGATGATGATGATGAGGATGGTGAACGGTTGCCATGGCCTCCGTGGCCATTGCAATGACTCCTCGGTGTCTCTCTTGGTTCACCCAATGAAAGCATCACCGCCAAGTGCCTCATGGCTAAAGCCACCAACAAGGTAACCCCAACATCAAAACTACCATCATCAATCATTCTTCTTTGATGGATTGCATTGATGAACATGAGGGGACTAATGTAGAGGAAAATGAATTTGAGATCTTTATGAGTAAACTCAAGGGCAAATCCAAGAAGCACTTCGTTGCTCTCTTGGAACAACTTGGTGAAGCCAATGTCATGATCGAGACTCATGAAGAAACCATCTCTAAGATGAAAGGGCATAGTCGTGACTATGCCGATGAGATTTCGGATCTTTCCAATGCTCTTGAGGAAGAGCGTGGCCTTCGTTTGGCTCTTGAGGAGTCACACAACGATGATCACACTAAATTAAAGAAAGACCTTGATCATGCTCTTGTTGTGTCTCGTGTGCTTAGTTCCGAGAAGGCAAAGCTTGGAGTTGATCTTGCTAGACTCAACGAGGACTTTGACACTCTCGACAAGGCTCACAAAGTCTTGAAGGGTGCTCATGCTAGTCTCAAAGAGTCTCATGATCAACTCCAAGTGAAGCTAACCAAGGAGAAAGCCACCTTTCCTCATATGATATTGATTGATAATGCAAATGCTACTAACCCTTGTTGTGAGCATGTGCATCTTGTTGAGTAGAATGCTAAGTTGAAGGAGCAACTTGAAAAGGGCCTTGTCACATGCATTCAAGGTGAGAAGAACCTTAACGACCTTTTGAGTAATCAAAAGGAAGTTGTAACCAAGGAGGGATTGGGTTCGCGCCCAAGCCCAAGAGCAAGAAGAAGAATGACAAGACCAAGCAACCTCCCCTCTCAAGCAAACTTTTGTGAGGGAGGAGAGGGTGCTTCAAGAAGAAGAAGAACCGTGCAAAGGGTGGCAATGTCAAGAAGGACAACGTCATCCCCATGAACATAGCCGTGACTTTAACCCCTCTTATGTGTTGTGCCGTGCTAGTGATGGGCATGTTTATGCTAAATTTGTTGGTTCTTCTTATGAGTACATTGAATGGTCTATTTGGGTTCCTAAGACCCTCATTACTAACATCAAAGGACCCATTACCAAATGGGTACCTAAAACCAAGCATTGATCTCTTGTAGGGGTTTGCTTCGGTGGGGATCATGGTTGCTCGATAGTGGAGCAACAAATCATATGACCGGGAGCAAGGACATGGTGGTGGACGTGCAAGAGATTCCATCTATGCCCACCGATGTAGAGTGGGGTGATGCATCACATTCTAAGGTATTGGGTCTCGGCAAGGTTGTCATTTCTCATGATCTTACGATCGAGAAAGTCATGCTTGTTGAGTCCCTTGCATACAATTTGCTTTCTGTTCGTCAACTTGCAGTCATGGGTTTTGCTACTTTCTTTGACATTCATACCGTGGCCCTCTTGTGGAGCAAGACTCTTAAAGTAGCCTTTGTTGGGCATGTCGAAAACGGTCTCTATGTGATTAACTTTTCGGAGCGACCCACTAAGACCGCGACATGCCTAATGGCTAAAGTTGACGTGGGATGGCTTTGGCATCGCCGTTTAGCCCATGTCAATATGAGATCTTTGCAAAGTCTTCTCAAGGGGGACCATGTCCGTGGACTAACAAATGTTAGTTTTGCCAAAGACCGTGCTTGCAAAGTGCTTGTATTGAAGGAAAGCTTCATGAGAAGGCTCACCTCCCACGACTATCATATACTCAAAGAGACCCTTGGAGCTCCTTCACATGGATCTCTTTGGGCCACCATCATTTGATAGTCTTGGAGGAAGAAAGTATTGCTTGGTGATCGTGGATGACTATTCGAGATACACTTGGGTATATTTCTTCAAGAGGAAGAGTGAGACTCAACAAACCGTCATCGACTTTGCAAATGAAGCTCAACGTCAACATAATGCAAAGATCTTGACTATAAGAAGTGACAACGGCACCGAGTTCAAGAACTAAACCTTGGATGAGTTTCTTAGTGATGAGGGTATCAAGCATCAATATTATGCACCATATACCCCTCAACAAAATGGTGTGGCGGAGAGAAAGAACCGGACGTTGATGGATGCGGCAAGGACCATGATGGCGGAGTTCAAGTCTCCATACAACTTTTGGGCCGAAGCCATCAACACCGCTTGTCATGCATCCAATCGGCTCTATCTCCGCAAAGGCTTGAACAAGACTCCTTATGAGATACTCACCGGCAACAAGCCCAACCTCAAGTACTTCCGGATGTTCGGGTGTAAGTGTTTCATTCTCAAGAAAGGTGTTCGTTTGTCTAAATTTGAAGCTAGAGCTCATGAGGGCACATTTGTTGGTTATGCTACAAACTCTCATGCTTACCGTGTCCTCAATAAATCCACGGGACTTATTGAGGAGACGTGTAACGTGGAGTTTGATGAGAATAACGGCTCCCAAGTGGAGCAAAGTGGAACTTGTGATGTAGGTGATGAAATTCCTCCCCAAGCCATAAGAAGAATGGGAGTTGGCTTTATCCTACCCATTGAGGAACCCCTTGTGGCCGAAGGAGAAGGACAATGCTCCACTCAAGTGGAGCCATCATCAACCCAAGGCCCACACTTAGAAGAACAAAGTGAAGGCCCTCAACCTCAAGAACAAGACCAAGGGCAAGATCGTGCTCAAGGCGATGATATCACCTTAAATGATGCCCAAGGTCAAGTTCTCTCCCCGAGCATGCTCAAGATGAAGGTCATGCTCAAGACAGCGCTCAAGATGATCAAG
Source organism: Aegilops longissima (assembly GCA_021605205.1). NCBI lineage: Eukaryota > Viridiplantae > Streptophyta > Magnoliopsida > Poales > Poaceae > Aegilops > Aegilops longissima. The sequence continues at coordinate 191,298,281 of CM038677.1, read as the reverse complement.
TGACCCTCCTCATCTCACCTCCGAGGAGGAATTAGAGCGTCGTGCCGCCAAGATTGCTTCAAACTCACTACCAAAGGCCATCTCATGGAGAATGTGGTTGGAAGCCTAAGAAAAGGGTAAGCACTCGTAGACAATTGGCAAACTATTGTGAACATCACGCGTTTGTCTCTTGTGTTGAACCTCAAAAGGTCTATGAGGCGCTTGAAGACTCGGATTGGCTCAATGCCATGCATGAAGAACTCAACAACTTTGAGTACAACAAGGTGTGGAGATTGGTGCCAAGGCCATCGGAGAACCACAACGTCATTGGAACCAAGTGGATTTTCAAGAACAAGCAAGATGCTCATGGGAACATCATTCGCAACAAGGCAAGATTGGTAGCACAAGGCTACTCCCAAGTCGAGGGTATCGACTACGGTGAAACCTTTGCTCCGTTGCTCGTCTTGAATCCATTCGTTTGTTGATTGCTTATGCTTCCCATCACAACTTTAAGTTGCAACAAATGGATGTGAAAAGTGCTTTTCTTAATGGTCCCATTAATGAGTTGGTCTATGTCAGCAACCCCGGGTTCGAGGACCCCTACTTTCCGGATCATGTGTATCAACTCGATAAGGCACTCTATGGCCTTAAACAAGCCCCACGTGCGTGGTATGACCACCTTACCGAGTTGTTACAAGATCGTGGATTTGAAGTGGGGCAAATCGATCCCACTCTTTTTACTAAGAAGGTCAATGGGGAGTTGTTTGTATGCCAACTATATGTTGATGATATTATCTTTGGTTCTCCTAACAAAGCTTTCAATGAGGAATTTGCCGCTCTCATGACCTCCAAGTTCAAGATGTCTTCGATGGGAGAGTTGAAGTTCTTCCTTGGTTTCGATATCAAACAAAGAAGAGAAGGAACCTTCATCAACCAAGCCAAATACACCCAAGACATGCTCAAAATATTCAAGCTAAGTGATGTCAAGCCGGCTACTACACCAATGCCCACCAAGTGCCAACTTGACATTGATCCCAATGGTAAAGCTGTGGATCAAAAGGTATATCGCTCCATGATTGGATCCTTGCTTTACCTTTGTGCATCTAGACTGGATATCATGTTGAGTGTGGGTATGTGTGGACGGTTTCAAGCCACACCGAAGGAAAGTCACTATGTGGCGGTCAAGCGAATCTTTCGATATTTGGCTCATACCCCAAACTTTGGCTTATGGTACCCAAGAGGAGCAAACTTCAAGCTTGAAGGATTTACGGATTCGATTGGGCGGAGACAAAGTGGATAGGAAGTCCACTTAGGAGGTGCCAATTTCTTGGTTGCTCCTTGGTAAGTTGGTCTTCCAAGAAGCAAAGTTGTGTGTCTCTCTCGTCCACCGAAGCGGAATATGTGGCGGCCGGTAGTTGTTGTGCTCAACTCCTATGGATGAGGCAAACTTTAAAGGAGTACGGTGTCATTTGTGACAAAGTGCCTCTTTGGTGTGATAATGAAAGTGCCATCAAGATTTCTCTCAACCCGTGCAACACTTCAAGGCGAAGCACATCGAGATTCGGTATCATTTCATCCGGGATCACATTAGGCGAGGAGAGATCGAGCTCAAGTATGTCAACACTCAGGATAACCTTGCAGATATATTCACGAAGCCCTTAGATGAAGCAAGATTTCGCGAGTTAAGGCATGAGCTAAATATCATTGATTTGAGCAATGTGACTTGAGCCCGTGCACTCCCCACCACACTCAACTTGCTGTCTAGTTTAGGTGTAGGCATGGACATAGGGGGAGTATTGTTCTCTCAATGAACTCTCCCTTCCCCCATTATGCATAAATCGATCACCTCTTTCACATTAGCCATTTTTTATGGTACTTGTGTTCCAAAGACGAGTTTTGGTCATGGGCCCAAGGATAATTCTTCGCGGTGCCATACCATCCTACTCAAACATAGGTGGCTTCGGCCACCGCCCTCTCTCCTTGAGAGGCCTTGTCGTTTGGTGGTTTCTTGTTGTCTTTTGCCTCTGGTTTGTGGTAGAGTTTGTGGTTTCTTGTGTGTGAAAAAAAAATTCATTGCAAAGGCCCTTTCTTCGTTTTTGAAACATGCGGTAACTTGAGTTTCACGGTACTACCGGGGCCAGCTGCGGTACTACCGCAGCCAGCCACGGTACTACCGCTATGGAGCTGCAGTACTATCGCAACCTCACGGCAGTAATTTTTCTTGCCGCCCGGTTGAGCGATACTACCGCCTCGGTGCGGAACTTCCGCCTGAGCGGTACTACCGCTGATGATCGCAGTACTACCATGACGGTTGTGGCGTGGGGTTAAGGACGGGCAGGGGGAGTTCTAACTCCCCATACCCATTCGCTGCCTTCTCCCCACATCGCCTCCTTCTCTCCCTTGCTCAAGAACGGAGCCGGCGTCTCTCGCCGGATCTCCTTCACCGGCTGCCCTCCCGTGATTCCGACCGGTGGGATCGTTCCCCACCGTGTGCTCTTGCTATGGACCCAGGTTTTTCCCCAATTCCCTCTCCTTGTTGTTGGTATTTGGCGTTTCTAGGTTTTGGGGAGGCTTGTGTGTTCTTGAGATTGATAGGCCTAATCTCTGCAAGAATAGGATGAAGGAGTGTAGTATTGCATAGGATTTATATGTGTATTGCTGTCATGCGCTAGATCTGATCACTGTAGCACCGCCGTTGTTTTGCGGTTCTTTTCAGATTCAAATCGATAGTTGGATCCGCTGCTGACGCGGTACTACGCGCTCGACGGCGCTGGTACTACCGCTTGCGGTACTATCCCTCTGGTGCGGTACTACCGCGCTCTGTGCGGCACTACAGCACTACTTCCGCTCCAACCACGGTACTACCGTGACCCCGCACGATACTACCGCATTTGGAGCAGTACTACTGCTGTAGTACCGCAGGCAGTGGCAGTCCTACCGTGCCTCACACCTATCGCATGCCAACTTTCTCATATGTCTTCTATGTGTTTCTTGTGCTTTTTCGTGGCCTTTGCTTTGATCTTCTTGCGTTTTTGGTGCTTTGCGTGTGTGGTTCAGGTGGTGGCTCTCGCCGGTCCAATCCCAGCCGTGACACCGGCTCTAAGCGTCTGCACAACCCCGATGACGCACCAGAGGGCTCCTCTTCTGCCCCCAAGCGCCATGTCAAGACAACTGCCACCAAGTTCAAGGAGCCCGCCAAGAGCATGGATGAGATGCCCCATTACGACTCGTCCGCCTCGGGAACATGGATCCGTCGTGACCCCTCGTTCCTCAGTCAGGGGCTGTGAGCTGTTCTGGAACAAGCATCAAACCAACGTCTATCTGGGCGTCATCAAGAACAAGCAGAATACCTATGTGGATGTGAAGTGGATTGACATGCATCACTTGAGGAAGGAGAAGTTCGTGCCTACTTTGGAGAGGCTCGGACTTGGTGGAGCAGTTTGGCATTGAGCATATAATCTCTTTTCACCTTGACTATGATCCCGAGCTCATTGGTGGGTTCTTTGCTTCGTCTACTTTCACCCCAATGAGGAAAGGAGGATGACCTGGATGACAAATGGCCGTCGGTGATGCTACCGGAAGGAGTTCATGGATCTGCTCCAAGTTCACGATGACGGGCTTGACTCCCGTCGGTGTTCGTCCCCATGCCAACCCTGACTCTGCCAACAAGGACAGGCTTGCGCCGTTCTATGTTGAGAATACACTTCCAAGTGGCAAGATCGGTTTGGTGCTCAATTCCTTTTTGGATATCATGTACCGCATCTTCCGCAACTCCTTGTTCCCCCGCATTGGTGACAAGGACAAGGTTCATGCCTATATGGTGGATATGATGCTCATCTGCCAGGAGGCTCGTGTGTCTCAGACTCAGCCACTTGATATCTCACACATCATGTGGTGTGAGCTTCGATTTGCCGTGTTCAACGCAAGGTGCCTATATCGGTCCGTGTCATTTCTGCTGATCTCGAGGACTTGGGACAAGATGTTCCTGGTGAGGAGTTCCTTGCCTCGATTGGATTCGCCATGACCCCATCATCTGCATGTCAAACCCAACTGGGCCAACACTACTACTCGTCTTGAGGCTTCGCTGCTAGGGCTGCTGTTGGAGAGGAGGATGTTGGCGCCAAGAATGTTGATGAGGGCCATGCTGCTAGGCCTTCCAGAGCTCCTCTATGCCTTCTTGGGCCACGAAGCTGAAGGACAAGATGAAGACTCTTTTCGCATGCAAGCCAAGGGGCGTCTGAGGACTCATGTGGCATCCAAGGAGAGTCGTCGCCGGGACAGGAAGATCTTGAATCTCTATGGTGAGGATGTGTCTGGCGGATCTGAGGAGCACATCACTCTAGAGGCCGAGTGGATGGCGAAGCAAGGCTACAAGTGGACTGATTCTGAGGAGGACGTCGAGGAGTCCATCCCTGCTGCTGAGGAGTCTGACGGAGAGGGTTGGGACGAGTTCCCTTCTCGCTTGAGCCACCGCTTGTGTGTAGGTGTCCTCTCTGCCTTTTGGCGTCTCGATGCCAAAGGGGAGAGAGCGTAGGGATTTGCGAGTCGTGTGTTCGTGTTTGGTGTGTTTCTTGCGTTTTCGGTTGAACCTCGTTTGAATCGTTTGAACCTCGTTTTAGTTGCTTTACCTTCTTATGGTGCAAGACATATGCACTCTATCTATCTTAGCAAGCTTATGCTATATCGTGCTATATGTTGCTTAGATGTTATTCTTCGGACCTTTGTCTCTAAAATATAGGGGGAGTGGTGATCCTAGTTCGTGTGCTATGCAGTCCAAAGCATTCATCCAGTGCACACGTCTAGGGGAGCCCGTCTATATTTTGGAGAGGAGGTTTGCTCTTTCTCTATATTATTGTATCTTTGTGCAAATCCGTATTGTCATCAATCCACCAAAAAGGGGAGATTGTAAGGGCATATTTATCCGTAAGTGTTTTGGTGATTGATGGCGATACTTTTGGACTAATCGTATGCTTTGAGTTCCTCGGATGGTTCATCTCTAGGCTCGAGGCGATTCGGTGCCCTCGGAGACTATTGAAGACGGCGTCGTCCTACGTTTCTTTTTGGTGGATTTGAGTCATAGGAGAGCCGTACTATTAAGAGGGGGTCCGCGTCGGAAAGGTTTGGGTGGAATCAACACGTACACTTGTCCCTCCTTTCCCTGCACTTTGGAGCTTCCCTTCGTTATCTTGGTTGTGCGCAAATCTGACAATTTCCTATGTACTTGCGGTAGTACCGCAGGTACATGCGGTAGTACCGCGGGGTGCCACGGTAGTACCGCTCCTCAGGAGCGGTAGTACCGTGGCTCCCAGGCCTAGTGCCGCTCCAGTGCGGTAGTAGGGGCGGACGTAATTTTTTAGATCCGCGCCCACCACGGTAGTACCGCTCGTCCAGCACGGTAGTACCATGGGGGCCCACGGTAGTACTGCTCCCTTTGAGCCGTAGTACCGTGGCCCTCCTACCAAGTACCGTAGATTCACGATAGTAGGCACGCGCTACGGTAGTACCGCTCCTAAGGAGCGGTAGTACCGCGTCGGATTCTCGCACTACCGCAGTTTATTGGAAGTTGCACGGATGTAATTTATTTCATCGCGCCCTTCTCGAGTCATGACTCCCGCCTTGCGGTAGTACCGCATAGCAAGTAGTACTGCCCTTAGTCGAGCTAGTCTCGGCTTATCTTTGCTGCAGCGGTAGTACCGTGGTTCGCATGCAGTAGTACCATGTGCCCCATGATAGTACCGCTGGTCGTGAGCTGAATAAGTGGATAACGGTTGGTTGTGTTCCACGACTATATAAGGGGCTTCTTCAACCTCTAGTTGACCACCTCTTCTCTCTCTAAGCTCCATTGTTGCTCCAAGCTCCACTTTAGCCCGATCTCTCTCCCTAGCCAATCAAACTTGTTGATTTGCTCGGGATTGGGTGACAAGGGCCCGATCTACACTTCCACCACAAGATATTTGATTCCCCCACTTATCCCTTGCGGATCTTGTTACTCTTGGGTGTTTGAGCATCCTAGACGGTTGAGGTCACGTGGAGCCATATTCCATTGTGGTGAAGCTTCGTGGTGTTGTTGGGAGCCTCCAATTAAGTTGTGGAGATTGCCCCAACCTTGTTTGTAAAGGTTCGGTTGCCGCCTTCAAGGGCACCAATAGTGGAATCACGATTGTGTGAGGGCGTGAGGAGATTACGGTGGCCCTAGTGGCTTCTTGGGGAGCATTGTGCCTCCACACCGCTCTAACGGAGACGTACTTCCCCTCAAAAGGAAGGAACTTCGGTAACACATCCTCGTCTCCACCGGCTCCACTCTTGGTTATCTTATCCCTTTACTTATGCAAGCTTATTTGTGTTCCTATCCTTGCTTGCTCGTGTGCTTGTGTTGTTGCATCATATAGGTTGTCCACCTAGTTGCACATCCAGACAACCTTTATTATTGCAAAGTTTAAATTGGTAAAGAAAAGCTTAACAATTGTTAGTTGCCTATTCACCCCCCTCTAGTCAACCATATCGATCCTTTCAACCGCCCATAGAGGGCAAAGTACCGGCACAAGTAAAGAAATCTTGAAAAACTCATTTTCCAATAATATTACCACTACCAATTCGAAATCTTTTTGTGTGCAAGGTAGGGGTTTCTTCAGCTGGAGCATCAGAATTTTTTATGATATTATTATTGTCCATATCGGCAATAATTTCCCCAATTTCAGACATAACGACAGAGAGAGCGAAGGGCGAAAAGAAGGCGAACGAAAAAGAGAGGGCGAATAAAACGGCAAGGGTGAAGTGGGGGAGAGGAAAATGAGATGCAAATGGAAAATAATGTAATGCGAGAGATAAGGGATTGTGATGGGTACTTGTTATGTTGACTTTTGCGTAGACTCCCCGGCAACGGCGCCAGAAATTCTTCTTGCTACCTCTTGAGCACTGCGTTGGATTTCCCCGAAGAGGAGAGGATAATGCGGCAAAGTAGCATAAGTATTTCCCTCAGTTTTTGAGAACCAAGGTATCAATCCAGTAGGAGGCTACACGCAAGTCCCTCGTACCTACACAAAACAAATAGCTCAACGCAACCAACGCGGTTATGGGTTGTCAATCCCTTCACGGTCACTTACGAGAGTGAGATATGATAGATATGATAGATAATATTTTTTGGTATTTTTTATATAAAGATGCAAGGGAAAATAAGAAGCAAAGTAAAAAAGCAAAGCAATAATAAAGTGATGGAAGATTGATATGATGAGAATAGACCCGAGGGCCATAGATTTCACTAGTGGCTTCTCTCAAGAGCATAAGTATTTCTACGGTGGGTGAACAAATTACTGTTGAGCAATTGACAGAATTGAGCATAGTTATGAGAATATCTAGGTATGATCATGTATATAGGCATCACTTCCGAGACAAGTAGACCGACTCCTGCCTGCATCTACTACTATTACTCCACTCATCGACCGCTATCCAGCATGCATCTAGAGTATTAAGTTCAAGAAAACAGAGTAACGCCTTAAGCAAGATGACATGATGTAGAGGGATAAATTCATGCAATATGATAAAAAAACCCATCTTGTTATCCTCGATGGCAACAATACTATACGTGCCTTGCTGCCCCTACTATCACTAGGAAAGGACACCACAAGATTGAACCCAAAGCTAAGCACTTCTTCCATTGCAAGAAAAACCAATCTAGTAGGCCAAACCAAACTGATAATTCGAAGAGACTTGCAAAGATAACCAATCATACATAAAAGAATTCAGAGAAGATTCAAATATTGTTCATAGATAATCTTGATCATAAACCCACAATTCATCGGTCTCAACAAACACACCGCAAAAAGAAGATTACATCAAATAGATCTCCACGAGAGAGGGGGAGAACATTGTATTGAGATCCAAAAAGAGAGAAGAAGCCATCTAGCTACTAACTATGGACCAGAAGGTCTGAGGTAAACTACTCACACTTAATCGGAGGGGCTATGGTGATGATGTAGAAGCTCTCCGTGGTGGATTCCCCTTCCGGCGGAGCTCCGGAACAGGCCCCAAGATGGGATCTCGTGGGTACAGAAGGTTGTGGCGGTGGAATTAGGTTTTCGGCTCCGTATCTGATCGTTTGGGGGTACGTAGGTATATATAGGAGGAAGGAGTATGTTGGTGGAGCAAAGGGGGGACCACGAGGCAGGGGGCGCGCCCTCCACCCTCGTGACCGCCTCCCTCCTTTCTTGACGGAGGGTCCAAGTCTCCTGGATCATATCTGTTGAGAAAATCACGTTCCCGAAGGTTTCATTCTGTTTGGACTCCGTTTGATATTCCGTTTCTTCGAAACACTGAAATAGGGAAAAACAACAATTTTGGGTTGGGCCTCCGGTTAATAGGTTAGTCCCAAAAGTAATATAAAAGTGGAAAATAAAGCCCAGTATGGTCCAAAACAGTAGATAATATAGCATGGAGCAATCAAAAATTATAAATACGTTGGAGACGTATCAGTACCCCGACCGGAGATCAAGCTTGGTGAAGAAGCGCGCCCCATGGAGCACATCGAGGAGCTCATCGACCACCGGAATAGGAAACTTGTCCTTGAGTGTGAGAGCATTAAGGGCGCGGTAGTCGATGCAGAAGCGCCACGTGTCGTCCGACTTGCGGACGAGGAGAAACGGCGCGGTAAACGGCGACGTGGATATCCTAATGATGCCCGCGGCGAGCATGAGTGCATACTGCTGCTCTGACTCGTCCTTCTGCAGCTGCGGGTAGTGGTAAGGACGCACTGCCACCGGTGCGGAGCCCGGCTGGAGATGTATACGGTGATCATAAGCCTGGGCGGGCGGGAGGCCCTGCAGCTCGGTGAAGAGGTCGCCGTGCTACTGCAGAAGATGCTCCAAGAGTGGGTGCTTGGCCTCTGTGGTAGCCGCGGCCAGCTGAAGCTGCGGCGTCGCCGGTGCGGCGCCGCCAATGCCGTCCCACCGGATGCGGCGGCCGAGCCGCCAAAAGGTCATCGTCAGAGCGTCGAAGTCCCAAAGTATGGGACCGAGGGTCCGCAGGAAGTCGACGCCAAGGATGAAGTCGAAACAGCCCAAGTCAATGCCCGCACATGCGATGGAGAAGTGTTCATCGCCGACGGTGATGGGTACGTCTCGTGCGAGGCCATGACACCGGAGGCGATCGCCGTTGGCCACCGTGACCTGAAGTTGCTCCCCGCCCGTCGGCTGAAGCGCTAAGCGACGAATGGTAGCCTCGGGCAGGAAGTTATGGGTGGAGCCTGTATCCACCAAGGCCGCCAAGCGCTTGTCGTGAATTATTAGCGGCAAGAGCATGGTCCGCTCGTCGCGGATGCCGGCGAGCGCGTGGAGGGAGACCACTAGGGCCGTCGCCGGGGCAGCCGCGGGGGGCGGTAGTGCATCGGCCCCGTTGGCCAGGGTGTCCTCCTTAATGAAGTCGATTGTCTCCAAGTAGAAGAGGCATGGGCAGACATGGCTTGGCGTATAGGGCTCATCATAGTTAAAGCAGAGGCCCTGGCGCCGTCGCTCCATCTGCTCCGCCGGAGAGAGACGCCGGCAGGGTCGCATCCTGGCCGGGGTAGTAGATGTCGGAGCGGCCGGAGGTAGCCGGCCCGGCGTAGGGAACGATCAGGCGGCCTGTCGGGCTCCTCGAGCCGGGGCGACCGGCGGCATGGCCTAGGCGCGAGCCTCGTAGGCGCGGGCATAATACATGGCCGTCTGGAGATCCTGAGAGCCGCGAAGCTCCACGTCCACGCGAATATGATCGGGAAGGCCACCGACAAAGAGGTCGGCGCGCTGCTGCGCCGTCACGCCCGACGCATGGCACGCCAGGGCCTGGAAACGGTCGGCGAAGTCCTGCACCGTGGAGGTGAAGGGAAGGCGGCCGAGCTCCGCCAGGCGGCTCCCGCGAACCGGCGGTCCAAAGCGAAGGAGGCAGAGCTCGCGGAAGCGCTCCCAAGGAGGCATGGCACCCTCGTCCTGCTCGAGAGCGTAATACCAGTCTCAGACAAGGCGCGGAGGTGGTAAGAGCGAGCAGCACGCCCGATGCTGGTGCGCTACCCGCGAAAGAACTGGTCGCACCGGTTGAGCCAGTTGAGGGGGTCCTCCGTGCCGTCATATGTGGAGAAGTCAATCTTGGCGAACCGCGGTGGTGCCTGGGTCGGAGCGTCGTGTCGAGCTGGCTCGGAGGTGCGGAGCAGCGAGGCGGGTGGCGCCTGGTCGAGGGACTCTGGGTAGGGACCCACGGAGCCGGACGGCCCGCCGAACTGCGGAAACGGGATCGGCTCCTCCGGAGCCGTAGTGTAGACCGGCGATGGCGACAACCCCGCCGCCCAAGCTGGCAGTGGCGACGGAGAGGGCGGAAACCGGTCCTGATGGATCGGCAATCCCGCCGGCGAGGACGCCCCTGAGCTGGGCAGAGGTGGCGCCGGTGGTTGCAGCGTCGGCTGCGGAGGGTGGGCGGGCGCGTCGGTGGCCGCGGGAGAGGGCGGCTGCAGACACCACAGAGGGGTCGCGGCCGGAGTGGTCCCGCCGGGTGCCCGCTCGAACAGCGGCGGCGCACCACTGGTCGGCAGCGGCAACGCCAGGCCCGACACAGAATGGCGATAGCGGCTGCCCGTTGTATGCATGTGCGCCCTGGGACGACCAAGGCAACGTGGGGTGGCCGTAGGCGGCGATCGGCGCAGCCGGCGGAGGTGCGACTGCCCGCCATATCTTGGTAATCTTGGTTGGTGAAGTTTGGACGGCCGTCACGAGATCCCGCAAGGTATTGGTGACCTGTTCCGGCGTGAAGATGGCGGACGTCGGCGGCGCGGACGTGATGGGGGCCGGCGGCGGTGGGGAGCCCGCGGTGGTGACCGGACCCGGCAGCGTGGGGCCCCGGCGGTGGTCACCGGGGCGGTGGACAGCGGGCCGGTGGTCATCGGCGCAGAGGTGATGACGGGCAGCAGCGATGATGGTGTGGACGAAGACATGATCGATCCCAAAATCTCTGGATACCAAATTGGTAGGAGTTTGTACCCTACCAGGCCTGGGGCGTAAGCGGTAAGGGAAGGAGGGGGCTGGGCGAGGCGATGAGCGGCCGTGCCGGCGGCTGGGCGTCGTCGCGGAAGAGGAAGATGGCGACAGCGGCGCAAGAGGCAGGGGCGGCTAGGGTTCCGGCTCCTCTGGGAGCCGGGCAATAGAGATAATATTCTTATTGCTTAATCCGAAAAAGAGTCTTACCACATATATTTATAACCTAGATAACTTGCATACGAATTAACCTAAAATAACTTGTGGACTAAGATTGCCCGGTGGGCCTTCTACGGCCATAAGTCAGGCCGGTCATAACAGTAACATAATCATGTGCAAAGGTATATAATGAAATATTTCATGCTCATGTCAAACATATGAATGTGTTGATTCTACATACGCAATAGTACATCTGTAATATTCCTAGACTGAGATACCCTCTGCATCTTATAGCTAAATAGCCCGTCCATAGATCAAGATCCTCAGTATCATCTGAACATTAAGTGTGAACCCAGGTGATTACTTTGAGCAAAATGGCATACTGTTGTGTTTACGAGATTCCAATGGACCCTCTGATAAACCTTAACCCTTAATGACAACAATTCAATACAAATCTTTTCTACTTTCTGTCGCTATGGTAGTTTACTCTTTGCAAAATTGAACCCAAGTAATGAATATCTCTCCCACTAGTGATTACCGATCTAAACTGCCCAAGAGTAAACAAGTAATCGGAGAGAAATATACATTTATAGATCAAACAAGATGTCATGCATTAATCTGAACATAAAAAATAATCCATCACATGATCAACACCATTGTTACAGATACATCAGATTAACCATGGCTATTGTATTGATCATTTAAACACATCAAGATGGAGAGTTTACATCTTTGGCATAGTCAGGGGGTAGACTACTCACAACTCATCTTTGAGCGCGAGGATTGAGGTTGATGATGGTGAAGATGACTTCCCCCTCCGACAGTTCAGATCAGGACTGGACTAAAAAGAAAGATTGCCTTGAAAACGCGACATGGCAGTAGCGAAAAAATGCTCGATATTTAGGGTTTCGAAGAATATATAGATCATCGAGCACTGGAGGCAACCTGGCCCCGGGCCCAAAGGGCTGGGCCCTGGTAATCATGTTTCTCTGATTTTTCTCTGAAATACCAAATACAACAAAAACAGGAACCTACACCAGAAATTAATATGTTAGTGCAATAGAAAATTATAGATACATTTAAGACGTATCGACATCCCAAGCTTACTACAAAAATTATAAATAAGTTGACACTTAAAAATGATGCATGATTGATCTCTAATGCAACTATTACATTATCATGGGCTACGGCTGTGACATCCAATACACAGAGAGATGTGAGATCAGAGGAATCCTACATTTCGAAGAGCAACTTCCACCATATGACCATACTCCATTAACAATCCAAACTAATGCCCTCATTAATCCACTTATGCTCGTAGGGAATTATTATAGCAGGTGTAAATTCACTCAAATATGGAGATTTAAGTTCCCATCGTTAAATAACTAACCAGACCACATTTTCCTTTTGTCCTAAACTATATCTTCAGCATGTATTACCACATTAAAACTTCATGGCGAATATATATAACCATAACTCTACACGCACACATGCAGATGCGATACTGCTAGTTATTATTAACCAGACATAAAATCGTTTCGTGTGTAAGACATAAAATCGTTCAAGTCCAACAAAGTACAGAAGGTAGTATCAAGATCGACATTCAAGTTACCAACTACAGAACTGTCAGGGTTAGATGCTCACTGAAAGTCTGACATCTCAAGCACAATGTTCCAAAATGATCATGTATTGTTTACAGTAGTTACTGATACGGGCTTCCATCCAGAGTTTCAAGAACAATGGATAACAACAAGAGAACAAGAAGGGTCATTGGCTGTTCCTAATAAGCTTTGGTTTTATCATTCTGATCCGTCAGGGAAATGATCAAGTGCATTCTGCTTTCCATTAACATAAAATTCAATCACTGCTTTCATGCGCGCCTCCTTATCAGGATGGTAGTTCAAATGCACAATCACTGGCTTCAACTTCCGCAGCTGAGCACTTTTCCTCACTGTCTTGAAGAGAACTTTGCTGTTCATAAAGAGATATATATCCATGGTTCTTTTGGATGCATGTAGGCCTTCATAACCAGGATGTGAGGGGAAAAACAGTTCCTCGTTAAAAACAGCCTGGTCCCATGATTTGGGTTCACGAGAAAGGCGACCAGCTACCCTATCCAAAAGCTCAATTGAAGGAATTGTTGGCCTTATGAAGAAAAATCCAGAATTAAAAACCCATATGCGCATCGTGTGTGCGTATCTTGCCCAGCCCATTGAAGGCTCATCAAACACATCATTGAAACCATAGGCTGTCATATTGTCGTGGCCATCACTCATGGACTCTATATCAGAATCTCTGTAAAGATGATCAAAGGGATTCTGGAAGAACATGATATCAATATCAGAGAGGAGAACACTGTACCCAAGCTGCAAGAATTCCCTCAAAATGCGAAACTTCAGAGCAGAAACAGCATGGTTTCCACCTGTCTTCCCTATGCTGTCAATGCCTTCATCAGGATCCCGCCGATAAACTGGGACGTCTTTGGACTTGCAGAAGTTCTCTATGCTGTCATCTAATGCAACAACCAAGTAATTTGTGATTCCAACTCTTTTGATATTAGTAAACCACATCTCAAGCGTCTGTTTCACGTTAGAATTTGCCACTGCAACAATGATTTCTTTCTTTACAGCAACCTGTTGCAATATCTTAGCCAGTCTGGGATTGGTGGATTCATCAGGCATGACTGTTGGATTTGTTCTAAGAGCCTTCACAGTACCAAAAGGACCAGCACTATACAAAGCCTGGTTTTTTCCTTGTCCAGCCATTTGAAGCTTCATCGAGAGTTCATTGATCTGCTTCCTGAAGTCAGCATTTTTTCTCTCCAATGATGCCAACTGTGACTGTAGGTTGGTAACTTCCTCCGATGTCTCACAAGTAACTGAGTCAGCCTAACATATCAAAAATATAAATGTAAATAGCAGCATGTGAAGAAAAGATCTTAAGCAAAACACAGCTTGGTTATAATAATTAAACAATCAACAACAGATATGTAAATATATAAGCCAACTGAAAGATTATGAACATCGGATTTTGTACATAGATGCACATGATCCTTTTTTACCATCAAAGAGCAGTTGGTGTCTTGGTGACATGGTTTTCGAGTCGCGACTCATCTGAGTCGCTCTGGGGTAACGACTCGGAAAAAAGTCGAGCCTGCAGTTGCGACTAGTTGCGACTCGCGACTTGAGTCGACATTTTTTTGCGACTCATCGACTAGTCGCGCGACTCGAAAACCATGCTTGGTGATGATGGTACGTCGTCTACCTCTCCTCTCATATAAGACATGTGGGCCTTACCCCAAAACATGTGGAAGGTGCAGATTGTCAACACACGATTCAAGGGGCCTTCCATCATTTGTAGATATATGACCAATTGACCATACATGAACATACAAAATTTAGGAATGTCATTTTGGAAGGTGCAGATTTTGGAAGCATGATCTAAGGTATATAGCTTTCCATCATTTCTAGATATATGAACATACAGAACTTCTGAATGCCCCTGTAAAAAAAATAGGAATGCGTTATTTAGAATCTATTTGGTGCTGGAGCTCGGCACCTCTGGGTTCAGGTCCTCACGTGCTCGAAGGTGGCCTTGGTGGGCAGGTCGCGCGACTACGGTCTTCGCGGAGTGCACGCCCCTCAAGCAGCAGTATGGCGTGGAGCTCTCCAAGTGTGGCACATCTATCTGGGAGTAGGAGGGGTGCACGAAAGGAGGAGCGGTGTCAGAGGTTTGTATGAGGGTGGCGGAGGGGGAGAGAAGTCAGGGTTGGGAGCGCGGAAGATGGCGAGGGAGTTGCGGGGAGCTCGCTGGACTCCATCGGCGCGGCATCAGGGTAGAAGAAGAGACGAGCGCCGGGCTCGCCGGAGGCCATGCTAGCGGCGGCGATGGCAAACGGTGCACGAGGGGAGAAACGGGAGAATAGAATGCCCTCTATATTTTCCCTACTCTGCCAAAATATAAAGGCAAGTTAGGTGTTTTTAGAGGGCCCTCCAAAATTATTAGGGATAGAGGGCCACTTCGGGAGTCTGCTAGAATTGCTCTTAGAGGCCTATAACAATGATATATGACTATTTTGGTGCACAAAGGTTAGGTCCCACAAGTCATTGCCTTTAGAAACGTTATTTCAAAATCTAATATTTTATATCAAGAAATAAAAGAGGATGCTTGGCTTCGGGCAATTTGGCAAAGCAAAAACTAGTTGGAGTTTCTTTGAAACCTAAGAACAAATGGGAATAATGACAAATATAACTACTGAGATACACACTTATTTTAGAAATCTTTAAGTGCAATGAACAAGTAAAATCATCTGAAGGTGAAAGCCAAAACAACATACATGGGCGAGGCTTACAAAGTAGTGTACACAATTAGGTGAGAACCATCGGAGCACCTAGATGTCTGAAGCTAACAGTTTTATTCTCTATATTGTCAGGTTGTTTGCAATTTCCTCTCCTCATTGCTACCAAGGTGCATGCCTGTTTTTCCGGGCCAAGTTCCAGGCGGGTTCCGGGCTAATCAGAGAGATTGCACGTATGTGCAACTCCTCTGGAGACCCCAGAAACTGGCCAGACTTGTCAACGGATGTTCCGGCCACGCCAGAAGTTCCGAGCAGGTTCCGGGCTCTCCAGATTGCACACATTGTGCACTGTCTCTGGTTTCTCTGGAAGCTGGCCGGACCTGCCCCGGAAGTTCCGGGGTTCACAGAACCCTGGTCAAGGTAGGATTTAGACAGGCTCTCCCCTCGGACATGAAGAATAAATTCAGTGCATATGTTTATGTGTACGTGTACGTGAAGTTGATTCCCACTGTATCTTCAGGGTGCACCCCCTCTTAATAGTGTGGTTGCCCTATGAACTCTATAAACAAAAATGGAAATCAGGCAACACTTCTTTTTCCACGAGTAGAGGGGCATCCATCCATGCATCCTTCCATGTTATGGTGGCACTGTTTACAGACTAGAGCATGTGGTTAATCACTAGATATGTTGTCATAAATACCAAAAATTATCAAGAGCATAAATGCCCTTTCAGTTTTGCCTGTTACGGTGTAATTCATTCCCATTGTGTTATTTGATTCAGATCACTGCTAGGACCTTGACTGTATGGCACAGCTATAGGCACTTGACAACAAGCGCTCGAAATATCGTTTATTCGTAGATAGACAAAATAATGAAAAAAATTGTTGCTAACACGAAAGCCTGCACAAGCTACCGGCTGCAGCCATTGCAAAATATAGTAGTGCTTGTGCAAAGGTGATTATTCTCTGCAACACAAATCGAGCAGCGTGTACTGCCAACATCGCTGACCAGCATACAAGTGTTCAATCATTTCACAGCATACAAGTGTTCAATCATTCCACCGACTACTTAAGCGGATGTAATAACCAGCCCAACGACATCCTCAAGTAATCACAAAGCATAGCAGAAACCAGAAGAATATAGCAAAATGCAGACATCGCCTTCTTCATATTTTTGGATGTACAACAGCTAAAATGCTAGCAATCTCTGAGCATCGCGTATCCATTCTGAGGTTATGACATTTTTATGCTAATCTAGGCAATTACCTTCATATCACTGGAGCATTTTAAGTACTCTCCAGTCTGCTCATAATTGGTCCAAACGGAAATGGACGCCATCATTCCCTAACACATCTGAGTCTCACGCATACCTGGTTGACTTACTCCCTCTGTCCCATAATATAAGAATGTTTTTGTCACTACATTAGTGTAAAAAGCGTTCTTATATTATGGGACGGAGGGAGTAGATTCTAAGATTCATCCATTGTCGTTACACTGTTGCATGCGTCCAACAAGAATCATATATGAATATTAATCTCACACTAAGCGGACCAACACTAGAAAACCTTTCAATCAAGATACATCACAAAACCAACAAGTCATCTACCTTCCGTCTACCAAGAAACGAACAGGGAAGGAAGAAAGGAGAAGAAAGGAGGAATAGATTACCCGGCGACGCCAGTGGAGGGCGGAGTCGGTGGAGCGGGAGATGAGGCCGTCGGGGTAGAAGAACGCGCAGACGCAGCCGAGAGTAACGCCGACGGCCACCGCCGCCGCGATGCGGGACCCGCGGGACGGCGGCTGCCCGCTGCCCAAGCCGTTGCGCATCAGGGGAGGCTCGCGCCGGCCGGCCATCTGCCTCCGTGATGCCGCCGCCGCCACCGAGATCTGGCGAGAGATATGGAAACGGCGGAGGCTTTGGTGGATTCCTTTCCCGTCTTCTTTCTGGAACGCGTGGTTTAAGCCGAGACGTGACGACCGGTTTGCTTTGTTTAAGTGGAACGAACTGTGCTGTTGGCACACTGGACGGCAATTTTTGCCTTTTTGAGCTGGACAAATGTACCAATTTGAAATGATGTTTTATTTAGAAAACATACTAGCTCTGTCAAAAACACTCTTATATTATGAGACGGATGGAGTGGTAGAATATGTGAAAAATTGTGGATGTCGTCGGGAGAGAATATGCCCTTTAAAATAATTACGGTTTAGACTTGAGCACATGCGGAATAAAACTAAGCGTTTAATTTGTTAAACATAAAACTTAGAACAACTAGGCTCACTTATATGCTTTTCTCGATCGTCCTCCATCCCGCGCCCTCCCCCCTTCCGCCGATTGCCACTCCGCCATGGCGTCGCCTCCCCGCCGTCCGCCACTCCCGGCAGCGGCCACCCTTCCTTCCTCACCCACTTGGCGCCATGGAGGCGAGCCATGATCCATCAACTCTTCCTTCCGTCGGAGTGGAGAGCGGCCGGTGGTGTCGGGGCTTGGCCTCTCATCCGCCTCGAGGCGTCGGGTGGGAGGAGCTCAGATCCGTCGGACGGCGAGTCAAGTCGGAGGTCGTGCCATGGGGGCGACCTCGCCCCAAGAAGAGGCTCTGGAAAAGGCGCGTCGGATTGGAGGCCGAGCCGGGTGCTCTGCCTCACGCGCCGCCGGCGCGTCCCTCGCCCCCGCCGCGCAGAGAGGTTTCCCCGGAGATGGAGAACAAGTGCTTCCGCTGCCTACTGGAGGGTCACTACCGCAAGGACTGCACCAACGACATCGCTTGCTTCAGATGCGGGCTGCCGGGCCATGGCTCCCGCGACTGCAAGCGCCCCCGGAGTCCGTCGGCAGTTGAAGATCTGAGGCGCGAGGCGGCGGCTAAGGCGGCGCGTCGTGAAGCGGAAAGAAGGAGGCCCGCCTCCCGCACTTCGGCGGCCTCGTCGCTTCCCCCACCCCCGCCTCCGCCTCCGGGTAGGCAGGGGCCGCCTCCGACACCAGCCTGGCCGGCTCTGTTCGTCCCCGCTTGAGGTCTTGTGGCGACCTGCTTTTGGAGATGGCGGAGCAGGCGGATATCTGCGTGGTGCGCCGTTCGCAGTCCATGGAGGACTTGGAGCGGCGCC
Organism: Aegilops longissima; assembly: GCA_021605205.1. Taxonomy (NCBI): domain Eukaryota; kingdom Viridiplantae; phylum Streptophyta; class Magnoliopsida; order Poales; family Poaceae; genus Aegilops; species Aegilops longissima. The sequence continues at coordinate 191,279,757 of CM038677.1, read as the reverse complement.
TCCAGTTCGCCATGGTGGCGTACGCGGGTGGTGCAAGGAGGGGTCTTTCACCGGAGTTTGTCCTGGATGCGCTCAAGGAACAGATTGAGGTGGACCGGGAGTGGGTCTCGGTGATCAGTTACAACCCAGAGGATTTCCTGGTCGTGTTCGGCAGGGCGGAGCACCGGAGCAGGGTGAGCGCGCGGCCTTTCCTGGAGCACCGCGGCGTTCGTCTTTACTTCCGGCCATGGAATCGGCAAGCTCAAGCGGTGCATGCGCTGATGGGATTCAAGGTCAGGTTGGAGATGGAGGGCATTACCCCCACGCTTGGGGGCGAGAGGTGGTGGCGGTTGTTGGGCTCATCGTGTTTAGTGGATGAAGTGGCGCGGAGACTAGCAAGTGTCCGATTTATCGTCTTTCAAGCTCACGGCATGGACGGGGATCCGAGGCGATTCCTTCACTTAGGTGGCTGGCCGTGCGTAACCCGGCAGAGGCCGCCGCCGAGAGCCGGCATTGCTACTGATACAAGGTTCGATTCACCTTGATGCGATGGAGACTTCACCGGTGTGGTGGAGCCGACAGTGTGCGATGGATTCGCCCGGCGAATGGGCGAGCGGAGTGCGAGTCCCGACTCCTTCTCAAAGCGGGCGGGGCGGTTACGACGCGACGGCAATGGCAGAGAGGTGTCAGAGATGCTCGGGGAGGCTGGACGGCGGCGCCTAGCGGCAGTCATCGCCGTGAGGCTGCTTGGATAGGGAGCGCAGTTGGCGGTCCTTCGCCGGTGGCGCAAGATTGGAGACTGCCGCCCATGCAGCCGGTGTTGGAGCCGTTGGAGGTCCGTCCAAGAGAGACGGTGAGAGATAGGATTTCTGTCAGGCCGTCAGCTTTTGACCGTCTTTCGGGAGCAGGTGTGACAGCGACCAACAATTCAAATCCAGAGGCAAACGGAGATCGTGGATTGGCTAAGGATCTTAGTGTGCTTCCCTTAATTATTGGCAATGTTGGGAGGGGTGAGGAGGAGAATGTTCTGGCGGTCATTGAGCGACTGCCAGCTAGCGATCCGGTGGTGGAGACTGCGCAAGATGTGGGGGCGCTGGGTACAGAGGATTGTAGGGCCCCACCACTAGGGGACGGGGAGCTGGCAGCTTCGTCGTCTCCTGGAGAGGTCCCATCACTACCCACGACTGAATTCGTGCCACCAATGGCTGATGGATCAGCGATGGAGATGGAGGTGAGCACAATGATTGGCATGGGTGGGGATCGGGGAACGGCCAATGAGGCACCATGCGCTGTGGCACAAACCGAGGCACCCATGCAACAGGAAAAGGGCGGGTCCACCAATGCAGCCACTGAGTTGGCAACAGATCAGCATGGCCGGGAGATGGGGCCGGTGCAGACGGATGGGAATCATGCATGGGGCCACATTCATGCACGTCTGAGTATTGAGTGCTTCTGATTGCCAAATGAAGGAAATCATGCGGACCCACACCCATGCACGTCTGAGGAGGAGGGCGAGTCTGCACGGCGGCAGTGTTTGGGCAGCCCTTGTGCGAAGCGAGAGAACTTGGAAGTGGGTGAGCTCGCGCTAAGCATGGCTGAAGCTCCTAACGAGGCAGTGGACGGGGAGGCGGTGAAGGAAGTAGAACTGGCAGCTCTGACGGAAGGTATGACGAGGCAAGAAGCTATAGCGTTTGCCAAGCTCAAGACCTTTTGTTCCAACATTGTGAAACGGCTTGCTCTGCCCCTGCTCAAGGAAGTACAGGCCTCGGCTGTATGGATGGATCCAGAGCCATGCACCCCTAGGCGTACCACCAGAGCCTCCAAGAGATCCGCTACGATGTTCGTGGACGAAGGCCATGCCGGCGGAGAAGCGTGCTTTTACGTCTGTTGGGTTTAGTCACGGTGATCTGGTGCCACATGAGGAGGGCGTACAAGAACTCAAGGAGCTATTCGACTCGCCCTTGCGTGATCAGCACGTACGCATCATTGCGGCTTTGTTCGGCAAGACGGTTCCGTCCTTTGGCATGGAAGGGGAGACAAGGCAGGCGGTGGAGGCTCGGTAAGCATTGGTGTGCTCGGGCGTTGGAGTTCTCCTGGTTTCATGGATATACATCCATCCATTGTGTGTTGGAACGTGCGAGGGTTGAATAATCCGGCGAAGAGGAAGGCAGTCAAGGAGTTCCTAGACACTACTAAAGCTAGCCTAGTTTGTCTTCAAGAAACTAAGATGGATGTAATTGATTCCTTTGTTGTAATGCAATGCATGGGACCGTCGTTTGACGGATTCGCGTACTTGCCGACGGTGGAGACTCGTGGCGGCATTCTCATGGCGTGGAACTCATCGGTGATGGACGTGCACAACCTACAAATGGACACTAACTCCCTCACTGGCTTGGTTTGTCCAAGGGTGGGGGAGGCGTGGTGGATTACTATCGTTTACGGACCGCAAGGAGATGCTAGGAAAACTATCTTTCTGGAAGCGCTGGCTCAGAGAAGAAGGCTTTGTCTTGGACCGTGGATGGTTCTCGGTGATTTCAACATGATCCTTAGAGCCTCAGAGAAGAACAAGGCGAATATCAATAGAAGCATGATGAATAGGTTTCGGCAGTTTGTGGATGATCAGGAGCTCAAGTAGCTGTACATGCACGGACGGATGTTCACATGGACGAACGAAAGGGACAACCCGACCTTAACCAAAATCGACAGAGTGCTCGTCACGGTGGACTCGGAGCTGGATTATCCGGACTGCCTTCTCCAAGCCTTGTCCACTGGTGTCTCGGATCATGTGCCTCTCTTTCTTACAACATGTGCGCCTTTTTCTTAGAAGAAGAGATTTCGGTTTGAGGTCTACTGGACGAAGCTGGAGGGGTTTGAAGAGGCAGTAAGGAGTGCGTGGACATGCGACGAGGCGATAAATGACCCGTTTAAAAGATTGGATGCGTTGTATAGGAACGCGGGTGCTGCCCTGCAAGCTTGGGGGCAGAGAAAAACGGGGAACATCAAGCTACAAATGGCGGTAGCTACGTGGGTGATTTTCCGATTCGACAAGGCCATGGAGGTGCGTCAACTTTCGCCTGTGGAAACTGAAGGAAATATGCCCTAGAGGCAATAATAAAAGTTATTATTTATTTCCTTATATCATGATAAATGTTTATTATTCATGCTAGAATTGTATTAACCGGAAACATAATACATGTGTGAATATATAGACAAGCAATTATGTCACTAGTATGCCTCTACTAGACTAGCTTGTTAATCAAAGATGGTTATGTTTCCTAACCATGAACAAGGAGTTGTTATTTGATTAACAAGGTCACATCATTAGTTGAATGATCGATTGACTTGACCCATTCCGTTAGCTTAACAGTTGATCGTTTAGTATGTTAATGCTTTCTTCATGACTCATACATGTTCCTATAACTATGAGATTATGCAACTCCGTTTATCGGAGGAACACTTTGGTACTACCAAGCGTCTGGCGAAGCGGGTGATTATAAAGGAGTACTACTGGTGTCTCCAAAGGTACTTGTTGGGTTGGCGTATTTGAGATTAGGTTTTGTCCTCCGATTATCGGAGAGGTATCTCGAGCCTTCTCGGTAATGCACATCACTTAAAGCCTTGCAAGCATTACAACTAATGAGTTAGTTGTGAGATGATGTATTACGGAGCGAGTAAAGAGACTTACCGTAGCGAGATTGAACTAGGTATTAGATACCGACGATCGAATCTCGGGTAAGTAACATACCGATGACAAAGGAACAATGTATGTCGTTGTGCGGTTTGACCGATAAAGATCTTAAGTAGAATATGTAGGAACCAATATGGGCATCCAGGTTCCGCTATTGGTTATTGACCGAGAATGGTTCTAGGTCATGTCTACATAGTTCTCGAACCCGTAGGGTCCGCACGCTTAACGTTCGATGGCAGTTCATAATGAGTTTATAAGTATTGATGCACGAAGGTTGTTCGAGTCCCGGATGTGATCACGGACATGACGAGGAGTCTCGAAATGGTCGAGACATAAAGATTGATATATTGGAAGCCTACATTTGGACATCGGAAGTGTTAGGGTGAAATCGGGATTTTCTCGAGATGCGGAGGTTACGGAACCCCCGGAGGTCAATGGGCCTTAATGGGCCATAGGAGAAGAGGAAGGGCAGCCCAAGGTGGGCTGCGGCCCCTCCCCTCTAGTCCGAATAGGACAAGGAAGGGGCGGCGCCTTCCCCTTCTCCCTCCTCCAATCCTAGTCCAACTAGGAGGGGGAGTCCTACTCCGGTGGGAGTAGGACTCCTCCTTGTCGCGCCTCCTATAGGGCCGCCACCTCCCCTTGTCTCCTTTATATCTGAGGCGGGGGCACCCCAAGACACACAAGTTGATCTACGGATCTTTCCTTAGCCGTGTGCGGTGCCCCTTCCACCATATTCCACTTCGGTCATATCGTCGCGGAGCTTAAGCGAAGCCTGCGCCGGAGAAGTCATATCGTCGCGGAGCTTAGGCGAAGCTCTGCGTCGGTGGAGCATCAACATCGTCACCACGCCGTCGTCTTGTGAAACTCATCCCGACACTTTCTTTGGATCGAGTCCGGGATCGTCATCGAGTGAGCGTGTCTTGAACACGGAGGTGCCGACGTTCGGTACTTGGATCGGTCGGATCGTGAAGGCGTCGACTACAACAACAGCGTTGTTATAGCGCTTCGCTTACGGTCTCACAGTGCGTGGGACGGACACTCTCCCTCTCGTTGCTATGCCATCACGATGATCTTGCGTGATCGTAGGAAAATTTTTGAAATTACTCGCTCCCCAGCAAAGTGGCATCCGAGCCTGGTTTTATGCGTTGATGTCATATGCATGAGTAGAACACAAGTGAGTTGTGGGCGATACAAGTCATACTTCCTACCAGCATGTCATACTTTGGTTCAGCGGTATTGTGAGATGAAGCGGCCGGACCGACATTACGCAGACGCTTACGCGAGACTGGTTTCACCGCCCGAGCACTCGTTGCTTAAAGGTGACCGCGGGTGTCTGTCTCTCTCACTTTAGTTGAACGAGTGTGGCTACGCCCGGTCCTTGAGAAGGTTAAACGGAGTCTATTTGACGAATATCGTTGTGGTTTTGATGCGAGGTAAAACGGTTCTTGCTCAGCCCGTAGCAGCCACGTAAAACTTGCAACAACAAAGTAGAGGGCGTCTAACTTGTTTTGCAGGCATGTTGTGATGTGATATGGTCAAGGCGTGATGCTATATTTTATTGTATGAGATGATCATGTTTTGTAACCAAGTTATCGACAATGGCAGGAGCCATATGGTTGTCGCTTTATTGTATGAAATGCAACGCCATGTAATTGCTTTACTTTATCACTAAGCGTTAGCGATAGTCGTAGAAGCAATAGTTGGCGAGGCGACAACGATGCTACGATGGAGATCAAGGTGTCGCGCGCGGTGGCGATGGTGATCATGATGGTGCTTGGAGATGGAGATCACAAGCACAAGATGATGATGGCCATATCATATCACTTATATTGATTGCATGTGATGTTTATCCTTTATGCATCTTATCTTGCTTTGATTGGCGGTAGCATTATAAGATGATCTCTCACTAAAATTATCAAGTAGTGTTCTCCCGAGTATGCACCGTTGCCAAAGTTCGTCGTGCCGAGACACCACGTGATGATCGGGTGTGATAAGCTCACGTCCATCTACAACGGGTGCAAGCCAGTTTTGCACCGCAGAATACTCAGGTTATACTTGACGAGCCTAGCATATACAGATATGGCCTCGGAACATGGAGACCGAAAGGTCGAACGTGAATCATATAGCGAGATATGATCAACATAAGATGTTCACCATTGAAAACTACTCCATCTCACGTGATGATCGGTTATGGTTTAGTTGATTTGGATCACGTGATCACTTAGATAACTAGAGAGATGTCTGTCTAAGTGGGAGTTCTTTAGTAATATGATTAATTGAACTTAAATTTATCATGAACTTAGTACTGATAGTATTTTGCTTGTCTATGTTTCTTGTAGATAGATGGCTCGTCTTTGTTGTTCCGTTGAATTTTAATGCGTTCCTTGAGAAAGCAAAGTTGAAAGATGATGGTAGCAATTACGGATCGGGTCCGTAACTTCGAGGATAATCCTCATTGCTGCCGAGAAAAGTTACGCCTGGAAGCACATTTGGGTGAGCGAACTGCTGCAGATCTTGAGCGAAGTTGTGAGCGTCCCGCAAAGCGAGTGATGACTACTCTATAGTTGATGTGCCATGCTACGGCTTAGAACCGGGTCTTCAACGGCGTTTTGAGCGTCATGGAGCATATGAGATGTTCCGGGAGTTGAAGTTGATATTTCAGCAGAATGCGGATTGAGAGATATGAAGTCTCCAATAAGTTCTATAGCTGCAAGATGGAGGAGAATAGTTCGTCGGTGAGCACATACTCAAAATGTGCAGGTATTACAATCACTTGAATCAACTGGGAGTTAATCTTCCGGATGATTGTGTCATTGATGAAATTCTTCAATCAACGCCACCAAGCTACAAAGGCTTCGTGATGAACTATAATATGCAAGGGTTAGTAAAGACTATGCAGAGCTCTTCGCAATGCTAAAAGCTGCGGAGGTAGAAATCAAAAGGAGCATCAAGTGTTGATGGTCAATAAGACCACTAGTTTCAAGAAGAAAGGCAAAGGGAAGAAGAAGGGAACTTCAAGAAGAACAGCAAACAAGTTCTTGATCGGAGAAGAAACCCAAGTGCGGACCTAAGCTGAAGGCGAGTGCTTCTCTGCAAGCGGTAGTCCTTTGAAGCGGAACTGCCCCAAGTATTTGGCGGATAAGAAGGATGGCAAAGTGAACAAAGGTATATGTGATATACTTGTTATTGATGTGTACCTTACTAGAGCTCGCAGATAGTACAGGTATTTGATATTGGTTACATTGCTAATATTTGCAACTCGAAGCAGAACTACGGATTAGCGAACAACGCAAAGGACGAGGTGACGATGCGGCGTGGGAAAGCGGTTCCAAAGTCGATGTGATCGCGATCGCACGCTACCTCTACATCTACCTTGGGATTAGTTTTAGACCTGAATAATTGTTATTTGGTGCGGCGTTGAGCATGAACATTATATCTAGATCTTGTTTAATGCGAGGCGGTTATTCATTAAATCGAGAGAATAATGGTTGTTCTATTTATATGAATAATATCTTTTATGGTCATGCACCCTTAAAGAGTGGTCTATTTTAATGAATCTCGATAGTAGTGATACACATATTCATAATGTTGAAACCAAAAGATGCGAGTTGATAATGATAGTGCAACTTATTTGTGTAATTGCCGTTTAGGTCATATCGGTGTAAAGCATGAAGAAACTCCATCTTGATGGACTTTTGGAGTCACTTGATTATGAATCACTTGGCACTTGCGAACCATGCCTCATGGGCAAGATGACTAAAACTCCGTTCTCGGTACTATGGAGAGAGCAACAGATTTATTGGAAATCATACATACGGATGTATGTGGTCCAATGAATGTTGAAGCTCGTGGCGGATATCGTTATTTTCTCACCTTCACAGATGATTTGAGCAGATATGGGTATATCTACTTAATGAAACATAAGTCGAAACATTTGAAAAGTTCAAAGAATTTGAGTGAAGTTGAAAATCATCGTAATAAGAAAATAAAGTTTCTACGATCTGATCGTGGAGGCGAATATTTGAGTTCTGAGTTTGGTCTACATTTGAAACAAAGCGGAATAGTTTAGCAACTCACGCCACCCGAACACCACAGCGCAATGGTGTGTCCGAGCGTCGAATCGCACTTTCTTGGATATGGTGCGATCTATGATGTCTCTTACAGATTTACCGCTATCATTTTGGGGTTATGCTCTTGAGGCGGCCGCATTCACGTTAAATAGGACACCGTCAAAATCCGTTGAGACGGCGCCTTATGAACTATGGTTTAGCAAGAAACCAAAGTTGTCGTTTCGAAAGTTTGGGGTTGCGATGCTTATGTGAAGAAACTTCAACCTGATAAGCTTGAACCCAAATCAGAGAATGTGTCTTCATAGGATACCCAAAGGAGACAATTGGGTACACCTTCTATCACAGATCCGAAGGCAAGACATTCGTTGCTAAAAATGGATCCTTTCTAGAGAAGGAGTTTCTCTCGAAAGAAGTGAGTGGGAGGAAAGTGGAACTTGATGAGGTAATAGTACCAGCTCCCTTATTGGAAAGTAGTTAAATCACGAAATCAGTTTACGTAACACCTACACCGATTAGTGAGGAAGATAATGATGAAGATCATGAAACTTGAGATCAAGTTGTCTTGAACTTCGTAGATCAACCAGAACAAAATCCGCACGAGTGGTGCGGTAATCCTATTTCGGAAGTCATGTTACTTGACCATGGCGAACCTCACGAACTATGAAGAAGCGATGGTGAGCCCAGATTCGCAAAATGGTGGAAGCCATGAAATCTGAGATGGGATCCATGTATGAGAACAAAGTATGGACTTTGGTTGACTTGCGATGATCGGCAAGCCATTGAAAATAAATGGATCTTTAAGAAGAAGACGGCGCCGATGGTAATGTAACTGTCTACAAAGCTCGACTTGTCGCGAAAGGTTTTCGACAAGTTCAAGGGGTTGACTACGATGAGACTTTCTCACCCGAAGCGATGCTTAAGTCTGTCAGAATCATGTTAGCAATTGCCGCATTTTATGATTATGAAATTTGGCAAATGGATGTAAAACCGCATTCTTGAATGGATTTCTAGAAGAAGAGTTGTATATGATGCAACGAGAAGGTTTTGTCGATCCAAAAGGTGCTAACAAAGTGTGCAAGCTCAACGATCAATTTATGGTGCGGTGCAAGCCTCTCGGAGTTGGAATAAGCGCTTTGATAGTGTGATCAAAGCATATGGGTTTGTCTGGACTTTTGGAGAAGCTGTATTTACAAGAAAGTGAGTGGGAGCTCTGTAGCATTTCTAATATTATATGTGGACGACATATTATTGATTGGAAATGATATAGAATTCTGGATAGCATAAAGGATACTTGAATAAAAGTTTTTCAATGAAAGACCTCGGTGAAGCTGCTTACATATTGGGCATCAAGATCTATAGAGATAGATCAAGGCGCTTGATTGGACTTTCACAAAGCACATACCTTGATAAAGTTTTGAAAAAGTTCAAAATGGATCGAGCAAAGAAAGGTTTTTGCTGTGTTACAAGGTGTAAGATTGAGTCGACTCAATGCCCGACCACGCAGAAGATAGAGAAAATGAAAGATGTTCCCTATGCTTGACCATAGGCTCTATCATGTATGCAATGCTGTGTACCGGACTGACGTATGCTTAGCTGTAAGCTTGGCAGGAAGGTACCAAAGTAATCGAGAGTGGATCATTGGACATGATCAAGAACATCTGAAATACACGAAAAGGACTAAGGATATGTTTCTCGTATATGGAGGTGACAAAGAGCTAGTCGTAAATGGTTACGTCGATGCAAGCTTTGACACCGATCCGGACGATTCTAAATCGCAAACCGGATCGTATTTTTATTAAGCGGGGAGCTGTCGGTTAGTGCGAGTTCTAAACAAAGCGTCGTGGCGGGATCTACATGTGAAGCGGAGTACATAGCTGCTTCGAGCGGCGAATGAAGGAGTCGGATGAAAGAGTTCATTTCGATCTAGGTGTCATACCTAGTGCATCGGGACCGATGAAGATCTTCGTGACAATCTTGGTGCAATTGCCTTGGCAAAGGAATCCAGAGTTTCACAAGAGGACCAAGCACATCAAGAGGCGCTTCAATGCCATTCGGGACCAAGTCCAAGTGGGAGACATAGAGATTTGCAAAATACATACGGATCTGAATGTTGCGAGACCGTTGACTAAGCCTCTTCCACGAGCAAAACATGATCAGCACCAAGACTCCATGGGTGTTAGGATCATTACTATGTAATCTAGATTATTGACTCTAGTGCAAGTGGGAGATGAAGGAAATATGCCTAGAGGCAATAATAAAGTTATTATTTATTTCCTTATATCATGATAAATGTTTATTATTCATGCTAGAATTGTATTAACAGGAAACATAATACATGTGTGAATATATAGACAAAGCAGTATGTCACTAGTATGCCTCTACTAGACTAGCTTGTTAATCAAAGATGGTTATGTTTCCTAACCATGAACAAGGAGTTGTTATTTGATTAACAAGGTCACATCATTAGTTGAATGATCGATTGACTTGACCCATTCCGTTAGCTTAACAGTTGATCGTTTAGTATGTTAATGCTTTCTTCATGACTCATACATGTTCCTATAACTATGAGATTATGCAACTCCGCCACTGGGAGGAACACTTTGGTACTACCAAGCGTCTGGCAATAATCGGGTGATTATAAAGAGTACTACAGGTGTCTCCAAAGGTACTTGTTGGGTTGGCGTATTTGAGATTAGGTTTTGTCACTCCGATTGTCGGAGAGGTATCTCGAGCCTTCTCGGTAATGCACATCACTTAAAGCCTTGCAAGCATTACAACTAATGAGTTAGTTGTGAGATGATGTATTACGGAACGAGTAAAGAGACTTACCGTAGCGAGATTGAACTAGGTATTAGATACCGACGATCGAATCTCGGGTAAGTAACATACCGATGACAAAGGAACAACGTATGTCGTTGTGCGGTTTGACCGATAAAGATCTTCGTAGAATATGTAGGAACCAATATGGGCATCCAGGTTCCGCTATTGGTTATTGACCGAGAATGGTTCTAGGTCATGTCTACATAGTTCTCGAACCCGTAGGGTCCATGACGCTTAACGTTTGATGGCAGTTCATAATGAGTTTATAAGTATTGATGCACGAAGGTTGTTGAGTCCGGATGTGATCACGGACATGACGAGGAGTCTCGAAATGGTCGAGACATAAAGATTGATATATTGGAAGCCTACATTTGGACATCGGAAGTGTTAGGGTGAAATCGGGATTTTACTCGAGATGCCGGAGGTTCGGAACCCCGGAGGTCAATGGGCCTTAATGGGCCATAGGAGAAGAGGAAGGGCAGCCCAAGGTGGGCTGCGCCCCTCCCCTCTAGTCCGAATAGGACAAGGAAGGGGGCGCGCCTTCCCCTTCTCCCTCCTCCAATCCTAGTCCAACTAGGAAGGGAGTCCTACTCCGGTGGGAGTAGGACTCCTCCTTGTGCGCCTCCTATAGGGCCGCCACCTCCCCTTGTCTCCTTTATATACTGAGGCAGGGGGCACCCCAAGACACACAAGTTGATCTACGGATCTTTCCTTAGCCGTGTGCGGTGCCCCTTCCACCATATTCCACTTGGTCATATCGTCGCGGAGCTTAAGCGAAGCCTGCGCCGGAGAAGTCATATCGTCGCGAGCTTAGGCGAAGCTCTGCGTCGGTGGAGCATCAACATCGTCACCACGCCGTCGTCTTGTGAAACTCATCCCGACACTTTGCTGGATCGGTCCGGGATCGTCATCGAGCTGAGCGTGTCTTTGAACACGGAGGTGCGTCGTTCGATACTTGGATCGGTCGGATCGTGAAGGCGTCGACTACAACAACAGCGTTGTTATAGCGCTTCGCTTACGGTCTCACGAGTGCGTGGGCGGACCTCTCCCTCTCGTTGCTATGCCATCACGATGATCTTGCGTGATCGTAGGAAATTTTTGAAATTACTCGTTCCCCAGCAGAAACTTAGCTCTGGCGCACACTCAAACTTTTACTGCTTTGGGGTTGGCCTCATTCGAGAGAACCATAGATAGACAAAGGTCTCGCTATCATTAGATCAAAGATGGAATCGAACTCAAAATTCTTCAAGCGGTAGCCAATGGGCGGAGAGCAAAAACTTCATCCCTCACGTTAGATGGGGTGGCGAGATCATTACTGAACAAAGCATAATGGAAAAGGTCTTCTCGGGCGCTTTTCATGCTCTCATTGGTACAGCCAAGCCGGACCATACACCTTTGGACATGGACTCCTTGGGAATTGAGGCACATGATTTGCAAGACTTGGAGACCATTTTCACGGAAGAAGAAGTGCAGGATGTGATTAAGGAACTTCATCTGATCGTGCCCCGGGCGGATGGATTTATCGGGAAATTCTACCAATGTGCTTGGCGGTGATCAAAAAAGATATTATGGCAGCCATCATGAAGCTGTTAAGTGGGAGATAGAAGAGGTTTTGCCAAACTTAATAGGCGTTGGCGGTGTTGATCCCCAAAATACCGAATGCGAGAGAATGTGGGCGACTTTCGGCCGATAAGTCTACCCACGACTTGTCAAAGATCTTTGCAAAGCTTACGGCAGTTCGGGTCAGCCATTTATGAAGGATCTAGTCACTTTTAACGATCGGCGTTCATCAAAGGACGGTGCTTGCACGATAACTTCCTCCTGGTCAGGCAAGTTGCCAAAAAGATCGCTGCACGGAAATGCAAGGGTGTCTTCCTTAAGCTCGACATTTCCCGAGCTTTTGACTCGCTCCCATGGCCATTCTTATTTGAGGTGCTCAAGGCGAAAGGCTTCGGCCAAAGGATGATCTCATGGTTGTCCATACTCCTGCAAACTTCCTCCACTCGCATTATATTTAATGGCATGCCGGGTAGAAGTATCACGCATGCGCAAGGTCTCAGGCAAGGCGATCCGATCTCCCCACTACTATTCATTATCGCGATGGATGTTCTCACAGCCATAGTTTCTAGAGCTTCGGAGGTGGGAGTGCTAAGCTCATTTAGATGCATCTCGGCAGCTCAACACATATCTATCTACGCTGATGATGTCGCATTCTTCATTCGACCTACGCTCCAAGACTTGCTTTTCGTTAGGGAGGCTCTACTTGTGTTCGGGACGACATCGGGTCTGAAGGTGAACTATGGCAAGTCCACGGCCACAGTCATCAGAGGAGAACAAGAGGACAAAGCCAGGGTGACCAACCTGTTGCGCTGCTCGCTTGCGGAGTTCCCTATAAGGTATCTGGGATTGCAACTGGCCACTCGCCAGCTGACGAGGAATGAGTGGCAACCTCTGCTCGACATGGTGAAGAAAATGGTCCCGGGATGGCAAAGAGGTTTCATCCGAGATCGAGCGGTGGTGTTGATAAAATCCGTTGTCCCGCTAGGCCATCCATCAACCGCTTATCATGGATGCTCGGATTGGGTGTTTGAAGAGATTGATGCTTGGATGAGATCATCCTTTTGGGCAGGAAAAGACAAAATCAATGGTGGCCAATGCTTGGTTGCTTGGAACACCATCTGCAAGCCAACCTGTTTTGGCGGGCTGGGAGTTAAAAATTTGAAACTACAAGCCCTAAGCGCTTGAGTGAGATGGGAATGGTTGAGAAGAGTTGATAAGGACAGGCCATGGAGCAACTTGGCGCTCATGGTGGACACAAGCGCCACAGTGTTTGATAGCCTTGTGACAATTGAGGTTGGCCGTGGTGATCGCGTTCTCTTACGGAGAGCAGATGGATAAATGGTTTTAAAACCAAGGACATTGCCCCAAACATCCAAGCTATGGTGGAAACACGAGTGATCAACTCGAGAACGATTGCAACAAGCATTAGTGGATAATAGTGGGAGCTAGACATCCGAGGGGACATGTCCTTCATGGCGCAAATGCAACTTATGCATCTCGAGACACTGCGGTGGCCACAGTCTGCAGAGAGATCCTTTGGAGGAAGACAAGTTCACATGGCCTTGTCTTTGGAGATGAGGGCACTTACTCGGCAAAGGCCACTTATGACAGACTTTGCCTTGGTCTAATTAGAGCCCGGTGGCCACCTGCATTTGGAGAAGCTATGTGCCGCTAAAACTCAAGATTTTCACATGGCTGGCCTCGCAACATAGGATATGGACTTCGGACCGGAGAGCTCGACATGGTCTGCAAGAGCTTCCCTCGCCTTGTTACACCTGCCTGCAAGATGAAGATAATGTGGAGCACATTCTTGCTCGCTGCGTGTATGCCTGGGAAGTATGGTTCACGTGTATGGACAAGCTTCACTAACAATCAGCGGGACCATCGGTGGAGGACACTATTGTGGAGTGGTGGCTTATGAAGCGTAAAAACTTCCATGGCAAGGAGAAAAGAGGGTTCGACAGCTTGGTCATTTGCACGACGTGGGCTCTGTGGAAGCAGCGAAATGCTAGGGTCTTCAACGTAAGAGAGCAGCAAATGACGGCGCATGGCTTTGGCGGAGGCGATCTTAGATGATATTAGAGAGTGGATCACGGTGAGGCGTCGGTGTAGGAGCTTTGCAGCGTTTTACGAGACATTAGCCTAGCTAGTTGGTGTGGCGTGGGTGTCCCACGATGATGTTCGCATCATCGTGCGGAGTCTTGTAAATTTGCTTCTTCTTCTTCTTCTATAAAAATACGGTACGCAATTGCGTACTCTCGAAAAAAACAATTTATGCTAAACAAGATAAACAACTATGTGATGGCAAGATATATAACATGAAACATTGTGCCTATCACAAAGTAAAGTGCATAAGTAAATGGCTTGGGTAACATATAACCGAGGCACGCGGAGACGAGGATGTATCCCGAAGTTCACACCCTTGCGAATGCTAATCTCTGTTTGAAGCGGTGTGGAGGCACAATGCTCCCCCAAAAGCCACTAGGGCCACCGTAATCTCCTCGCGCCCTCGTACAATGTAAGATGTCGTATTCCACTAAGGGACCCTTGAGGGCGGTCACCGAACTCGTAGAAATGGCAACCCTTGGGGCGATCACCGAACCTATACCCTCTGGCAACCCTTGGGGACGGTCACGAGAACCCGTACAAATTGCTCGGGGCAATCTCCATAGCCTAATTGGAGACCCCAACGCTTATCCCAGAGCTTTCCACCACAATGATTGAGCTTCGCGACACCACCAACCGTTTAGGACGCCCAACCACCCGAGAGGCACAAGCTCTAGGGTGCCCAAACACCCAAGAGTGATAAGCTTCTCAACTCTCACTTTCACGTATCACCGTGGAGAAGTCAAACCGATGCAACTAATGCAATGGCAGGAACACATGAAGTGGTCAAGTCCCTCACTCCCAAATCCCACAACAACAAAAGCTATGGAAGAATATGAGAGGAAGAATAAGGAGAACACCGAGAACTCCAAGATCTAAATCCAAGGGGTTCCCCTCACTCAGAGGAGAAAGTGATTGGTGGAAATGTGAATCTAGATCTTCTCTCTCTTTTCCCTCAAGAACTAGTAAGAATCATTGAAGGGATTAGGAGATAGCAAGCTCAAAGAAGGTCAACAATGGGGGAGAAACACGAGCTTGAAGGATAGGGACCATTAGGGAAGAAGGCCCCTTAAATAGCCCCCCCCCCCAGAATCCAACCGTTATGCCCACAAGTCGTGCTCAAGCGGTACTACCGCTCGGGGTAGCGGTACTACCACTTAGCATGGTCAAAACAGCCCAATGAAACAGAAAAACAAGAGCAGTAGTTCTGCCAGGGAGGTACTACCGCTCGAGCAGTTTGGGCAACAGAAGCATAAAAGTAAGCGGAAGTGGTTGCGCTAGAAGGAAGCGGAAGTACCACGCAAGCAGTACTACTGCTCGGGGGAGCAGTACTACCGCTTAGCACTGAAAAACTATCCAAGCAAAACAGAAGGAAGCTCCAAAACCGAAACTTCTATAACTCCTGCAAACGGACTCCGAAATCAGCAAACTCAAGCTTGTTGGATAGAACACGACAATTACTACCCAAGCAAAACAGAAGGAAGCTCCAAAACTAAAACTCCTATAACTCCTGCAAACAGACTCCAAGATCAACAAACTCAAGCTTGTTGGATATAAGAAATGGCAGGGAGGGGTATGCCTATGATATAGAGGTGTGAAACCTCCATCAGAAAAGAACCGGCATAAACTCCAACATCGAAAACATCATAGAAGATGCATATGAACTCTGTTTTTGATGAACTCGAGCTTGTCATGAAGATGAACATAAGCTCTAAAGCTCACAAAGAGAAACACCAAATAAGAACCAATAAATATGATGCAAGGATGCAATGGTTTGAGCTCTCCACGAATGATATGATCAAGCTACTCACTTGAGAGCCCCCCCCCCCTTGATAGTACGATAATCAATCCTATAATCTGGTCTTCCAACTACCACCATAACACCGAAAAAATAGAAAACCTATCAAGGGCAAACCTTTGCCATGCACATAGTCAACTTGAGCTAGATGATGAAGATATTGACTTCCTCAAGTTGGACCACCTTTCTTGATTGCATTGGCTTGATGAAGACTGGTTGATTGCTCCCCCATGCTCCACTATGGGTGAGCCACTCTTCCGCATATCTGCACAAGTCCATTGTCACCACAATGTACGACAAGCTTCAAGCATGATCTCTTCGTGATGCTCCACTTGAACTTGCACACCGTAATCTTGATGACGATCATCACTTGATGTCATCCTCCATGGGATGTATGAGATCTTCCTCTTGATGCAAGCCCATGGAAACATACCTAACCCCACATAGAACTCTCACATAGACCATGGGTTAGTACACAAAGTGTAATGGATGGTGCTTACCATACCATGGGATCACTTGATCCCTCTCGGTACATATTCTACGCTTTGTGTGTTGATCAACTCAATACACTCTCTGACTTAGTGATGACCAACCTTGTATCATGTCTTCTTCATGACCAATCTTTGGATAAGTACTTGAGTAGCACCTTGGTCATCACATAATCTCCTTGAAACCAACAAATGGACTTCAAGAAATGTCTATGGACAAATCCTTCAAATATAGATCAAGGTAATTAACCATTAGTCCATAGGATTATCATCAATTACCAAAACCAAACATGGGAGCACCATGCTCTCTCAATATGTGTATAAGGCCATCTCCAAAGCAGACCACAAACTGCGCGCAACCATCCAGACTGCACGGTCCGAATGTGTTGCACCATCCAATGGGGGTCCGTATCGGTCCACCGAGTGGTCCGGACGTACTTTTTCCGGTAAATCCAAGACAAAGTGGAGGGGCTTTGCGGAGTCCGGACAATAGCCACGTAGGACTCCGACACCCCAGGCCCACCCAAAACCCCTCCCGGACCCTGCGCTCTATCCTCCCATTTTCTCTGCTTCCCTTTTTCTCTCATTCCTTCACAACCGCTCCACCCCACCGGCCGTCACGCAACACCCCTATTGGAACTTGACGAGTCCATCACGTCCAACGGTGCACCCGGCCTCCACGTCGCTTCTCCTCCGCCGTTGTTCCACACCTCTCCCCCGACCACCGCTCAAGTATCATCAGCTCCTATGATGCTCAACATGCCCAACAACTAAATTATTCGAGCAAAAATTTTTGTCCCTTCTCCTTTGAAGCAACAGATTCGGATATCGAGTGCATATACGAGCACTATGTTGAGTCGTCCGACTAGGGGGACTACACGGATGAGACGACGATGATACATATGGTGCTGTGAAGGTGGGGCGTGCGGAGGAACATGCCCGTTGAATAAGCCTCTTCCACGAGCAAAACATGATCAACACCAAGACTCCATAGGTGTTAGAATCATTACAATGTAATCTAGATTATTGACTCTAGTGCAAGTGTGAGACTGACGGAAATATGCCCTAGAGGCAATAATAAAGTTGTTATTTATATTTATTTATATCATGATAAATGTTTATTATTCATGCTAGAATTATATTAACCGGAAACTTGATACATGTGTGGATACATAGACAAAACACAATGTCCCTGGTGAGCCTCTACTAGACTAGCTCGTTAATCAAAGATGGTTAAGTTTCCTAGCCATAGACATGTGTTGTCATTTGATGAACGAGATCACATCATTAGGAGAAGTATGTGATGGACAAGACCCATCGGTTAGCTTAGCATAATGATCGTTAAGTTTTATTGCTATTGCTTTCTTCATGACTTATACATATTCCTTTGACTATGAGATTATGCAACTCCCGGATACCCGAGGAATACCTTGTGTGCTATCAAAGCGTCACAACGTGGCGGGTGATTATAAAGATGCTCTCTGGTATCTCCGAAGGTGTTTGTTGGGTTGGCATAGATCGAGATTAGGCTTTGTCACTCCGAGTATCGAAGAGGTATCTTTGGGCCCTCTCGGTAATGCACATCATGATAAGCCTAGAAAGCAATGTGACTAATGGTTTAGTTGCGGGATGATGCACTACAGAACGAGTAAAGAGACTTGTCGGTAACGAGATTGAACTAGGTATGAAGATACCGACGATCGAATCTCGAGCAAGTAGCATGCCGTTGACAAAGGGAATTACATATGTTGTCATTACGGTTTGACCCATAAAGATCTTCGTAGAATATGTAGGAACCAATATGAGCATCCATGTTCCGCTATTGGTTATTGATCGGAGAGGTGTCTCAGTCATGTCTACATAGTTCTCGAACCCGTAGGGTCCACACGCTTAATGTTTGATGACGATTTGTATTATATGAGTTATGTCATTTGGTGACCGAATGTTGTTCGGAGTTCCGGATGAGATCACGGACATGAAGAGGAGTCTAGAAATGTTCGAGAGGTAAAGTTTGATATATTGGATGATAGTATTCGGACACCGGAAGTGTTCTGGATTGTATCGGGTACATATCGGAGTACCGGGGGGTTACGGAACCCCCCGGGGGAAGATATGGGCCATATGGGCCATAGGAGGGAGGCACACCAGCCCACAAAGGGGTGGCGCACCCCCCATAGGGAAGGAGTCCGAATTGGACTAGGGGAGGGGGCAGCGCCCCCCTTTCCTTCTCCTCCTCTCTCTCTCTCTCTTTCCCCTTTCCCCCTCCGGTAAAAGGAAGGGGGAATTCAATTAGGAGCCCAAGTAGGATTCCTCCTACTTGGGCGCGCCTAGGGCTGTCCTCCTCCTCCTCCCTCCTTTATATACATGGGGGGCGCCTACAACACACATCAATTGTTCCAAGCCGTGTGTGGCGCGCCCCTCCGTAGTTTACGCCTCCGGTCATATTCACGTAGTGCTTAGGCGAAGCCCTGCGTGGATCACTTCACCATCACCGTCACCACGCCGTCGTGCTGACAGAACTCTCCCTTGACACTTTGCTGGATCAAGAGTTCGAGGGACATCATCGAGCTGAACGTGTGCAGAAATCGGAGGTGCCGTACGTTTGGAATGAGAAGAAGTTCAAATACATCAACCACGTTAATAAATGCTCCCGCTTTCAGCCTACGAGGGTAAGTGGACACACTCTCCCCCTCTCGTTGCTATGCATCTCCTAGATAGATCTTGTGTGAGTGTAGGAAATTTTTTAAAATTGCATGCCACGTTCCCCAACATCTATATCTTCCACCTATTTTGTCATTAAAGCATGAAAGAAGGCTGTTTCAAACTCGGAAGCCTCGTGTCCAACCTCCCACATTGCCGACAAGTTCAAAGAAGAGATGTGTAGACGAAGTTCCACAGCCAAGCAAACATGGCTACACCTTTCCATCCATAATTCCAATGATATATTTGGAGGATTGTGAACCAAATGCAATAGCACATACAAAAGCCTAAAGTGGTATTCTACAGCAAACTATTATTTGCACCAACGTGGTCCTCTAGGTGAAAACCCTTGTCTGCTATGTCGTTGCTTTATGGCGTTCTTGGGACCCCATCTCAGAGCTTGGGTCCTTTCTTGTCGTGCCGTGATGACACCTTCATCCGGGTTTGGACTGTATCTTGAAGCATCTTGCCCTTTTATTAGGGTCCGCCACTTTATTTAATTAAAACATGTATGGGATCTCCTCAGAGACCACCGAAAGAGCAAAATCAGGAGGCACCATAAGCCAAACCTTACATAGTTCATCTCCTACTCCTACTTTCGCTAACTTCTGAGCGGCAGAATTCGAAGAACGACCAACCCAAGACACTTTCACCACATCAAAGAAGCTAAACATCTCTTTGATCTCCTCCACTCTTGGCCCCACGACGACCAAGTTCTTCTCTCTTTCCTGTAGCATAGCCGCCACCGATTTGTTGTCCGTCTCTAGGTGCAGTTTCCTGACGTTGATCTTAGCGGCCAGCTCAACAGCTCTTTTGCATGCGAGGATCTCCACTCCCTCCGTCTCTGTTTCATGGCGGTAGACTGGCAAGCCGCCGCACGGAAATAAACGGAGTGGCCTCGCAGAATAACTCATGCACCCCCTTTATCGCCAGTCTTGTACACCGCCCCATCCGCATTAGCTTTCCCCCATCCTTCCTCCGATTCTAGCCACTTGAATGTTTATTTCGTCTTGACGATCGGAGCCTCCTTCTTGTGAACAGCGAGCCACTCTGCCATGTACACACACACATATGTCATTATTTCATGTGACGATGCTATTTTCTTACCATCTTTCGCCTCGTTCCTTGCCAACCACAATCCGTAGCAAGCCTGAATCATCGTTGCTCTCTCATCATCCCTTACGTTCGCGAACCATCCTAACAACCATGAGGACAGTGCACTCGAGGAGTCGGTATGACGGGATGGGATCGCCACCGCAACTACTTTCTCTGAGCACAAGAGCTTCGAAAACAAGGTTGAGTGTGGGCATGTCCAAAATCTGTGAAGAAGCGTCTCTTCTCTTCCACATGCTGCACATAACACCCCTGCCTTGATATGACCTCGATGGAGCTTAGGCTCGATTGCCAAACCATTCCTCATTAGCCTCCACATGTGTATTTTGGCCTTATTAGGGGCACATGAATCCCACAAAGCTAGCCAACCCTTGTGTTTGTTAACCGAGGAAGAAGATCCCGGCCGTCCAGTCTTCACCCCATTCAACGTCATCCTTAGATGGTAGGCTGATCTCACCGTAAACTGCCCATTTTTTGTGAAGTTCCATGCAATATAGTCATCCATGTTTGGTCCTCCAACAACTATTTGCTTGACATCCCTTGTGTCATCTGGTGAGAACATGTCATCAACAAGATTCATATTCCATTCCTTTCCATTAGGCATCATTAGATCCCGCACTTTGGTTACTGATACGTCTCCAACATATCTATAATTTTTTATTGTTCCATGCTATTATATTATCTGTTTTGGATGTTTTATACGCATCAATATGCTATTTTATATTATTTTTGGGACTAACCTATTAACCTAGAGCCCAGTGCCTGTTTCTAATTTTTCCTTGTTTTACAGTTTCGCAGGAAAGGAATACCAAATGGAGTCCAAACAGAATGAAACTTTCGCGATGATTTTTCTTGGACCAGAGGACATCTAGAGGACTTGGAGTGCAAGTCATGGAAGCCACAAGGCACCCACAAGGACGAAGGGCGCGCCCCCACCCTTGTGAGCCCCTCGTGACTGCACCAACCTATTTCTTCCGCCTATATATTCTCAAATATTCCAAAACCAATCAGGAGAGCCACGAAAACACTTTTCCACCGCCGCAACCTTCTGGACCCGTGAGATCCCCTCTAGGTGCCTTTTCCGGCATCCTATCGGAGGGGGATTCGATCATGGAGGGCTTCTACATCAACACCATTGCCTCTCCGATGAAGCGTGAGTAGTTTACCTCAAACCTACGGGTCCATAGCTAGTATCTAGATGGCTTCTTCTCTCTCTTTGATTCTCAATACCATGTTCTCCTCGATGTTCTTGCAGATCTATTCAATGCAATATCGTTTTGCGGTGTGTTTGTCGAGATCCGAAAAATTATGGATTTATGATCAGCTTATCTATGAATATTATTTGAATCTCCTCTGAATTCTTATATGCATGATTTGATATCTTTGCAAGTCTCTTCGAACTATCGATTTGGTTTGGCCAACTAGATTGGTTTTTCTTGCAATGGGAGAAGTGCTTAGCTTTGGGTTCAATCTTGTGGTGCTTGATCCCAGTGATAGAAGGGGAACTGACACGTATTGTATTGTTGCCATCGAGGATAACAAGATGGGGTTTTCATCATATTGCTTGAGTTTATCCCGCTACATCATGTCATCTTACTTAATGTGTTACTCTGTTCTATGAACTTAATACTCTAGATGCAGGCAAGAGTCGGTCGATGTGTGGAGTAATAGTAGTAGATGCAGGCAGGAGTCGATCTACTTGACACGGACGTGATGCCTATGTTCATAATCATTGCCTTAGATATCGTCATAACTTTGCGCTTTTCTATCAATTGCTCGGCAGTAATTTGTTCACCCACCGTAATATTTTCTATCATGAGAGAAGCCTCTAGTGAAACCTATGGCCGCCGGGTCTATTTTCCATCATATAACTTTCCGATCTACAATTCTAGTTCCCGAATTATTTCCTTTGCAATCTTTTACTTTCCGATCCATAAACCAAAAATACCAAAAATATTAATTTATCATTTATCCATCTCTATCAGATCTCACTTTGCAAATAACCCTGAAGGGGCTCACAACCCCTTTATCGCGTTGGGTGCAAGTTGGTGTTTGTTTGTGCAGGTATTCGGTGACTTGTGCCTTGTCTCCTACTGGATTGATACCTTGGTTCTCAAAACTGAGGGAAATACTTACTCTACTTTGCTACATCACCCTTTCCTCTTCAAGGGAAAAACCAACGCAAACTCAAGAAGTAGCAGGAAGAATTTGTGGCGTCGTTGCCAGGGACATTTACACCAAGTCAAGTCAAGATTTGATCTCCCGTAAACTTGCCAATTTCTGGCACCGTTGCCGGGGAGATCTATGCCAAGTCAAGACATACCAAGTACCCATCATAAACTCTCATCTCTCGCATTACATTATTTGCCATTCGTCTCTCATTTTCCTCTCCCCCACTTCTAAAATGATTTTCGAAAAGATTTGCTTTTTCTTCGCCCCTCTTCCGTTCGCCTTCTCCGCTTGCTTTTTGTGTACTCGTGTGTTGGATTGCTTGCTTTGACACGACGACTCAAGAGAAACCAAATTATGTGACTTTTCCAACACCAATAATAATGAATTTATTAGTACTCCGATTGCTCCCGTTACTACTGCGGAATCTTGTGAAATCAACACCGCTTTGCTGAATCTTGTTATGAAAAATCAATTTTCCAGCATTCCCAATGAAGATGTCGCATCCCATCTTAATAATTTCATTGATTTGTGTGATATGCAAAAGAAAAAAATGTGGATAATTGTAACATCCCAAATTTCCTATTTGGAATGTTTTACAATTATAGCTAAGCATCTATGCATCCTGTTTGAATTTGAATGCCATTTGGAGTTTCAGAATAGTTTTGAGTTTTCAAATTTGAATTCAAACTATGGCAAGTGGGAATCATTTCAAAAACTATGCCTGATAAATACTTGAGCAAAAGTATGAGAGGAGCAAACATGACACTCCAAAAATATCAGAGGAAACAATGCCAAAAGTTTTGAATTCAAACTTGAGTTTTATTTGAATTTGAAAAAAAATGATTTTTTATAAAGTTTGGATTTTGCCTTTGGAAAAATGTTCAAATGATAGGGAATATTCCCCTGATCATTTTGGTATATATATACCCTATATAAAATATTTATATTTATTAAGTTATCTCTGTTTTTGTTTTTATTAAAAAAATAAATTTTAAAAAAACCCCCCCAGCGCCGAAGCCGCAGGATTACTTCAACCTTTGCCGATTCGATTGGAAATGGGAGAAACTTGGAATGGATTTCATCAAGGATTACCGGGACCTGTTCAGTTATGATTCCATCTGGGTAGTGGTTGATCGTTTGACCAAGGTAGCTCACTTCATTCCGTGAAGACTACCTATACCAGTGCTAAGTTGGCCAAGATATACATGACCAGGATCGTATGTCGCATGGAGTTAGGAAAATCGTGTCGATAGAGGAACCCGGTTTACCTCAAAGTTTTGGAAGCGATTACATGAAACTTTGGAGTGCGAGGCTGGAATTCAAGATGACTTTTCATCCATGAGCAGATGGATGACCGAGAGAGTCAACCAGATTACGGAGGACATGTTGAGAGCTTGTGTGCTAGTCTATGGGTCTAGCTGGGATGATAATTTGCCGACGCAGAGTTCTCATACAACAACAGATTATCAATCGATCGAAGATGGCCCTTTCAAGCTCTATACGGAAGGAGGTGCAGAACACCATTCTTTGTGGGATAGTGTTGGAGATCGATCACTTTTCGGTTATGATCTTATCGGAGATTCGAAGAAAGTCAAGCTAATTCGAGACAGACTCAAGATAGCACAATCGAGACGGAAGAGTTATGCCGACGATGAAGCGCAAGGAAGTGACTTACGGCGGGAGACCGAGCATATCTTCGTGTGTCTCCACTTCGTGGAATCAAGAGGTTTGGTGTCAAAGGAAAGTTAGCACCCGATTTATTGGCCCTACAAAATTCTCGAGCGTCGTGGAGAAGTTGCTTACAAGTTGGAACTGCGGAAGGATTGTCCGGAGTTCATGATGTCTTCCATGTTTCTCGGTGAAGAAGTGTCATGCCGACATGGCCGATGTTCCGTTGAGAGACATAGTGCCCCTAGAGGCCATACAGCTTGCGGTGATCGACCTACAAGGAGAAACCCGTCCGAATTCTCGAGATCTGAGCAGAGTCACCGTAGTAAGGTCATCAAGTTTTGCAAGGTCTTTGTGGAGTCACCACTCGAGGAAGAAGCCACTGGGGCGCCAAGAAGACCTTCTTGAGATCACCCGCACCTATTTGCTAGCCAACCCGAATCTCGAGGGCGAGATTCATCTTAAGGTGGTAGGTTTGTAACATCCCAAATTTCCTATTTGGAATGTTTTACAATTATAGCTAAGCATCTATGCATCCTGTTTGAATTTGAATGCCATTTGGAGTTTCAGAAGAGTTTTGAGTTTTCAAATTTGAATTCAAACTATGGCAAGTGGGAATCATTTCAAAAACTATGCCTGATAAATACTTGAGCAAAAGTATGAGAGGAGCAAACATGACACTCCAAAAATATCAGAGGAAACAATGCCAAAAGTTTTGAATTCAAACTTGAGTTTTATTTGAATTTGGAAAAAAATGAATTTTTATAAAGTTTGGATTTTGCCTTTGGAAAAATGTTCAAATGATAGGGAATATTCCCCTGATCATTTTGGTATATATATACCCTATATAAAATATTTATATTTATTAAGTTATCTCTGTTTTGTTTTTATTAAAAAATAAATTTTAAAAAAACCCCCCAGCGCCCTACCAAAGCACTTGTGACCATACCAAGACTGCCCACCCAGCGCCTGGCCCAAGCCAGCCAGTGAGCCAATGAGCCGGCCTCACCTCCCTCGCCTGAAACCCCTTGAGCCGGTCGCCCGACCGCACCGCGCCTCCCCTCTCTCTGCCAGTGGACGCCACCCGTCTTCAACCCCGCCCACGCAGCGCCAGGCGCCGTCGATCGCGGGATCCGTGAGATCCGGATCCGATCCCCCTCCCGATCGCCTCCTTGCCACGCCGAGCCCCCCTATTTATACCCCTCCCCGCACCCCATTCCCCCTCGCCCCTCATGGAACCCTCCTCCTCTCTCACGCCGTCATGGGAGCTCGAGCCGACCGCCGCCGCCATTCCCTCGCGCCGTCGCCTAGACCTCCCGACCTCCACCGACTCCACCAAGAACCCCCGAGCTCGTCTGCACTGCCGGAGCCCTCCGCCGGCCTCCCGACGACGGAGAGGCTAACGACTTGCCACCGCCGCCCGCCGCCGCCGCCGAGCTCCGGTAAGTCGCCGGAGATCACCTCCCCCGTCCGATCTATATCGACGGCTAGGATTAGAACCCCGAAGGGGTATTTCTTTTAAATAAAACCGGCCGGTTCGTTTACGGTTTATTTTAGTTAGGGTTTATTTTATTTTAGCCCGGCCCGATTCAGTTTAACCCTAGGCCCGTTTAGTTTATATTACGCTCAGTGCGTAGGTTAGGCCCATTAGGCCATTTTTCTTTTATTTTCATTTTCTGTTTTAACAGAATAGTCCCTGTTTTGAAAAATTCATATCTTTTATTCTGTTTAATATTTTTAGGTGATTCTTTTTTCGTTGGTTTGCAAATTTTCTATAGTTTCTGTAGAAAATATAATTAGCTATGTTAAAATTAAATAAAATTGCTTTAATTTAGTTTTAGTCAGAATAGTAAATCTGTTATAACATGAGTTAGGAAAATTATTTTTATATGATTCTTTTTGTCCCAACTTTGTTTTAACATTGCCAAACCATAGAAATTAATTTGGGCATTTTAGGATTTATAAAAAATAGTTTTAAGCAGAATCTTGTCAATCCTAATTAATTAACTAGCTACTGTTTTCCTATTATTTTAATTAGTAAATAAATTTATTTTTCACATGTGATTGATTTTTCTAGGATAGTTTCTGTCACTTAATGGGATGAACTTTTATTTATAATAAATAAAACTTTTATTTTATTTTTCTTAATAGAAATTGAATTAGGCCTAATAGGAGTTTCATAATAGATTTTAAATTAATTCTTTTTGCTCCTAGTTGCTTAATGAAATCTTTTCTCGTTAAGTTAACAAAACTCATGCTTAGGTTATGTTGAGAAAAATTTATTATATAAAACTATTTTTAGTTGTTGCTTGAAGTAGGAAATACTTGAGTTGGTTTTCTTTGAGTTTTCCTTGGGTTTTGATTTGGTTGTTTTGGTGTGTTATGATGCTATTGCTATTGTATTATGTGATCCTATGCTATATGCTTATTGTGATTATTGTTTGTCTCGGTAGAGTTTCAGAGTCTAAGCTTGCTACTCTGAATCCTTAGCTTACGAGGATCATCAGCAAGGCAAGTTTTGATCATGTTATTTTCTATACCTATGTTTTTGTGCATTAGAAATTATCACCACCCCACCATGCATGCAGTAGTTGAAATTTTGAAGTTATTAATCTTGAGTAGTATCATGTGGTAGGATGAACCAATCCCTTGTCACCATGACCCCGGACGAAGTAGTTTATTTTGCTATGCTCAGAGATGGGTTTTGGTTGAGAGAAATTCATAAGAAAGATGTGAGAGTCAATGATGATGACAACCCCATGAACTACAAGATCAAGATGGACTTCGGAATTCACTACTGGGTGGAGGACGGTTGACGGGCACCCTGGAGAACCCAGTGGTTGGCGGGATGCATGGAGAAGTGCCATGACATCTTGCGGAAAGCTTCACCCAGCCACGAAGAGATGGATGGATGCCCCTTGACCGGAAGCTTACATGCAGCCGCAAGCCAATATGGGCTCTGGCTGGGTCAACCCTAGTAGTGACGCTGGGTGGGCGGTACTACGAGATGTAGAAGAACGGTAGGATTGGATGGGTACCGGCAGAGCGGAAGAACTCTCTGGAAGACCTGTTTCATTCGTCCGTCTTCAAACACCCTGAAGTGCGAAGACTTAAAAGGAGGGAATGATTCTTGCGGGTAAAGTCATAAACCTCTGCAGAGTTAAAGATCTAATCGATTAGCCGTGTCCCGGTTACGGACAATTTGAGCCTCTGGAACTTGGAAGTATTCGAAATCTCAACACTAAAACTAATGAATTAATTTGAGGGTTTATGACTTAATAATTTGGGAATGAGATATTGGTTGGCGGAACCATCTCAATAACTACCAACAATTTGTAGTAATTTTGCAAGCAAGTCCATTGTAGTAGGAGAAAATTGGCTTTTCGCAAAATGATGAAACTTAGAGCCCCACAGCCAAAATGCATATAGTGTTAGTAATTTTATTATTGTTATTCTCTTCATGACTTGCCAGCTTATTCAAAAGCTGACTACACGGATGCAACGTCTTATGTTGCGTAGATTTATTCGATCGGGAGTGAGGCTACGCTCGCGCTTGGCGATTGCCCTTTGGAGTCGGATGGACTCGCTTTATCTTCTACGCTTCCGCAGCATTAGTAGTTTATTTCTCATGAGTTGGCCTTGAGCGAATTTATTCTCTTGTAATAAAGACTCTATATGAGAATCGTGTAATAAATTCAGGTGTGATTGAACTTTGATTATTTCATCGATGTCTCGTGAGTACCGGCATGATCTTGGGATGGTATGCATACACGAGATTTGACCGATTTTGGGTCGGTCGCTCTGAGAGATGGTATCGAGCACACGCTGACCGTAGGATCGTAACCCCTAGGATCGGAAAGCCATAGGAAGAGACCATTTACTTTATATCCTTATCATTCCGTAATTCTCCCTGTTCATTTCTAACTCCTCTCCGATTTTCAAAATTCTAGATGGCGTCGAGTTCACCCCGGTTTTGCTACGGAGTTTTGCCGGCCCGATGAGACGATGCCCTTGGCGCAGAAGCTGGTCCAGATGGTGAAGAAGCTGAAAATTGCTCTACCCTCGATCACCGGAAGCCAACTAATGCACTTCCGCGGACACCCGCTCTGAGATTGAAGTGCATATCCTGGGAGAACCTTCGGAGGACATACTGAGCCCATTGACTTTGAGTTCACCGACTTCAACTGGATCATCGGAAGGACATGGCGATCTATCGTGCCCTTGGACATCTCCGAGAGGAGTACAGGCCGAGCTCGAACCCTCGAGACCTCGCCATGGTTCTCGCAGGCAAGGAATGGAGATATCATCCGCACCGTGGAGGACGACTCCATTCTCTCTTATGTCCAGGACTTGGAGTGTCTCCTCAGAAGCGGAGATTCGGACTCGCCGTAACTTCGAAGGCACATAGGAGGCTTTTGTTCCGTGAACTGGGCGGAGGAGAAGGCACACGCAGACTTCCTTAACCATGAGGAAGAAGTCGCGGACTTCATGGAGACAATCGACGACCGAAGATGAAGCTTGCCGCGATAGAGGAAAAGATGGACTTGGGAGAGGACCTTTTTCCGAGTGGAGATGTGGACCCTCGTGAGCAATGATCAGGATTATGAAGGGAGTTCCACCGAGGAAGCCGCAAGAGGAGGCGCCACAAGAGGACATCGCACTGTGAGGACGCAAGGATTATTGATGAGGACTTTTAGTCGACCACCATGTTATTTTTTACATTTTAAATCGATCAGTTAGGCCGATATTTTCCTTCGATTAGTCATGAGCTTTTGTAATCGAGATTGAACCATGTTTGAGTGGAATGAATAAATGATTGGTGTGTTTATGATTGTGCATTCATATGGGTAGTGTTATTTCTCATTAGACCATTGTTCTATTCTAATTTTCTCATCCACTCCAAAACACGGATGCCTCCGAGACGTGACACGGTTTTCCGCCAGAGCTCACCCAGTTTGCTTCAAAGCAGCAGAATGCCCTCATGCAGCTACTCATCCGTAATCGAACAACAACACCAACAATCCACCGCCACCACCCCCGTGGACAACTTGACTCGATTCACGAGGCTGAATCCGCCGGTGTTCTCTAGTAGCACTGAGCCGATTGTGGCTGATGATTGGCTCCGCAAAGTCGGAAGAGAGCTAATCACTGTTGGATGCACTGATGCAGAGAAGGTGCGCTTTGCCGCGCATCAACTTGATGGACCTACAGCTTCTTGGTGGGAGAACTACACCGCCACTTATCCCATCGGTGCCATCACGTGGGATCAATTCCAGCAGGCCTTCCGCACCGCTCATGTTTCAGCTGGAGCCATGAGTCTTAAGAAGCGTGAGTTCCGCAACTTACGCCAGGGGAACCGTACTGTGGCGCAGTACGTGGATGAGTTCAGCAAGCTAGCTCGCTATGCCCCGGATGATGTGGCCACAGATGCCGCAAAACAGGAGAAATTTCTCGAGGGACTCAACGATGAGCTGAGTATGCAGCTTATTGTGGCTACCTTCAACAACTACCGTGAGCTGGTAGACAAGGCCACCATACTTGAAGGCAAGCAGCAGCAGATTGAAGCCGCAAGCGGAAGTACAGCCTGTGGGAAGCACAACTCGGGAGCTCGGCGAAGCCCGTTATGCACCATACTCGGAGGGCACACCCATCATAACCATGGAGGTCATAACCATGGAGGAAATGGGAACAACCGCAGCCGGGACAACAAGTCGAGGCCATGGAAATGGCAATGGAAGCGGTAATGGCAATCAGCATCGTTCGCCCGGCTCCGAAGGATCTGAGCCACATCACCGCTTCAAGTGCCGTAAAGGCAGGCACTATGCCACCGACTGCCCGGAGGCTAGCGGAGGAATGGAAACGGCAATGGAGGCTCGTGAAGAAGCCCAATCCGTTCCCTCGTGCTCGGTGAACCACATTGACGTGGAGGACGCCTATGATCAGCCGTATACATCGTGGTTGGTAAGTTTTATTGAATTCACGTTCAGTATTGGTACTCTTTGATTCGGTGCAACGCATTCATTCATATCAAGGGTAGTTGTGGAAAAGTACGGGTTGCCCACTAAAACCCTTAGAAGCCCCTTCACGTCGGTTCGCAGAGGAGAAATGATGGCGGGTTTAGGCTGTCATGCAACCCTCAACATCGGGAACCATAAATTTCCCAGACCTCATAGTGTTGGAAACCCGGACCTTGGATGTAATCCTAGGCATGGATTGGTTGACGAAGTTTGAAGGAACATAGGCTGTGCTCAGAAGTCTATTCTGCTCACCACCCCGGAGCGTAAGAGGATCAAGTATGTAGCCAGGCACAGCCAGATGAAGAATCAGGTGCATTCCTCATGGGAGTTGTTCAGGAGGAAGTGCCAGTAGTGCAAGATTTTCCCGATGTGTTTCCGGAGGAATTACCAGAATGCCACGGACGGAGACATTGAGTTTCGATCGAGTTATTGCTCGCACAGCCCCAATATCCAAGAGACCTTATCGGATGCCACCGAATGAGTTGAAAGAGATCAAGGATCAAATTAATGAGTTATTGGAGAAAGGATATATTCGCCAAGCTCATCACCTTGGGGAGCCCCAGTTCTTTTGGTAGAGAAGAAGGATGGAAGCTTGAGGATGGTTGTGGATTATCGTATGCGTTGAACGAAGTAACCATCAAGAACAAGTACCCTCTGCCGATGATTAATGATCTGTTTGATCAGCTAGTTGGAGCCAAAGTATTCTCTAAGATTGATCTTCGATCAGGGTATCATCAGTTGAAGATCCATGAAAAGGATATACCCAAAACAACATTCACTACTGTGTATGGTTTATATGAGTATACCGTCATGTCATTTGGATTGACTAATGCTCCCTGCATACTTCATGAATTTGATGAACAAGGTGTTTATGGAATATCTGGACAAGTTTGTCGTGGTGTTCATCGATGATATATTGATTTTCTCCAAGAGCGAGGAAGAGCATAAGGAACATTTGCGTCTAGTTCGAGAAACTTCGAGAACATCGGTTGTATGCCAAGTTCAGCAAATGTGAATTTTGGCTGAAGGAAGTTGGATTCCTCGGACATGTTATTTCAGGAGAAGGAATAGCGATCGATCCCGCCAAGGTTGAATCATCACCGATTGGCGATCACCCACCTCGACCAAGGAGATCCGCAGTTTTCTCGGACTCGCATGATATTATCGGAGGTTTATTGAGAACTTCTCGAAGATTGCCAAGCCCATGACTGAGCTGTTGAAGAAGGAAGCCAAGTATGTTTGGACCGAGGAATGTGAAGCCAGTTTTCAGGAATTGAAGAAACGGTTGGTTACAGCCCCATGTTGATTTTGCCGGACATACACAAGGAATACCAAGTTTATTGTGACGCTTCTCGTCAAGGACTCGGAGGAGTACTAATGCAGGAAGGAAAAGTTGTAGCTTATGCCTCCAGACAGCTACGACCTCACGAGATGAATTATGCCACACATGATTTGGAGTTAGCAGCCGTAGTGCATGCACTCAAGACTGGAGACATTTCCTCGCCGGAAACCGTTGCGATGTTTACAGATCACAAGAGCTTGAAGTATATTTTCACGCAGAAGGAATTGAACCTCAAGAGAGGAGATGGCTAGAGTTGATAAAGGATTACGACATGAGATTGCATTACCACCCAGGTAAAGCTAATGTTGTAGCGGATGCTTTGAGCCGTAAGAGTTATGTGAATACGCTTACAGCTGGAGGATTTCCCCAGGAGTTAGTCGATGACCTCAGAGATCTCCGACTGGAGATAGTTCCGAGAGGATATGTTGCAACTCTGGAAGTTCAGTCCACTTTGGCCGAAAGGATTCGTGAAGCCCAGAAGTCGGACAAGGAAATTGATGAGATAAAGCAAAAGATGAATGAAGGAAAAGCTAAAGGATTCCGTAAGGATGAGCACGGAACTATTTGGTTCGAGGACCGTATTTATGTGCCCAATGATCCCGAACTCAGGAAGCTAATTCTTCAGGAGACTCATGATTCACCGTACTCGATTCACCCGGCAACACCAAGATGTACCGGATTTGAAGGAAAGTTTCGTGGGCGGTATGAAGAAGGATATTGCCGAGCACGTAGCAGTATGTGATGTTTGTCAACGAGTAAAGGCAGAACATCAGAAGCCAGCAGGATTACTTCAACCTTTGCCGATTCCCGATTGGAAATGGGAGAAACTTGGAATGGATTTCATCACGGGATTACCCAGGACCCGTTCAGGTTATGATTCCATCTGGGTAGTGGTTGATCGTTTGACCAAGGTAGCTCAC
Organism: Aegilops longissima; assembly: GCA_021605205.1. NCBI lineage: Eukaryota > Viridiplantae > Streptophyta > Magnoliopsida > Poales > Poaceae > Aegilops > Aegilops longissima. The sequence goes on along the minus strand of CM038677.1, from coordinate 191,247,316 downwards.
TTCATTCCGTGAAGACTACCTATACCAGTGCTAAGTTGGCCAAGATATACATGACCAGGATCGTATGTCGCATGGAGTTCCGAGGAAAATCGTGTCGATAGAGGAACCCAGTTTACCTCAAAGTTTTGGAAGCGATTACATGAAACTTTGGGTGCGAGGCTGGAATTCAGCACTGACTTTTCATCCGCAGATGGATGGATGACCGAGAGAGTCAACCAGATTCGGAGGACATGTTGAGAGCTTGTGTGCTAGACTATGGGTCTATCTGGGATGATAATTTGCCGACGCAGAGTTCTCATACAACAACAGTTATCAATCCGATCGAAGATGGCCCCTTCAAGCTCTATACGAAAGGAGGTGCACAACACCATTCTTTGTGGGATAGTGTTGGAGATCGATCACTTTTCGGTTCGATCTTATCGAGATTCAAGAGAAAGTCAAGCTGATTCGAGACAGACTCAAGATAGCACAGTCAAGTCGGAAGAGTTATGCCGACGAGAAGCGCAAGGAAGTGACTTACGAAGCGGAGACCGAGCATATCTTCGTGTGTCTCCACCGTGGAATCAAGAGGTTTGGTGTCAAAGGAAAGTTAGCACCCGATTTATTGGCCCTACAAAATCCTCGAACGTCGTGGAGAAGTTGCTTACAAGTTGGAACTGCGGAAGGATTGTCCGGAGTTCATGATGTCTTCCATGTTTCTCGGTGAAGAAGTGTCATGCCGACATGGCCGATGTTCCATTGAGAGACACAAGTGCCCCTAGAGGCCATACAGACTTGCGGTGATCGACCTACAAGGAGAAACCCGTCCGAATTCTCGAGCTCATGAGCAGAGTCACCCGTAGCAAGGTCATCAAGTTTTGCAAGGTGCTGTGGAGTCACCACTCCGAGGAAGAAGCCACCTGGGAGCGCGAAGAAGACCTTCTTCGAGATCACCCGCACCTACTTGCTAGCCAACCCGAATCTCGAGGGCGAGATTCATCTTAAGGTGGGTAGGTTTGTAACATCCCAAATTTCCTATTTGGAATGTTTTACAATTATAGCTAAGCATCTATGCATCTTGTTTGAATTTGAATGCCATTTGGAGTTTCAGAAGAGTTTTGAGTTTTCAAATTTGAATTCAAACTATGGCAAGTGGGAATCATTTCAAAAACTATGCCTGATAAATACTTGAGCAAAAGTATGAGAGGAGCAAACATGACACTCCAAAAATATCAGAGGAAACAATGCCAAAAGTTTTGAATTCAAACTTGAGTTTTATTTGAATTTGAAAAAAAATGAATTTTTATAAAGTTTGGATTTTGCCTTTGGAAAAATGTTCAAATGATAGGGAATATTCCCCTGATCATTTTGGTATATATATACCCTATATAAAATATTTATATTTATTAAGTTATCTCTGTTTTTGTTTTTATTAAAAAAATAAATTTTAAAAAAAACACCCCAGCGCCACCAAAGCATCGCCCAGCCAATACCAAGACCGGCCCACCAGTGCCCAACTGCCAGCCCCAATGAGCCAGCCGAGCCGGCCTCACCTCCCTCGCTGAAACCCTTCGAGCGGTCGCCCGACCGCACCGCGCCTTCCCTCTCTCGCCAAAGCGGACCCCACCCCGTCTTCAACCCCGCCCACGCACGCCACGCCGCCGCCGATCGCGGGATCCGTGAGATCCGGATCCGATCCTCCCGATCGCCTCCTTGCCACGCCGAGCCCCCCTATTTATACCCCTCCCCCACCCCATCCCCCTCGCCTCGCCGAACCCTCCTCTCTCTCACGCCGTCGCTGAGCCCGAGCCGACCCGCCGCCATTCCTCGCCGTCGCCCTAGACCTCCCGACCTCCACCGACTCCACCAAGAACCCCCCGAGCTCGTTCAGACTCACGGAGCCCTCCGCCGCCTCCCGACGACCGAGAGGCTAACGCCTTTCGCCACCGCCGCTGCCGCCGCCGTCGAGCTCCGTGAAGTCTGGAGATCACCTCCCCCGTCCGATCTATATCGACGGCTAGGATTAGAACCCCGAAGGGGTATTTTTTTTTAAATAAAACCGGCCGGTTCGTTTACGGTTTATTTTAGTTAGGGTTTATTTTATTTTAGCCCGGCCCGATTCAGTTTAACCCTAGGCCCGTTTAGTTTATATTACGCTCAGTGCGTAGGTTAGGCCCATTAGGCCATTTTTCTTTTATTTTCATTTTTGTTTTAATGAATAGTCCCTGTTTTGAAAAATTCATATCTTTTATTCTGTTTAATATTTTTAGGTGATTCTTTTTTGTTGGTTTGCAAATTTTCTATAGTTTCTGTAGAAAATATAATTAGCTATGTTAAAATTAATTAAAATTGCTTTAATTTAGTTTTTGTCGGAATAGTAAATCTGTTATAACATGAGTTAGGAAAATTATTTTATATGATTCTTTTTGTCCCAATTTTGTTTTAACATTGCCAAACCATAGAAATTAATTTGGGCATTTTAGGATTTATAAAAAATAGTTTTAAGCAGAATCTTGTCAATCCTAATTAATTAACTAGCTACTGTTTTCCTATTATTTTAATTAGTAAATAAATTTATTTTTCACATGTGATTGATTTTTCTAGGATAGTTTCTGTCACTTAATGGGATGAACTTTTATTTATAATAAATAAAACTTTTATTTTATTTTTCTTAATAGAAATTGAATTAGGCCTAATAGGAGTTTCATAATAGATTTTAAATTAATTCTTTTTGCTCCTAGTTGCTTAATGAAATCTTTTCTGTTAAGTTAACAAAAACTCATGCTTAGGTTATGTTGAGAAAAAATTTATTATATAAAACTATTTTTAGTTGTTGCTTGAAGTAGGAAATACTTGAGTTGGTTTTTCTTTGAGTTTTTCCTTGGGTTTTGATTTGGTTGTTTTGGTGTGTTATGATGCTATTGCTATTGTATTATGTGATCCTATGCTATATGCTTATTGTGATTATTGTTTGTCTCGGTAGAGTTTCCGGAGTGCGAAGCTTGCTACTACGAATCCTTAGCTTACGAGGATCATCAGCAAGGCAAGTTTTGATCATGTTATTTTCTATACCTATGTTTTTGTGCATTAGAAATTATCACCACCCCACCATGCATGCAGTAGTTGAAATTTTGAAGTTATTAATCTTGAGTAGTATCATGTGGTAGGATGAACCAATCCCCTTGTCACCATGACCCCGGGACGAAGTAGTTTATTTTGCTATGCTCGTAGACGGGTTTTGGTTGAGAGAAATTCATAAGAAAGATGTGAGAGTCAATGATGATGACAACCCCATGAACTACAAGATCAAGATGGACTTCGGAATTCACTACTGGGTGGAGGACGGTTGATGGGCACCCTGGAGAACCCAGTGGTTGGCCGGGATGCATGGAGAAGTGCCATGACATCTTGCGGAAAGCTTCACCCAGCCACGAAGAGACGGATGGATGCCCCTTGACCGAAGCTTACTGCTGCAGCCGCAAGCCAATATGGGCTCGCTGGGTCAACCCTAGTAGTGACGCTGGTGGACGGTACTACGAGATGTAGAAGAACGGTAGGATTGGATGGGTACCGGCAGAGCGTAAGAACTCTCTGGAAGACCCTGTTTCATTCGTCCGCCTTCAAACACCTGAAGTGCGAAGACTTAAAAGGAGGAATGATTCTTGCGGGTAAAGTGCGCAAACCTCTGCAGAGTTAAAGATCTAATCGATTAGCCGTGTCCCGATTACGGACAATTTGAGCCTCGAACTTGGAAGTATTCGAAATCTCAACACTAAAACTAATGAATTAATTTGAGGGTTTATGACTTAATAATTTGGGAAAGAGATATTGGTTGGCGGAACCATCTCAATAACTACCAACAATTTGTAGTAATTTTTGCAAGCAAGTCCACTTTGTAGTAGGAGAAAATTGGCTTTTCGCAAAATGATGAAACTTAGAGCCCCACAGCCAAAATGCATATAGTGTTAGTAATTTTATTATTGTTATTCTCTTCATGACTTGCCAGCTTATTCAAAAGCTGACCTACACGGCTGCAACGCCTTATGTTGCGTAGATTTATTCGATCGGGAGTGAGGCTACGCTCGCGCTTGATTGCCCTTTGAGTCGGATGGACTCGCTTTATCTTCTACGCTTCCGCAGCATTAGTAGTTTATTTCTCATGAGTTGGCCTTGAGCGAATTTATTCTCTTGTAATAAAGACTCTATATGAGAATCGTAATAAATTCAGGTGTGATTGAACTTTGATTATTTCATCGATGTATCGTGAGTACCAAAGATGATCTTGGGATGGTATGATACGTAGATTTGACCGATTTTGGGTCAGGTCGCTACAATAATGATATTTTTAAATTGAAGTTATTTCCGTTCTCACTTCAAAATCATGCTAAAACTTGGTTTTCATCTCTGCCTAAAAATAGTATTGATTCATGGAATGAGTGTAAAGATGCTTTTATTTTCAAGTATTTTCCTCCCGCTAAGATCATCTCCCTTAGGAACGATATTATGAATTTTCAGCAACTTGATCATGAAAATGTTGCACAATCTTTGGAGAGGATGAAATTGATGATACGAAATTGCCCTACTCATGGTTTGAATTTGTGGATGATTATACAATTTTTTTATGCTGGATTGAATTTTGCTTCTAGAAATATTTTAGATTCGGCCGCGGGAGGTACTTTTATGGAAATTAGTTTATGAAAAGCTATCAAACTCCTAGATAATATTATGGTTAATTATTCTCAATGGCATACCGAAAGATCTTCCACTAGTAAAAAAGAACATGCAATTGAAGAGATTAATGTTTTGAGTGGAAAGATGGATGAGCTTATGAAATTATTTGCTAGAAAGAATGCTCCTATTGATCATAATGATATGACTTTGTCTACTTCGATTGAGAATAATAATGAATCTATGGATGTGAATTTTGTTGGTAGGAACAATTTTGGTAATAACGCGTATAGAGGTAATTTTAATCCTAGGACGTTTCAAAGTAATTCCTCTAATAATTATGGTAATTCCTACAACAATTCTTATAGAAATTATAATAAGATGCCTCTGATTTTGAGAATAGTGTTAAATAATTTATGAGTTCGCAAAAGAATTTCAATGCTTTGATTGAAAAAAATTGCTTAAGATTGATGATTTGGCTAGGAACGTGGATAGAATTTCCCTTGATGTTGATTCTTTGAAACTTAGATATATTACACCCAAGCATGATATCAATGAGTATCTCAAAGCCATGAGAATTTCCATTGACGAGTGCAAAGAAAGAACCGCTAAGATCATGCTAAAAAAAGATTGGTTTATAAAAGCGTGTTCTTCTAGTTTCCATGAGAATAATGATGAAGATCTTAAAGTGATTGATGTGACTCCTATTGAATCTTTGTTTGACAATATAAATTTTGATAAAGACGGGACTAGAGATGAGTCAACTTTAGTTAAAAGGCGTCCCAATGATTCAGAGTTTTTAGATCTTGATGCAAAAATTGATAAAAGTGGGATTGGAGAGGTCAAAACTTTAAGTAGCAATGAACCCACCCTTTTGGATTTCAAGGAATTTAATTATAATAATTGTTCTTTAATAGATTGTATTTCCTTGTTGCAATCCATGTTGAATTCTCCTCATGCTTATAATCAAAACAAAGCTTTTACTGAACATATCGTTGATGGTATGATGCAATCTTTTGAAGAAAAGCTTGAATTGGAAGTTTCTATCCCTAGAAAACTTTATGATGAGTGGGAACCTACTATTAAGATTAATATTAAAGATTATGAATGTCATTCTTTGTGTGATTTGGGTGCTAGTGTTTCCACGATTCCAAAAAAATTATGTGATGTGCTAGGTTTCCATGAATTTGATGATTGTTCTTTAAATTTGCATCTTGCGGATTCCACTATTAAGAAACCTATGGGAAGGACTAATGATTTTCTTATTGTTGCAAATTGGAATTATGTGCCCGTAGATTTCATTGTTCTTGATATAGATTGCAATCCTACATGTCCTATTATTCTTGGTTGACCTTTCCTTAGAACGATTGGTGCAATTATTGATATGAAAGAAGGAAACATTAGATTTCAATTTCCATTAAGGAAAGGTATGGAACACTTTCCAAGAAAGAAAATTAAATTGCCTTATGAATCTATTGTGAGAGCCACTTATGGATTGCATACCAAAGATGATAATACTTAGATCTATTCGTGTTTTATGCCTAGCTAAGGGCGTTAAACTATAGCGCTTGTTGGGAGGCAACCCAATTTTATTTTTGTTTTTGCTTTTTAGGTTATGTTTTGCATTAAATAATTCATCTAGCCTCTGGTTAGATGTGGTTTTCTGTTTTAATTAGTGTTTGTGCCAAGTAAGACCTTTGGGATAGCTTACGGTGATAATTGATTTGATCTTGCTGAAAAACATAAACTTTTGCGCCCAGTCCCAGAATTTTTAAAAATCACGTATGCGTGATAAAATTATGAATGTTGTACACAAGATTTACATACAAATTTCCCCTGTTTTCCTAATTTTTCAGAATTTTTGGAGTTACATAAGTATTTGAACTATTCAGATTGCTACAGACTGTTCTGTTTTTGACAGATTCAGTTTTCTATGTGTTGTTTGCTTATTTTGATGAATCTATGGCTAGTATCGGGGGGTATGAACCACGGAAAAGTTAGAATACAGTAGACATTACACAATATAAATAAAGAATGAGTTCACAACAGTACCAAAAGTGGTGATTTATTTTCTTATACTAACAGAGCTTATGAGATTTTCTGTTGAGTTTTGTGTTGTGAAGTTTTCAAGTTTGGGGTAAGGATTTGATGGACTATGGAATAAGGAGTGGCGAGAGCCTAAGTTTGGGGATGCCCAAGGCACCTCAAGGTAATATTCAAGGATAACCAAGAGACTAAGCTTGGGGATGCCCCGGGAAGGCATCCCCTCTTTCGTCTTCGTTTATCGGTAACTTTACTTGAGGCTATATGTTTATTCACCACATGATATGTGTTTTGCTTGGAGTGTCTTGTATGATTTGAGTCTTTGCTTTTTAATTTTCCACAATCATCCTTGTTGCACACACCTTTTGAGAGAGACACGCATGAATCGTGATTTATTAGAATACTCTATGTGCTTCACTTATATCTTTTGAGCTAGGCAATATTGCTCTAGTGCTTCACTTATATATATATATATATCTTTAGAGCACGGCGGTGGTTTTATTTTATAGAGATTGATGAACTCTCATGCTTCACTTATATTATTTTGAGAGTCTCACAGCATGATAATTTTCTTTGGTTATAAATTTAGTCCTAATATGATAGGCATCCAAGAGGGATAATAAAAACTTTCATATAAAGTGCATTGAATACGATGAGAAGTTTGATTCCTTATGAGTGTTTCGAGATATGAAGATGGTGATGTTAGAGTCATGCTAGTAAGTAATTGTGAATTTGAGAAATACGTGTGTTAAAGTTTGTGATTCCTGTAGCATGCGTGTATGGTGAACCGTTATGTGGTGAAGTCGGAGCATGATTTATTTATTGATTGTCTTCCTTATGAGTGGCGGTAGGGGACGAGCGATGGTATTTTCCTACCAATCTATTGAAAGTGCGTTATATCGACTAGAGGGGGGGGGGGTGAATAGGCGATTTTTACAAATTCGTCACTGAGGAATTTCACGGTGAGGAAATTCCAAAGTCACGAACAACTAGCAGCGGACTAAGTACTCAGAAGTAAGCATAGCAAAGTAGTAGCACCGTCATCATGATGAAATGAAAACAAGCAATGAGTACACGAAGCGTAAACACAGGATAAGCAAGCTGAAGACAAATTGACTGAAGAAATAGGGGGAAATAGAGAAAGTCTTTAGTCAAAGTCTTCGAACAGAAACGATCAAGTACAACAACATAGTTATGAAGGGTTGAGGAAATAGAACCAGTAGTTCGATGAAGACAGTGATTTGGTAGACCAGTTCCAAGTGCTGTGATAGTCGTACGTCCAGTTGGAGCATCTAGGTATTTAAACCCGAGGACAGACAATCCTTACCGTATTCGCCTTGAGATAAGGTCACACAGACCTCGCCCAATCACTCGTGGTAAGTGTTCAGATGACTTCCAAACCTTCACAAACTCAGTCACTTGGCGATCCACAATTTCCTCTTGGATGCTCTAGACCATGACGCCTAACCGTCTGGAAGATGCACAGTCTTCAAAGGTAACAAGCGTCGGTTCCACATAGGAACAGTCTCTTCAGTGATGCTCAATCACTTTGGGTTTGTAGGTGTTTCGGTTTGGGTTTTCCTCACTTGATGATTTTTGCTCAAAGCCCTCGGAGGATGGGATGCTCTCAATGACAAGTGTCAGTTTCTCTCGGAGCAGCCAACCAACTAGTGGTTATAGGGGGGCGGCTATTTATAGCCTAGGGAGCAGCCCGACATGATAAGACATAAATGCCCTTCAATGATATGACCATTAGGTGGGTAGATATTTTGGGACAGCTGGCGTGTAGCACAACAACGGTCGGAAATTTGACTATCAAATTCCTCAGGGCTATCATGTTCATCACTTGTAGGCAATCCGCACTGGCGAATCCCTAACTCCTCAGTCAGAACAAATTCCTCTGAGACCAGAAGATCTTCGTCTCTGCCACTGAAGAAATTGACTGAACTGTATGAGATTTCCAATGACTTCACTCGAAAGGATTGGGTAGGTGTAGGATTTTGAGATGAGCATCACTTGGAAACTTTTCCTTAGTTCTACCTCGACCCCCTTTAACAGTACGGTGTTTCCTATGACTCAAGAAAGATAAAATAGAACTATGCAAACAAAAGTCTTCACGCTTCATATTCCTCGCATGGATATAGGGTCTTCATGGTCACACCAATTTCTTCACTTTCAAAGTCTTCAGAAAGCCAAAGTCTTCAGTTGAAGACATTCATTTTTATGGGTCGACTTTCTCTGTAAATATCAAACTCCTCATAGACTTATAGACCTGTGTACACTCACAAACGCATTAGTCCCTTAACCTATAAGTCTTCAATACACGAAAATCACTAAGGGGCACTAGATGCACTTACAATCTCCCACTTTTTGGTGATTGATGACAATATAGGTTAAGTTTTCAACGGGGATAAATATATGAAGTGTAAATACTGATATTGAGGAATTTGATTGCAAGATATAGAAGAACTTCCCTTGAAGATGTGCATACGTGAGGAATTTGCTTTTGTGAAGCAATGCACATTGAAGAGTAGAATCATGGAGATCTCCCCCTATATCTTGTAATTCATACACGCATTTAACATATGATATGAAGAATTTGAAATGCATGATGAAATATGGTGACTGATGTAATTCAGCATGCGTGCATCAACATATATGAGGAAATAGCATGCAGAAGAACATAGCAAAAGTATCAGACCACCATTGGAGTTAAGTTTACAACTCGATCCAACAAATACTTCAGAAGAACGAGAGTTGTAACTTAGCAAAAACATCCATATATAGACGCGCTTGAAGACTAACTCAAATTTCTCCCCCTTTGTCATCGAATGACCAAAAAGAACGAAAGATGAGGACTAACACCCCTGAAGAATAACATCACGAAGTTGATGGAGGAGCGCCAGCGTTCTTGCAGTCGGTTGTTGATGTAGGGCCTGCTGCAGTGTCGTCCAAGTCTTTATTTTTATCAGTCTTGCGCAAGGAAGAATAAGAGCTGGCCACCAAGTGAGGAACTTTGACCTTCTTGAATTTCTTCGAAGGTGGCTGAGACCAGTCAAAGTCCTGCTTAAAGCCCATCTGTTTGAGATCTTCTTCACCGTAGAGGTGAGACAATACAGCCCAGGTGCGATCAAATACTTCATGCATATAGTAATGGTTCTTCTTCACTGTGTTTTGCATGATAGTCATGTTCTGAAGAATTGAACCAAACTGTCTCTTGACCCATTTGTGATTGCGATCGACCTTCTGATGAAGACTGAGGAGAAGCTCATGATCAATCATCACTCTTGGAGCAGTGGCTTGAGGATTTGGCTTTGAAGCATTAGCGGCAGAGTCATGAGTGGCAGAGTCATCATTGGTGGAGTAGGATGCTGCTTTGTGAAACTGTCCATCCAATGGATGTGTGCCTTCATCAATAACAGTGGCCTTGCCCTTCTCATCAGCTGAGGAAATGGTCCGTTTGAGGACTTCAATTAGGGGCAAGTAGTTGCCATGGTTAAGAGTATCAGCCTTGTAGTTGATTGAAGACCTTGATCTGATGAATCTCATGATCCAGGGAGCGTAAGGCTTCAATTCAAACGGTGAAAGAGCGACATTGGCCAAAGTCCTCATGAAGAAATCATGGTAGTTGATAGGAACACCATGTATGATATTCAAAAGCAGATTCTTCATGATGCCAACAACCTCTTCTTCATCAGAGTTGTGGCCCTTGATTGGACTGAGGGTCTTGGTCAATATCTTGTAAACTGTCCTTGGCACATATAGCAATTCCTTGACGAGGAATTTGGTTCTTGGAGCTTGGCCAGGCTTCAGAGGCTTCATCAGTACTTGCATGAAATGATTAGATAGTTCAGTGTTATGATAGATGAGCCGCGCACCTTCAAGGGGAGGACTGACTGGGATGGCATGAAGTAATTCAGAGCCCGGTGCTTTGTAGTGAGTGTTTTCAGACATCCAGTCCAACACCCATGAATTCACATCTTTAGTGTTGCATGTGATGTGCAACGTGGCATATAACTGAAGAATGAGTTCTTCATTCCAGTCGCAGATGTTGGTGCAGAAGTTGAGCAGCCCGGCATCATGAAGAACACTGAGGACTGGGGTGAAGCAGGGCAGCGACTCCATATCCACATGAGGAATATGCTCATGGTCAAATATCTTGTCTTTATCAAACAGCAGTGAAGAATAGAAATTCATTTGACTCACTGTCCAAAAGCGCATGCGGCGAAGACGAGCAGAGTCATATAGGGATTGTACTTTGTGAAGAATACATGTTCATGGAAGAAGTCATCAGCTTTGAACTTCTGTTTATTGGAGAAGGGATTCTTTGGCTTGGGTTGAGGAGTGTCAGTCAAAGTCTTAACAACCTCTGGAATCACATTCTCTAGAGCCGCAGGCTGAGGAATTTCTGTTTCAATGTCATCAGTAGCAGCCTGGGTCTCCATTTCTTCATCAACATTCACATCACCACTAGTGGCTGGAACTTTTTCAGGTATGGTGAGAAGAGGAGCTTGAGGTTCATCAGAGCCAGTATTAATTTCTTCAGTTTGAGCGCGGGACCGAGGAATCTGTTGCAGAGGAGTGAACAGTGGTGAATTGGGGTGATGACTTTCCAGTAGTCATCATTCAGAATAGGAGTTGAGCCCCCAATATCCACGTCTTCATCTTCTTCATCAATTTCCTCAACGCCTGCCTCTTCAGCTGTGAACTGAGGCATTTCAATGATACTAATGGAGTTGAAGTGATATTTTCCACTTCAATTTCTTCATCCAACTGCTTTGTCAAAGCAGCAGAAGGATCTTCTTCACCAGATCCACTTGGAATTTCATAACCCTCACCAAAGGGAACAATCTCCTTTGATGGCATGCTTGAAACAGGAACAACATCTATTGGATTATCATAAGAGCTCGTCAATGGCTTCATTTTCTTTGGAGCTGAAGACTCTGAGGCGGCAGATGCTTTCCTTTTCTTCACAGCTGCTCGCTCTGCAACTTTGGTTTTCTTCACGTCTGATGCAGAAGGAAGAATAGGACTTGGCATTGGTGCAGGAGGAGCAGAGGAATTTGGTACTGTTTCTTCAGGCGCAACTGATGCAGTTGCCCTGGCATTGTTAGTGTCTTCAGGATCAGTAGCAGATGCTTCAGCTGGCCTGACTTGTTCTTCAAGCACAACACTAGTGATTGCCCTGGCAATTTCATCAGCGGCTGGAACTTTTTCATCAGCCCTGGTGCTCTCATTTCCTTCAGCAGCCTGATCTTCATTAGCGGTGCTGGCATGTTCTTCAGTAGGCTATGCAGATGCTTCAGCCTGCGGAATTTCATGTTGCAGTGAGGCAGCAACATTTGAGGTAATTTTTTCAGCCATTTTGACGAATCTGACTTTGGCTCCCAGCCAATCTGCACAGTAGGTGTCAAATTCATCACTGAGTGTTTTGATAACAGTGGCCTTGCCCTTCTCATCAGCTGAGGAAATGGTCCATTTGAGGACTTCAATTGGGGGCAAGTAGCTGCCATGGTTAAGAGTATCAGCCTTGTAGTTGATTGAAGACCTTGATCTGATGAATCTCATGATCCAGGGAGAGTAAGGCTTCAATTCAAATGGTGAAAGAGCAAAATTGGCCAAAGTCCTCATGAAGAAATCATGGTAGTTGATAGGAACACCATGTATGATATTGAAAAGCAGATTCTTCATGATGCCAACAACCTCTTCTTCATCAGAGTTGTGGCCCTTGATTGGACTGAGGGTCTTGGTCAATATCCTGTAAACTGTCCTTGGCACAAATAGCAATTCCTTGACGAGGAATTTGGTTCTTGGAGCTTGGCCAGGCTTCAGAGGCTTCATCAGCACTTGCATGAAATGATCAGATAGTTCAGTGTCATGGTAGATGAGCCGCGCACCTTCAAGGGGAGGACTGACTGGGATGGCATGAAGTAATTAAGAGCCCGATGCTTTGTAGTGAGTGTTTTCATAGCCATTCCGAAATATATTGCCATGCAACTTTCCACCGTTTCGTTGATTATGACATGCTCCATCATTGTCATATTGCTATGCATGATCATGTAGTTGACATTGTATTTGTGGCAAAGCCACCATTCATAATTCTTTCATACATTTCACTCTTGATTCATTGCACATCCCGGTACACCGCCGGAGGCATTCACATAGAGTTATATTTTTGTTCTAAGTATCGAGTTGTAATTCTTGAGTTGTAAGTAAATAAAAGTGTGATGATCTTCATTATTAGAGCATTGTCCCATGTGAGGAAAGGATGATGGAGATTATGATTCCCCCACAAGTCAGGATGAGACTCCAGACGAAAAAAAGAGGCCAAAAAATGAGAGAAGGCCCAAATAAAAAAATAAAAAAATGAGAGAAAAGAGAGAAGGGGCAATGCTACTATCCTTTTATCGCACTTGTGCTTCAAAGTAGCACCATGATCTTCATGATAAGAGAGTCTCCTATATTGTCACTTTCATATACTAGTGGGAATTTTTCATTATAGAACTTGGCTTGTACATTCCAATGATGGGCTTCCTCAAATTGCCCTAGGTCTTCGTGAGCAGGCAAGTTGGATGCACACCCACTTAGTTTCTTTTTGAGCTTTCATAAACTTATAGCTCCAGTGCATCCGCATGGCAATCCCTCACATTGATATCTATTAATGAGCATCTCCATAGCCCGTTGATACGCCTAGTTGGTGTGAGAGTATGTCCTTCTTTTTGTCTTCTCCACAACCATCGTCTATTCCACCTATAGTGCTATGTCCATGGCTCACGCTCATGTATTGGGTGAAAGTTCAAAAAGTTTGAGAACATCAAAAGTATGAACCAATTGCTTGGCTTGTCATCAGGGTTGTGCATGATTTAAATATTTTGTGTGATGAAGATGGAATATAGCCAGACTATATGATTTTGTAGGGATAAGCTTTCTTTGGCCATGTTATTTTGAGAATACATAATTGCCTTGTTAGTATGCTTGAAGTATTATTGTTTTTATGTCAATATTAAACTTTTGTTTTGAATCATATGGATCTGAACATTCATGCCACAATAAAGAAATTAAATGGATAAATATGTTAGGTAGCATTCCACATCAAAAATTTTGTTTTTATCATTTACCTAGTCGAGGACGAGCAGGAATTAATCTTGGGGATGCTTGATACGTCTCCAATGTATCTATAATTTTTTTATTGTTCCATGCTATTATATTATCTGTTTTGGATGTTTTATATGCATCAATATGCTATTTTATATTATTTTTTGGGACTAACCTATTAACCTAGAGCCCAGTGCCAGCTTCTGTTTTTTCCTTGTTTTAGAGTTTCACAGAAAAGAAATACCAGACGGAATGAAACTTTCAAGATGATTTTTCTTGGACCAGAAGACATCCAGAGGACTTGGAGTGCAAGTCAGGGAAGCCACGAGGCATGCAGAAGGACGGAGGGCGCGCCCAGGGGGGTAGGGCGTGCCCCCCCACCCTTGTGGGCCCTCGTGACTCCACCGACCTATTTCTTCCGCCTATATATTCTCAAATATTCCAAAACCAATCAGGAGAGCCACGAAAACACTTTTCCACCGCTGCAACCTTCTGGACCTGTGAGATCCCATCTACGGGCCTTTTCCGGCGTCCTGCCGGAGGGGGTTTCGATCATGGAGGGCTTCTACATCAGCACCATTGCCTCTTCGATGAAGCATGAGTACTTTACCTCAGACCTACGGGTCCATAGCTAGTAGCTAGATGGCTTCTTCTCTCTTTTTGATTCTCAATACCATGTTCTCCTCGATGTTCTTGGAGATCTATTCGATGTAATATCTTTTTGCGATGTGTTTGCCGAGATCCGGTGAATTGTGGATTTATGATCAGCTTATCTATGAATATTATTTGAATCTCCTCTGAATTCTTATATGCATGATTTGATATATTTGCAAGTCTATTTGAACTATCGATTTGGTTTGGCCAACTATATTGGTTTTTCTTGCAATGGGAGAAGTGCTTAGCTTTGGGTTCAATCTTGCGGTGCTTGATCCCAATGATAGAAGGGGAACCGAAACATATTGTATTGTTGCCATCGAGGATAAGAAGATGGTGTTTTCATCATATTTCTTGAGTTTATCCCGTTACATCATGTCATCTTACTTAATGTGTTACTCTGTTCTATGAACTTAATACTCTAGATGCAGGCATGAGTCAGTCGATGTGTGGAGTAATAGTAGTAGATGCAGGCAAGAGTCAGTCTACTTGACACGGACGTGATGACTATGTTCATAATCATTGCCTTAGATATCGTCAAAACACTTTGCGCTTTTCTATCAATTGCTCGACAGTAATTTGTTCACCCACCATAATATTTTCTATCTTGAGAGAAGCCTCTAGTGAAACCTATGGCCCCCGTGTCTGTTTTCCATCATATAACTTTCCGATCTACAATTCTAGTTCCCAATTTACTTCCTTTGCAATCTTTTACTTTCCGTTCCATAAACCAAAAATACCAAAAATATTACTTTACCGTTTATCCATCTCTATCAGATCTCACTTTGCAAATAATCATGAAGGGATTGACTACCCCTTTATCGTGTTGGGTGCAAGTTGGTATTTGTTTGTGCAGGTATTCAGTGACTTGTGCGTTGTCTCCTACTGGAATGATACCTTGGTTCTCAAAACTGAGGGAAATACTTACTCTACTTTGCTGCATCACCCTTTCCTCTTCAAAGAAAAAACCAACGCAAGCTCAAGAAGTAGCAGTTACTACATGCACAAAGGTTTGCCCAAGAGGCTTCAGACATCCCTGTCTTGATATTCTGGACCCATCCCCTATGCGCCAGATCGTGCCTTCTCTCAACAGGTCCCGCCCATAGATCATGATGTGGAACGTATAAGAGGCTCCGGATGGACATGTCGTGCTCATAATGGTCCCCTCCTTGAAGTACCGGGCCTTCAAAATCCTAGCACATAAGGAATCCGTACACTATAGCACCCTCCAAGTTTTCTTAACAAGCAGAGCTTGGTTGAAAGCGAGTGGGTCTCTGAATCCTAACCCTCCTTCCCTCTTAACCAAGCACATCTTCTCCCAAGCTAGCCAATACACTTTCCTCTCACCATTTGCTGCACCCCACCACAAATTTTACGAAATTGAAGTCAGGTTCCCGCACATCTTCTTTGTGAGTTGAAAACAACTCATGGTAAAAGTTGGTGCAGATTGTAGCCCATATTTAACACGAACTTCTCTCGACGCCTTTGATAAGCCTTGTCCTTTCCATCCGGATACTTTAACTTTCGAGCACTCAGTTACATATTTGAAAGTTCCATCCTTGGATCTCCCAACCACTGTTGGTAAACCCAAGTATCTCTCACTAAGTGTCTCTGTTTCAATCCCAATAGCCTGCATTAGCGTCCCCTTCTCATCCTGAGCACATATCTTCCCAAAAAAGATAGATGATTTTTGAAGATTAACTTTTTGTCCAGAAGCAGCCTCTACTTTAGAAGGATCTCTTTTAGAGCCACCAAATTATCCTGAGATCCTTTCAAAAACACAATGCTATCATCAACAGGTGTGTGACATGGTGGCAGTGCTCCCACAAGATACACCTTTAATTTCTTTGTTCTGTTGTGCCTTCTTTAGCAAAGCTGAGAAACCTTCTACACAAAACAAGAACAAGTAGGGTGATAGGGGGTCTCCCTGTCGCAATCCCCTTGAGGGCAGAAAACCTCTAGAGCAACCCCCATTTAGTTTGACCACAAAGTTTGCTATGATGTGACACACTTCATCACCATGGAAATCCATCTCTGTGTAAAACCAAAGCGTGCAAGCATTTGTTGTAAGAAGATCCACTCTACACGTCATACGCCTTCATCATATAAAGCTTCACTGCACACAATGGGTTCTTCCTCTTCCTTGTCCTGATCGTATGAACACTCTCGTATGCCACCAACACATTATCCGTTATGAGCCTCCCAGATACGAATGCACTTTGTTCCTCAGAGATCAACACTAGAAGGATAGATTTTAACCTATTAGCAAGAACCTTAGCAGCAATTTTATATAGCACATTAAAAAGACTAATCGATCAGAACTGTGAAAGAAACTACGTGAGTTAACTTTGGGGATCATCACAATAACCGTTGCATTCAAACTTTCTGGAGCTGGCACACCTTCCAAAAAAATCACACATTGCCCGGCACACATCCTCCCAGACCAAAGAATAGTTTCTTTGGTAGAACATTGTAGGTAATCCATCTGGCCCCGGCGCTTTAGTCGGTCCCATTTGAAGCAACGCCCGTTCAATCTCCTCATCTGCAATAGCAGCCATCAAGTGTGCGTTCATCAAATATGTGATAGTAGGGTCGATGTTCTCTAGGAGCTGATTGACGTTAGCTGATGCCTCGGACCTGAATAATTTTTCATAAAACATAGCCGCCATCTCCCTCATGCCCTCATCCGTGGTGTTTTTTGATCCATCATCGCGAACCAGAGCCTTCACAGTGGTCTTCCTCTTCCTATGTGAGCATCTGTTTTGGAAATACCTGGTGTTTTGGTGACCCGCAGCCAACCAATCCACTCTGGACCGCTGTTTGTAGAGGATTTCTTCCTTTTCATAAATGTCATGCAACTGTCCTTCCAAGTCTAAGACCTCCAGTGAGCATCCGGTAACAAGTGCTCGCCGTTTGGCATCCTCAAGTTGAGACTTTAGCTTGCCGATTTGTTTTCCGATGGATCCAAACACATTCTGGCCCCAACATTGCATGTCCATTGTGACCCTCTCCAGCCTGGTCCATACAACCGCTATCCCACCGTCCCCACTGCTCATCGCTTGCCACGCAGTCGTGACCATGGCTTCATACTCCAAGTGTTTCACGCACGCTTCTTTCCACTTGAAATCATGAGGGCCTTTCTTTGTGCTGCATGGAGCCGTCTCCATCGCAGGAATAACAAGGGCTACATGGTTAGACTCCTCTGTCACAACATGTTCAACACAAGTATCAGGGAACATCTCAGCAAAGCCATCATTCCATGTGGCCTGATCTAGTCTAAGTTGGACATTGTTCTCTCCATCTCGTTTATTGTCCCATGTATACGGGTACCCTGAGTACCCTAGGTCCACCAAGCCACAATCTGCCAAATAGACTCTAAAATCCTCCATTTGGTTAAAACTCAGTGTGTTCCCACCATATTGGTCCACCTGAAACATAGCTTCATTAAAATCACCTGCACATAGCCATGACAAATTATCTTGAGCTCTAAGGTATCGGATCGCATCCCAAGATTTCTTCCTCAACTCTGTCTCTGGCTCTCGTTAGAAAGTGAATCTACAGGTCTTGCCCTCATACTGTATCTGAGCATCAATGAAATACTGACACCACGGCCTGACTGTAACCTGAATGTTATCCCTCCACCATAGAGCCAACCCCCACTCAGACCCTCACAGTCCACTGCCACACCATTGCGGAAGCCTAATCTCCACATCAGTCTCTCCATTGCATTAGCCTTCTTTTTTGTTTCACTCAAAAATACCACCGCTGGATTGTAAGACCTAATCAAGTCACGAAGCTCACCAACTGTCGAGTCCAACCCCAGTCCTCGACAGTTCCAGGGCAAGAAATTCATTGGCCCCGGTGGCCCCGTACCACGGGGTCCGGTGATATATCATCACGTTCAGAGATACGTTCAAACACCGAAGCCATTTTCTGCCTCATGTCGTGAATGAAAATATCATTATAGTTCTACATGCCAACTTCTACTTGCGCTGGAGCGTGGCATTCTTGGTGCGCGCCCCCGACCCACTAGTGTTCCTCCGCCGCTGCCGCCGGCCGCCGAGCGCGCGCCCCCGTCCAGTCCCACCCCCTCTCCCCCTCCCCCCTCCCACGACCCGTGCCGCCCCTCTCTCCTCCAGCCGTCGCTGGTGTGCTGCGCCGGCCCTTGCCCAGGCGGCCCCAGTGGAGGCGGGCCGCTGGCCCTTCCCCTTCTGGTCTTGGCTGACATGGGGTAGCCCTAGACCAGGTGGTGCTCCTCGGCGGCGACGGTATGGCGTGGCGGCGGGTCTTCCCTGGTGTAGCACGGGTGGCCAAGGTGGTGGTGGCGCTGCCGTTGGTGGCTGGGCGGCGATGGTGGTGCTCCGGCCCTGTAGGTCCAGATTTGGGCCCTTTGGGCCTGATCTGGGTCAGGGCGGGCCTGCCTCATTGCCTCTGGTTGGCCTGGTGAGCGGCTCGCGACGGAGATGGCAGCGATGACGCCACACTGTTGTAGCATGGCGATCGGAGCTTCACAGGCATGTATGTGTCTGACTGTGCTTATGGGCTATTCGAGGGTAGCGGCGGCGGTGGCCAACGTGCAGCAGCACGGTGGCAGGGACTTTACGAGCCTCCGGGGCTCGGCCGGGCCTTTTGCTTGTGTGTCCCTGTTGTTGCGTCCGGTGAACACCGCCGTTGGCGGTGGAGGACGTCCTTCAGGTGGCGGGGTTGCTGTCGCCCTCCGATTCCAATGACTCGGTGTGCTCTTGTGGTCGCGTCTGGATGGCTACCGTATATGATGGTGAATGTTGTTCCCTCCAGCATGGTTGTGATACTGTCAGACCTTGTCTATGGCTGCTTCGTCTCGGGTTGACCGGCCTTGCTACGTTGGCCATGGTGAGACGACGATGGTGACTGCAACTCTGTGGTGGCGTATGTTGGTAGATGATGATTGGTGGAGAGCCTCTGATTGTCCGAGAGGTGGGGTTTTGGGGGTCAGGAGAAATCCTTGTCATTTTGATACCGACATAGTGACGCTTGTGTCGGTGTACTAAAGTTTGGGACCTTTAGTACCCCTTACTTGTGCATGGGCAGTTGAAGCCGTACTCGCGGCCAGGCCTGACGGGGATGGCTGGAAGCAGATACAAGACGACCAAGATAGCATCCAAGCCAGTAACCAAAGAACAAAAGACAAGCTGAGCCCTGCTACCTCTTGAGCACTGCGTTGGATTTCCCCGAAGAGGAGAGGATGATGCAGCAAAGTAGCGTAAGTATTTCCCTCAGTTTATGAGAACCAAGGTATCAATCCAGTAGGAGGCCACGCGCGAGTCCCTCGTACCTACACAAAACGGATAGCTCAACGCAACCAACGTGATTAGGGGTTGTCAATCCCTTCACAGTCACTTACGGGAGTGAGATCTGATAGAGACGATAGATAATGTTTTTGGTATTTTTGATATAAAGATGCAAAGTAAAATAAAAGGCAAAGTAAAAAAGCAAAGCAATAATAAAGTGACGGGAGATTGATATGATGAGAATAGACCCGGGGGCCATAGGTTTCACTAGTGGCTTCTCTCAAGAGCATAAGTATTTCTACGGTGGGTGAACAAATTACTGTTGAGCAATTGACAGAATTGAGCATAGTTATGAGAATATCTAGGTATGATCATGTATATAGGCATCACGTCCGAGACAAGTAGACCGACTCCTGCCTGCATCTACTACTATTACTCCACTCATCGACCGCTATCCAAAGATGCATCTAGAGTATTAAGTTAATGAAACAGAGTAACGCCTTAAGCAAGATGACATGATGTAGAGGATAAATTCATGCAATATGATAAAAACCCATCTTGTTATCCTCGATGGCAACAATACAATACGTGCCTTGCTGCCCCCTTACACACGGGAAAGGACACCGCAAGATTGAACCCAAAGCTAAGCACTTCTCCCATTGCAAGAAAAACCAATCTAGTAGGCCAAACCAAACTGATAATTCGAAGAGACTTGAAAAGATAACCAATCATACATAAAAGTATTCAGAGAAGATTCAAATATTGTTCATAGATAAACTTGATCATAAACCGACAATTCATCAGTCTCAACAAACACACCGCAAAATGAAGATTACATCGAATAGATCTCCACAAGAGAGGGGGAGAACATTGTATTTAGATCCAAAAAGAGAGAAGAAGCCATCTAGCTACTAACTATGGACTCGAAGGTCTGAGGTAAACTACTCACACTTCATCGGAGGGGCTAAGGTGATGATGTAGAAGCCCGTCGTGGTGGATTCCCCTTCCGGCGGAGCTCCGGAACAGGCCCCAAGATGGGATCTCATGGGTACAAAAGGTTGCGGCAGTGGAATTAGGTTTTTGGCTCCATATCTGATCGTTTGGGGGTACGTAGGTATATATAGGAGGAAGGAGTACGTCGATGGAGCTTCGAGGGGCCCATGAGGCAGGGGGTGCGCCCTAGGGGGGCGCCCTCCACCCTCGTGACCACCTCGTGGCTTTCTTGACGGAGGGTCCAAGACTCCTAGATCATATTTTATGAGAAAATCACATTCCCGAAGGTTTCATTCCGTTTGGACTCCGTTTGATATTCCGTTTCTTTGAAACACTAAAATAAGCAAAAAACAACAATTCTGGGCTGGGCCTCCTGTTAATAGGTTAGTCCCAAAAGTAATATAAAAGTGGAAAATAAAGCCCAATATGGTCCAAAACAGTAGATAATATAGCATGGAGCAATCAAAAATTATAGATACGTTGGAGACGATCGGGCATCCCCAAGCTTAATTCCTGCTCGTCCTCGAGTAGGTAAATGATAAAAGAGAATTTTGATGCGGAGTGCTGCTTGGCATAATTTTAATGTAAATCTTCTTAATTGTGGTATGAATATTCAGATCCGTAAGATTCAAGACAAAAGTTCATATTGACATAAAAATAATAATACTTCAAGCATACTAACAAAGCAATTATGTCTTCTCAAAATAACATGGCCAAAGAAAGTTATCCCTACAAAATCATATAGTCTGGCTATGCTCTATCTTCACCACACAAAGTATTTAAATCATGCACAACCACGATGACAAGCCAAGAAATTGTTTCATACTTTAACATTTTCAAAACCTTTTCAATCTTCACGCAATACATGAGCGTGAGCCATGGATATAGCACTATATGTGGAATAGAATGGTGGTTGTGGAGAAGACAAAAAGAGGGGAAGATAGTCTCACGTCATCTAGGCGTATCAACTGGCTATGGAGATGCCCATCAATAGATATCGACGTGAGTGAGTAGGGATTGCCATGCAACAGATGCACTAGAGCTATAAGTATATGAAAGCTCAACAAAAGAAACTAAGTGGGTGTGCATCCAACTCGCTTGCTCACGAAGACCTAGGGCAATTTGAGGAAGCCCATCATTGGAATATACAAGCCAAGTTCTATAACGAAAAATTCCCACTAGTATTTGAAAGTGACAAAATGAGAGACTCTCCATCATGAAGATCATGGTGCTACTTTGAAGCACAAGTGTGGTAAAAGGATAGTAACATTGTCCCTTCTCTCGTTTTCTCTCATTTTTTTATTTGGGCCTTTTCTTTTTTTATGGCCTCTTTTCTTTCCTTTTTTTTCTATTTTTCGTCCGGAGTCTCATCCCGACTTATGGGGGAATCATAGTCTCCATCATCCTTTCCTCACTTGGGACAATGCTCTAAAAATGATGATCATCACACTTTTATTTTTCTTACAACTCAACAATTACAACTCAATACTTAGAACAAAATATGACTCTATGAGAATGCATCCGGCGGTGTACCGGGATATGCAATGAATAAAGAGTGACATGTATGAAAGAATTATGAACGGTGGCTTTGCCACAAATACGATGTCAACTACATGATCATGCTAGCAATATGACAATGATGGAGCGTGTCATAATAATCGGAACGGTGGAAAGTTGCATGGCAATATATCTCGGAATGGCTATGGAAATGCCATGATAGGTAGGTATGGTGGCTGTTTTGAGGAAGGTATGTGGTGGGTGTATGATACCGGCGAAAGGTGCGCGGTATTAGAGAGGCTAGCAATAGTGGAAGGATCCATGGAATCAACATTAGTCATAAAGAACTCATATACTTATTGCAAAAATCTAGAAGTTATCAAAGCAAAGTATTACGCGCATGCTCCTAGGGGGATAGATTGGTAGGAAAAAACCATCGCTCGTCCCCGACCGCCACTCATAAGGAAGACAATCAATAAATAAATCATGCTCCGACTTCATCGCATAACGGTTCACCATACATGCATGCTACGGGAATCACAAACTTTAACACAAGTATTTCTCAAATTCACAACTACTCAACTAGCATGACTCTAATATCACCATCTTCATATCTCCAAACAATTATCAAGCATCAAACCTTTCTTAGTATTCAACGCACTCAAAAGAATGTTTTACAAATCTTGAATACCTAGCATATTAAGATTTTTAAGTAATTACCATGCTATTTAAGACTCTCAAAATAATCTAAGTGAAGCATGAGAGATCAATAGTTTCTATAAAACAAATCCACCACCGTGCTCTAAAAGATCTAAGTGAAGCACTAGAGCAAAACTATAAAGCTCAAAAGATATAAGCGAAGCATATAGAATATTCTATCAAATTCCAATTCATGTATGGCTCTCTCAAAAGGTGTGTACAGCAAGGATGATTGTGGTAAACTAAAAAGCAAAGACTCAAATCATACAAGACGCTCCAAGCAAAACACATATTATGTGGTGAATAAAATATAGCTCCAAGTAAAGTTACCGATGGAAGTAGATTTAAAGAGGGATGCCTTCAGGGCATCCCCAAGCTTTGACTTTTGGTGTCCTTGATTATCTTGGGGTGCCATGGGCATCCCCAAGCTTAGGCTCTTGCCACTCCTTGTTCCATAATCCATCAAAAGATTTCACCCAAAACTTGAAAACTTCACAACACAAAACTCAGCAGAAATCTCGTAAGCTCCGTTAGCAAAAGAAAACAAAAGACCACTTCAAGATACTGTAATTAACTCATTCTTTATTTGTATTTGTGTTAAAACTACTGTATTCCAACTTCTCTATGGATTATAAACTATTTTACTAGCCATAGATTCATCAAAATAAGCAAACAACACACAAAAACAGAATCTGTCAAAAACAGAACAGTCTGTAGTAATCTGTAACTAACGCAAACTTCTGGAACTCCAAAAAATCAGAAAAAATAGGACGACCTAGGAAATTTGTTTATTGATCAGAATCAATTGGAATCAGTATTTTATCACGTTCTGGTGATTTTCAACAATTGTTTTCGTGAACAGAAAGTTTCTGAAAATTACAGAAAGATCAAATAACTATCATCCAAGAAGATCCTATAGGTTTAACTTCGCACAAACACTAATTAAAAGATAAAACCACATCTAAACAGAAGGTAGATGGATTATTTATTCTTAAACAGAAGGAAAAGCAAAAAAACTAAAAATAAAATTGGGTTGCCTCCCAACAAGCGCTATCGTTTAACGCCCCTAGCTAGGCATAAAAGCAAGGATAGATCTAGGTATTGCCATCTTTGGTAGGCAATCCATAAGTGGCTCTCATAATAGATTCATATGGTAATTTTATTTTCTTTCTAGGTAAGTGTTCCATGCCTTTCTTTAATGGAAATTGGAATCTAATATTCCCTTCCTTCATATCAATAATTGCACCAATCGTTCTAAGGAAAGGTCTACCAAGAATAATAGGACAAGAAGGATTGCAATCTATATCAAGAACGATAAAATCTACGGGCACATAATTCCTATTTGCAACAATAAGAACATCATTAATTCTTACCATAGGTTTCTTAATAGTGGAATCCGCAAGGTGCAAGTTTAGAGAGCAATCATCAAAATCACGAAAATCTAGCAAATCGCACAAGGTTTTGGGAATAGTGGAGACACTAGCACCCAAATCACATAAAGCATAAAATTCATGATCCTTGATCTTTATTTTAATAGTTGGTTCCCACTCATCATAAAGTTTTCTAGGGATAGAAACTTCCAACTCAAGTTTGTCTTCATAAGATTGCATCAAGGCATCAACGATATGTTTAGTAAACGCTTTATTTTGACTATAAGCATGGGGAGAATTTAGCACGGATTGCAACAAGGAAATACAATCAATTAAAGAGCAACTTTCACAATTAAATTCCTTGAAATCCAAAATAGTGGGTTTAGCAACATCTAGGGTTTTATTCTTTTCAATCCCACTTTTATCAATTTCATCATCAAGATCTAAATACTCCGAATTTTTGGAACGCCTTCTAGGTAAAGGTGGATCATATTCAGTTTCATCAAGATTCATATTGCTAAACAAAGATTTGATAGGGGACACATCCATAACTTTTATATCTTCATCTTGATTTTCATAGGGATTCGGTTTAGCGGCCATCTTATTGACTAAGGTAGCCTGCTTATCTGAAATTTCAGCAGTTAACTTTTCAAGACGAGCAATTTGAGACCTTATACCATCAAATTCTTTAGACATATCATCGAGCTCTTTATTCATATAACTCATGAAACTTTTTAGTTCCTTGAGCTCGTTTCTGAAGAAACTATTATGCTCAAATTGCAAAACCATAAAACTTCTGACGTTGTTTTCGATCTCTTCTAACCTTTTAAGGTGAAGATCACCAAATCTAGGTAGAGCCATCGAGATTAACAAGCAATCCAACACACGAGCAAACAAAAAGCAAGCGAGAAAAAGGCAAACGGAAAAGAGGGGGCGAATAAAACGACAAGGGTGAAGTGGGGGAGAGGAATACGAGAGGCAAATGGCAAATAATGTAGTGCGAGAGGTAGGGATTGTGATGGGTACTTGGTATGTTGACTTTTGTGTAGACTCCCTGGCAACGGCGCCAGAAATTATTCTTGCTACGTCTTGAGCACTGCGTTGGATTTCCCCGAAGAGGAGAGGATGATGCAGCAAAGTAGCGTAAGTATTTCCCTCAGTTTATGAGAACCAAGGTATCAATCCAGTAGGAAGCTACGCGCGAGTCCCTCGTACCTACACAAAACGGATAGCTCAACGCAACCAACGCGATTAGGGGTTGTCAATCCCTTCACAGTCACTTACGGGAGTGAGATCTGATAGAGACGATAGATAATGTTTTTGGTATTTTTGATATAAAGATGCAAAGTAAAAAGCAAAGCAATAATAAAGTGACGGGAGATTGATATGATGAGAATAGACCCGGGGGCCATAGGTTTCACTAGTGGCTTCTCTCAAGAGCATAAGTATTTCTACGGTGGGTGAACAAATTACTGTTGAGCAATTGACAGAATTGAGCATAGTTATGAGAATATCTAGGTATGATCATGTATATAGGCATCACGTCCGAGACAAGTAGACCGACTCGCCTCGCATCTACTACTATTACTCCACTCATCGACCGCTATCCAAAGATGCATCTAGAGTATTAAGTTAATGAAAACAGAGTAACGCCTTAAGCAAGATGACATAATGTAGAGGGATAAATTCATGCAATATGATAAAAAAAAACCATCTTGTTATCCTCGATGGCAACAATACAATACGTGCCTTGCTGCCCCTTCTGTCACTGGGAAAGGACACCGCAAGATTGAACCCAAAGCTAAGCACTTCTCCCATTGCAAGAAAAACCAATCTAGTAGGCCAAACCAAACTGATAATTCGAGGAGACTTGCAAAGATAACCAATCATACATAAAAGAATCAGAGAAGATTCAAATATTGTTCATAGATAAACTTGATAATAAACCCACAATTCATCGGTCTCAACAAACACACCGCAAAAAGAAGATTACATCGAATAGATCTCCACGAGAGAGGGGGAGAACATTGTATTGAGATCCAAAAAGAGAGAAGAAGCCATCTAGCTACTAACTATGGACCCGAAGGTCTGAGGTAAACTACTCACACTTCATCGGAGGGGCTATGGTGATGATGTAGAAGCCCTCCGTGGTGGATTCCCCTTCCTGCGGAGCTCCGGAACAGGCCCCAAGATGGGATCTCGTGGGTACAGAAGGTTGTAGCGGTGGAATTAGGTTTTTGGCTCCGTATATGATCGTCTGGGTGTACGTAGGTATATATAGGAGGAAGGAGTACGTCGGTGGAGCTTCGAGGGGCCCACGAGGCAGGGGGCGTGCCCTAGGGGGGGCGCCCTCCACCCTCGTGACTGCCTCGTGGCTTTCTTGACGGAGGGTCCAAGTCTCCTGGATCATATATGATGAGAAAATCACGTTCCTGAAGGTTTCATTCCGTTTGGACTCCGTTTGATATTCCGTTTCTTCGAAACACTGAAATAGGCAAAAAACAACAATTCTGGGCTTGGCCTCCAGTTAATAGGTTAGTCGCAAAAGTAATATAAAAGTGGAAAATAAAGCCCAATATGGTCCAAAACAGTAGATAATATAGCATGGAGCAATCAAAAATTATAGATACTTTGGAGACGTATCAAGCCCTCGGCAAGATCCTTGCCGGGATGGTTTGCGAAGCCCCGACAAGACCACCACCCTTGAGGTTGAGAGCTCTGACACCATCGGCAATGTCAAGACCAAGATCCAGGGGTGTCTGCATGGTGGCATGCAAATCTTTGTGAAGACTAAAAGGCGAAGTTCGCAACAAGATTCTTGCCAGGAACGTTTGCGAAGCCCTGGCAAGACTCTTGCCAGGGACGTCTGCGAGGCCACAGCGAGACTAGCGCCCGGCAAAGATCCCATCGCCCTACCACTGCTCCAGTGCAGTGACTAGCCTGCGAGCCTGGCCCTGCGAGCCTTGTCATCCTGGATGCGTGTCGAGATGGGGTGAGACGGCGATGGACAGGAAGGGCTCTGTTTCCATCCCCCATAAAGTCAGGGACACGTAAATGGCGCATTAAATGTGCTTGTCCTAAGACGACAGGGATAAGTATATGCACTGTAGCAACTTTACATCTCATGTATGCGTTGTACGCCACTGTGGTAGCCCGTTGGTATAAAAGGAGGCCCAAGGCGATACAGAGAGGGACTTTTGGACTTTCTAGCCCAGCTTGCATGCGTAGTAGCTAGCCAAAGCTCAAGAACACTCAATACACTAAAGCAGGACTAGGGTTTTACGCTTCTCAGCGGCCCGAACCTGGGTAAAAATCCCTCATGTTGATCGTTGGATCTGCTCTTTGTGCACACTTCTTTCCCTGCCAGACCGTAGAAGGGATCCACGTGATCCCATAGGTGTCGTCTCCCCGACATCTTTGGCGCACCAGGTAGGAGGCAGAGGTTGCGCAAACCTGATCTAGCAGTTAGCACGTCCGTTTCTTCATCATCATGTCTCCCAAGAAGAAGGGTATCATGACGATTGGTTCGTCTGCGGTCGATCTGCCCGTACCAACACGGCGACGGGGTGGACACGGATGGTGGCAGAGGTGAAGATCACAGGCATCCATGATGTTTTGGCGATCGGAGCCAGGCGAGGCGCTCGAACACGGCCGCGATGACGACCCGCGCACCGCTGGATCCAAGGACGGAGCCGTGCTACCTACGGGCGGCACAACAACCTCCAAGGGTGGAAAGGTGACTTCCAAGACACTCCCACCGACGCATGTGCCGCAGTCTTCCCAGGTCGTGCGTGACGAGCAGCGCCGCGACGTTGGGGACCCCGAGTGTCCCCATGGAAAGGGCCGTCGGCATCATTCTCGAGATGCGCAGGGCCGGCATGCATGCCAAGATGCCGGTGGAAACAACGCACGGCCCCGGAACCGTGATGGAGCTCCTTCTAACATGGTTAGGAGTCAGAGCACCTCACGTTCTTCGCGCCTGTCGCTGTGATGACCCACAAGTATAGGGGATCTATCGTAGTCCTTTCGATAAGTAAGAGTGTCGAACCCAACGAGGAGCAGAAGGAAATGATAAGCGGTTTTCAGCAAGGTATTCTCTGCAAGTACTGAAATAAGTGGTAACAGATAGTTTTGTGATAAGATAATTTGTAACGAGCAACAAGTAACAAAAGTAAATAAAGTGCAGCAAGGTGGCCCAATCCTTTTGTAGCAAAGGACAAGCCTGGACAAACTCTTATATAAGGAAAAGCGCTCCCGAGGACACATGGGAATATCGTCAAACTAGTTTTCATCATGTTCATATGATTCGTGTTCGGTACTTTGATAATTTGATATGTGGGTGGATCGGTGCTTGGGTGTTGTTCTTACTTGAACAAGAATCCCACTTATGATTAACCTCTATTGCAAGCATCCGCAACTACAACAAAAGTATTAAGGTAAACCTAACCATAGCATGAAACATATGGATCCAAATCAGCCCCTTACGAAGCAACGCATAAACTAGGGTTTAAGCTTCTGTCACTCTAGCAACCCATCATCTACTTATTACTTCACAATGCCTTCCTCTAGGCCCAAATAATGGTGAAGTGTTATGTAGTTGACGTTCACATAACACCACTAGAGGCTAGACAACATACATCTCATCAAAATATCGAACGAATACCAAATTCACATGACTACTAATAGCAAGACTTCTCCCATGTCCTCAGGAACAAATGTAACTACTCACAAAGCATATTCATGTTCATAATCAGAGGGGTAATAATATGCATAAAGGATCTGAACATATGATCTTCCACCTAATAAACCAACTAGCATCAACTACAAGGAGTAATCAACACTACTAGCAACATACTAGTACCAATCCCGGACTTGGAGACAAGAATTGGATACAAGAGATGAACTAGGGTTTTGAGATGAGATGGTGCTGGTGAAGATGTTGATGGAGATTGCCCTCTCCCGATGAGAGGAGCGTCGGTGATGACGATGGCGGTGATTTCCCCCTCCCGGAGGGAAGTGTCTCCGACAGAACAACTCTGCCGGAGCCCTAGATTGGTTCCGCCAAGGTTCCGCCTCGTGGCGGCGGAGTTTCGTCCCGAAAGGTTGCTTCTGATTTTTTCCTCGATGAAAGACCTCATATAGCAGAAGATGGCCATTGAGAGCCAACAGGGGGCCCACGAGGTAGGGGGCTACTGGGGTAGGCGTGCCCCCACCCTCGTGGCTGTGGGTCCCCTCCGTGAACTTCTTCCGCTCAATATTTTTATTATTTCCAAAAATGACTTTCGTGGAGTTTCGGGACTTTTGGAGTTGTGCGAATAGGTCTCTAATATTTGCTCCTTTTCCGGCCTGAATTCCATTTGCCGCATTCTCCTCCTTATGTAAACCTTGTAGAATAAGAGAGAATAGGCATAAGTATTGTGACATAACATGTAATAACAGCCCATAATGCAATAAATATTGATATAAAAGCATGATGCGAAATGGACGTATCATGCTGCTGCCTACACCAGCAGAAGCGTTGGCGCGGGCACAACTGCTCCTGGATTTTCCTCCCGCTAAGCTCGAAGAATGGAGAGCTGCTATCCAGAGCCTTATTGGTTTTGCCAATAAATATGGGCAGTAGGAGGCTGGGCATTCGTGGCGGCGGTCCACCGTGCCGGCCCATGCTGATGGCGGAAGGATTGGAGGTGGTGTGACCACAGTGCACTCTCCTCCACCACGATGACAACGGTCGCCAGTTCGGCATGTCGATGCTCGCGATGACGGATCCACGGCATCGTCCGATCCACGAACTTGTCGTGATCAACGTCAAGTTCTTCGCGAACGAGTCAAAGAGGACGCTCGAACCACCATCGAGCGCCGGAGGGAAGCGCGCCATCAATCTGATAGGCGTGCAGGGCCCGCTATAGACAAGCCTGCGCTGGGGGGATTCTGGTGACTTGCCTTATGAGGTGGGTTGTCCAGCTTTTACCCGTGAGCTACGACGAGTCCAGTGGCCCACTTCCCACATGTTCAAACCGAAGGTCCCGAAGAAATACGACGGCAAGACTCACCCGTCGGAGTTCCTGAGCATATACACTATTGCGGTGCAGGCTACCGGGGCTCGATACGACAAGGTGCTCGCCAACTACTTCCCATTGGTACTCAAGCCCAACATCAGGTCGTGGTTGATGCACCTGCCAAAAAATTCCATCTCTTCCTGGTCGGGTCTGTGTAACGAGTTTGTTGGTGCCTTTACCGGAGGCCACCAAGCTCCTGGCCAGGCAAGTGATTTACATCTCACTCACCAGAAGGAAGGTGAAACCTTGCGTAAGCACATACAGAGATTCAGCCATGCACAGTACAACATCCCAGACGTTCATCCTGTCGCTGTTATCAGCGTGTTTCATCAGAACATGCGCAATCGCAAGATGCGTGAAGAGCTGTCAATGAACAAGGTTAGGGATGCTGCCGAGCTTTATGTTTTGGTTGCTAAATGTGCTCGAGCTGAAGAAGGAAGGAGATACCCTAGCAAAGATGCCGGTGTGGGAATCGACTCCGGAGACGAAGACGTCGCTGCCCCGGCAAAGAAGGGCCGATGGATAGGAAGCGCAAAGGCAAAACCATGCTTGCTGTCAAGTAATACGGCAACCCCGGCACCGCCAAGAAGGTCAAGGTTGACGACCCCGGCAAGGAGGTTGCTGGGTGCGCCGCCTGTTAGGCCTTGGTGGCTGCCGGCAAGCCGGAGGGCCCCGACAAGCAGTACTGCAAGATCCATCGCACCAAAGGCCATGACCTCCAGAACTGCCGGCAAGTTGAGCAGCTTGTCGAGAGGCAGAAAGCTGAATATGAAAGGCGAGATAAGGAGAAGGGCCAGGATGGTGCTGAGGGGTCCAGCAAGAAGCACAGTGGCCGAGGGGGGTGCCGCGGCAAGGACAAGCAACATGAGAGGCCTGCTCGAGGCCGTGACAAGAAAGAGGGCGATGATGACCATGAAGAGGACGACGAGTCCAACGAGCATGAGTTTCAAAAAGCTACATAAGCCATGTACATTGATGGTGGCGCCTTGTTGCATTCCTCTCACCGCCAACTTAAACAGTGGGCGCGTGAGATAAATGCGACGGAGCCATCAGTCGATGCCCGGAAGCCGTTGAGATGGTCCAACACGCCTATCATTTTTTACGCTGAGGATCTGCCATTGTTGATTTCCCCAACGATCCACAAACTCAAGGTGAAAAAATGTTAGTTGATGGTGGGGCCGGTCTGAACTTGATCTCGCCCAATGTGATCAAGAGGTTACAAATTCCTGATGGAGATCTCGAAGAGACGGGCACGTTTCAAGGGATCAATCCGGGAAGAAGCCAGTCGAAGGGTAAGAGCATGCTACTAGTTACATTTGGTGGAGAGTTGAACTGCAGGATCGAGAAGATCATTTTTTATGTCGCCAAGATCCCATTGCCATATAACAGGATCCTTGGCCGCCCAACGCTGGCCAAGTTTATGGCGGCGTCACATTACACTTATAATACGTTGAAGATGCCCAGCCCCATGAGCATCATCACTGTCAACTCGGACAAGAAGGATGCGCTCATCTGTGCCGATCAACTCTACCAGGAGGCGGTAGTAGCACCTGCCGCAAAGGCACTTGCTCCTGCCACTAGAGCTCTCGGGGGGAAGAAGACCGGCAAGACCTCTTGCACTCACTCCGGCAAGCGCGCCTCCTCGGAGTGCTGCGTTCTCGTTGAGGAAGTGCCAGAGAGCTCCATCGGCAAGAGCAAGAAATCCAAGGCAGCTCCACCAGAAACCAAAAAGGTGCTCGTCAAGGAGGATGGCACAGGCGGAACTTTCACTGTAAGTTTCGCCCTCAGCGACAAATAGGAAAGCGTGCTCATTGCCTTCCTACGGGCGAATGTCGATGCATTTGCATGGCATGCATCTGACATCCCCGGCGTTCCCAGGGAGGTGATTGAGCACCATCTTGATGTCTGTCCTCATGCGCAGCCCGTCAAGCAGAAGGTCAGGAAGCAAGCTTTGGAGTGGCAAGAATTTATCATTGAAGAAATTAGGAAGTTGGGGGCGGCAGGTTTGGTCAGGGGAGTGCTCCATCCAACGTGGTTGGCCAATCCAGTTGTAGTGCGCAAGGCGAATGGAAAATGGAGTTTGTGTATTGATTATACAGATATCAATAAAGCCTGCCCAAAGGATCCTTTCCCCTTGCCGCGCATCGACCAGATTGTGGACTCCACTGCCGGATGCGGCCTGCTGCCATTTCTTGACGCCTACTCAGGGTACCACCTGATCTTCATGACAAAGGAAGATGAAGAGAAGACCATGTTTATCACCCCATGTGGTATGAATTGTTTTATATGAATGCCTTTTGGGTTAAAAAGCGTTGGTTCAACATTTGCAAGAGCGGTCCAAATCGGTTTGAGCCCCAGCTACATAGAAATGTGGAAGCTTATATGGATGGCATAGTGGTCAAAACCAAGGACAAAGCAACACTCATACAAGATTTGGAAGAAACATTTACAAATTTGCGCAAGATCAATCTCAAGCTCAATCTTGAGAAGGGTGTATTTGGCATCCCATCCGACATGCTTCTTGGATTATTTGTGTCTCAACATGGGATCGAGGCGAACCCCGACAAGATCAATGCGATTGAGCAAATTGAAGCACCAAGACGAGTCAAAGATGTGCGTTGACTTGCTGGCTGTGTTGCTGCTTTAAGCAGGTTCATCTCCAAATCTGTTGAGTGTGCCCTGCCCTTTTTTAAGATCTTGAAAAAGGCAGGTCCAATGAAATGGACTCCGGAAGTGGAGGCAACACTGCAAGATTTGAAGAGGTACCTCTCCTCTACACCAACACTAGTCGCGCCCAAACTGCAAGAGCCATTATTGTTGTATCTAGCAGCAACGAATCAAGTGGTTAGTGTTGCGCTAGTGGCACAGAGAGAAGTCGATGGAGAAGTAGCGGCAGCGGCGAGGCCGTCAAATGATGAGTTGGGACCCTCCCCAGCAAAGTCTGGTGCCGGCAAGGCGGGACCCTCCCCGGCAGAGTATGGTGCCGGCAAGGCAGGATCTGCACAAGAGAGCAAAGCAACACAGAAGAAGAAGAAGAAGAAGGAGCAGCACCCAGTCTATTTTGTTAGCTCCCTTTTACAACAGGCTAGTTCAAGGTACTCTGGTGTGCAGAAGTTGCTCTTCGGCCTCCTTATGGCCTCGAGGAAGCTGCGCCACTATTTCCAGGCACATGAGATCACTGTCGTCACTCGCTTCCCGTTGCAACGGATCTTACAGAACCCAGATGCGACCAAAAGATTTGTGGAGTGGGCGTTGGAATTGTCAAGCTTCGGTCTCAAGTTTGAAAGCACTTCAACAATCCAGAGCAGAGCCTTGGCAGAGTTCATTGCAGAATGGACCTCAACGCCTGACGAGGAGATTCAAGAGACTACTCTCCCTGGAAAGGAAACGACCCGAGAGTGGGTTATGTATTTTGATGGGGCTTTCTCGCTGCAAGGCGCCGATGCTGGTGTGCTGCTTGTCCCGTCCACCGGAGAGCACCTCAAATACGTAGTCCGGATGCACTTTCCCCGGGAGAGATCAACAAACAACACTGCAGAATATGAGGGACTGCTTGCCGGTCTAAGGATCACGAGAGACCTTGGAATTAAGAAGCTCATCGTTAGAGGTGATTCACAGCTTGTCGTCAAGCAAGTTAACAAAGATTACCAGAGCCCATTGATGGAAGCTTACGTAGATGAAGTGAGGAAATTGGAGGAGCGTTTGACAGTTTGCAAGCAGAGCATGTTCCTCGTGCGGAGAACAGCATTGCCGACGACCTGTCAAAATGCGCTGCCCTAAAGTTACCTATGGAACCAGGGACTTTTGTGCTCCAACTAACTTAGCCATCCATTGAACCATCAGCAAGGCAAGATAAGCGAAGGAAGTTGAGCTCCGGCAAGTACTTTCCCACCGAGCTCCCAGGAGCCATCGTCAAGGAAATTGCCGGGGACGGCGCCAAGCTTGCCGGGGGCGACAGGCTCTGGCAGGGCCTCAAGCCCTTGCTGTAGAGACAACTGCTCCCGTGGCAGAAGACATGCCTTTAGTCCTTGCTATCGAGCCTCAGGCTCCAGCATGGTCACAACACATCGTTCAGTTCCTCCAAACAGGGGAACTCCCGGAGGAACAGGAAGAAGCAGAGAAAGTAGCCCGTCGGTCTAATATGTACCAGTTTGTGGATGATGCCCTATACAAAAAAGACTGAACGACCTGAAATTGAAGTGTATTCCTCGGGAGGACAGACTGGAGTTGTTGGCAGAGATACATGGAGGCATATGTGGCTCTTACATAGGATCAAGGGCTCTTGCCAGTAAGGCATTCCGGCAAGGTTTCTTTTGGCCCACTGCCCTCCAGGATGCAACTCGCTAGTAACCAAGTGTGAAGCATGTCAGTTCCATTTGAAGAAATTGCATCAGCCAGCCCAAGCTCTTCACACAATCCCTCTTTCCTTGCCACGGTCTGGGGGCTTGACATATTGGGTCCTTTTCCCCATGCTGTCGGGGGCTTTGAGTACTTGTACATCACAATCAACAAGTTCACAAAGTGCCCGGAAGTGGAAGCAGTGAGAAAGGTGACAACACAATCAACCGTCAAGTTCTTCAAAGGACTAGTTTGCCATTTTGGTGTGCCAAACAGAGTCATCACCGACAATGGCACACAGTTCACGAGCCGCGCCTTCATGCAATATATCCAAGACCTTGGCAGCAAAATTTGTTTTGCTTCTGTTGCTCATCCAAGAAGCAACAGCCAGGCGGAAAGGGCAAATGCTGAAGTGCTGCGGGGTCTCAAGAGGAGGACTTTCGACAGGCTGCACAAGTGCAGAAGACGCTGGATTGATGAGTTGTCGGCTGTTCTTTGGTCAATCAGGACGTCACCAAATCGAGCTACTGGCCAGACGCCTTTCTCCCTGGTGTACGGGGCGGAAGCAGTTCTCCCCATGGAACTCATACACGGGTCACCTTGAGTGCTCGCTTATGATGAGTTTGAGCAAGATTATTTGCAGCAAGATGATGCTACGCTCCTTCAGGAAGATCGTCTTCAAGCTGCTGTGTGAGCCGCGTGCTACCAGCAAGCCTTGCGCCGCTACCATAGCCGAAAGGTTCATGCCCGAAGTCTTGAGGAAGGCGACCTTGTTCTTTGGCGCGTTCAGTCAGCCAAGAACTCTAACAAGTTGACGCCAAAGTGGGAAGGCCCTTATCGGGTAATATGAGTCACCAGGCCTGGCACAGTCTGCCTGGAGACCGAAGATGGCATTCCAGTGAGCAACTCCTGGAATATCGAACATCTTCGCAAGTTTTATCCATAAGGCACGGTTGTCGGGTCCCCCAGCAACCCCCTTTTGTACCAGCCTTGCCGGCAAGGCATATAACCCTATGTACAAAGCCAGGCGCAGACCCTATGCGCGGTTGAATAAGTTTAAGTATTGTACAGTTCTTGTCGATTCCCATGTTTATCTATACGCATGCCTATCTAAGATATTGTACTACGCTTGTTTCCGGCAAGTACTGATGAACCGCCAAGGTTTCGTGTTCCTATTTTCTCTTCTTTATTTTTCTCAAAGGATAGAAGGTTCCCTCGTGGGCAAGTTTGCCAGGGGGACGATGGTGTGGAGCATGGACACCAATAGGCGACGTTCGAAGTGGCATCTTGCGGGAAAGAGCGCGACAACGAATGAAAAGCTAAGTTGCGGAACCTTGAGTAAATTTCTTTTAAGCGTAAAGTTATTTTCCTTGGATGGTTTTGGTTCTTGTATGGAAAACCTGCATGCGAAGGAACCTTGTCATGATCGGTTGTGCCCTTACTCTGTTTTGAGTCCGCTCAACAGTTTTGGTGATTGCGCTGAGAATGGCAAGGTACCTTGCTGTCAACGACACCCCCAGCAGGCTGCTAAGGATCCGTTCCTCAAAGCGCCCGCAGCAAGGGTGCACACACCGGCAAGTTTTCTCAACAAAGCGTAGGGTGTGTGCCATACAGAGGGAAATCTGACAAGAAAGATAGCATGCATTCATCCAAAACACAGAAAGTTATATTACATCAATACTCGCCACAATTCTAACTTAAGATAAATTGTCTTTGACATGGATTCGTGGCGGCAAGAGGGAGTGAAGCGGCTAGTCCCTGCGCTGGCCTTTGACCCTCTTGACTTGGTGCACCTTGTCGATGATGGGCGCGATGAGCTCTTCTAGTGCCTTGTGGTCTGCGTCCTCCGGCATGCGGTCGAGCACGTTGGTGAGGTCGATGCCGGGGTTCCTGTGCACCACTTTGATGAGCACCTTGAGAAGGACGACCCGGCAGAGTTTGCGGGATTTGCTAGCCAGTTGGGTTGCACGACTGGAGTGGAGCAGTTTCAGGGCATCGAGGAGGGCCTCGAAGAACATGGTTAACCTAGCGCTCGGAGACACCCTCTACTTGGAAGAATACCTGAAGTTTGACAAGCCCATGGTGGACAGTTGTGCCGAGAGCCTTTCCGCAACGTCGACAATGTGACGCCCCCGATTCAATCGTACACTAATCATGCACGCAAATGTGTACGATCAAGATCAGGGACTCACGGGA
Organism: Aegilops longissima; assembly: GCA_021605205.1. NCBI lineage: Eukaryota > Viridiplantae > Streptophyta > Magnoliopsida > Poales > Poaceae > Aegilops > Aegilops longissima. Next base: position 191,210,455 of record CM038677.1, on the reverse strand, counting down.
AGATATCACAACACAACTCTAAAACATAAATAAGTCATACAAGCATCATAATACAAGCCAGGGGCCTCGTGGGCTCGAATACAAGTGCTCGATCATAGACGAGTCAGCGGAAGCAACAATATCTGAGTACAGACATAAGTTAAACAAGTTTACCTTAAGAAGGCTAGCACAAACCGATACAGACGAAGAGGCGCAGCCTCCCGCCTCGATCCTCCTAACTACTCCCGGTCGCCGCCGGGCTGCATGTAGTAGGGCACCTCCGGTGTAGAAGTCGTCATCGACGGTGGCGTCTGGCGCCTGGGCTCCATCGCCTGGTCGCAGCAATCGAGTAGAGATAGGGGGAAAAGGGGGAACAAGGCAACCGTGAGTACTCATCCAAAGTACTCGCAAGCAAGGAGCTACACTACATATGCATGGATATATGTGTAAAGGGCCATATCAATGGACTGAACTGCAGAATGCCGTAATAAGAGGGGATATCTAATCTCGTCAAGACTACGCTCGCAGCCTCTGCCTTGCAACATGTAGAAGAGAGCAGATCAAGTCCTCCAAATAGAATCATAGCATAATCCTACCCGCGATCCCTCCTCGTATCCTCGAGATTGCGCACCACCGGGTTGTATCCGCACTTGGAAGGGTGTGTTTTATTAAGTATCCGGCTCTAGTTGTCATAAGGTCAAGGTACAACTCAAGTCGCCCTGTTATCAAGATCACGGCTATTCAATAGATTAAACTTCACCGCAGGGGTGCACCACATAACCCAACACGCTTGATCCCATTTGGCCGGACACACTTTCCTGGGTCATGCCCGGCCGCGGAAGATCAACACATCGCAGCCCGACCTAGGCCAACAGAGCGGTCAACACGCCGGTCTAAACCTAAGCGCCCAAGGGTCTGGGCCCATCGCCTTAGCACACCCGCACGCTATAACGCGCCGGAAGCGACCTAGCAACCTCCATTACAAAGGAAGTCACGTTACGCCGTCCAATCCCGCGCCCGCCGCCGCCGACGTCACGAAGGCTTCGGCCGATACCACGACGGGATACCCATAACTACTCCCACATAGATGGTTAGTGCGATAGACCAAATGGCCGACTCGGATCAAATACCCAGATCTCGTTAAACGTGTTAAGTATCCGCGAACGCCGACCAGGCCAGGCCCACCTCTCTCCTAGGTGGTCTCAACCTGCCTGCCGCCTCCGCCACAAAGTAACATCGGGGTCGTTGGGAACCCAGCCCACCTCTACCGGATGGAGCCACCGTCCTTTCACCCCTCCATCTCCTAACAAAGATCACATGTAATGTAATAGTGTAAAGTATATAGATATGCCCGTGATCACCTCCCAAGTGATCACAGCCAAAGAGTATAGCATGGCAGACGGACAAGAGTGTGGGGCCACCGATGGAACACAAGCATCCTATACTAAGCAAGAGGATAAAGGTGTAAAGGTAACAACAAGAGTAGCAAGGACAAAGCATGCAAAGAAGATAGGATTAATCGAAGTAAGAATATGCTACACTACTCTAATGCAAGCAGATAGAGAAGTGTAGGCGATATCCGTGATCAGGGGGGGCTTGCCTGATTGCATGCATAAGAAGGACGAGTCGTCAACACCGTAGTCGAACTGGGGGTCGCCGGCAGTCTCGGGGTCTATCGGAAAGAAGTAACGGAGAGGGAACACAATAAATAACAGAGCAATCAAAGCATCACAAAGCGTAACAAGACAATACGCGGTGTTCGTGTGCCCTAGCGGTAGTAGGTGATACCGGTGAGGGAAACATCCGGAAAGTATCCCTGTGTTTCGCGTTTTCAGCAAGAGGAGCCGAGGGAAAGTTGCGAGTTTGATTTGTTAGGGTGTGTGGTGGACTAACAGGCTACGATCCGGATCGCCTCGCCGCTCGAGCAACTTTCATGTTGAAAATAATTTAATCCGAAGTTACGGATTAAAAGATATGATTTTCTAAAGATTTTATTAATTTCTAGAATTTAATTAATTATTTAAATTAATTCGAAAATAGATTAATGACATCAAGATGATGTCATGTTAATGTCGCAGTCAATGTGGTTGATCGTCAACTGACTAGTGAGTCCCACTGCCGCTGACACATTTTAATTAATGATTAATTAAGCTAATCCTAATTAATTAGGGGGGTGGGCCCCACTGTCATTGTTTGATTAATTAACTAACAATTAATTAGGTTAATCTAATTGTGATTAATTAACTTAATTAATTCGTTAATTAATTAATTTAATTATTATTATCTATTTATTTATTTTATTATTATTATTATTCCTTTTATTATTTCATTTTACGCTCGGGGCGTGGGGCCCCTAGTCAAGGCCCGTAGGGCCACAACGATTCGGGCATCGCTGGTATGCAGGCTGGTTACGGGCGCAGCACCGCCCGATTGGGCAATGCCCAGACGACAGGGGAGGCGCCGCCACGGCACGACAAGCCCGGACGGCGCGGGCGGCGTGGCATAGCACGGCACAAGGAGCCTCAAAGACGGGCGACGACGAGTGTGCACGTGCATAGGGCACGCACCGAGCATGAGGAGCGGGTCGAGCAAAGCGGGTGCGGGGTCAAGGCCATAGCCCAAGCGGCGGCAAGCGCGAGAGGGCCGCGGTCGCGGAAACGCTGGGTGAGCGTGGACGCCGACGACGCGGTCGTGGATCGGGCGCGAGGCGGGGCAATCGGGCTATGGTGGGCGCGTCTGATGGGTACGACCGGACGGGCAGCTGTGGAGGTCGATGGATACAAGGGCGCGGACGGCGCTTGCCGACGGCGAGCGGAATGGGGAATGGCGAGGGAAGGCCCGAGGCCTCACCGGGCTGTAGGGGTCCGGCATGGGGCGTGGGAGGATGCTGTGGACGACGGCGGAGAGGAGAAGCAGGTCAAGGGGAAGAGGCGTCGGCGAGATCCAGCGGCTCGGCAAGATGGTGGCGGCAACGGCGCGGTGAAAGGGGGGGGACCTCCGCCCGATCCAGACGGGAAGGGGAGAGGCGCGGGAGGGAGCGAGTGGGGGGGAGTGGGTGGCGGCTTGGCCATGGGTGGACCGGCTGGTCGTGGGTTGGCCGGTTAGGCCTTGGCTTGTCGGGCCGAAGCCCAAAGGTGGGGTTTTCTTTCTTTTTTATGTTTGTTTTACCCTTGCATTTTCTTTTCTTTTACTTACTTTCTTTTCTGTTTTAATTCATTTAAAAGTATTTAGGCATTTTATAAAATGTGTTTATTTCACGATAATTATCTATGCAATATTTGACACGGTCCTAACATTTTTGTTTTGAAGTTTGAAAACTTTGTTTGTTTGCCAAAATCCAAATTTGAATTCAATCGCTTTTGAACTAACGCGAGATTAGCGACAAGAACGGAGGTGACATGGCGCCATAAGTAGAGATTACTGTAGCTTGATTATCCCAAGGCCACAATTCTCCTCTGATTACAAGAAATCTCGTCCCGAGATTTAAGAGGGGAGTAAGGGGGGAGTTCGTTATTCTAATGGATATTCTTGAAGAAGTTAATCCTTTCGTTGATGCCTTCAATTCTTTATTCCAAAGCATCATGATGAATTTGTCGTCCTTTCTTCGGGAGCTCCATCGCATTTACGAATAGGTAAGGGAAGCTCTACAATGATAGGATGTTATAAGGAAATTCATCCGGGGTATCCCAGAATAAACATATGAGTATCTCTCGAGTTGAACAAATGACACACATCGAGAGCAAAGTAAGACGTGTAATAAGAAGTTTCAAGCGGATAGGCAATCGCTCATTGCTCAAGCAGAAAAGTAAAGGGGTTCAGAGCAACGGAATAAGTATTGTGTCCGATACTGAATAGATCAACAGCAAGTGGCCCGTGAATTACATACAAAGTCAAGCACGGGAATAACTCGACAACAGGTGTACAGTGAGAGTCGGTTTCGATCATGTGGAACTGCGGGTTATGGGCCCACCATGTGGGTTAAAAGCAGGAAGGCGCTAATATTTGCACGGTCAAGATAACAAGGTATGTCAGAGGATAGCCTATCAGTTTTGTTGGCAACAATGTTGGTACCTAGGGCGAGGGACGAAGAGAATCATTTTCCCGCTCGTTGAAACGAGGCGGGCCAAGAGGCAAAGTTCTCATCCATCGGCGGTTACCGGAATGTCATCAACAAAAGTAAGAGGGTCTTTTCGATGTAATTGTACACCGAGGTGTTTACAAAAGCAGGAGAATATTACGGCTTAGATCATATAGATCACATGAAAGGTTAAACCAAACAATGGAAAGGAAAAGGTGATCATCGATTAATAGAATAATGGAAAGGAAAATGTGTTTAAACACATATTTCAAAGGTATAACTTTCGAAGGATTTGAAAGAGCATGATATCCCCGACAAGATATAATGTAGTAAACTCTTTTAGGTAGGGGAGAGAAATTTCATGACATTACCCATACAACGGTGTTTGATAATTGATAAATAAACATTTAGCATTGGGCTTTAAATGTTCTTGTTGAAAATCGAGTATCACGGACATGCTTCGAGATAGCATTGACATGGTCTTCAAGCAAAGGTCGGACTTGGATATACAAGGGATTCATCATCATTAACCCAAGGAGAGGATGAGGGGTGGGTGATGGACTCAAATGACAACTCATCGAGGTTTCCAAAAGATGGATTTCCATAGTTATGTAAACAAGGAGATAACATTTGTCGATCAAATGATATAATGATGTATGCTCGAGGAAAACATACACAATTAAACATTGGTAGAAAGATTCACCTGAAATATGGGATCAGGTAGCATGATCAATGTTAGAATGGTGATTCAATAACCAATAGTCTAAGAATGAACTATCGACCATTGACTTCATGGCAATAGGGTTGCTAGAAGTATAGAATCCAAGGAGCACTATTCACTTATTAGTATCCCGGTTAGGATCAACACGGGGACCAAGAAAGAATGGTGATGGGAAGAAGTGTTACTATATCAAGAATTCTTAAGAGGTGGAGCAATTCTCACAACATTCTTGACATAAAAGATGGTAATACTTCCAAGGTAAAGAAGAACAAATCTTGGGTAGCAAGGATCTCAAGGTATAACACAAAACACGAACAAGTTTGTGTTGAGAGGGAAATCAAGGATGTTGTCGATGATAACACAAATCATCAAGGGCAAGGATGGTATTTCCCATCATGAATTCAATTCATATCCCGGAAGAGCTCAAATGATGATGATGATCACGACACATTTGTCGAGAGATTTCACGAAGATGTAATCGATCGACGATGACATCAAGTCAAACGAATGATGAAGCGGAAGGTTATTGGAACCACGAGTAGGACACAAACTCGAGATCAAGTTTGTTGTTCAAGATGGAACGATAAGATAAGGAAACCGACGTAAGCTTAGCTCAATCGTCGAAAGTTGTGCTCCTGGGATAAGGACCAGGTAGCACAGTTAGAATCATCACGACAATGATATAGCCAAACAGGCTAGGAATGGCGGATCGGGTACAAACTCATACTTATAGAAGCCATCAAGAGTTGTTGAACCGTAGAGTGGACTCGGTTCAGCTTATCGTGTCTTTGAGTGTTTAATAACTCCGAGCCCGTGAAAAATTGGAATCAGTGGGAAGGTAGCACCGATGAAGAACTCATAAGAAGTTATGCGTTCCATGATAATCTCGAGATACCGTGGGGTAATACTCGACACAAGATCAAAGTAAAGGTTGGACTGGTGTATTGATCCATAGAAGACAATTGTTTTAACTTGTCCGAGAAATGGAATCAAAGAAGAACAATCATGGTCGGAACCACGGTTGCAAGGGATCAATTCACGATACCATATGTTAGCTATCAAGGAAATAGTTATTATTACAAGAAGCTTCCATGATAGGATATACATCGCGGCCCATGGGCATGAACACAAAGTTCAAGGTCGACTCCCACTTCCTCAATGCATAATCTTCCATTCACCTCTCAGATTTCAAGATGACATTAGTTGTTGAAAGTTTTACCGTGCAATACCGATAAGTATGACTCGTGAAATCTTTCGGGTTCACACCGATGAGGGAAGGCATTGGTTCAATCCCATCGGGGCTTCTTACGAACATATACCATAAGCTTCAAGAGTAAGTATCACCAGCTCGAAAGCAGAGCATGGATGACAAAAGGAAAGGATACAATTTAACAAAGGCATTATGTATCGGAGAAGGACTCACAAGGTGATTAATTATGAAGGACGCTGTCGGATATAATAATCCAACAAAGGATAAGGCGATCCACAAAGGAGCCGAGGTGAGTATCGATACCCAATCGAGGAAGAAAGAATGCGAATGCAACAAGTTATGGAATCATCTCGAGTAATTCAAAGCTTAAATTCAAAGGAATTATGATTTAAAACAAGGGATCGAAGCGACGCTCGATCAAGGATGGATCAATTGTATATACCGAGGCACAATCGATTTACGATAGTTTGGTCGAGAACCAGCTCATGTTCAAAATGACGCCCGAGCCGGAAATATAATCCTAGGACTCGACTGATGATTGTGAACATTCACAACGTATTGAATCAACGGACTAAAAAATGATGGTGACAAAGGATGCTAATATGATTACTATACTTATGGGATTAATCATAATGAAAGCAAACAAGAAATTCCAGAGCAATAGGTTGCTGAGGATTTTCGGAATATCGAATGGTATTTCGAAGACTTTTGTGTAACACAGGAACAACTGGGAGGATGAGCGGATACTCGATAAGTGCGAGAATTGACCGTAGGGGTATTCAGGTGACAAGGAACAGCACGGCAGTAAGCTCAAAGGATTATCGAAACAACGACGAGTTTTTCAGGGTATCTTGTAATAACAAGACCAACTAGGGATGATTGTACGAATGGCAAGTGTATGCCGTTTTCATAGGGGTTGACGGTGGATGGAAATCGCAAGTGCGATGACACAAGGACTCGAGAGAACATCGTAGAGTAACTTTGGAATCTTCTAGCGCAGCAGGCGATCATCTGAAGTGAGGGGCTCTCCGGGAGAAAGTATTTTCGAGAACCTAAAGTTAGTTTTGTTTTTAGCAAAATCATTTAACCCGAATAGAAGAGAGTTCAGAGTCCCAGAGTAAAGGTCGAGGAGTAAAAGATCCTAGTACCACCCAATGGCGACGTGGGCCCGTAAGGCACACAGCCAAGTTAGTAAAAGTTTTTTTTGCAATGTCTAGACTCAACTTCGGCCAAGGAGTGTGGAAGGGGGAATCCTACAGCAATGGCTCGATATTAATCTTCAGACGCTTCGATTCAATCAGACACTAATCATGCACGCAAATGTGTACGATCAAGATCGTGGACTCGGAAGATATCACAACATAACTCTAAAACATAAATAAGTCATACAAGCATCATAATACAAGCCAGGGCCTCGTGGGCTCGAATACAAGTGCTCGATCATAGACGAAGTCAGCGGAAGCAACAATATCTCGAGTACGTACATAAGTTAAACAAGTTTGCCTTAAGAAGGCTAGCACAAACCGGGATACAGATCGAAGAGGCGCAGCCTCCCGCCTCGGGATCCTCCTAACTACTCCCGGTCGCCGCCGCCGGCTGCACGTAGTAGGGCACCTCCGTGTAGAAGTCGCCATCGACGGTGGCATCTCGCGCTGGGCTCCATCGCTGGTCGCAGATTCGAGTAGAGATAGGGGAAAAGGGGAACAAGGCAACCGTGAGTACTCATCCAAAGTACTCGCAAGCAAGGAGCTACACTACATATGCATGGATATATGTGTAAAGGGACATATCGATGGACCGAATCGCAGAATGCCGTAATAAGAGGGGATATCTAATCCGTCAAGACTACGCTCGCAGCCTCCGCCTTGCAACATGTAGAAGAGAGCAGATCAAGTCCTCCAAATAGAATCGAAGATAATCCTACCCGCGATCCCTCCTCGTATCCCCGAGAGAGCGACCACCGGGTTGTATCCGCACTTGGAAGGGTGTGTTTTATTAAGCATCCGTTCTAGTTGTCATAAGGTCAAGGTACAACCCAAGTCATCCTGCTATCAAGATCACGGCTATTCAATAGATTAAACTTCGCAGGGTGCACCACATAACCCAACACGCTTGATCCCATTTGGCCGGACACACTTTCCTGGGTCATGCCCGGCCACGGAAGATCAACACGTCGTAGCCCGACCTAGGCCAACAGAGCGGTCAACACGCCGGTCTAAACCTAAGCGCCCAAGGGTCTGGGCCCATCGCCCTTAGCACACCCAAGACGCTGCTAACGCGCCGAAGCGACCTAGCAACCTCCATTACAAAGGAAGTCACGTTACGCTGTCCAATCCGCGCGCCGCCGCCGCCGACGCCACGAAGGCTTCGGCCGATACCACGACACCGGATACCCATAACTACTCCCACGTAGATGGTTAGTGCGATAGACCAAATGGCCGACTCGATCAAATACCCAGATCTCGTTAAACGTGTTAAGTATCCGCGAACGCCGACCAGGCCAGCCCACCTCTCCTAGGTGGTCTCAACCTGCCCGCCGCTCCGCCACAAAGTAACATCGGGGCCGCCGGGAACCTGTGCCCACCTCTACCGGGATGGAGCCACCGTCCTTTCAACCCCCATCTCCTAACAAAGATCACTGTAATGTAATAGTGTAAAGTATATAGTATATGCCCGTGATCACCTCCCCAAGTGATCACAGCCCAAAGAGTATAGCATGGGCAGACGGACAAGAGTGTAGGGCCACCGATGGAACACTAGCATCCTATACTAAGCAAGAGGATAAAGGGTAAAGGTAACAACAAGAGTAGCAAGGACAAAGCTATGCAAAGAAAGATAGGATTAATGAAAGCAAGAATATGCTACACTACTCTAATGCAAGCAGATAGAGAAGAGTAGGCGATATATGGTGATCAAGGGGCGGGCTTGCCTGGTTGCACAGACAAGAAGGACGAGTCATCAACACCGTAGTCGAACTGGGGTCGCGGCAGCCTCTGGGTTCATCTGAAAGAAGTAACGGAGAGGGAACACAATAAATAACAGAGCAATCAAAGCATCATAAAGCGTAACAAGACAATACGTGGTGTTCGGTGTGCCCTAACGCGGTAGTAGGTGATACCGGTGAAGGGGGGGAAACATCCGGGAAAGTATCCCCGTTGTTTCGCGCTTTGAGCAAGAGGAGCCGAGGGGAAAGTTGCGAGTTTGATTTGTTAGGTGTGTGGTGGACGAACGGCCTGTATCCGGATCGCCTCGCCGCTCGAGCAACTTTCATGTTGAAAATAATTTAATCCGAGTTACGGATTAAAAGATATGATTTTCTAAAGATTTTATTAATTTCTAGAATTTAATTAATTATTTAAATTAATTCGAAAATAGATTAATGACATCAAGATGATGTCATGTCGATGTCAGCAGTCAACAGTGGTTGATGGTCAACTGACCAAAGGAGTCCCACTCTCGCTGACACATTTTAATTAATGATTAATTAAGCTAATCCTAATTAATTAGGGGTGGGCCCCACCGCCATTTTTTGATTAATTAACTAACAATTAATTAGGTTAATCTAATTGTGATTAATTAACTTAATTAATTCGTTAATTAATTAATTTAATTATTATTATCTATTTATTTATTTTATTTTTTTTATTATTATTCCTTTTATTATTTCATTTTACGTTCTGGGGCGTGGGGCCCCCTAGTCAGTGGCCCAGAGGGCCACAACGATTCGGGCATCGCTGGTATGCGGGCGCGCGGGTTACGGGCGCAGGCACCCGGCCCGATTGGGCAATGCCCAGATCGACAGGGGGAGGCGCCGGCCACGGGCACGGCAAGAAGCCCGGACGGCGGCGGGCGGCCGGTGGCAGCACGGCGCATGAGCCTCAAAGACGGGCGACGGCGAGTGTGCACGCAGCATAGGGCACGACGGGCGTGAGGAGCGGGTCGAGCAAAGGGTGCGGGTCAAGGTCAGAGCCAAGCGGGCGTAAGCGCGAGGGCCACTTGTCATGAAGCTGGGCGAAGGTGGATGCCGACGACGCTGTCGTGGATCGGGCGCGAGGCGGGGCAATCGGGCCATGGTGGGCGCGTCCGATGGGTACGACCGGACGGGCAGCCATGGGAGGTCGATGGCGCGCGGCGCGGACGGCGCTGTCGACGGCGAGCGGAATGGGGGAATGGCGAGGGGGAAGGCCCGAGGCCTCACCGGGGCTGTAGGGGTCCGGGCAGTGGGGCGTGGGGAGGATGCCAGGGACGACGGCGGAGAGGAGAAGCAGTCAAGGGAAGAAGGCCGGCGAGATCCAAAGCGGCTCCGCATGGTGGCGGCAACGACGCTGAATGGGGGGGGGGCCCTGCGCCGATCCAGACGGGAAGGGAGAGAGGCGCAAGGGAGGGAGCGAGGGGGGCGAGTGGGTGGCGGCTAGGGTTGGCCTGGGAGTGGGGGTTGCCTGGGTGGACCGGCTGGGCTGTGGGTTGGGTTGGGCCTTGGCTTGTCAATCAAGCCCGTAAAGGTGGGGTTTTCTTTTTTTATGTTTGTTTTACCCCTTGCATTTTATTTCTTTTAGTTACTTTCTTTTCTGTTTTAATTCATTTAAAAGTATTTAGGCATTTTATAAAAATGTGTTTATTTCACGATAATTATCTATGCAATATTTGACACGGCCCGAACATTTTTGTTTTGAAGTTTGAAAACTTTGTTTGTTTGCCAAAAATCCAAATTTGAATTCAAATCGTTTTGAACTAACGCGAGATTAGCGACAGTAACGGAGGTGACATGGCGTCATAAGTAGAGATTATTGTAGCTTGATTATCCGGGCGTCACAGACAAGGTGCTCAGTCCAAAGTTTCACGCCTTTCTCATAGTCATTATAGGTGGCGGCGGCGCTTTCAAGCAGCTCCTTCTCGTCCTGGAGGGCCTTGGTTAGAGTTTTCTCGCGAACCCTGCCGCTCTCAAGAGACTCCTTCAGCGGGGTCAGCTTCAGCTCCAGATCGACAATGGAGTCTTTAGCAGAGGAGAGTTTTGGGTCTTGTCGGATATGGTAGTTTGCATCTCCGCCAAGTCATAGAGAGTTTTCTCTCTGTCACTCTTGAGCGTCGAGAGCTCCTTGCCGTGATCCTCCAGCTTCTTCACCTTGCCGTCCAGCTCGTTCTTGGCGGCCTCTGCAGCTTTGGCGGCATTGATGGCTTCCTTTAACTTGCCGATGTGGTCAAAGACTTAGACCTTCAAGTGATTTCTTGTGTTCCTGCTCCAGCTCTTGGGTCCGATGCGCAACAAGCTTTTCAATTTCTACATCATTGCCGCAGAGCTTGGCAGCAAGCGCCTTCTTGCGAGTGGCAAGGTCCTCCTCATGAGCATCAAGCCCGACACAACATTCCCTCAGCCGAGCATCTTCTGCGGCAGCCTGTTGAGCGGCCTCGTCCCGTGCTTTCTTGATGTCGGACTGCTTCAAGAGGACCTCGTCCCAACTTTGGCTCTGCTGCTCCCGTCCAGTCTCCAGCTCTTGCCAAGCCTCGGCGAACCAGACTTGCATATGCTCGACACGCTTCTAGAGATCTGCCTCTGCTGCTTCAACAACTGCCACCCTGGAGTCCAACTTCTCCTTTCAGGTGCGGTGAAGCGCCTAGAGCTTCTGGTAATTTTCGCTCATAGCCTGGAGGAACTGATCTTCTTTGGATCCACTGCTGCTGGCGCGTGGCTCGTCAACAATCTTGAGCTTGGTAGCAGCGATGACTTCTTCGTCAAAGGTCTCTCCGTTGGTTGGCGCTCCAATGCTTGCCATTCCCGGGATGTTGACGAACAAGTTGTCGCCAACCTTCAGATATCTGCTTGAGGGGGGGGGGGTTCAGATGTTGAGGGTTAGTCCTCGACAACCGCCTCCCCGGCAACTGCGGGCTCCGGGACCAATGTAGCACCAGGTGCTCCCACGGCAGGAATGTCATCAGTACGGTCACCGGTCTCCTTGCCGGCCCCCAGCGGACCCCATGGCAGTTTCTTCATGCGCGTCCTTGGCGGCCTCGTTGACAACGACTTTGGCGGCTTTGGCAGCAACATCCTTGGCGGTCTCCTCGATGATGACATCGACGTCCATCTGGTCCGTCAAAGAAAGATCTCAAAGCCAAGGAGGGGAAACGAGATGAAACCAAAGTTAAAGTTCAAGACAAGAGAAAAGGGAGAAAGATCATGCAGGAAGAATGACAAGTGCCCGAAAGCAAGCGGCATACCCGTGACGAGCGCCTGGGAGGTGGTTCCCTCCCCGGAAACATTTGTTGCCGGTATGGGACTGCCGGCACCCGTGCTTGCCGGCTCTTCCTCCACGCGCGTGGGCTCGCCGGTGGAAGCCCTTGCCGGGGATCCATCCCTAGGTGGTGTGGTTGACGGAGGCAGCATGTCGGGGGCGTCCCCCAGTGACCCTCCTTGTTGCAGTTCTTCTCCTGCAAACCCGGCAATATCAGCAGCGAAGATGCACACCCCAACGCCCGCCAGCGGGAAATAGGTAGTGGACTCACGCTGGGGGCTGAGTTGGGGGGCTGCATCGTGAGCTAGGCTCGGGGCTGATGGTGATGGTCTCCGTCGCACCTGCGGTGCTTGCTGGGGGCTTGTCGCCCATTGAAGTCTTGGCCTTCTTCTCCATCCTCTGCGCTAATGTTTCCGTATCTCTGCGGGGATAGGCCAAAGCAAGAACAAATTAGATAAGCAAAATCAGAAACTCAGGGGATAAAGGAAGCGGCAAGACACTTACTCTTCTCCTTCCGGGCTCTCTTCTCTCTCCGGGCTGAAAACGGAGAAGTCAAAGTCGGCCTCCACTATAGTGTCCGTACGAGGGGATGGACAAGGGGACCTGGGCCGCTTGGCCGTGGCAGGAGAGGCAGGCTGATGTGGGCCTGCTCTAGTTGCCGGCACCGTCACACGAGCCGCCCCCGCTGCTTTCTTTGCTGCCATGCTACCTCTTGAGCACTGCGTTAGTTTTCCCTTGAAGAGGAAAGGGTGATGCAGTAAAGTAGCATAAGTATTTCCCTCAGTTTTTGAGAACCAAGGTATCAATCCAGTAGGAGACCGCGCGCGAGTCCCACGCACCTACACAAACAAATAAGAACCTCGCAACCAATGCGATAAAGGGGTTGTCAATCCCTTCACAGTCACTTACGAGAGTGAGATCTGATAGATATGATAAGATAATATTTTTGGTATTTTATAATAAAGAGAAATAAAGATGCAAAGTAAAATAAACGGAAATAGAAATAGCTAAGTGTTGGAAGATTAATATGATAGAAAATAGACCCGGGGGCCATAGGTTTCACTAGTGGCTTCTCTCAAGAGCATAAGTATTATGGTGGGTAAACAAATCATCACGAGCAATTGATAGAATTGAGCATAGTTATAAGAATATCTAGGTATGATCATGTATATAGGCATAACGCTCATGACAAGTAGACCAAACGATTCTGCATCTACTACTATTACTCCACACATCGACCGCTATCCAGCATGCATCTAGAGTATTAAGTTCATAAGAACAGAGTAATGCTTTAAATAAGATGACATGATGTAGAGGGATAAACTCATGTAGTATGATATAAACCCCATCTTTTTATCCTCGATGGCAACAATACAATACGTGCCTAGCTGCCCCTACTGTCACTGGGAAAGGACACCGCAAGATTGAGCCCAAAGCTAAGCACTTCTCCCGTTGCAAGAAAGATCAATCTAGTAGGCCAAACCAAACTGATAATTCGAAGAGACTTGCATAGATAACCAATCATACATAAAAGAATATAGAGAAGATTCAAATATTGTTCATAGATAAACTTGATCATAAACCCACAATTCATCGGATCTCGACAAACACACCGCAAAAGAAGATTACATCGAATAGATCTCCAAGAAGATCGAGGAGAACTTTGTATTGAGATCCAAAGAGAGAGAAGAAGCCATCTAGCTAATAACTATGGACCCGAAGGTCTGAGGTAAACTACTCACACATCATCGGAGAGGCTATGGTGTTGATGTAGAAGCCCTCCATGATCAATGCCCCCTCCGACGGAGCGCCGGAAAAGGCCCCGAGATGGGATCTCACGAGTATAGAAGGTTGTGGCAGTGGAAATAAGGTTTTGGCTCTGTCTCTGATGGTTTGGGGGTACGTAGGTATATATAGGAGGAAGAAGTACGTCAGTGGAGCAACATGGGCCCCACGAGGGTGGAGGGCGCGCCTGGGAGGGGGGGTAGGCGCGCCCGCCTCATGCTCTCCCTGCTGATTGCTTTACATAGACTCCAAGTCCTCTGGATCACGCTTGTTCCAAAATCACGTTCTCAAGGTTTCATTCCGCTTGGACTCCGCTTGATATCCTTTTCCTTTGAAACACTGAAATAGGCAAAAAAAAATTTGGGCTGGGCCTCCGGTTAAGAGGTTAGTCCCAAAAATAATATAAAAATGTATAACAAAGCCCAATAAACATCCAAAACAGAATATAATATAGCATGGAACAATCAAAAATTATAGATACGTTGGAGATGTATCAAGCATCCCCAAGCTTAATTCCTGCTCGTCCTCGAGTAGGTAAATGATAAAAACAGAATTTTTGATGTGGAATGCTACTTGGCATAGTTTTCAATGTAACTCTCTTATTTGTCGTATGAATATTCAGATCCGAAAGATTCAAGATAAAAGTTTAATATTGACATAAAATTAATAATACTTCAAGCATACTAACTAAGCAATTACGTCTTCTTAAAATAACATGGCCAAAGAAAGTTATCCCTACAAAATCATATAGTCTGGCTATGCTCTATCTTCCGCACACAAAATATTTAAATCATGCACAACCCCGATGACAAGCCAAGCAATTGTTTCATACTTTTGGTGTTCTCAAACTTTTTCAATCTTCACGCAGTACATGAGCGTGAGCCATGGACATAGCACTATATGTGGAATAGAATGGTGGTTGTGGAGAAGACAAAAAGGGAGAAGATAGTCTCACATCAACTAGGTGTATCAACAGGCTATGGAGATGCCCATCAATAAATATCAATGTGAGTGAGTAGGGATTGCCATGCAACGGATGCACTGGAGCTATTAATATATGAATTGTCAACACAAAGAAACTAAGTGGGTGTGCATCCAACTCGCTTGCTCTCGAAGACCTAGGGCATTTTGAGGAAGCCCATCATTGGAATATACATGCCAAGTTCTATAATGTAAAATACCCACTAGTATATGAAAGTGATATCATAGGAGACTTTCTATCATGAAGATCATGGTGCTACTTTGAAGCAAAGTGTGGTAAAAGGATAGTAGCATTGTCCTTCTCTCTTTTATCTCATATATTTATTGTTTTTTTTTCTTTGGGCCTTTTTTATGGCCTCTTTTTTTTAGTCCGGAGTCTCATCCCGGCTTGTGGGGGAATCATAGTCTCCATCATCCTTTCCTCACTTGGGACAATGCTCTAATAATGATGATCATCACGCTTTTATTTACTTCAACTCAAGAATTACAACTCAATACTTAGAACAAAATATGACTCTATGTGAATGCCTCCGGCGGTGTACCGGGATGCAATGAATCAAGAGTGATATGTATGAAAATAATAACGGTGGCTTTGCCACCAATATGGTGTCAACTACATGATCACGCAAAGCAATAGGACAATGATGAAGCGTGTCATAGTAAACGAAAAGGTGGTAAGTTGCATGGCAATATATCTCGGAATGGCTATGGAAATGCCATGATAGGTAGGTATGGTGACTGTTTTGAGGAAGGTATATGGTGGGTGTATGATACCGGCGAGAAGTGCGCGGTATTAGAGAGGCTAGCAATGGTGGAAGGATGAAAGTGCGTATAATCCATGGACTCAACATTAGTCATAAAGAACTCATATACTTGTTGCAAAAATCTACAAGTTATCAAAGCAAATTATTACACGCATGCTCCTAGGGGGATAGATTGGTAGGAAAAGACCATCGCTCGTCCCCGACCGCCACTCATAAGGAAGACAATCAATATATAAATCATGCTCCGACTTCATCACATAACGGTTCACCATATGTGCATGCTACGGGAATCACAAACTTTAACACAAGTATTTCTCAAATTCATAGCCAATCAACTAGCATGACTCTAATATCACCATTTTTATATCTCAAAACAACTATCAAGTATCAAACTTCTCATAGTATTCAAAACACTCATAAGATTTTTTTTACTAATCTTGAATACTTAGCATATTAGGAATAATTTCACAATTAAAGCAAATTACCATGCTGTTTTGTAGGACTCTCAAAATGATATAAGTGAAGCATGAGAGAGCAATAATTTCTATAAAACAAATCCACCACCTTGCTCTAAAAGATATAAGTGAAGCACTAGAGCAAAAACTATATAGCTCAAAAGATATAAGTGAAGCACATAGAGTATTCTAATAAATTCCGAATCATGCGTGTCTCTCTCAAAAGGTGTGTAAAGCAAGGATGATTGTGGTCAACTAAAAAGCAAAGACTCAAATCATACAAGATGCTCCAAGCAAAACACTTATCATGTGCTGAATAAAAATATAGCTCCAAGTAAAGTTACCGATGGACGAAGACGAAAGAGGGGATGCCTTCCGGGGCATCCCCAAGATTTGGCTTTTTGGTGTCCTTAGATTATCTTGGGGTTCCATGGGCATCCCCAAGCTTAGGCTTTTGCCACTCCTTGTTCCATAGTCCATCAAATCTTTACCCAAAACTTGAAAACTTCACAACACAAAACTTAACAGAAAATCTCGTGAGCTCTATTAGCGAAAGAATGCAAAACACCACTTCAAGGTACTGTATTGAACTCATTATTTATTTATATTGGTGTTAAAATTACTGTATTCCAACTTCTCTATAATTTATAAACTATTTTACTAGCCATAGATTCATCAAAATAAGCAAACAACACACGAAAAACAGAATCTGTCAAAAACAGAACAGTCTGTAGTAATCTGTAACTAACGCAAACTTCTGCAACTAAAAAAATCTACAAAAATAGGACGACCTGGAAAATTTGTTTATTGATCTACTACAATTGGAATAAGTATTTTATCACGTTCTGGTGATTTTTAACAATTATTTTCGTGAACAGAAAGTTTCTGGAATTTTCAGCAAGATCAAATAACTATCATCCAAGAAGATCCTATAGGTTTAACTTGGCACAAACACCAACTAAAACATAAAAACAAATCTAACCAGAGGCTAGATCAAATATTTATTCCTAAACAGAAGCGAAAAACAAAAAACTAAAATAAAGTTGGGTTGCCTCCAAACAAGCGCTATCGTTTAACGCCCTTAGCTAGGCATAAAAGCAAGGATAGATCTAAGTATTGCCATCTTTGGTAGGCAATCCATAAGTGGCTCTCATAATAGATTCATAAGGTAATTTTATTTTCTTTCTAGGAAAGTGTTCCATGCCTTTCTTTAATGGGAATTGGAATCTAATATTCCCTTCCTTCATATCAATAATTGCACAATCGTTCTAATAAAAGGTCTACCAAGAATAATAGGACATGAAGGATTGCAATCTATATCAAGAACGATAAAATCTACGGGCACATAATTCCTATTTGCAAAAATAAGCGCATCATTAATTCTTCCCATAGGTTTCTTGATAGTGGAATCCGCAAGGTGCAAGTTCAAAGAACAATCATCAAATTCACGGAATCCTAGCAAATCACACAAAGTTTTTGGGATGATGGAAACACTAGCACCCAAATCACACAAAGCATAACATTCATGATCTTTAATTTTAATTTTAATAGTAGTTTCCCACTCATCATAAAGTTTTCTAGGGATAGAAACTTCCAACTCAAGTTTTTCCTCATAAGATTGCATCAAAGCATCAACGATATGTTTAGTAAAAGCTTTATTTTGACTATAAGCATCAGGAGAATTTAGCACGGATTGCAACAAGGAAATACAATCTATCAAAGATAAATTATCATAATTAAATTCCTTGAAATCCAAAATAGTGGGTTCATTGATATCTAAAGTTTTAACTTCTTCAATCCCACTTTTACCAAATTTCGCATCAAGATCTAAAACCTCCGAATTTTTGGAACGCCTTCTAGGTAAAGGTGTCTCATCTTCAGTCCCCTTATTATCAAGATTTATATTGCAAAACAAAGATTTAATAGGAGACACATCAATAAATTTTAGATCTTCATCTTTATTCTCATAAAAAAATCAGCTTAGCGGCCATCTTATTAACTAAGGTGGCTTGCTTATCCGAAACTTCAGCTATTAATTTTTCGAGATGAGCAATCTGAGATTTCAAACCATAAAATTCCTTAGACATATCATCGAGCTCTTTATTCATATATCCCATAAAGCTTTTTTGTTCCTTGAGCTCATTTCTAAAGAAATTATTATGCTCAAATTGTAAAGTCATAAAACTCCTGACGTTGCTTTCAATCTCATCTAACCTTTTAAGGTGAAGATCACCAAATCTAGGTAGAGCCATCATGACAAGCAAGCAATCCAACACACAAGCAAACAAGAAGCAGGCGAAAAAGAGGTGAACGGAAAAGAGAGGGTGAATAAAATGGCAAGGGTGAAGTGGGGGAGAGGAAAACGAGAGGCAAATGGCAAATAATGTAATGCGAGGGGTAAGAGTTTGTGATGGGTACTTGGTATATCTTGAGTTGTATGAGACTCTCGGCAACGGCGCCTTTAAATGGCTCGTTGACGGAAATCAAATCTTGACTTGAGTGGCGCGAATCTCCCCCAACAAATACCAAAAATCCTTCTTGCTACCTCTTGAGCATCGCGCTGGTTTTCCTTAAAGAGGAAAGGGTGATGCAAGAAAGTAGCGTAAGTATTTCCCTCAGTTTTTGAGAACCAAGGTATCAATCCAAGAGGAGACCACAGCAGCGAGTCCCACGCACCTACACAAACAAATAAGAACCTCGCAACCAACACGATAAAGGGGTTGTCAATCTCTTCACGGTCACTTACGAGAGTGAGATCTGATAGATATGATAAGATAATATTTTTGGTATTTTTATAATAAAGAGAAATAAAGATGCAAAGTAAAATAAACAGAAATACAAATAGCTAAGTGTTGGAAGATTAATATGATAGAAAATAGACCCGGGGGCCATAGGTTTCACTAGTGGCTTCTCTCAAGAGCATAAGTATTACGGTGGGTAAACGAATTACTGTCGAGAAATTGATAGAATTGAGCATAGTTATGAGAATATCTAGGTATGATCATGTATATAGGCATCACGTCCTCGACAAGTAGACCAGAACGATTCTGCATCTACTACTATTACTTCACACATCGACCGCTATCCAGCATGCATCTAGAGTATTAAGTTCATAAGAACAGAGTAATGCTTTAAGTAAGATGCCATGATGTAGAGGGATAAACTCATGCAATATGATATAAACCTCATCTTTTTATCCTCGATGGCAACAATACAATACGTGCCTTGCTGCCCCTGCTGTCACTGGGAAAGGGCACCGCAAGATTGAACCCAAAGCTAAGTGAGGGAGTCCTGGACTAAGGGGTCCTCGGGCGTCCGGATTGTTATTCATTGGGCCGGACCGATGGGCTGTGAAGATATGAAGGCCGAAGACTATACCCATGCCCGGAATGGACTCTCCTTGGCGTGGAAGGCAAGCTAGCCGACCAACTATGAAGATTCCTTCTTATGTAACCGACCCCATGTAACCCTAGATCTCTCCGGTGTCTATATAAACTGGAGAGCGTAGTCCGGATAGGCGGATACTCATTACCATATTCACATAGGCTAGACTTCTAGGGTTTAGCCATTACGATCTCGTGGTAGATCAACTCTTGTAACACTCATATTCATCAAGATCAATCAAGTAGGAAGTAGGGTATTACCTCCATAGAGAGGGCCCGAACCTGGGTAAACATCGTGTCCCCCGTCTCCTGTTACCATCGATCCTAGACGCATAGTTCGGGACCCCTACCCGAGATCCGCCATTTTGACAATCGACATTGGTGCTTTCATTGAGAGTTCCACATGCCATCGGCAAAGGGCTCGATGGCCCCTTCGATCGTCAGTAATGACATTGTCCAGGGAGAAACCTTTCTCCCTGGACAGATCTTCGTATTCGGCGGCTTCGTACTGCGGGCCAACTCGCTTGGCCATCTGGAGCAGATCGACAGCTACGCCCTTGGCCACCAGGTCAGATTTGGAAGCTTGAACTACGTCGCGGATACCCGGGGAGACTCGATCTTCAATGGTTTTGAGACCGCAGCGATCGCTCCCCCTCGCCCCGATGAACATAACTCAGATCTGTCATCGGATCACATCCGGGAGATGGTTCATGTTGCTGCAATGGCCTTAGAACCGTAGCAGATCGTGCCCTCTGAGGCCACAAAGTCCGCGGCATTGGAGCCGCACACGGACTCGACATCCTGCAATATTTGCGTCAACGGAACTCCGGACTCGTCTCCGGCTATACGTTCTGGACCAGGTACGCCTGCGGACACCGAACTGGATCGGTTATCAATCTTCAAATTTAGCGCCGCAGACATCTTCCAGCATTCACCTTTGGTGACATGCTAAACTCTTTAAAAAACTTGTCCTTGGAGGAGGACTCACAGCCGAACTATGTTCGGTTCGAGCTAGAAGCGGAGGACGAGGAATTTTGCTTCCCACCCGCCACCCACTTCATAGCCACTGTCGATGACTTTACCGACGTGCTTGACTATGGCTCCGAAGACATCCACGGTATGGACGATGATGCCCACAAGGAGCAAGGCCAAGACCCGCCATTCACCGGACATTGGACGACTACCTCTTCGTACGACTTGTACATGGTTGATACAGCTAAAGGATCTGGCAACGACAAAGAAGAGCCAGACGCGAATAAACCCTCTGAGACGCAGTCCAAGCGCCGGCGCCCCAAACGCCGTTCTAAGCCTCGTCGCTCAAAGGATGGCAACACTGGCACCGGAGAAAATATTACTCCGGGCGACGCCGAAAACAATGAAGACCCTGTAGGAGCTGCATCCGAACAGGAGGAACACGACAATGGGCAAGATAACACTGATGAGCAGGCCATCGAAGATGACTCGGAGGACGATAATTACCGTCCACCCTCCGAGGAGGAGGCAAGCCTCGGCAGCGAAGACTTCATCGTGCCTGAGGATCCTCTGGAGCAGGAGCGCTTTAAGCTTCAACTCATAGCCGCTGCAAGGAGCCTGAAAAAGAAATAGCAGCAGCTTCAAGCTGAACAAGATTTGCTCGTCGACAGACGGACTGATGTCCTGACAGCCGAAGAATACGGCCTCAAGCGCCCACCCAAGAGCTACCCGAAACGCAGACTGCTACCTCAATTCGATGAGGAGGCGCCGGATCACATATCTCCCTCGCGTAATGCGGAACGCCGACCACATGGTCGAGACAAGACGGCCGACTGGCCACCTAGCGGTCGGGATAAAGCGGCAACTCAGGCCGAACAACAGCCTGCCCCACCGCCCTATAAAAATAGAGACGAAAGAGTTCGGGGTCACACATACGACCTCCGGCAGACCATGGGCAGTAGAGCAGGACATACAAGATCGATCTACGGATCGCGAGGACGTGCCTCGGGGCACGACGACGGCTACCTATTCGGACGTGACAAACCTAACCACGCCCGGGCTGAATACCGTAGATGGACCCCATCAAAGCTACGCCGTGATGCGGCCCGATATAGAGGCGCTGCACACCCTCTCTGCTTCACAGATGAAGTACTGGATCATGAATTCCCCGAGGGGTTCAAGCCCGTCAATATCGAATCATACGACAGCACAACCGATCCCGCAGTATGGATCGAGGATTTTATTCTCCATATCCATATGGCTCGAGGAGATGACCTCAACGCCATTAAATACCTCCCACTAAAGCTCAAAGGGCCAGCTCGGCACTGGCTTAACAGCCTGCCTGAAAATTCTATAAAGAATCGGGAGGACTTGGAAGAAGCCTTCTGGACAACTTCCAAGGAACCTATGTCCGCCATCGGACGCCGATGACTTAAGCCACATAGTTTAACAACCTGGAGAATCGGCCAGAAAATTCTGGACTAGGTTCCTAACCAAAAAGAACCAGATCGTTGATTGTCCGGATGCTGAGGCCTTAGCAGCCTTCAAACATAGCATCCGTGACGAATGGCTAGCGCGCCACCTCGGCCAAGAAAAGCCGAAGTCTATGGCAACCTTTACAACACTCATGACCCGCTTTTGCGCGGGTGAGGACAGTTGGCTGGCTCGTAGTAATAACACAGCCAGCAAGACAGGCCCCTCCGAGGCCAAGAATAGCACCGGCAAGCTCCGGCGCAACAGGCACAAACGCCGAAGTGATGGCGACAACACCGATGACACCACAGTTAATGCCGGATTCAGCGGCTCCAAGTTCGGCCAACGGAAAAAGCCCTACAAAAGGAATAGTGAGGGACCATCCAGCCTGGACCGCATACTCGATTGTCCGTGCCAGATACACGACACCCCAGATAAACAAGCCAATCATACCAACAAGGATTGTTGGGTTTTTAAACAGGCTGGCAAGCTAAATGCGGAGAATAAAGAAAAGGGATCACAAAGTGAGGACGACGATGAAGAGCCCCGACAGCCGAACACCGGGGGAAGAAATTTCCCCCTCAAGTCAAGACGGTGAACATGATATACACCACACACATTCCCAAAAGGGAGCGCAAGCGAGCACTTAGGGACGTCTACACGGTAGAGCCAGTCGCCCCAAAATTCAATCCGTGGTCGTCGTTCCCGATCACCTTCGATTGTTGAGATCACCCAACTAGTATCCGCCATGGCGGTTCAGCCGCACTAGTCCTCGACCCAATTATTGACGGGTTTCACCTAACACGAGTCCTGATGGACGGTGGTAGCAGCCTCAACCTGCTTTATCAGGACACAATGCGTAATATGGGCATTGACCCCTCACGAATCAAACCAACAAAGACTACCTTTAAAGGAGTCATACCAGGCGTAGAGGCCCGCTGTACGGGCTCAATCACGCTGGAGGTGGTCTTCGGTTCTCCGGACAACTTCCGCAGCGGAGAGTTAATCTTCGACATTGTCCCCTTCCGCAGCGGCTACCACGCACTGCTTGGATGAACCGCGTTCGCTAGATTCAACACAGTGCCACACTATGCTTATCTCAAGCTCAAGATGCCCGGTCCATGCGGCGTCATAACAATCAATGGCAATTCGGAACGCTCCCTCCGAACAGAGGAGCATACCGCCGCCCTAGCAGCAGAGGTACAGAGCGGCCTTCTCAAGAAGCACCATAGTACGGCTGCCGAGCCCCTGGACATCACTAAGAGGTTCCGAACTACACTGCAACAGGACGGCGGGGCTCGTCAAGAGCTTGATTAGCAATCCGGCCTCCGTCCCAGTCCCGTCGAAATAGTGGTATTCGTACCACACGTACATAATTATGCACTCAAAATTCCATGGACATCGACGGAGGCACAAGCTAACCCGGGACCTACAGTTCGGCTAGACCGATCCCGGACACACATACTTTCACCTTTTTCCTTTTTGTTTCAGGTTCCTTTTCCCACGGGCCTGATCACCAGTGCTTTCGTAGGATCAACACACAAAGGGGGCAAGCAGCATAAGTGTGTAGGGTAACCTCTATAGGTTCTTCTTGACGTTATTTCCACTTATTTCTCAGGACCCGCACGCTGCACCCTCTTGATTCCGGCATGTTAAATAGCCCGGATGCTTATCGCACTATTTGTACAAGATACGCCTTGACGTATCCATCCAGTTATAATAAAATGGTTTGCGGCCTATTTTCTGTGTTTTTCGTTTCTCACTTCATTTTATTTCGATCCACTTACCGGTTGCACCCGTACACTTTGGTGCATTTCATACTCGCCAGGGGCTTCTTATCGCCCCACAATACGGCAACAAAGTCCGAACACTTTTTATATATAAGTTCGGCACCCCGAATTTAGCATTATATGCATTGGCTCCGAATCATGTCTTTGGTCAATAGTTGGGTTGCCCGGCTCCTGTGCTTGCTACCCTACGTTCTGCTATATCGGCTAGGGCAGTAAAGGGAGACCTACTACGATTGTGCCCTGGCCTTGACCAAATGAGCACCTCAGTAGAGAAAGCCGAAAACTGACTGTCATGATACGGCGAGAGCCGGTCAGCTGTTCGAGGGTCACAAAATCGTTGGAGATTTTTTCCACGTTATGCGAAGGATCGGCACTTCCCGATCAGACGCTGACAGCACCCTGGCTTGGACCAGGGGTTGCGCCCATGCTTTATTATAAAACTCCTATGGCTAAGTGAGGGCGTTTAAGCCAAATAGTCTGATTGCCTTGTTAGTTGCGCTAAACAACTCCTTCAAGGACCATATAATTGGATCAAGATTGTTTAGATTCCATCCCGAACACCTCCGTACTACCTACGTGAGGGCAGAAGCCGACCACTGGCCAACCCTCAGATTGCATACAACACAGCCGCACAGGAGGAACCAATTAAAGTATAACAAAATTGAATTACACACCGGCTTTGTTTTTATCATACAAGGCATGGACAAAACACGAATGTACTCATTCGAAAATAATGTCGTGCCCGTATTGCGCTGCTGCAAGTCGAGACCCTTCTAGGACATCCGCAAAATATCACTCGGGTGTGCGGTGCTCCTTGCCCTCGGGTGGCCCTCGGGCCACGTCAACAGCGTTCATCTTTGCCCACCAAATCTTGCAACGGGCGAAAGCCAGGCGGGCAACTTCGATGTAGGCCGATCGCTTGACGGTGTCCAGCCGCGGACAGGCTTCCACTAGCCGCCTCATGAGTCCGAAGTAGCTGTCGGGCATAGCTTCGGCTGGCCACAGCCAGATCATCAAATCCTTCATGGCTAGTTCGGCCACCCTGCGCAGCTCTACTAGCTGCTTCAGTTGATCGGTGAAGGACACAGGATGCTCTGGCATCGCATACTGCGACCAGAATAGCTTCTTCGTAGAACCCCCTCCTTCGGCTCGGTAGAACTCCGCAGCATCTGATATGCTGCGTGGTAGATCTGCAAAAGCCCCTGGGGAACTCCGAACCCGGGTTAGTAAAAGGTACTGCTTCTCCGCATACTTGCTTTGCATCTTAAATTCCTTACCCGCCGTGATCTTCTTGGCCTCCTGGATCTCCGGAGGGCGGCCTGGCCTCATTCCGTGCGGGTTCCATGCTCGACGAGCCTTGGCGAAGTTCGCCCTTGAACCGACGATCATGCTCCAAGGCTCTCGATTTTTTCATCAGATCCTGGAGCTCCCGCTGGACCTCCTTGACCCGGCCTTGAGCTTTTTCCAGCGATTTGTCTTTGGACAACCTTCTCCTCGGCTTCGCCCAGGGCCTTTTTAGGGCCTCGACCTTGGTCGCGGCTCCTGCACATATTACGACACTACAGTCAACATACAACGCTTGTTCTTTACGAACACACAGCGAGTCGTCACTCACTTGCCCCTCCTGGAGCCGAATCCTAACCTCGCCGAGCTCGTTCTCGGTCCAGTCCAGCCTCTGCTTCAGTTCAGAGACTTCGGCAGCATGTGCAGTTGCAGCCAACAGTGACGCCTGCTTATTGGTACATATTAAGTTAGTCTCCCATAACAAAGGATTGATCCTCAGTCCGGTTCTTCTCGCCGAATACCGGACAGTGTCTCAGGGGCTACTGACTACATGGGGTTTTTCTCTTTCTATGTCACTTACCTCGAAACCTGTTAACATGTTGCTACAGGCTTCGTTCAGTCCACTCTTGGAGGACTGAACCTTCTCGATCACCGCACCCATAAGGACACAGCGCTTGTCCACGACGGAGGCGCCTCGTAGCGCCTCCATCAGGTTATCCGGCACCCTTGGATGGACATGGGCCACTGGTGGAAGCGGCACACCCCCCTCCTTCAAAGGGGCCGCTCGCCCGACTCCGGAGCCATAGGGGTCTCTGGAATTGTATTCGGCTGAGGGTCGAACTGGATGCGGCCCTCTTCGCCAGTCTCCGTGGGGATCGGCTCCCCTATGTGTCCGGCAGTAGAGGCTTCGCCTCGTGGTGCCTCCCGAACAGCGTCCTGGGCTCCTCCCCGGTTCGGAGCGGCCCTCCGGGACAACACTTCGGTGTCATCCCTGGCCCCGGGGGAATAAGCACGCGGTGGCGACATGATATCCATCTCCGACAGAGCCAACGAACCTCCAGACGAGGATCGTTGGATTAGGTCCCGGGTCGGACTGCAATAGTACAATTAACTATGTCAAGATAATGGAGAGAAAGGGCCGGATGTGCGCACGAGCGAGCCACGTCACTTACAATGCGGCCTAGGGCTTATTGTGGGGGCATCGTTCCGGACTGCTGTCAACGTCCCACGCGGTGTTGACCACTAGGACGCCCTTACCCTTCTTGGGCGTTTCCGCCTCTAGATGCGCCGAAGCCGCCCTCTTCTTCTTCCTCTCCTCAGGGGGAGGGTTGTTTTCTTCCTCCTCCTCCTCTTCCTCGTCATTGTCCTCAGGGACAGAGGAATGAGCTTCATCGTCTTCGGACGTCACGTCCAAAGTGCCCTTGCGATGGGGCCCACTCTTGGCCCCCTTTGCCTTCTTCTTGGCCTTCTTCTCCGGCGCCTTATATGGCGCCGGCACCAGCATCTTCGCTAGACGCGGGATGACTGGTTCTTCAGCTAGCGGAGCCGGACACTGGATCCGCTTCGCCCTCTCCATCCAGTCCTGAAAAGGCAATAATAAAAGCTCACACATCATCCTTGAAACAATTGAGTTGGGGGTACATAAAAAATAACATACCTCGCTGGTGGGGTGTTTACAATCGTGACCACGGTCTGAATCCGTGGCCGGTGGCTTCTCGTTACCCTTAAAAAGCAACTTCCAGGCGCCTTCGTGAGTAGCCTCGAAGAGCCTTACCAAGGTCTGGTGCTTCTTCGAGTTGAACTCCCACAGAGGGCGGCTTCGGCACTGGCATGGAAGAATCCGGCAAACTAGCATCACATGGATTACATCGACGAGCTTGACATTCTTGGTCACCATGCTTTGAACGCGCGTCTGCAGCGCTATCAGCTCGTCAGGTGAACACCAGTCCAAACTCTTCTCGACCCAGGAGGTGAGTCGCACGGGAGCGCCCGAGCGGAATTCGGCAGCTGCGGCCCAGGTGGTGCCGCGAGGTTCAGTGATATAGAACCATTGCTTCTGCCACTCCTTTACTGTGTCCACAAAAGTGCCCTTGGGCCAAGAGACGTTGGACAGTTTACTCACCATGGCTCCTCCGCACTCCACGTGCTGGCCATCCACCACCTTCGGCTTCACGTTGAAGACTTTGAGCCACAGCCTGAAGTGGGGTCTGATGCGGAGGAAGGCCTCACACACGACGATAAATGCCGAGATGTTGAGGAAGGAATTCGGGGACAGATCATGGAAATCTATCCCGTAATAATACATTAGCCCACGGACAAAAGGGTGGAGTGGAAACCCTAGCCCGCGGAAGAAATGGGGGATGAATACTACCCTCTTGGTGGGCTTCGGCGTCAGGACGACTTGTCCCTCGGCTGGCACACGGTGGGCGATCTCCTTCGCCAAATATCCGGCAGCCTGAAGCTCAGTAATGTCCTCCTCCTTGACGGAGGAGACCATTGTTGGGGAACGTAGTAATTTCAAAAATTTTCCTACGATCACACAAGACCATGGTGATGGCATAGCAACGAGAGGGAGAGTGTCCGCCCACGCACTCGTGAGACCGAAAGCGAAGCGTTATAACAACGCTGTTGATGTAGTCGACGTCTCCACGATCCGACCGATCCAAGCACCGAACGACGGCACCTCCGAGTTACGCACACGCTCAGCTCGATGACGATCCCGGACCGATCCAGCAAAGTGTCGGGGATGAGTTCCACAAGACGACGGCGTGGTGACGATGTTGATGCTCCACCGACGCAGGGCTTCGCCTAAGCTCGCGACGATATGACTTCTCCGCGCAGGCTTCTCCTAAGCTCCATGACGATATGACCTAAGTGGAATATGGTGGAAGGGGCACCGCTGACACGGCTAAGGCAAGATCCGAGATCAACTTGTGTGTATTGGGGTGCCCCTGCCTCAGATATAAAGGAGACAAGGGGAGGTGGCGGCCCTAGAGGAGGCGACTAAGGAGGAGTCCTACTCCCAGGAGTAGGACTCCCCCTCTCCTAGTTGGAGTAGGATTGGGGAGGGAAAGGGGAAGGGGCGCCCCTCTCCTTGTCCTATTCGGACTGGAAGGGGAGGGGCGCGCAGCCCACCTGGCCGCCCTTCTCCTTCTCCCTCAAGGCCCATGAAGGCCCATATACCCCGGGGTTCCGTAACCCCGGTGTTCCAGAATATCCTGCTTTCACTCGGAACCATTCCAAGTCCAAACCTAGGCTTCCAATATATCAATCTTTATGTCTCGACCATTTCGAGACTCCTCGTCATGTCCGTGATCACATCCGGGACTCAACAACCTTCGTGCATCAATACTTATAAACTCATTATGAACTGTCATCGAAACGTTAAGCGTGCGGACCCTACGGGTTCGAGAACTATGTAGACATGACCTAGAACCATTCTCGGTCAATAACCAATAGCGGAACCTGGATGCCCATATTGGTTCCTACATATTCTACGAAGATCTTTATCGGTCAAACCGCATAAC
Source organism: Aegilops longissima (assembly GCA_021605205.1). NCBI lineage: Eukaryota > Viridiplantae > Streptophyta > Magnoliopsida > Poales > Poaceae > Aegilops > Aegilops longissima. The sequence continues at coordinate 191,181,826 of CM038677.1, read as the reverse complement.
GACATCGTTGTTCCCTTTGTCATCGGTATGTTTTACTTACCCGAGATTCGATCGTCGGTATCCAATACCTAGTTCAATCTCGTTACGGTAAGTCTCTTTACTCGTTCCGTAATACATCATCTCACAACTAACTCATTAGTTGTAATGCTTGCAAGGCTTAAGTGATGTGCATTACCGAGAAGGCCGAGATACCTCTCCGACAATCGGAGTGACAAAACCTAATCTCAAATACGCCAACCCAACAAGTACCTTTGGAGACACCTGTAGTACTCCTTTATAATCACCCGCCACGTTGTGACGTTTGGTAGTACCAAAGTGTTCCTCCGTAAACGGAGTTGCATAATCTCATAGTTATAGGAACATGTATGGGTCATGAAGAAAGCATTAACATACTAAACGATCAAGTGTTAAGCTAACGGAATGGGTCATGTCAATCAGATCATTCAACTAATGATGTGACCTTGTTAATCAAATAACAACTCCTTGTTCATGGTTAGGAAACATAACCATCTTTGATTAACAAGCTAGTCAAGTAGAGGCATACTAGTGACATCTTGCTTGTCTATATATTCACACATGTATTATGTTTCCGGTTAATACAATTCTAGCATGAATAATAAACATTTATCATGATATAAGGAAATAAATAATAACTTTATTATTGCCTCTAGGGCATATTTCCTTGATCTCCCACTTGCACTAGAGTCAATAATCTAGATTACAAAGTAATGATCCTAACACCCATGGAGTCTTGGTGCTGATCATGTTTTGCTCGTGGAAGAGGCTTAGTCAACGGTCCGCAACATTCAGATCCGTATGTATTTTGCAAATCTCTATGTCTCCCACTTGGACTTGGTCCCGAATGGAATTGAAGCGTCTCTTGATGTGCTTGGTCCTCTTGTGAAATCTGGATTCCTTTGCCAAGGCAATTGCACCAAGATTGTCACGGAAGATCTTCATCGGTCCCGATGCACTAGGTATGACACCTAGATCGAAATGAACTCTTTCATCCAGACTCCTTCATTCGCTGCTTCAAGCAGCTATGTACTCCGCTTCACATGTAGATCCCGCCACGACGCTTTGTTTAGAACTGCACTAACCGACAGCTCCACCGCTTAATAAAAACACGATCCGGTTTGCGATTTAGAATCGTCCGGATCAGTGTCAAAGCTTGCATCGACGTAACCATTTACGACTAGCTCTTTGTCACCTCCATATACGAGAAACATATCCTTAGTCCTTTTCGTATTTGGGATGTTCTTGACCGCTGTCCGATGATCCACTCTGGATTACTTTGGTACCTTCCCGCCAAGCTTACAGCTAAGCATCGTCAGTCCGGTACACAACATTGCATACATGATAGAGCCTATGGCTGAAGCATAGGAACATCTTTCATTTCTCTCTATCTTCTGCTGTGGTCGGGCATTGAGTCCGACTCAATCTTACACCTTGTAATACAGGTAAAAACCTTTCTTTGCTCGATCCATTTTGAACTTCTTCAAAACTTTATCAAGGTATGTGCTTTGTGAAAGTCCAATTAAGCGCCTTGATCTATCTCTATAGATCTTGATGCCCAATATGTAAGCAGCTTCACCGAGGTCTTTCATTGAAAAACTTTTATTCAAGTATCCTTTTATGCTATCCAGAAATTCTATATCATTTCCAATCAATAATATGTCGTCCACATATAATATTAGAAATGCTCTGAGCTCCCACTCACTTTCTTGTAAATACTGAGCTTCTCCAAAAGTGCAGACAAACCCATATGCTTTGATCACACTATCAAAGCGCTTATTCCAACTCCGAGAGGCTTGCACTGCACCATAAATTGATCGTTGGAGCTTGCACACTTTGTTAGCACCCTTTGGATCGACAAAACCTTCTGGTTGCATCATATACAACTCTTCTTCTAGAAATCCATTCAAGAATGCGGTTTTACATCCATTTGCCAAATTTCATAATCATAAAATGCGGCAATTGCTAACATGATTCGACAGACTTAAGCATCGCCACGGGTGAGAAAGTCTCATCGTAGTCAACCCCTTGAACTTGTCGAAAACCTTTTGCAACAAGTCGAGCTTTGTAGACAGATTACATTACCATCGGCGTCGGTCTTCTTCTTAAAGATCCATTTATTTTCAATGGCTTGCCGATCATTGGGCAAGTCAACCAAAGTCCATACTTTGTTCTCATACATGGATCCCATCTCAGATTTCATGGCTTCCAGCCATTTTGCGAATCTGGGCTCACCATCGCTTCTTCATAGTTCGTAGGTTCGCCATGGTCAAGTAACATGACTTCCGAATAGGATTACCGTACCACTCAGTGCGTATTTTACTCTGGTTGACCTACGAGGTTCAATAGTAACTTGATCTGAAACTTCATGATCATCATCATTAGTTTCTTCACTAATTGGTGTAGTTGTCACAGAACCATTTCTTGTGATGAACTACTTTCCAATAAGGGAGCAGATCTGATTATCTCATCAAGTTCTACTTTCCTCCCACTCACTTCTTTCGAGAGAAACTCCTTCTCTAGAAAGGACCCGAATTTAGCAACGAAAATCTTGCCTTCAGATCTGTGATAGAAGGTGTACCCAACATCTCCTTTGGGTATCCTATGAAGACACATTTTTCCGATTTGGGTTCGAGCTTATCTGGTTGAAGTTTCTTTACATAAGCATCGCAGCCCCAAACTTTAAGAAACGACAACTTTGGTTTCTTGCCAAACCACAGTTCATAAGGCGTCGTCTCAACGGATTTTGACGGTGTCCTATTCAACGTGAATGCGGCCGTCTCTAAAGCATAACCCCAAAACGATAGCGGTAAATCGAAATAGACATCATAGATCGCACCATATCTAGTAAAATACGATTCGACGTTCGGACACACCATTTCTCCGTGGTGTTCGGGTGGCGTGAGTTGCTAAACTATTCCACATTGTTTCAAATGTAAACCAAACTCGTAACTCAAATATTCTCCTCCACGATCAGATCGTAGAAACTTTATTTTCTTGTTACGATGATTTTCCACTTCACTCTGAAATTCTTTGAACTTTTCAAATGTTTCAGATTTGTGTTTCATTAAGTAGATATACCCATATCTGCTCAAATCATCTGTGAAGGTGAGAAAATAACGATACCCGCGTGCCTCAACATTCATTGGACCACAAACATCGGTATGTATGATTTCCAACAAATCAGTTGCATGCTCCATAGTTCCGAGAACGGCGTTTTGTCATCTTGCCCATGAGGCACGGTTCGCAAGTACCAAGTGATTCATAATCAAGTGATTCCGAAGCCCATCAAGATGGAGTTTCTTCATGCGTTTTACATCGATATGACCTAAACGGCAAGTGCCACAAATAAGTTGCACTATCATTATCAACTCTGCATCTTTTGGCTTCAACATTATGAATATGTGTATCACTACTTTCGAGATTCAACAAGAATAGACCATTCTTCAAGGGTGCATGACCATAAAAGATATTACTCATATAAATAGAACAACCATTATTCTCTGATTTAAATGAATAACCGTCTCGCATTAAACAAGATCCAGATATAATGTTCATGCTCAACGCGGCACCAAATAACAATTATTTAGGTCTAAAACTAATCCGAAGGTAGATGTAGAGGTAGCGTGCCGATTGCGATCACATCGACTTTGGAACCATTTCCAACGCAAGATCGTCACCTCGTCCTTAGCCAATCTTCGCAATCCGTAGTTCCTGTTTGAGTTGCAAATATTAGCAATGTAACCAGTATCAAATACCTGTGTACTCTGCGAGTATTAGTAAGGTACACATCAATAACATGTATATCATATATACCTTTGTTCACCTTGCCATCCTTTTATCCGCCAAATACTTGGGGCAGTTCCGCTTCAAATGTCGATCGCTTGCGGCAAAAGAAAACACTCAGTTTTGGGCTTAGGTCCAGACTTGGGTTTCTTCTCTTGATCAGCAACTTTCTTGCTGTTCTTTTGAAGTTTCCTTCTTCTTCCCTTTGCCCTTTTCTTGAAACTAGTGGTCTTGTTGACCATCAACACTTGATGCTCTTTCTTGATTTCTACCTCCGCTGCTTTTAGCATCGCGAAGAGCTCAGAATTGTCTTAGTCATCCCTTGCATATTATAGTTCATCACGAAGCTCTTGTAGCTTGGTGGCGTGATTGGAGAATTTCATCAATGACACTATCATCCGGAAGATTAACTCCCAGCTGAATTAAGTGATTGTTATACCCGGACATTTTGAGTATGTGCTCACCGATGAACTATTCTCCTCCATCTTGCAGCTATAGAACTTATTGGAGACTTCATATCTCTCAATCCGGGCATTTGCTTGAAATATTAACTTCAACTCTGGAACATCTCATATGCTCCATGACGCTCAAAACGTCGTTGAAGACCCGGTTCTAAGCCGTAAAGCATGGCACACTCGAACTATTGAGTAGTCATCAGCCGCTTTGCGACGTTCACAACTTCGCTCAAGATTCGCAGCAGAACTGTCACCCAGCGGTGCTTCCGGGGCGTAATTTTTACGTGCAGCAATGAGGATAATCCTCAAATTACGGACCCGATCCGTGTAATTGCTACCATCATCTTTCAACTTTGCTTTCTCAAGGAACGCATTAAAATTCAACGGAACAACAAAGACGAGCCATCTATCTACATCAAACATAGACAAGCAAAATACTATCGGTACTAAGTTCATGATAAATTTAAGTTTGATTAATCATATTAAAACCTCCCACTTAGGCAGACATCTCTAGTCATCTAAGTGATCACGTGATCCAAATCAACTAAACCATGTCCGATCATCACGTGAGATGGAGTAGTTTCAATGGTGAACATCACTATGTTGATCATATCTACTATATGATTCACGCTCGACCTTTCGGTCTCGTGTTCGAGGCCATATCTGTTATATGCTAGGCTCGTCAAGTTTAACCTGAGTATTCGCGTGTGCAACTGTTTTGCACCGTTGTATTTGAACGTAGAGCCTATCACACCCGATCATCACGTGGTGTCTCAAAGACGAAGAACTTTCATAACGGTGCATACTCGGGAGAACACTTCTTGATAATTTTAGTGAGAGATCATCTTATAATGCTACCGTCAATCAAAGCAAGATAAGATGCATAAAGGATAAACATCACATGCAATCAATATAAGTGATATGATATGGTCATCATCATCTTGTGCTTGTGATCTCCATCGCCAAGCACCGTCATGATCACCATCGTCACCGCGCGACACCTTGATCTCCATCGTAGCATCGTTGTCGTCTCGCCAACTATTGCTTCTCGACTATCGCTACTCCTTAGTGATAAAGTAAAGCAATTACATGGCGTTGCATTTCATACAATAAAGCGACAACCATATGGCTCTCGCCATTGCCGATAACTCGGTTACAAAACATGATCATCTCATACAATAAAATATAGCATCACGTCTTGACCATATCACATCACAACATGCCCTGCAAAAACAAGTTAGACGTCCTCTACTTTGTTGTTGCAAGTTTTACGTGGCTGCTACGGGCTGAGCAAGAACCGTTCTTACCTACGCATCAAAACCACAACGATACTTCGTCAAATAGACTCCGTTTAACCTTCTCAAGGACCGGCGAGCCACACTCGATTCAACTAAAGTGAGAGAGCAGACACCGCGGTCACCTTTAAGCAACGAGTGCTCGAGCGGTGAAACCAGTCTCGCGTAAGCGTCACGCGTAATGTCGGTCCGGGCGCTTCATCTCACAATACCGCTGAACCAAAGTATGACATGCTGGTAGGCAGTATGACTTGTATCGTCCACAACTCACTTGTGTTCTACTCGTGCACATGACATCAACGCATAAAACCAGGCTCGGATGCCATGTTGGGGAACGTAGTAATTTCAAAAAATTCCTACGATCACACAAGACCATGGTGATGGCATAGCAACGAGAGGGAGAGTGTCCGCCCACCCTCGTGAGACCGAAAGCGAAGCGTTATAACAACGCGGTTGATGTAGTCGACGTCTCCACGATCCGACCGATCCAAGCACCGAACGACGGCACCTCCGAGTTCGCACACGTTCAGCTCGATGGCGATCCCGGACCGATCCAGCAAAGTGTCGGGATGAGTTCCGTCAAGACGACGGCGTGGTGACGATGTTGATGCTCCACCGACGCAGGGCTTCGCCTAAGCTCGCGACGATATGACTTCTCGGCGCAGGCTTCTCCTAAGCTCATGACGATATGACCTAAGTGGAATATGGTGGAAGGGGCACCGACACGGCTAAGGCAAGATCCGTAGATCAACTTGTGTGTATTGGGGTGCCCCTGCCCCAGATATAAAGGAGACAAGGGGAGGTGGCGGCCCTAGAGGAGGCGCGACTAAGGAGGAGTCCTACTCCCAGGGAGTAGGACTCCCCCTCTCCTAGTTGGAGTAGGATTGGGGGGGAAGGGGAAGGCGCGCCCCTCTCCTTGTCCTATTCGGACTGGAAGGGGAGGGGGCGCAGCCCACCTGGTCGGCCCTTCTCCTTCTCCCTCAAGGCCCATGAAGGCCCATATACCCCGGGGTTCCGTAACCCCGGTGTTCGGTAACATCCTGTTTTCACTCGGAACCATTCAAGTCCAAACCTAGGCTTCCAATATATCAATCTTTATGTCTCGACCATTTCGAGACTCCACGTCATGTCCGTGATCACATCCGGGACTCCGAACAACCTTCGGTGCATCAATACTTATAAACTCATTATGAACTGTCATCGAAACGTTAAGCGTGCGGACCCTACGGGTTCGAGAACTATGTAGACATGACCTAGAACCATTCTCGGTCAATAACCAATAGCGGAACCTGGATGCCCATATTGGTTCCTACATATTCTACGAAGATCTTTATCGGTCAAACCGCATAACGACATACGTTGTTCCCTTTGTCATCGGTATGTTTTACTTACCCAAGATTCGATCGTCGGTATCCAATACCTAGTTCAATCTCGTTACCGGTAAGTCTCTTTACTCGTTCCGTAATACATCATCTCACAACTAACTCATTAGTTGTAATGCTTGCAAGGCTTAAGTGATGTGCATTACCGAGAAGGCCTGGAGATACCTCTCCGACAATCGGAGTGACAAAACCTAATCTCGAAATACGCCAACCCAACAAGTACCTTTGGAGACACCTGTAGTACTCCTTTATAATCACCCGATTCGTTGTGACGTTTGGTAGTACCCAAAGTGTTCCTCCGTAAACGGAGTTGCATAATCTCATAGTTATAGGAACATGTATGGGTCATGAAGAAAGCATTAACATACTAAACGATCAAGTGTTAAGCTAACGGAATGGGTCATGTCAATCAGATCATTCAACTAATGATGTGACCTTGTTAATCAAATAACAACTCCTTGTTCATGGTTAGGAAACATAACCATCTTTGATTAACAAGCTAGTCAAGTAGAGGCATACTAGTGACATACTGTTTGTCTATATATTCACACATGTATTATGTTTCCGGTTAATACAATTCTAGCATGAATAATAAACATTTATCATGATATAAGGAAATAAATAATAACTTTTATTATTGCCTCTAGGGCATATTTCCTTCAACCATCCACTTGCCCTAACCACCGGATCTGGACATGGTTGCTTGAGTGGAATGGAGATGAGAACTTAGGCGCTGGAGCTTGAGATTGGAAAGGCGGAGACAGAGAGGGAGCGTGAGAAGAGGAAGAGGGAATCCTTATCCCCTTATAAAGGCAGCAAATATTAAACGCCTCCTTACTCGCCTTAAGATGCGCCTATTCCCAAGGGTTGTATAAACGGCACGGTTGGGTTACCCATGCCCGCATTGATGAGAATCCCGCGATAAGGGGACACGATCTCTGCTTTGACAAGACGTGCCAATGGCAACTGCGTCTCGGGACGTGGGGCGTCGAACATAAAAGCGGTTTGGAATTATGACCGGTCGGACATAATGTCGTGCTGCAAAAAAGTTGTCAGCAGATGGAACTCGTGTAAAAATATATATTCTCTCTGTGGTTGTGTATGGTGTGTGTAATAGGTCCAGATACAATTATCACATCCGAAGACTATCTTGGAGTTCGGAAAAAGGGGAACCCGTCTTGCAATGCCGAAGAAAATCTGCGCGCCGGACTCCTTGTCGTTGAAGCCAGGTTCAGGGGCTACTGAGGGAGTCCTGGACTAAGGGGTCCTCCGGCGTCCGGCCTGTTATTCATTGGGCCGGACCGATGGCTGTGAAGATATGAAGGCCGAAGACTATACCCATGTCCAGAATGGACTCTCCTTGGCGTGGAAGGTAAGCTAGCCGACCAACTATGAAGATTCCTTCTTATGTAACCGACCCCATGTAACCCTAGATCTCTCCGGTGTCTATATAAACTGGAGAGCATAGTCCGGATAGGCGGATACTCATTACCATATTCACATAGGCTAGACTTCTTTTAGGGTTTAGCCATTACGATCTCGTGGTAGATCAACTCTTGTAACACTCATATTCATCAAGATCAATCAAGCAGGAAGTAGGGTATTACCTCCATAGAGAGGGCCCGAACCTGGGTAAACATCGTGTCCCCTGTCTCCTGTTACCATCATCGGAGAGGCTGTGGTGTTGATGTAGAAGCCCTCCATGATCAATGCCCCCTCCGGCGGAGCGCCGGAAAAGCCCCCAAGATGGGATCTCACGGGTACAGAAGGTTGTGGCGGTGGAAATAGGGTTTTGGCTCTGTCTGTGATGGTTTGGGGGTACGTAGGTATATATAGGAGGAAGAAGTACGTCGGTGGAGCAACATGGGCCCCACGAGGGTGGAGGGCGCGCTCCCCTGCCTCGTGCTCTCCCCGTTGATTGCTTTACATAGACTCCAAGTCCTCTAGATCATGTTTGTTCCGAAAATCACGTTCCCGAAGGTTTCATTCCGTCTGGACTCCGTTTGATATCCTTTTCCTTCGAAACACTGAAATAGGCAAAAAACAACAATTTGGGCTGGGCCTCCGGTTAATAGGTTAGTCCCAAAAATAATATAAAAGTGTATAACAAAGCCCAATAAATATCCAGAACATAATATAATATAGCATGGAACAATAAAAATTATAGATACGTTGGACACGTATCATGCCGCGGTCGGTGCTACCTCTTGAGCTTGCGTTGGATTTCCCCGAAGAGGAAAGGATGATGCAGCAGAGTAGCGTAAGTATTTCCCTCAGTTTTTTAGAACCAAGGTATCAATCCAGTAGGAGGCTACACGAAAGTCCCTCGTACCTACACAAAAACAATAGCTCAACGCAACCAACGCGATTAGGGGTTGTCAATCCCTTCACGGTCACTTACGAGAGTGAGATCTAATAGAGATGATAGATAATATTTTTGGTATTTTTGATATAGAGATGCAAAGTAAAAAGTAAAAGGCAAAGTAAAAAGGAAGGCAAGATTAAAGTGATGGAGATTGTTATGATGAGAATAGACCCGGGGGCCATAGGTTTCACTAGTGGCTTCTCTCAAGAGCATAAGTATTCTACGGTGGGTGAACAAATTACTGTTGAGCAATTGACAAAATTGAGCATAGTTATGAGAATATCTAGGTATGATCAAGTATATAGGCATCACGTCCGAGACAAGTAGACCGACTCCTGCCTGCATCTACTACTATTACTCCACTCATCGACCGCTATCCAGCATGCATCTAGAGTATTAAGTTAAAAACAGATTAACGCCTTAAGCAAGATGACATGATGTAGAGAGATAATTTCATGCAATATGAAATAAACCCCATCTTGTTATCCTCGATGGCAACGATACAATACGTGCCTTGCTGCCCCTTCTGTCACTGGGAAAGGACACCGCAAGATTGAACCCAAAGCTAAGCACTTCTCCCATGGCAAGTGTCGGTGTCAAAACCGGCGGATCTCAGGTAGGGGGTCCCGAACTGTGTGTTTAAGGCGGATGGTAACAGGAGACAGGGGACACGATGTTTACCCAGGTTCGGGCCCTCTCTATGGAGGTAATACCCTACGTCCTGCTTGATTAATATTGATGACGTGTGTTACAAGAGTGGATCTACCACGAGATCAAAGAGGCTAAACCCTAGAAGCTAGCCTATGGTATGATTGTTGTATATTGTATTTTGTATATCTATCGACTAGCCTGGCCCTGGTTTATATAATGCACCAGGGGCCTAGGATAACAAGTGTCCTAGCCGAATACGCCGGTGGGGGAGGAGTCCTTGTCTTGATCGCCAAGTCTTGTGGAATCTTCCTTGTATGCGGCAACTGTCCGGATCGCCCATGAGTATACGGCCATGGGGTCCTCGCCCAATCCAACTGATCGGGAGACGACGTGGTGAGTACCCCTAGTCCAGACACCGTCAAGAGCCCCTCGAACCGGTCTTCGTTAGGGGACGCCTCGATTCTTCGAACTATTCTTCATCTTCGGTCGTCGGTCTTGAAAACTGGTTTCAACAAATCTTCTCATCTTCGATCTTGAGGATCGCCTAAGTGCATACGAAGAGTTTACACGTTGGGTATCAGAGGAGCCCCTTTAAGTTTACGGCCTTTATCAATGCCTTGTTATTTTTTGTGCCACACCTCGGGTTTGAAGTTGTTCCCTTGCGTCCGAGCTCCAACGCCGGACTGCATTCGAGGTATCTTTTGCAGCCGAGCACCAATGCCGGACCGCCTCCCAGCTCTAACGCCGGAAATGTATCCGAGCTCCAATGCCGGACTGTATCCGAGCTCCAACGCCGGACTATGTGTCCGAGCTCCAACGCCGGACTATGTACCCGAGCTCCAACGCCGGACTATATCCGAGCTCCAACGCCGGACTATGTGTCCGAGCTCCAACGCCGGACTATGTATCCGAGCTCCAACGCCGGACTGTATCCGAGGTGTCGTAAATCACCTTGGTTCAAAGAATTTTGAAGGAGTTTAACCGAGCTTAATGCCGGAAATGCCCTCTATGGAGCCAGCCACTAGCGCCCGAGCTTTTTGCCGGACTGCTTCCGAGGTGGTGCACCACCCCGAATGTGGGCCGATTTTTGTCAATATTTATGATTGGTGCAATTTATTCTCTGCCGAGATACATAGCCAATAGCCCTCAAGGTGGGTGTCGGTCTAAAACCCGAGATGCACATGAAGGATGACATAAGACCGCTGATCCCCGTAGCCGCTGAGACTCAGTTTGATTTGCAAAATTGGTCTGAGGATCAAGTCCTAGCTCGGCAGAATACTTTGGGACACAAAAAGCGGCATGCTCAGTCCTCAAGACTCAGGTTGGGTGCGGCCGACCAACCTAAGGATCAAAATCTCCTCAGAAACTGTATTGCACTTAAGATTTTTTGCATAGAACAAGCAATGCAGCCCCCGAGAAACTGGTCTGGTGGCAACACCAGATCAGGGGATTGATGTGCCCCTTTAATATTTGTAAATAATAAGCCCGAAGCCCAAGAGGCCTCGAGCCTTAATGCGGCACGGGTGGCAATTAAGGATCAATATCCATAGTAAAATCACAAATTATGTGTAATGACTCAATGTATCCAAGTACTTTATGTCATTAATGCTCGGATCCGCATTGTACAAAACTTTATTGACCGACCATCGGCTTCAACCTCCTCGGCCATTAACCGAGGAGTGTTTGTCCTACTTTATAAAGCCTTTATGAGGGCAAAGATTTACGACAGACAAGGCAATCTGGCCATACGGTTTTGTAAACAAAGGTATGCAGAGAGATATGTTATATTACTGTTTAACAGAAGAAATGTCTTCCAAAGAAAATAGTCTTGCTATCGGTTCCTTTCTTTGGGTTGTCATGCTAAGCATGATCATGAAACCGCAGCTCCAATGTAAGAGAAAAATATTGAGGATTTAGTTTGGGAGGCCAGTTACTAGCCCCCGGTAGTGTTCGGCGACAGTCGAGGTCAAGCCGGAAACACTTCGGCCAGTTTTATGAATGGCTCGTCATGTAATATAGTCATCGGATCGCTGACCAGTTTACACCTATTGTGACAGTCAGTTTTCGGCTTTCTCCACTGAGGTGCTTGACCATGCGAGTTGGAAGCACAATCGCAGTGGTTCTCCCTTTGCACACCTAGCCGAATAGAGCGGAACGTAGGAGGCAAGCGCGGGAGCCGCAACCCAACTATTGACCAAGACACAATTCAAATCGATGCATATATAGCAATATCCGAGAATGTTTTGCCGAATCTCTAAAGGTGTCCGCGTTGCATCATGAGACTTGTGCTGAAAACACACAAATAGTTTAAAAGTGCCAAAAGCTTGGAAAACCAAAAAGTCAGTAAAAACATGACGTCCGAACAAGATCAAGTGTTCGTGCCAATCCAAAAATTGACTTTAGAAAAAAATGCTTCTGCGTGCTTTAACATGGCACATCCTATCTCAAGACTTCAAGCTGGTCAGCCCACTTCAGTCTCCCATCCCAAGGCGGAGTACTTCTCATTAGGCTAGTTTAGAAAACTAAACTCTAGCGGTTTTGAGAGAGAAATTAGGCTCCCCGGCTAGTGACCGCACACTCGTGTCGAGAAAAGGAGTGATAAATAATAAAAACTCTGCAACGACTAAGAAGAAAAACACTTAGTATAAAACGGCTCAAATAAACATAAGATCCCCCAAGTGACTTGGGTAAAAGTTGACTGTATAATGTAAGGTGACATGTCAAATGCCTTCTAGCCGGATTGTAGATCGTTTGTCGTAGCGGACCTTTTCGCTTCAACCTCTGGACCCAATAGTCCAGAGTGTGTCCGAATACCCTCACTGTTATAAAAACCGGGGCATGCGTGGAGACCAGGCGTAGGGGTCATTAGTGCTTTATCGCATAAGTGCCCAACTAGTTTATGTTATATTACATGGTTAGTAAGAAACATCTTCCGGGAGAATAGTTCCGTTAGGGGTTCCTTTCAGGAGGCATGCCCTAAAGTGCATGTCCGGACTGCGAAAAAAAGCAGAAAAACATCCGGGGCAGGTAAATGAATAGGTAAGAAATCATCTTTTAGTAAACCGACCGAGTATTCCCTTAAGAACGCTTAGCTTTCGGCTTCACCCAGTCCGAGGTACACATCCGGTGACCCGACAAGAATAATCGCAGAGGTGCTCCCTTTAGCACCTAGCCGAACAATCGGGAACGTAGGGGTAAGCACAGGAGCCAGGCAACCTAGCTTGGCCAAAACTTAAGTCATATCGATGCATATAATGGTGAATAAAAGGTACATGCGGAAGTGTGACACATGTGTGTTGGAAATATGCCCTAGAGGCAATAATAAAAGCATTATTATTATATTTCCTTGTTCATGATAATTGTCTTTTATTCATGCTACAACTGTATTATCCGGAAATCGTAATACACGTGTGAATACATAGACAACAATACGTCCCTAGTAAGCCTCTAGTTGACTAGCTCGTTGGTCAACAGATAGTCATGGTTTCCTAACTATGGACATCAGATGTCATTGATAACGGGATCACGTCATTAGGAGAATGACGTGATGGACAAGACCCAATCCTAAGCATAGCACAAAGATCGTGTAGTTCGTTTTGCTAGAGCTTTTCCAATGTCAAGTATCTCTTCCTTAGACCGTGAGATCGTAACTCCCGGATACCGTAGGAATGCTTTGGGTGTACCAAACGCCACAACGAATCGGGTGACTATAAAGGTGCATTACAGGTATCTCCGAAAGTGTCTGGGTTGACACGGATCGAGACAGGATTTGTCACTCCGATGACGGAGAGGTATCATCGGGCCCACTCGGTAATGCATCATCATAATGAGCTCAAAGTGATCAAGTGTCCGTCACGGATCATGCATTACGGCACGAGTAAAGTGACTTGCGTAACGAGACTAAACGAGGTATTGGGATACCGACGATCGAGTCTCGGGCAAGTAACATACCGTCGACAAAGGGAATAGCATACGGGTTGCTTGAACCCTCGACATCGTGGTTCATCCGATGACAACATCGAGGAGCGTGGGAATCAACATGGGTATCCAGATCCGCTGTTGGTCATTGACCGAGAGCGCCTCGGTCATGTCTACATGTCTCCCGAACCCGTAGGGTCTACACTTAAGGTTCGGTGGACGCTAGGGTTAATAGGAAGACTTGTATGTGATTATCGAATGTTGTTCGAGTCCGGATGAGATCCCGGACGTCATGAGGAGTTCGGAATGGTCCGGAGGTAAAGATTTATAGATGGGAAGTCGTCAAACGGACATCGGAAAAGTTTGGTCATATCGGTTTTATGGAGGGTCCACCGAAAGGTTCCGGAGGACCACGGGAGGGGCCACCCTTTGGGGGGCCACTTGGGCTGCGTGGGAGGCAGCCAGCCCCTGGTGGCTGGGCGCACCCTCCCTTGGCCCATGCGCCTAGGGTTGAGGGGGAACCCAAAGGGGCCCTTGCTTGGGGGCAAGCCCCCTCCCTTGGTCACGCCCCCCTCTAGATGCATCTAGAGGGGCCGACCCTCCTCCCTTCCCTATAAATAGAGGGGTAGAGGGAGGGCTGCACACACCATTGAAGGCGCAGCCCTCCCTTCCCCAACACCTCTCCTCCTCCGCGTGAGCTTGGCGAAGCCTCTGGGAGAACAGTCCCTCCATCTCGCATCACGCCGTCGTGCAGCCATTGGAGTGATCTTCCTCAACCTCTCCTTCCTCCTTGCTGGATCAAGACGAAGGAGACGCCGTAAATCCGCACGCGTGTGTTGAACGCGGAGGTGCTGTCCGCTCAGCACTTGGTCATCGGTGATCGGAATCACGCTGGGAACGTCTTCATCATCACCACTCCCTCGAACGCCTGCGTACTTGATCTACAAGTGGTATGTAGATGCAAACTCTCTCGTAACTCGTTGCTTAGATGAACTCATAGATAGATCTTGGTGAAACCGTAGAAAATTTTAATTTTCGCAACGCTCCCCAACAAAGTGGCATCATGAGCTAGGTCTATGCGTAGTTCTCTATTGCACGAGTAGAACACAATTTAGTTGTGGGCGTGGATCTTGTCAATTTACTTGCCGCTACTAGTCTTATCTTGCTCCGCGGTATTGTGGGATGAAGCGGCCCGGACCAACCTTACACGTACGCTTACGTGAGACCGGTTCCACCGACTAACATGCACTAGTTGCATAAGGTGGCTGGCGGGTGTCTGTCTCTCCTTCTTTAGTTGGAGCGGATTCGATGAAAAGGGTCCTTATGAAGGGTAAATAGAAGTTGACAAGATCACGTTGTGGTTATTCGTAGGTAAGAAAACATTCTTGCTAGAACCCAATTGCAGCCACGTAAAAGATGCAACAACAATTAGAGGACGTCTAACTTGTTTTTGCAGCAATTGTCATGTGATGTGATATGGCCAAGTTGTGATGAATGATGAATGACATATTGTGATGTATGAGATCATGTTCTTGTAATAGGAATCACGACTTGCATGTCGATGAGTATGACAACGGCAGGAGCCATAGGAGTTGTCTTTATTTTGTATGACCTGCGTGTCATTGAAGAACGCCATGTAACTTACTTTACTTTATTGCTAAACGCGTTAGCCATAGAAGTAGAAGTAGTCGTTGGCGTGACAACTTCATGGAGGCACAATGATGGAGATCATGGTGTCATGCGGTGACAAGATGATCATGGAGCCTCAAGATGGAGATCAATGGAGCTTTATGATATTGGCCATATCATGTCACTACTATATAATTGCATGTGATGTTTATTATGTTTATACATCTTGTTTACTTAGAACGACGGTAGTAAATAAGATGATCCTTACAACAATTTCAAGAAGTGTTTCCCTAACGTGCACCGCTGCCAAAGTTCGTCGCTTCTAAGCACCACGTGATGATCGGGTGTGATGGATTCTTACGCTCACATACAACGGTGTAAGACAGATTTACACACGCGAAAACACTTAGGGTTTACTTGACGAGCCTAGCATGTACGACATGGCCTCGGAACACGGAGACCGAAAGGTCGAACACGAGTCGTATGGAAGATACGATCAACATGAGGATGTTCACCGACGAGACTAGTCCGTCTCACGTGATGATCGGACACGGCTTAGTCGACTCGGATCGTGTAACACTTAGATGACTAGAGGGATGTCTCGATCCGAGTGGGAGTTCATTTAAATAATTTGATTAGATGAACTTAATTATCATGAACTTAGTCTAAAACTTTTGAATGATATGTCTTGTAGATCAAATGGCCAACGCCATGTCAACTTGAACTTCAACGCATTCCTAGAGAAAACCAAGCTGAAAGATGACGGCAGAACTATACGGACTGGGTCCGAACTTGAGGATCATCCTCATAGCTGCTAGGAAACAATATGTCCTAGAAGGACCGCTAGGTGACGCTCCGTCCCTGCAGAACCAAGACATTATGAATGCTTGGCAGTCTCGTGCCGATGATTACTCCCTCGCTCAAGGCGGCATGCTTTACAGCTTAGAACCGGGCTCCAAAAGCGCTTTGAGCATCACGGAGCATATGAGATGTTCAAGGAGCTGAAACTTGTTTTCCAAGCTCACGCCCGGTCGAGAGATATGACATCTCCGACAAGTTCTATCATTGTAAGATGGAGGAAAACAGTTACAAGTGAGCACATTCTCAAGATGTCCAGGTTGTACAACCGTATGACCCAACTGAATATTAACCTCCCCGATGAGGCGGTCATTGACAGAATCCTCGATCGCTCCCACCAAGCTACAAGAGCTTTGTGATGAACTACAACATGCAGGGATGGTAAAGACCATTCTGAAGTGTTCTCTATTTGAAGTCACCGAGGTTGAAATCAAGAAAGAACATCAAGTGTTGATGGTCAATAAGACCACTAAGTTCAAGAAGGGCAAGGGCAAGAAGAACTTCAAGAAGGACGGCAAGGAGGTTGCCGCGCCCGTAAGCAAGTTGCCGGAAGAAGTCAAAGAATGGACCCAAACCCGAGACCGAGTGCTTTTATTGCAAGGAGGGGTCATCGAAGCGGAACTGCCCCAAATACTTAGCGGACAAGAAGGCCGCAACGCCAAAGGTATATTTGATATACATGTAATTGATGTGTACTTTGCCGAGACTCGTAGTAACTCCCGGTATTTGATACCGTGCCGTTGCTCATATTTGTAACTCACAGCAGGAGCTGCGGAATAAGCGGAAGGCGGCAAAGGACGAGGTGACGATGCGCGTCGGGAATGGATCCAGAGTCGATGTGATCGCCGTCGGCACGCTACCTCTTCATTTACCTACGGGATTAGTTATGAACCTTAATAATTGTTATTTGGTGCCAAGTTTGAGCATGAATATTGTATCTGGATCTCGTTTAATGCGAGATGGCTACTCATTTAAATCTGAGAATAATGGTTGTTCTATTTATATGAGAGATATGTATTATGGTCATGCTCCGATGGTCAATGGTTTATTCTTAATGAATCTCGAGCGTAGTATTACACATGTCTATAGCGTGAATACCAAAAGATGTAAAGTTGATAACGATAGTCCCACATACTTGTGGTACATCGCCGCCTTGGTCACATTGGTGTCAAGCGCATGAAGAAGCTCCATGCTGATGGACTTTTGGAGTCTTTAGATTATGAATCATTTGACACATGCGAACCATGCCTCATGGGCAAGATGACCAAGACTCGTTCTCCGGAACAATGGAGCGAGCAACCAACTTGTTGGAAATCATACATACCGATGTGTGCGGTCCAATGAGCGTTGAGGCTCATGGAGGATATCGTTATGTTCTCACTCTCACAGATGACTTGAGTAGATATGGATATGTCTACTTGATGAAACACAAGTCCGAGACCTTTGAAAAGTTCAAGGAATTTCAGAATGAAGTAGAGAATCAACGTGACCGAAAGATAAAATTCTTACGATCAGATCGTGGAGGAGAATATTTAAGTCACGAATTTGGTACACACTTAAGAAAATGTGGAATCGTTTCACAACTAACGCCACCGAACACCTCAACAGAATGGTGTGTCCGAACGTCGAATCGCACTCTATTGGATATGGTGCGGTCTATGATGTCTCTTACTGATTTACCGCTATCATTTTGGGGACACGCCTAGAGACAGCTACATTCACTTTAAATAGGGCACCGCCTAAGTCCGCTGAGACGACACCGTATGAATTATGGTTTGGGAAGAAACCTAAGTTGTCGTTTCTAAAAGTTTGGGGATGCGATGCTTATGTCAAGAAACTTCAACCTGAAAAGCTCGAACCCAAGTCGGAAAAATGCGTCTTCATAGGATACCCTAAAGAAACCATTGGGTATACCTTCTACTTAAGATCCGAAGGCAAGATCTTTGTTGCCAAGAACGGAACCTTTCGGAAAAGAGTTTCTCTCGAAAGAAGTAAGTGGGAGGAAAGTAGAACTCGATGAAGTACTACCTCTTGAACAGGATAGTAGTGCAGCTCAGAAAGTGTTCTGTGATGCCTACACCAACCAAGAGGAAATTAATGATAATGATCAAGGTACTTCGGATCAAGTTGCTCTTGAACCTCGTGAGGTCCACAAGGACACGCCCGCACTGCAGTGGTACGGCAACCCTGTCACGGAAATCATGTTGTTAGACAACGGTGAACCTTGAACTATGAAGAAGCGATGGCGGGCCCAGATTCCAACAAATGGCTAGAAGCCATGAAACCGAGATAGAATCCATGTATGAAAACAAAGTGTGGACTTTGACCGACTTGTTCGATGATCGGCGAGCGATAGAAAACAAATGGATCTTTAAGAAGAAGACAGACGGATGGTAATGTCACCATTTATAAAGCTCGACTTGTCGCTAAGGGTTATCGGCAAGTTCAAGGGATTGACTACGATGAGACTTTCTCTCCGTAGCGAAGCTTAAGTCCGTCCCAATCATGTTAGCAATTGCCGCATACTATGATTATGAGATATGGCGATGGACGCCAAAACAGCGTTCCTTAACGGATATCTTAAGGAAGAGCTGTATATGATGCAGCCGGAGGGTTTTGTCGATCCTAAGAATGTCGACAAAGTATGCAAGCTCCAGCGATCCATTTATGGACTGGTGCAAGCATCTCGGAGTTGGAACATTCGCTTTGATGAAATGATCAAAGCGTTTAGTTTATGAGACTTATGGAGAAGCCTGCGTTTACAAGAAAGTGAGTGGGAGCTCTGTAGCATTTCTCATATTATATGTAGATGACATACTTTTGATGGGAAATGATATAGAATTCTTGGATAGCATTAAGGCCTACTTGAACAAGTGTTTTTCAATGAAGGACCTTGGAGAAGCTGCTTATATATTAGGCATCAAGATCTATAGAGATAGATCGAGACGCCTCATAGGTCTTTCACAAAGCACATACCTTGATAAGATTTTGAAGAAGTTCAAAATGGATCAGTCCAAGAAAGGGTTCTTGCCTCAGATTGCAAGGTGTGAGATTGAGCACAGCTCAATGCCCCACCACGGCAAAAGATAAAGAAGAGATGAGTGTCATCCCTATGCCTCAGCCATAGGATCTATTATGTATGCCATGCTGTGTACGGACTGATGTAAACCTTGCCGTAAGTTTGGTAGGAAAGTACCAAAGTAATCCCGCAAGGAACACCGGACAGCGGTCAAGAATATCTGAAGTACCGAAAAGGACAAAGGACATGTTTCGTTTATGGAGGTGACGAAGAGCTCGTCAGAACGGGTTACGCCGACGCTAGCTTCGACACAGATCCGATGACTCTAAGTCACAAACCGGATACGTGTATATGTTGAATGGTGGAGCGAGAAGCTGGTGCAGGTGCAAGCAGAAGCGCCGTGGCGGGATCTACATGTGAAGCGGAGTACATGGCAGCCTCGGAGGCAGCGCATGAAGCAATTTGGGTGAAGGAGTTCATCACCGACCTAGAGTCATACCCAATGCGTCGGGGCCGATCAAACTCTTCGTGACAACACTGGAGCTATTGCCCTTGCCAAGGAGCCAGGTTTCACAAGAAGACCAGCACATCAAGCGTCGCTCAACTCCATCCGTGAAAATGTTCAGGATGGAGACATAGAAATTTGTAAAGTGCATACGGATCTGAATGTCGCAGATCGCTGACTAAACCTCTTCCATGGGCAAAACATGATCAACACCGTAACTCTATGGTTGTTCGATTCATCACAATGTAAACTAGATTATTGACTCTAGTGCAAGTGGGAGACTGTTGGAAATATGCCCTAGAGGCAATAATAAAAGCATTATTATTATATTTCCTTGTTCATGATAATTGTCTTTTATTCATGCTACAATCAGTATTATCCGGAAATCGTAATACACGTGTGAATACATAGACAACAATACGCCCCTAGTAAGCCTCTAGTTGACTAGCTCGTTGGTCAACAGATAGTCATGGTTTCGACTATGGACATCGATGTCATTGATAACGGATCACGCCATTAGGAGAATGACGTGATGGACAAGAC
Source organism: Aegilops longissima (assembly GCA_021605205.1). Lineage (NCBI taxonomy): Eukaryota > Viridiplantae > Streptophyta > Magnoliopsida > Poales > Poaceae > Aegilops > Aegilops longissima. Next base: position 191,161,405 of record CM038677.1, on the reverse strand, counting down.
CCAATCCTAAGCATAGCACAAAGATCGTGTAGTTCGTTTTGCTAGAGCTTTTCCAATGTCAAGTATCTCTTCCTTAGACCGTGAGATCGTAACTCCCGGATACCGTAGGAATGCTTTGGGTGTACCAAACGCCACAACATAACCGGGTGACTATAAAGGTGCATTACAGGTATCTCCGAAAGTGTCTGGGTTGACACGGATCGAGACAGGATTTGTCACTCCGTATGACGGAGAGGTATCCTGGGCCCACTCGGTAATGCATCATCATAATGAGCTCAAAGTGATCAAGTGTCGGTCACGGATCATGCATTACGGTACGAGTAAAGTGACTTGCCGGTAACGAGACTAAACGAGGTATTGGGATACCGACGATCGAGTCTCGGGCAAGTAACATACCGTCAGACAAAGGGAATAGCATACGGGGTTGCTTGAACCCTCGACATCGTGGTTCATCCGATGACAACATCGAGGAGCGTGTGGGAATCAACATGGGGATCCAGATCCCGCTGTTGGTCATTGACCGGAGAGCGTCTCGGTCATGTCTACATGTCTCCCGAACCCGTAGGGTCTACACACTTAAGGTTCGGTGACGCTAGGGTTAATAGGAAGACTTGTATGTGATTACCGAATGTTGTTCGGAGTCCCGGATGAGATCCGGACGTCACGAGGAGTTCCGGAATGGTCCGGAGGTAAAGATTTATATATGGGAAGTTGTCAAACGGACACCGGAAAAGTTTCGGGTCATATCGGTTTTATGGAGGGTCCACCGGAAAGGTTCCGGAGGACCACCGGGAGGGGCCACCCCTTTTGGGGGGCCACTTGGGCTGCGTGGGAGGCAGCCAGCCCCTGGTGGGCTGGGCGCACCCCCCCTTGGCCCATGCGCCTAGGGTTGAGGGGGGAACCCTAAAGGGGCGCCTTGCTTGGGGGCCCCCCTCCCTGGCCGCCCCCCCTCTAGATGCATCCAGAGGGGCGGCCCCTCCCCTTCCCCTATAAATAGAGGGGTAGAGGGAGGCTGCACACACCATTGAAGGCGCAGCCCTCCCTCCCAACACCTCTCCTCCTCCGCGTGAGCTTGGCGAAGCCTGCCGAGAACAGTCCTCCATCCGCATCACGCCGTCGTGCTGCCATTAGAGTGATCTTCCTCAACCTCTCCTTCCTCCTTGCTGGATCAAGACGGCGAGACGCTGTCGTCTCCGCACGTGTGTTGAACGCGGAGGTGCTGTCCGCTCAGCACTTGGTCATCGGTGATCGGAATCACGTTAGAACGTCTTCATCATCACCACTCCCTCGAACGCGTCCGCATTTGATCTACAAGTGGTATGTAGATGCAAACTCTCTCTCGTAACTCGTTGCTTAGATGAACTCATAGATAGATCTTGGTGAAACCGTAGAAAATTTTTAATTTTCTGCAACGTTCCCCAACAATGTGTTGGGCATAAAGCCCGTATTAATAAGCTTCTGTTAAGGAAGCCCCTAGGTATAATGAGCGCGGGTAGCGCATCAAGTGTGTGCAAACAAAGTTTGGACAAGGAAAATTTTTACAAGCAACTTTTTTCCAAAAAAGTATAATGCTTGGTCAAGCCGAACACAAGTTAAAAATTTAAAACTTTGAGCATGAAGGCAACTTAGCTGGTTAATGTGTTCGGTATTGACGACGCGGTCCGGGCTTGATGCGGGACAAGGTTCCATCCCCAAGCCGATCCCGAGGTGGCGGAGCAAAAGAGCTCAGCACTCCGAAGTGGTGACATAGCACGGTTAATGCAGGACGGCAGAGTGATGCCGAAGTCCCTGGCATGGGGTAATGAAGTGTTGACGAAGCCCCCCGTCCAGCCGAGGTGACGCCTAAGGATATAGTCTGGCTGGATCATTTTCCTGTGCACAAAAAATTGTGCAGATCGGGGACAATAGTAATAATAAGAATTAAAAAAAATGTTGCATAATAAATAATTTATGCAAAGTGAGTAATAAAAGAAATATGGCCTGGCGCCGAAGTCAATGTCGATGCAGGTCGTCGGCGTAATGCAATAAAGGCATGACAAGGCCTGAATTCACGTGTCGGTTCGAGTTCGGATCGGCGTCACGGACTATGTCTGAAACTGACCGAACCATCATGCGACCGTCGATAATGCGCCACCATTTGATAGACCTGTGTACATATGATGGACAAACCAGAGTAATAATTCCTTGGGAAAAATTAACCCAAACAAGCAAAAAGAAATACTAGGACTAATAGCACTGGTTTATTTTTGTAGCAATCCGAAGGAAGGTGATTCCCAAAATTGGGACTCGATCCGCGCACCCATTGCCTGGTCGGCTAGTGACGCCAAGTGTCCGCAGTAGGTTGATGAAGAGATGGTGAAGCCCCGGTCCAGCCGAGATGTCGAAGTAGGTCGGCGTGATGGACACCAGCTTAAAGAAGCGAGAGAGTGCGGCCCCGCCGATGCAGGTCGTGACGTGGTCGATGCCGCTTGATGAAGCGACCGTGCGGCGATGCGGTATGCCCGCTCCGTGTAATTCATGGGGCGGCGATGTTGGTGATGATTTATCCTTCGCGATGCCGGACTCTTGTTCGGCTTGCCGAGATGATGATCCGAAGAAGTTGAGCTCGACTCAACAAAGTGACGACGTGTCTAGCGCAGGTCGGCAGCCGTGGAGCAATATTGCCGGACTGGTTTGACACCAGCATGATGTTGAAGATCATGTTCGAAAGATCTTTAAAGTTAGTGGGATGTGTTCGAAACAAAACACAATACCCCATACAAAACTTCCTTCAAAAAGGATGTCCGAAATCCCGTTCATAAAAAATACGAACTCGGGTCGGATTCGTTTTCGCGCAGAAAACAGATCCAAAAAGTGACGCACTAATCGGAAGGTTCCCGGAGTTTGGACGGTCGGATCGAGCTGAAATTTTGAGGGGTGGTAGATATAGGAATTCCGCAGCCGATCAACGGTTGGATCTTCCAAAGGAAGTCCGAGCTAGAATCTGGACACCACGCCCTAAACTCGTCCGGATTCTCATCCAGATTCAATGCGGCTCCGGTATATCGGAGATTGCCAGAGATTCCTCCATCGGAACTCGACGAAATTTTCCAGGGTTGTTGTAGACTCAATTCCGCACAATTCCACCGAAGCAATCGTTAAAACGACGCTTGAGGAGGCGGTGGCGGCAGACACAAATCCGCTGTCCAGAAAAACAGTACGGTCGCCCGAGGGCAATGTTGACGTTGAGCCCCCGGGCTCACTGGATGATTCCTCCATGATCTTGCTAGAGATCGGAGCTGATGTTGACGAAGGCCCTCATCCGAACATGACGATCGGAGATAGGGCGCAGTCCTTGGTCGAACCAAGGTGACCAGTCGAGCTGGTGACGAATATGCCGAAGTCGCAGTTGATCTGCAGGCGAGCCATCGACCTTTTGCCAAACACACAGCGAAGCTCTCAATGAAAGCACCAATGTCGGTGTCAAAACCGGCGGATCTCGGGTAGGGGGTCCTGAACTGTGCGTCTAAGGCGGATGGTAACAGGAGACAGGGGACACGATGTTTACCCAGGTTCGGGCCCTCTCTATGGAGGTAATACCCTACGTCCTGCTTGATTAATATTGATGATGTGTGTTACAAGAGTGGATCTACCACGAGATCAAAAAGGCTAAACCCTAGAAGCTAGCCTATGGTATGATTGTTGTATATTGTATTTTGTATATCTATCGACTAGCCTGGCCCTGGTTTATATAATGCACCAGGGGCCTAGGATAACAAGAGTCCTAGCCGAATACGCCGGTGGGGGAGGAGTCCTTGTCTTGATCGCCAAGTCTTGTGGAATCTTCCTTGTATGCGGCAACTGTCCAGACTGGCCCATGAGTATACGGCCATGGGGGTCCTTGGCCCAATCCAACTGATCGGGAGACGACGTGGTGAGTACCCCCAAGTTCAGGACACCGTCAGCAAGAAAAACCAATCTAGTAGGCCAAACCAAACTGATAATTCGAAGAGACTTGCAAAGATAACCAATCATACATAAAAGAATTCAGAGAAGATTCAAATATTATTCATAGATAGACTTGATCATAAACCCACAATTCATCGGTCTCAACAAACACACCGCAAAAAGAAGATTACATCGAATAGATCTCCACGAGAGAGGGGGAGAACATTGTATTGAGATCCAAAAAGAGAGAAGAAGCCATCTAGCTACTAACTATTGACCAAGGTCCGAGGTAAACTACTCACACTTCATCGGAGGGGCTATGATGATGTAGAAGCCCTCCGTGATGACGGCCCTCTCCCGTGAGCTCCTAACAGGCCCCAAGATGGAATCTCGTGGATACTGAGAAAGTTGCGGCGGTGGAATTAGGTTTTGGCTCAGATTCGATCGCTTGGGGGCAATGAGGTATATATAGGAGGAAGGAGTACGTCGGTGGAGCAACAGGGGGCCCACGAGGCAGGGGGGCGCGCCCTAGGGGGGCGCCCCCCACCCTCGTGACCGCCTCTTTTGTTCCTTGGAGTAGGGTCCAAGTCTCCTGGATCACGCTCGTGAGAAAATCACGCCCGAAGGTTTCATTCCGTTTGGACTCCGTTTGATATTCATTTCTTCAAACATCAAATAGGCAAAAAACAACAATTCTGGGCTGGGCCTCCGGTTAATAGGTTAGTCCCAAAAAAATATAAAAGTGGAAAATAAAGCCCAATATAGTCCAAAATAGTAGATAATATAGCATGGAGCAATAAAAAATTATAGATACGTTGGAGACGTATCAGGCATCCCCAAGCTTAATTCCTGCTCGTCCTCGAGTAGGTAAATGATAAAAAGAGAATTTTTGATGGGGAGTGCTACTTGGCATAATTTCAATGCAAATCTTATTAATTGTGGTATGAATATTCAGATTCGAAAGATTCAAGACAAAAGTTCATATTGATATAAAAAATAATAATACTTCAAGCAAACCAACAAAGCAATTATGTCTTCTCAAAGTAACATGGCCAAAGAAAGTTCATCCCTACAAAATCATATAGTTTAGTCATGCTCCATTTTCGTCACATAAGAATGCACTCATCATGCACAACCCCGATGACAAGCCAAGCAATTGTTTCATACCTTAATAATTTCAAACTCATAAACTTTCACGCAATACATGAGCGTGAGCCATGGATATAGCACTATGGGTGGAATAGAATATAATGATGGGGGTTATGTGGAGAAGACAAAAAAGGAGAAAGTCTCACATAAACGAGGCTAATCAATGGGCTATGGAGATGCTCATCGATTGATGTTAATGCAAGGAGTAGGGATTGCCATGCAACGGATGCACTAGAGCTATAAATGTATGAAAGCTCAACAAAAGAAACTAAGTGGGTGTGCATCCAACTTGCTTGCTCACGAAGACCTAGGGAACTTGAGGAGGCCCATTGTTGGAATATACAAGCCAAGTTCTATAATGAAAAATTCCCACTAGTATATGAAAGTGACAAAACACGAGACTCTCTATCATGAAGATTATGGTGCTACTTTGAGGCACAAGTGTGGAAAAAAGGATAGTAGCATTGCCCCTTTTTATTTTATTTTTTTGGGCCTTCTTTTTTTTTTTCTTTTTGGCCTTTCTCTTTTTGGGGGGGACAATGCTCTATTGAATGATGATCATCACACTTCTATTTATTTACAACTCAATGATTACAACTCGATACTATAACAAAGTATGACTCTATATGGATGCCTCCGGCGGTGTACCGGGATATGCAATGAATCAAGAGTGACAAGTATGAAGTGATTATGAACGGTGGCTTTGCCACAAATACTATGTCAACTACATGATCATGCTAAGCAATATGACAATGATGAATGTGTCATGATAAACTGGATGGTGGAAAGTTGCATGGCAATATATCTTGGAATGGCTATGGAAATGCCATAATAGGTAGGTATGGTGGTTGTTTTGAGGAAGATATAAGGAGGTTTATGTGTGAAAGAGAGTATTATATCACGGGGTTTGGATGCACCGGCGAAGTTTGCACCAACTCTCAATGTGAGAAAGGGCAATTCACGGTGCCGTAGAGGCTAGCAATGATGGAAGGGTGAGAGTGTGTATAATCCATGACTCAACATTAGTCATAAAGAACTCATATACTTATTGCAAAAATCTACAAGCCATGAAAAACCAAAGCATTACGCGCATGCTCCTAGGGGGATAGATTGGTAGGAAAAGACCATCGCTCGTCCCCGACCGCCACTCATAAGGAGGACAATCAAATAACACCTCATGTTTCAAATTTGTTGCATAACGTTTACCATACGTGCATGCTACGGGACTTGCAAACTTTAACTCAAGCACTTCTCAAATTCACAATTACTCTACTAGCATGACTTTGATATTACTACCTCCATATCTCAAAACAATTATCAAGCATCCAACTTTTCTTAGTATTCAACACACTCAAAAGAAAGTTTCACAAATCTTGAATACCAAGCATCTTATTATTAAGAAAATTACCATGCTATTTAAGACTCTCAAAATAATTTAAGTGAAGTATGAGATATTAATAGTTTCTTTAAAACAAATCCACCACCGTGCTCTAAAAGATCTAAGTGAAGTACATAGAGCAAAATAATAACGCTCAAAAAGATATAAGTGAAGCACATAGAGCAAAACTACATAGCTCAAAAGATATAAGTGAAGCACATAGAGTATTCTATCAAATTCCAATTCATGTATGGCTATCTCAAAAGGTGTGTACAACAAGTATGATTGTGGCACACTAACAAACAAAGACACAAATAATGCAAGACGCTCCAAGCAAAACACATATCATGTGGTGAATAAAAATATAGCTCCAAGTAAAATTACCGATGGAAGTAGACGAAAGAGGGGATGTCTTCCGGGGCATCCCCAAGCTTTGAATTTTTGGTGTCCTTAGATTATCTTGGGGGTGCCATGGGCATCCCCAAGCTTAGGCTCTTGCCACTCTTTGTTCCATAATCCATCAAAAGAATTCACCCAAAACTTGAAAACTTCACAACACAAAACTCAATAGTAATCTCGTGAGCTCCGTTAGAGAAAGAAAACAAAAGACCACTTCAAGGTACTGTAATGAACTCATTATTTATTTATATTGGTGTTAAACCTACTGTATTCCAACTTCTCTATGGATTATAAACTATTTTACTAGCCATAGATTCATCAAAATAAGCAAACAACACACGAAAAATAGAATCTGTCAAAAACAGAACAGTCTGTAGTAATCTGTAACTAACGCAAACTTCTGGAACCCAAAAAAATCTACCAAAATAGGAAGACCTATACAATTTGTTTATTGATCAGAATCAATTTGAATCAGTATTTTATCAAGTTCTGGTGATTTTTAACAATTCGTCCACTGAACGCAAAGTTTCTGGAAATTACAGCAAGATCAAATAACTGTCATCCAAGAAGATCCTATAGGTCTAACTTGGTACAAACACTAATTAAAACACAAAACCACATCCAAACAAAGGTAGATGGGTTATTTATTCCTAAAAAGCAAGGAAAAATATTGGGTTGTCTCCCAACAAGCGCTTTTCTTTAAAGCCTTTTTAGCTAGGCATTGAGATTTCAATGATGCTCACGTGAAAGACAAGAATTGAAGCATAAAGAGAGCATCATGAAACATGTGACGAACACACTTAAGTCTAACATACTTCCTATGCATAGGCATATTATAGGCAAACAAATTATCGTAGCAAGCAAAAACTAGCGTATGCAAGGAAGAAGTGAGAAATAGCAATCTCAACATAACGAGAGGTAATTTAGTAACATGAAAATTTCTCCAACCATATTTTCCTCTCTCATAATAATTACATGTAGGATCATAAGAAAATTCAACAATATAGCTGTCACAAAACATATTCTTAACACGATCCACATGCATGCAAAGTTGACACTCTTCCAAAATAGTGGGATTAACATCAACTAAAGTCATGACCTCTCCAAACCCACTTTTATCAAAAATTTCATAAAACTGAATATTCTCCAAATATGTGGGATCTAAAGTTGACACTCTTCCAAACCCACTTTCAATATTATTGCAAACAATATTATCAATCTCATATTCATCATGGGGTGTAAGTAAATTTTCAAGATCGTAAGAAGAATCATCCCAATCATGATCATTGCAACAAGTAGTAGACATAGCAAAACTAGCATCCCCAAGCTTAGGGTTTTGCATATTATTAGCATAATTGACATCAAGATAATTTATAGTAAAACCACTGCAATCATGCTTTTTATTCAAAGATCTATCGTGAATCGTTTCATAAAGTACTTTATCACAATTTTTAGATTCACGAATTTCAGGCAAAACCTCATAAAGATAATCTAGTGCCCTCAACTTAATAGGTTCATCATAATTGGACCTCTTAAATAGATTAGCAAGTGGATGAGGATCCATAAACTCTTAGCAAGCGAAGATGCAAGCAAAAATAAGGCACATGGTAACACAAGATTGAACGGAGGAAGGGCGAATAAAACGGCAAGGGTGAAGTGGGGGAGAGGAAAACGAGAGGCAAATGGCAACTAATGTAATGTGAGAGATTGGGATTGTGATGGGTACTTGGTATGTTGACTTTTTGCGTAGACTCCCCGGCAACGGTGCCAGAAATTCTTCTTGCTACCTCTTGAGCTTGCGTTGGATTTCCCCGAAGAGGAAAGGATGATGCAGCAGAGTAGCGTAAGTATTTCCCTTAGTTTTTGAGAACCAAGGTATCAATCCAGTAGGAGGCTACACGCAAGTCCTTCGTACCTACACAAAAACAATAGCTCAACGCAACCAACGCGATTAGGGGTTGTCAATCCCTTCACGGTCACTTACGAGAGTGAGATCTGATAGAGATGATAGATAATATTTTTTGGTATTTTTGAAATAGAGATGCAAAGTAAAAAGTAAAAGGCAAAGTAAAAAAGCAAGGCAAGATTAAAGTGATGGAGATTGTTATGATGAGAATAGACCCGGGGGCCATAGGTTTCACTAGTGGCTTCTCTCAAGAGCATAAGTATTCTACGATGGGTGAACAAATTACTGTTGAGAAATTGACAGAATTGAGCATAGTTATGAGAATATCTAGGTATGATCATGTATATAGGCATCATGTCCGAGACAAGTAGACCGACTCCTGCCTGCATCTACTACTATTACTCCACTCATCGACCGCTATCCAGCATGCATCTAGAGTATTAAGTTAAAAACATAGTAACACCTTAAGCAAGATGACATGATGTAGAGAGATAAATTCATGCAATATGAAATAAACCCCATCTTGTTATCCTCAATGGCAATGATACAATACGTGCCTTGTTGCCCCTTCTGTCACTGGGAAAGGACACCGCAAGATCGAACCCAAAGCTAAGCACTTCTCCCATGGCAAGAAAAACCAATCTAGTAGGCCAAACCAAACTGATAATTCGAAGAGACTTGCAAAGACAACCAATCATACATAAAAGAATTCAAAGAAGATTCAAATATTATTCATAGATAGACTTGATCATAAACCCACAATTCATCGGTCTCAACAAACACACCGCAAAAAGAAGATTAGATCGAATAGATCTCCATGAGAGAGGGGGAGAACATTGTATTGAGATCCAAAAAGAGAGAAGAAGCCATCTAGCTACTAACTATGGACCCGAAGGTCTAAGGTAAACTACTCACACTTCATCGGAGGGTCTATGATGATGTAGAAGCCCTCCGTGATGACGGCCCTCTCCGGCGGAGCTCCGGAACAGGCCCCAAGATGGGATCTCGTGGATACAAAAAGTTGCGGCAGTGGAATTAGGTTTTTGGCTCCGTGTCGATCGCTTGGGGCAATGAGGTATATATAGGAGGAAGGAGTACATCGGTGGAGCAACAGGGGCCCATGAGGCAGGGCGCCCTTAGGGGGTGCGCCCACCCTCGTGACTGCCTCTTTGTTCCTTGGAGCAGGTCCAAGTCTCCGGATCACGCTCGTGAGAAAATCACGTTCCTCAAGGTTTCATTCCGTTTGGACTCCGTTTGATATTCATTTCTTCAAACACTGAAATAGGCAAAAAACAACAATTTGGGCTGGGCCTCCGGTTAATAGGTTAGTCCCAAAAAAATATAAAAGTGGAAAATAAAGCCCAATATAGTCCAAAACAGTAGATAATATAGCATGGAGCAATCAAAAATTATAGATACGTTGGAGACGTATCAGTCACGCGCCTCGTCTGGCGCATAGGTTACCGTTGAGCTTCTTGCCACTCCACAGCCTCGCCGTCCGCGCTCTCGCCGGGGACCTCTTCATGCAAGGAAGCTTGCTAGACTGGCTCACCAGAGATGGCTCGCCGAAGGACACACTTTTTCTTCTCCAAAGCTTGGGGCTCCTCGTACGGCTGCTCCTCAGCTATATCTTCAATAGAAGGGCCCCGGGCAACTGCGCTATTGTGCTCTCCGGCAGTCTCCCCCTGCTCGGCAAGGTTTTCTTCTTCACTGGCCTCATCTTCCACGAAGCCAACGCTGCCGGCCTCCGCAGCAAGGGCCGCCTCTTTCGCCCTGCTGGCAATATATGCCACTTCTTCATCGGTGGTGGGGCAGATGAGGTTCGTCTCTTCCCGGATGGCCCTCTCTGATAGTTTGTCAAAGAAATCTTGTGCCTGCTCCGCGGATGGCGATGTTAATCAAAGATGGTTAAATTTCCTAACCATAGACATGTTGTCATTTGATGAACGTGATCATATTATTAGGAGAATGATGTGATGGAGAAGACCCATCCGTTACCTTAGCATATTGATCATTCAGTTTTATTGCTATTGCTTTCTTCATGTCAAATACATATTCCTTCAACTATGAGATTATGCAACTCCCGGATACCGGAGGAATACCTTGTGTACTATCAAACTTCACAACGTAACTGGGTGATTATAAAGATGCTCTACAGGTATCTCCGAAGGTGTTTGTTGAGTTGGCATAGATCGAGATTAGGATTTGTCACTCCGAGTTTCGGAGAGGTATCTCTAGGCCCTCTCGGTAATGCACATCATAATAAGCCTTGAAAGCAATGTGACTAATGAGTTAGTTGCGGGATGATGTATTATGGAACGAGTAAAGAGACTTGCCGGTAACGAGATTGAACTAGGTATGGAGATACCGATGATCGAATCTCGGGCAAGTAACATACCGATGACAAAGGGAATAACACATGTTGTCATTATGGTACGTCCGATAAAGATCTTCATAGAATATGTGGGAACCAATCTGAGCATCCAGGTTCCGTTGTTGGTTATTGATCAGAGAGGTGTCATGGTCATGTCTACATAGTTTTCGAACCCGTAGGGTCCGCATGCTTAATGTTCAATGACGATTTTGTATTATATGAGTTATGTGATTTGGTGACCGAATGTTGTTCAGAGTTCCGGATGATATCACGGACATGACGAGGAGTCTCGAAATGGTCTAGAGGTAAAGATTCATATATAGGACGATGATATTCGGACACCGGAAGTGTTCTGGGGGTACCGGGTACATATTGGGTCACTGCAAGGGGTTCCGGGCATCCCCCCGGCAACTACATGGGCCTAATGGGCCAAGAAGGGGACATATCAGCCCCTAGGTGGCTGGTGCGCCCCATGTAGGCCAAAATAAGGGGGAAGGAAAGAGGATAAGAAAGAAAGGAAGGGGAGGGATTCGACTTCCCCCTTCCTTCTCTCCTCCCTCCTCCTTCCTTCCCCCTTCGGATGAATATGGAAGGGGGGAGGTCGAATTGGGAGGCGCCCAAGTAGGATTCCTCCTACTTGGAGAACCCCCTTGGCTGCCTCTCCTCCCCTCCAACCTATATGTATGAAGTGGGGCACTGCTAGAACACACAACATTGATTCCTAGCCATGTGCGGCGCCCCCCTCCACAGTTTACGCCTCCGGTCATATTGCCGTAGTGCTTAGGCAAAGCGCTACGGTGACCACTTCACCATCACCATCACCACGCCGTCGTGCTGACGAAACTATCCCTCGACACTTTGCTGGATCAAGAGTTTGAGGGACGTCATCGAGCTGAACCTATGCATAACTCGAGGTGCCGTACGTTCGGTGCTTGATCGGTCGGAATGAGAAGAAGTTTGACTACATCAACCGCGTTGTCAAATGCTTCCGCTTTCTGTCTACGAGGGTACGTAGACACACTCTCCCCCTCATGTTGCTATGCATCTCCTAGATAGATCTTGCGTGAGCGTAGGAATTTTTTTGAAATTGCTTGCTACGTTCCCCAACAGTGGCATCCGATTCAAGTCTATGCGTAGATGATATGCACGAGTAGAACACAAAGAGTTGTGGACGGTGATCGTCATACTGCTTACCACCAACGTCTTATTTTGATTCGGCGGTATTGTTGGATGAAGCGGCCCGGACCAACCTTACACTAGTAGGGAAAACCTTATACACAGAACTTTAGCAGTAGCACTTGTTAAAAAAGCGCGCTACTGCTACACAGCAGTAGCACGTGCAGAATAACCGCGCTGCAGATACATATATAGCAGTAGCGCGTCCCATGGTAAAAGCGCTACTACTAAAATTCCCACCACTAAGCCGATAGGCTACACATAGTAGTAGCGGTCTTTTAGAAACCGCGCTACCACTAATATTGTTGTAGCGTCGCGTTTAGGTGCAAGGAGCTACTGCTAAAGCAAATAAAATAAAATGAAAAACAAGTAGAAAAGTAAATGAAAATGAAATAAATAGAAAAAGGAGAAAGGAAAAAATAAAATGTAAAGAAAAACAAATAAAAAAAGGAGAAAGGCATAGCAGTAGCACGTTTACTGAAACATGCTATAGCTAACTTAGCTATAGCACGTTTTCAGAAACGCGCTACCATTATGTTTCACTTAATCAGTGGTTTCCCTCCCCCCGGCCACCACTTCTCCCCCAATTCCCATGCCCCACTTCGCTACCGTCTCCCCAATTCGCCGTCGCCCCACTTCGCCGCCGTCTCCTACCGGCGTGGATGACCGCAACCTCACCGTCTCCCCCGAGGGCGCCCTCATCCTCACTGTCGCCGCCCGAGGCCACCCTCAGCGTCACTGCCGCCGCCCGAGGCCACCCTCAACCTCACTGTCGCCGCCCTTGACCTCACCGCGGCGGCCCTCGACCTCACCGCCACCCAAGCCCGCCCAGGACCGCCGCTGCCCGAGCCCGAGCCCTCCCTCCCCGCCCCTGCCTCCGTCGCTGAGCACCTCCCCGCCATCGTCTCTCCCCTCTCTGTAAGCCCCCACCCCTCCCCCACCACTCCTCTATCTCTGCATTTTAGAGCAAAAACTAGTTTAGAGAAAAATTTAGTTTATAGAAAAAATTTAGTTTAGAGCAAAAGATGTTAAGTAGTAGATGTTAGAGCAAAAATTAGTTTAGAGCAAAAAATTTGGTTTACAACAAAAGTTAGTTAGGGCAGTAGGGTTTAATTAGGGATTCTGTTTTCATAGATGTTTTTTTAAAAGAAAAAATGAAGAAAATGTTGTAGCAGTGCTGCTAGTAGTATATAGTGTTACTAGTAGATGTTAATTAGGTTAGGGCAGTAGTGGTACTAGTAGATGTTTATTAGATGTTTTTAGTTAGGGCAGTAGGGTTTTGCTAGGTTAATTAGGTTAGTAGTGCTGCTAGTAGTAGTGGTACAGTAGGTTAATTAGGTGAAGTTAAATGAATAACCTAAATGAATGAAATTAGCAGTTAACTAATTTTTTCCTTTCATCATTATAGAGCACTAAAGTTAACTGAATTTTGTTCTATTAGTAGTTAAATGAATTTTCTTCTACACTTAGTTTTTGAATTATCTTGTGAAATTTGGACATGTATATTTGGACATGTGGTTGCTCGTGTATATTTGGACATGTGTTATGTGTCAAGATGGATATTTGAACACTGCTTCTGTGGAATGAAGCCGAGTGGCCTATGTTTTGCCGGAATGTTGATTCATTTCCGTTCCGGCAAATTTCAGGAGCTTGATTTGTCCACTTTTTAGCAAAGGTCATGCCGAAATTTTCCGTGAATTTCGGCATGACTTGTGCTTCAAACTAGGACATATCGAGTGCCCGGGATTTGCCGCACCGAGAAGGAGTCAACGTTCCTGCAAAACATAGGCCTTTTTATGTCATTATTCATTTTATTAGGTCTAGAATTAATTGACTAGATTTAATCGTAGGAAACATGGCTAGCAACGGCGAAGGATAGAGTTCGTTGATTGCGGACGACGCTCACTGGCGGCAAAGCGAATTTTGAGGGAAGCCAACGATCAATGGATGTTGTTGCTCGGCCCACCTGTCACATCGGGGACTGATACAGACATGCAGACCGGCGATGAGACTGAGACCGGCACCGACACCGGCGCCGAGACTAGCGGAGCCGGTCTAGAACCAAAATCAAAGAGGCCACGACGCCCAAATCAGCTCATGACTACTAGACTGGTGGTCACGGAGACAGACGACGACATTTTTGAGCCAATAGCGCCCGAGGAAGCGCGATCGTGCTACGGCAATCAAATAGGATGCAACGTACGGACAACCGCCACCATTAACGATGAGAAAGTACAGAAGATAGATAATATGAGGCCCTCCCTCCTAAAGAAGCTGCACCAGATATTCTTGTTCCCGGGCCGGAATGAAAAGGATTATAAAGATCTAGATAAGGACCCGACAATGAAGAAGATAAACAAACACGCCATGACCAAGTTTAGCGACGCGTTGGCCGCCTGGAAAGCTAGGGTGAAACATCGGATCGTCAACAAAAAGGAACCCTACTCCGATATTGTACAGGATAATCCGATAATCACGGAAGAGCACTTTGAAATATTCAAGTCGGCTTGCGAGGCCGAAGCTGCCAAAAAAAAGTCGAAGTACATGAAGGGGCTTCAACAAAGGAACATGGGGTGCCACCACCTCGGAAGCCGTGGTTACGGTGGTAAGAGTTCCATATGGGCCAAGGATGACGCAGAACGCGAGAGTCTGGGCATCCCAGACCCCTTGGCGGACTTCACCGTCCCGCAGGAGCGTGATGTCCTCAGGGCACGACACCATTGGGACTCAGAGAAGAAGGTTTTCGAGACAGACCAGGTCACGACGGAGTTCATGAGACTGCTAGTAATTTTAGTTCTGGATCAATTCTACTGCACGTTAGTCATATTTGTAAACGATCCTTGTTAATTTTGCAGAGAGAGCAGCACAGGATTGCGACAGAAAGTGACTCTCCGTCTGAGGCGTTGGCGAGGCCCAAGTGGGACACTCCGTTCAACTGGGTGTTCAACATATTGAAAGGACTCTTGGTGGAGACTCGGCCGTTGTATGGACGCATGCACGGTGTCGGAGACGGCGCCACGTGGAAGAAGTACTACCGTGAGACCACAGAGGAGAGAAAGGAAAGACGGAGGTTAACTGAAGAAAACATCGACAAGAAGGTTGAGATTGCAGTTGAGAACAAATCATCCGAGACAGTCGCAACAGCGGTAGCTACTGCAAAATAGGTGGTTGCAGATATGTCTACTGTCTTGGTTCCGGCCGTTTTCAATTGGAACAGGCAAAATCCAGAAAAAAATGTAGCGAACTTTCCCCTTGTTGACTTCTTCGGGAGCAGCTCGACTAGCGTTGCACCAGCACCTGCACCTGCACCTGCTCCTGCAGCTGCTCCCGCACCGCTTCCTTTGACCTGCTTCGCACCGGCTCCCTTTGACTGCTCCCGAACTGGCCCGTGACCTGCTCGCACCGCTCCGCACGGACGTGTTTCGGCGGTGCTTCGTCTTTGGCTGAGATCGATGCCCTCACAGTATCTGTCACACCGGCCCTCTTCAATAAATGTATAATCTCCCGTTTCCGTTGCCTTTTGGATGTCTCACGCTGCAGACATGTCTTTGCAGGCCGATGTAACCCCATGCACCATATTGTACACCATCGGCGACCAGAAGGTGGACGTGGGGAAGGCGACGATAATGAAGCCAAAAGAACCATTGTTCCATGGCCGGCCGATCCCCCCAGAC
Organism: Aegilops longissima; assembly: GCA_021605205.1. NCBI lineage: Eukaryota > Viridiplantae > Streptophyta > Magnoliopsida > Poales > Poaceae > Aegilops > Aegilops longissima. The sequence continues at coordinate 191,145,422 of CM038677.1, read as the reverse complement.
GTCTTCAAGGTTTCCGTGGCCAGTGTCAAACCGGGCCACGAGAATTTGGCTCCTCTTGTACTAGGGGGGATGGCGACGAGACCCCGCAGCGGCTTGGTGATGGCAATGGGTGGGTCCTGTTGTGGCCAAAGAGTCTGCTTCGTCTGGAGGCGGCCGGGAGCACACCCACGAGGACACAGTTAGGTATGAACATCAACACCCCACCTACCCAATTAGCGTCGGCTGTCGTGCTGGGTGATAGCGGACGGGGTGAGGAAGTGGCTCCATTAGTCGCTGGTGACGTCACCATAGATGAGGATGAGGATGACCATGACACTCAGCAGTATCTCAATACTGGCGCCTACTCATGGTTTGAGTGTCATGAGTCTGTGCCTGAATTTCCGCCTCCGGAGGCTAAACGTATTATAGACGACCTTCTGGTAGCAAAGAAGCCTAGGAAGAGAGCGAGGAAAGGCAACCAAGCTGCTTCTATGATCCAGCCGCCTCAGCAACCTCGGGTTCAAGACCGTATAGATATCCCAAGTGCGGCAAAATGGCATACCCCGGTCAACCAATCCTACCTAAAGCAACGCTAGGGGCCAGATTCGATGATCTAAGGAGACTTCATGACGATGTGCTACAGATAGAGAAAGGCCTCATCGCCTCGAAAAATCCAGGATACCCACTCTACGTGGTTAACCTGCTGCGGCAATTGTCGTACGTCGACACATTCCCTTCGGAGAAGTTCTTCCTTCGATTTGATTACATCTTCAACATGTTTCACTTGAAGAAGCTGTATTTTACGTTTGTACGCCTTTATGCCTTGCACATGAACTACCTCATCGGGATTGAGCAGATACCTCATATCTGTGTCGCTGACCCTTACTTCATGCATGAGGGCTTCTTGGGAGTCTGCGCAGAGCACCATGAACACGCGAGGGAATACATCGCCAATTTCATGCTCGCCAATAAGGACAAGGAGGCGATTCTCGTGCCTTATCATCCCCTGTAAGTCATCCGCGCGGATATCCTTCCTTTGATTTCAATCATTCATTTGCATGGTGGAGGCTAATTAATTTGAGGTGTACTTATTTTGCGCAGCGATGGGCGCGCCGTACTCATCATCCTCTACCCCCGATACTCCCACGCTCTTTACTTGGACTCGTCGAAGAACATTAACAAAAAGGATTACACCCACATCAAGTCTGTTCTCGACAGTGCTATGTTTTACTATGGCGCACGGGGTGGAGAGGTCAAGGACAAGAAGAAAAGGGACGGTAGGCCCACCTTCGGCCATAAGACCGACTTCTGCTGCATCCAGCAACCGAGTGATTCTCTTAATGATGGATTCTATGTCCTACACCACATGCTGGAGTACAGACGGGATCACCAGAACCTTCGCATGTCACCTAGATCCGGCGATGCCCATATTCTGTAATGGGGAAAGAACTTAGGAGATATCTAGGATCATCGACTTCGAGTTGAGTTCTATCACATCCAGCGCGAACTTGCCCAAATCATCATGAAGGAGGTCGTTGAAAAAACAGGGATGTTCTACGAAGAAGGACAAATGTCGCAGGAAGACGTCCGAACACGCGTAGCTGCTCAGCGTCTCGACCTGAAGCCTTTCACTAAGCTTGGGGACTATATCCCTGACTTGGATGGATGGCACGACATGTTGGAGTGATTGTCGATATATGACAATGTGTCCATTTAGTCCATACTTTCTGTATGACGAAACTTTAAGTTATGCACGACGAAATTTTATTTGTGATGTAATTAAACCGTCCTCCTCGACTAGCGAAGGTCACTCTAGTTAGGGCATTTTGGGTACGATGAACTTTGTTATTTATGCTTATGATATGTTGCTTCTATTTTTGCCAAGTTTGTCTCTTTCTGTTGCTCAACTATATATGTTGCATATCATCGACTCATGTAACGATGTAGGTGCATAGATCATCGATGGCGAAGAAGTGCTACGCCAGGAGTATACGACGAGTGGCCGGAGTGTCAGGCCCAGGTGTACCGGTTTCCGGTTTCGGCGACGTACCAAGAGTTAGTTTAGGTTCACGCTAATGCGAGAGAGGGATACGTACTCATGTACTGCATAGTTTCGCTCTCACTCATAGTGATAGCTCTTCTCGCGTATATCATTGTTTAGATGGATGATGATGTAGTTGCAAGTAATCGAAACTTGTATCGCTATTTTCGAGATGATGATGAGAGACCACTTTGTGTTGGATGATGATTATGATGACGACATGATTTGATGAGACTATTTGTATGTATATGCTATGATTACATTTGTATGTGTATGATATGCTAAAGATTATTGTATAAAGCCTATTCAAATACAAAACAAATATGCAGAAAAAAACAGAAACTAATAAAACTAGTAGTAGCGAGGGGAATAAAGTTAGCAGTAGCGCTCCCATACTAGTAGCGCTTCCTGATAAAAAGCGCTACAGATATTAGCACCAGCACTTTGCAATAAACCTCGCTACTGCTAGCCATGTATAGCAGTAGCGTTGGATGACACGCGCTACTGCTACATGTTAGTTGTAGCGCCTTATCAGCAGCGCGGTATCCCGCACTACTGATAGGCAAAATACTCACGCTACTGCTAGGGTTTTCCCTACTAGTGTTACATGACCACGTTCATGAGACCGGTTCCACCGACAGATATGCAACTAGTTTTGCATAAAGGTGGCTGGCGGGTGTCTGTTTCTCCAACTTTAGTTGAATCAAATTTGACTGCTGTCGGTCCATGTTGAAGGTTAAAATAGCAAACTTGATAAATCGCCGTTGTGGTTTTGATGCGTAGGTAAGAATGGTTCTTAGTAGAAGCCCGTAGCAGCCACGTAAAACTTGCAACAACAAAGTAGAGGGCGTCTAACTTGTTTTTGCAGGGCATGTTGTGATGTGATATGGTCAAGACATGATGTGATATACTTTATTGTATGAGATGATCATGTTTTGTAAAAGTTATCGGCAACTGGCAGGAGCCTTATGGTTGTCGCTTTATTATATGAAATGCAAATGCCATGTAATTGCTTTACTTTATAACTATGTGTTAGCGATAGTTGTAGAAGCAATAGTTGGCGAGACGACAACGACACTACGATGGAGATCAAGGTTGTCGGCGTTCTGGGAACGGGGGTCCCCAGACTTGCCTGCCTGCGGCCTGCGGCGTGGCTCGGAGGAGGCCCAACACGGCCCATCTTCATCAACACAAGCTCAAGACCCTCGCGAGGGGCCAAGCCTCACCGGGAGGACGACAAGGAGCTTCCTCAGGCACGGCCTCGTTAGGCTGGCTCATGAGGAGGCGGAGAGTTCAAGGCAGAGTACCTCGCAAGGTGCCCATGACGCAAGCCATGACGACCAAGGGCGCCCGGTCGGCGCTAGCTCAGCAGCGCTCTCCTTTCCTCTTTGGTGCAAAGGGAGCAAGCGCATTTAGAGCATCAAGCAAAGGCATCCGCTTCGTGCAACAAGATCAAGACCAGCCCAACGGCTGGAAGGGAGTCATCGTGGAGCCCAAGCAAAGGCTCATCACCAGAGCCTTTGGCAAAGCGAGGACCAACTTTAGTCGGGATAAGTGTACCCGCTGTTCCCTTCAAATGGCCGATTGTTGGCGCCCATCCCGCCAAATATTTGGGAAGAGGCCCAGGCCTTCGCTTATAAATAGGAGTAGCCACCACAGGTAGAGGGATCCGCATCTTGAGAGACAGAGAGAGACCGGATCCTCATCAAGAAACCAGTAGCTAGGGCAACCGAACACCACCTAGCAGTTCATCACACCCGCCAAGAACAGACCCTCGCGAGGCTGTTCTTCCTTGTATTGTTCCTCATCAGCCCAAGAGGCAATCCACCACACCACACACTGGAGTAGGGTATTACACCGCAATGGTGGCCTGAACCAGTATAAATCTTGTGTCTCTTGTGCTGTTCCGTTAGTAGTTTAGGTCCCTACGATTCGGCGAGGTGCGAGACGGTGGAAGGTTGGATCTCCGCGCGCACCCCAGTGTTCAAACCTTAAGGGTCCGCCGGAACCCGAAATCCGACATTTGGCGCGCTAGGTAGGGGTGCGCCGGAATCCGCCTTCCGTCGCCTCGTTCTTCCCCGACCACCGCAACCATGTCTGACGCTCGTCGGGCTCGCGCCGAGCGCCGAGCCACCATCACCTCCCGTGTCGCCCGGATGGCTTCCGACGGCGGGCGCCCTCGTCGTTCCCCGCCGCTCGCTGCCAACACCGCCACCGGCCCGATGGGGGACGGGCAGCGAGCATCGTCCCTGCGCTCCTCGGCGACCTCTGGGAAAGAGTCGCGCAGCTTCCTCGTCACCCGCCTGTCGCCGCGCCGTTCCTTCGGTCGTCGCAGCCCTCCTGGCGGTTTCGCAGCGCCGCCTTCCACCGCCATGTCAAGACATTCGTCCGCTGGTCGGCGCCGCCCACGCGCGGGGGCTCCTCGAGCTGGATGGAGCCGCCGGCCGGGCTGACCTTCGACTCGGGACCACCCCACCAACTCAGCCGGCTCGGTGCGCTCCCCATGCTCGCACACCCACCATCTCGCCAGGTTGCTGTCACCAGACCTCATCGACGGCGGCGCCAGCCTCAACATACTCTCGCCGAGGCCTTCAACCTCCTCTCAGATACCCAGGAGCGGCTGCAGCCCAGCCGCCTTTTTCGGGCGTAGGAGGAGGGTCATCCAACTCCTTGGGGCAAATCCGGCTTCCGGTGACCTTGGGCACCTACGACAACTTCCGCACGGAGCTGGTCGACTTCGACATCGCCCCCATCGGCCTCCCCTACAATGCCATCCTTGGCTATCCAGCATTGGCGAATTCATGGCCGCAAACCACCCGGGTACAACTCATGAAGATGCCCGGAGCAGCGGCGCCCTCACCGCGTCGGGGATATCAAGGTGCGCCATGAAGCGCCAGCTCACCCTCAAGACGGCGTCGCAGCGCAGCCCGCCGATGCGGAAGCCCCCAAGCCCATGGGGCTGCGCCACCAAGAAGAAGCAGTTGTTCACTCAAGACAAGGCGGAGACCAAGCAGATACTGCCGACGAGGACGGGTCCACAAACGCCACCTTCACCATAGGCGCAAACCTCGAGCCCCAACAGAGGAAGCCCTTGTCAAGTTCCTACGCGCGTAACAAGAAGGTGTTCGTCTGGGAGCCCGATCAGTCAAGGGGATCCCACGGGCGAATCGAGCACCACCTCAACGTATGCCCCAACGTCGCCCCGTGAAGTGTATGCAGAAGGCAGTCCATTGAAAAGCAGTGCCTTCATCGCTCAAGAGACCCGCAAGCTAGAAGCCGGGGTTATTCGCGAGGTCCGATACCAGATTGGCTGGCCAACCCCGTGGTGGTGCCAAAGAAGGGAGGAAAGGAGCGCATGTGTCGACTTCACCAACCTCAACAAAGCATGCCCGCAGGATCCGCTCCCGCTCCCTCGATCGACCAGATCGCCGATTCCACCGCCGAGTGTGACCTGTTATGCTTCTTGGACACCTTTTCCGTATCACCAAATCAAGATGGCGGTGGAAGACGTGGAAAGACGGCCTTCCTAACCCCGTGTGGAGTGTACTCGCTATACATGCATGCCATCTGGCTGCGCAACGCTGGGGCAACCTTCCAATGCTCATGCACATCACCTTGGGCCCACAGCTCGGGAAGAATGTGGAGGCTTACGCCGACGACATCGTGGTGAAGTCTCATGAGGCCAAGACCTTGATACAAGACTGAAGAAACCTTCGAAGCCTCAACGCAGTGAGCCCGCGACTCAACCCGGAGAAGTGTGTGTTTGGAGTTCCTCAGCAAGCTCTGGGTTTCCTCGTGTCCCACCGAGGCATCGAGGCCAACCCGTAAAAGGTCAAGGCAGAGAGGACATGAGCCCACCAAAGACCCTCGTGGAAATGCAGAAGCTCACGGGCGCCAGAACGGCATCGGGCCGTTTCATCTCCCTGATTGGGGGAGCGGCGCTGCCTTTCTTCCGGTGATGAAGAAAAAGGGGCCCTTCGAATGGACCAAGAGGCCGACAAAGCATTCCAAGACCTCAAGAGGTACCGACCAGCCCTCCAGTTGATGATGGCCCCGCGCCTCGGGAGCCCTTGGTACTCTACGCCGCCATCTCCCTACTCTGCTAGCGCAGCTCGTGGCGCGATTAGGAGGAACGTCGTGCCAAGACCACGGCGGCCACCGAGCTAAGGCAAGACCAAATCAAGGAACTCGAAGCCAAGACCGCAATGGAAGAAGATCGGCCGCCACAGCAGAAGAGCACACCAAGGGCGGGAGGCCCCGTCAAGCACCCAGCTTCGGGAGGCGCCTCGGGAGGCACCACAGCTCCGGAGGACGCCACCAGCGCCGACGCCTAGCCTCGCCGAGCACCCGTGTACTTTGTCAAGACAAAGGTTATGGGATGCGAGGGCACGGTACCCCATCCCGTAGAAGCTCCTCCTCGCTGTTGGTGGCCAGCGCAAGCTGCGGCACTACTTCCGTGGTCATCCAATCAAGGTTGTCTCGATACCCCGGAGAGGGTGCTCAGAGCCCCAACTCGGCGGAAGGGTCGCCGAGTGGAACATTGAGCTGCAAGCATTCCAACTCGAGTTCAGCACCACCAGAGTCATCAAGGGGCCACTGGCAGATTTCGTGGCGAATGGATGAAGCACCGGCCTCGGGGTCGGCGAGGATCGATCCCTCTCCCGAGTGAAGCGGCGCCGAAGGTTGGGTCATGTACTTGACGAGCTGCTTCTCAGACAGCGGCTGGGGCTGGGGCAAGTGCTCATATCTCCCGCCAGACAAGCTCTACTATGCCGTGCAGCTCTGCTTTCAAAGAGGCGAGAAGGTCTCCAACAATATAGCAGAATATGAGGGGCTGAGAAGGGTCCGAGGCTGCCGCTGCCCTGGGGTGAAGCGCCTACCATCAAGGGCGATTCGCAACTCCTCTGTCAATTTCTCCAACAAGGTGTACGAGCCAAGGGATGAACACATGGAGGCCTACCTTATGGAGGTCCGCAGGATGGAGAAACAGTTGGGGTTGAGCTGCAGCACGTGCCTGTGGCACCAATCAAGAGGCCGACGACATCGCCAAACTAGCCTCCAGGAGGTTACCCCAGAGCCGGGCGTCTTTGCGGAACGGCTCTTCAAGCCCTCAGCCCGCCGCCGTTATCAAGCACAAGACAGCTCGGGAGGAGCTCCTCACCACCTGCCTCGGGAGCCCCACTGTGGTCTGCCTCAGAGCACGCCTGCTCCTAACGATGGAACCTCAAGAGGAGAGCTGGATCACGGAGCTCAAGAGTTACTTAACGCGTGGAACTTTGCTGGAGAAGGAGGAGGAGGAGGCAGAGCGTGTGGCGCGGCAAGCCACGGCATACAACATCATGGATGGAGAGCTCTACCGGAAACGACCGAACGACGTATCCCTGCGCTGCATCACCAGGGAACAGGGGAAGGAATTGCTGGCAGATATAAATGGCGGAGATTGTGGGCACCATTCGTCGTCTCGGGCCCTCGAGGCATGTTAGATATCTTTAGCCAGGGGAGTGTTGAGTATTGGG